>CAKXYN010000008.1:33855000-36255000 GCA_935064755.1 Tragelaphus eurycerus | reverse complement strand
AGATAATCCAGGAGAAAGCAATGGCACCCCACTCCAGTACTCTTGCCTGGAAAATCCCATGGATGGAGGAGCCTGGTAGGCTGCAGTCCATGGGGTCGCTAAGAGTCAGACACGACTGAGCGACTTCACCTTCTCTTTTAACTTTCATGCATTGGAGAAGGAAATGGCAACCCACTCTGGTGTTCTTGCCTGGAGAATTCCAGGGACGGGGGAGCCTGGTGGGCTGCCGTCTATGGGGTCACACAGAGTCGGACACGACTGAAGTGACTTAGCGTAGCATAGACAATCCACCCTGGAGAAGAAAATGGCAACCCACTCCAGTATTCTTGCCTGGAAAATCCCATGGACAGAGGAGCCTGGCGGGCTATTATCCATGGGATCGCAAAGAGTCAGACACAACTGAAAGACTAATGCTAGATAATCCAGGTTGATCTCAAGAGGCTTCATTTAATTACACCTGCAAAGGTTCTTCTTTCAAATAAAATCACACTCATTGGTTCTAGGGGACGTATCTCTTGAGGAACGGCCACCATCCACCCCTACACTTGTTGTACAGAGAGTATGTATTTCATTTCTCTGCAGCAGCTTCCTTGAGGCCAGAGATCTGTTTCTGTATCCATGATTACACCAGGCTCAGTAGTCAGAGTACCTGCTCATATCAGATGCTCTTTTAAGGTGTGTTGAGTGGATGAATGAATATGATCACAACTCCTACACCATAGCAGCAAACTACTGGGTAAATATCCTCAAGTGGAGGCATAGCCAGTCCAAAGCCGATCAAAAGGGCTAGCCACAGTTCACGTCAGGAGCCCGGATGCAGCTGGTGAAGTAAAGCAATAGAGTAGAAAAAATGATAATAAGATCATGATCCCAGATTCAAGCCACACACCAAGCACGACACTTATCTGAAAGCAAATGGCTCTCAGCAGCTCAATGGGCACTTACAGAAAGAAGGCTCAAGAGAGGGAAGCACATTCAGACACTTTCTCAGGGAAGAGATGGATAAGAAAATTTTTAATGGATTTACGGAAAGTTAATCGTATTTATCCTTCCCCTTTGAACAAGATCTTTTGCTTGTCAGATTAAACATCACAAGAAATGAAACCAGTTATATGAAAATCGGTTTCTAAAACTGAAAGAATAGACTAGTCTTCCTGCATCTCAAATATGATTTAGATCATGAAAACTAACATTTTAATCATACTTCACAGTGGGTAAGGGCTTTTCATGTGATTCCATCTGACATAACCAATAGCCTTCTGAAATCAGGTATGTCCCCTGTGATATAAGAAAACACATGTTGAGGAATTAAGAGACTTGTTCAAGGTGATGTGAGTGACAACAGGTAAACACCTACGTGAATGTTGTTTTTCTGGTTCCAAATCTGGTGTGTGTGTACAAGAATGAGTCTCCTCTCCACTCAATTTCAAGCTCCCTTGGTGATTCTGCCACAGTGATTCTACCAGGCACTTTCTTATGTCTGGTTGTATAATTACATTACAAAATACTTTTAAAATCTGACTCATCGAGATTTAACTTTCTTCACAAAAGTCCGCCTGAGAATAATCTTGGAAAACCTTTATGGTTTCCAATAAAGAGCAAAATGAAGAAAATTAAACTCGGGTGTGGGAAGGAGTGGGGATTAGGAAGAAAAGTAACACACCGCTTAGAACTTCTCTGTTCCTTCATAGAAGAGAAAACTCACTTTTCCTGGAAACAGGAAAGCACTGTTCTAAAAATGTGCCACTTTGAATTGCACTAAATCAAAATACTACTTAGCATGTTGTTAACAAACTGTTTTGTAATGTTTCCATGTTGGTACTAACTGTACTGACTGACCAACTGTATGTTCCTAAAGGGTACTTTCACTTTTCACTTTCATGCATTAGAGAAGGAAATGGCAACCCACTCCAGTGTTCTTGCCTGGAGAATCCCAGGGATGGGGGAGCCTGGTGGGCTGCCGTCTATGGGCTCCCACAAAGTTGGACACGACTGAAGCGACTCAGCAGCAGCAAAGGGCAGGAATTATGTCTTACCATGCTGCTAAGCTGCTAAGTCACTTCAGTCGTGTCCGACTCTGTGCGACCCCATAGACGGCAGCCCACCAGGCTCCCCCGTCCCTGGGATTCTCCAGGCAAGAACACTGGAGTGGGTTGCCATTTCCTTCTCCAATGCATGAAAGTGAAAAGTGAAAGTGAAGTCGCTCAGTTGTATCTGACTCTTAGGGACCCCATGGACTGTAGCGTTATCAGGCTCCTCCATCCATGGGATTCTCCAGGCAAGAGTACTGGAGTAGGGTGTCATTAATGTTCACCTTTCTCCCAGCTTACCCTCACAAAGAGAAGAGATGCTCTTGATTGTTAGGAGTCCCCAGGAAATCTCCTTTTGGGGACATGGGCTCCATGACATCTGCTATGGCGTGGTGCATCATGGTCCCCTTTCCCACTAAAATAATCAAAGCCTGAACTAGGACACTGAAAGGTGACTGTACTGTAGTAGCTGGAATTTAGGCATAAATGGCGTTTCTGAAGTGTCAGTACGTAACTGGCTTTTAAAGGACTGTAGGCTATTAAGCCCTGGTCAGTCTGCTCCTACGTGCCAAGAAATAGGAACCAGGGCCATAACCATCTGACTTCATGAATAAGGAGACCTAAAGTCCGCCCAGGAAGCCAGAGGCAGTGAGAGGTGCCTCCAGTCCCAGAGGCTGCAGGCGCACAGCCTGAGACCCTAGGCAGAGCCCTCAGCCACCAGAGTGGGATCCTGTCCCTGGGTCCCTCAGGACACAAAGACAGGAACAACCCTGCTTCTGCCACCAGCCTCTCCCTCCACTCAGCTTGAATCGGCAAGAAGCTGGGAATCCACCTCCCTCTCTGTTCATATAAACCCTTTCTGCTGACTAGGCTCCACAGAGGCCAGGAGTTTGCTATAAATCTTGTTTGCCAAAAACATTTATTCATATTCTATGAGTCTGTATAATTTCTGTGAATGCCCACTCATTTATGGGGTGGGGGTGGGAATCTATTCCTTACCATATCTGTGAAATCAGAAAATTAGCCTTTAATCAAACAAGTGTATCTTTGCATGTTCAGGAAGAGAACATAGTGCTTAATCTTCTTGAGGTTATAGGCCTTGAAAATCTTATACCCTATGGGCCTAATTTTCCTAATAATAACACACCGTCCTAAATTTAAGAGGTCCCTGGAATTCTTGTAGCACCTTCAGAAACACCCTGGGGTTTTAGAACTCGGGGCAAAAAATGCAAGAGTCCATACACTTGCGTTTTAGTCCTTATCCTACATTTTGAAAAAGTTACTCTAATGTCCGTGTAAATCTCTCTTTCTAGAAAAAGAGGACAAAATTATCTTTCACCCTTAATATCTTAAACAAATGATCGCCAGCCAGAGTGCTCGAGTGTCCTGGTTGTGGGGTCAGGTTGATCGTATTTGGACTCTAGCTCTGTTCCTTTCTAAGATGAATTACTACAGACAATTTGCCTAATCTATTTGAACATAATTTCCCAAATCTCTAAATAAGCCCAGTGAGATTTATTAGTAAAAGAAATAATATCTACAATGTGATTGATGCAATGCCAAACCACAATTGCTAATGCTGATTAAATGGCTGGTGCCGTCATCACCTTCACCATCAAAAAGAACACAGTTGGGATGCAGGTAGTTCTGAAGCATATTCAATTCCAAAAAGACACCAAGAGCCATAGAGGGAAACTTGAAAATCTATGAAAAACAAACCAGCCTAGACAATCCCCACCACTACAATCTCCAGTTTACCATAACACAGACTTTAGGTTGTATTACCATTCCTAGAAAAACTATGAGAGAGCTTTCACTATGACATGGGAAGGGTCTCACCTACACAGGATTCCATAGTCTGGGCCCTGAGGGTGGCATTCTGCTACGATAGAGTCTCATTAGCACAAGTCAAAGATGCAGCTGAAGGTAAATTTCGTGGAATGGCATATATATGCTTGACACACGAATTCAAGAGGATACTGTAGTCCTTCTTAAGACCAGTAAACATTTTCAAGAAATCAACAATTTTGAAATGTTTACTAAAACTTGACACTAATGTCCTCTTCTTTATTCTTGTTTTGATATAACTTTTCCCCAAGATGAAATTTGTCTTTGATTCCCTATCACTCATCACAGTGCCTAGTAGAAAATAAAGCCCCTGAAACTTCGAGATCAGAGAGAAAGAGAGAGAGAAAGGAAAGAAGGAAAGGAGAACTGAAGGAAGAATGAAACCAGAAGACTGGGAGCACATGTTCATTTGTTCACTCAAGGAATGTTTGTTGATTATCTGATACATGCTAAGCTTTGGGTCAAGCACCTTAGGGACCATGATGGGTGAAATAGGGTTCTTATTCTGAACAAGCACACACAATTTAGTGGTTTGTTTTTTTTTTTTTTTTCCTTTCTTTTTAATAAAGAAAGAGGAGGGGAAAAAAATGGGACCAAGTCTATTGTCATAACTCTACTATAATAAGGTTATGTGTGCTTACAGGCTGAGTCGCTTTAGTCCTGTAAAACTCTGCGACCCTATGGACTGTAGCCTATTAGGCTCCTCTGTCCATGGGATTCTCCAGGTAAGAATCCCGGAGTGGACTGCCAGGCCCTCCCCCAGGGGATCTTCCTGACCCAGGGATCGAACCTGCATCTCTTCTGTCTCCCACATTTGCAGGCAGGTGAGGGCTTCCCTGGTGGCTCAGCTGGTAAAGAATCTGCCTGCAATACAGGAGACCTGGGTTCGATCCTTGGGTTGGGAAGATCCCTTAGGCAAGGGAACGGCTGCCCACTCCAGTATTCTGGAGAATTCCATGAGCCGTGTAGTCCTTGGGGTCTCTACTGATACGACTGAGCTACTTTCACTGCTTTACCACTAGCACCACCCGGGAAGCCCCTAATAAGGGTTTGGCACAGATCATTCCCTGTCTACCAAATACTTGGACTCCCTGCCACAGGCATTGAGCTGTTTAACTAACCAATGTTGGCCAGAGACTACATTTCCCAGCTTCTTCTGCATCTATGGGAGACCATGTGATTAGCTTCTGGCCAATGAAATGGGACCAGAAGTGATGTTTGCCACTTCCTGGCCCTTGCGACACCTAGAACCACCTTGGTAGCCCTACATGGGCTGCAGGGCAGGGCCTCTGTCTGCTTGGGTCCTGCGTGACTGTGTGGAACAGAATCTCACTTCCCTTCGCTGATCATAATTGCTTGTTCCACACATCAATGAGCAAAATTAATACTAAAACAAAAAGTTTTTTTGGCTACTGTGCTGAGATTTTGGGGGTTGTTCATATAATTAATGGAGAAGGCAATGGCACTCTACTCCAGTACTCTTGCCTGGAAAATCCCATGGATGGAAGAGCCTGGTAGGCTGCAGTCCATGGGGTTGCTAAGTCAGACACGACTGAGCGACTTCACTTTCACTTTTCACTTTCATGCACTGGAGAAGGAAATGGCAACACACTCCAGTGTTCTTGCCTGGAGAATCCCAGGGACGGCGGAGCCTGGTGGGCTGCCATCTCTGGGGTCACACAGAGTCGGACACGACTGAAGCAACTTAGCATATAGTTAATGTTTACTCTAGCTAACACACATGAAAAATCTAAATTTAATTTTCAGGTAGCTTGAGATGTATCTTATGTGTATTGATAATAAGATAAACTTACATGCATTTTATATGTATGGACAATAAGCTGTCAAGAGTCTGTGCTTTTGAACTAGAATTGTGCCCCGTCAGCACAGCAATGCTCTTTAGCACCTTCTGAGCTGCGGCTCTATCAAACTGCCAATGATGTCATAGAAATCTGGAGACAGAGTGGTGGATGGTTACTGCAACACATGCAGAACAGTCAGAATCGATGTCATTGCTTTGCTAATAATTATTTTAATGGGAGAATAAAGCAATCATTATGTATTACATGCAATTTGTTCAGTGGGTAAAATCATTTCCAAACACCTTGAGTTTAGTCTCATTCACAGATTTAAATCAGACTTTTTCATCAACACCTCTTTTGCAGAACATGAAACTCTCCTTTTCTATTTTTTGTGCCTTTGGCTTATTAATAACATTACTGACAATTCCTCCTAAAAATAATACCCACATCTGATGAATGCTTTCTATGAGTCAACTTTTCACACATGAATTTTATATTTATCTAATTTACATATGCTTGACTTGTCACATGTCAACCCTCTAAGACAGATATATTATCATTCTGTTTTACAAATATGAAAATTAGTGTTACTAAAAGTCAAATAATCTGACCAAGTTCACATACTTACTAAGTAGAAGAACTGAAATTTGAACTACGGTTTCCTGATACTAAAGCCCAAGGCAGTTTCACCGTGTCAGGTAAATCTTAACTGAAGGTGAATTTTAAATAAAAATAATATTAAGCTTACATCATCATGTTAGGTCAGGGGTATAACAATAGCATCCGATATTTACTGAATGTTTGCTCTGTGTCAGATACTCTCCTACACACTACAGGTTAATTTATAAATCTTCAGAACTCTAAGAAATAAGCACTAAGATTGTCTCTTTCACACAGATAAGAAAACTGAGGCACAGGGTCTCAGTGACTTGTCCAAGATCACACGGCTAGTTGGTAGGTGAACCAGAATTCAGATATAGGCTTTCTGGTTTCAAAGTCTGTTTCCTTAACCACTCCACTAACTGCAATAAGGTATGCAAACATGTCTTTGATTAAAGAAAACACTTAAACTTGTTTCTATTTCAGAATGATGCTGGGTGTGGTCAGAATTATTGTCATCACTATGTAATCAAATTTTAAGAGAATTCCTGAATCTAGAACTAATAGGAAAATATTGTACAAAAAAATGCAAGTTGGATAAGTATTAATAGATTGTCTTAAAAAGAAATCAAATACAGAGCAACTCCAACAGAATTCGAAACGTGAGCAGCAGTGGAAATGTCTGATTTGGGTCTCAGGTATGGAGAAGGCAATGGCACCCCATTCCAGTACTCTTGCCTGGAAAATCCCATGGACAGAGGAGCTTGGTGGGCTGCAGTCCATGGGGTCGTGAAGAGTCACGCATGACTTCCCTTTCACGTTTCACTTTCATGCATTGGAGAAGGAAATGGCAACCTGCTCCAGTGTTCTTGCCTGGAGAATCCCAGGGATGGGCGAGCCCAATGGGCTGCCGTCGATGGGGTTCGCACAGAGTCAGACACGACTGAAGCGACTTAGCAGCAGCAGCAGGGAGTTGTAAGGGTCACTAGGAACTCAGAGAGGCAGTGTGAAAAAACTTCACAGGTCAAATATCCACTAGATATTCTGCTATCAGTAGTTCCTACCTACGTATACTCTTTTCTTTCATCTATATTTCATATCCCAGGAACAAAACTCGCTTTATTTTTTTAAAAAATACACAAAATTGCCTGATCATTAAGTGCTTTCTGATTACATCAGGCAGTGAATCAAAGAAAGCACAGGTAAGTCTCACAGGTGACATGTAACAGAAAGATCTGTACTAAGATTCAAAAAGGACTTTAAGAGCAATTAGAAAGCATTAGAATGCCATTCTTGAAATAACAATGTCATGACTAAATGGACGGAAGAAACAGTAAGTCCAGTCCTTATTTTAAAGGATGGATTGGCATTATAGAAATAAACAGATGAAGCGAGTAAGGTTTAATCCTGGAACTATTCATCTGAATGACTCAACAATACTTGACCATTACTAACGCAGCCTTTTTACAGAAGGAGCACAAGAGTCCAATCTCTCCAACTACTGCGGGGTGTACCATACACTTACCAGGTATTATAGGAAATCCTTCCTCCAGAGAGCTTTATCACTCAAGACATTTAGCCAGAGTAAATTCAGCCAAAGCTGAATTAAGATGGATGGACCTGGAATCCACAAACCCAGACAACTGCACTTTTTGAGAGAGTGATCTTAGGCAGGACACTTAATCGCTTTAATTCTCAGTTTAAAGAAATGTGAAGTGAGTGCGACCCTAGTAAATGCAGAAACCACGTGGTCCAATCTCTAAGTTGTCTCCTTCCAAAGTGCAGTCCAATAGCCAACAGAAATCTTAAAAGTAATTACATTTCTCTCGTAAGCTTCTTGAAAGCTATTAAAGGTAATCCAATACAGGTAAACTCTTTTCCCACCCTTCCTTTACTTCCCTCACAATCTTAAACTGCTACGGGGCTTTTTTTTTTAGCTCTTCACACTGCTGAAAAGCTCCCTGACACACACACTCTCACTCAGTATTCAGATTAACTTCGTCTTTTCCAGCAAGAAAGAATCCTTCCTCTTTAGAAAAATGAGAGGGAACTGAGCTGGTGAGATGGAGTAAGAAAGGTGTCTGTGAACACACACATTTGTTTGTTTGCTATATCATGAGAGAATAATAATGCTCGTCTTAAAAGGGTTTTAAGAATATTAAACAGATGACATCTATAAACTTTCCAGAACGCAGTGAGAGCTTTTTCATGAGTACATGCACTATAGCCATAATGCATATATGTTCCTCACTACACACAGAGTGTATATGATATTTTGTTTGGTCCTTTGGATTCATCCTCCACCTGAACTCTGCCCGTTGGGAAGCTCATCTTTCTGGGTTGCATCAAGTGGGAGGCATTGGCAGGAAGCTAGGGGAGTGAGTCATGGAATCAATATCCCTGGTTCCTCCTCGGTCAGTCCTCAGAGGTTGGCAGCAGCTGGATTTCTTCACTGAAGTGTGCAGACCCTCCCCTAGTTGCAGTCACACCTCTCTCTCTCGCTTCCAGTAACTGTCCACCCACCCCTCCCAGGCCTATCGGTGATAACAGTTATACGGGTGCTTTTCCACAACCCCACTAGCATCTCTGACCACAGACTTGTCCTGCCCAGTTCAGTTCAGTCGCTCAGTCGTGTCCAACTCTTTGCGACCCCATGGACTGCAGCACACCAGGCTTCCCATTCCATCACCAACTTGCAGAGTTGTAAATAGGTCAACTGTCATTGTAAATAGGTCAACTGTCATCATACTACTCACTTGAGTGGCACCAGTCTTCCCAGCAGGATCCTGACTGATAGACAAGGGAAACCAGCTGGGGTGTTTTCTACCCATAAACTCCTAGATGTGATGTGGAAAAGTGGCACAGAGGCACTCGATGCTTTATTTGCTTTGCTCAGAAGCCCCCACAGCTACAGGAAAGCAGAATCTAGAGTTGGTGGAGGAGGGCGTGTGTGTGTGTGGTGGGGGGTGGTAGGCAAGTGGGATGAAGAAGCAGCAAAGAGACTTAAGCTACCCTGAGAAGACCCCTTCCTCATCTTCAAAATGTGACATTCCACAGGTTTCCATGGGAATGGAAGGTTGCCTTTCACTCAGATTACCTACCGGACAATACAGTAACTGACAAATTCATCTTGCATCCTATTGGTTGGACCCATGTCAGTGTAGAATTGCTTTTACTTCTTCAATTAAAGCATATGTCCAGGAGTTTCACTAAATAATCCTGTCTTGTTATCTGGAAATACTCTGTAAAGGTTACGTGTGTCCTCTGGACTTTTTAATAAGTGAAGAAAAGTTAAGTTTAAGTCATATAGCCATGGTTTTCAAAACTCATTATCAAGGAAAGTAGATCAATGTACTTCTGCGTATTTATTTTCAACTGAATAGGACATGCCCAATTACTTGTGATTATGAAAAACAATTCAAAGCAAATTTCACCCAGCAGCTATAGTTTTTTTAACCAGAAAAAAATGATTTGCTTGACCTATTCTCAGTAGCCAAATTTAATCTTACTAATGAACAGTGACCAAATTGTTGGAATCATTAATGGATAGAAAAAGTAGCTTGTAATGCTTTATTGACCTCTTTTAACACAGAAAGGTCTAAATGTTTAGTCTGCCAAAGCAAGTTCTGATATTATTCCCTCTTCTTTTTATCTACAAGCTGCAAGCTCTCTGTGATGCAACTATTTCTTTTTGTTGAATTGAATTCCTACTACCCACCACCACAGTACCTGGCACCTAGAACATGCTCAACATATGTTTATTGATTGAATAACAGGATGAATGAATAAAAGATGAGTTAATTTCTAATGAATTTCAAATCCTACAGGATTTGGGCACCTTGTTGAAGAGATAAAATTGCAATTAAGTCTTTATTTGCTTTTACTATTTCTTCCTAACTTACAGAACTTAGTATTGCATATGAGTTCACCAAAGCTTGTTTACTCTAATCAAATATTTGTTGAGCACTTACTATAAGCAAGTGTGACGCACTCTGGGGGACCATGACAGCAGTTAGATATGGGTGCTTTCTTCTGAAGATGTACTAGCAGGAATAAAAGAATACAAATGCCTGCTCTACGAAGCAGTCTTTCTTTGAATATCAAGGAAGATCAGCTGACATGGAGTGGGTGGGCACAGGAGTGCTGACATCTGGAGGTTGGGGAGCTCAGGAAAGACTTCAGAGGAGAGGTGGCTTCCATCCTGGATCTTAAAAGAGTCACTGGATGTGGACCTTCAGAGAATATCAATAACTGATACTCACTCGACACCATGCAGTCTGCAAATGAGCACGTTCACTAGACACCTTCATGGGATCCTCACAACCTCCCAGTGGGATGGGTGAAAGTGACTGAGTTAGTCGCTCAGTCGTGTCCAACTCTTTGCAACCCCACAGACTGCAGCCCACCAGGCTCCTCTGTCCATGCAATTCTCCCGGCAAGAACACTGGAGGGGGTTGCCATTCCCTTCTCCAGGGGATCTTCCTGACTCAGGGATTGAACAAGGGTCCCGTGAACTGCAGGCAGATTCTTTACCGTCTGAGCCCTTAGAGACTATCAACTGACTTAAAAGACATGAGTTTAAGAGACGTAACTTTGTTCAGTTAGAAAGTGATTGAATGAATGAGTCTCATCTTCCTGAAAGTTCTAGAATAGATGGCACAAATTGTACTTGTGGAAACTTTGGATTTTAACCAAGTGTTCTGAATCCCAAGTAACAGATCTTTCAATTACATTGCATTGCCCTTTTGGGGAGGATCTTGAGGTAGAAATATCCACAAATTACATAGTAGGCCAGTGAGAAAACAAATGATTTACTGAGGTTTCAGTGCAGCAGCAGTGAAAGTATGGTTTCTTACAATATAGCTCCCCTGGAGTGGCTGACAACAATAATAATAGCTAACATTTATTGAGTGCTTTTTATGTGGAATGCATTATGCAAAATCTTACATGCATGCTCTTATTTGCTCTCATTTAATCCTCACAACTCCATGTGGTAGGTGCCATTATAAACCTATCGGTACAAATGAGAAATACTAGGCTCAGAATAATTAATCACTTAGGCAGAGTCACACATTTGATAAATGATTGCACCATTATTATTATTAACGGCCCTTTGGAAATGCAACCAAACCTTTAATTAAGAAGACAAACAATTCACTTCTACTTCTTAATAAATTCTACCTGTGAAGAAATGTTCCCTGGTATCTGAGCCGTTAGTCAGATTGCTGGGTCTCAATGTTCATCCACAAATTAGTTGCATCTTCATCAAATTTGTTCTGCCAGATAAACAAAATATCTAAGTCTGCTGTCAGTCTTATTAGTGGATTTCAGTTACCAATGCAACTGACAAGTAAATCTGCAGATATACACACTTCTAATGATTCACTGGAAAAGGAAATCCACTTTTTCTTTTTTATGCAATAGCTCCTTGGGGCTAGCTTACCGCTCCTTTGTATTGAGTCTGACAATCACACTTTCAAATTAGGTCCCTGGCACAAAGTCTCCAAATTTTCCCCCTCTTTGCCTTTTTCACTCCTTAATAAAACCAAAGACATCAATCACTTTGGTTTTGTTTTTGTTTCAAAATATCCTTTACTTTTGTCATTTGCCATTTGAGCCTGTTAACAAAGCCAGGCTTTACCGCTTTCATCTGATTTGGGTCAGAATCAGCCCTGAAGAAGTCATTCATTTTTAAGCTGAAGGAAAATTAACTTAGAAGCAAAGATTACTGGAGTGTCACTAACCAGAAATGAGACCCAAGACCAGCCCCCCACCTTCACCTCTCTACCTCAGTTTCCTTGTCTGTAAAGTAACGGAGAAGGCAATGGCACCCCACTCCAGTACTCTTGCCTGGAAAATCCCATGGATGGAGAAGCCTGGTGGGCTGCAGTCCTTGGGGTTGCTAAGAGTCGGACACCACTGAGCGACTTCCCTTTCACTTTTCACTTTCATGCATTGGAGAAGGAAATGGGAACCCGCTCCAGTGTTCTTGCCTGAAGAACCCCAGGGATAGAGGAGCCTGGTGGGCTGCCGTCTATGGGGTCGCACAGAGTCGGGCATGACTGATGGGACTTAGCAGCAGCAGCGGCAGGAAAGTAATGGAAAGGGAGGAACTGCTCTCCACTGTTCCTTACAATGTGAGATTCTATCCTTCTAATGCACACAAAGCTTTATGCCTCTGTTCATTTATTCACTCTTTCTTTCTACCAATACTTATTTGTAGATACATATTTCTACCAATACTTACTGTGCTGGCAATGTCGCAAAAAGTAGAGGTAAATTCTTTAAACACATTATCTTTTCACAAATACAACGGGGTTTCAAGAGCATTTTTAGGAAAAATCTCACACTATTGAGAATAAAGCACATTTTCAAATTTCTTATTTAGCTCTTTTATTGGGAAATGTTTTAAAATGGGCTGAGGAATGATATTCAAATGGAAAAACCAAGGCCTTTAAAACCCTTATTACAGATGCTCAAACTAGAGTCTCACACATTCTTCCATTTCTCATCTTATGGTCTAAGGAAAAACAAAAAACAAACAAACAAAAAAACTTGACTTCAAAAGTGTATCTTTAATAATAACAGTGCAAACTTAAAGTTTAAGAACTATAGAATATTTTTAAAGTTGATGTAGACTATATCTCAGTGACCACTTTATACCATATTCAAGAAACTACCATGCTGTTATTTTTGTCTTCAGAGCAAGCTGCTACTTTAGCAATTAGCAGTCCATAAAAATGTGGGCAATTGGCTTCCTCTAGACTAATTAGCAAGTTTGCTGTGTTGCTGTCCCAGCTGGTCATGCTATATCTTTTAACTTAGCTCAGGCCTAGTTGGTTTTGCCAGTTCTAGAACCTTTTAAAGTTTGTCAGTAATCACAGATATCTCAATGGGCTTAAACTCTTCAGCAAAACAGTGTTATCCGAACTGGGTCAGGATTACCAGCTCCTATCTCCTGTTCTCAACAGAAGCTCAGGGAACTCCCTACTCTGCTCCAACCTCCTCCAACTATGTTCACCCAGTCCCTCTACCCCAAGGCTCAAGTCTCTGTTTTCTGAAGTCTATCCCACAGTGTGGCTGGTGGATTCTCTCTTGGCCTCAACAGCCAGGTGGACCAACCATCAAGTGTGTAGCTTCTCCAGAAGTTGACTCTTCTTGCTTTATTCCCTTGCAATGTTTCACTCATCAGAGCCTTCTGGCATTTCTCCTCCAGCAAGCTCAGCCTCTTGATTCAGAACCCTAGACTTGACCCAGGATTTGTGTCAGAGCACATTCCCTGACAGCAGATAGATAACTGGAGATTTAGGCATGGACGTGAGCAATGACACAGAGCAAATGGGAAAAACGAAAACAAGGATGCTGTCTGGGGTCAAGGCAGGCAATCTGCTAAATGAACGATCAGACTCAAAAGTAGATGTGATTTGGTGAGGGAAGGTCGAATTGTGGTGCTGGAGAAGACTCTCCAGTGTCCCTTGCACTGGAAGGAGATCAAACCAGTCAATCCTAACAGAAACCAACCCTGAATTCACTGAAAGACTGATGCTGAAGCTCCAATACTCTGGCTACCAGATGCAAAGAGTTGACTCACTGGCAAAGACCCTGATGCTGGGAAAGACTGAGGGCAAGAGGAGAACGGGGTGACAGAAGATGAGATGGTTGGATGGCATCACTGACTCAATGGACATGAGTTTGACCAATGTCTATAAGGTAGTGAGGGACTGGCAAGCCTGGCGTGCTGCAGTCCATGGGGTCTCAAAGAGTAGGGCACAACTTAGCAGCTGAACAATGAACAAGAGCAAAGATGAAGATATGGTAGATCATCAGTAAAGGTCAGTGGGAAGTAATTTAGTGGTGGGAGGAGGGGGAGGAAGGAAGTGGTGGTAAATGGAAGACAGTACCTGAGGCACATGATGATGAAGATAATAATTATAATAAATAATAATAATAAAAATGACAGTCAAGGGGCTCAAAGGAAGAAGCCAATAGTAAATAAAGAGACATTTGCTACATAGAACCCTGGAAAGACATCAGGGTTGTCTGAATTGGAGGCATCAATTTCTAAAAGCGGGGGTTAGAGGCAGGGCTGAAAACAGGAGAAGCAGTTCAAAGTTGTATGAGGATTAAATGGATCCACAGATACCCTCTCCACTGTGGCAAGGAAATCCAGACAACCCATAAAAAGTGAGTGAGGAGAGCTTTGGATCTGGGGACCCGGGTTCAGGCCCTTCCAGGTGTGTGAAGTCAGAATGAAAACAGGAGCTGGTGATGTTTAGTCGCTCAGTCATGCCTGACTCTGCAAAAATAAAAGGGCTACATGTAAACCTACACACTGATCTGAGACCAGTCCACATACCCTGAGCCCCCTCCTCGGTTCTCAAGGTACCACCACAACCTACGTACAGAAAACATTCATATACAGAGAAACTGACTTAGACTCAAGAAACCAAATTACTGGAGAAGCAAAAGAACTTGAGAGAAAAGATATAGAAATAAGAGTTATCTTTAAGGGGCAGCTCTTTGACAAAGGGGCTAGCCCCTCAGCTATTTATATTCTAGTGAACTTTACCAACTGATTAAAAAAAAGAGACTGCCCATAATTATAGCTTCTAATTGGCTTGTTAGAGTTTTATTATTAGGGGAGAATAAATAGCCACCATTCACCAGACATTGGAAGATAGGCTCTAACAGAAACATGAAACCCAGAGACGAAGATAGAGAGTGGGGAAAAAAGAATTCAAAAAGACAGTGTAGGGAGTAGAAAAACAATTTTTAAAGCTTCATCTTTAATAATGTTCACAGATAACTTGCATCTATTAAAAACCACAAACTGAATGCTATTAAAAGGAAAAATAATGAACCACGAAGCTCTTAGAAAATAAAAAAACATAAATATTTATGTATATTTGCTAGCAGAGATCTACTAAACAGAAGGATTGGAAGATAAAGTCAAGGATATTTAGAAAAAAATGCTAGTAGTCTAAAATGAGCATTCGTGTATAAAATGTAAATAAACCAAAACAAAAAAATAATGCATGTAATTCAGAAATATGGATGTAAAACCAGAAGGAAAAAACTAAAAGTATTAGATGCAATATCTTTTGATTGATGTGGGGGAAGAATTAGGTCAATATTTTTCTCTCACTATTTTCATTATAAGCTTTACCGGAACACTTTTTATATATTTATGTGATCAGATCAGATCAGATCAGTTGCTCAGTCATGTCCCACTCTTTGCGACCCCATGAACCGCAGCACGCCAGGCCTCCCTGTCCATCACCAGCTCCTGGAGGTCACTCAGACTCGCATCCATCGAGTCAGTGATGCCATCCAGCCATCTCATTCTCTGTCGTCCCCTTCTCCTCCTGCCCTCAATCCCGCCCAGCATCAGAGTCTTCTCCAATGAGTCAACTCTTTGCATGAGGTGGCCAAAATACTGGAGTTTCAGCTTCAGCATCATTCCTTCTAAAGAAATTCCAGGATTGATCTCCTTCAGAATGGACTGGTTGGATCTTCTTGCAGTCCAAGGGACTCTCAAGAGTCTTCTCCAACACCACAGTTCAAAAGCATCAATTCTTTGGCGTTCAGCCTTCCTCACAGTCCAGCTCTCACATCCATACATGACCACAGGAAACACCATAGCCTTGACTAGGCGAACCTTTGTTGGTAAAGTAATGTCTCTGCTTTTGAATATGCTATCTAGGTTGGTCATAACTTTCCTTCCAAGGAGTAAGCGTCTTTTAATTTCATGGCTGCAGTCACCATCTGCAGTGATTTTGGAGCCCAGAAAAACAAAGTCTGACACTGTTTCCACTGTTTCCCCATCTATTTCCCATGCAGTGATGGGACTAGATGCCATGATCTTCGTTTTCTGAATGTTGAGCTTTAAGCCAACCTTTTCACTCTCCACTTTCACTTTCATCAAGAGGCTTTTTAGCCCCTCTTCACTTTCTGCCATAAGAGTGGTGTCATCTGCATATCTGAGGTTATTGATATTTCTCCCGGCAATCTTGATTCCAACTTGTGTTTCTTCCAGTCCAGCATTTCTCATGATGTACTCTGCATATAAGTTAAATAAACATGGTGACAATATGCAGCCTTGACGTACTCCTTTTCCTATTTGGAACCAGTCTGTTGTTCCATGACCAGTTCTAACTGTTGCTTCCTGACCTGCATACAGATTTCTCAAGAGGCAGATCAGGTGGTCTGGTATTCCCATCTCTTTCAGAATTTTCCATAGTTTATTGTGAAAACAGGAAAATTTAGCTTAAAAAAAGACAGTAGAGATTTAGTGGAGCCCAGCAATATGCAACCTGGGTGAGACAGTCAACAGATTGCAGGCAAATGGAAGTAGCTTTTGCAGAGGCTGGTGACACCGTGATATACCAAGAAATATATATTTGATCTTTGTACCAAATTGCTGGTACAGGGCTTCTGAAACTCTTATAATTTCCTGAGTAATGGGGTAAGAGGAGCAGCTTTTGTTATTCCTAACAAACCTTTTCAACTATGCTTGAGTTTACGCTAATGAAGTGACTCTTGGAGGGTGGGGACTGGCTGCCACGTGGAGCCCTATATGGTCAGAGGGTTGGAACTTTCAGCCCCACTCCCACACCTCTAGGGAGGGGACCAGGGTAGAGATTGAATTAACTGATGGCCAATGAATTAATCAATCATGACTAAGTAACAGAACCTCCATAAAAACCCTAAACAATGGGGTTTAGAGAGCTTCCAGGTGGTGAACACACCAAGGTGTTGAGAGGGTGGTACACTTGGAGAGAGTGTGTACCTCTCCAAGGTACCTCTACACTCCTCCCCTATATTTTGCCCTATGTCTCTCTTCATCTGTATCCTTTATTACACCCTTCCTAATGAACCAAAAAGTGTAAATATAATAAACTGGTTCTGTGAGCCATCATAGCAAATTACCAATCTGAGGAGAGGACTGTAGAACTCCTGATTTATGTAGAGCCAGATGGTCAGAAGTACAGATGACAACTTGGGACCTGTAACTAGCATCTGAAGTAGGGGGCACTCGTGTGTGATGGAGCCCTTAGCCTGTGGGGTCTGCATTATTCCAGGCAGTTGTTTCAGAAGTGAGTGATATTGTTGTTTAGTCACTAAGTTGTGTCCGACTCTTTGGCGACCCCATGGACTGAAGCCCGCCAGGTTCCTCTGTCCATGGGATTTCCCAGGCAAGAATACTGGAACGGGTGGCCACTTCCTTCTCCAGGGGATCTTCCTGACCTAGGGATTGAACCTATGTGTCCTGAATTAAGAGGCAGAGTCTTTACCACTAAGCCACCTGAGAAGCCCCAAGTTAAACTGTAGGATACCCAGTTGAGGTCCACCAAGAACTAAAAAATTGCTTAGTGTGGGGAGAAAACCCAACATATCTGGTGACAGAAGTACTGTAGAGTAGAGGAAAGAGCTTTTCTTTTTCAGACCTAACAAGGGAAAAGTTAGTATAGGAGTATATCATAGGGTTAAGATCAGTAGAGGAGTGTATCAGATTAAGTAGAACTGAATGTCCATGAAACCAAGCCAATATTTCTAACAAAGAAGAAGACTGGACTTCCAATTACCAAAATTCTTCAGTTCTATTTGGGTAAATCTTATAGACATAGATGCTTCTATAATATTCAAAGGGCATAAATCAATCCACACAAATTTTATTGTTTTACTGAATTCAATGATAGTGCAAATTTTAAAACCAACTCAGTCACACCTCAGGCAAAAATTCAAATCTCTAAAGGCTTATGTTAAGCAAAGGAGATTTTCATGGGGCATAAGAAAGACAAACATAATATTTTGAAGAAAAACATAAAAAGGAAAGCTGTGGATTTTACATCATGTGATTATTTAAGAAAAGATAACATGTGGTCTGCTATATTAATTTTTCCCATCTAAAGGCTGACAAAAGATAAATGAGGTATTTTCAGCAATATTAACTTATGGATCACAAGGGATGTGCAGAGTTTATTGAGAGGATGTAGAGGGAAAAACAAAAGATACTTCACTTGCCTGTATCTTCCTTCCTTATTTAATTGCATTATACACACAGACAGGCTAGATTTCAAACAGCCTGAGCTGTCAGATAATAGATCTAAATTAGAATTCAGAGCTGCAAGTTGGGTCACTGTCCTTTCAAACTGCTGCCAACCTCCTGGATTCAGATAACTTTAGAAAACATAATTCTGTCTAGGTCACCAGCTATTTAAAAATAAAACATTCCTCCCTAAAGGAGGAAAGCCAAGTCATTGCAAACTGGTATTTATATAGAACAGTTCTACTGGTGAGCCATTCTAGATCCTTTCTGGAACAAGAAAAGTGAGAGAGAAGGCAAAGATGAGAACAAACACAAGAGTTTGAGCTTCACTGTCTACACCAAAAATAGTTACTGCCTCGGTGTCATTCAGGAATACTCAAAACCAACTCCATTTTGGTCACCCAGGGGTTCTAGTTAGAGGCATTGCTGCTGCTGCTGCTGCTAAGTCGCTTCAGTCGTGTCCGACTCTGTGCGACCCCATAGATGGCAGCCCACCAGGCTCCTCCATCCCCGGGATTCTCCAGGCAAGAATACTGGAGTGGGTTGCCATTTCCTTCTCCAATGCATGAAAGTGAAAAGTGAAGTCGCTCAGTCGTGTCCGACTCTTAGCGACCCCATGGACTGGAGCCTCTAGCCCCATGGACAGGCTCCTCCATCCATGGGATTCTCCAGGCAAGAGCACTGGGGTGGGGTGCCATTGCCTTCCCCCGTTAGAGGCATTGGCTTTGACTATTTCCTCTCTCACAGCCATCAAATCCCATCAAGTCTTAATCCTTCCCTGCTTTCCATCTGCCTGCTCGGTATTTCCTGTCATCCAAGTTCACAGCCATCTTCCTCCTCTAATTCTGCCAAGTCTTTCTTAATCCTAGTACTAAAGGATCCTCTTTCTTAACCCCATACAGATTCACCACGTGATAACATATACAGCTCTTAAAGGCCACATAAGGCATTCCCTGACATAGTCTTTACCTTTCTATCTAGTTACACATTCCTCCACTTACCTCATAAATCTACCTTTCATGTCATTCTAAACTAACTACCCATGAGATGAGCCCTAAGATAAGCTCCTCCCACTGAGTTCTGGAAGAACCTGAACTTACTTCTAGACACAGAATATGCCAAGGGTGATAGGATTATCATTCTTATGATTGTTGTTGTTGTTATTCTTTAGTCACTAGTCCAATTCTTTTGTGACCCCACGGACTGTAGCCTGCCAGGCTCCTAGGGAAGAATACTAGACTGGGTTGCCATTTCCTTCCCCAGGGGATCTTCTCAACCCAAGGATCAAATCTGCATCCCCTGCTTGGCAGGTGGATTCTTTACCACTGAGTCACCTGGGAAGCCTGGTTCCTATGATTGTATTAAGGTATATGGCAAAGGCAAAAGAATTTTTCATATATAATTAAAATTCCTCATTAAAGACTCCGAGTTAATAAAGAAAGAATATCATGTATAAGCCCAGCCCCTAGCCAGACTACCCCTTTAAAGACAGCCTAAGCCTTGCCTGGAGGCAGAGGCTTGAAGCAATAGGGACACTCTTCACCACTGGTCTTAAAGAAGTAAGCAGCATGGTTTCTGCAGCTGCCAACCATCCAGGAAGGAATAAATTCTGCCAATAATCCAAGGAAGCTTTGAAGCAGATGTTATCTCATCAACCTCCAGATGAGAATTCAGTCCAATGAACAAGTTGACTTCCACCTTAAGATCAAGGTGAGACTGTGAGCTGAAAATCTAGCCAAGTCCACATGCACTTGTGATGTATAGAAACCATGAGATAAAGGGATGCTATTTTAAGTCACTAAATTCATGTTAATTGGTTGCTCAGCAACAGAAAATGATTATGCTGTGCCATTTGATTTTATACCGCCTTGTCATTTCTACAGTTGTTGTCCTAGCAACTACCTACTTACCCATCCATGCTATTCTTATGATGGAGACCAACCAACATTTATTGAGCAACTATTATGTGCCAAGGATTATGCTTAACAGGAGACACAAAGATGAATGAGATATGGTACACACAGGTGCTCTAAAAACAGAACTGCAACTGATCCAGTGGAGGTTCACGATAAGAGAATGGCACCGTCTTACTGGATTAGGGTCACTGAATGACAGACATACAGAACTCCCCCAGCTGGGAAAGAACACGAAAAGGTATTACACAAAGAGGAAACAGCATGAAGGCTTGAAATGGACTGTAATGTGCTTGAAAGGACAAACGATTTTGTAGCATAAACATATCATGAGTGCGTCAACCACGAATGGGCACTTGCCAGGTACCTCTATGAGGATTAAATCATATGCTGCTACAGCTGCTGACCTTCAACATCCCCCTGAAAGAGTTCTGGGTGGAGGGCAGAAATGAGGCATTCTGTGCTCCCGGAAAACTGGCAGGATGGGTCTTCACATAGATATTCTCTGCAGCTGATTTTTTGAGCTCAATTCTCGTATATCCTCATACCTAGAAAAACACTAAAATCCCTCCTGGTGATGACTGCTTCTTGTGACTAGCAGAAGCTTCATGAGACCAGCAGGAACTTTCTACAAAAAAATATGTGCTTGATTGCACGTATTCCCCCTTTACCAAAATCAGTATATACTGCCCTTCTCCCTCACCTCTTTGGAACAGTTTCTCAGCGCTATCCGAGGTGCTGTCTCCCAGGTTGCAGTCCTCATCTTGCCCCTCAAAAAACTTAATCACAACTCTCATGTTGCGCATTATTTTAAAGTTGACAAAAGGTAGGGCGAAGCCAGAACACAGTCATCAGCTTAGATATTATCCTATAGCCAACAAGAAACCCTTGCAGCATTTCAAGCAAAGGGGAGATGGTGCTAAGCTTTGAGGTTTTAAATAGTCTGGATGATGGTTTTGAGGGTGATATGCCTGGATAGGGGAATACCAAATAAGTCAACCCATTTTAAATCACAAGGCTAAACATTCCATGTAGCTCAGTGATGGATAAAGAAATGGATATGGAGCTGAGAATCGATTAGAGGCAAAATTGGCAATCATTAATTGAATATTTGCAGGGTAAGGGAAAGAGAGTGTCAGGGGTAATTCCAAGGTTTCTGGCTTTGCTTGGTTTGGTATCCAAATGTTCCTTTCATACTTTTCCCTCCCACCATCATTTTTCTCACCCAGTCCCAAGACATTTTTTCCCCTCTATCCTAGGCATTATCATTGTCCCTTACCCAAACCATTTCTTTAAACATGTATTTCACTGTATTACAATGGTTTACTTCTCCACATATCTTCCCCAAAGAGCCCAATTTATTACATGTCAAGCAGGACCTGAAGGACATCTGTAACTTTAAATTTTGGACTCTGAGTGTCCTAAACTCAAGCTATTCAACAGAATGCCGTTACGACATTAATATTTAGAGAAACTGTTAGTAGTTTGATGGTGTCCAACTCTTTGGGACCCCATGGACTGTAGCCGGCCAGGTTCCTCTGTCAGTGGAATTCTCCAAGCAAGAATACTGGAGTTGGTATTCCCTTCCCGAGGGGATCTTCCCGACCCAAGGATCAAACCTGCGTCTCCTCCATTGCAGGCAGATTTCATTCATGTGCAAAGCTTTGAAATTTGATGGCTAGCAGAAACTTGATGGCTTTGAGGGAAACTAAATACTAATTTCCTCTAGTTTTGCATTTTAAAACAGGGTTTGGCTTTACTGTCACTAATGTATTTTGTTTTGTTTTTTTAATTTTTGCCTGTGAACAGAGTTTTAAAGATAAGATAAAATAGGCCATCGACATTGTTTTTAGGTCAACTAAGACTGAAAAGTTCTTTCTTTAGACGACAGAAGGCCACACAATGAATTAAAAGAAAAGGAACTGCCAACTAAAAATTGGTGTTCCCCATGTGCCTTTGCAAAGATTAAGTCACTAGGCACCAAAGACACTGATCTTCAACACACCCTGAAAAGAATTCAGTGTAGAGATCAGGAATGAGGCACTCTGTGCTCTGGGAAAAAACTGGCAGAACAGGCCTTCAGGTGGTGAAATATTTTCAGGAGGCGATTTGATGAGCCCAAGTTCTTGTCTCTCCTCCTATCTAAAAAGCACTGAAATCATCAGTGAGGTCTACTCCTCTTGACTAGTAGCAAGTCTGTCAAAACGCATGCTCACCTACAGGTACTGCCTTCACTAAAATCACAGGCAATACTGACCTCCCCTACCTCTCTGGAGCAGATCCTCAGAGCTATCTGAGATGCTGTCTCTGGGCCACAATCCTCATTCTGCACCAAATAAAACTTAATTCATAACTCTCACATTGTCCTTTTTTTCCTTCTTCTTTTCAGTTGACAGAACTAATATTTTCCAAGCTACCACTAAGTGTCAGATGTTATGTTGGGATCGAAACTTGTCCTAAAGTGCCTGGGGACTGTAGAAACAGTTTTGCCTAGCACTAAAAATTAAGCCAGGGCTGCGACCGATTTAATCAATAAGAATCTCTGTCCCTGGGTCAGGAAGATCCCCTGGAGAGGGAAATGGTAACCCACTCCAGCAATCTTGCCTGGGAAATCCCATGGACAGAGGAGCCTGGAGGGCTACAGGCCACGGGTTTGCAAAAGAGTAGGAGAAGAATGAGCAGCTAAACAACAACACACAAAATAGATATCTTTTAAAAAGAGAAAATCAAAATAATGATAATTTGTAATTATAAAAATAAAATAAATTTTCCACAGAGGCAAAATAATATATTATACTTGGATCCAAGAAACTAGGGTTCCCATGCTGGTTCTTTTCTGACAGTCTATGGGACTTCAGGAAGTACCTAAACTGTATCATGCTTTTCTTACTCATAAAACAAGTACTAAAAAGTCTAACTCACTCTAACAGTTACTATGATATTAACCATAAACTATACATAAAAGCATTTGGAAAGGTAAGGGGAATAGATACATGCAAAGTGATAGCATTTTTATTTATTTGTTATACTCCTGCATCTAGGAATTCATGATCTCTAGAATGTGGCTTAATAATATCTTTGATCATATAAAGATAACCAGTCCTGTGGGTATTGGAAGCTATGATAGGCTAATCAATCAGCAGGAACACTATTTCATTAAGTAGCATTCCTTATGAGCTTCTCGGTACTACTTTGCAGTCTAATCAAGAAAATGAATGCAGACTTCCTATTTTCCCCACCAAGTGCTAAAAATGCTAAACTGTGTTCATTCATCATAAAATTACAATATGGCCCTGTCATTACTGGGTTAAAGATAGCTTGTGTCACTGCTTCCAGATTTAATCAGACTTACTAATAATCATTCCTCAGCTCAAGGGTAATGATACACACTCCACACAAAATAATGCTGAATTTTCATTAATGCCTCAGGGATCAAATGATTATAGCTATCACTATTCTAATTTAGTATAATCAACACTAAATTATTTAGGGTTTGTTGGCACTTTTTCAGTGTGAAGATAAAAAAATGATCTTATTTTCCTTTTCTTTCCCCAGAACACCTTCGTCTTAGAGCTGTAGTACCCTAGGCACACAAGAACAACATAATCTCTAATGTAAAGCCAGCACAGACTACAGAATTCTCAGGACATCTGCCATCGAAACATTTGTATAACCAAAGAGGCCCTGCAAGTCATTATTCATTTGAAAAACAGACCTGATAAGTTCCAAGTTTTGGTAATCTGGCAATAAATCTCGTGATAAATTAGTTGTCATTTGTCTTTTTCTTTCTCGATTCTGAAACTGCATTAAAAAGCAAGGGTCATTATGGAAGCAGCATCTGTAACCACTCTGATAATGTAAAGCTAATGTTCTAGTTTAGGGGCTCTGAAATTTCCCCATGGCCTAAATTGTGCTAATCTGACATCTCTCGTTGATCGAATAAATGTTAGTTTGGGCTGTAAAATAAAAGCTCTGTCTATCGACTGCCTATCTCTTGTTAAAAACTGACATCTACAGCAGTCCCTGGAAAAGCAGAGTCCCTTCTGTTTAATTCCAGAAAAACCTAATTTTAGAGGTATCCAGTTTAATTTATTTTAAATTAGAACTACGTTACTATAGACGATGCTAGGAAACGCAATGATTTTGAGAAAGTCATGTAGCATAAATCTAGTCTTTTTTATTTTCCAATAGAAGTTTTGATAGATATTTAAATTGAAAAGGTACTTTTATTAGCTATATTTACACTTCTGTAAGCTGTACTCTTTAAGAATGACCCGTTTAATAGATTCTTTGGTTCATTTCTACATTCATAGCCAGTGTCACGATGTCACATTTAATCCATCAGTATTCCTTATCTCTTGCACTTTTCAAAGTTTAGTGACTTTCAATCACATTGAATCTTCTTACTTTTACAACTTCACTATCAATCATTATTTTACTCATTATGTCAATATTACATTATCTGCCTACTGAATTTTAACCATCATGTTAAGAGAAATGGTAATGTAATATATTCTAAATGTCACTATGATAAGATGGGCAAAAATCCATTGTAATCAACTGACTGCTGTGAGATAAGAATGGTTGTTTATGAGTGAGTAACCACTACCCTCTCTGTCTTTCTTCACAGCTCACAAGTTGAGACATTAAATGGGTGCTAGGTACGATATTGCTACCAACTTACTCTCAACAAATGTCAAATATGCATAGTGAATACTTTTAATTTTCTATGCAGTTTAAGATTAGGCAAAGCACAAAAGGTTAAGGTTAATAATTTGTGGTAGTGATGGTGATAACTCACTTTTATGGAATGATTACTAGATGCCAATTTCTTACTAAACTTTAAGTATACACCATCTCATATAATCCTAGAAGCAATCTTCAGTGTGAGGATGTTTTATCATGTCCAGTTTACAGGTGAAAAACCATAGATTCATAAGTTGGATATTTATGCAAGATCATATGGCTAAGAATTTTTAGATCTAAGATAGCAACCTAGACTGTCTGATCAAAAAACCTAGATTATTAACTAATCCATGGGGCCACAAGAGTTGGACACAACTTAGTGACTAAACCACCATCAGTCATGTTATTCTTCTTAAATTACAATGAATGAAACTTTAGAATGATGTTTAGGTGGTATATGGTATAAAATTCTTGTCTTAATTATTGACTGACAACACCAACCCTGACTCTCTGACTAAATGCGTTTTGAATTTTCCAGTCAGCAAGGAAGAGATCCTTCCCAAAACAAGCTAGAGGTATCTAGTAAGGACTGTTCTGCATTTGTTTTCATGAGAACAATTAACTTACCAAGTGCAAAGGTAATACATTCACGGGAAACTACTTACGTTTATATTTGTTCTATTTTTCAATTATTAAGCCTGAGCCATCATAAAATTGTTTTACAACCCACTTTTTTTTAGCAAGATCCTACATTTAAAATAAATATTTCACCAGTTAAAATATCCTTACTCATTACATTTATAATAATGATGAGGAAGAGGAGGAGGAAAAGGAGAAAGAGGAGGAGGAGGAAGGAGGAGAGGGAGGAAGAGGAGGAGATGAACAGGGGTAAGAGGAAGAAGAGAAAAGAGGAAAAAGAGAGATCACACTTATATTTTCAAATAATTTTATGGATTATTGGATGAATTAATGATTTCAAGGCTATTTTTAGAGTATATTTTTAATAGACATATACAAAATTTTTCAATACTTCATAACTGAAGGTAAAATCAGTGATCATGTTCTTTCAGCAAACAGAACAGTGAGCCAAGATACTTGTGTGGGAGGATCTATGTGCAAATTTTAATTGGTGTCTGATTAAACAGAATTGGAAAATGCCGTAGATTAGAAGGCGAGACAAGCAGGAGTCAGGGCAATAATCTGGCGCATGGTTGCTGGGATCACATAAAGAGTCATCAGGGCAGGTACCCTGGATAGGCAAAAGGCAGGAAACAGTACTTCAAGTACAAAGACGAAGGATGCTGATGTGCCAGTATATGTTCAGCACCTTGGATAGCTCTTTGTGAGCTGAACAGATAACATTTTAAGTGTAGACTTCTAACCTTGAAACCGTAGAATCAAGGGGCTATAACAAGCAGGTAATCTATTTAAAACCAGGAGTAATTCATATAAATTCAGGAAATCTATTAATTTCCTTGTCAAACTGAAAGATGCTGTCAATCTGCCTGACTTGGAGACTCCTGGGGATGCACATGGTTTTAACAGAGCTGGGGAGTCAAGTAAAAGACTTCATTATCTGGCCTCTTGAGCACTAGTTTAGCT
Source organism: Tragelaphus eurycerus (assembly GCA_935064755.1). Lineage (NCBI taxonomy): Eukaryota > Metazoa > Chordata > Mammalia > Artiodactyla > Bovidae > Tragelaphus > Tragelaphus eurycerus. Next base: position 36,228,470 of record CAKXYN010000008.1, on the reverse strand, counting down.
GAGGTCTGGGGCCCTCTATGCAAATCACAAGTACATTATCCAGAGAGATGCATTAGTAGTTATATTAATTTAAATTTATAAACTCCTCCACAATAACAGAAATAACAGAAAGCCTTAATCCAGTTTTATAAGCGCATTATCAAAAGGTATTTTAGACTCAAAAAGTACTTTTTAATCTTCTACACAACAGCTGTGGTGACCTTTATTGATCAATTTCACTCTCCCCTAAAGTTCCTTTTGCTATTTTTCATATTTTTAAAATTGAGAAAATGTATTTCCCATTAAATATCTTAGGATCCTGTGTTGTATTTATTTTCATAACTTCAGGGTCTTATTCATTTTTCCTTACCCAGAACCAAAGACTTGACTTGCCATATAGTAGAACCCTGGTAAATGCTTGATGAATTAAGAAATGAATGGGTGGTCATTCTATATAACTAGTAAATATTATAAAGGCACATTGGCACATTATACAAATGCAGATTAGAGATATAATCAAATAAACCATGTGACAAAGTTAATTGGCATGTCTTTGTTGACCCAATTAGCCATTAATCCAAATTCTAAAATCATAAAGAATCCCCAAGGGGTATATTACTGGCACAGGATATTTTACTGATTTTAAGCTAAATTCACTTCTCTCCTAAAGCTATGTAGGCAATTACAAAACTATCAACACTAATAAATATTTTTCTGCAAATATCCGTGCTCTGAACATCTCTGGTCAATCTGCTCTTCAGATGTGCCAAACTTATTCATACCTTACTGAGAGTACTCTTGATGTGTGTGCATTGGCTCTAAATGATCTTGTTATGCTATGCTATGCTATGCTAAGTCACTTCAGTCGTGTCCGACTCTGTTTGACCCCATAGACGGCAGCCCACCAGGCTTCCCCGTCCCTGGGATTCTCCAGGCAAGAACACTGGAGTGGGTTGCCATTTCCTTCTCCAATGCATGAAAGTGAAAAGGGAAAGTGAAGTTGCTCAGTTGTGTCCGACTCTTAGCGACCCCATGGACTGCAGCCTACCAGGCTCCTCCATCTGTGGAATTTTCCAGGCAAGAGTACTGGAGTGGGGTGCCATTGCCTTCTCTGAAATGATCTTGTTATAGATATTCTCATCCCTGACTTTTCTGCAAATGGGTGGGAACTACTGACAAGAAAATACTTGATAATACACACAACACACATATATAATGATCACCTAGAATCTCACCAATGCAGAAAATGTTAATGGTGGTAATGTTCTGACCAGTTCCCTTTCTTTTATGAAAGACATGCATCATAACCATCATAACCCAAAATGATAGTTCTAAGAAATAAGTGTGCAGTTGGCAGACAGTAGCTCCAACCTCTAAAACTTATTCCAACATGGTCCTGAAAGGCTGTAATTGGAAAACTATCTTCTTGCCTCAACTAGCAAATACATGGGAATTAGTACACGAGGGATCAACTTTTCCTAGGGTTAAGAGTTATAAAAGATGAAGGCAGTTTAGAGTAGAAGTTAAGCATGAATTTGACTCCTGAATTCTCCATTTAAGAGCAGGGGACACTGGGCAAGTTGATTTCTTTAGGCCTCATTCCTCATGTATATAATGAGGGATGATAATAATACCTGCAAAATAGCTAATACACAGTTGTAATGAGAATTAAATGTGACAATGCATGTAAAACACTCATTGTAATACTTTGCATATGAAACATTTATACATAAAGCACCTTAGACATAAAACAACAAATGTTAAATGCTTTACTAACAGTATTATTTCAGCTCTGAGATGTTTATCTCATGACTAGTAATAGCATAGGACTCCTCAACATCCAACTGGGTCAGACAGTCAAAGAGAAAGGAATTAAGTGCACACATTTTTTCCCTGCCACAGGTTCTGAGTTTTAGGATCTTAAACTTAGTATATGAATTTCAGCAGTTTCTGCTCCTCACAGAACCAAGATCCTTAGAGGAAAAACAAGAAATGGGTGACTGGTGATGGGAACAAGGCTAAGAGTGAGGGAAGGAAATGTGTCTGAAGTGACCCTGTGTCTTTACTCCTTCCATGCTCTTTACAGATCAAAATGTGAAAAAAAGGAAGACATCCTATTCTCCTTGTCAAGAAAATACAACGGTAAACATTTGGGTTTACTGTTTACTGCTATTGGGGTTCTTAAGCTATCCTTGCACTTTGGGAGATGATACATGTATGGTAGGATCACAGTCCCTAAATAAGCTCATTATTTTGTTGAGGGCTAAATCCTAACAGCTGCATCAGCAAATAAAGTGGTAAACAGCAAAGTGGGCTTCCCTGGCGGCTCAGCAGTGAAGAACACACCTTCCAAGGCAGGAGATGTGGGTCCCATCCCTGGGTTGGGAAGATCCCCTGGAGAAGGAAATGGCAACCCTCTCCAGTATTCTTGCCTGAGAAATCCCATGGACAGAGGAGCCTGGTGGGTTACAGCCCATGGGGTCTCAAAGAGTCGGACACGACTTAGTGACTAAACAGCAAACAGTGAGGTATTCCGAAGTGCAGGGGGAGGTCTGGTGGGGGGATTTCATTCTCTTCTTTCTGTTGTCAACTCCACCTGGCTACAGCCGCTCAAGCACATGGGTCTTCTCTCAGGAAGATGCAGGTAAACTGGGGGATCCCCATGCTTCAACAGCACAGAACATGTGAAGAGCCACATTGCGGATGGGAGTAAGAGGTGGCTTAACATTCTTTTCAACTTTTGGGTTTTCTCATTATTCCAGACTTACAAAATCCAAATTTGATCCTATGGATCATCCACATCTACGGAAAATGGAGGAAAATATATAGATTTATAAAAAAAGAACCAAAGACACAAATCACTGAATACCTGGAATTCCAACCTCTGAAGACTTTGCTTAATAGAAAACAAGCTCACATATTTGACTTGTAACATTCCCCTGGGAACAAACACTTCTAATGTGCTAGCCAAGGAGTACTGTGGACAAAAAGAAAGGCTCAATCAGAAGTGAACAAAAACTCTCCTCCAGAGACCTGACTCAATTAAGAGCTTAAACATGTCTAAAACCACAGCTAAAACACAGAGACCCAATGTCAGACCCAAAGGGTCAGAGAGAGTAGAATACTTAAGTAGCTAAGGAACTGATAAGCCCCCTCCCCCGACTAAGTTGATAGTACCCTTTGTTAATCAGCTTCACTCAAGTCCTGTTGGTCTCAAGACTGTAAATAGCCAAACAAAGGCAACACTGAGACCCTGCTCCCCAGACAACCTTCACCCCTGCCTCTCTTTTCAGAAGAGGAGGAACTCAATTACTCTGCTGAAGGTAGACTGTTATTCTAATGTCTACTTACCAGGCTGAAAACCTACATATATACATGCCTTCCTACCTACCTACCACTTCCTCCCCCACCAACCCCCCTATGCTATGCTATGCTATGCTAAGTCACTTCAGTCGTGTCCGACTCTGTGTGACCCCAAAGACGGCAGCCTACCAGGCTCCCCTGTCCCAGGGATTCTCCAGGCAAGAACACTGGAGTGGGTTGCCATTTCCTTCTCCAATGCATGAAAGTGAAAAGTGAAAGTGAAGTCGCTTGGTCGTTTCCGACTCTTAGCAACCCCATGGACTGCAGCCTACCAGGCTCCACCGTCCGTGGGATTTTCCAGGCAAAAGTACTGGAGTGGGGTGCCATTGCCTTCTCCGACCAACCCCCCTACCACCCAATAAAAAAAAAAAAAAAACACAAACAAAAACCCACCTCTTCATTTTCTTTCCCAACCAATGGAAATATTCCAATGTCATAACAGGTCCACATGAAAAGCTGAAGACCATCTCTACGGTTAACCCCCTCCAGATGTCCAGAGTCAGAGGCACCCCATCAGTGATCTCTGTTCTCTCATCACTCTGCACAGGCTTTCCCAGCACTACTGGCCAGTTGCTTCCTGCAGGTGAATTCCCTACCTACCCTATACAGAGAGGAAGGTTGACCCATACCACACACTTTCTGCCACCAGAGGAAATCCTCTAGCAAGCTAATTTTCCAGTTTATTTTCAGAAACCTTCTTTCTTAAGCTTACTTCCTTTTTACAACGTCCCACCTCCCATCCACAGAAGTCCCAATCATCCAAAAAAAGGCTGAGTAGCAGAAACTAATTCAGAACCTTGGGTAAGAGCATAACCTAAGAGTTTGCTTCTCCTGGCTCAGCATTCAGTAACCCCCTTTATACTTCCCCCTTGCATCCTCCACCTTGTTGTTCAGTCACTCAGTCATGTCTGACTGCTTGAGACGCCGTGGGCTGCAGCACACCAGGCTTCCCTGTTCTTCACCATCTCCCCTGAGCTTGCTCAAACTCATGTCCATTGAGTCAGTGATGCCATCCAGCCATCTCATCCTCTGTCATTCCCTTCTCTTCCCGCCCTCATTCTTACCCAGCATCAGGGTCTTTTCCAATGAGTCAGTTCTTCATATCAGATGGCCAAAGAACTGTAGCTTCAGCTTCAGCATCAGTCCTTCCAATGAATATTCAGGATTGATTTCCTTAGGACAGACTGGTTTTATCTCCTTGCAGTCGAAGGGACTCTCAAGAGGCTGCTCCAACACCACAGTTCAAAAGCATCAATTCTTCAGCACTCAGCCTTCTTTATGGCCCAACTCTCACATTCATGCATGACGACTGGAAAAACCATAGCTTTGACTAGACAGACCTTTGTCGGCAAAGTGATGTCTCTGCTTTTTCACAAACTGACTAGGTTTGTCAGAGCTCCACCCACCTTTCTGAAATTTCTACCTTATGCTGATACATGGGCATGTTCCTTGTGTCTTCCCTCATGACCTATGACACATGTCACATTGCAGTCACTCTTTTAATGCACACATGGAATCTTGCTCTTTGGAGATTTTAAGACAGTATCTCTGTTGGAAATAGTGCTTCCCCATTCATATCCCTCTGACTGCCCTATCCCAACAATCTAAATTATTATTCCTTCTCTCCTCATACTACCTGAATTATTTTCATGTATGCCTGGTGCCAGTGGTAAAGAATCCACCTGCCAGTGAAGGAGACAGAAGAGACGGGTTCAGTCTTTAGGTCAGGAAGATCCCTAGAGGAGGAAATAACAACCCATTCCACTATTCTTGCCTGCAGAATCCCATGGACAGAGGAAGCCAGGTCCTGGGACCTGGCAGGCCACGGTCCATGGGGTCGCAAAAGAGTCAGACACAACTGAGCGACTAAATCACCATATACCCCAATATGTTTTGCACAGAGTAGGTGGTCACTTGTGGGTAAGAACTACACACACAGACTCAGTGAGTTGTTAATTACACCTTTCAAATTTCAGAGAACTTAGATTTTCCTAAAGTATTTACAAGTATGAACAAGTCAGATTTCTAAAAATTCTAATCACTGTAAAGCCTCATTCAAGGTTCTACAGCTTCCACATTTCTAAAGGATTATGAACTTTAGCCCTAAAACTGTCTGAATAATTACCATCAGATTGCTATATGCATTTTTTTGGCTCATTCTAACTATGTTCATTTTATAATGTGAATGTTAATAAAGAGGAGGAATCTACATATTCAGAAGTCTACAAAGTGAGAAAAGGCTTGGCAAAGACAGCAAATATGCTTAACCTATTCCTTTGAAGATAAGCAATTCATGTTAGCATAATTCTATGTAGGAGCACAGGTCTTGCCTAAACAATTTAATAGCTAATGTATGACATGGAGATATATTTTATTCCATAACATATGTAGCCATGGGTCTGAAAAAGAAATATGCATAGCACAAGGAGAGTCAAGTATCACCTTTGGAGGTAATATTATTTATCCATAAGACACTCTGCAGTGCAAAATGACTACCAGAATGCCGTAAGTCTACAGATAGACATCAGCCATCTTGTTACTATAGTGAACTTCATCCTCTGGAAAAATTTCAGAGAAGACAGCTTTCAAGACAGTTAAAGAGACACAAGAAGGCAAACACAGGCATCAATAGTCTTACTTTGCTGTTGACCTTTAAGGATTTATAAAATAGTTGATATTTCAAGTTCCCAAGTACTCAAAACAGGCATCATAAATTCACTTGAGGTCCAAGAATTTAGATTAATTGATGGAAAGTTATAGTTACTTCAAAAGTGGTTATTAATTTGAGAAGTTATATTTTGGCTGTATCCTCTAAATTCTTGAGATCAACATTATTAAAATATATATATATATACCCTCAGTCTTATTACCAGCATAAGGAAAAACATGCTGAACCAAAATGGTATGCAATCCAAATTTCTACAAGGGAAAAATGATTTTGCAACTAGGTGAAACTAGGTGATTTCCCTATGTGAAAGACCTAGGGAAGGTGTGAAGGTACAACATGGTTGGAGAGTTTTATAGAACAGTCCTAAGCTATGGATTAGGGTTCTGCATAGCAACATGAGTGGGACTATGAAGAGACTTAGGGTTGAAATACTCTGACCCTTTTATTATACTAAAAAGGAAATAAGACTCAGGCAGATGGTTAAGAAGCCTGACCAAAGTCGTAGAGATACTTACTACTGAGCCATGACTAGAAATACCATCTCTGCACTCTTCCCTTTTTACAGGACAATCTTTGGACCTAGTCCATAGAGAGATTAGAGGTAAAATACTGTGAATATAAAGTTCTGAGAGAGTCAATTCCTAGGCAGGTTGATAAGAAATCCAGGGTCCCCGAGGAGAAGATAGGGGTCTGGAATTCTCAAGGAGGAGGAAAGGACAAACTTTTTTTTCCTACATTCCTTAGTCTTAGTCACATTAAATGTTCTTTTTCTTTTTCTTCTTTAAGCCGAGTTGATGATTACAACAAAACAACTCAGCTTAAACTCTGCACTAAGGATTATAGAACAACAAGGTATCCCACCTGAGGACAGTTTCTCCTTCCTGAAAAGAAAGTGAAAGTAAAGTCACTCAGGCCTTCTCAACTCTTTGAGACCCCATGGACTGTAACCGACCAGGCTCCTCTGTCCATGGGATTTTCTAGGCAAGAGTACTGGAGTGGGTTGCCATTGCCTTCTCCAAACCTCCTGACTAATCCTGTTATCTTAAAATGTATATTATGGGAGTGGATCTAGTAAGATCTTTACAGCCTTGAAACATTCTTTTGATTTATTGTAATAACCAATTAAAAAAGGATATAGCTCTCTTGCTCACACTAGCAAGGTGGGGCACGCTCCGCCCCACTTCTGATATCTGTGTCAGAAGCTTTATCTGCCCGTTCTTATACTTTAATAAAACTCTGCTACGCAAAAGCTCTGGAGTGATCAAGCCTGGTCCAAAGCTAAATCTTCTTCCGAGATCACGAATCCAACATCGTTCACTGTAAGCTATAAGTGGCATTTCGTGGCATTTCAATAACAAGATCTCCTTGGAAGGCCTATAAGAAATACCTGTGTATTCCAGGAAGATATGTAATAGTCAGTGAATCTCCAGTGTAGCAATACCCCAAACTTAAATGTGGATTGTTGCTAAATTTGAAAAATAGTTCCTGATATACTGTATTCACATGATTTTTGACATCAACATTACTTGTCTCTGGGATCTTAGAGTTTGGTAGAAAACTGGCTTTGTTGTCCTGTGCTAAAACTGTTTCTTTTCATGATTTCAATTTCTAGCAGTAAATGCTGGTTCACAGACACATCAGGAAAACACAGGAATGACACCCACTGAAGGCTTTGGGATGACGTGTTTTTTTTTTAGTTTTTTTTATTACTCTAAAACTGAAAATTTTCTGACACTTCCCAATAACTCATACTTTTACCAGAAGAGATTAACAAATCTTTGAAAGATATCTTTCAACGGGTAGGTTTTTATCTCCTTTGTTTTAGTTATCTTACCAAAATAATAATATCATAAGCATCTGTCTCTGCAGAAATTTAAATTATCTGGTAGGAAAACATAAAGATCACTGTAACCTGAGAAACTATAAACTCTGTAAAGATAGGAACAGTGTGCTGTGCTTCAACCCTTTGGGACCCCATGGACGGTAGCCCACCAGCCTCCTCTGTCCATGGAGATTCTCCAGGCAAGAATACTTGAGTGGTTGGCATGCCCTCCTCCAGGGGATCTTCCCAACCCAGGGATTGAACCCAGGTCTACAGCACTGTAGGCAGATTCTTTATCATCTGAGCCATGTGGGAAGCCCAATGTAAAAACAGGAATTGCAGTTATATCCTTTTTTGTATTTTTCATTCTATCAATCCTGCTGCTGCTGCTAAGTCGCTTAAGTCGTGTCTGACTCTGTGCGACCCATATAGCAGCCCACCAGGCTCCCCATCCCTGGGATTCTCCAGGCAAGAATACTGGAGTGGGTTGCCATTTCCTTCTCCAATGCATGAAAGTGAAAAGTGAGAGTGAAGTCGCTCAGTCAAGCCTGACTCTTAGCGACCCCATGGACTGTAGCCCACCAGGCTCCTCTGTCCAGCAGATTTTCCAGGCAAGAGTACTGGGGTGGGGTGCCATCGCCTTCTCTGCTATCAATCCTAGTGCTCAGTAAAAAAACAAGTTTTGAAGGAAAGCAAGAAAATGAACTCTAAATACTTATGGGAAGGATTGATGCTGAAATTCCAGCACTTTGGCCACCTGATGCAAACAGCTGACTCATTGGAAAAGATTCTAACACTGGGAAAGATTGAAGGCAAAAGGATATACAGAGGATGAGATGGTTAGATAGCATCACTGATTCAATGGACATGAACCTGGGCAAACTCTGGGAGATAGTAAGGGACAGGAAGGCCTGGAGTGCTGCAGTCCATGGGGTCACAAAGAGTCAGACACAACTAAGTGACTGAATGATAAGATATTTCAAGCTAGGAAATTTTTAGTTTAATTCTTGGCTCTGCCATTGATTGATTAGTTGTACAAGTTAAATATTCTGTTCAAGAGCTACAAGTCTCAATGATTTCATTTGAAAATACTATGAAGATTGCATATCTCACAGGACAATTGAGAAGATTAAATGAGCTAATGTATATCATCAAATAAGCAAGCAAAATACTTTAAGATTATAACACTGTAGGTGCTCAAAAAATGTGAATTTATTCATTGCTGGCATTCCAAACATAACTGTTAGATTGAAATGGACTGAATTCACCTCCCATTGAAATGAGCCCCATTTCGGTGGAGGAAGACAACAGGTGCTTGTGTTGATTGATATGCTGCAGAGAATTCTGTGAAAGGAAGCAAAAAGCAAAGCTAGGAGAGGGAACTGAAGTCACTTGTGGAGACTAACTACTGTAGAAAGTGGCTGCTAGCCGTGGACCACAGAGTAATGACTAACTCAGGTGAAGCAAAGCACATTTGACAAGGAGGAAGCATGTGTTGGGGAAACTTGGGACAGGATGAGTCCCACTAAAAATTAGAAAGACCAAATTTGGCTGATGACAGCTGCCAAGGATATATGACAACTTGGAAACAGCAACATAACATGTAATCAGAGGATGCTTGACCTTGGCTAAGTGGATTATTCCAACAGGTATAATTAAAGGCTGCCATATGGACTGCAGAGTAGGTAGTTACAAATATGACCGTAATTTCAGAGGCATCAAAAGGAATCTACTGCCAAGTAAATACCTCTCTCACCCAGGCTGAAATTATACTCTTAGATGACATCTCTGCTATAGTGCCTTGAATATTAATAATGCGTGTTTTATTATGAAATAGTTTATCAAATCATTTTCCTAGATCAGACTCTTACTTTTATGGGGGAGAATGGGGAATAAAGGAGGACGTTGGGTACTAGGGACACAAGATGGGAGAGAAGTCAGAGAGGGCGGTGACAAATGAAGGAAATAGATGTGGACCTCAGAGTCTTCAGGCTGGAAACATAAATGGCTTGGTTCATTAGTAGGACTTTCCTTAGGAAGCATAGTACTGCCAAGTTTGAGAGTCTGTCCTCAAACATCGACCAAGAGTAGCCATGCATTAAATGTAAAGTTACACATATTTTACAATATATATACTTTTAAAATAATGATTGCCACAATTGGCAACATTTGTTGACAATCTGTCCTTTACCAAATGTGTTACATCCCAGCTCATTTATTCTTCACTAGAGCCCTATAGCAATGGCACCCCACTCCAGTACTCTTGCCTGGAAAATCCCATGGATGGAGGAGCCTGGTGGGCTGCTGTCTATGGGGTCGCACAGAGTCAGACACAACTGAGTGAGTTCCCTTTCACTTTTCATTTTCATGCATTGGAAAAGGAAATGGCAACCCACTCCAGTGTTCTTGCCTGGAGAATCCCAGGGACGGGGGAGCCTGGTGGGCTGCCATCTATGGGGTTGCACAGAGTTGGATATGACTGGAGCGACTTAGCAGCAGCAGCAGCAGCAGCAGAGCCCTATGAGGGGCTTCCCTATCACAGCTCAGTTGGTAAAGAATCTGCCTGCAATGCAGGAGACCCCAGTTCAATTCCTGGGTCAGAAAGATCCGCTACAGAAGGAATAGGCTACCCACTCCAGTATTATCAGGCTTCCTTTGTGGCTCAGCTGGTAAAGAATCTGCCCGCAATGAGGGAGACCTGGGTTCCATCCCTGGGTTGGGAAGATCCCCTGGAGAAGGGAAAGGCTACCCACTCCAGTATTTTGACTTGTAGGTTTCCATGGACTATACAGTCCATAGGGTCACAAGAAGTTGGACATGACTGAGCTACTTTCACTTTCAGAGCCCTATGAAGTAGATCTGTTATCCTTCCTATAAGAAACCCTGGGTTATCCATCCTAGGTTAGGATGGATTTACTAATTTGTCTGTTAAAAAGTAGAGTCAGGACTCTAGTCAGATATTATGACAAAGGGGAGCAAATGGAGACATATATGAACTTGAGATCCATCTCTATACAATGTCATAGGCAACAGAATGAGCAGCTAGGTTCTTGCCGAGCTGAGAATTTCTCTTCTAGAATGATGACAGCAACAAAAGTGCTTGCAGACACCTGACTTACAACCAGGAGTTTCACACCCAAAAGAAACCTCCCGCCTTGGCTACTTTGGCCCACACTTTTGTAACAGTAAGCTAATTTATAACCATTGTTAATTATAAAACCATCGCATGTTAAATAACAATACCATAGCAACAGAGATGAACCAGGCTATACCAGGAAGAAATAGACTCATGCAGTCAACTCCAGGCTTTCACCCTCAGAACACAGGCATGTTAACAATGATGGATGTGTAAGCAAAGAGGTATAAATCTGGAGGCAGAGACTCTTGAACATCAACTGGCAGGAATTGAGATGATCAAGTGCTCTGCTTCGCCAGATACCATTTCACATATTCACTAAAATAGTCCATCACCCGCTCTGTGGCAATGAAGTTGTTTAAGTTCCTATGCCTGCCCTGTCTTTTTTTCAGTTGCACTCAGCTGGAAAAATAATTTAATTTCAAGGTACTAAATAGGAATCTATTCTTCTGTATCTTCCTACAAAATAAAGACAGGCATTATGGTATATTCCTGTATCTATTTTTAAATGCCATCCCCAAACTCCTTTTTCTGAGCAACACAATTCTTGCTACTTTCCAGCAGCAAAAATGACTTTGCTAGGAATATCTCTACACCAAAATGATAAAGATTTAAAATAAAGTTCTGCCTTAACCTTCCTGTTGACATTAATCCCATAGAGGTCTTCTAAGAATCATTCTGAATTTGGACTCTGCTCAGGGTAAGGTTTGTTCTCCATTTTCATTGTTTCTTCCCATTTGAAGAAATGTTCCATATAAGCAACATTCCTGGTAGGCCCCCAGAGAAGGAACTGGGGCTTCAGTCTGCCTAATTCTGAAGTGCAATATCAACAAGCCTTCTTAGCTGTGAGATCTGAGCTTCACCCTATAACACTGTCTTCATGGGTATAGACTCAAGCCGTGGCATATAAAGACTGGACTGGCTTGCAAGAGCCAAATGTGTAAATCTCTGCCCAGTTTCAAACTCAAGCTATCATATCAGCTTGAAGCTGACCAAGGGGAGAGAACTTCACCCCAGAAATCTATAAACACTAAAAATCAGACCCTCCCCTACAAATGTTAAACATTTACTAGTACACCACTGACTGAAAACATATATATGTGTGTGTATATATATATATATATATTTTTTTTTTTTTTTTTTCCTGGTTCCCCAAACAGGGATCAAGGTCTTATCCTCTGCAGCGGGAGCACAGAGTCTTAAACCACTAGACCACCAGGGAAGTCCTGGAAAACAAATTTAATCATTTAATCTTTACCTAACTAACCCCTGTGCTCATCAGAATTGATAATGAACTCAGTAGGGAGTACTATCTACTGTCCTATCTCCATCTCCAGCAGTTTCCCAAGGACTGTCTACTTCCTTTTTTACTAATCATCAGGAAAACAAAAGTTTGTTTTTTTATTAAAGGGTATCTGTCTAGTTCTATATGTATCAGCTCAAAAAGAGACTAGATACAAAACCGTGAAGAATGGCCAAATTGTAAAGCATTAAAACATACAACCACTTAATAATTCTTTTAGAAACTGTTCATGAAACTCGTGTCCTTGAAATACGTAAAACAAGAGAAAAAAATGCTAGTTTTTTTTTTACTTTCTCAATCTTGCCTATAACATTTTATGTGACTTTATACTTTAATGTGTAGCTTCTTTTTTTTTTTTTTATAAAAACTTTATTCACCCCTTAACAATCTGAAGCTGCAATTTTAGCAGACTTGACACAGCGATGGTGGTATTTCAGTCACAAGATCTAAATTACAGAGTATCTGCTCTGCCTGTAATGCTCAAGGCTTTCCTACTCGGCCTCCTACAGGGCTGTAACCCAAAGTTCCCATCACCTTATTTACAAAATAATAATATTTTAATTAAAATACCTGCATAGAAACACCCACTGGTATTAATAATCATATAATTCTAAGGCACTGTTAAAAGCAAAGCTTGACCAAAATACAGATAGTTTTCTTACTTTTTACCATTCTTCTGTTAAGCTTTTGTTAAAAGAAGGCATCAAATATTAACCTGTATGGAAATGCACTATGGTTAATTTGACCAGCTGGGGCCTAACGTGAAATCACTATTAACTCCATCACACATCTCTCCTGAAGAGAAGACTGAACAGGTAGACTCAATGTTTACCCTAGCTCTGTCTCAGAGAAACCATCTAACCGTGGGGAAGTTCCTAATTGTGCCAGGCTGGCCCTCTCATCTACACCACTATTCCGTGAGGTTTCTGGACTCTGCCTGCTCCAGCATCCCAGGTGCCTTCTCTCTGCAGGGTCTCAGCGGTGGCCTGCCACCTCTGTCTCAGCTCCAGGCATGTTAACATAACCTGCCACGCATCGTATGAGTTAATTAAAGGGAACTGATTGCATTTCGCCTTTTAAACCTTTCGGAACTCCACGTTCTGCCTCCCATCTCCACATGCGGTACATTAAAAGAGTGCCAAGCTAGGGTACAAGGCATCATTGCGCCTGTTCTCCCGAAATCTTCGCTGTCAACATTTCTTCCCCACCCTTCACGTCTCAGATAATTAGAAGGTGGTGAATTCTGCTTCGCCTCCAAAGTCTCCGCCCCCTTTCACATGCGGGATGGATCTTTGTTCAGTTTCCTTACAGTCACTTTGCAGAGCTGACATACGGGCTCCAGACCCTCTGCCTCTCTCCCTCCCATCCCCCAGCCCCCCATTCCACTTGACGAGCTAGAGAGGAACAGCTTGAGATAGTTGCTTCAATTATAGGCTGCATTAATTAAACTGGTGGCATTTTTTACAAAGACCAGAACATCGTGCACCAAATTTAAACATGTTTTTTTAAACATAAAATGTAAACCGGTGTCTTTACTATCCACACCTCTGAGTTAGGTTTTCTGTGGGTCCTCAGGGGCTTTCTAGAATCATCAGATCTCTAGTTTGGAGTGCCCCCTGGTCTAGTTAGCCGTCTGACCTGTGAATCTCCACGATGCCTCTGCCAATGGGTCCTACCGCTTCTGCATGTGCCCACCTGGCAGCTGGAAACTCACCACCAGAGGGAGGCAGACCGCTCTGGGTCAACTCAGACTTTCCTAGTTCTCAATTTCTACGTCTAAGACCTTCCAGCGCTTGTGTATCTCTGAGTCTAAAATATATATTCTATTTCCATCCCAGTTTAACAGATGGGGGAAATGGGGACAGACAAGTAACTCACCTAAGGACTCACATATGTGTCAGACTTAGGATCTGAACCTAGACCCATCCCTTAAGTCCTAAGGTTATATTCTATCTTCAAAATGAGTACTGAAAATGTGCCCCTGATTCAATTTATTCAGTTCAATTGCTCAGTTGTGTCCAACTCTGTGTGACCCCATAGACGGCAGCCCACCAGGCTCCCCCATCCCTGGGATTCTCAAGGCAAGAACACTGGAGTGGGTTGCCATTTCCCTCTCCAACGCATGAAAGTGAAAAGTGAAAGGGAAGTCGCTCAGTTGTGTCTGACTCTTAGCGACCCCATGGACTGCAGCCTACCAGGCTCGTCTGTCCAATATTGTCTCTATCTTCATAATGAATACTGAAAATGTGCCCCTGATTCAATTTATTTAGTTCAGTTGCTCAGTTGTGTCCAAATCCTTGAGTCCATGCTGCATGGACAGCAGCATGCCAGGCCTCCCTGTCCATCACCATCTCCCAGAGTTTGCTCAAACTCATGTCCATTGAATCGGTGATGCCATCCAGTCATCTCATCCTCTGTCATCCCCTTCTCCTTCCACCTTCAGTCTTTCCCAGTATCAGGGTCTTTTCCAATGAGTTGGTTCTTCGCATCAGGTGGCCAAAATATTGGAGTTTCAGGTTCAGCATCAGTCCTTCCAATGAATATTCAATTTATTAAACCACTTTAAATATGTACATAACTCATTTCTTATTTGCCATGTTTTCTCTGCGTATCATTATTTACTGCTAATTCTCCACTCTTGCTCTCCACTTTACTGACTTCAAAAACAAACTCACTCCAGCTCCTTCAGCCTCTATAATGAGAATGCTCACTGCCATTCTCCTTGCTTATTCTAATCTTTCCCACCCTTCAAGGCCTGACTTAATTGCACCACCTGCAAGGACTCCTCCCAGCCACTCAATTCAACAATTCTTCTGCCAACAGAAACAAATGGCTTACTCACTCCTGCTAATTATCCTTAATATCTGTGTCCTCAGTCTGTAATCTCACATACAACATAAGCGAGAGTTCAGTTTTCACTAGTGCCCACTGGCCCCCCAGTAGGAGTTTAATAAATATGTTGAACAATGTCAGAATATGACCCCTAATATCTTATGGACTCTTATTTTTGTTCAAAATGCTGTGTTGTGACAGATTCATCAATAACCTCATTTCTACCCTGAAATAAATAAATTATTCTGAAACTCACTCAACTAACGTTGACATCTTCTCTATTTGATAGCTGGGCCTGTAAAGTATCTGTGGCTTAGCAGAGGCATTTCTGCATGCTGACCACCAGAGGGCTCACTTTCCTATCTTTTCGAGGCTCTCCAGCCCCTGACCCAGAGCCTTCGGAAATATGAAAATCCAGTTTTGCAAAAACGCCTTGGTGACACTCTGTCACCCAACCATCCATGTCACAATACAAGGACCCCAACATTATTCTCGTCTCTGGAAAGGAGAGGATCCTTGAACACCATCACACTCAATAGATGGGAATCTGGGGACAAGAAAGGATGGGAAGAGGGGGATGGGACACCTGCAATGCACCCCAAAGCCCACCCTTCACCCTCTACACTGGGTGTGACATCTTCATCGGCAGAGGGCTGAGCATGGCCCAGCCTGTAGATGCCTCTCCTCAATTTCTAGGCAGGTCAGTTTCTTGGCCAGAAAGGCTGGGGGAGGGATTCTATTAATATCCATTATTCACTGCAATGCCCCAAATATCTTGAGAACCAGATTTCCTTTCCCACGTGAAGACGGCCTACCATAGTTATTTTCTAAACCCTCTGACAATTTTACAAGCGGGGTGGCAAGTGGCCTTTCTTTCTTTGAAAAAGTGTGTATAAGTGTACCTATTCATAGAACTCCTCCAGAGCTGACACCTGGTTCTCCAAAAGGGGAGCTTCACTCTAACCACATTCTACTGACATTTATAGACTATGATTATTTTTGATAGTGGGAAGCAAAGCGGGGAGGGTAAGCAGAATTGTACAGCACACGCTTGGATCAAACATTCCCCCACGGCAAAGCGAATTGTTATTTTCGGGCTAGATGCACAGTACCCAAATGTAGACTATTTCTCCTCTTTTCCTGGGAAGAGACAGCTTTGCTTTTCCCTGGTGGACGCATCACACCTGCTCCTCCAAGCTCTTCAGTTCACTAGACAACCCGCTTCTCCCAGGCCTGCTGACGTTCACGTCCCACAGCCACGCAAAGCTAATGGTTCTCTGAGAAATGACAAAGTGCTTTTTGAACAGCGCACAGGCCTGCTCTCAAGTGCTGGGGAACGGCCATCAAACTCTGGGCAAGATGCAATTCAAGTCAAACCTGACATGTTGAAAGTGAATGACTTTATTATGCTTCATGGTTTATAATTCAGTCATAAGCCATGGCAGGTTGGGCACATCTATTTCAGACAGTTAAGAATTAGGAGGACTTGAGGCTGTCAGCTTTACCAGATGGTCATTAACTGGAAATGTGTTATTTAAGCAAGATACACTCAAGGCGGGTGGGAAAGGCTCACAGAGTTTCATTTGCCAGGAACTTCTTCATACCTACCTCTCAGGCAGAGGTGAGAGCTGCAGAGAAGGAAGGTGTGCTGCGAAAAAAAGTCATCTTACCTCTTGTCCAGCTGCCCTCAGCAAGGATGAGGGGACAACTGGTACCCTGTGCGGATTCAACTCACAGCACCAGAAATAAAGTAACGGCGTCAACAGCACATAAATCCGTTTCCACATGCAATCGTTTTCACAACATGCTATGACCTTGAGACCAAAATAGTGAGAAGAAGCTGGACACAAATTTCACTGGGGCAAAGCTGGAAGAGTGGGGATTAAGGAAGGACAAAAAACCAGTGGAGAGAGGGTGAAGCTGGGGGTGGGGTGGAGAGTCGGTGAGCAGCAAGGCAGACTGCAGAGGTCTAAGGGTAGCAAAGGACTTTCTGAAAATTAACTGATGGCATTCTCTTTCCTTCCACTGACCATAAGTGGTTTCACTGTAACAGTCTGAAGGAATTCTGTCCAGCACCTGAGGTTCCCTCAGAACTGTTGAGAATCTTAACACTCGTGCTTAAGAACACATCAGGAAACCCAGGTAGGAGACAGATAAGACAAATGAACTCATGGAAGGATTGCATCTTATAACCACCTGTTTATGAGCAAAACTCAGTCATAAAAGCCGCTGTAAGCAGAACACACAGAAACATTATTTTGTCCTCTTGACATCCATAATAGCCTTTAAACCCCATCAGAGCAGCAAAGATTGTAAAGAACTGATGCTAACTGTCACAATTAACCACATGCACATCTCCACTACGTGCGCAGCTTTGCAACTGGCAGACCCGATCAGGTACAAAAGAAAGCAGAGCTTCTGAACTCTCAGGAGACGGAGGAAACGACTTATCCAATCCCTCTCATTCTCAATTACTGTGGGTGGAGGCAAGATAATTCTTCAGCCATTCCGAACATGGGAAACACTCATCGAGAGAACACAACCAGAGTCTAAAGTGATATAAGCTTTATTTTTTTTTTTTTTTTTTGCCATTTTAGAAGTGATTGGGAATGGGGGTTGTAAAAAAGTGGAAACAACACACAGATAAGATGTTTATGAGCACTGAAGCAGATGTTCTCAGAGTCATTTCTTGGAAGATATGAAATGGTTCTATGAGGAAAAGTAGTCATGTCTTAAAGAAACAAACTTACCTGGAAACTCTGAAGATCTCCAAAGAGTCAGTTGAGTAAAAGCAAAAATCTCAGTTACTTACACACAAGCACAAACACACATATGTAACATTCTCACGCTCTGCTGGAAAATCTAAACTTAGTATCGTCACTGCTTCTATTTTTTCTAACGACCCAAACTAATCCAGAAAGGAAAGATATGAAATAACCTTTTTTCCCCTCTAGATTGGAAGAAAGAGATAAACAAGATAATGAAAGAATTTAGCTACAGAGTAGGACATTTTAATTTAGGAGCTAAATTCAGAAGATTGTAAATTCATGGGATTTTAGAGCTGGAAAGCATCTGGCCCATTATTTTGCCTCCTGCCTATTTCAATGGTCACACACACACATCAACTTGATTATAGTTCACTAAATTGGACATTATTCATATTCAAAGTCAACACTCTTTCCACAGGCAAGAAGGAGGCGCAGTCGCCAGGAGGGGCAAGGTATGTGAGTAGGGTAAAGAGAGAATGAGACCAGAAGATACCGAAAAAGTGGAATGGCAGGAATTAAAGTTACTAAAAATAAGAATTTACAGAGGAACACATTAAGAGGTCAAATTCTGAAGCATGCTCTGATTTCAGCTATGCTCTTTCTATCTGTGGAAGCCGGCACAACTTCTTCAGTTGTCTCCCAATTCAGAGAGACAGAGCTATTCCAAATCACAAGCAGCTCAACAAAATCAGCATCACATATTACTACAAAACTCAGATATTATAGTTTAGTCATGTTTTGATGAGCGTTTTTACTTCTAGAAGTAGAAATTATAGCTTGAGAAAGAGCCTAGAATATGAACCGACAAGCACATACCTCAAATAAGAATTCTGTAAAGTGTAGATGACAAATTCTATACTGCCCTCATGCTCAGCCAAAGAAGATTGTTTGAAAAGATTTTTTTTTTATTTTTTTCAGGCCCGTGATGCTGAGACACCACTGGTTTGTTACTCCAACAATCACTCATTATTATTTAAAGAGTTTAACATCACATCACAACACATTACAAAGCATGCTAGTGGGTAGGAAGCTGCAGAAAACAGACAGAAAGAAATTATTATTAAATGAGGCATGGCCAACATAGAATGGGTATCTGAATATAAAACCCTTTTGTGGGTGCTTTATTCATAATGGTGAACTAAATATAAAACCTTTTTTTTTTTTGGTTGCTCAATAACATTTTCTCAACCAAATCATAAAACTTTAACAAATCCTTAACCAAATACGTCAGTCTTACCTTTTTCTTTAAAGTAAAACAGTTTAGAATTTGTTCTACCGTCTAAGCACCTGGGACTAAGGCAACAAATTATACAGAGAATTGAGTTACAAACATCATCTACACTCTCTTTTATTTCTCATTAAAACTCTGTAAACTGGGCATTGATAGTCTCATTTTACAGATGTGAAACCAGAATGTCAGACAGATGTGATAACTTGCCTAACTGTAGATAGTCAAAGCACAAGTTCTTCAGCCTAGGTGTGGGGTACTGAATGACAGACAGCCCCTCCCAAAGGACATGCCATGTTCTAATCCCTACAACCTGTGATCACTACCTTCCTTATATGGCAAAAGAGTGAATATTACTGCTTATGGCAGAAGATGTGACTGAGTGGAGGAGCTTGTCCTGGATTGGTCAGGGAGGCTCTAAACGTAATCACAAGTATCATCATAACTAAGATGCCAAGAGGAGCAGAAAAGACCAGGCAAAGATGGAGGCAGAGAGTGGAGGGACGCAGCCACAGACCCAGGGCTGCTGACAGCCGGCAGCCACAGAGACTGGGAGAGACAAGAGTGGGGGCCCACCGAGAGCCTGTGCAGGGACCGTGGCTTCCAGGAAGCACCTTGACTTCAGACTCCTGGCCCCCAGGACTGTGAGCTATACACACACATATACATATACACACACACACACATACATACACAGATACACACATATATATGTATGTATGTATTTGTAAGCCAACCAGTTGGTGGCAAGTTGCATGACAACCACAGGAAACCAATGTATGAGGTCTTCTGGTATCCCTTCTGCAACCCCACTCAGGTTCCCTGACGTGAGAGACTGCCAGAATGAAGAACTAAGAACACGGTACTCTAGCCTCTCTCCACGTCAGCAGCAGACTAGGGATCAGCCATAACAGATTTGAAACTGAGGTTCTTTAGACTACATATGAATTAGCATTCTTCATATTTGAGTCAAACCGCTTCAATTAGTACAAAGAAAACACAAGAGCACAAGTTCATGATTTCATGGGTGTGTCTCTCCGGAGGCTCAAGAAGAGGTAGAAGAAAATGAAACGTCCCCTCGCCTGCTGTCCTCAGTGAGTCAACTTTGATACTGAATGAGCCCATTCGACCATGGATCCTTTTACATGCTGAGTATTAAATGTGTAGAAATGAGGATAGATTTGGTCTAAAAGATTTTAACATTCTGTCTATCTCTAAAAGTCTCTATAATTATCTTACTGTTTCTCAATAAATATTTGATGAATGAATAAAGGACTCAGTCAATGAATGAAAATGTTGCTATGCATAGAGCCAAAATAATCAAGCCCCATTGTGTCTCATCAACAAATATTTAAGCCAAAAAGAATGAATGTCTTACAAAAATATCAGTCTCTGGGGAAATAAACTGAACAGATTATAAAAGATTAGATTAAAGGGAATACATAACTCTATGACAATAATAGAACTTAGTTCCCTGGGATAAATTCATATAGAGAGAACATGAAATTTTAGGTATAAGGCAGTATAATAAAGAACTTGACAAGTGAAATCTGAAGGAAAATTTTGACTCCCAAGACAAAGATTAAAGACATCATTATTGTACTTTCTCTGTGTCAGGCAGTATTCTAAGTGCTTTGCAGCATGAAATTAATACTCATGGCAAGTCAGAGGTAGGGCACACCATTATCCACATCCTATAGTGGAGAAAACAGTTTACAAAAAATTTATTAAAATCACACAAGCAGTAAACCATGAGGTGACTAAAAGGCAGAGTGGCTATCTGTCAAAACATCGGTGAAAGAGATAGGTCAGAGTAGTTGAAGAAGAACCTGAACTCGTAGCATGAAATCCATCAGTTCATTAATTTATTCATTTATTTTCAAGATATATGTGCCAGGCAATTTGCTAGACAATGGAGATATAATGGAAAAGAAAATAATGAACTAACAAAATGTTCTAAAACAAAAGGGAGAGATAATTCACAAATAGGAGAAAAGTAAAAAAATCACTAAAAGTGATTTTGGGGAACATGCTTATAAAGTGAATTTGAAAAAAGTGACTAAGTTTTCTAAGAATTTTTCAATGACAAGGCTTCCCTAACATTGTCTTAATGAGTATGATCACAGGATGTTCGAAGCCTTAATAATCCTGAGAGCTAGAAAAACGTGAAAGTGCCTGTGAAGGCAATTCTCAAGGAGCCTGAAGAACTCATGGAGAGGAAAAATGATCTTGCAAACCATAAAAACAGAAAACTAAGCAGAAAATGGCTGAGAATATTTTAAAAAAAGAAAAATAATCCATTTGGTCCTAAAGACCAACAAAGGCAGAGCAAAGCAGAGACACATTTAAGCGATTCTAAGTGACCAGGTCAGAAATCACTGGACTCTGTTCTTTCAAGCACTATGTAACGTAAGTCAATAGACTTCAATTACCTGATAGGAATCTTGGAGAAGTGCTCAGACTCTTAAATTAGGAGGAAGTGGGTTTGAAACGCAGCTCTGCTAAAGACTAGTTGTGTAACCTTAGGCAAGTTACTTAAAGACTCTCCGTTTTAATTTTATCATGTGGAAAGCAGAGATAATAATAAAACCCACCTCAGAGGTTGGTAAAGAATTAAATGGAATAATCTATGTGAATTGTTTAACAAAGATGTTGGTACATAGTAAGTGTTCCATTATGGATAAGCAGTTGTGTTATTATCATTTCATTGGTTGACTGATCAATTACTGTGGCTAGAATAATTATTAGATTTGACCAGAAGCTTCTCATTGTTTCATCAACATGCTGGTTTTCCTCCTAAAGGAGGATTATAGTTTCTTGCTCCCATGGAGTTACTCATCACCACATACATGCCTGAGCTAAAGGAATATACGTGGAAATACGGTCTCACTTCGGGACAGAAACATTTCAAGGCCAGTCACAATATTCCTTATTTCTTTCTTTGTTCAGGGGAACCAGCAACATTGTAAATGGTTAAGAACCCATGAGCCTAGTTCCCTGAATGGTGATGACACAAGGCAGCGGCCCCTGGCATTCCATGATGGATATAAAGTGTGGAGTGAGAAGCAAGCTCCACACGTTAAGCTACTAGGTATGGAGTTTGTTTCCACAGCACAAACTACCTTATCCTGACTAACAGAAGAGCAATCCAGAATTGTGTGACCTTCCATTTATAAGTAATATAAATACCTGAAGTCCATTTATATACTGATCCAGTATTTTACAATCTCTTGTTTTGGTTCCTGGTTCCTTCATGGCTCTTTTCAAATGTTTATAAATCAAGGCTGTCTCATAGATTGAGATTTTCTCAGGACAGAGGCTATGAATTTGTAATTCTCTTTACAGCAGCAATACTAAACAGCATCTGCCATTTAATAAATGCCTCTTTGACAACAGCAATGACAGTGATGCTCATAAAGCTGTCTTCATGATAATCCCTTAATGTCTGTCTCCACTGACTGTTTCACTACTCAACGACTCTCTTAGAAGAAAGCTGCGACGACACATGAGCGCGGCAGCTGTGATGGCGCATGAGTGTGGCTGAGAGGGGCTACCCCAAGTCCAAGGTAAGGAGCAGCGGCTAAGCTTTGCTGGAGCTGCCGTGAAGAGAGACCCCACGACCAAGGTAAGAGAAATCCAAGTAAGACAGTAGGTGTTTCCAGAGGGCATCAGAGGGCAGACAGACTGAAACCATGTCACAGAAAACTAGTCATTCTGATCACATGGACCACCGCCTTGTCTAACTCAATGAAACTGAGCCGTGCCCTGTGGGGCCACCCAAGATGGGCGGGTCATGGTGGAAAGGTCTGACAGAATGTGGTCCACTGGAGAAGGGGGAGAAGGGGATGGCAAACCACTTCCGTATTCTTGCCTCAAGAACCCCATGAACAGTATGAAAAGGCAAAATGATAGGATACTGAAAGATGAACTCCCCAGTTCAGTAGGTAGCCCAATATGCTACTGGAGATCAGTGGAGAAATAACTCCAGAAAGAATGAAGGGATGGACCCAAAGCAAAAACAACACCCAGTTGAGGATGGGACTGGTTATAGAAGCAAGATTTGATGTTGTAAAGAGCAATATTGCATAGGAACCTGGAATGTTAGGTCCATGAATCAAGGCAAATTGGAAGTGGTCAAACAGGAGATGGCAAGAGTGAACGTCGACATTCTAGGAATCAGCGAACTAAGAGGGACTGGAATGGGTGAATTTAACTCAGCTGACCCTTATATCTACTACTGTGGGAGGGGATTCCCTTAGAAGAAATGGAGTAGCCATCATAGTCAACAAAAGAGTCTGAAATGTAGTACTTGGATGCAATCTCAAAAACGACATAATGATTTCATTTCCAAGGCAAACCATTCAATATCATGGTAATCCAAGCCTATGCCCCGACCAATAACACTGAAGAAGCTGAAGTTGAACAGTTCTATGAAGACCTACAAGACTTTCTAGAACTAACACACAAAAGAGATGTCCTTTTCATTATAGAGGACTGGAATGCAAAAGTAGGAAGTCAAGAAACACCTGGGGTAACAAGCAAATTTGTCCTTGGAGTACGGAATGAAGCAAGGCAAAGGCTAACAGAGTTCTGCCAAGAGAATGCACTAGTCATAACAAACACCGTCTTCCAACAGCACAAGAGAAGACTCTACACCTGGACATCACCAGATGGTCAACACTGAAATCAGATTGATTATATTCTTTGCAACCAAAGATGGAGAAGCTCTGTACAGTCAGTGAAAACAAGACCGGGAACTGATTGTGGCTCAGATCATGAACTCTTTATTGCCAAATTCAGACTAAAATTGAAGAAAGTGGGGAAAACCACTAGACCATTCAGGTATGACCTAAATCAAATCCCTTATGACTATACAGTGGAAGTGAGAAATAGATTTAAGGGCCTAGATCTGATAGACAGAGTGCCTGATGAACTATGGATGGAGGTTTGTGACATTATACAGGAGACAGGGATCAGGACCATCCCCAAGAAAAAGAAATGCAAAAAAGCAAAATGGCTGTCTGGGGAGGCCTTACAAATAGCCGTAAAAAGAAGAGAAGTGAAAAGAAAAGGAGAAAAGGAAAGATATAAGCATCTGAATGCAGAGTTCCAAAGAATAGCAAGGAGAGATAAGAAAGCCTTCCTCAGCGATCAATGCAAAGAAATCGAGGAAAACAATAAAATGGGAAAGACTAGAGATCTCTTCAAGAAAATGAGAGATACCGAGGGAACATTTCATGCAAAGATGGGCTCAATAAAGGACAGAAATTATAGGGACCTAACAGAAGCAGAAAATATTAAGAAGAGGTGGCAAGAATACACAGAAGAACTGTACAAAAAAAGATCTTCACGACCCAGATAATCACGAAAGTGTGACACTAACGTAGAAGAGCTGGACATCCTGGAACGTGAAGTCAGGTGGGCCTTAGGAAGTATCACTATGAACAAAGCTAGTGGAGATGATGGAATTCCAGTTGAGCTATTTCAAGCCCAGAAGAAGATGCTGTGAAAGTGCTGCACTCAATATGTCAGCAAATTTGGAAAACTCAGCAGTGGCCACAGGACTGGAAAAGGTCAGTTTTCATTCCAATCCCAAAGAAAGGCAATGCCAAAGAATGCTCAAACTACCACACAGTTGTACTCATCTCACATGCTAGTAAAGTGATGCTTAAAATTCGCCAAGCCAGGCTTCAGCAATGTGTGAACCGTGAACTTCCTGATGTCCAAGCTGGTTTTAGAAAAGGCAGAAGAACCAGAGATGAAATTGCCAACATCCACTGGATCATTGAAAAAGCAAGAGAGTTCCAGAAAAACATCTGTTTCTGCTTTATTGACTATGCCAAAGCCTTTGACTGTGTGGATCACAATAAACTGTGGAAAACTCTGAAAGAGATGGGAATACCAAACCTGCCTCTTGAGAAATCTGTATGCAGGTCAGGAAGCAACAGTTAGAACTGGACATGGAACAACAGACTGGTTCCAAACAGGAAAAGGAGTACGTCAAGGCTGTATATGGTCGCCCTGCTTATTTAACTTATATGCAGAGTACATCATGAGAAACGCTGGGCTGGAGGAAGCACAGGCTGGAAGCAAGATTACTGGGAGAAATATCAATAACCTCAGATATGCAGATGACACCACCCTTATGGCAGAAAGTGAAGAAGAACCAAAGAGCCTCTTGATGAAAGTAAAAGAGGAAAGTGAAAAAGTTGGCTTAAAGCTCAACATTCAGAAAACGAAGATCATGGCATTCGGTCCCATCACTTCATGGCAAATAGATAGGGAAACAGTGGCTGACTTTATTTTTCTGGGCTCCAAAATCACTGCGGATGGTGACTGCAGCCATGAAATTAAAAGACACTTGTTTCTTGGAATGAAAGTTATGACCAACCTACACAGCATATTAAAAAGCAGAGACATTACTTTGCCAACAGAAGTCTGTCTGGTCAAGGCTATGGTTTTTTCAGTAGTCATGTATGGATGTGAGATTTGGACTATAAAGAAAGCTGAGGGCCGAAGAACTTGATGCTTTTGAACTGTGGTGTTGGAGAAGGCTCTTCAGAGTCCCTTGGACTGCAAGGAGATCCAACCAGTCCATTCTAAAGGAGATCAGTCCTGGGTGTTCATTTGAGGGACTGATGTTGAAGCTGAAACTCCAAAACTTTGGCCACTTGATGAGGACCGCTAACTCATTTGAAAAGACCCTGATGCTGGAAAGATTGAGGGCAGGAGGAGAAGGGGACGACAGAAGATGAGATGGCTGGATGGCATCAACGACTCAATGGACGTGGGTTTGAGTGAACTCCGGGAGTTGGTGATGGACAGGGAGGCCTGGTGTGCTGCAGTTCATGGGGTCGCAAAGAGTTGGACACGACTGAGTGACTGAACTGAACTGAACCGATGTATGATGTATTTTTAAAACATGGGTTGCTGATGAAGGGATGCAGGTAGGCACATTGCCCTCTGTATTCAACCTAATTCTAAGAGAAAGACACATCTGTAAAGCTGATATTACCAAGCCTTTCATTAATGTTCCAGAAAAAGAAACAAAAACTCAAATGTGTTCATGTTCTATAAAGGAAACATAAAAACAATTAGCCTTTTTACAAGCTTTCCTTATGGGGGCACTGACGCATAAGAATACTTAAAGACTATCTGTACATTTCACAGGAGCAGGAGCTGGCTGAGGAGCATCTATGCATGTGGATGTACGGGCCCCTCTTCATTTTGCAGAACCCTCCAATGTCATAAGACATGCTATATGTCTTGCTTCATCTGGGCAAACCAGTGCCCAGAGGGACAAGGGTGGTCAGCCTGTCTTGGGCTCAAAATGTGCTCAAAAATGAACAAAGATAAACTTGTGAATTAAAGAGCTACTTAGCACTAAATGAACTGGAGCCACAAGTTTAAGAATGTGAGCTTTGGAAGGAGGCAGATCCTAGATTTAAGTTCACTTTCTGCCATTTACCAAGTGTGTGTTGTTGGCCGAGTCAATCTCAATGTGTCTCAAATCCCTCATCTATAAAATGGAAAGAATGGTAGTGGCCTCTCACTGTTATTTTAAGTAAAATAACGGATGCAATAGCACCAGCCAAAGTCCTAGTTGACAGCAGGCACTATATAAACAATAGCTACATAGAAAATATTAATACTATAATTTAATAGCTATTTAATAAATAATTTAATATGTATGAATTCAGTTTCACATTATAAATGTAGTTATTGGGAATATCAATACATCCACCATTCTCCTAGAAAATAAAGAGGTCTATAAGAATTCCTGTTATAAGAATGAAGCAATATTTTTAAATAAGGCTGTTAGCCTATAAAAATTATTTTAATTAATCTTATAATGATCTACAAGCATTGAATGGTTTAAGATAGACTTTACAAAGAACATCTAATATAGAGATAGTTTAATGACTTTTTAATGGAACAAAATTTTCTAGAGGAATAGAAATTTAAAGACTTCATTCTTGGTTATAAAACCTCTGTTCTAATCCTAGATAATAAAGGGTTATGGGGAAAAGAGAAAAGAGTTGTGCATGTCCTATTTTATTCTCCTTAGTAATCACTATGTATCTGATCCAAATATCAAATATCTAATCTATAT
Source organism: Tragelaphus eurycerus (assembly GCA_935064755.1). Classification (NCBI taxonomy): domain Eukaryota; kingdom Metazoa; phylum Chordata; class Mammalia; order Artiodactyla; family Bovidae; genus Tragelaphus; species Tragelaphus eurycerus. The sequence continues at coordinate 36,201,258 of CAKXYN010000008.1, read as the reverse complement.
CACTAAGTCTCATCAAGACCTAACATTATACTATATCTAGTACAGCTCAACAAAAACTCCACTGAGGCTTCCTTGAACTTCTAATACAGATATTCTGCCTTAAATTGCAAGAAATCTACTTGAAAATGCTGCCTAACCTGAGTATAAAGTTTGAAACAAATACGATTTTACATCTGTGCCAATATCTGTTTTCTGGAATAGCATCCTAGGACATAACAACATGCCTAAGTGGGTTTTCACTAAAGATATAAACTCAGATAATGAATGGAATTCAATACAAGATTAAGTGAATCAAGAACTTATGGAAGAGAAAAGCTAAGGAGTGAGTCCAGAGAGAGAGGAGGACTTCCCCCTCCAGCTCTAGAGAGATCAGGACAGAAGCCAGGGGCCAAAATTCCCCAGTAGGAACTTATTAAAGGATGCTCACTCTTTCTAAGGGAATCAGAGAAGGGTACCACCATATGAGAATATCCCCTGGTCGACTTAACAAGAAAAGAATCTCAAGGACGAAAAAAAAAAAAAAAAAAATCACCAAAATAAACAAACAAAGGAGTGGGGCAAACAGATTTCCTTCATTAATGAGCTTGACAACTGCCAGGAGCACTCAAAAGGCCCAAGTTACTCACAGCTGTAGCTCACAGTAAATCCCCAAATCAATAAAAATTTTAAAACCAACCAAGAGGGCCTTCAACATGAGGTTCCTTTTCATTTTAATCAGAACTTGGCTGCTATTCCTAACTCCAAATTTGCTTCTGGATTGAAATAAAGGGAGACCTTAGAAATAAGGATAGAAAGCCTATGATTCTGAACAAACTGTTGTCAATCAGGCATCCTAAGTGGGAGTCCACGGGGTGCATTCACAGTTTGCTTTTGCACTCAAGGCATAGCTTCTCACACCTCTTCTCCAACCAACCTCAAGCAAAGTTCCCTCAGTGTGGATGGGGGTGGACAGTAGGTGGCGATATAGGTTACGTGAACTTGAACATGGACTTCACAGAATCCCAATACACTAGGGGGAGGCAGCAGGTCTCCCGGTCACTCTAAGGTTCAATACAACTTTCAGCTGCACAAAAGAAGCCAAGGTGGCTCTGACCTGGGTTGCAAGGAGGACTTCAGCCTCAAACCTCCTCCATCATAACCTATATTCTCCCAGCTTTTTTTTGTTGTTAATATTCATCTGGCTATTGCAAGTCTTAGGGCATGTGGGATCTTTAGCTACAGCATGAGAGATCTAGGTCCAGTGATTGAGAGCATGGAGTCTTAGCCAGGAAAGTCCCTCTATCTCCGTTCTGCCCATGCTGAAAGCCTTTCCACTAGTGGACATTGTCCCGTTCATACCTTAACATGGACTGTACATAAAAAGGCAGTGACTTTTGCAACAAATTAAAGCAAAATGCATGTCATGAAATAAATTAATACTGGAGCCCTTTAAACGCTTCATGGAAAACACAGATGATTTTAATTTATTTTCCCCTCAATGTTCTCTCTTCTCAAGGGCTCCAAAGTATAACCCTCACCTGTGAAAAACATTCTATGGAAATTCAGACTAGAATTCTCCTAGTGGGGGTCACCAGGCAATCTACATCAGAATTACTGAGCATGCTTATTAAAATGTAGATTCTGGGTCCCAGCTTGACTTAGTGAATCAGATGTTCAGAGCCTAAAGCAGAGGAGACACACATTTTAACCAGACCCTCACTTAGGCAAGAAAATTGCTCTTCATATCTTATACCTCGCTGAATAGCCTACCAAAAAGTGGGCAAAAGCCTTTTTGAATAACAATATTTATCTTCAGGGCAGCAGCAGAAGCTGGAATTTGTAAGTGGCAAGCTGTTTTCTGCCCCCATCCCCACCACATCGTGACAGATAATAGAATAAATAACATACTCTTTCCTTTTTTCCTTTTATGTCTTGCCTGTTTCCTGAGACTCTGTGGTCTGGAAAATTTAAACATATTCACTTCTTCCAGTGTATACAATTTCTAATACTTACAGATTTTGGATGAAGTAAACAAATTTTACAAAAGATCTTCCAAGCTGGTTTAAGGCGTGCTGTGTGTCAGAGCAAGACTGCAAGGATGGCAAATTATAGGGTTACCGGCACAGTTCTCAGGAGAGAACTTGGACTTGAAAAAAAATAAAAATAAAAGGCACTAGAATTCGAAGTATAGTGGCTGGAGGAAGACGATTACAAAATTCTGAAAGCCGGTGCAAGGTCATTTCATTCTGAGAAGGGGTCATATTGCCAGATCAGATCAAGGTGAGACACACTAGCATTTTCTACATGCCGCAAGCATGGCATATTCGAGGGGCATGGCCCTTTATAAAAGTCACCCCTATTTTTACTACATTGTTGGATCCCATAGCTGTGCCCAGGTGTCTTGGTGTAAAGGAAGATTCTGGGTAAGACTCAAGTGTTAAAAGGTTGAGAGCTTGGTGTAGCTGAATCTCCCAAGAGAAAATGCAACAGAGAACAAAATCTATCTACACAGTAAACTGTAGCAAGAAAAACCAAATAACAGGTATACAGTGGGCATGTAACCGCTTTTCATAACTCATCTCTCCGTCTCATTAAAAAAAGATTGAGGGGTGGATGCCAAATGCCCAGATCATAGTTTAAAAAGAACTCAGATGCCTCACACCTGGGGCGTTCTCACAGGCTATACCATACCCCATCTCTCACTTGGGGAGCCTGCCCTACTCCCCCAACCTATGACTTCCTCCTTCCCCAAAAGTGTGGAGAGCCCACTGCTGCCACCGCCAGCTCCCACCATCTGCAGGCACAGCTGGTGGGATACATTTCAGCAGGGAAGCTCAGCAAAGAGCGTAAATCCCATACGGGCGGGTGGCTGTGAGAGGAACCACCATCAGCTTAGCTGAGCTATTTCTGGAACCATTTTTACTGATGGTCCTCTGGGCTACTCTACTCCTGCTTTCCTTTTCCAGCCCTCCTCTCTCTCTCTTTTTCCCAACCGGAGACGCCCAGGACTTCCTGATCAAGACTATGATACAGAGCAGACAAGCTGAAGGAAACTGGCAAACAATCTGCAGGAGCAGATAGATGCAGGGGTGATACCCAATACAGAGCACGTGATCGAGGGTGGGGCGTGTGTACATGGATACCCTGTGTAAGAACTCAGCTTCACAGATGGGCTGGAGGTGGATGGCAGGAGGCGAGCTGGGGAGAGGAGGCTGCAAAACAAGAAACTCTCAAGGAGTATTCTCTCTCTCTCTCTCCACCCCGCCAACCTCCCCTACCACAGGCTGCATGGGGTTCTTGATTTAGCAGGGCAGGGTAAAGAGTTTAATGAGCAACTTGCCCCCTTAACGGTCCAAAGCTTACTGTTTTCTATACTTAGTATGGGTTGCTGAACATAAAAATGGCTAAACAGTTGCGAGCAAGGAAGAGAAAATTCAGCAACAATGGAGCTTAAGCAGATCCCAGCCCTTGTACCCGAGGACTCAAAGGCAAAGCTCTGCTCCTCTTGGTGCAATGAGCAGACAGGAGCCTCCTCTCCACGACCTGGTCACAGGGGCTGAAGATCAACATGGCAAGCGACACACAGACCCGGCACTGAAGGGCAAGCTGACCCCCAGATTCGCAGGAGCAGACACTAACAGCCCTGTCAAATTTTCCGAAAATAATAGAAACTTTGGATTTCATGTTTATATCCTGGTTTTCCCCTTTATCCTTGCCTACACTCTTTCTTTTCAGTCTCTTAACACCAAGTGAAAGTGAATGTCATTCAGTCCTGTCCGACTCTTTGTGACCCAGCATCTGTACAGTCCATGGAATTCTCCAGGCCAGAATACTGGAGTGGGTAGCCTTTCCCTTCTCCAGGGGATCTTCCCAACCCAGGGAGCAAACCCAGGTCTCCTGTATTGCACGCAGATTCCTTACCAGTTGAGCCACAAAGGAAGCCCACGAACATTGGTGTGGGTAACCTGTCCCTTCTCCAGCGGATTTGCCAGACCCAGGAATTGAACCGAGGTCTCCTGCATTGCAGGCGGATTCTTTACCAGCTGAGCTACCAGGGAAAGAGCAAGTAAAACAGTACAGCATACCAGGAAGGGGGTTAAAGGCAGGGGCACCTGGGTTTGAGGTCCAGGGGAGCAATTCAACCCCTCCCTCTTCCCTCTATGCCTACATCCCCTGGAACAAACCTCTTCAGGAAACACTGGAAATATATAAACCGAATCAAATCACTCATATCCTTAAACATCCCCAAAGCTTCCTGTGCCTCTTAGAATAAGATCCAAACTCCTTCCCCTGACTAGCAAGACCTCTGCCTGGCTCAGGTCTCTCACCACCTGCCTTCACTTGTTCACGCTTCAGCCTCTTAGGCTTTCTTTCTATCCTGCAAAAACACCTACTGAGTTCCCACATTCACAAGATTCCCAGCCGGGCCCTTCTCCCTAGAAGCCCACAAGGCAGCCTCCTGCATGCTTTCAGGCCTCAGGTCAGTGTCTCTGCTGCAGAGGCCTTCTTGACCACCCTCCTTTCCCAATTCATGGGGAAAACTGATGCCTAGTCCTACTTTCTTCAAGACATATCCCCCAGGAAAGTCATGCTGCTTACTTGGGCTTCCCTGGTGGCTCAGCTGATAAAGAATTTGCCTGCAATGCGGGAGACCTGGGTTTGATCCCTGGGTTGGGAAGATCCCCTGCAGAAGGGATAGGCTACCTACTTCAGAATTCTGGCCTGGAGAATTCCATGGACTGTATAGTCCATGGGGTCGCCAAGAGTCGGACACGACCAAGTGACTTTCACTTCACTTGTTGACGTACTAATTACTTGGCTTCCCTTCTCTAAAATATAAACTGTCCAATTCAGAGCTACATTATCAGCACTTAGAAATATAGACACTCAATAAATATTGGATGAATATTACTTAACATACGTGTTTCCTCACCTCAAAGAGGAATAATACCACCTCTTCGGCAGCGTTAAGAGGAGAAAACAAGCAAAGTGTTGGCTGCGGTGTCTAAAACACAGTGAGCCTTTAATGTTTGGATTTTTTCAGATTTTTATTTCTTCATTGATCTCTTGGTTATTTAGTAGCATCTTGTTTAACCTCCATGTATTTTTGTTTTTTTACATCTTTTTTTTCCTGTAACTGACTTCTATTCTCATAGTATTGCGGTCAGAAAAGACGCTTGATATGATTTCAATTGTCTTAAACTTACCAAGGCTTGATTTGTAACCCAAGACATGATTTATCCTGGAGAATATTCCATGCGCATTTGAGAAGAAAGCAGCATTTTCACCTGCTTGCTTTTAGGTGAAATGTCCTATAAATATCAATAAATCTGTCTGCTCTAATGTGTCATTGAGGGCTTGTGTTTCCTTCTTAATTTTCTGTCTGGATGATCTGTCCATTGTTTTAAGTGGGGTATTAGTCTTCTACTTCTTCTCAGATTTTGAAGGCCACTTCCTACTACCTGAAATAGTCTTCTTTAACCCTAATAACTCAAAATCTTTGAATCTGTTTCAAAAGCTGACTCCAAATATGTCTATAAATTTTCCTGACCCAAGATTCCGCCTCTTGATCAAGCTGCTCTGATGTTTTCTTATTAAAATACTCTAAGAGAAGCAGCGAGTGAAAAGAATTGTTTTAATTTCTTTGATTATGTATGGGAAAGCCAACTGTCCAGGCCAAGTAAAGGCCATCTGAAGGGTAGATGATCTAAAGGGTAGATGATCCATCTAGAAGTGAGGCTAGGAAACCAAGCAAACAATTATTCCTCCAAGACCTGAATTCTTGGAGGCTTCCTGACATTTCTGAGCTAGCAAGACTGGGGTTCCAAGAGTTACTGAAGGAGGAGGTCACTCAAAAGCATGAGGTCTTAGGCAAAAATGGAAAACAAGATAACAAGGAGCACTGGAGGATTTATAGTATACTAATGACAGAATTGGCTGAAGGGTATTAAACCCTCTTAGTCACCAAACAATAGGAGGTCAGGGCAGCAGAGAAATGAGCAGAGACACAGACCTTTCTCGCTCAGCAGCCCTCCTGCAGCATGAAGGCTGGGGACAGGGGCGCTGGTGGTGGATCAGCCTCACAGGAGCTCATCTCCCACTCCTTGGTTACCAACCTTCAGGGGCAAAATTTTAACCTCTTCGTGTATGAAACTAAACTGTAAGTTCCACGTGGAGATGGAGTTCCAGCTGGAGATGACTCTACAGCTCTTGTATCCTACACAGTGGCTGGTGCAGATCCAACAAAATCAACATTTTCTAATGGATACGTGGGCTCCTTTTTTCAAAGTTTTATATAACAAGATTGGTCCTCTAAAGGACTAAAATCTCTGAGTCATGGGGCTACTAATAAGAACACTCAGTTTTCTCTGATCCCAGCATTTGACATCACATAAATTGAAACCACATTGGAGACCTGATTAGTTTTCAAAAGTTGGAGCAAATGTCCAAGGAGATGCCTTTTGCTTATAGGACTGCCTGTCTTTGGTTTAGGTGCTATCACATGTCCATTAATCCTCTACCCACCTCTCCTGTTCCTCTGGGAAGAAGGCTGGTTCTGCCCACTGTTGGACATCAAGGCAGAAAGGACTTCTCCCAAACAATGGCAAAAGGAGAACAGGGATTAAGCTACGGCCTGTTTCCTGCTTAGCCTAGTTGCAAATTCCCATGCCATGTACTATGTTATAATCAGCTATGAGTTTAATTATGAAATACCTGAACGCTGCATAATTACAGCTGTTTTTCATGAGCGACTGCCTCCTTATAAAGTAAAACATCAGCTAAGTAGTAACACCTGGAACCTGGAAGGGTTGTCTATTCACAGCAAGAACCACACAACATCTGATTGTGTCAAAGCCTTGTGTCAACTTCCTAAAGAAGCCTTCGTTAGTTCTCTGAGAGGTATATACAACTGAAAACTTGATAATGGTTTTTGATCCAGGACATAAAGCTAAGTATCCTTTGAGTTAGAAACAATTTTCTAATACACACACATACGCACATATTTTTTAAAGGAATTTCTCATTTAAGGCCGAGGTAAGTGAAGAGTTATTTCATAGTTGTTGTTGAGTTGCTAAGCCACGTCTGACTCTTTGTGACCCCATGGACTGCAGCATGCCGGGCTTCCTTACAAGCCATGCTGTGCAGGCCACCCAAAACGGACAGGTCATGGGGGAGAGATCTCCACTGGAGAAGGGAAACACAAACCACTTCAGTGTTCTTACCTTGAGAACCCCATAAACAGTATAAAAAGCAGTCCTGCAGAAAAACAATTCCATGCAGTTCTGAACAAAGGCAAAGAATGAAACACAACAATTTTACCTACATAAGTGATAGTTTCACTATTTGTGAAACAATCACATGTAGAATGTGAATGAAACTTATTTTTTGCGCATTATTACTAAAGCATAAGAAAAAGTCATCTGTGAAGATGCTAGCATCCCAAATTCACATGACTTCAGGACATGTGGTAACAGATGCTGATATTCACCCATGAAAACTCTGCTAAAACTGCAAATAACTGAAAATGTTAGTGTCCTGTCCATTTGCAGTGAGAACTGAGGCTTGCTTTACCTGCTTTCCGGTAATTTCTTGGAAAATATTGAAAAGCAGAAGTCTAAGCCTTATTAACAGCTTTAGCCACAAAAGTAAGTCACCTACCCTGGCAAATGGTTTAGAGGAAAAATAATTATTTCTACTTTTTCTTTTTTTTTCCTATAGAAAGTATCAGGCCACTTGGTAAAGTTATCAGCCTATTCAAGTTCAATGTCATGTATATTTTTCAGTTTTCATTAAAGTTCCAAACCAAGAATTATTCTTCAATATGTGATTTCTGGTTGTAAGAATATGTGAAATGCTTTAAATATTTGCTAAGCATTTGATGATATTCAATAAAACCCCATAGATGACTGAAGTAGCATTATTTCATCTTTGTCAGATGAATGAAGTTGAATGTGCTATATAAATGGAAACTCTGATGGATATGGTGCTAGATGTGATTATAATCTGTATTTCAAAATGTTCCCTTTATAACAGTTGCTGCTGCCAACTCCCAAGAAAGAGATTTGGGACGCTTAAAAGAATACATTATATCCTCGGAGAAAAAGGAAAAAATTTAATGGAACCTCCAAATACTATTTTATTGCTAAATATTTTTTTAATATTTTGTCTAATTCTAGTTATACATATGAAACACCAAGAAAAGTGAATTTATTAATTCTGATCTAAATGATTTTTTTTTAATCCTTACAATATCTTGTGCTAAGACAAAGTAGAAAAAAACACTTCTTGTTACAAAATATAATCTCTTGGCTTCATTCTCCTCACCAATTAACTTTTGGAAATCCTATACTATGTTAGTGGAGATACTGCATTTAGACTTCTATCTTCAATAAAACTCATTAATTCAGAATCAAACACAAATTTTGAATTTGCAACAGAATCTAGGTTAATATGTTCCTTTAGAGACTCCAAAAAACAAAAAAAAAAAAAGCTATGTGAAGCCAATTAAGATATCAGACCAATTTTGCTGAGCCTATTTGTCTTCTTACAAAGTAAAATAATTATAAACATGCTAAGTAACTTGGAAGAAATATTTTAATCAACTGAAATGGCAGTAATAAGTCAGGCTTATATACTCCCTCATGCGAAGAGTGGACTCATTGGAAAAGACTCTGATGCTGGGAGGGATTGGGGGCAGGAGGAGAAGGGGACGACAGAGGATGAGATGGCTGGATGGCATCATTGACTTGACGGATGTGAGTTTGAGTGAACTCTGGGAGTCGGTGATGGAAGGGGAGGTCTGGCGAGCTGCAATTCATGGGGTCGCAAAGAGTCGGACACGACTGAGCAACTGAACTGAACTGAATATACTCCGTAAAATCATTTGTTAGGATGAAAGTATACAACACACACACATATACACATACACACACACCTTCATTTAGTTAAAACATGTTTTTGAAAGGAACTGTATATTTCTTTAAAAAAATTCATGACATACTCTTTCATTAATTCAGAATGACTTCTCCGTCTGGCTGTCTGAAATTGTAATAGGTTACTGCTCATAGTGTTTCAGTCTTCTAATAATTCTTATCAGAACACAGAACTCTTTAGCATTCATCTGAGGCATTGTTATCAAACACCAGGAAAACTAACTTGTCTTTCAAGGAAAGACACTCTAATTAACTTGCCTGAGCTTGCCTTAATTCTTTTAGAACCATTTCCTCAAATTCCACTTGATTGTTGCAAAGGACTTGATTTTGAGTCAAACTAACTCAAGGCATTTTATTTAGATAACAAGCAATTCTCCTTAGATAAGCATTTTACAGCCCCAAACAATAATGGATTAAAAATATTTTTCCCAAAGTATCATAAAATGACTATATAGCATAAGAGGAGATGCAATATTTTCTGTGAAACAAACTGATTTAATTATTTTAGGGTATGATAAGGTTTTTTCCAGGCTACAGAATCCAACCAACTAGCCAGTCTGGAGCATTTCTGCACTGAAACCAACTGTTGAGCTGTTTTACCCAATCACCCCATGGAACATCATCAACTACTATGAAATCGTCAATATCGCCCAAATGGTTAGACCTGTGAAACTGACGCATGGCTTTCTTGACTCCACAAGTCTTGCCTCTAATATCCTGGTTTCACCATTTCTTTAAATATGGTTCAAATGCCAATCTAACGATTTCTCAACTGGATCACTGGCTTTCTTCTAATAACTGCGGGTTTGATTTTTTTAAAATTATACTTTGATAATAAACACTTAATCTATATACCTATGATTCTGCCTCCCCCAAGGAAATAAACAAAAATAAGGCAAAAAATGACTGTGAATTACAAGGTGAGTTCCTTAACTTGCAAAATTGGGACTATAGGTCTGTCTAAGGAAGATAGTTCGGGGAAGGCAATGGCACCCCACCCCAGTACTTTTGCCTGGAGAATCCCATGGACGGAGGAGCCTGGTGGGCTCCAGTCCGTGGGGTCGCTGAGAGTTGGACACGACTGAGCAACTTCACTTTCACTTTTCACTTTCATACATTGGAGAAGGAAATGGCAACCCACTCTAGTGTTCTTGCCTGGAGAATCCCAGGGACAGGGGAGCCTGGTGAGCTTCCGTCTACGGGGTCGCACACAGTCGGACACGACTGAAGCGACTTAGCAGCAGCAGCAGCAAGGAAGATAGTTAAAGATAGAGACAGAGTCCTTTACCCACTGCTACAAATTAACCACAGAGATGTCTTCCTGATCCTCAAACACACCAAATATTTTCCTTTCATAAGCCCTTAACCTTTGTGAATGCCTCTGCACAGAAGGTTCTTTCCCTAAACTTTCCCAAGACTGGATCCTTCTCATCATTCAAGTTTCAAATATCATTTCCTCAGAAAGGCTTCCAGGACAGTCCTACCTAAAGGTGCCCTTCCTCCCACCTCTAGGCATATACTTTACCCTATATACTTTATTTATTGCATTTTGCATTATCTGAACTAATTTAGATATAAACGCATTCACAAACAACTCAAACAGAATGCAGACCTCATGACATAAGGGCATTGGTCTTATTTAGCACTGCATCACCAGAATCTAGAATAAAAATCGATTTAAACGGATAGCTTTTCGAACTTCCATTTGCCCTACCATTTGAAATCTCAGATAGTTTCGTCTACTTCCTAAATATGGTTTCTACAAGTGTTCCTCTCTTTTAGTCCTAGTCCAGGGATTGGCAAACGATGGTCCTTGGTTGAAATCTGGTCTGCTGCCTCTTTTATCAATAGTAATTAACATTTTGCTGGAACTCAGCCTTGCCTGTTAGTTTGTGTGTTGTCTAGGGAAGCTTTTGACCTACACTGACAAAACAGAGTTGTGACAGAATTGAGTTGTTGTGACAGAGAATACTAGGTTCACAAGCCTAAAATATTCACTATTTGGCCATTTATAGAAAAAGTGAGCCAATCTGTCCCTGGGTCGGGAAGATCCCCTGGAGAAGGAAATGGCAACCCACTCCAGTATTCTTGCCTGGAGAACCCCATGGACAGAGGAGCCTGCCAGCCCCCCAGTACATGGGGTCACAAGAGTTGGACATGACTTAGTCACTACACCACCTGCCCTTGGATCAACAATACCTGAACTATAAATTAAGTGGTCATTTAGAACAGAAAGCGAGACCAACATATAATCACATAAAAAAGTGATGAAATCCTCACCAATAAACACTTGCTACATGTAGGTAATTGTGACATAAACCATCAGTCTGGATACAGAGGGTCCAAGTAAACCAGATGTCTGAACAAAACAATCTGAGCAGAAGGATATTACTACTCCCAGCACAGTGAATGTGTGCCTTCAAAGGCAGTGACAATAATATCAGACACAACTAAGTATGTTGTAACATGGAACAGAAGATGCTGCTCCTCCATGAATATAAATGTTACAGGAAACCCAGCTTCCACCCTTGAAGGGATGCTGTCTTTTCCCCCGACATCATTTTGAGTAAGAGGTGGCCAGGAGACTGAGATAGCCAAATAGCTCAGGATGTCAGCTCCCACCACCAAGTGCCTAACAACAGGGAAGACTGGGGTGAGGCAAGCCAGTAACTGCTGCTCAATGGAAGCCAACAGAGATTATTCTTTTCAGAAAGACACTGAAAAATAGTATGTCTTGGTGGCCCTCAGGGACGGCTGTCATTAGAACCACAGCAACTGTTTCACTTTCATTAACTTGAAACCAATTTGCTCTGTTCTGTTCCACAGATTCTGTGATATTTGTTGGAAAAGACAGAGCTTTTCCTTTAAAATATTCTGATTGGACCTGATAGTTTTCTCATCATCCATTTCCACTGAAGGGGATTTACTTGACTGATCTTAAATTAGGTAAAGGTGAACAGAGAATAACAAATTTAAAACCAAGGCACCGGGAACATGGTTCTAAAGATGGTAAATAGTCAATTACTCCCAGAACGGTTCTCTTTTCTCCTTCTCATTTAGTCCAAGGGATTTCCACAACAATGGTGCACTGCAATAATGTCCAAATTCTGTTTGCTAGCTACTGATGATAAACCAGAGCCACAAAATGGTAATTTAGGCTTCAAAAGGCTGACTTTCAATAAATAATAATAAAGTAAATAAATAAAGGTAGTTTGATCTTCCATTCACAACTGGGCACCAGCGGAAGATAATCCTTAGTAAAAGGAAGTAACAACACTATAGTGTGGGCATGTGTGGCCACCAATCAAGGCCAGTCGGGGAGAACTGATTTTTACTAACACAATTATGCCCAAGACTCTTTAAACACTGACACTGAAAAATAAAGCATGGTTCCATTAGCCAGGAAAAAGTGATGGACTGTTGTATGCCATTGTGCAAACATCTCTAGGAAGGATAGTTAATATGATTCATAATTTGTCTTTGGCCATGAGCAAAGCCAGCCAGGAGCAATTAGGATTTACAAGATGTGGTGTTAAAAGTCTGCCAAAATTTAGAACAAGCCAAGTTGTCAATAATAGGTATACCATGTTTTAGTAATTATATGGTGGACAGTTATGCCAAGAAAGCAAAGCTTCTTTCTGATTAATTGAAGTTTTCTCAGCTGTAAAATTCCAATAATAACTTTATCTATTTCCAGGGCCAGCTTAACAAGTAGGCAACCAGTACAGTCACACAGAGCTATGCGTTTGGGGCTCAGTGCTTTTTAGTTGCCGTCTTAAAATTCCTAACAATGTTATCTTTGAATTTATGTTTGATAAGTGACATTCAAAGCGAGCATGGGCTTCAGCCCCTATGGCGCTCTTCACACCCTCCTTTTCTGCCTTCACCCAGCAAACAGCCGCTGCTGTTTTCTGCCCAACACCATGCAGAGCCATGGGGTGGAGTCTTGGGTGCCTGTGAGGGACTGCACTCGCCCTGTAGGTATCCTCCTGCTTCAGGGAGCACATCAGAGGGCAAATTAAAAAAGAAGAAAGAAAAACACCATGACAGGTGGAGAGAAAGAGACTGTGAAAGAAAAAGGAAAGCTTCTTTCTTGCTTTTTGAATAAGGGGTTCGCATTTTCATTCTGCACTAGGCTCCACAAATTATATAGATGGTCCTGCCAACTGCATATAATTATGGTGGGATTACAGGATATAACGTACGTAACAACTGAAAATATTACTTGGCCCAAAATAAATGCCCATTAAATACTGGCCCATTTGTGTTGTTTTTGCTTCTTCTGCATGTATTTCTTCATGGGCAAACATAAACGCATGGCACCTGTAGCACTCAACTTTATCAGCGCCAGCTTAACCCCTTCAGCATTAAACTGAACCCTCGGTTCCTGTGACTTTGGTAGAGGAGGATCCTTACACCTGACCTTCCTGGGAGTGAGACAAAAAGCCCTGAATTCATTTCAAAGAAGATTCTACACCAGCTGCTCCATTAAAGCTATCCTGAGCACACTCAGCTTCTTCAAACACTGATTCCTGTCCTCCTGTGAAATATTTTACAAAAGGAGCAATTTCCTTTGAAAAATCTCAAAGGTTAGGCAATTACCCAGGAGGCCTGGGGTTCCTGATGTTTCCATTGTTGTAAGTTCAAATGATCAACGAGCAATCCAGGCTGTGAGACGTGGGGGCCATGGCAGGGACTGTGGGTTTCGGTGCCTGTTTCGATGCTGGAATGGAAATCACGTGGCTGGGAGCAAGGCAGTTATTTTCGTCTTCATCAAATGATGCTATAGTTATTACCACTCTTAATGATGGCTTGAAGAAACTGCCTCAGGGAAACGGCTAATGAGACACAGAGCAGGTGGAACTTAACCTGAAAGCTCCTTTCTCTCCACCTGGAAATGCTGCCGCTCACGCTGCTGTTGCTTGTTTTGTTTACCTGTTGTGAGAATCTTCCTCATTCTCTTCGGGATCACTCTGGAGTTTACAGAGGCCAATAAAAATAATACAGGACATATTTCTATCCAGAGTGGGTAAGACATAGAATCTACTCAGTTTGAGGTGTATAGAACAATACTGCCCAAAAGTAACTTGTGCTTTTGATGCTTCTTTGAACAATCATGTCGGCAAAAGAAGACTCAGATCACTCTGAAATCATATTTCGTCATGTTAAATGTTAGCCTTCTAACAGTACTATTAGTAAGGATTTCTCTTTAAAACTTAGGCAAAGACCCTATATCATGGTTCAGTTCAGTTCAGTTCAGTCGCTCAGTCGTGTCCGAGTCTTTGCGACCCCATGAATCGCAGCATGCCAGGCCTCCCTGTCCATCACCAACTTCTGGAGTTCACTCAGACTCACGTCCATCAGGTCAGTGATGTCATACAGCCATTTCATCCTCTGTCGTCCCTTCTCCTCCTGCCCCCAATCCCTCCCAGCATCAGAGTCTTTTCCAATGAGTCAACTCTTCGCATGAGGTGGCCAAAGTACTGGAGTTTCAGTTTTAGCATCATTCCTTCCAAAGAAATCCCAGGGCTGATCTCCTTCAGAATGGACTGGTTGGATCTCCTTGCAGTCAAGGGGACTCTCAAGAGTCTTCTCCAACACCACAGTTCAAAAGCATCAATTCTTCAGCGCTCAGCCTTCTTCACAGTCCAACTCTTAACCCTTGATAATCTAATGGGATCTGCTGCTATTTCCCTCTTTGTAAATGTGGGACAATTTTCCTCTGACTAAGAAATATGTATTCATCTATGGAGATTTCTCTTGTCATCCCAAGTTTCAAGTCATTAGGTTTATAATTATGAATTCAATAAATGTGCATTAATGCCAACTATATGTCTAGCACTGTGCTAGACAGTAAGGATACAATGCCAAATAGGACATTTTCCTAAACTGTGAGGAATCCAGAGATTGGTTTGAGAGATGCACATGTAAGCAAATAAAGCAACACAAATGTTATGAGACTTCTGAAAGATGTGCATTCAGGGTGCTCTGGAACTTCAGAGATCAAGAAACCTAGACATGCCTAGGGAAGGGAAGGCTTCACATGAGCGGTGACCCCTTGAGCTGTCATGAAGGATGAGAAGCAGTTGGTGATGGTGAAACAGAGAGAAATGGTACACGGTACATAAGGTAAAGCACAGATGCAGAAACAGGAGTATAAGAGAGCTTGGGGAATTCAGGGACGCATAATCTGTTTGCTGAGACTACAGCACTAGGGTCTAATGGAAAGAGACAAAAGGCAGGGAATACCAACTAACACTGTACTTCTTAAGATAGCGCCGTCATTGTATCTCTATTGTCTAGAACAGTGATAGATGTATTGTTGGCATTAATGTATGTTTATTGAATTAATTATAAACCTAATGATGTGAAGCTAAGCATGGAGGGTGGCTCAGCAATTAGCAGTTATGGCATTCCAACACTACTTTCTGCTTAGTCATCCCATGGTCTGTGATAATTCCTAATTCATCCTCTAGGCATCCCTAACTGCCAACTACATTTCAGTCATAGAATTAAGCAATATGCCTATAAAGCTGAGCTGAGGAAGGCTAACTCTGGAAAGGTCAAGGTTACAGAAAGCCATGCTAAAGAAATAGGACTTACTAGTGACTAGGTGCAGCATCTTTCATGAGAACCATTAGCTCTTGTCCTAGAGTGCTAGACTGAATTCATTCGAGCATCTGAGCAGGAGAAGCAATATGTGCTGTGGTAAGAAGCACAGCTTTAGGGTCAGGTATACTGAATGTGGGGCTTCCCTGGTGGCTCAGACGGTAAAGAATCTGCCTGCAATTTGGGAGACCTGGGTTCAATCCCTGGGTTGGGAAGATCCCCTGGAGAAGGGAATGGTAACCCACTCCAGTATTCTTCCTTGGAGAATTCCATGGACAGGGGAGCCTGGTGGGTAATGTCCATGGGCTCTCAAACAGTCAAACACGACTGAGTGACTATGCAAAGCATATACTGAATGTGAGACCGGGCAAAGCATTTCATATGATTAAGTCTCATTTCCAAAATGAGGATAATAACACCTTGTAAGACTATGGTGAACATTAAACAAGATCATGCAAACAAACTGCTCATCTTGGTGCCTGGCATGCAGAAAACACTCAATCTTGGCTATAATTTTTACTGTAACTAGTAACCATCTGTGAAGTCAATCACATTATACAACAATAGCAAAAGATTTTTAACTTTGTATTGCAAATTCTCTTGTATACAGACTTACCAGCATCCACTATTTGCTATAAAAAAAAAAAAAAAAAGAGGAGTAGCGTTCAGTGAAGATCTGTAGAGGGGAAATAATGGAGTTTGTCTTAACTTAGTGTTTAATTTTCATGCCTTTGACATGTTGGTCATGAGATTCTCATTCTTCCAGATATGTAGGTGTGTGGAAAAATCAGTCATAAATATCTGGGCATTTACCTAGTCACTAGGGTAACATAACAACTAGCTTTTCTAACAATTAGCAAGTTTTATGTTTTAATTGCATCTTTTATCAAAAAGGGAGCTTGCTTATAAATCACCATCAGTGAATCAGGTAAATATTCCAACTACTGACAGGTATACAGGGTGACTTTAATTTCAACTGGGCTTCCTGGTGGCTCAGCTGGTAAAGAATCTGCCTGCAATGTGGGAGACCTGGGTTGGGAAGATCCTCTGGAGAAGGGAAAGGCTTACCCACTCCAGTATTGTGGCCTGGAGAATTCTATGGACTGTGTAGTTCATGGGGTCAAAAAGAGTTGGGAAGCTCCCATAGAGAAGGATATGGCAACCCACTCCAGTACTCGTGTCTGGAAAATTCCATGGATGGAGGAGCCTGATGGGCTACAGTCCATGGGATCGCAGAGAGTTGGACATGACTGAGTGAGTTCACTGGTTCCCTGGTTAATTTCAACCATCAACTTCTTCTCACGAGGAGATGGTGAACCTTCGCTAGCCATCCCCTAGTCCAGTGGCCTCACCATATTGTCTTTATCCATCTTCCACTGGGTTCTCTTTCTTAGTGAGATTGGAAAGATACAGACATTTTCTACGGCAATAAAATATACTCCTCTCACACTACACCGTTGCAGACTCGCATGTCCTTGCTCTCGGTCTTTGCTTGTCTTGTACACCTTTGTCATCATCATTTACTGCTTGGCTCCCATTCTGCCTTCTCTCTGCTGCTCTCACCACCCTACTCCTGAGGGCATCCTCCTTTTGGTCAGTGGGATAGTTCCTTCTCCTCGGGTTCTGAGATGGGAAGGAAGGAAAAGACCTTCCTGATAAACTGTCAGGAAAACCATTCAAAGGAAACAGTCTTTCCTCTCTCCATCTTGAGCATTTTGAATTTTCTTTTTATTTTCTCAAGAATAGAGGCATAGCCCCCTATGCTTATTGCTTTAGATTTCATCCTGCCCATACCTGTGGGTGACACTGCCTTCATTTCTGTCATCTCCTAGACTCCAGAACTAAATTTCAGTCTATTTATAAGGCTGTTCATCCCACAAGCAGGAGTTTAGGCCATAATACACTTCCTAATTTGGTACCTTTTCAGTGCCCACACCTTTTTTAAGATAATTCTGAAGAAAATAATATTTGTGTCATCATTCAGCTCACTCAGTCGTGTCCGACTCTTTGCGACCCTATGGACTGCAGCATGCCACGCTTCCCTGTCCATCACCAACTCCTGGAGCTTACTCAAACTCATGTCCATTGAGTTGGCAATGCCATCCAAACATCTCATCCTCTGTCATCCCCTTCTTCTCCTGTGTCATCATTAAAAGACTATAATTTGGGTGATGAACAGTGCTCATTTGATTAAGAATCAGAAAATTAAAGTTTTTGAAGATTCATGCCTGCCATTAATCATCTAAATCTCCCAAAATTGCTTTGGGCAATGCATGCATTTTCCAGAAACCTTGGCTTCCCCATTTGTGATATGTTAATATTTTAACTGGGCTTCCCAGGTAGTGCAATGGTAAAAAACCTGCCTGCCAAAGCAGGAGATGCAGGTTTAATCCCTGAGTCAGGAAGATCTCCTAGGGTAGGGACTGGCAACAAACTCCAGTATTCTTGCCTGGGAAATCCCAAGGACAGAAGGAGTCTGGTGGGTTACAGTGCATGGGGATGCAAAAGAGTCAGACATGGCTGACTGATTCACACACACATACACTCCCCCAACAGGCCTATTTGGAGGACCCTGAACTCATAACCATTAGAAGGCTTTGCTTCAGTGGATATGATCTCTATTAACTTCTGTCTCTCTTTTAGGACATATGCCTTTTAACATTCTTCTATTGCATCCTCATTCAGGAAGACATACATTATTATAACTAAGTACTATATATATATAGTGAAATATATATATATATATATATATATATATATATATATATATGTGAAAAAAAGAACCATTATTTTGAACAGAATACTGCAATAAACCACTGCTGAATGAAATCTATGAGAAGTTCATCTGAATTTTAAAGATACATATGTCTGAGTTTCAGTGGATCTATGAGAATCAGAAAATGGGAGGAAAGTGGGGAGGTGCCTAGACTATGAGGATCCCTACTGTATGTGCCTTGGAAATCCAAAGTATAAATCCCTAAAACTGACATCAATACCTGGAACCCAGCAAACTCACAGTAAATGTTCACTAAATAAATGAATGAAGAGTGACAACATGTAATATTTACTGATACACATTTATCTTCCTTCATGAAATTCTGACTCCAACCACAACCTAGCCAAATAGAATTTCATGAAGACCTTCATTCTGTCTGCAATTCTTTGCTTTACAGAGAAATATTTATCCTTTCAGATTATCAGGGAAAAAAGAACAAATTCACTCTTCAGTTAACTTTCTTCCCTTTAGAATGATGACAAAACAAAAAGTTGTAGTGTGTTTTTGGGGGCCTGTATCTCTGTATCAATTCCTAAGAGTATTTGTATAAATAATAAATTAAGGGAAAGGAGTGGGTACAATTCATTACCTCAGTGACTTAGTATTGTTTGAGTATACACTATATCCAAGGTAGTTTTAGGTCATGCAAATTCCACAGTGGCCAGATAGCAGCATAAAAATTTTAGGTTGTGCTGACATAAGGTATCAATACATGTATGTATGTGTCTCTGGGCCTCCCAGGTGGTACTAGTGTTAAAGAACCCACCTGCCGAAGCAGAAGATGTAAGAGACTCGGGTTCAATCCCTGGGTTAGGAAGATGCCCTGCAGGAGGTCATGGCAACTCACTCCAGTATTCTTGCCTGCAGAATCCCATGGACAGAGCAGCCTGGCAGGCTACGGTCCACAGGAACGCAGAGTTGGACATGACTGAAGAGATTTAGAACAGCACATGTATATATCTCCAAGCTATGTACACTAACTTAATACAGTTTAATGGCTTGAACTGTGATTGGGAAACAGTCCTAGGAGTTTACATATAGCTGCTCTTGCCTGACAGTTCACAACAGATCGTTCCTAAACTAGCATCTTGTTTGCTTATTTTTAGAATGTTACAATAGAGGTTTTACCCCTTTTTTTTTTTTTTTTTTTTTAAAATATTTATTTATTTATTTATTTGGCTATGCTGGGCCTTAGTTGCAGCATGCAGGATCTTTAGTTGTGGCATGCAGACCCTTAGTTGCAGCACGTGGGATCTAGGTCTCAGACCAGGGACTGAATTCAGGTCCTTCCGCATTGGGAGCAAGGAGTCACTGGGCCACCAGGAAAGTCCCTTATCCGTTTATTTACCAACCTTTCCTAGAATTCATTAACTATCGACTTGGCTTATACCTACATACTTTGTGAGGTCATGTGTTTTTAACTCCTTTGCTTTTTCTATCTCCTTTGCTATTTCCTCTGCTCCTTTCTTTGATGAGACAAAACACAGTCTTCTTGATAAAACACTTACCTATAATTTAATGCCTCAATTTCACTTCTGTCTGCTCTTTAATTGAGTGCTTGATCCCAATCCCTTTATCTTTTTAAAAGCCAGATGAATTACAAAGGTTAAAATACTTTCTTAAGTGGACTTTTCCATACCAGGAACTCACTGTAGGTAAGAGAAACAAACCAAAAGGTGATGATTTGCATACGAGAGTGCAGGGATCAGCCTGAAATCACAGAAAAGGAGCCTGAGCTAAAGGAGAAGCAGCTTCTTCTCTGTGTGTCTCCCTTAACCTGTTCTCAAAGGAAGCTGGGATGGATGGCACTGTAATTCTAACTGGTAAATGATCATTAAGTTTCTACTTCTCAAGGCATCATGCATGGATCTGACAAGGCATGAACCATCAGCCTTTGTATTGTATATGTGTAATTTCAATTACCCAAAGGTCCACATGTGAATCTCTTAACAAAACAAAAAAAGGACATATGTCATGCTTCAGCAAACTGGTTGAAACCAAAATACAAGATCTCGGAAGAAGAAGATGACTCTCTTCACCTTTTTGGGAACTGGCTCTCCTTTCTGTTAATAGTCTGAATGAACCTGATGACTTTTAAAGCCATGATACAGGAAAATGTGCCAAGGAAGCCCAGCAGACAGTAATTTTCTTAGCCAGAAGTCTGGTTCCTTGCTGCAAAAAGTCTTCTCTGACTCTATTTTATTTTAGTTCCTGTTTAGATTATACAAATTGATATTAGAAGATATTAAAGTCACAAATATGATTTCATTGAATCATATCTGTGTACTTAAAAAGATAATATTTTCATTGTAGAACATTTATGCTTTTATTAAAATAGCATCATAAACCCTAAAACAAACACAGAGGAACTCAAGAAGCCAAAATATTTTCATTAGTTCTGGATTAACATCAAGTATTTCTTTATCATTATGCACTGTGTGGGTGGGGAACCCAATATGATGGTCTCATCAACAATATTAGTAAAGTTACTGATGCAGAATCCAATTCAACTCTGATGAACTTGAGTAATAGACTCAAGTCTATTACTCAAGTTCAAGTAATATTTCCCTGAGTAATAGACTAAAGGAAGTAGGATATTCATTTCACAGGCATCTATTAAGCTGCCAAGAATGGTTTCAAGAATATATTCAGGGATTCCCTGGTAGCTCAGTGGTAAAGAGTCCACCGGCCAATGCAGGAGACATAAGTTCCATCCCTGGACTGGGAAGCTCCCACATGCTGTGGAACAACTAAGCCCGTGCACCTCAACTATTGAGCCTGAGCTCTAGAGCTTGGGAACTGCAACTATTGAGCCCACACGCCGCCAACTACTGAAGCCCGCATGCCCTAAAGCCTGTGCTCCACACAGGAGAAGCCACCACAACAAGAAGCCAGGCACCATAGCCAAGAGCAGCCCCTGGTCTCTGCAACTAGAGAAAAGCCTGCTCAGCAACAAACAACCAGCATCAGTTCAGTTCAGTTCAGTCGCTCAGTCATGTCGGACTCTTTGCGACCCCATGAATCACAGCATGCCAGGCCTCCCTGTCCACCACCAACTCCCGGAGTTCACCCGGACTCACATCCATCGAGTCAGTGATGCCATCCAGCCATCTCATCCTCTGTCGTCCCCTTCTCCTCCTGCCCCCAATCCCTCCCAGCATCAGAGTCTTTTCCAATGAGTCAACTCTTTGCATGAGGTGGCCAAAGTATTTGGAGTTTCAGCTTTAGTATCAATCCTTCCAATGAATACCCAGGGCTGATCTCCTTCAGAATGGACTGGTTGGATCTCCTTGCAGTCCAAGGGACTCTCAAGAGTCTTCTCCAACACCACAGTTCAAAAGCATCAATTCTTCAGTGCTCAGCTTTCTTCTCCGTCCAACTCTCACATCCATACATAAGTACTGGTAAAACCGTAACCTTGACTAGACAGACCTTTGTTGTCAAAGTAATGTTTCCACTTTTTAATATGCTATCTAGGTTGGTCATAACTTTCCTTCCAAGGAGTAAGCATCTTTTAATTTCATGGCTGCAGTCACCATCTTCAATGATTTTGGAGCCCCCAAAAATAAAGTCTGACACTGTTTCCCCATCTATTTCCCATGAAGTGCTGGGACCAAATGCCATGATCTTAGTTTTCTGAATGTTGAGCTTTAAGCGAACTTTTTCACTCTCCTCTTTCACATTCATCAAACTGGCATCAGATCAGATCAGATCAGATCAGATCTGTCGCTCAGTCGTGTCCGACTCTTTGCGACCCCATGAACCGCAGCACGCCAGGCCTCCCTGTCCATCACCAGCTCCCGGAGGTCACCCAGACTCGCATCCATCGAGTCAGTGATGCCATCCAGCCATCTCATCCTCTGTCATCCCCTTCTCCTCCTGCCCTCAATCCCTCCCAGCATCAGAGTCTTCTCCAATGAGTCAACTCTTCGCATGAGGTGGCCAAAATACTGGAGTTTCAGCTTTAGCATCATTCCTTCTAAAGAAATTCCAGGATTGATCTCCTTCAGAATGGACTGGTTGGATCTTCTTGCAGTCCAAGGAACTCTCAAGAGTCTTCTCCAACACCACAGTTCAAAAGCATCAATTCTTCGGCGCTCAGCCTTCTTCACAGTCCAGCTCTCACATCCATACATGACCACAGGAAAGACCATAGCCTTGACTAGGTGAACCTTTGTTGGTAAAGTAATGTCTCTGCTTTTGAATATGCTATCTAGGTTGGTCATAACTTTCCTTCCAAGGAGCAAGCGTCTTTTAATTTCATGACTGCAGTCACCATCTGCAGTGATTTTGGAGCCCAGAAAAACAAAGTCTGACACTGTTTCCACTGTTTCACCATCTATTTCCCATGCAGTGATGGGACCAGATGCCATGATCTTCATTTTCTGCAAACCGGCATAGGCACAAATAAATAAATAAAATTTTATATATATATATAATTACAAATATATATATAAAAGATCACATATGTATCTATTCTTAAGCAAAAGTTTTCAACAGATCATCTTTTCTATTGTACAGCAGAAACTAACACAACATTGTAAAGCAATTCAGATCAGATCAGATCAGATCAGTCGCTCAGTCGTGTCCGACTCTTTGCGACCCCATGAACTGCAGCACGCCAGGCCTCCCTATCCATCACCAGCTCTCGGAGGTCACTCAGACTCACATCCATCGAGTCAGTGATGCCATCCAGCCATCTCATCCTCTGTCGTCCCCTTCTCCTCCTGCCCCCAATCCCTCCCAGCATCAGAGTCTTCTCCAATGAGTCAACTCTTTGCATGAGGTGGCCAAAATACTGGAGTTTCAGCTTTAGCATCATTCCTTCCAAAGAAATCCCAGGGCTGATCTCCTTCAGAATGGACCGGTTGGATCTCCTTGCAGTCCAAGGGACTCTCAAGAGTCTTCTCCAACACCACAGTTCAAAACCATCAATTCTTCGGCGCTCAGCCTTCTTCACAGTCCAGCTCTCACATCCATACATGACCACAGGAAAGACCATAGCCTTGACTAGGCGAACCTTTGTTGGCAAAGTGATGTCTCTGCTTTTGAATATGCTATCTAGGTTGGTCATAACTTTCCTTCCAAGGAGTAAGCGTCTTTTAATTTCATGGCTGCAGTCACCATCTGCAGTGATTTTGGAGCCCAGAAAAGTAAAGTCTGACACTGTTTCCACTGTTTCTCCATCTATTTCCCATGTAGTGATGGGACCAGATGCCACCCATAATAAAATTTAAAAGGATAAAAAATAAAGTAGAAGATGGCTTGGATAAAATAGAATATCTTCAACAAAAAAGGTCACCTTTCATTACAGGAGTATACACTGATAGGATTAGTCATCCTCATCAACACCAGACATTTAGCTTCTGTTCTTACTCAAAGACGTAGGTACAGTAATCATGCCCACTTTACAAGTGAGGGAACTGAGGGTTAAAGTCAATTGTCCACAGGCACATAGTTCATTAGCGGTATAGAATGAAAAGGTTGAGTCCACGCTATTTAGCTCGAGAGTCCTTCTTGCTCTTTGTAATGGTACTTAAATGCTTCTCTTTGGTGGGATTCCAACATAGACAAACAGAAATACAAGAAGATAATAACACAAAACAACTGTAACATACTACCACTTTTCTACAACATCCCTGTTTACTAGGGGGAAAAAAAAGATTAGCATATTATCAAATGCTGCTATAGCAGATTTCCATTAAAATATCTCTGGTATAAATGGTCACCAAGACTTTGAATGCCATTTGTCCTTGCATGTATCTGAAGAAGTGAAAGAATGGAAGGTAAAGACCTGTTGAGTGGCAATGTGTCATTGCTTGAATACGTGACAGCCACACTGTAAAAAAGCTAGTTGGAGAAAATGAACAAGAAGTTTGATAATATGAAGTATTTGGCAAGGGTGATATAAATCTGGACAACCTCTTGGGAATGCAATTTGGCAATATCTATCAATATTTTTGTTATGTACATACCTGTTGACCTAGTAACTTTACGTTTAGGGATTTAACTAATAGATGTTGCTGTACTTGCACTTAAAGACTAGTGAACAAGAGCATGTATTTTCTCACTTTTAGTAGTGGTAGAAAGCCAAGAATAAATCTGAACATTTAACAGAAAAGTACTGATTTAATCAAATATAATACCTCCATAAAATGTGACATTATATGACTATTGAAAAGAATAAAGTAGGTCTTTACATTCCTATAGGGATTGTCCCTAAGACATTCTGTGGGGGAAAAAAGGCAAGATTCAGAAAAATGTGTTACCATTGTGCTAAGCAGAAGGAAGACAAAAAGGAGGAGAGAATGTGGTAATAACTATGGTAATTACTATGGAGAACATGATAATAACATTTTACACTCATATCGATTGCCTCTGAAAGAATGTTA
Organism: Tragelaphus eurycerus; assembly: GCA_935064755.1. NCBI lineage: Eukaryota > Metazoa > Chordata > Mammalia > Artiodactyla > Bovidae > Tragelaphus > Tragelaphus eurycerus. The sequence goes on along the minus strand of CAKXYN010000008.1, from coordinate 36,176,569 downwards.
AAGCACTGATAATTTAGCTTGTGCCTGAAAACTGGGGGACTAAAATTAGGGATACGATGGAGAATTTTTGCAACATTGCCTTTTGTTCCCTCTACAATGTTTAAACTATTTTAAAATAAATGCAGTCTGAATATTTATTAAGAGTTTGCTATTAAATATTTAGGAAGCAGCCTATGAGCATACTCAAATCCGCCTACTATTGATACTTAATAAACTTACATATGATATTTTAAACTTACATATTGATATGTTAATAAACTTACATATGAAGTGTTTTATATGTCACAAGAAACATAAAACCTTCCAAAGAGAAACAAAAACATGTGTTATCTTTTAAAACTCAGGTTTTGATGAATGCTGAAGTACAGCTCAACCATTTACTATAGAAATAGAAAGTCTCTGGTGTGATGTCGATAGTTTGGTAGATAATAACACATTATTGAATATAAGATTCTGCTTTGTGATTTTTCCATCTCCACTAAAACTCTACTGGGAAAAGTGGTATGGTCAGGCTCACAGCAAAGGTGATCCAAACCTTGGATCTACAAAAAAGACTCTACAATTTCCCTCTGAGAAAACTTTTAAGAGTGAAGAGGATAGCCTTCCTGGTGGACGTGAGAAAAGTATTTCTGAGTTGAGGGGATGAGCTAAGCAAGTCAGCTCTGGGATTTCTAGATAAACCAGGCCCCAAAGATGATGCCATTTATTCTAGTACCTAGGCAGGGAAGACAGAGAAAAAGAGCAGAAAAGCAGAAGTCAAGTGTAATAAACTGGAGTTCACCAAGCCATGCCTAAATGAAGCAAAACCACCCACACCTTGTTGACTTTGCCAAAACACTGGCCTTGGGTTTGCTTGGAAACTCAAGGCCGAGAAGCAAAGGCTGAAACAAAGAACAGGTGCTAGGCGAGCAGGTGCAAGAGAAGGAATATTTAGTATTGATAAATACTAGTTTTCAGAGATATGATTTGGAGATACCTTATCCTTGTGATGTTATTTTCTTTCAGATCATATTATTGTGCATCTCTGTGATTCAAAGACAACAGACTCAGTCTTTGGGAAGTGGACAAGATTATAAAAGACACAAATGACTACATGTGGTGCTTCAGTGATTTCAGGTCAGTATATTTTGCATGACATTTCTTTTCTCCTCTATGTCGAAAAAGAAAAAATTAACCTCGTCACAGATAAATCGCTAAGTCTTCAAGTTGAAAGCAACTTAGGGGGAAGTCTACATATACCTAAAATAATCAGGCATACACATGGAATTCACAATTTTCATGTGATATACGCCCCCCTTTTCAGAAAGAATGAGAAAGTGATCACAGAAGAATTAGCCTTTGAGAGAGAAAGATTGGGAAAAAAAAAAAAAGGAGAAGGGAATTGGTATTCATTAATTTGTGTTTACTATATTCTTTCATGCTGGACTTCCCAAGTGGCACTAGCGGTAAAGAACCCACCTGCTTAGGCAGGAGATGTCAGAGATGTGGATTCAGTCCCTGGGTTGGGAAGGTCCCCTGGAGGAGGGCATGGCAACTCACTCCAGAATCCTTGCCCGGAGAATCCCATGGACAGAGGAGCCTGGCGGGCTACAGTCCATGGAGTCGCAAAGAGTCAGACACGACTGAAGCGACTTAGCACAACACACATATTCATTCTTGCTACACTCATACTTAATCCATATGAAGTCACTTCATTCATTCAGACAACACAGGACTTACAAGGGATGGGATGAAGGAGGCATTAGGAACCTGGGGGCCAGAGTCCCAATCAGACGAGGTGAAAGGCCACACACCATTTTCCAGACTTTCATCCAAGCAAACACCCATGAAATCAACAAGAAGCTCATACCTGTTTGCAGAACCACGTGCCTCCTAGGTACAGCCAGCCTTATGGAACTGGAACCATAGGGGATGGTGACTTCCTCCAGAAATTCCCAGAAAGCAGCCCTGTTTTCTTTAGCTGCGCTCCAGGGCACCCTGGAGTTCAATCCACCATGATGATTGCCAACTCTGTTGCTCTTTGGCAATTTTAAAGTCAATTCTAGACTGGAAATTTCCTTACTACTTAATTTTAAATATCCCTGTCAGATGAATCTATCAAACCCAGCAATGTCCCCAGTTCAACCAAAGACTCTGATTGACACGCTCTCTAACAAATGTTTAGTGACAGCAGCCGGAGAAGAATTCATGGTGTGGTATTCTTGCAGGACTGGGAAAGCAGGGCTAGTAAGATTGGAGTGAGTAATGCTATCATAGGTATTATGGGGAAAGACACAGTACTGGAAAAAAGAAGGTAAGAAAGGGAGAAAGGCAGAGAACCTGATTGTTTCTGCCACTTGGAAACCCTCGTCAGGGAGCTGGGTCAGTTACTGACAGAAGCGCCCGGCAGCAAAGCCGAAAGGAAAAGGCTTTGGAGACCACCACCTTCTTCCATGTTCAGTGGCTTTCTCTTCACATTGGAAGATGGTCCGTCTTTTTCATGCTCTCTCTCTGTTAAAAAGGCAGTCACACAAACCCTTGGAGGTAGCCATTTCCCAGAACAAACACTATTTTGAGGCAGATTAAAAAAAAAAAAAAAAAAAAACGGCTAATGTCATTCAGTATTTTACCTGATTTCTTTACAGGACAGGAATTCTAAAAAGAAATACTGGAAGAGCTTATGAACTTATATTTAAACTTAGTTAAAGTTTAATTTACTGTGTCACTTTAAGAGGAAAAAAAAATTTGTTTTGAAACTTGAGCCATTACCCCTTAAGACTGCTATTGAAATGGCAGCTGCATCTTAGGGGTAAGAAGAACCCCTCCTTCTCATACTCAGCTGGAAATCAATCTTATTTCTTGTACTGTTACAGTGAAAATCTGTGTATGAGACAGGATCTGCACACCTGTTACAGAAACAACTTGAAATTCTGTAACAGGCTGAACTATGAATTTTGATATCATGTGCATTAAAAAGAGGGGTTTAGAAGTTCTAGTCCCCTTTATCTGTTTTACCTCAGCATTTAGCTGTGCAATCTTCTCCAACTTTTCCACTCAAGTGCCAATAAAGCTGGGAATGGAATAGAGAAGATACACAATAAAATAAAATACACAATAAAATTATATGTCTTTGAATTCTGATTCTTTTTAAAACATAAAAGAAGATTTACATATTAAATAAGGTTCATGCTTATTTTCATTCTTCTGCATCGTTTCACTTTGCTTTCAAGTATTTATTCCAAATCAACAATTAAAATTAACTTCAAGAAAATGTATCACATTTACATTATAAATCTACATTATTCTGGGTACATACTACCCATCTTAGTAGTAAAGATCTTAGATTAGTTTGAAGAACTTGTGTGTGTGTGTGTGTCTGTGTGTGTGTCTCTGTCTGTGTGTGTGTGTGTATCTGTGTGTGTGTCTGTGTGTGTACATGTGTCTGTGTGTGTTTCTCTCCAGCCTGGGTCCCAGGGAGAGCACTATGTGTTCTTTGATGCTTTCGACAAAAGTAACCTCCTGAGTATGTTACAGATTTATCATGAGAATTCAAAATCAAATTTTCAAAATCCAGTCTTGGCTCTTTACCTAAATACTGATTTAAACCAGTCTTACTGTTTCTATTCTGTGATCAAAGTTGGAAACACATCTTTCCCTGCATTTCCTCTCAATGCTGGTGTTAGTGGCTCTGAATAGAAAATCATTTGTCAGGTTAGGAAACCTGCTGACATCTGTAGAATCATCATCATCTTCCCAGGAGAAAGAACCCAGGAACTTGTCTAGTGATGACTCTCCATGGCTAAACAGATGGAATATATGGAATTAAATGTAAGATAAAGTTTGACTAGAACACAAATACCCTGATACCCTGATCAAATCCCTCCCTCAGTTCTCTGCTCTGCAAATAAGTCTCTGTAGCCAGAAGATTCCAGCTTCAAGTCTGGATGAGGTTTTCTACCTTCATGCTCAGCTTTCATTTTAGTTCCTTCTGGAAACTAATGCAAAATGAAAAGACAAAACTTTTCATAGATACACTGTATTTTTTAAGAAGTCCAAACACAAATGACTACATGCTATATGATTCAATTTATATAAAATGTCCAGGAAAGACAGAATTATAGAGCCAAAAGCAGATCAACATCTGTGTAGGACTATGGGAATTCACAAGGATTAACTGCAAAAGGACGTAAGAGAAATTTGGGGAGTGCTGCAAATGTTCTAAAGATGTGACTATGGTGATATTTGGAAAACCCTAGAAATTCAATAAAAAAAATCACTGCATTGCAGGCTTAAAAGGGATGAATTTTGTGGTACAGAAATTATATCTCAATAAAGCTACTTAAAGAAAGAGAAAATGCCAGTCTTTGGAGAAAATGGATGTTTCAATTAGACTTGTAATGATCTAAATATCATGAGAAACTTCTGGCTAATTCGAAATGTTTAAACACAGCAAAATAGGACATTGCTTAAATTAACTGAAAGTGATGCCAAGACAGGCAGAAAGCACTCTAAGAAGTTGTTGTTTATATCGATTTTTTATTTTTACATTTCTTTTTGTTGTTTATTTGTATGGAACATTTGCCTCTAAGAAATGGATTTGGGCTTTATTAGTTCGTCACCTTAATAGTGTATCTCCCAAGAAAGAAGGTTAAGCCAGCTAACACCTTTAACATTTTTTAAAGGATGAGATAAACAAGTAAATGAAATCTAAACGATTACTTCCTTTTTTTGAGTTTGTTCCTACAGAAACAAACTAGCAAGGAAAGAAGCAAAAAACAAGGAGTTAATACTGAGAATTATACATGCTAGATGCTTCATTGAGTTGGTGACATCGGGTTGGCATCACCGACTCCGTGGACATGAGTTTGACCAAGCTCCAGAAGTTGGTGATAGACAGGGAAGCTTGGTGTGCTATAGTCCATGGGGTCACAAAGAGTTGGACACAACTGAGCGACTGAACTGAGATGCTTAATCAATCCAATTTTGTCTTCCTGCTTCACACAGAGACTGTATTTCTCAACTTCCTTTGAGTTTAAGATGGAGCTACATCTCACAAAATATGAATAGAAGGGATGTATGGCATTTTTAGGCAAATCAATAAAACACACTGCATAACCACCCAAGCTCTCTCTCTCTCTTTCCTATGGGTACAACTGGAAGTAAAGAAATAACACCAAGGCTGTTGAACCCAAGTCATGAAAGAATCTCAGATGCCTGAATTATTTCTTTGAAGAGATCTGATCAGGAGAGCCGCTCAACTGGCATGAGACTGACCGAACAAGAATGAAATCTTTTCTGTTGAGCCACTGAAATGTTGGGACTGCCTATTGTAGCTAATCGCCCTAATGGATTACCCAAGTTGCTTAATTATTACCCAATTGCCTTACCTATATAACATGCTGTAGGACTCAAAAGTATATTTCTTAATCAACTGGTCCTATCTTTTCTTCACATCCATCTTTCCTCTTTCTCCTTCTATTCTCCTACTTCATGACTCAAGTTAATGTGCATTTCTCAGACAAAGGAAGAAATGTGTGAGTAGTATTCAGCCTGTCCCTCATTAAGATCATTCTTCAAGAGGTGGAATGTTTAAATAGGATAAGGTGAAAATAATAATCTGCCATTCTTTATTCAGAAGAACTAGAATGCATCTCAAGTCTTTGGTTAAAATGAAGGTGTCTCAAGTCTTTGGTTAATATGTTGCATTATTACCAAGAGCAATGCTGTGCCCACCCTCCTGCAAAAAAACAAAACAAAACGGAAAGTTCAACCCTATTGCAATAAATGCCAGGAAAGAAATGTCAGAGTTGGCAGCCACCTTGTGGGTCATGAACCCTGCTTTCATTTTCTAAAGTTTTTGGTAGTGGAGAAGTGCATTATGGTTGCTCTAACACTTTTTGTCCAGCCCTGAGAGTTATTTTCCCAAAACAACAGATTACCATTTCAATTCATTTTCAAGCTATTCCATTAGCCAGGTGCCCTTTCCTCCTTTTCTGCATATAGAACCAATGCAAGGAAAGAAGAAAGGACCTGCCTTGATCCAGAAACGACATCTCAGGCCACACAGCCCAAACCATCACCCCAGCCCTTCAGCTTGTCAACCCCAGTTCTCCCCAACTCCATCGTCAAAAAAATAAAATAATTCAAATGAAAAACAGCTCATAAAACAGTAAATAAAATAAAGTCAGTTTTCTTTTTTAAAGAACAAAATGAAACTTGAGGGAAAACTTACTGGAGTTACAGTTTATCCTGATACAGTCTAGATGGGGAAAAATAAATGAAAGATGAAATTGCATCCTTCAAGGTAACAGCTGCAGACATCCAAAACAATCAGTCCACCCTTCCGGGGACAGACACACGCAAGAAATGTGGCCATTTTATATATATATATATATATACAGGAGGCACAAGTTTAAGGGTGGGTGTATATGTACAGTATATTGTTTCATAAAGTTGGATACATATATATATACACACACACATATATATACACATATGTATAGAGATATATACTGGTATACATATATATCCACAATAGACACCAAGTATGCTTATTTTTTTTTCCTTCAAAAATCCTTTTCATTATTATTAAAGTATTTCAAACCCAGACTTTGAAATATTAATTTTGTTAAACTTGGAAAATACTGCAAAAATTTCCCCACCAAATGCAGCTTATATTTTGTTTCCGTCTATAATTTGTTTTTCTTGAAATTGCTCTTTAAAAGTAACATAAATACAATTTTTTATTTTAATATTCCAAAGATAATATCACCAGTCTGACATAGTGTATCATTTTTTCAAATTTTGTTTCTCAGGGCAGTATTTAACCCTTTCCCTTTTTCTAAAACCAAACTCCCTCCACCCTCTTTTAAGTCAGGCCCCAAATGCGATAGAAATTCACATAGGCAGACTTGCCTCTGTCTTCAGAGATAAGAAAAGGGTTAACACCACCTGGTCATTTCCTGTCATAAAATGGCCACTTGCAAACAGCTAACCGCACAAACACCCATCCCAGATTTTAGAGAGGCGGGGCCGGGTGCTGGGTACAAGGAGTTGTATGACGTTAGCCCAATTGACTGGGGTCCCTGCTGCGGTTTCAAAGGCCCCCAGACCAACCCCTCATGGAGCCCATCTTCGTCTTCCTGCCTGAATGCTCAGACTGAATCAAGCGCCCACAGCATTCAAGGAGAAGGCGAGTTGGGTGCATGGGGAGGTGGTCCTGGGCACCTTTGACATCTGACCTAGCCCATCCTGTGACCCTGCATCTTGAAGAGAGGAAATCCCTTTAAAAAAAAAAAAAGGGGGTGGGGTGGGAAATGGAATAAAAAGATGGCTATTTTTTCCAGTTCTGGTCACCAGAAAAGGTATTTGGGGTCAGAGATCCGAGAATCTACCCTTTTATCAGCACGTGTCTGGCACCATGGACACACGCCACAGAAGGTCAAGCACAGCGTTAACGGGCAGGTGACGGGGCAGAATGGTCAGACACGTGTCTCAAGCGCACTGTTAGTGGGCTGCCCACCTGAACCTAAGGTTTGTTTTTTTTTTTTTTTTTTTATGATGATCAGAATTCACATAAGAATGTGTTTAAAGCCAGATATTAAAAGGTAAAAGGAAAATGATCAAGGAAAGAGAGAAAATTACAGGAAAAAAAAATACAACTGGAAACTACGCTCTTCTTCGAGCTAAAGTTAACCCAGTAGTTTTGGAGGGTTTACGGAAAGATAATGCCACCTTTTAAATGTCCCAAAGTAAATCACTTTAAGCAAGTCAGTGTGAAAGAAATGAGTGGAGAGTGATGGGGCAGAATAAAACTACGTGAATCCAGACGGGAGCAATTTATAACACCCAAGCATTCTGAGGAAGGTGGGGGTGGGAAGCTAATTTGTTCCCCAGAACATCTCTTGAGAAAAATCTGGGTTTGGTTTCGTGCGGTTAGGTTTGTCATGTGTCGTCAACCGCAACAGAAAAGTGGGGGCAAACAGCCCTGGAGCATCTGGTACGATCGCCGGACAGAGGAGGCCATGCCCCTGGTGGGGACGGGGAGGGCAGGGCGGAGGGAGAGGGAGAAGCAAGGTCTCAGCTGCTGGAGAAATGCCCTTCCCTCGTGGATGCAAGAAGGAGGGGAAGCAGGTGTGTGGGCACGCTTCAAAGAAGGAAAGGGAAAGAGGGAACCTAAGGCAACAAACCCAAGAACTTTAAACAAGAAGCAGTTTTCAGCTTGGGTTTCTGTGCGGCTGAGGATCTCGTCTCTGTCAAGGACCTGATCTAGGCAGAGGGGCTGGGTCGGGCTCGTCTTTCTGGGTTCATCCACATGGTCCCATGAACTGAATGGTGTCTTTAAGTCAACATGAGGACTTGGAGCTTTCAAGACAGCAAACAGCTGGGTATGTTCAGTTGAAAAGTGTAGAATGATTTTGTTACCTTACTTGAAACACATGTTTGGGAAGAAAAATATACCCCAGTCCCTTGTTCATAGGGTCTGAGAGAGTGGTCTTGCTAGTGAGGATGTACTTTTTAATGAAAAGCGAATCAGAAGAACTGTGCTGGCAAGGCAATCTGTTTTAGAGCTCCAGTAACAGCTGAAGTTCTCTCTCTGCCTGAGCCTCGGCATGTATTTGAGGGATGTGGATGTGTGTGTATGATGTTCATTCTGTTTTGTGTTTTTTGTGTTGTTTGTTTATTTTAGTTAAAAGGAGAAATGTTATTTTCTATATTGATGAGCTTTGGTTTGAGCAAGGAAGAGATGAACGTTTCTAGGAGCTGTGGGCCTTCAATGATGGATACAGTAGACAGTAGTACTTTCTCTGCCTGAGTAACAGAGAACCCATGATGACTGAGTGGTTTAGAAACATGGGTAGTCGCACCACCGTGACCTACTTTCTCTGCTTCCAGAGAGAGAGAGAGCATCTGGAGAACCTGAATGCAATTAACCAAGCTGCAAGACACCGCCTACAAGCCTCTACCACTGAAGAAGGGTGGCCTGCATCTTGCTGAGGATTCTACAGGCCCATGAATGAGACTGTACCAATGCTGATGGACTTGTTGGCTCCATTCAAACCAAGCACTAAGGCAAAAGCTGCCTTCTGTGCATGTGTAAAAGGTGACCATCATGAAAGCAGTCAGAAGTCATTAAGTCCATCACACCATTGATCCACAGTCTTGATCTTTGGATGTAATGGATAACCCAGGATGATCGAGTAGTTTAGAAACATGGATAGTCCCACTTCTGTGACCTACTTTCTTTGTTTCATGTCTATCAAGCAATCATAAAAACATTTAACTGATTTATCTCACAAACTTACTGTGGGATTAAAGTAAGGTTTTTTTTTTTAATATTTAAAAATACTATAATATTAAAATTGTGATTATAGCTTTTAATAGTAAGAGATCAAAATATGATTGGTCAATAGTCAACCTCATAGCTTTAAAAAACATGCTATGTTTAGCTGGACACTGTCCATGCGTGCTATTGCCACAGCTGCCATCTTCAGGAAGACAGACCCTTGGAAAAGCCTAGTCTCCTTGACATTTAGAAGATAAATTACAGCAGAAAAATACAGACATGTATATCATGAGCTTATATGTGTGAACAATTTGAAATAAACAGGAATATCATTAGCGCCTGTGCTAGAAAAGAGACATAACTTAAATGGAGGGAGGGATCATCTAACATTAGTGATGAGAATTTTGAACATAAATGAACACGCTGCTTGGAGATGTTTACTACTATAGTCAAAAAAGGGTACCATGAATTCATGACTGGGAGAAAGCAAGCATTTATGAAGGGGTACACCCTGGCAGGGAGGGCAACAGAACCTTCAAACAAAGCATGAGTATGGAGTGTGTACGTACACTTCAAGGAATTTAAGTTCAGTTTCCAGTTATGGTTGAAAGAAAGCTATGTAATTGAAACTAGTAATTGTGGTGAACTGTACCCTTCAGAGAAAAAAGTCACCCTTGTTTCTAGAGAAGCACGGTGCTCTCCAGGGTAGACTCGCTCTGTTTTGCCTACAATGCCTCAACCTAGAAGGAGGTACACTGATCACGTGCAGAAAGGAGCCAGGAGGCTAGAGCAGAGTCTTTGAAAAATGCACATCACCCGGATTTTCATGAGAGTTTAAAATGGAAAAATAATGCTTCTAGGAATACATCTTGAATCTATGACTGTGTGTGTGTGTGTGTGTGTGTGTGTGTGTGTGTGTGTGTGTGTGTGAAAGGAAGAGAGAGAGAAACTGCTCATCTTTCTGAATCATGCCCTTTTATCTCCCTCCACTTCCATTTTTCCTTGTAAGATGTGAGACCTGTCACAGTTGGCCTTCTAATCTTACAAAATAACATCTAAAATGGAAAAAAAAGTTATCTGCTTAAAGCCAATGTGCATTTCCCTAGAACCCCAGAGGGCTGAGTATTTCTTATGACTCTGGCTCTCTCTTACCTTAAAATAGATGGTTAAAAATTGATGCTAAATCCTCTTTTCTGGGAGCTAAGTAGGAGGTCATATTTGTTTTCATTTGGGTTCGGGGAGGGGTTGTTCTTGGTTTTAATTTTTTCTGCTGTTTTTCAGAGAAGCTGACAGCCGGCTTCTGGTGGTTGGTTTCAGGTATGCAGTCTGGTTGGGTGGTTCCAGGTGGGGAGCACGGTGCAGGGAGGGGAAGGTGGAGGGGACAGGGGGATGCCAGCCCCTGTAGGCTGCTCAGTACACTCTGTTCGCAAGGCTGTTTGCTATGCGGGCCGCAGGCTTTGGGCCTTTGAAGGGTTGAATACCATCTTTTGATTTACCATGGCTGATGGTGGGGAGGACTGGAAACTCAAGAACGCTCACAAAGATCCAGCAAAAGAAAAGAAAAAAAAAAAACCAAAATAACCAAACACACACGTACACAAAAGAAAAACCAAGAGACGCACTGACAACAGAAATCGAATGTAGTTGGAAAAGAAAAAGGGCATAGTATTGTAAAAGCTGCAAACTGGAAAAAAAAAGAAGAGGAGACACAACTGAACAAGTCACTGCTCAAAACAGTCTTCTGTGTCCTAGAGAATTTCAGGATTGTAGTACAGGTACTTTTCAAGTGTAACCAGTTGACCTGACAGCAGATAAGAGTGGTATGGATTTCCCACCTTCCCAGCAGGCCATCTAGGATTCTGGACCATCTTGTATCTGCTACATGTGTCCACCATGTTATTCCTATGCCTCTGACAAGCCATCCTACCGAAATCTTTAGGGAGGAGTTGTGTATCTAAACATATTCTACATCTTCAAACCAATCATGGGCTTAGAAAGTTTGAACTCAGCTGTGTCAACACAAGGCATTGACTTTCTATTGAGTAGAATCAACAGAAATAGAGATTGCTTTTTTTTTTTCCCTTGGAAAAAACCAAGAGGTTCCCACTTTCCAAAGCATATTGATTAGAATTCAGTCAAGGTCAGTAGCCCAAAAGAATATGAGGCCATAAAAAGAGGAATTTCCAAAGTATTACTATAAGTAATTACAGTAGAAGAAGAGGTCCTTTCTCAATAAAGTTACAATTTGAAATCGCCAATTTTTCAACATGAAGGAAAACTGGATATGTATTATATGAGAATAGAGTAACTGTTAGCAGTGTGACTTAATCATCTTCATAAAAAGGGCTGCTGAATGAGGGTAGGAATGCCAGGAAGGAAGAAGGAGATACATATCGGGAGACACACTGTCCTTCAATGTGTCAGACTCTAAACTCAGAATTTTCCCTCAGTGGGACCATAGAAACCATGCGCCTGGTCCTCCTTACTAGGAGAAAGTATAGGGAGACAGTAGTGTTGCCAAGGCCACTAGAATTTCCCATGCAATTGGTCCTTGTGAAGCTTCAAACTGCATTCCCATCCCACTCCTGTGGCTCTGTTCCCTCCAACACCACCCTCCCATTGTACTTCCATCTCCGGCCCTGGCCCCGCTCTTTGACTTTGACTGTTTTGAGCGGTGACTGAGGAGCTGGACTTAATGAGAATGGGATTGATCAAAAGATGGACCAAAGTAGCGTGTTTCACACGAAGCTAAACGATTCCAAAAAACCAGGAAAGGAAACTTAGAAAACGGATCTTCTAGTAAAGAAATACCACCACTGTCAGAAACCAGAAATTGACATCGAAAACCTCATGCAGAAACAAGGAGAAGGAGTTTGTTGCTGTTAGGTTTTATCCTCGGTCTATTAAACAAGAGGTGAGCAGCTAACTTTCAAGAAACAGACAAAGAATTCAATCAAACCAATGAAAATTGGAAAAGAAAGGGAAGACAAGCCCAAACGGAGTGGCAGAGGGTACTTCATACGATACCTAAGTTAACCATGAGCTTGACACGCCCCCGTCGAGCTCCAAACGCAGGGTGTCAGCAGAGTCCCTGGAGGTGGTGGCCACCAGCAGCCCGTAAGCTCGCTGGGACATGAAGCGGAAGGACACGTCCTCTGCCTCGGTGTGCATGACCATGGGCATGATGATCTTCATGTACATGCTGCCATCATAGCTCAGGATGGACGCCTCTGCAGAGAAGAAAGGAAGAGATGTTAGGAGGAAGCATGTCAGCATTTGCCTTCGCTTCCAGGGTAAGCAGGATAGAATGGAGATGCATCAAATTTGTAGACAGGTGGCTTGTGTTTGGGAGCTTCCCTGGTAGCTCAGTTGGTAAAGAATCCGCCTGCATTGCAGGAGACTCCAGTTCAATCCCTGGGTCAGGAAGATCCCTTGGAGAAGGAAATGGCAACCCACTCCAGTATCCTTGCCTGGAAAATCCCATGGACAGAGGAGCCTGGTGGGCTGCAGTCCATGGGTCACAAAGAGGCCGGCACAAATGAGCAACTAACGCGGGGCTTGCATTAGTTCAATCTGCATTGCCACTTTTAAGCCAGATGCAGGCCCTTCAAATTTTGAAGGTCTATTTCCTCTTTTGCAAAGGACATCTAGTAGCCCTGGTCCCTGCTCTACCATGCTAACCAATTCACCAATGGCATCAAATGAAGTAATGGATGTGAAGTCATTCTGCAGAAGTGAAAATGTCCTCACAGATGGTAGTAATTGTAATTCTGGGCTTCCCTGGTGGCCCAGATGTTAAAGCATCTGCCCATATGTGGGAGACCCAGGTTCAATCCCTGGGTTGGGAAGATCCCCTGGAGAAGGAAATGGCAACACACTCCAGTACTCTTGCCTGGAAAATCCCATGGATGGAGGAGCCTGGCAGGGCTATAGTCCATGGGGTCACAAAGAGTCAGACACGACTAAGCGACTTCATTTTCTTTCTTACACTGCAGATAAGACAAAACCAAAGTCACTAAGAAAAACTTGAGTCCTGTGAGCACTTCATGAAGAACCTGAGAGAAGGGGCAGTTTATAAGCAGCACAGCAAATAAATACATACTTGCCAAGTGCTGCTGGGAAGAGGAAAGAACAGCAGCATAGCCAAGCCTCAGAGCACCCCTAGTGGCCAGGCCTTGTGAAAGTCGGCTTGGCCCATTCAAAGAAGATTGATAAGAGCCAGGGCTAGAACAACTACAAAAGCTAAAGACAGCTTTCAAAACCAGCCATTTTTATTCCAGTAGTACCTTTATAAGAAAAGGAGCAGCTCACCTTTTTGCCAATCCAAACAACATTTTGGTTATGAGCCCTCCAGCCCCTCTAATATGTTAGCTCACTGAATGCCACAAGGTGGGTCTATTATTCCTACTTCCAAACAGACGACCACAGCTCATGGTGGGGGGTGGGTATTATCATCCCAAAGTCACATAGTCTGGATTTTAATCCAGTGTATCCAATAGCAAGTCCAGGGCCTGTTCTGTAGCATCGTGTTGTTCAAAATGTGAATTTGTTGAATCATTCATTGAGCAAATATGTTTACTGAACACAGGACAAGAGCATCACTCACTTTCCCACGAAGCCAGTCATCACTGAGCTTCATTCCTGGCATTGAAGGGTCCTTATTAAATATTTGCTGTTGCTAAATATTTGCTACTTTCCTATACACACTGTCCCCTTGAGAAGGAACTGGTAACCCACTCCAGTATTCTTGCCTGGAAAAATCCCATGAACAGAGGAGCTTGGCAGTCTACAGTCCTCGGGGTTGCAAAAGAGTCAGACACGACTGAGCACTGTGCACTATGAAGGGTCCAAAAGGTGAAGCAAACAAGATCACTGTCTTGAAGGCAGAATCAGTGCACACAAATAACCGAACTAGAATTTAAAAACGGCTAAATGGCCCAGCAAAGGTGCATCAATAAAGCCAGGCGCATTCAGAAGACAGAGGCTATAGCATGCAGGTGAGTGGAGTACATGGGGTAGTCTGAAACTGGTCTTGGTAGATGGGTGGAGTTTTTAATGAAAAGTGATGGCATCAGATTTGATAGGTAGACAAAACAGTGTCTCCATATATAAAAAAGAAAGAAATAGGGGAATGCTCAGATAATAGCAAAGTTTAACAGAAGCATCAAGCATATTTTGAGAAGAGTTATACAAAGGTGCTTTGACATTACAATGAAATCAACAGATTTGGGTAGATACTGAGAAGTAAATGAATGATTAACAAAGAGATAAACATCTTCTGTCTTCCTGTATAAAAGGAACAGGAACAGATTGGAGAGACGAGGCAGACCACACGGAAGATTCTCAAAATAGTCTGTGTCATCATCATACCCCCAACCTTACTTGCACAACACACAAAAGGTGCATGAAAACAGTCTAAATACACCTGTCATCCCTGGGAATCAACCATCACCCAGGTAAGAACCATGACATGCTAATAGTTGTATATTACAATTCACAAACTCTAAGGGTCACAAATAAAGGTGGGATAGTAACAGATACCATCAAACCGAAAACATATTTTGAAGATCTGCTCTTAGATGAGAAGTATAATCTAAATTTAACACACACTTCAGACACGAAAGAAACTTCTATCTCCTGAAAGAGCAGAATCAAAAGATCAATAATGATCACTAAAATGTATTGAGCACTTAAACCATTTGCTTGCACTTTCTAAGACTTTACATGCATTAAGATGGCATTCAGTGCTCACAAGCACATCATGAAGAAGACACTATTATTATAGTTTATAGATATCAGGTCGCACATCTAAGAAATGGCAAAGCTAGAAGTTAAATGCAGGCAGTCTGATGCTCACAGCTGTATACTTGATGATTCTGTCACATTTCGAGAGTTATAGCAGAAGCACACCCGTATTTCTTAGCACCCAAAGTATATCTATAATGCTTCATGGCAGTGTGTGGTATTCTTATGTATTTTACATATATGTACATGTGTGCACAGATACATACATACATGCCATTATTCAAAGCTGTATTTTATGACCATATAGAATTACATAAACAGAAATTTCTGTGTTTGTTTTTAAAGAAGTTCACTGAAACCTAGTATATTTTTTCATCACACAGTGCAGCATGTGGAATCTTAATTCCCCACCAGAGACTAAACCCATGCCCCCTGTGGTGGAACTGTAGAGCCTTAACCACTGGACTGCCAGGGAAGTTCAACGATTCAAATTTCTAAGTGATATCTTGTTACACATTACTATGCACAATGCTCTACGTGGCTTTATGATCATGCTGCTGCTGCTAGGTCGCTTCAGTCATGTCCAACTCTGTGCAGCCCCATAGATGGCAGCCCACCAGGCTCCCCCATCCCTGGGATTCTCCAGGCAAGACTACTGGAGTGGGTTGCCATTTCCTTCTTCAATGCATGAAAGTGAAAAGTGAAAGTGAAGTTGCTCAGTCGTGCATGACTCTTCACAACCCCATGAACTGCAGCCCACCAGGCTCCTCTGCCCATGGGATCCTCCAGGCAAGAGTACTGGAGTGGGGTGCCATTGCTTTAGATCAGATCAGATCAGATCAGATCAGATCAGTCGCTCAGTCGTGTCCGACTCTTTGCGACCCCATGAACCGCAGCACGCCAGGCCTCCCTGTCCATCACCAGCTCCCGGAGGTCACCCAGACTCGCATCCATCGAGTCAGTGATGCCATCCAGCCATCTCATCCTCTGTCGTCCCCTTCTCCTCCTGCCCTCAATTCCTCCCAGCATCAGAGTCTTCTCCAATGAGTCAACTCTTCGCATGAGGTGGCCAAAATACTGGAGTTTCAGCTTTAGCATCATTCCTTCTAAAGAAATTCCAGGATTGATCTTCTTCAGAATGGACTGGTTGGATCTCCTTGCAGTCCAAGGGACTCTCAAGAGTCTTCTCCAACACCACAGTTCAAAAGCATCAATTCTTCGGCGCTCAGCCTTCTTCACAGTCCAGCTCTCACATCCATACATGACCACAGGAAACACCATAGCCTTGACTAGGCGAACCTTTGTTGGTAAAGTAATGTCTCTGCTTTTGAATATGCTATCTAGGTTGGTCATAACTTTCCTTCCAAGGAGCAAGCGTCTTTTAATTTCATGGCTGCAGTCACCATCTGCAGTGATTTTGGAGCCCAGAAAAACAAAGTCTGACACTGTTTCCACTGTTTCCCCATCTATTTCCCATGCAGTGATGGGACTAGATGCCATGATCTTCGTTTTCTGAATGTTGAGCTTTAAGCCAACCTTTTCACTCTCCACTTTCACTTTCATCAAGAGGCTTTTTAGCCCCTCTTCACTTTCTGCCATAAGAGTGGTGTCATCTGCATATCTGAGGTTATTGATATTTCTCCCGGCAATCTTGATTCCAACTTGTGTTTCTTCCAGTCCAGCATTTCTCATGATGTACTCTGCATATAAGTTAAATAAACATGGTGACAATATGCAGCCTTGACGTACTCCTTTTCCTATTTGGAACCAGGAGCCATTGCTTTGAACACCATTAATTACTACTATGACTTTCCACTATAAACACCTACACTCAAGCACATTCCTTTTTAAAAGATGCGAAGGCATTTGGTAAGCCATGAAATGGTTGTTTGGATGCATTCAACTTAAATAATTCCCAAACTAATGGCCAATGTGATCCCTCTAGATATATGCAGTGAGAGAATATGCATCTTTATGTCAATATTGGTAGTGTCGGAGAATAAATATAAGGGGAGTTTGTAGTTAAGCATCCAGTGGAACAAAATGAAGTATGGATCTCAGTGCATACCTTTGTGTGTATCTTGGTGAGTGTGTTCTATTAGTAACATAGTATTTTTCAGGGGAAGGTGATGAAGCAGAAAATTTAATATAGAAATCAGCTGAAAATAAATTTGCTTCAGAATTCATATTAACTTGCTTAAAATATTTCAAATAAAAGGGGTACATGAATGGAATACTAATTTGAGGGAAAATGAGTTTAAAGAAAGAACGTTATTTGATCTAAAGTCTATCAGCTTATTGAGTATTGAAAGACTTCATCATGAAATGCTGAGATAACAATACTTATACAGTTCTCCTTTTTTTTTCCTCTTTTCTGCTTTTATAACTTCTCTTTGTTTTAAGTGAATATTTAACATATTATGTTAATTTCTTTGATGATTCTTAACCATATAATTGGGCTTGCCAGTTGGCTCAGTGGTAAAGATTCTGCCTACCAATTCAGGAGACGTGGGTTCTATCCCTGGGTCAGGAAGACCCCTGGAGGAGGAAACATCAACCCACTCCAGCATTCTGGCCTGGGAAACCCAATGAACAGAAGAGCTGGGTGGGCTACAATCCATGGGGTTGCAAAAGAGTCAGACTTGACTTAGTGTCAGACTTAACTAAGTCAGATTTAGCAGCAACAGCTATATAATTAACTAACTAAAAGCTTCTTTCCTAGTGGTTGGTCTGGGGCTTACAACATATATCTTAGTTTATGAGAATCTACTTACCATTTATATGAACTTAATTCCAGAAAGACATAGAAATTTTATCTTACATGCTCTCATCTCTTCCTCCTTTCTGTGTTACTATTGTTATTCATGTGATGTCTATATGTGTTTCAAACTCAAAAATACATTGTTATAGTTACTGCTTTATAAAAACTTCTGTCTTTTTACGAAGTGAAGCAAGGAGATCTAGGATATATTTATAGAGATTTTTAAAGTTAAGCTTATTTACCATCTCTGTCTCTCTTTCTTCTTGTGGATTCAAATGACACCATCTGGTGTCATTCCCTTTCTCCAGTATAGCTTCATTTATTTTTGTTTTATTGTCAAATATATTACAATTCTATATGTTATAGACACAATAACACAATGTTATAGATTATTTTATGTAACTGCCTTTTAAATCAGTTAAAAGAAGAAAGAAAAAGATATGCTTAATTATACTTTTCATCACTACCTACACAGTTACCTTTATTGGAACTCTTTTTTTTTTTTTTCATGAAGATTCAAATTACTGTCTGCTGCCACTTTCTTTCAGGTTATAGAACTTCTTTTAGTACCTCTTATATGGCAAGTATACTAGCAATGAAGTCTCTGTTTTTTGTTTACCTGGATACAGCTTTATTTCACTTTCACTTTGGAAAGACAGATTTTTTTTTTTTTTTTGGACTGTAGAATTCTTGGTTGTTGATATATGTCTTTCAGCACTTTTAATGTCAACTCACTGTCTTTGGGTTCCATTGATTCTGAACAGACATCAGCTGTCATTCTTTCTGTGATCCCTTGTATATGATGACTTGCTGTTTTATGATTTTCTTTTTGGGTTTCAACATTTCTATCATAATTAGTCTGGATGTGAATGAATTTCTTTGCATTGATTCTATTTGAGGCTCACTAATGTGTAAATAAAAAGACAGTAGGGAAAACCACTAGACCATTCAGGTATGACCTAAATCAAATCCCTTATGATTATACAGTGGAAGTGAGAAATAGATTTAAGGGCCTAGATCTGATAGATAGAGTGCCTGATGAACTATGGATGGAGGTTTGTGACACTGTACAGGAGACAGGGATCAAGACCATCCCCATGGAAAAGAAATGCAAAAAAGCAAAATGGCTGTCTGAGGAGGCCTTACAAATAGCTGTGAAAAGAAGAGAAGCGAAAAGCAAAGGAGAAAAGGAAAGATATTCCCATTTGAATGTAGAGTTCCAGAGAATAGCAAGGAGAGAAAAGAAAGCCTTCCTCAGTGATCAATGCAAAGAAATAGAGGAAAACAACAGAATGAGAAAGACTAGGGATCTCTTCAAGAAAATTAGAGATACCAAGGGAACATTTCATGCAAAGATGGGCTCGATAAAGGACAGAAATGGTATGGACCTAACAGAAGCAGAAGATATTAGGAAGAGGTGGCAAGAATACACAGAAGAACTGTACAAAAAAAGAGCTTCACAACGCAGATAATCACGATGGTGTGATTACTCACCTAGAGCCAGACATCCTGGAATGTGAAGTCAAACAGGCCTTAGAAAGCATCACTAAGAACAAAGCTAGTGGAGGTGATAGAATTCCAGTTGAACTATTTCAAATCCTGAAAGATGATGCTCTGAAAGTGCTGCACTTAATATGCCAGCAAATTTGGAAAACTCAGCAGTGGCCATAAGACTGGAAAA
Organism: Tragelaphus eurycerus; assembly: GCA_935064755.1. Classification (NCBI taxonomy): domain Eukaryota; kingdom Metazoa; phylum Chordata; class Mammalia; order Artiodactyla; family Bovidae; genus Tragelaphus; species Tragelaphus eurycerus. Next base: position 36,157,117 of record CAKXYN010000008.1, on the reverse strand, counting down.
AGTCAGTTTTCATTCCAATCCCAAAGAAAGGCAATGCCAAAGAATGCTCAAACTACTGCACAATTGCACTCATCTCATACGCTAGTAAAGTAATGCTCAAAATTCTCCAAGCCAGACTTCAGCAATACGTGAACCATGAACTTCCAGATGTTCAACCTGGATTTAGAAAAAGCAGAGGAACCAGAGGTCAAATTGGCCAACATCCGCTGGATCATGGAAAAAGCAAGACAGTTCCAGAAAAACAGCTATTTCTGCTTTATTGACTATGCCAAAGCCTTTGACTGTGTGGATCACAATAAACAGTGGAAAATTCTGAAAGAGATGGGAATACCAGACCACCTGACCTGCCTTTTGAGAAATCTGTATGCTGGTCAGGAAGCACCAGTTAGAACTAGACATGGAACAACAGACTGGTTCCAAATAGGAAAAGGAGTACGTCAAGGCTGTATATTGTCCCTGCTTATTTAACTTATATGCAGAGTATATCATGAGAAACACTGGACTGGAAGAAGCACAAGCTGGAATCAAGATTGCCTTGAGAAATATCAATAACCTCAGATATGCAGATGACACCACCCTTATGGCAGAAAATGAAGAGGAACTAAAAAGCCACTGCATGAAAGTGAAAGAGGAGAGTGAAAAAGTTGGCTCAAAGCTCAATATTCAGAAAATTAAGATCACGGCATCTGGTCCCATCATTTCATGGCAAATAGATGGGGAAACAGCATCAGATTTTATTTTTCTGAGCTCCAAAATCACTGAAGATGGTGACTGCAACTGTGAAATTAAAAGATGCTTACTCCTTGGAAGGAAAGTTATGATCAACCTAGACAGCATTTTGAAAAGCACAGACATTACTTTGCCAACAAATGTCCGTCTAGTCAAGGCTATGGTTTTTCCAGTAGTCATGTATGGATGTGAGAGTTGGACTGTGAAGAAAGCTGAGCACTGAAGAATTAATGCTTTTGAACTGTGGTGTTGGAGAAGACTCTTGAGAGTTCCTTGGACTACAAGGCGATCCAACCAGTCCATCCTAAAGATAATCAGTCCTGGGTGTTTATTGAAAGGACTGATGTTAAAGCTGAAACACTAATACTTTGGCCACCTCATGTGAAGAGTTGATTCATTGGAAAAGACCCTGATGCTGGGAAGGATTGGGGGCAGGAGGAGAAGGGGATGACAGAGGATGAGATGGCTGGATGGCATCACCGACTTGATGGACATGAGTCTGGGTAAACTCCAGGAGTTCGTGATGGACAGGGAGGCCTGGCATGCTGCGGTTCATTGGGTCACAAAGTCAGACACAACTGAGCGACTGAACTGAACTGAATGTGTAAATTAATGTTTTTCCTCAAATTTGGGAAATTTTCAATCATCAATTCTCCAGATATTTTTTCAGTCTTATTGTCCCTCTCACTTTTCCATGACTGCCATCATACATATGTTGGTACACTTAGTGATGTCCCATATCTATCTGATGCTCTTTTTATTCACTTATTTTCCTTTCTTCTATTTAGACTTTATAATCTTTCTTGATTTATCTTCAAGTTTTCAGATTCTTTCTTCTGCTAACTGAAACTTATTGTTGAGCCCGTTAGTGAATTTTTCATTTGGATTATTGTACTTACAGATAGTTAGAAAATACATATAGATAGGTAGGTAGGGAGAGAAACAATCTCCAAATGAGGAAAATTTTGGAGTTGGAAAATATATAAATAAATACATATATAATTTTAATCTCTTTATTAACATTATCTATTTGATAAATCATTGCCATCTTATTTTGCTTTAAATCTTGCACTGCTGCTGCTGCTGCTAAGTCACTTCAGTCGGGTCCAACTCTGTGTGACCCCAGAGATGGCAGCCCACCAGGCTCCACCGCCCCTGGGATTTTCCAGGCAAGAACAATGGAGTGGGTTGCCATTTCCTTCTCCAATGCGTGAAAGTGAAGCGTGAAAGTGAAGTTGCTCAGTCGTGTCTGACTCTTCGCGACCCCATGGACTGCAGCCTACCAGGCTCCTCCATCCATGGGACTTTCCAGGCAAGAGTACTGGAGTGGGTTGCCATTGCCTTCTCTGAAATCTTGCACAGGATCCCTTAATTCCCCAAATTCCCCTTGAACATATTTATAATAGCTTTTGTGTAGTTTGTATGCTCGGGGAAGGCAATGGCACCCCACCCCAGTACTCTTGCCTGGAAAATCCCATGGATGGAGGAGCCTGGTAGGCTCCAGTTCATGGGGTCGCTAAGAGTCGGACACGACTGAGCGACTTCACTTTCACTTTTCACTTTCATGCATTGGAGAAGGAAATGGCAACCCACTCCAGTGTTCTTGCCTGGAGAATCCCAGGGACGGGAGAGCCTGATGGGCTGCCGTCTATGGGATCGCACAGAGTCGGACACGACTGAAGCGACTTAGCAGCAGCAGTTTGTATGCTAAGCACAACATCTGAGCAGTTTCTATTGCCTGTATATGTCCCTGTATATGGCTCACATTTTCCGTTTCCTTTGTGTGCTTCACGATTTTCTGTTGAAAACTGGACATTGTACATCACAGACGGTAGCCAGTCTGGACACTACTGTCCCCTCCTTGACTACCACCAGGGTTACTTCCTTCTCTTTGTTCACCAGTTTATTCATTTAATGACTTGTGTGTGTTAGTCGCTCAGTCCCCATGCACTGCAGCCCTCCAGGCTCCTGTGTCCGTGGGATTTTCTAGGCAAGAATACTGGAGTGTGTTGTCATATCCATTTCCAGGGGAATCTTCCCAACCCAGGGATTGAACCCAGGTCTCCTGCATTGCAGGCAGATTCTTTACCATCTGAGCCACTGGCTAAACTAATTCTGTGACATATTTTTCCAGCAGTGTGAAGGTTCTGATGTCCTTGTTCAGATTTTTTTTTTTTTTCCTTTTTTTACTTTTTAGCCTGTCTTCCTAGGTGTTTTTCTTGGGTCAGTGTAAGCCACTTACTGCTCAACTATTATAACTAAGCCCCTCTGGTCAGTTTTGTTTTTTTTTTTAATCCATTGTCTGTTGGATTTGCGTGACTTGGAGGCTGATTTCACAGCTCAGGAAGTTTAAGACTTTGTCTCATGTTCAGCCCGGGACTAGCACTTGGAAGCTACCCCTCCTGTCAGTCTTCGGAACATGCATATTCCTCTGGCCTACGCCACCAAGGATAAATGTGGTTTTATCTTAAGCCTAGTTCCCAAAGATTTTCCCCTGATGATAAATGTAGCTTATCATTTAGCCAGTTGAGAAGCTGTACTTCAGCCTGTTGGGCCAAAAGGCTTTTCACCTTACAGATGGAGGTATATGTACTTTAGGAATACTTTAAAGTCCTTCCCATCTCCTCCTCTAACTAATCTGAGTGTCGCAAATATGCACAATAATCTAGACCCTCATGGCTTTCTCCACCTCTGATTCTTTTCACTAAACCTCTGGCTGGTCTGCCATTTCACTCATTGCTGCTGCTGCTGCTAAGTCACTTCACTTGTGTCTGACTCTGTGCGACCCCATAGATGGCAGCCCACCAGGCTCCCTCGTCCCTGGGATTCTCCAGGCAAGAACAATGGAGTGGGTTGCCATTTCCTTGCTACTAGTATCATAAATCTATCTGTCCTTTCAGAATTGCTAGTGATCAAGATCACCATTATTTTCAAAAGTCCTTTACCCATGAACTTCTCCAAGCCTTGTTATAAACAGTCAGGTGAATAACATAATCAATACACATCTCAGTGTTAAATGCACTATATCTCATTTTCTTAGATGCCATCATGCCATTTTTGAACTTTAGAGTTAGTTCTTTATATTAAGAACAAAATTTTCGTTTCAAATTTAGATAATCTCTTTGTTGAAGGGCCCTGTTTTTCTATTTCAAAGATTCAATTATCTTGTCTGTCCTCCATATCTCTTAGTTTTTTTTTTATGATGGATTTAATCTCTTTGACTTTTCATCAGCACTCACTGTGATGATCTGAGGCTTTTCCTTCTGTCAATACATCAATATTTAACCACGTATCCTCTGCCCTCATGTTGTTACTAATTATTTCAATTAAGTTATGTGATCACATTTGGCTCTCAGATATGCCACATACAACCCCCTTTTCCATTCACTCTGTTTTGTACATTTTCTTCAAATTCTTAAGCTGTTGTTCGTTACCCATTCATATCTGACTCTTCATGACCCCATGGACTGCAGCAAGCCAAGCTTCCCCCTCCCTCACCATCTCCCAAAGTTTGCCCAAGTTCCTGTCCATTGCATTAGTGATGCCATAGAGCCATCTCATCCTCTGATGCCCTCCTCTCCTTCTTCCCTCAATCTTTCCCAGCATCAGGGACTTTTCCAATGAGTCAGCTGTTTGCATCAGATGAACAAAATACTGCAGTTTCAGCTTCAGCATCAGTCCTTCCAACTGAGCATTCAGGGTTGATTTCCCATAAGATTGACCGGTTTGATCTCCTTGCCATCCAAGGGACTCTCAGGAGTCTTCTCCAGAACTACACATCAAAGGCATTTCAATTCTTCGGCACTCCATCTTCTTTATGGTCCAGCTCTCATAACTGTACATATAGCCTTGATTATACAGACCTTTGTCAGCAAAGTAATGTCTCTGCTTTTCAACACACTGTCTAGGTTTATCATAGCTTTCCTGCCAAGAAGCAAATGCCTTCTGATTTCATGGCTGCAGTCACCACCCACAGTGGTTTTGGAGCCCAAGAAGAGGAAATCTGTCACTACTTCCACTTTTCCCCACTCTGTTTGCCATGAAGTAGTGGGGCCGGATGCCATGATCTTACTTTTTTTTAATATTTAGTTTTAAGCCAGCCCTTTCACTCTCCTCCTTCACCCTCCTCAAGAGGCTCTTTAGTTCCTCTTCGCTTTCTGCCTTTAGAGTGGTAGCACCCACATATATGAGGTTTTTGCTGTTTCTCCCACCTATCTTAATTCCAGCTTGTAACTCATCCCACCTGGCATTTCTCACCAGGTGCTCAGCATATAGATTAAACAAACAGGTTGAAAGCAGACAGCCCTGTCATACTTCTTTCTCAATCTTGAACCAATCAGTTGTTCCATACAGGGTCCTAACTGTTGCTTCTTGACCCACCTACAGGTTTCTCAGGAAACAGGTAAGATGGCCTGGTATTCCCATATCCTAAAGAGTTTTCCAGTTTATTAAGATCCATATAGTCAAAGGCTTTGGCATAGTTGATGAAACAAAGGTAGATGTTTTTCCTGGAATTTCCTAGCTTTCTCTATGATCCAGAGAATGTTGGCACTTTGATCTCTGGTTCCTCTTCCTTTTCTAAACCCAACTTGGACATCTGGAAGTTCTTGGTTCGCGTAGTACTGAAACCTAGCATGCAAGACTTTAAACATGACCTTACTAGCATGGGAGATGAATTCTTCCAGGATTAAGTTCTCTGACAATATTCTGCAATGCAAAGGAGCTACAGAATATACAGCCTGTGAGAAATTTTTCTGCCCTTGGGTTTGTTTTCTTCTAGATCAAATTCCTTCCGTTTTCTAGGCTATATCTATTTTAAAAAATCATATTTGCTGCTGTTTTGTATTTGCACTGTCTTATCATTGTCTTTCTTGTTCACACTCAGGTGGCTCTGTCCAGAATTTCTAGTTGTTCAGATATTGTTTCAGTAACTTAGTGCTTCTCAAAATCAAATACAATTTACTGGCTTCATAATTTTAGTTCTATGTACTTTTTTTTCCCTGTAGGTTGAGAGATGGCAATGTGGAAGGAAGTGGATGGGAGAAATGCAAGGCTCAGTCAAGACTGTGTGTAACCATCATTTAGCTTGCAGGGCTGTGTGTCATTTCTGAAGTTAATGTCCTATACCACCTACTTGAAGAGTGCTGCCCAAGGCCATGGTGGTGGGTGACGGGGGGATGATACATTTTGACTTCTGATCCCTTGAGCCCTGGTGACTTCTCTCTTGATCCTCAGCCCTACTTTCTGTTTTGGTTACATGCATTTGCCTCCCACAGCCATTCCCACTATTCTTTAAAGGCAGGACCAGATAAGAACATCTGCTCAGTCTATTTCCTTCTCTCTAAAGGCATTTTAGAAAGACTTTTCAACTATTTTATTTTGTATGGTCTAAACAGTACTACACGTGAGGGCCATAAGCAGGGTTGGCAGCCTTATCATGGTTGACCATTTCTCTTGACTTGGCTTCAGAATCATTTCTCTTGCTCCTATTGTTTCAGATGTATGACATGGAGCTGTGCTTCTTTTGTTACTTGGGGCTAATGATGATTTGGCTAGCATACTCTTTCCTGTTTAACTTGAAAGAGGGAGTTTATGGCAGGCGGCTTTCCCCTACCATCCTCCTACCATCCTCGCTTTTTCAAAATCAAATCATTACATCTAACACCAAAGAAACGATACAAAATAATTGAAGCAGTATTCTTTAATATTATTACAAGTATATCTTGTTTTGATGTGATGAGGTCTTAAGAGGCGAAGTCAAGACTATAGGGAAAATGAACTGTAGGAAGTGAATGGTACAGAAGATTTCCTGCTTACACATACTAGGAATTGACACCAGTTACATTTCCTATAGTCTTAAAGGAGAAAGACAAATGGGTAGACACAGATAGGGAAGAGATAAAACAAAAGTACTAGGCAACACAATTGATGTGAGGCCACAGACAGAAACAAGGGGCCCCTTGACACCAATACAGTCCTATGAATAATTAGCAAAATGTGCTTTCATGCAGTTGACTTCCCAGGTCTCACTTTGCACTTAGCATATCAAGTAGACTTCCTAGTACTACCCACTGGCCCTTAAGCCGTCTACTGTAGAAAGAAAGTACTTTCATGGCCTGCCTTGTAAGCGAAGCACCAATGAACCATCACCGTCCCCACCAGGTTCTCTTTTCATACCTTCAAGAGCTCCTCCTGCTCACTCCTGCAGCGAATGGCCTCATACACTCCCCAAGTATGTTTTATTCTAACAAAGCTTCCAAAATACACAGATTGCTTCCTCTCTAACCAAACTGGGCCGATCTTAAACAGTGTGCAAATGTATGCGGGAATGCCTGCCAGGTTCTAATTCTGTATTTTGCAGCAGCAGGAGCAACACAAATCTCTAGCTCTGAGCAGACCCAACAGTAGCCAATAGTTCCAGGGAATCATAACTGTTACGAGGTGATCTCCTCCCTCTGGTGGACAAGGCTGAGAAAAACTAACTTTTCACATTCTCGACATCATGCTGCCATTATAGATACTTCGACTGCCTTCCCATCCCCCCAAAATTAAAGCACCCTAAAGCCATGACAGAAAATTTGATGGATGTTTTCTACTTTAAGAAAAGCAAGCAGGTATATTTGCATATTTTAGTATTAAAAAATAAAAAAAAAAGAAATCCTGGATTGTAGGATGCATAATTTCAATAAAATGTTCCTTTTGCTCAGAGAATTCATGCAGCTTTATCTTAAAATTTCCCACTGAATTCAAAATGTGACTTAATTTATAAAAATTTAACATAACACAATTCTTCAAAAGAACTATAGCCACTGCTTGCAGTAATATTCGCTCATTCATTCAATGACTAATATCTAACATGTGCCAGATAGTGTGCTAAAATGGGAGTGAAAGGATCACAAATAACGTGAGTTACAGACACAAACAGGTAAACTGTCACACTACAGAATGGAAAAACCTAAAGTTCATAGCAGCACTATTTACAACAGCCCAGATGTGGGATATCCATAACCTATATATCCATCAACAGACGAATGGATAAAGAAGATGCGGTACATATACACAATGGAATATTACTCAGCCATAAAAAGGAACAAACTGGGTAATCTGCAGAGACATAGGTGGATGTAGAGACTGCCATACACAGTGCAGTAAGACAGAAAGGGAAAAAACAAATGCCTTATACTAATGCATACAGGTGGAATTTGGAAAAAAATTCTACAGATGACCTTATTTGCAAAGCAGAAACAGAGATACAGACATAGAGAATAAATATATGGATACCAAGGGATAAAGGGGAGGTAGTGGGAGGAACTGGGAGACTAGGATTGATTCATATACACTATTGATACTATGTATAAAACAGATAACTAATGAGAACATTCTGTATAGCACAGGTAACTCTCTATATATAAATATATATGGCCGATCCATTCTGTTGAGCAGTAGAAACCAACACAACATGTAAAGTGACTATAAGAAAGGCAATGCCAAAGAATGCTAAAGCTACCACACAATTGCACTCATCTCACACGCTAGTAAAGTAATGCTCAAAATTTTCCAAGCCAGGCTTCAGCAATATGTGAACCGCGAACTTCCTGATGTTCAAGCTGGATTTAGAAAAGGCAGAGGAACCAGAGATCAAATTGCCAACATCCGCTGGATCATGGAAAAAGCAAGAGAGTTCCAGAAAAACAGCTATTTCTGCTTTATTGACTATGCCAAAGCCTTTGACTGTGTGGATCACAATAAACGGTGGAAAATTCTGAAAGAGATGGGAATACCAGACCACCTGATCTGCCTCTTGAGAAATTTGTATGCAGGTCAGGAAGCAACAGTTAGAACTGGACATGGAACAACAGACTGGTTCCAAATAGGAAAAGGAGTACGTCAAGGTTGTATATTGTCACTCTGTTTATTTAACTTATATGCAGACTACATCATGAGAAACACTGGACTGGAAGAAATACAAGTTGGAATCAAAATTGCTGGGAGAAATAACAATAACCTCAGATATGCAGATGACACCACCCTTATGGCAGAAAGTGAAGAGGAACTAAAAAGCCTCTTGATGAAAGTGAAAGTGGAGAGTGAAAAAGTTGGCTTAAAGCTCAACATTCAGAAAACAAAAATCATGGCATCCGGTCCCATCACTTCATGGGAAATAGATGGGGAAACAGTGTCAGACTTTATTTTGGGGGGCTCCAAAATCACTACAGATGGTGACTGCAAGCCATGAAATTAAAAGATGCTTACTCCTTGGAAGGAAAGTTATGACCAACCTAGATCACATATTCAAAAGCAGAGACATTACTTTGCCAACAAAGGTTCGCCTGGTCAAGGCTATGGTCTTTCCTGTGGTCATGTATGGATGTGAGAGCTGGACTGTGAAGAAGGCTGAGCGCCGAAGAATTGATGCTTTTGAACTGTGGTGTTGGAGAAGACTCTTGAGAGTCCCTTGGACTGCAAGGAGATCCAACCGGTCCATTCTGAAGGAGATCAGCCCTGGGATTTCTTTGGAAGGAATAATGCTAAAGCTGAAACTCCAATACTTTGGCCACCTCATGCGAAGAGTTGACTCATTGGAGAAGACTCTGATGCTGGGAGGGATTGAGGGCAGGAGGAGAAGGGGACGACAGAGGATGAGATGGCTGGATGGCATCACTGACTCGATGGATGTGAGTCTGAGTGACCTCCGGGAGTTGGTGATGGACAGGGAGGCCTGGCGTGCTGCGGTTCATGGGGTCGCAAAGAGTCGGACATGACTGAGTGTCTGATCTGATCTGAGTAAAGCAATTATTCTCCAATTAAAACATAAATCATTTATTTTAGAGATTAAAATTTTAAGGTAAAGATAAAAAATTAATTTGAAAAGAAAAAAATAATGAACAAAGTGTTGTGGGAATTTAGCCCTTGTATCTATAGCTTTAGCTAGCATCATTAGGGAGTGGATATATCACTCAGGTTTCAAGAATGAGAAAGAGCGAACCACGAAGAGAAGAATTGGAAGGCATTCTAGCTGAGGGAACATACGTACAGGTACAAAGTAGATAAAGGCATGTGATGGAATCATATATTAAACACAATGCTTGACACAGCATCTGGTAAATGGTAATTATAATGTAGCAAACTCAAAAGTCAGGAGGAATTCAACATGCCTTAAGAACAGGATTTCTCAACAGTGATAACACTGCACCAGATGTTGTGGAAGCTGGCCTGTGCATTGTAGGCTGCTTAGCAGTGGCCCTGGCCTCCACCCACTAGATGCTAGTAGCAGTCTGTTTAGTCAAGACAAACCAAAGTATCTCAGACATTGCCAAAAGCCTCTTGGAGAAAAAATTGGTACCCCGCCCCCCCCCCCCCCCCACCCCTGGCCCCCACCCAATGAGAACCACATTGATTCTATACAGGCTAGAGGATATGGATTGGAATGGTAAAGTTAAGATCATGTATAATATCATATAAGAAATGAATCGCCAGTCCAGGTTCGATGCAGGATACAGGAAGCTTGGGGCTGGTGCACTGAGATGACCCAGACAGATGGTATGGGAAGGGAGGTGGGAGGGGGGTTCAGGATGGGGAACATGTGTACACCCGTGGCGGATGCATGTTGATGTATAGCAAAACGAATACAATATTGTAAAGTAAAAAAATAAAAATAAACTTATGCTATTAAAAGGGTAAAAAAAAAAAAAAAAGACTGAAGGGAGATAGAGAGGGTCTCTCCTAACAGAGCAAATAATCACACTTACGAAGTTCGGATGTTAGTCAACAGAGATGACTTTTAAGATAGGAAGTGATCTGATAGGACTTCCTTTTTAGGCTAACTGTGGTGATGCAGGGAAGGCAGAATGGTGTGGTGAGAGACTAGATGCAATCTTACTTAATTTTCCTCCAGATACTACTGCCATTGCTTTATTTTGCGAGCATATTATGAAATTTCAAAACACGGTATTTATAAATGATGGTGGTATGTTTCTCAGAATTGATCTGACTCTGAGTCAATTCAACAAAGCTCTATTGTGCAGGACTATAATTGCACATATATAATTATACCTATGGGCTTCCCTAGTAGCTCAGTGTAAAGAAGCCGCCTGCCAATAAATGCAGGAGACTAGGGTTCCATCCCTAAGTTGGGAAGATCCCCTGGAGAAGGGAATGGCATCCCACTCCAGGATGCTTGTCTGGGAAATCCCATGGACAGCAGAGCCTGGTGGGCTACAGTCCATGGGGTCACAAAAGAGTCGGACACTACTTAGTGACGGAACAACAGCAGTTACACCTGTTCAAAATCATTGCTCAGCGGGCTGTCACTATGAGCATGTAAGCCTGGAGTTAGAAAATCTGAGTAGAATCCTAGATCTGCAAGTTATTTTTTTTAATTTTTTGGCTGTGCCAGCATGTGAGATAATCTTAGTTCTCTGACCAAGGATTGAATCCAGGCCCCCTTGCTTTAGAAGGACAGAGTCTTAACCACTGGACCACCAGGGAAGTCCTAGATCTGCAAGTTATTTCACAGTGAAACATTTTTGAGCTTCAGTTTCCACATCTGTAACATGTATAACAACAAACTGAATCAGCCAGAATACTAAGAGGAAATAGATGCCCCACTCAAATTACGTCATTTGATGAAGGTTTAATAAAGGTACTATGGTTTTATAAAAGTAGAGACAGGGAAGAATGAACCCTCCAGAGGTAATATGGTATTCAGGGTTATTAAAAGCAAACCCCAATTACTATTATTACTACCCTGAGGCCTGATAGAGCAAGGAGAAAGTCAATTGCCAGAGTCCTGATGCAGGAGGGGTAGAACGAAAGAACAAGGGTGCACTGAGTGCCTCACAAGACGGTGGGCTTAAATCAAGGGGCACAGAAGTGGGTAATCATGTCAGAGGAACAGAGACAAGAAATTAAGTATTTGGATCTCATTCTCATCATTTCTTCTCATCTATATTGCCTGCTTTTTTTTTGGGTGTTAGTTCTAAAAGGTCTTGTAGGTCTTCATAGAACCTTTCAACTTCAGCTTCTTCGGCGTTACTGGTTGGGGCATAGATTTGGATTACTGTGACATTGAATGGTTTGCCTTGGAAACGAACAGAAATCATTCTGTCATTTTTGAGACTGCATCAAAGTACTGCATTTCGGACTCTTTTGTTGACCATGATGGCCACTCCATTTCTTCTGAGGGATTCCTGCCCACAGTAGTAGATATAATGGTCATCCGAGTTAAATTCACCCATTCCAGGCCATTTTAGTTCGCTAATTCCTAGAATGTCAACATTCACTCTTGCCATCTCTTGTTTTTTAACACCCAAAAAAGATGTCCTTTTCATTATAGGGGACTGGAATGCAAAAGTAGGAAGTCAAGAAACACCTGGAGTAACAGGCAAATTTGGCCTTGGAATACGGAATGAAGCAGGGCAAAGACTAACAGAGTTTTGCCAAGAAAATGCACTGGTCATAGCAAATACCCTCTTCCAACAACACAAGAGAAGACTCTATACATGGACATCACCAGATGGTCAACACCGAAATCAGATCGATTATATTCTTTGCAGCCAAAGATGGAGAAGCTCTATACAATCAGCAAAAACAAGACCAGGAGCTGACTGTGGCTCGGACCATGAACTCCTTATTGCCAAATTCAGACTGAAATTGAAGAAAGTAGGGAAAACTACTAGACCATTCAGGTATGACCTAAATCAAATCCCTTATGATTATACAGTGGAAGTGAGAAATAGATTTAAGGGCCTAGATCTGATAGATAGAGTGCCTGATGAACTATGGAATGAGGTTCGTGACATTGTACAGGAGACAGGGATCAAGACCATCCCCAAGAAAAAGAAATGCAAAAAAGCAAAATGGCTGTCTGGGGAGGCCTTACAAATAGCTGTGAAAAGAAGAGAAGCGAAAAGCAAAGGAGAAAAGGAAAGATATAAACATCTAAATGCAGAGTTCCAAAGAATAGCAAGAAGAGATAAGAAAGCCTTCTTCAGTGATCAATGCAAAGAAATAGAGGAAAACAACAGAATGGGAAAGACTAGGGATCTCTTCAAGAAAATCAGAGATACCAAAGGAACATTTCATGCAAAGATGGGCACGATAAAGGACAGAGATGGTGTGGACCTAAGAGAAGCAGAAGATATTAAGAAGAGGTGGCAAGAATACACAGAAGAACTGTACAAAAAAGAGCTTCAAGACCTAGATAATCATGATGATGTGATCACTGACCTAGAGCCAGACATCTTGGAATGTGAAGTCAAATGGGCCTTAGAAAGCATCACTACGAACAAAGCTAGTGGAGGTGATGGAATTCCAGTGGAGCTATTCCAAGTCCTGAATGATGATGCTGTGAAAGTGCTACACTCAATATGCCAGCAAATTTGGAAAACTCAGCAGTGGCCACAAGATTGGAAAAGGTCAGTTTTCATCCCAATCCCAAAGAAAGGCAATGCCAAGGAGTGCTCAAACTACCGAACAATTGAACTCATCTCACACGCTAGTAAAGTAATGCTCAAAATTCTCCAAGCCAGGCTTCAGCAATATGTGAACCGCGAACTTCCTGATGTTCAAGCTGGTTTTAGAAAAGGCAGAGGAACCAGAGATCAAATTGCCAACATCCGCTGGATCATGGAAAAAGCAAGAGAGTTCCAGAAAAACATCTATTTCTGCTTTATTGACTATGCCAAAGCCTTTGACTGTGTGGATCACAATAAGCTATGGAAAATTCTGAAAGAGATGGGAATACCAGACCACCTGATCTGCCTCTTAAGAAATCTGTATGCAGGTCAGGAAGCAACAGTTAGAACTGGTCATGGAACAACAGACTGGTTCCAAATAGGAAAAGGAGTACGTCAAGGCTGCATATTGTCACCATGTTTATTTAACTTATATGCAGAGTACATCATGAGAAATGCTGGACTGGAAGAAACACAAGTTGGAATCAAGATTGCCGGGAGAAATATCAATAACCTCAGATATGCAGATGACACCACTCTTATGGCAGAAAGTGAAGAGGGGCTAAAAAGCCTCTTGATGAAAGTGAAAGTGAAGAGTGAAAAGGTTGGCTTAAAGCTCAACATTCAGAAAACGAAGATCATGGCATCTGGTCCCATCACTGCATGGGAAATAGATGGGGAAACAGTGGAAACAGTGTCAGACTTTGTTTTTCTGGGCTCCAAAATCACTGCAGATGGTGACTGCAGCCATGAAGTTAAAAGACGCTTGCTCCTTGGAAGGAAAGTTATGACCAACCTAGATAGCATATTCAAAAGCAGAGACATTACTTTACCAACAAAGGTTCGCCTAGTCAAGGCTATGGTGTTTCCTGTGGTCATGTATGGATGTGAGAGCTGGACTGTGAAGAAGGCTGAGCACCCAAGAATTGATGCTTTTGAACTGTGGTGTTGGAGAAGACTCTTGAGAGGCCCTTGGACTGCAAGAAGATCCAACCAGTCCATTCTGAAGGAGATCAATCCTGGAATTTCTTTAGAAGGAATGATGCTAAAGCTGAAACTCCAGTATTTTGGCCACCTCATGTGAAGAGTTGACTCATTGGAGAAGACTCTGATGCTGGGAGGGATTGAGGGCAGGAGGAGAAGGGGACGACAGAGGATGAGATGGCTGGATGGCATCACTGACTCGATGGATGCGAGTCTGAGTGACCTCCGGGAGCTGGTGATGGACAGGGAGGCCTGGCGTGCTGCGGTTCATGGGGTCGCAAAGAGTTGGACACGATTGAGCGACTGATCTGATCTGATATTGCCTGCTTTCCATTGGGCAAACTCAACCAGAATACAGATGGCTAAGAGAGACTGTTAATGTTGTCCCTATAGGGTACCTTCTAGGGTACAAAGCCCAATGGGAAAGTATGGTGGAGATGGGAGAATGGATCCAGGGTTTCAAAGAAAAGCTACTCATCACAAAGGGGGTGGCCACTACTAATCAATCCAGACATCCGATATTAACAGGTCCTCAATGAATGTTACATGTATACGTGCATACACATGTGTTTTAATTTCCCTAAAGTCCTAGAGATGACCCATTGCTTTCACATGTGCATACTTCCATATCAGAGGCAGCGCTAACTAGCAGAAAGACCCTAGGTGTCTGGAAGCCAACATTCCATCCCAGCTTCACATCTCATGGGCATGCAGCCTTAGGAAAGTCACACATTCTCAGACTTCCCTTTTCCTTTATGTAAATCTTCAAGCATTTCCAAAAATCATATAAGAAAATACATGTGAAAGAGCTCCACGAAGTGCAGTTCAGTTCAGTCACTCAGTCATGTCCAACTCTTCGAGACCCCAAGCACACCAGGCTTCCCTTGTAAGTAAAGAGCTAAATACAGTGTTTTGCTAATCTTTCTCTTTATTACACAGTCTACTTTGGCTAAATAGAGAACTAAAGTAGACATTCTGCCTTCCTTTGATCTTAAATTCCCTATACAATGGGTCTACTTTCTTTTTAATATATTTTATTTATTGGCTATGCTGGGTCTTCGCTGATGCACACAAGCTTTCTCTAGTTGCATCGAGTGGGGGCTATTTGTTGCAATGTTCAGGACTCTCGTAGCAGTGACTTCTCTTGCTGCAGAGCACGGGCTGTAGGCATGCAGGCTTCAGCAGTTGCAGCTCACAGACTAGTGGGCTCAGTAGGTGCAGCACATGGGCTTCCACAGTATGTGGGATCTTTGCAGACTAGGAATTGAACTGGTGTCCCCTGTATCACAAGGCAGATTCTTAACTAACTGGTCCATCAGGGAAGCCCAGGTCTACTTTCATAATAATGGTAGAGACTGCATTCAAGAACCCCAGAGTCTTACTATTTACTTTAGATAATAAGCATGGTTCATAATAGTCATAGGCAGACTATGTTCAGTGATTGAACCTGAAATCCAGCTATGCATAATAGTCATAGGCAGACTATGTTCAGTGATTGAACCTGAAATCCAGCTATGCTTTCCATCCTGAAAATCAGACAGCTCTATTTCTGTAGATTTTCATCTTTGCCCAAAGCTTGTAGCCTCTGTCTGTCATATTTTTCCTGTTAGTATTCCAGAGAATACATCTGCTCCCTCGTTATCACTAGTGATATTTGGTTATTAAAATTTTGAATAAAAAAATTTTACCTGTGATCCATCAGTGGGGATGACTGATTTGCAGGCATGGAATGGATCTGTATACTTATGTTTAGTTTATTCTAGAACAATGTTAGACAACAGTGTTGAGCAGACACAGTTAAGTGATTAACGGCCAACTTGCATGCACATCCTTGCTATGTTTCTCAGGCTAGTTTTGGTGTTTGCATTTCCAATTAACTGGGTTGAAGGTACAGAGAACTGTTCTGCTCACAGCTCTGCTCACTGGAATGTGACTGCTCCATTACTGCCTAAGGCCAGACCAGAAACCAGTTTTTCAGGGCAGCAAAAGAAAAGGCACTTTCTGCCTGTCAACTGTTCTGCAATGAACCAACTCAACAAACATCAGTTATGTATGGATATTTGTAAGTTGATGCTGAGACAGTATTTCAACACGAACCAAAGTCAAATTGTCTAGGACTATAAAATGCATCTCAAAGAGTCAAACCAGTGAAGAAGTTTTTAGAAGTCTAATTAACTGATTAAAGTAGAATCAGTCTCCTGTGATTTTATCAGAAAAAAAGAGCACAGAAATTGTAAGATTATTCCTTTGAATTGCACAAAATTTAGAGTCAGAAACTTAAATTTACCTGCGTTCAAATCTTAATTTCAAAACTGAGGAAACTGAAGCAATATTGAAAAGCTTTGCCTTTTTTTCTTAAAGAGCTTATTAATAACCTTATTTTTTTTTTCCTATTTGGGACTCTACTTCCAAAATGAGGCTGTACAAAAATAGCAATGATCTGAAAGAGTTGAATCAATAGACATACATGTGTGTGTGTGTATAGGTACGTGTGTGTGTATGTGTATTTAAATACTTAAAGATCTATTGAAGCACCTGGTTCACAGTACTGTTGACAACTATATATGATATGCATATATCATATGTATATAGTGGTGCACGCTTAGTCTCTCAGCCATGTCTGACTCTTTGCAACCTCAAGGACTGTCACCAGGGTCCTCTGGCCATGGGATTCTACAGGCAAGAAGAGTGGAGTGGGTAGCCATTTCCTTCCCCAAGCAATCTTCCCAACCCAGGGATCGAACCCGGGTCTCCTGTATCGCAGGTGGATTCTTTACTGTCTGAGCCACCACAGAAGTCCTATGTATATAGGATATATATATATATATGACATATATGACATACATACAAGCTACTATACTTCCAACACTACTTAAGCAGAGTTATCTACATAATGGAAATACAAAAGAACTGGGCAAGACATTACACCCAGTTCACAATGATGACATGTGTGCATGCTAACTCGCTCAGCTGTATCTGATTCTTTGTGATCCAATGGACTGTAGCCCACCAGGCTTTTCTGACCATGGTATTCTCCAGGTAGGAATACTGGAGTGGGTTGCCATGCGCTCCTCCAGGGGATCTTCCTGACCCACTGATGGAGCCTGCATCTATGGCCCCTGCGTTGGCAGGAAGGTTCTTTACCACTAGCACCACCTGGGAAGCCCAATTCACAATGAAGATGAATTATGAATTAAAAGGTATTTTTTTCTAATGGATGTAACTAAGAGAATTAACAGAGGGACATCTCACAGCTCCCATCCGTGTACAGTAGAATACGAGAGTCACTAGTTTACTCCAAGGTTACTATACTACTCTTGGAACTAAGTTGCACATAGTTTTACAAAACTTAGAATGCTGTTACAGTGAATGTCCACATACATAATGTTACATAATGTCTGCATAATGTCTAAGGTTGACACATCAGTCCATTGACCCATCTGCCAATTCTTGCTCAGTAGAACATGCTCTTATACATCATCTGTGGTATTCATTTCAAGATCATTACAGCATGTTTTTAAGCCAATAGTTGTGCTTATTTATTTTTAACACATAGTATTTTAGTGCCTATTATGTTTTCCAGCATTGTTCTAGACTGCTATGCTAAGTCACTTCAGTCGTGTCCGACTCTGTGCGACCCCATAGACGGCAGCCCACCAGGCTCCCCCATCCCTGGGATTCTCCAGGCAAGAACACTGGAGTGGGTTGCCATTTCCTTCTCCATTGCATGAAACTGAAAAGTGAAAGTGAAGTTGCTCAGTCGTGTCCGACTCTTAGCGACCCCATGGATTGCAGCCTACCAGGCTCCTCCATCCATGGGATTTTCCAAGCAAGAGTACTGGACTAGATCCCCTGTTCTAGACTGGGGATCTAGAAATGGACAAAGTTCCCTTCTGTACAGCTTTAACATTAGCTATAGTCTCCTGAGGGCAATGGCTGAATAGAAGA
Source organism: Tragelaphus eurycerus (assembly GCA_935064755.1). Lineage (NCBI taxonomy): Eukaryota > Metazoa > Chordata > Mammalia > Artiodactyla > Bovidae > Tragelaphus > Tragelaphus eurycerus. Next base: position 36,139,001 of record CAKXYN010000008.1, on the reverse strand, counting down.
AAACCTGTTAGCCCAGTGATATAAATGTCAAGTAGCTACTGTCACATACTAGGGAGAAAAAATGTCTACAGGAAGATAATCATGTGACTATGTTCACGGCTGGCATGGCTCTGATTACTCTATTCTCAAGCCTTCTATCAATATCATTTTATAAGAATTTTGGAAGAGTAATCTCAGATAATTTTTATCAAGGCAAAAGCCACACCTATGGAATAGCTAACAAGTATGTCTCAATTCCTTTGTCACAAAAGATGAAGGTGCATGCTAGGGTTACTACTTCCTAAGGTAAGAGGATATCAGTGTGGCTATTGAGCAAAGACTGATGTTACGCCTAGTTTGCCAATTTTCTAAAAAAGTTGTAACTGTCTGACAGATGCCTAGGATGCATCATAAACAGGCTGCTGCTGCAGTAACTAGGGAGAACACAGCTATGATTAAGCTATAAAGACTTTTTCTTGTCAGGCCCCCGATCCCCTATAAACAGAAAGCTGTTTTACAGGGCTGGAAAACTGTACTGTAAATTATATTACCAGCCCACAGCTCATGAGTTTACAAGTCTACAGGGAACAAGTTATCTGGCTCCGCCACCATGCTTAGCTTGCCAAAACTGCATGTGAGGCACACTAGTCTGAGAGAGATTGCTAAAACTTAAAAACAAGTGGGCCAAGAATAGCACTGGAGCAGAAGAAGAAAGTTACATGGTACATGACATTAATCTGTCCCTAAAGTTTTCCTCCTGGAACTTCTTTATGACTCAGTGACACCATCTTAGAGTCCTTGAGTCAACACTTAATTATACTGTAAAAACCACTAGACTTCAAGGGTGTGTCTGATGAATGCACAATCTCCAGTAAAAATAAAAGGTCCCTCATCTTATTATACCACCCTGGAAATGTTTCTGATTTCTTGTTTATTTCTCTAACTAGCAGAAAGTATCTCTGTTTTCAGGGTTCCTTTTCTCTTTTATCCTTTTATTCTCCTAATAGTTGAGTGACTGTCATTTTTCGAAAAACAAATCGAACCACGTCATTTTCAAGTCAAACGCTTTCAATGGCATCACAATATCTACTAATTACCATTGGATTCTAAGTCTTTGATGATTGGGCCACAGCCATATCTCCAACAGAGCCGCCTGTCCTTCTGCACCCCTTTAATTTTCCCATAAAAACACTATGGGCTTTTAGAATATGCTCCACACCTGTGAGTCTCTTCTTGCCACTCCCTTCATATGGAATGTTCTACAATTCCTAACTAACTGATTCAGTTCAGTTCAGTTGCTCAGTCCCATCCAATTCGTTGCAGCCCCACAGACTGCAGCACTCCAGGCTTCCCTGTCCATCACCAACTCCTGGAGCTTGCTCAAACACGTGTCCATTGAGTCAGTGATGCCATCCAACCATCTCATTCTCTGTTATCCCCTTCTCTTTCTGCCTTCAGTCTTTCCCAGCATCAGTGTCTTTTCCACTGATTCAGCTCTTCACATCAGGTGGCCAAAGTACTGGAGCTTCAGTTTCAGCATCGGTCCTTTCAATGAATATTTAGGACTGATTTCCTTTAGGATTGACTGTTTGGATCTCCTTGTAGTCCAAAGGACTCTCAAGGGTCATCTCCAACACCACAGTTCAAAAGCATCAGTTTTTTGGTATTCAGCTTTCTTTATGATCCAACTCTCACATCCATATATGACTACTGGAAAAACCATAGCTTTGTCAACAGACCTTTGTCAGCAAAGTAATGTCCCTGCTTTTTAAAATGCTGTCTAGGTTGATCATAGCTCTTTTTCCAAGGGGCAGACACCTTAATTTCATGGCTGTGGTCATCATCTGCAGTGATTTTGGAGCCAAAAAAAATAAAGTTTGTCACTGCTTCCATTGTTTCCCCATCTATTTGCCATGAAGTGATGCAACCGGATGCCATGATCTTAGATTTTTGAATGTTGAGTTTTAAGCCAGCTTTTTCACTCTCCTCTTTCACTTTTTTCAAGAGGCTCCAGTTCCTCTTTACTTTCTGTCATAAAGGTGGTGTCATGGGCTTCCCTTGTGGCTCAGTGGGTAAAGAACCCACCTGCAATGCAGGAGACCTGGGTTCAACCCCTGGGCTAGGAAAATCCCCTGGAGAAGTGAAAGGCTACCTACTCCATTATTCTGGCCTGGAGAATTCCATGGACTGTATAGTCCACGGGGTCACAAAGAGTTAGACACGATTGAGCGACTTTCACTTACTTGCTTATCTGCATATCTGATGTTATTGATATTTTTCTTGGAAATCTTGATTCCAGCTTGTACTGCATCTAACCCAGAGTTTCTCATGATGTACTCTGCATATAAGTTAAATAAGCAGGGTGACAATACACAACCTTGATGTATTCCTTTCCCAATTTGGAACCAGTCCATTTTTTCCTGTCTGGTTCTAAATGTTGCTTCTTGACCTGCATACAGATTCTTCAGGAGGCAGGTCAGGTGGTCTGGTATTCTCATCTCTTTCAAAATTTTCCATTTTGCTGTAATCTACACAGTCAAAGGCTTTAACATAGTCAATGAAGCAAAAACATGTCTTTTGGGAATTCTCTTGATTTTCTATTATCTAGCAGATGTTGGCAATTTGATCTCTGGTTCCTCTGCCTTTCCTAAATCCATCTTGAACATCTGGAAATTCTCGGTTCACACAATGCTGAAGTCTAGCTTGGATAATTTTGAGCATTACTTTGCTAGTGTGTGAAATGAGTGCAATTGTGTGGCAGTTTGATCATTCTTTGGCATTGCCTTTCTTTGGGACTGGAATTCGCTTCTTTCATCATGTTATAAGCAAATCTGAAGGCAAATATACTTCCTGTTCATTTTTCTGTTTCTGTTCCTGTTGTTTTTTCAAATATTTTATTTCGAACTTATATACTTATAGAAAAGTTACAAAAATTATACCAAGCATTCTCTTATACCTAAAACTGACCTTTTCCAGTCCTGTGGCCACTGCTTAGTTTTCCAAATTTGCTGGCATATTGAGTGTAGCACTTTCACAGCATCATCTTTTACTATTTGAAATAGCTCAACTGGAATTCCATCACCTTCACTAGCTTTGTTCATAGTGATGCTTCCTAAGGCCCACTTGACTTTGCATTCAAGAATGTCTGGCTCTAGGTGAGTGATTACACCATCACGGTTAGTCCTGGTTTATCAACCAAGAGTAAGAAAACTCACTGACTCTACTTTCAAAACTAAGCAAGTCTCCTTTTCCATGTCTATTTCCTTAGCTCAAGCCTCCATTCTCTCTCTGCTAGCCAGACTTCTAATTTTTCCCCCACTTCAATTCTTTGCTCTCAATAATCTATTCTCCACTTGGCAGCCAAAGAAATCACTTTCTTCCCCTGCTATCCCTTCTCATGCCTCCCTAATGCACTTAGAATACATTTATACTCCCTGCTTGACTTACAAAGTCCTACATGACTTGTTTCTTCTCTATCAGGTGACCATATGTCTAGGTTTAGCCCAGACAGTTCCATTTTATTTCCATTGTCCTGGTGTGATTATCAGTGAAACCACCATTTACTCAAAAGTCTGCCAGGTTGGACTTAAAGTCAACTGCTCAACCTACTTCTGCAGCTCAACTTCCATTGTTATCCTCTTGTCCATTACAGCCCAGCACACTGTCCTCTCTTTGTCTTGATGAATAGGACATAGCAATTTGTTCTTGTGGTCAAGAATCCAGCCAACCTGTACTTCAGCATAGAACTACTTGCTCCTTATTTTTTTTGCACAGCTAGCTCCTTCTCATTCATACCTTGGCCTTAACAGCCACTGGTCAGAAAGATATTTCTCCATCATCCTATCTAACTCCCCATTTCTCCACATGTGTTCTATCATATTAGCTCATTTATTGTTTAATCCCAGCACTGAAAATATCAGTTTTTTGTTCATGTGTTTATCTGACACCTCCTTATAAAATGCAAGCTCCATGAAAGTGGTACTGTTTTTGTGTTTACTACCAAGAAACTACTTTCTAGATGAGTGGCTGGCCCATAATAAGTTCTCAGTAAAACAGATAGTTAAAACACACACACACACCTCAAGCATCCCCTTCTCTACGCAGTCTCTCCTGGCTTCCTGCACTCCCACTCCAGTGGAGATCAATCACGTCTCCATGGCCCCTTTCTGCAGTGTACACACATATTACAGGCAGTGCCTGCAAGACTATTTTTGTGTGCCTTTTATTTTAATTTACCTGTTCGCTTCTTTCATCATGCTATAAGCAAATCTGAAGGCAAATATACTTCCTGTTCATTTTTCTGTTTCTGTTCCTGTTGTTTTTTCAATATTTTATTTCGAACTTACATACTTATAGAAAAGTTACAAAAATTATACCAAGCATTCTCTTATACCTCTCACCCTACTTCCCCTAATGCTAATACCTTACATAACCATTGTTTGAGTATAAATAATAGGAATTTAACATTGATACAATATTTTAAGTAAATTTCATATCTTTTTCAATTTTATGACGTTTTCCACAAATGTTCTTTTTCTATTTCAGGATCTTATATTGCGTTAGTTGTTATTTCTCCTTAGTATTCTCCACTATATACTAATCCCTGCATTTGTCCTGTTTTTCATGTCTTTTTAAAGAGTATCGGTCAGTTATTTTATCAAATGTCTTCAATTTGTGTTTGTCCAATGCTTGTTCATGACTGGTGTGGGGTTATGCATTTTGGAAAGACTACCATGAAATTGACATTGGGTCCTTCTCAGTGCATTATATGAAGGGGTTCATGATGTTGACATGTCTTTTTACTGGTGATGTTTTCTTAGTTACTTGGCTAAGTTGTTACCTCCCAGGTCTTTTAAGTAAAAAGAAGATATATACCTGCCTTTTCCTTCACACTTGAGAAATATCTCGTGGAAGATACTTTGAGCCTAGGCAAATGCTGATTCTTCTCAAATTTTCACCCACTAATTTTAGCATCCACTGATGGATGAACTGAACTGTGGTATGTAACTAGAAGTAGTTTTTTTTTTTTTTTTTTTAACTGGAGGCTAATTACTTTACTCCTTGGAAGGAAAGTTACTCCTTGGAAGGAAAGCTATGACCAACCTAGATAGCATATTCAAAAGCAGAGACATTACTTTGCCAAAAAAGGTCCATCTAGTCAAGGCTATGGTTTTTCCAGTAGTCATGTATGGATGTGAGAGTTGGACTGTGAAGAAAGCTGAGCACCGAAGAACTGATCCTTTTGAACTGTGGTGTTGGAGAAGATCTTGAGAGTCCCTTGGACTGCAAGAAGATCCAACCAGTCCACTCTGAAGGAGATCCGCCCTGGGATTTCTTTGGAAGGACTGATGCTAAAGCTGAAACTCCAATACTTTGGCCACCTCATGTGAAGAGTTGACTCAATGGAAAAGACTGATGCTGGGAGGGACTAGGGGCAGGAGGAAAAGGGGACGACAGAGGATGAGATGGCTGGATGGCATCACCGACTCGAGGGATGTGAGTTTAAGTGAACTCCAGGAGTTGGTGATGGACAGGGAGGCCTGGCATGCTACAATTCATGGGGTCGCAAAAAGTCAGACACGATTGAGTGATTGAACTGAACTACTTTAAAATAGTATAGTGGCTCCTGCCATACATTGACATGAATCTGCCACGGGTGTACATGTGTTCCCCATCCTGAACCCCCCTCCCACCTCCCTCCCCATCCTATCCCTCTGGGTCATCCCAGTGCACTGGCCCTGAGCATCCTGTCGCATTCATCAAACCTGGACTGGCAATCTGTTTTACATATGCTAATATATATGTTTCAATGCTCTTCTCTCAAATCATCCCACCCTCACCTTCTCCCACAGAGTCCAAAAGACTGTTCTATATACCTGTGTCTCTTTTGCTATTTTGCATATAGGGTCATCGTTACTGATGGATTTTATTTGCAACATTCATTAGTGCAGTATCTGCCTAATGGTGGTCCTCTCTTGCCCTGTATCCTTCTACATTTATTAGTTGGAATTCTACTGTGTTCTTATTCATTTTGAATTTCCCTGCTAGTGTCTGTCATCACATTCCTGACATGCACGTGCGTCTATCAGTACAGATTATAGCAGAGTAATTATGCTCTGTATACAAGACCTGACATGAGCTAGCGTGGCAACTCGACAAGTTATTCTCTCTGAGCCTCAGTTTCCTCACTAATGAAATAGGATGATTAGTACATGGCTCATTAGGCTGTTGGGAAGATAGTCAATTCATTCTTAATCAGTTCCATCATCCATTGAGGCATTTATACAACAAACAAGAGAGGCCATTCTGACTTTAAGTTTTGAGAAGGAAATGGCAACCCACTCCAGTGTTCTTGCCTGGAGAATCCCAGGGACGGGGTAGCCTGGTGGGCTGCCGTCTACAGGGTCGCACAGAGTCAGACACGACTGAAGCAACTTAGCCGCAGCAGCAGCAGAAGCAGCCCAGTCCTAGGTGTGTGTTAAGCATAGCAAGGCTCCAAAATTGTTTTCTAAGTCATGATTAAGAATTGTATAATTTCCTTGCCAAGTCTGGATTCTTACAGATTTCAGGTGGACACTCACCTCCCATTCCTCTCCAACCAGATGCAGTTTTTTTTTCAGTTTCCACTGACATGATAAAAATCAAAGGGATGTGCCCCCACCCACACCAGGTATGCAATTTTAGTAACTAGTTTTCCGCAAACATGTCAAAATCCTAGGAGGAAAGCTCAATTAAAACACAAGCACAATCTTTAATGAAAGGTAAATGTTAAAAGTTCTTAAAGGAGAGCTTCCCTCTCTCTCAACTACTCTCTTTAGGTCCCGGTCTATGGAGGAGCTGAATCGCCATCACGTGAGCCAGAGGAAATATTTGAAAATGGAGAAAACTGTAGCTGGTAAATGTTATTGCTAGCTCTGGGAGGTGAGGCCTGCAAGGCTAATACTGCTCTTTTGGAGCTTGGCAGGCCCCTGGGGGAGCACAGACACTCAGGCGAACTGATCACGCGAGCCCAGTCCAAATGTCACCCTAACATTTGCGGAGCTGCGTGAACTGCTTAAGGAGGGGGTTCCAATGAGAAGGTCAAGGATGGAAAAGCTGTTTGGGGAGCTGAAGGATGTATCTGGGAAGGTGTAGCATTTTGTGGAGTATTCTTTTCCCTTCACATGAGCAGGTTTTGCTTTATTCTCGTTTATATTACCCTGCAGGGTGTTACAGGCTGGCAGCTGCTCATATAGACAGATAATCCTTCAGGAGGGCAAACGCCAATTCTCTGGTCTAATTTTATGGGGGAAGGAGAGAATACAGAATCTTCTGAGCTCTATTATCAAACAGCATTTATTTTAATTTGTATATTTTAGTCCTCAGTTGGTTTTGCATGTCTGGAGTTGGCCCTTGCCATTTCAGAATTTAACAGTCACAATTTTGACATTTTCTCAAAGAGTCTGAATAGTTACCCTATTTGGTCATATATAATTTTAATCAGTCCCAGTGACAGCAGGAGGCAGGAACTTAATGAATAAACCTGATCACTCAACATCCATGGTCTCAGTGGGGCTAAGTGTTCTTTATTTAATTTTGAAATGTTTCATTCAAACAAATAGAAATAATAATAAATATCCATGTACCTAAATTCAGGTTTTTTTCCCCCTAATATTCTACTGTATTTGTTTCAGATTCTTTTCAAAGAAATAAAATACTACAAACACGGGTAAGGCCCCCTTACAGCAGTCCCATTTCCTTCTCTTACCAGAAGTAACATTTGTCCTGGGAAATTCATCATATCCAGGCTTGCTTTAATTTTTTATATATGTGGATCTTTACATAGGACTTCCCAGGTGGCTCAGTGGTAAAGAATCCGCCTGCCAGTGCAGGAGACACAGGTTTGATCCCTGGGTCAGGAAGATTCCCTGGAGGAGGGCATGGCAACCCATGCCAGTATTCTTGCCTGGAGAATCCCATGGACAGAGGAGCCTGGAAGACTACAGTCCATGGGGTCACAAAGAGTCATACATGACTGAGCGCACACATACATCTTTACGTAAAGTGTTTTGGATTATAGAACCTGTTTATAAATTTTATACAAAGGTCTCATTCTGTTACCTCTGAACTGTGTGCTCAGTTGAGTCTGATTCTTTGCAGCCCTATGGACTGTAACCCATTAGGTTTCTCTGTCCAGGGGATTTTTCAGGCAAGAATACTGGAGTAGGTTGCCATTTCCTCCAAGGGATCTTTCCAACCCAGATATTGAAACTTCAACTTCTGTGTCTCCTGCATTGCAGGCAGAGTCTTTACTGTTGATGCATTGAGGAAGTCCCTGATTGTATAACTTGCTTTTTTCAGCTGAGACTGACTTTGAGGATCAGCAATGTTGCATGCATCTCTAGTTTGTTTTGTTCCACTGTTGAATGGGATTCAATTGTAGTGAGATCTATTATTCATTTATGTTCTCTCACATTGATTTAGATTGCTATTTTTTTTTTTTTTTTTTACATTGCAAGCAATGTTCCAATGTACATTCTCGTAACTATTTAAAGAAAGAAAGAAAGTGAAGTCACTCAGTCGTGTCCAACTCTTTGCGACCCCATGGGCACCAGGCTCCTTCGTCCATGGGATTTTCTAGGCAAGAGTACTGGAGTGGGTTGCCATTTCCTTCTCCAGGGAATCTTCCCGACCCAGGGATCAAACGCAGGTCTCCCACGTTGTAGACAGATGCTTTACCATCTGAGCCACCAGGGAAGTCCAACTATCTAAACATGTACTTATTTGAAAGTCTCTCTAAAGCATTTATGTAGATGTACACTAATTAAGTCAAATGTCTTGGTTAATTTCAACGCTAAACTGCACTCCAAAGCCATTGCCTATTTCTCACTCCCACCATTTAGGATATGAAGATTCTCAATGCTCCTCCTCTTTGCCAAACTTTAATATTAGAATTATTAATTTTTGCTAAACTGCCATATTCAATGGACATAGGTTTGGGTGGACTCTGGGAATTGGTGATGGACAGGGAGGCCTGGTATGCTGTGGTTCGTGGGGGTCACAAAGAGTCATACATGACTGAGCTACTGAACTGAACTGAATCTGCCATATGATTCAGCAATCCCATTCCTGGGCATATATCCAGAGAAATCCATACTTTGAAAAGATTAAGGCACCCCAATGTTCACTGCAGCACTATTTACAATAACCAGGACATGAAAGCAATCGAAATGTCCATCAACAGAGGAATGAATAAAGAAGCTGTGGCATATGTGTACATGTTGTAGCTGTTGTTTAGCCCCTAAGTTGTGTCCGACTCTTTGCAACTCCATGGCCTATATAGCCTGCTGGGCTTCTCTGTCCATGGGATTTCCTAGGCAAGAATACTGGAGTGGGTTGCATTTCCTTCTCTAATACATATACATGCACAATGGAATATTACTCAATCTTAAAAAAGAATGAAATAATGCCATTTGCAGCAACATGGATGGATCTAGAGAGTGTCATACTGAGTGAAGTCAGTCAGATAGAGACAAATATAATATGATTTCACTTGTGAAATCTAAAAACAGGGTCTAAGTGAACTTACCTATAAAATAGAAAACAGTTACAGATGTAGAAAATAAACATACAGTGACCAGTAGGTTTAGATAGGGTAAGATAGGGAGGGATCGACTGGGATACTGGGATTGACATATACACAACTACTATTTACAAAATAGCTAGCTAGTAAGAATCTGATGAATAGCACAGGGAACTCTGCTCACTACTCTGTAATGGCCTATATGGGAAAAGAATTTTAAAAAGAGCGGATATATGTATACGTATAACTGATTTACTTGGCTGTACACCTGAAACCCATTTTATGCCAATAAAATGTTTTTGCTAATCAGGTGGTTTGCAGTGATATCACAATATTATTTGCATTCTCAAGCTTAGTAGTATAACTGGACATCCTTTCATATATTTACCACCCATTTTGGCTCAGCATCTGTGATTTGCTTTACTCATATCCCTTATCAGTATTTCTGTTGGGTTCCTTTTTTTTCATGACTTGTAGAGGTTCATTATAGAACTTATAATACCAATCCGTTGTATATTACAATATGTGCCGTCCTAAGTCACTTAAGTCACGTCTGAGTCTTTGTGACCTTACAGATTGTTGCCCTCCAGGGTCCTCTGTCCATCAGGATTCTCCAGATAAGAATACAGAAGTGGGTTGCCATACCCTCCTTCAGAGGATGTTACTGACCCATGGATCACACCGACACTCTTATGCCTCCTGCACTGGCAGGCAGGCTCTTTACAACTAGCAGCACCTGGGAAGCCCATATCACAGTATATACACTGCCAACAGTTTCTCCCAGTCACTCCTTTTTATCATGTTTTTCCTTGAACATAAGATTGACATTAAACTGCAGTGAAATTTATCAATATTTTCTCTATGGTCTATGCTTTGTTTCTGCTCTTTTCAAAGAAACCTTTTCCACACATATATCATAAAGCCATTCACCTATATTTTCTTCTAAAAATGCTAAAGTTTTGCATTCTAAATTTAACTTTCAAGTACTCAATTTATTTTCATGTAAAGATTAAGATTGATTTTATTTTTTCCATATAGGTAACCAGTTATCTCAGTACCATTTCTGACTAGCTTGTCCACTGACCACTGATTTGTAACATCAACCTGGTCATGTATGAATTACCTATATTTCATGATACAGTTACTGAGCTCTATTCTATCCCACATGTCTATATGCCTATGTCCCACTAGCATAATTATTACAGTTATAAATTATGTCTTGATATCTGGTAGGGCAAGCCTTTTCTATTATTTATTTCTACTTGTTCCCCCAGAAATATCTTGGCTATTTTGACACCTAGCATGTACACATGAGTGTTATAAGATCAGCTGTGTTAAGTTACATAAAAAATTGTTGGGGGAATTCCCTGGTGGTCCACTGGTCAAGAATTTGCCTGCCAATGCAGAGGACACGGGCTCAATCCCTGGTCCAGGAAGATTCCATATGCCACGACTAAGCCTGTCTGCCATAACTACTGAGCCTACACTAAATCCTGGGCTCCATAGGAAGCCACAGCAATGAGAAGAAGCTCGTGCACCACAACTAGAGAATCTCCCACTTGCTGCAGCTAAAGAAAGCCTGTGCACAGTAACTAACACAGAGAACAGCTAAAAAAAAAAAATCGATTAATTTTGAAAATTTGTTGGAATTTTGGGTAAAGTTGTATTGCATACATTCATGCTCAGGTGTGTCCAACTCTTTGTGACCCCATGGACCGTGGCCCACGAGGCTCCTCTGTCCTTGGAAGTCTCCAGGCAAGAGTACTGGAGTAGGTAGCCATTCCCTTCTCCAGGGGATCTTCCCAAACCAGGGATCAGACCCAGGTCTCCAACATTGCAGGCAGATTCTTTAAAGCCAGAAGAATACTGGAATGGGTTGCCATATCCTACTCCAGGGGATCTTCCCAACCCACATATCAAACACATGTCGCCTGAGTCTCCTGCAATAGCAGGTGGATTTTCACCATGGCACCACCTGGGAAGCCCAGTTATATTAGATTTATGGAATAATTTAGGGAGAATTGGCATCATTATATTATTGAGTATACTCATGAAATGATAGATACAGATGATTTTTTTCAGAACTTTATTATCTTCAATGATATTCTGTCAATTGATATCAATTGATATCTTCAAATGATATTTGTCAATTTTTTTCATAAAGGTCATGGTTCTTTTTAGATTGATGCATAGTGTCTTTATATTTGTGTAGCTATTGTATATAAAATTTCTGTTCTACATTGTAATTGGTAATTATAACTGATAGAAAAGCTAATTAGGTTTTTATGTTTATCTTATAATCAGTAGACTTACTGAAATCACTTTCAGTTTTAATAGTTTACCTATGGACCTTCACCGGCTTTTCACCAATCAGGATATTTCAGTATATTCCTCACCAATCTTTATGCATCTGATTTTCTTTTCTTATTTTATTGGTTAGTTTCTCTATGTCAACATAACTAGGAATGATAATGAGCATCATTGCTTTGTGTCTAACCTGAATAAATATGATATTTGCTGTAGGTTTTTGATAACTTCCTACTATGAAGATTAAAAGTTACATTCTAATCTAAGCTTATTTCAATTATTTTAAATAATAAATATAGACTATGAAATATTTCATGGGCAGGTCATGGTGGAGAGATCTGACAGGGTGTGGTCCGCTGGAGAAGGGAATGGCAAACCACTTCATTATTCTTGCCTTGAGAACCCCATTAACAGTATGAAAAGGCAAAATGATAGGATACTGAAAGAGAAACTCCTCAGGTCAGTAGGGGCCCAATATGCTACTGGAGATCAGTGGAGAAATAACTCCAGAAAGAATGAAGGGATGGAGCCAAAACAAAAAGAATACCCAGCTGTGGATGTGTCTGGTGATAGAAGCAAAGTCCGATGCTGTAAAGAGCAATATTGCATAGGAACCTGGAATGTCAGGTCCATGAATCAAGGCAAACTGGAAGTGGTCAAACAAGAGATGGCAAGAGTGAATGTTGACATTCTAGGAATTAGCGAACTAAAATGGACTGGAATGGGTGAATTTAATTCAGAGGACCATTATATCTACTACTGCAGGCAGGAATCCCTCAGAAGAAATGGAGTGGCCATCATGGTCAACAAAAGAGTCCGAAATGCAGTACTTGGATGCAATCTCAAAAACGACAGAATGATCTCTGTTCGTTTCCAAGGCAAACCATTCAATGTCACAGTAATCCAAGTCTATGCCCCAACCAGTAACGCTGAAGAAGCTGAAGTTGAACGGTTCTATGAAGACCTACAAGACCTTTTAGAACTAACACCCAAAAAAGATGTCCTTTTCATTATAGAGGACTGGAATGCAAAAGTAGGAAGTCAAGAAACACCTGGAGTAACAGGCAAATTTGGCCTTGGAATACAGAATAAAGCAGGGCAAAGACTAACAGAGTTTTGCCAAGAAAATGCACTGCTCATAGCAAATACCCTCTTCCAACAACACAAGAGAAGACTCTATACATGGACATCACCAGATGGTCAACACCGAAATCAGATGGATTATATTCTTTGCAGCCAAAGATGGAGAAGCTCTATACAATCAGCAAAAACAAGACCAGGAGCTGACTGTGGCTCGGACCATGAACTCCTTATTGCCAAATTCAGACTGAAATTGAAGAAAGTAGGGAAAACCACTAGACCATTCAGGTATGACCTAAATCAAATCCCTTATGATTATACAGTGGAAGTGAGAAATAGATTTAAGGGCCTAGATCTGATAGATAGAGTGCCTAATGAACTATGGAATGAGGTTCGTGACATTGTACAGGAGACGGATCAAGATCATCCCCATGGAAAAGAAATGCAAAAAAGCAAAATGGCTGTCTGGGGAGGCCTTGCAAATAGCTGTGAAAAGAAGAGAAGCGAAAAGCAAAGGAGAAAAGGAAAGATACAAACATCTGAATGCAGAGTTCCAAAGAATAGCAAGAAGAGATAAGAAAGCCTTCTTCAGCGATCAATGCAAAGAAATAGAAGAAAACAACAGAATGGGAAAGACTAAGGATCTATTCAAGATATCAGAGATACCAAAGGAACATTTCATGCAAAAATAGGCTCGATAAAGGACAGAAATGGTATGGACCTAACGGAAGCAGAAGATATTAAGAAGAGGTGGCAAGAATACACAGAAGAACTTTACAAAAAAGAGCTTCATGACCCAGATAATCATGATGGTGTGATCACTGACCTAGAGCCAGACATCCTGGAATGTGAAGTCAAATGGGCCTTAGACAGCATCACTACGAACAAAGCTAGTGGAGGTGATGGAATTCCAGTGGAGCTATTCCAAATCCTGAAAGATGATGCTGTGAAAGTGCTGCACTCAATATGCCAGCAAATTTGGAAAACTCAGCAGTGGCCACAAGATTGGAAAAGGTCAGTTTTCATCCCAATCCCAAAGAAAGGCGATGCCAAAGAATGCTCAAACTACCGCACAATTGCACTCATCTCACACGCTAGTAAAGTAATGCTCAAAATTCTCCAACCCAGGCTTCAGCAATATGTGAACCGTGAACTTCCTGATGTTCAAGCTGGATTTAGAAAAGGCAGAGGAACCAGAGATCAAATTGCCAACATCCGGTGGATCATCAAAAAAGCAAGAGAATTCCAGAAAAACATCTATTTCTGCTTTATTGACTATGCCAAAGCCTTTGACTGTGTAGATCACAATAAACTGTGGAAAATTCTGAGAGAGATGGGAATACCAGACCACCTGATCTGCCTCTTGAGAAATCTGTATGCAGGTCAGGAAGCAACAGTTAGAACTGGTCATGGAACAACAGACTGGTTCCAAATAGAAAAAGGAGTATGTCAAGGCTGTATATTGTCACCATGTTTATTTAACTTATATGCAGAGTACATCATGAGAAACGCTGGGCTGGAGGAAACACAAGTTGGAATCAAGATTGCTGGGAGAAATATCAATAACCTCAAATATGCAGATGATACCACCCTTATGGCAGAAAGTGAAGAGGAACTAAAAAGCCTCTTGATGAAAGTGAAAGTGGAGAGTGAAAAGGTTGGCTTAAAGCTCAACATTCAGAAAATGAAGATCATGGCATCTGGTCCCATCACTACATGGGAAATAGATGGAGAAACAGTGGAAACAGTGTCAGACTTTCTTTTTCTGGGCTCCAAAATCACTGCAGATGGTGACTGCAGCCATGAAATTCAAAGACGCTTACTCCTTGGAAGGAAAGTTATGACCAACCTAGATAGCATATTCAAAAGCAGAGACATCACTTTGCCAACAAAGGTTCGCCTAGTCAAGGCTATGGTCTTTCCTGTGGTCATGTATGGATGTGAAAGCTGGACTGTGAAGAAGGCTGAGCGCCGAAGAATTGATGCTTTTGAACTGTGGTGTTGGAGAAGACTCTTAAGAGTCCCTTGGACTGCAAGGAGATCCAACCAGTCCATTCTGAAGGAGATCAGCCCTGGGATTTCTTTGGAAGGAATGATGCTAAGGCTGAAACTCCAGTATTTTGGCCACCTCATGCAGAGAGTTGACTCATTGGAGAAGACTCTGATGCTGGGAGGGATTGGGGGCAGGAGGAGAAGGGGATGACAGAGGATGAGATGGCTGGATGGCATCACTGACTCGATGGATGTGAGTCTGAGTGACCTCCGGGAGCTGGTGATGGACAGGGAGGCCTGGCGTGCTGCAGTTCATGGGGTCGCAAAGAGTCGGAGACGACTGAGCGACTGATCTGATCTGATCTGATGAAATATTTCTGTGATTATTTTCCTCCTTTATCTTTAATATAATTGTCAGTATTTTATATTAAATTTAATTAATTTATTTCCTTATATCATCTTTACATTGCTAAGGAGTCTCTCCTTGTTTATGATGTATTTCTTTAAATATGAAATTATATTTGCTGGGTTTATTTGGAAATTGTGTGGAGAAAGGAATGGCTACCCACTCCAGTATTCTTGCCTGGAGAACCCCATGGACAGAGGAGCCTGGTGGGCTACATTCCGTGGGGTCGCAAGGAGTCAGACACGACTGCGCAACTAAGCATATTTAGAAATTGTATTAAAAGCATATATTTCATGCATATAGTTGTGCTTTGGAATGGAAAATTATTATAATGAAATAAAACGGGGCCTGCATTGGTTTCCATTCATGCTGATTCAGTTTCTGATTTACATCAAAGTCTTTATGATAGGAAGTCTCACCACTACAAAGGTCTGATGTATAGACTTCAGTGCTAATGGGTTTAATATTTAAAACAAATATATACGCAGGCACATAATAAGTGTGAAGAAACAATGTGTAGAATGCATAAAGAAATTCATGTTTAAACGAAATAAGAAGAGAAAAGAACCAAGAAAGGAAAGAAGCAGAAGGTCTCATGGCAAAATTTCAAAAATTGCTGATACTTTGCGGTAACGTAGTTTAGAGAAAACAAATGAAAAACACTGAAGGAATTTGCTTCTGTAAAACTAATCTTATTTCAGACTAACTTCAGATTGCCCCAATATTTTTCTGACCCTTCAGAAATAGAGAATTTGTTTATTTGACCAATGATTAAGTCCTGATCACAAACAACTTTTCGAAGGAAACAGTGTTTGTCTGATGTCTTTCTGTAACTTCAGACTAAAGGAGGTTCTATGATTCTCAGCCTATGGGCCACTGTTTCTGAAATGCCTTTAGCCTTAAAAGCAATCTCAGTGTATTAGGTTTTTCCATTACTGAAAATGTATGAGGGATAAACCACTCTCAAAAACAGTTGAGATATAGCATGTAAAGTAGACCAAATGTCTTTCTTCTATTGACTCACACATAAACTCTTCAATTATCAAGATAAAAGGCATGCCACTTTGAGGTACTGAGCATTGTTATAAATATGACCGTACTTAACCCCAATTTAATTACTTTGGTATGTTTTTGTAAAGTCCCTTTCAAGCTAAAAGTTCCCGTTCTCCTTCCGAAGGTGTAACCTGATTTTAATATTTTCTTTAACTTTTTATTCTACACTGGAGTACAGTCAATTCAATCAATGTTGTGATAATTTCAGGTGGACAGAAAAGGAATTCAACCATACATATACATATATTCATTCTCCCCCAAAATCCCCTCCCGTCCAGGCTGCCACATAACATTAAGCAGAGTTCCCTGTGCTATACAATGGGTTCTTGTGGTTATCCATTTTAAATATAGCAGTGTGTACATGTCCATCCTAAACTCCCTAACCATCCCTTCCCTCCACTCTCCCCTCCTGGTACCACCCGCTTTTCTGATAAAATAGCATCCAGAAGAACAGGTTGTCATCATTTGACGAGTAGAGGCTCTTTAGACAGACACAGTAGTTATTTCACTATATAACTGAGGCAGTATAGTTCACAGTTCAAGAATGGAGATTCTAGACAGAGAAATAAGAGTCTAAATCTCAGTACTGTTCTTATTAGCTCTGTGACATTCAAAAACTTACTTAACCCTCTAAGTCTCAGTTCCCTCACTAGTAAAACAGATATGAGTAATACCTTCTTTATATGGCTTTTATGAAGATAAAATATGATAAAGTTTGTTATATACATTGCATGGTATATGGCACACAGCCAATAAATATTAGCCATTATTATAATGCAAATCAACTTCTCTGTCAAACCTATAGAAAAATCAAGATGGACCCACTGCATGGAAGTGAAGACCAAAAAAATCACTAGGCATGTGGCTAATATTACCTACATTTGGAGCCCCAAGGAAACGGTAAGCATTTAAAAATCATATTGAAAGCCTCTACATATCAAACCTCCACTCTTTGTTCTCTGCCATGTTGTTATATTAGCTGCTTTTTATGCTGAAATATATTCTTGCCTGGAAAATCCCGTGGACGGAGGAGCCTGGTAGGCTCCAGTCCATGGGGTCGCTAAGAGTCGGACACGACTGAGCGACTTCACTTTCACTTTTCACTTTCATGCATTGGAGAAGGAAATGGCAACCCACTCTAGTGCTCTTGCCTTGAGAATCCCAGGGACGGCGGAGCCTAGGGGGCTGCTGTCTATGGGGTCGCACAGAGTCGGACACGACTGAAGCGACTTCGCAGCAGCAGCAGCAGCTGAAATAAGAACATGGCCCTTGAGTAACTGTAATGAAGTGTTGTCTCGATACAGACCAATGTGTGGAGAGAAAGGCAGGAACCAGGAATGATGGAATTCTGGATAATAAAGACAGGGAATTTGATTTCAAGTACAACAAGAAACCACACAGGAGGGCTTCTTGAAACCACTGAAGGATTCCTTTTGGGAGCAAAGGGATGAGATCTGATTTAGACATGTACATGGATGACCTGTCTTGGGTCCTCAATTTTCTCATTGGTGAAAAGAAAGCCTTAAACTAGAACAGTGGTTCTTACAATTCCCAAATCAGCAACATCAGACTCAGCTGGAAACATATTAGAATGCATATTTTCAGGCCTCATCCAAATCAGAAGCTTTGAGGGGAAATCCAGCAAGCTGTGTTTGGCTAAGTTCTTTAGGTGAATTCACACACAGAAGTTTGAGAACCACACTTGACCAAGCTCAAATATTTTTTTCAGCTCCAAAGCTCAATGTTCCTAATACAGTTAAGTCCTTCACAATGCAGGTCATGAACTGCCTAACCATCTAGGCTAACGAGACTAACCATCTAGCTTTTCAACACCAACTTTTTGTTTCACAGAAGAGCATTCAAAGAAAAATAAATAACTACTTAATGCACAGATATCATGTTAGTACATATTTTATATCCTAAGGCAAGTTGGTAATAAGATGAAAATGGATTAAATATAATGCCACACTGATTTATAATTTTTTTCTTCATAGCTATTTGAATGAATTTCCTTAAAACCTACACCCACTATGTGATTATTTGGTTGGGTTTATACAAAACTGTAAGACCATTAGAAGGATTATATCTTTCTCTGTGCTATATAAGCATCTATACAAAAAAGATATTTAATCAGAAGCAGAATAGAGTGATGAAAGGAAATTCTGATTTCAGTACTGGTCTGAGAATAAGAATTAAAATGTGGAAGGTATGGCAAATAACTGGCACACTCAAAAAGAACTAGCATTATATTTACATGTGCTTGAAGAACTATTCATAAAACAGAGGCACATGACTAAGTTCCATAAAAAAATGTTCAGGGTACATTTTACCAAAATATGCAATCTTAGATATAAGTACCTCATTAGCTAAAATGAACTCTTGGATTATAAATAGTATTGATTTTAAGTGAATCCCCAGAGATTAACACAATCTAATAACTCGCCAACAGAATCATTTTAAAATAAAGACACCAAATACAATCTTCTTTAACAAATCCAGGAATACCAAAGTTAAAGGAGCATGTCTTCACATTTTAAAAATATATTCTATTTTTTACCAGCAAATATCTTTTATTTGCATCACAGATACTTATTCACCTAGTAGAATATTCCAGGCAATTCTGTCCTACAATGATATATCATTCCTCTAAACCATAATACCAACTTGTAAATTATTTCTGTACTACTATGGGATAGCTCTTATCTTACTAACTTGTAAGGATACTTAAGGATTTTATGAGTCTAAAACTTGCACATATATAGACAGTACATCCCTAAAGGATTTTGAAGCTCTTCAGTAAGTACTATGACTTTTGCTTCTGTGTATTTCATAGCAGAACTGAGCATAGTACATACACATTAGGTTAGAATGAAAATACTGATTAAAAATCATGTTATTTGGGAGGTACATGGGGTGAAAATAAATACATTCAGGAAAGGAACAAATGAATCTACTGCTAATATTAAATGGGCACAGTATAGTAGTTAAGACCATAGATGGCAGAATTAGACATAGATAGTTTGGCACCCCACCCCAGTACTTTTGCCTGGAAAATCCCATGGACGGAGGATCCTGGTAGGCTCCAGTCCATGGGGTCGCTGAGAGTCGGACACGACTGAGCAACTTCACTTTCACTTTTCACTTTCATGCATTGGAGAAGGAAATGGCAACCCACTCCAGTATTCTTGCCTGGAGAATCCCAGGGATGGGGGAGCCTGGTGAGCTTCCGTCTATGGGGTCGCACAGAGTCGGACATGACTGAAGCGACTTAGCAGCAGCAGCAGCAGTTCTTTGGAAGGAATGATACTAAAGCTGAAACTCCAGTACTTTGGCCATCTCATGCAGAGTTGACTCTTTGTAAAAGACTCTAATGCTGGGAAGGATTGGGGGCAGGAGGAGAAGGGGACGACAGAGGATGAGATGGCTGGATGGCACCACCGACTCGAGGGACGTGAGTTTGAGCAAACTCCAGGAGTTGGTCATCGACAGGGAGGCCTGGCATGCTGTGATTCATGGGGTAGCAAAGAGTCGGACACGACTGAGCAACTGAACTGAACTGTACTAAGTTGGAATTTAAGCTTAGCCACTCACGAGTTACTTTTTTTATTTTGACTTTGGTTCCTTAACTATGAAGCAGAGATAACAGTATCTCAAAAAGTTGCATATATTGACCAGAAAATGTACTTGTGGCTTAATACTTAGAGATCAATATGTGATAGCTACTGATAATGATAATAGATAATTAGAGCACAGGATCTATTTAAGATATATTTTGATATTTGAGTCACACAACTTGGAAAGAACTATGACATTTCTCAAACTCTCAAACTATTCTTTGTTCAGACACAGACATGAGCTGAATGAACTATAATGCATTTGTTGTTGCTGTTGTTCAGTCACCAAGTCATGTCTGACTCTTTGTGGCCCCATGGACTGCAGCACACCAGGCTTCCCTATCCTTCATAATCTCCTGGAGTTTGTTCAAATTCATGTCCATTTAATCAGTGATGCCATCCAAACATCTCATCCTCTGTTGTCCCCTTCTCCTCCTGCCTTCTATCTTTCCCAGCATCTGGGTCTTTCCGAAGAGTTGGCTCTTCACATCAGGTGGCCAAAGTATCGAAGCTTCAGCTTCAGTATCAATCCTTCCAATGAATATTCAGGGTTGATTTACTTCAAGATTGACTAGTTTGATCTCCTTGTTGTCCAAGAGACATTCAAGAGTCTTCTCCAGCACCACAGTTCAAAAGCATCAGTTCTTCAGTGGTCAGCCATCACTATGGTCCAACTCTCACATCCATACATGACTCATTGAAAAAACATATCTTTGACTATATGGACCTTTCACAGCAAAGTGATATCTCTGCTTTTTAATATGCTATCTAGGTTTGTCATGACTTTTATTCCAAGAAGCAAGTGTCTTTTATTTTCATAGCTGCAACCACCATCTGCAGTGATTTTGGAGCCCGAAACATAAAGCCTGTCACTGTTTCCATTGTTTCCCCATCTATTTGCCAGCATGAGGCCAGATGCTATGATCTTAGCTTTTTGAATGTAGAGTTTTAAACCAGCTTTTTCACTCTCCTATTTCACCTTCCTCAAGAAGCACTTTAGTTCCCCTTCCTTTCTGCCATAAGGATGGTGTCATCTGCATATCTAAGGTTAACGATATTTCTCCCACAGTCTTGATCCCAGTTTGAGTTTCATTCAGCCTGGAATTTCTCATGATGTACTCTGCATATAAGTTAAATAAGCAAGGTGACAATATACAGCCTTGATGTACTCCTTTCCCAATTTGGAACCAGTCCCAATTGGCCGGTTGCTTTTTGACCTGCACACAGATTTCTCAGGAGGCAGATCAGGTGGTCTCGTATTTCCATCTCTTTAAGAATTTTCCACAGTTTGTTATGATCCACAAAAAGACTTTGGTGTAGTCAGGGAAGCAAAAGTAGATGTTTTCTTGGAATTGCTATGCTTTTTCTATAAACCAGTG
This sequence comes from Tragelaphus eurycerus, assembly GCA_935064755.1. Taxonomy (NCBI): domain Eukaryota; kingdom Metazoa; phylum Chordata; class Mammalia; order Artiodactyla; family Bovidae; genus Tragelaphus; species Tragelaphus eurycerus. The sequence continues at coordinate 36,117,629 of CAKXYN010000008.1, read as the reverse complement.
GATATTGGCAGTTTGATCTCTGGTTCTTCTGCCTTTTCTAAATCCAGTTTAAACATCTGGAAGTTCTCAGTTCACACACTGTTGAAGCCTAGCTTTAAGGATTTTGAGCATTACTGTGGTAGTACATGAAATGTGTGCTATTGTGTGGTAGTTTGAACATTCTTTGGCATTATCTTTCTTTGAGATTGGAATGAAAACTGACCTTTTCCTGTCCTGTGGCCACTGCTGAGTTTTCCAAATTTGCTGGCATATTGAATGCAGCACTTTAACAGCACCATATTTTAGGATTTGAAAGAGCTCAGTTGGAATTACATCACCTGTACTAGCTTTGTTCATTGGGTATTAGATCCTTATGACTTACTAGTAACATATGTTGGAATATTATGCATTTAAAATTATTTTAAAGAACCCTTATTAACATGAGGAAAGATGCTAAAACTTTGGTGGAAAAGATAAAGTTATGTAAATGTAATATGATTCAGTTGTTAGAAATGATTAAATTTTATTTACTTCATTTGTATGTGACAGATTTACTGAGCATGGCCCTGCCCATCAGAATAAGACGCAGTTTCCTCTTCTGACAGTCTCTTCCATCAGGAAGCTTTCATAAGCCTCTTATCCTTCTGCATTAAAGGGCAAATAGACTGAAAAACACAATCACAGAAAACTAACCATTCTGATCACATGGCCACAGTCTTGTCTAACTCAATGAAATTACGAGCCATGCCAAGGAGGGCCACCCAAGACAGACAGGTCATGGTGGAGAGCTCTGACAAAACGTGGTCCACTGAAGAAGGGAATGGCAAGCCACTTCAGTATCCGTGCCTTGAGAACCCCATGAAAAGTATGAAAAGGCAAAAAGATAGGACACTTAAAGATGAACTCCCCAGGTCAATAGTTGCCCAAGATGCTACTGGAGATCAGTGGAGAAATAACTCCAGAAAGAATGAGGAGTTTGGGGCTGAGCCAAAGCGAAAACAATGCCCAGTTGTGGATGTGACTGATGATGGAAGTAAAGTCAGATGCTGTAAAGAGCAATATTGTATAGGAACCTGGAATGTTAGGTCTATAAACCAAGAGAAATTGGAAGTGGTCAAACAGGAGATGGCAAGAGTGAACGTCAACATTCTAGGAATCAGCGAACTAAGAGGGACTGGAATGGGTGAATTTAACTCAGATGACCATTATATCTACTACTGTGGGCAAGAATCCCTTAGAAGAAATGGAGTAGCCATCATGGTCAACAAAAGAGTCCTAAATGCAGTACTTGGATGCAATCTCAAAAACAACAGAATGATCTCTGTCTGTTTCCAAAGCAAACCATTCAATATCACAGTAATCCAAGCCTATGCCCCAACCAGTAACGCTGAAGAAGCTGAAGTTGAAAGGCTCTATGAAGACCTATAAGACCGTCTGGAACTAACACCCCAAAAAAGATGTCCTTTTCATTATAGGGGACTGGAATGCAAAAAGAGGAAGTCAAGAAATACCTGGAGTAAAAGGCCACAGTGTCTGTGGAGTACAGAATGAAGCAGGGCAAAGGCTAATAGAGTTTTCCCAAGAGAAAGCACTGGTCATAACAAACACCCTCTTCCAATAACACAAGAGAAGACTCTACACAGGACATCACCAGATGGTCAACACCAATATCAGACTGATTATATTCTTTGCAGCCAAAGATGGAGAAGCTCTATACAATCAGCAAAAATAAGACTGAGGGCTGACTGTGGCTCAGATCATGAACTCCTCATTGCCAAATTCAGACTTAAATTGAAGAAAGTAGGGAAAACCACTAGACTATTCAGGTATGACCTAAATCAAATCCCTTGTGATTACACAGTGGAAGTGAAAAATAAACTCAGGGGATTAGATCTGACAGACAGAGTGCCTGAAGAACTATGGATGGAGGATCATGACATAGTACAGGAGGCAGGGATCAAAACCATTCCAAAGAAAAAGAAATGCAAAAAGGCAAAATGGTTGTCAGAGGAGGCCTTACAAACAGCTATGAAAAGAAGAAAAGTGAAAGGAAAAAGAGAACAGGAAAAATATACTCATTTGAATGCAGAGTTCCAAATAACAGCAAGGAGAGATAAAAAAGCCTTCCTCAGTGATCTATGCAAAGAAATAAAGGGCAGGGGGAAGGCTGGGAAAGACTAGAGATCTCTTCAAGAAAATGAGAGATTCCAAGGGAACATTCATGCAAAGATGGGCACAATAAAGGACAGAAATGGTATGGACTGAACAGAAGAAGATATCAAGAGGTGGCAAGAATAAACAGAACTCTACAAAAAAGATCTTCGTGACGCAGATAATCACGATGGTGTGATCACTCACCTAGAGCCAGACATCCTGGAATGTGAAGTCAAATGGGTCTTAGGAAGCACTACTATGAACAAAGCTAGTGGAGGGGATGGAATTCCAGTTGAGCTATTTCAAATCTAAAAGATAATGTTGCAAAAGTGCTGCACTAAATATGTCAGCAAATTTGGAAAACTCAACAGTGGCCACAGGACTGGAAAAGGTAGGTTTTCATTCCAATCCCAAAGAATGTTCAAACTACCATACAATTGCACTCATCTCACATGCTATCAAAGTAATGCTAAAAATTCTCCAAGCCAGGCTTCAATAGTATGTGAACCATAAACTCCCAGATGTTCAAGCTGGTTTTAAAAAAGGCAGAAGAACCAAAGATCAAATTGCCAAGATCTGTGAGATCACCAAAAAAGCAAGAAAAACATCTACTTATGCTTTATTGACTATGCCAAAGCTTTTGACTGTGTGGATCACAATAAACGGTGGAAAATTCTTAAAGAGATGGGAATACCAGACCACCTGATCTGCCTCTTAAGAAATCTGTATGCAGGTCAGGAAGCAACAGTTAGAACTGGACATGGAACAACAGACTGGTTCCAAATCTGGAAAGGAGTACATCAAGGCTATATATTGTCACCCTCCTTATTTAACTTATATGCAGAGTACATCATTAGAAATGCTGGGCTGGATGAAACACAAGATGGAATTAAGATTCCCAGGAGAAATATCAATAAGCTCAGATATGCAGAAGACACCACCCTTATGGTAGAAAGTGAAGAGGAACTAAAGGGCTTCTTGTTGAAAGTGAAGGAGGAGAGTGAAAAAGTTGGCTTAAAGCTCAACATTCAGAAAATGAAGATCATGGCATCTGGTCCCATCACTTCATGGCAAATAGATGTGGAAACAGTGACAGACTTTATTTTGGGGGCTCCAAAATCACTGCAGATAGTGATTTCAGCCATGAAATTAAAAGACACTTGCTCCTTGGAAGAAAAGTTATGACCAACCTAGATAGCATATTCAAAAGCAGAGACATTACTTTGCCAACAAAGGTCTGTCTATTGGTTTTTCCAGTAGTCATGTATGGATGTGAGAGTTGAGTATAAAGAAAGCTGAGAGCCGAAGAATTGATGCTTTTGAGCTGTGGTGTTGGATAAGATTCTTGAGAGTCCCTTGGACTGCAAGGAGATCCAACCAGTCTATCCAAAAGGAAATCAGTCCTGACTATTCATTGGAAGGACCGATCAATACTTTGGTCAACTGATGCGAAGAACTGAGTCACTCTAAAAGACCCTGATGCTGGGAAAGAAAGACTGAAGGAAAGAGGAGAAGGAGACGACAGAGGATGGGAAGGTTGGATGTCATCACTGACTCAATGGACAAAGAGGTTGAGTAAACTCCAAGAGTTAGTGATGGACAGGGAGGCCTGGCGAGTTGGACTGTGTGACTGAACTGAACTGAACTGATATATGAAAGAAGTATACTATAGACTGGAGAAGGCAATGGCACCGCACTCCAGTACTCTTGCCTGGAAAATCCCATGGACAGAGGAGCCTGGTAGGCTGCAGTCCATGAGGTCGCTAAGAGTCGGACATGACTGAGCGACTTCACTTTCTCTTTTCACTTTCATGCATTGGAGAAGGAAATGGCAACCCACTCCAGTGTTCTTGCCTGGAGAATCCCAGGGATGGGGAAGCCTGGTGGGCTGCTGTCTATGGGGTCACACAGAGTCGGACATGACTGAAGTGACTTAGCATAGCATACTATAGACTAATGCTTATTAACTGTGAGTTATATAATTATGGATTATTTTACTTTTCTTTAAAATTTCAATGTTTACAAAACTTCTACAGTAAACATCCATTAATTTGATGATCAATGAAAAAATACATATACTTTAATATAATAAAGAGGCCATAGACTTCTAACAACATTGCTAAGTGCTTATTATAAAGTTTTAGGTTAAAAATCAGCAATAAGCAAAAAAGTAAGTGTACTCTCTTCTACATGTAGAAAAGTATTTACTATACTAAAATGTAAATTGTAGCTATTTTTGGTTGATAAATTTGGATAATGGTTATGTTTTACTGTCTTTTTTTTTTTCAGTATTTTCCAGTTTTTTTCAAAATGGGCATATACTGATTTTATTATTAATTATATATACACACATATGCAGTAGTTCATACATATTTGTGTACATAGTCATCATATTCATTCATTCATACATACATATATCCTCTCCATATATATCCTATCTCCCAAGGGAATTCAGGTCCTGATCCTTTCTCACAAATTATCTCTAACATCAGCAAGGTTAGGTTCTAGTCCTGGTATTTAACCACTATAATGCTGTGTGACATACTGAATCTTCTGAACCTAGTATCTGGCATAGCTAATTTCATATTTCTGTGAAACACCACAAAAATTAAGTAACAACAGACATAAAACATGCAAATAAAAAATTAAGAAAGAACAGTACATGGATTATTAAAATTAACTGAAGAAAACCAACCTAAAACAAATAAACGTGTTTTGGTTTTTCAGGCTGGTGAAGATGTCAATGTTGGGGAAGGATGTCTAGCAGTAATTACTGCCTAGTGACAGCAAAGGAGCCGAAAGACTGTGGTACACAACTTAATTTGTGGTTCTTGACTAAAGCTGCTAAACCTAAAATAAAAATGTAGAAAGAAAAACAAAAAGCCAAGTAAGGTCTGTAACCAAGGGGGAAGGAGGGAACTGGATTCTGTGTTTGTTACTTTAGCCTGCTGTCAGGGATCTGCCCGTCCCCAAAACGCACGTTCGTAAAATAACAATCACCAGGTTCTGGCAGGGAGGCAGCCCCCAGCAGCAGGGGAGTGCCTGGCTGACACTGCATATGGTCTCTTCCCTCTGCTCCCAGGAAGGAAGGACAGAGAAGGAGGGGAGAAGAAGTCTTACCCCTGCAACACTCAAATGGCCTTGACCAACACAGTCTCTACCTTGACCCACAGAGTCTCCACCTTGACCCACAGAGTCTCCACCGTGACCCACAGAGTCTTCACAGTGACCCACAGAATTTCCATCGTGACCCACAGAGTCTCCACCTCGACCCACAGAGTCTCCACCTTGACCCACAGAATCTCCCACCGACAGTCCCAGGAGCTAGAGGAACAATTCAGGTTGAGAGCTTTTGTTACTGGATGGCAACAAGTGAAGAGGGGAAAAGTGCCCATAGAGAGGACCTGAGTTTGTGGAAGAGCTTTGCCCTTTATTGCATTACCTTGGGTAACTTCACTCAAGTGCAAACAAGCTTGCTTTACTGAGATCATGATTATGCAATACTTGACAGCGTTCCTCTGCTCAGTGGTTATTATGGGCCAATCAGGCCTCTGTACGTAGGAGACGGAGAAGGCAATGGCATCCCACTCCAGTACTCTTGCCTGGAAAATCCCATGGATGGAGGAGCCTGGTGGTGGGCTGCAGTCCATGGGGTCACTGGGAGTCGGACACGACTGAGCGACTTCACTTTCTCTTTTCACTTTCATGCACTGGAGAAGGAAATGGCAACCCACTCCAGTGTTCTTGCCTTGAGAATCCCAGGGACAGGAGAGCCTGGTGGGCTTCCGTCTATGGGGTCACACAGAGTCGGACATGACTGAAGTGACTTAGCATAGCATACGTAGGAGAAACAAGGACAAAACATGACCAAAAATGAGTTACAGAAGTAAAACAGGAGACTGTAGAATTGAAAAACGTGGTGAACGTTTACAGGAAAAAAGAATCTCTCTGAATGTTTAGGAGTTTTTTCTTTCAAATTTGATCTTTAAAATAGTATTTGTTTTCTTTTTAAAATTTAAGTACCACAAGAGAGACTTTCCTGGTCGTCCAGTGGTAGAGAATCTTGCAATGTAAAGGACATGGGTTAGATCCCTGGTTGGGGAACTAAGATCCCACATGCCAGGGGGCAACTAAACCCCGCATGCCATCTGAGCTTGTCCACTGTAAGAAAGACCCATGACTCAATGAAGATCACACATGTGCAACTAAGACCCGATGAAGCCAAATCAGTAAATAAACTAATATTAAAAACAGGAGTTCATTACCCAACCCTCCAATATCACTAAAACTTCACAGCTCAACGTATATCCACCCACCAGCAATATCAGCATCCCTGGGGAGCCCGTTAGGAATACAGAACCTCAGGCCAGACCTCCTGAATCGGTATCTGCATTTCCACAAGATGCCCACATGCCTGGTGTGCAGATTCAAGTCTAAGGAGCAGTGACCTAAATCTGATGCCTTATTTCTCAAGTGTCACCTGGATTGGCCCTTTCTCTTGCTTTTCACTGCCATTACTCTAGTTCAGATCCTATCACAAGACGATTTTTTTCAAAAGTCACATCTGATTTATTTATGGACTCCTCCTTACACTCATTTATTTGTCAAATATTTACTGGCACGTACTTAGTGCTAGGCCAGTTTGAGTGCTCCAAAGAAAACATTTTCACTTGGAAGATAGACAGACAACATGGATAATTAAAGAGAAAAGTATGGATGGTTTATGGGGAACGAACAGCCAGTTCCATTTTGCTGGAATATCCATGATGAGTAATGGAAAGAGGATGAGAAACTGAAAGACCAGGATCGACATCCCACAGTGGCCACTTGTCAACAGTGTCCTTCCCAAACTCTGGTCAATGATGCAGCACCGGCACACATTTATCTATCTATATGGTGTCCGACTCCGCAAAGAGTCAGACACGACTGAGCGACTGATGTGATCTGATCTGATGGTGGTTTAGTCACTAAGCTGTGTCCGACTCTTGTGACTGCATAGACTATAGCCTGCCGGGCTCTTCTGTCCATGGGGTTCTCCAGGCAAGAACACTGGAGCGGGTTGCCATTTCCTTCTCTAGGGGATCTTCCCCACCCAGGGATTGAACTCAGGTCTCTTGCATTGCAGGCAGATTCTTTGTGCTACGAGAGAAGCCCAAATCCAGACACCTCCTGAATACTTATTTACTTTAGCTTTTTCTTTGAACTGCCTCACTTCTTTTTACTCCACATTATTTGTATTTGAAAAGAAATTTATACTAGTACTAAAAATGGAAAATGAATTATCATTTGCCTATAGAAGTTAGCCATAAAAATAAAATGGAAATAAAATAATGTTAATAACAGCTCTAAAGACTGAGCCTGAGGCTTAATATCTTTTTTTTGCAAATAAAGGAAACTAGTAAGAAATAGGGTATGTTCAAGACAAACTAAAACAGTTTGACATAATCAAACGGAATACACATTTCCTATTCCACTCAAGCCACTGAGTGTGCACTCCCATTGCCCCTGCAAGCTGTTCTCAAGCCTTGGAATCCGTCCTGATGCCAACTGTCCATTTCTCCAGAGCAAGCCAAGTGCCTTCAAGTTCTGCCACTCTCCCCCCACCTGAATTCTAAGCGCTGTCACCTGTGTTGATCTCTTCTCTCTCTGTACTTTGAATGGGCCATCAAAGGTGTGCAACCCAGCGGTGACTGCTCACTCATCACGTGATGTGTTGGTCCAACCTCTAAAACTTTGCGCTGAGCTCTCAGAAGAGAAGGATGGGCCCCTATTCAGAGAAAGGTAAATTTATGCGGATGACAGTTAGACTTGTACCCCTTGGGGAGCCACCTAGAATCCATCTGAGGTGTCAGGAGCCATTGAAAAGCTTAGACATCGACCCTTCAAATGCAGCACTAAATCTTCCTAGCATGCCTCCCAATAGCTGTCTTGGAAAAGCTTTTGAGAGACGGCTTTTCACTCCAGAGACCACAATCAAGCCCATTAGGCCTGGGGTTGCCCGGTCTTGCTCCATGATGCCACCTCTGAACGTGTTCAGCACAATTAGCAATCATGCTTTCCTTAAGTGGTGCGAAGCATTTACAAAGCCCAGGAGACTCGGATGAGACAAGTATTAATGATAGCACAGTACCACAGGAGGGTTCTATAAAGGGCCATCCCTGAGACCGCACTGTTCTGATCGCTACTCCCCTTCTAAAGCATTGCCTCCAATGACTAAAGTCACTGCACTTTTTAGAGTGGATGTACCAGGATTCAGAATAGCTCCCTTCAGCACCTCACTCCCCAAATGGAGGATGGGAGCACATCTCCCTCCATCTCTCTGTCTCACCTGTCCTCACCTTACTTTGCTCCTTCTCTCCAAATCTTTGCCAATTTCCTTTTTTAAAAAACATAGTAGAAAATACACTGAACTTGGAGTGAAAAAGCCTCGAATAGTCTGTATCTGGCCAGTAATTTTTCTTTTGATTTGGACATTTAGTTTTTTATTTAAAAATTACTGATCAACAACTAAATGTCATACACTTTAAAGAAAAATCACTTTGAGTCTCTTAATTTCTTATTGTTTATCTAGAAAACAAATAATGTAAAAGTTTCTAAGGCATTTTGTTTTTTACTCTCAAATTATCTTATCTACTAGAGTCATTTGGCCATTATTTCCCAGCAGCAAATTCACCAATTTTTATAAACAAGAATGGAGAAGCAAGAGCCATCTCTGTACATCTTTGTTCCAAGATACATTTCATCTAAACTGCACGGATATTATTGCTATCTTCAAAAGTCTCCCTTCACACAGGCATTAGTCCCAAGATGATACAAAGAGAACTCACTCTGAGAACAAATACAGCTAAGTGCATAGCACCAAAGTGCTGGTTTCCCCAAGCCCAACCACAGGCTATGCTGTGCAGTTACCAGTGCGTGCTCTCTCAGTCGTGTCTGACTCTTTAAGACCCCATGAACTGCAGCACACCAGGCCTCCCTGTCCATCACCAACTGCTGGAGTCCACCCAAACCCATGTCCATTGAGTTGGTGATGCCATCCAACCATCTCATTGTCTGTCGTCCCCTTCTCCTCCTGCCCTCAATCCCTCCCAGCATCAGGGTCTTTTCCAATGAGTCAGTGCTTCACATCAGGTGGCCAAAGTATTGGAGTTTCATCTTCAACATCAGTCCTTCCAATGAACACCCAGGACTCATCTCCTTTAGGATGGACTGGTTGGATCTCCTTGCAGTCCAAGGGACTCTCAAGAGTCTTCTCCAACACCACAGTTCAAAAGCATCAATTCTTTGGTGCTCAGCTTTCTTTAGAGTTCAACTCTCACATTCATACATGACCACTGGAAAAACCACAGCCTTGACTAGATGGACCTTTGTTGGCAAAGTAATGTCTCTGCTTTTTAATATGCTGTCTAGGTTGGTCATAACTTTCCTTCCAAGGAGTAAGTGTCTTTTAATTTCATGGCTGCAATCACCATCTGCAGTGATTTTGGAGCCAAGCACACTGTATGTGCTCTGGGACCAGCCAAATTGGGGTTCAGTTCCCGATCTGTAATGATTAATTTTGTGTGAACTTTTGATTGGGCTTAGGAATCCCCAAACAGCTGGTAAAACATCATTTCAGGGTGTGTTTCAGACAGGGATTCTAGAAGAGGTTAGTATTTGAATTGGTAAACCAAATAAAGTAGATGAATCTCCCCAAGATGGGTGGGTATCATTCCATCCGAGGGCCCAAACATAACAAAAAGGCAGAGGGGGACAATTTGCTCTCTCTGCCTGAAGTGGTACATCCATCTTCTCCTGCCCTTGGACATCAGCTCTCTGTTTCTCAGACCTTTTGGTCTCAGACTGAATTACACCACCAGCTTTCCTGTTCTCTGACATGCAGATGGTAAATCATGAGACTTCTTGGACTCCACAGTCATAGTATGAGCCAATTCCTAAAATAAATCTCTCTGGGTGTATGTGTTTATATATGTGTGTATCTCTCCTATGGGTTCTGCTTTTCTGGAAAACCGTAATACATACACCTAACGCTTATCAGGATTGTACAACCCTGAATTCATTTCTTACTGTTTTAAGTCACAGTTTAGTTATCAGAAAAGTGAGGATATCAACACAATCCAAATCACAGTGTTGCTTTAAGAGTTAACATCTTAATACTAAAGCCCATTATCCAGTGGTATTAATCCATCCTATTATCACACCTGTATACATATAGATCCCTTAGCAACACAGATGCACACATGGACCTGGAGACACTCTGCCTGTTCATCACCTAGCAATAAAAATAGACAGGAAAATCTCATGAAGTTCCTTTTCTTTTTCTGAAACAATGAATACCTACAGTCCAAAACCTGTGATTCTGTATTCTGGACACTAGTCAGCACGTCCTATGTTCTATTCGTTTTTTTTTTTTTTTTAAATCTCTGAGCATCTGCTAACACTGTTTCTGCCCCCAAATTGCCATTGCCCTCCCATGATCACCTTCTCAGTAGCTTGGTCATCTCCCTATTCTAGATGTCCACCTAACTTCATCTGTGTTGTACTCATTCTATTCTGCCTTTTGGTGTAATCATGCATGTCCTTGTCACTGCTTTCTGAAGTTCTTTGGAGTTATGCCTTGAGTTCAGTATAATGCATGCAAGTGAACTCTACTAAAGTGAGTAGACTAGACCTAAAAGCGACTGGGGCATTCTGATTATAGCATCTATCTTCAAAGTGCTTCTCCCTAGAGAGAATGACTAAGTTTATCACAGGGTAGCTCAGAAAAAGAGAAGCCAATTAGTGATTGCTGTGGGTTGAACTGTCTTTTAAAAATATATGTTCAAGTCCTAATTCCCAGTACGTATAAATGTGACTTTATTTGGAGATAAGTTCTCTATAGATGTAAGTTAAAGTTAAGTTAACCGCAAGTTAACTTAAGTCATACTGGATAGTGTTTGGCCCTAAAGGTGGAATCTTGACACAGGATAGCCACACACAGAGGAAGACAGATCTGTGATGATGGAGGCAGAAACTGGAGTGAAGCCTCTATCAGCCAAGAAATGCCAAGGATTCCTGGAAACTAGCAGATGCTAGGAAGGAGCAAGAAAGGATACTCTTCTAGATCTGCCAAGACAGTATGGCCCTGCCAGTGCCAGGACTGGCGGACTTCTAGCCTCCAGAACTGTGAGATAATTGACTTCTGTTGTTTTAAGTCACCCACTTTATTAACTTTAAATATTGTATTACAACTGCCCTATTAACTGGTAGGTAGTCACTCAGTCATGTCTAACTCTTTGTGACGCTATGGACTATAGCCCCCAGGCTCCTCTGGAGTTCTCCAGAGTTGCATGGAGTTCTCTAGGCAAGAATTCTGGATTGGGTTGCCATTTCCTTCTCCAGAAGATCTTCCCGACCCAGGGATCAAACCCAGGTCTCCCTCATGGCAGGCAGATTCTTTACCATCTGAGCCACCGACATTTACCATATTCCACATAGTTAAAAGACAATATCCTACTTGAAGTGTATTTTTCTAAAATTATCTCAGTATTACATCATTATATTTTTTGAGATGAGATGAAACATCTAACAGTTCATCTCTTATTCATAATTAGATCCTGAGAAACATTCCACCACTCTGAACATTGAAATTATATAAAATAAGTCCATAAATATTTATATACAAACCCTTTATACATTCTGTTCCATGGAATAGACTGTAGAGTCACTATTCATAGTCTCCAGGGTTAAAATAAGGCTATGGCAGAAAGTGAAGAGGAACTAAAAAGCCTCTTGATGAAAGTGAAAATGGAGAGTGAAAAAGTTGGCTTAAAGCTCAACACTCAGAAAACGAAGATCATGGCATCCAGTCCCATCACTTCATGGGAAATAGATGGGGAAACAGTGGAAACAGTCAGACTTTATTTTTTGGGCTCCAAAATCACTGCAGATGGTGACTGCAGCCATGAAATTAAAAGACACTTACACCTTGGAAGGAAAGTTATGACCAACCTAGATAGCATATTCAAATGCAGAGACATTACTTCACCAACAAAGGTTCGCCTAGTCAAGGCTACGGTCTTTCCTGTGGTCATGTATGGATGTGAGAGCTGGACTGTGAAGAAGGCTGAGCGCTGAAGAATTGATGCTTTTGAACTGTGGTGTTGGAGAAGACTCTTGAGAGTCCCTTGGACTGCAAGGAAATCCAACCAGTCCATTCTGAAGGAGATCAGCCCTGGGATTTCTTTGGAAGGAATGATGCTAAAGCTGAGATTCCAGTATTTTGGCCACCTCATGCAAAGAGTTGACTCATTGGAGAAGACTCTGATGCTGGGAGGGATTGGGGGCAGGAGGAGAAGGGGACAACAGAGGATGAGATGGCTGGATGGCATCACTGACTCGATGGATGTGAGTCTGAGTGACCTCCGGGAGTTGGTGATGGACAGGGAGGCCTGGCGTGCTGCAGTTCATGGGGTCGCAAAGAGTCGGACATGACTGAGCGACTGATCTGATCTGATAGATTTAATAGCACTGGTTGGGAAGCTTTCTGACAATTTCCCTTCTCCCGGTTCAAATGATTATAGACAAATACTGTCATTTTAGTGCCAAACCCTTTTCCTGAAATATGTAAATATTAATTACATGCTTACTAAGTACCTGCACTGTGTCAGCTCTTTAAAGGTAGAAAATATATTCCAGCTTGGTTGCTCTCCATAATGACCTATTTACATATGTTCTATGTATTTATATCTAAATATATATATATATATATATATATATATATATATATATATATTTCTTTTATTTTTGCCAGTAAAATAACCTTTTCATCTTTCTTATTCTGTAGAGATCCCTTATGCAACTATAAGAATAAGGTCTTGCTAAAATTGCACTTATTATATAATGCTTTCCACTGATAATCCATGACTAAAGTTCTCTATTAAAATAAATGAGCCTTAGATCAATAGTATGTCTCTGCCATCGTATAAGAACTTTTTCTTGTACAGAGAATTTTGTTTTTCTCTAACTTAAATTGAGCCCAAGGACAGGTACAGGATGGGTGCTCTTTTATCTCTTATAAGGCTTGGAATATAATGAAACTAATGGTATTCCTAGTAATTCACTCATACAATCATGAAAGCAAGATAAGGAAACTCTCAGCACATGGAGATGCGCACAAAGAGAAGCAAATATTGTCAGAGGAATAAACTTATTTACAGATACATTTCTCCTTTCCAAGGGACTCAAACTCATATACCTTCTTAACTGTTATGTTAACAACTAGTTACACAACCTAGACTTTTTTTCCACCTTTTCAAGCATAATTGTTTGACCAATGACCAAGCTATTGCATGGTCATCTAGTTAGTTCTAAGGTTTTTCTCTGATGTTTCCTGTTAGGGAACGGAGTAAAAGACACACTTTATATGTGGAAATTTCTGTTAGTTCCACATGAATTATTGTTGTCCTTACTAAAGGTGCTGGTGTGTTAAGGACTGCAGGCACCAGGCTGACATCACTTCCCTTTATATGATGCTGGGCAAACCCATGTCCCTAGCTCATCAGGATGTACAGTCTAGTTCAAGGATGGCAAATGGGTTTCATAACACCTCCCAACACTGATCAAACTGTAGTTTCTCTCTTCTGCATTGTCCTTCAAAGAATGTTGAGACTGAGTCTGGAGTTTCAGAAAACAAAAACGCTGCATCAACTATCTTTTTCTACACTGGGGAAGAATGTGAAAGCAGCTCTCACTTTCCCAAGTGTCTGTCAATTCTGATTTCTTTGGGAAGATGAAACGAATTTCACTGAAACAATTAGCAACCAACACAGACACAGACAGGACACACTGTGGCTTGCTGTACTTGGAAAGTATGATAGGCAGGTCCTATGGTGACCCTCAATGCTCCTCACCTCCAGATGGTCACACCTTTGAGTAATTTCCTCTCTGTGCATGTGACTTGCTTCTCAACAACAAATTACAGCAAAGGTGATGAGACCTAACTCATGTGATTATGTTAATAAATACATAAAAACTGGACTTTCTTTATGGGGCTTCAAAAGAGCAGGTTGGTTTGGAACTGCAGGAACCACCTATGGGAAGTTCCACATGTCAAGGGCCTCAGTTGTGTCCGACTCTTCGCGACCTGATGGACTGTATAGTCCATGGAATTTTTCAGGCCAGAATACTGGAGTGGGTAGCCTTTCCTTCTCCAGGGGATCTTCCCAACCCAGGGATAGAACCTAGGTCTCCTGAATTGCAGGTGGATTCTTTACCAGCTGAGCCACAAGGGAAACCCAGGGGACTGTGGGCAGCCTCTAAAAACCTCAGTCTTAAACCACAAGGAACTGAATACTGGCAACAACCATGTGAATTCAGAGGATGATTCCAAGTCTCACATGAAATCACAGCCCTCGCTGACACCTTGATTGAGCCTTGTGGGGACTTAAAGCAGTTGGGTTCCAACCAACGCATGGCTGGACTTAAGGCCTCCAGACACTGTGAGGTGATAAACCTGTGTTGGTTTAAGCAGTTAGGTCCATGGTAATTAGTTATGCACCAAGGGAGCTAATAAGAGAGTTTCTGGGAAATTATGTTGGAAGTTAAGTACAATTTGAGTGTGGAGGATCTTTTCTTAAAACAGTCATCATGGGAGCCCAAGAAGGAATGACAGATGAGGAGAGTTGGGAAGACAGCGCTCACAAATCCTGCCCAAGATAAGAAGGGAATGAGTGACAAGCTGGGTTTCAAACTCAACTAGGTCTACCCGACTGCAAAGCCCGTGTTCTTTCTAAGACGCTACATGCTGCTGACCTGAAATCACAAAACTGTGTTGGATAATGAGCTCCCTTTATTGCAGCCCTGGCCCCTCTCATGTGACTGCTCCGCTACATTTCAGAACCTACAGAGACAAGGCATTGAACCCAAAGAAGAAGACAATGAGGGGGATGTGGGAGTTCAAGAGCTGGTTGATCACATGGAACTGAATTTGACTCAGAAATCGGCAATCAACTCTGGAGACCCCTATCCTTCAGACCTAGGCCTCAAGGTAGAAATTGTCCATAAGGGTGATGGCAATGGACAGGGGTAAGATACTTGGAAGGTTTTTTTTTAAGTAATTTTTTTTGCAATGTAATTGGTTAAGTAGACTACTGTAAACATTTTCCTTTTGCAAACTAAATTATAGGTGTATAAGCTAGATAAATTACTTTGCTTATGAAGCTCAACACTTTTTTTTCCTTCCCATTGCTGGTTTTTGCTCTTATTCTGCTTTAACAGAAGCTGTTAAGTGAAGACAACTAGAGGTCCTATAGCAACAGATATTTGTCAAAGAACATTCCTAATGACCAAATCCTTTATATTAACATGTCATCTTAACTGGGGAAGAACATCTCAAACCCAAAGCTGACTTACCTCTCACTGGAAGTTCCTCTGGCACTAAACCAAACCAAGCACTGCTTCATGGACTGGGTCCTGCATCTTTGTGTAAATACTACCTCCTTTAGCTTAAGGTATTTAAGGCAGCCTCATGCATCCCAGACATAGTTCAGTTCAGTTCAGTTCAGTCGTTCAGTCGTATCCGACTCCTTGCGACCCCATGAATCGCAGCACGCCAGGCCTCCCTGTCCATCACCAACTCCCAGAGTTCACTCAAACTCACGTCCATCAAGTTGGTGATGCCATCCAGCCATCTCATCCTCTGTCGTCCCTTTTTCCTCCTGCCCCCAATCCCTCCCAGCCTCAGAGTATTTTCCAATGAGTCAACTCTTCACATCAGGTGGCCAAAGTATTGGAGTTTCAGCTTTAGCATCATTCCTTCCAAAGAACACCCAGGACTGATCTCCTTTAGAATGGACTGGATGGATCTCCTTGCAGTCCAAGGGACTCTCAAGAGTCTTCTCCAACACCACAGTTCAAATGCATCAATTTTTCGGCACTCAGCCTTCTTCACAGTCCAACTCCCACATCCATACGTGACTACTGGAAAAACCATAGCCTTGATTAGACAAACCTTTGTTGGCAAAGTAATGTGTCTGCTTTTGAATATGCTATCTAGGTTGGTCATAACTTTCCTTCCAAGGAGTAAGCATATTTTAATTTCATGGCTGCAATCACCATCTGCAGTGACTTCGGAGCCCCCAAAAAATAAACTCTGACACTGTTTCCACTGTTTCCCCATCTATTTGCCATGAAATGATAGGACCAGCCATGATCTTCGTTTTCTGAATGTTGAGCTTTAAGCCAACTTTTTCACTCTCCTCTTTCACTGCCATAGTTACAGACTGTTAAAGTTCTTTTTTTAATTAAAAAAAATTATTCACACGGATTTTATTTCATTTTTTCAGTTTGTTAAAGTTATTTTCATCATCATCACTGAGACATTCAGAAAACACTTCAACTACTGATACAGCCTAGTAGGTAAGAGGTCTCAGCATGCTACAGATATGCAGACCAAAACAAAGAAAAGTCAGGTGAGCTTGTGCAAAGAATCAATGAGTGGAGTAAAGGCAACAGCTTTCAATATTTATTCATCCAGCAAACATTTGTTGAAAACACTTTCGTCAATAAATGCACTTTACTAGTGAGTAGCCGGGCAAGGCAATGGCACCCCACCCCAGTACTCTTGCCTGGAAAATCCCATGGACTGTGGAGCCTGGTAGGCTCCAGTCCATGGGGTCGCTAAGAGTCAGAGACGACTGAGCGACTTCACTTTCACTTTTCACTTTCATGCATTGGAGAAGGAAATGGCAACCCACTCCAGTATTCTTGCCTGGAGAATCCCAGGGACAGAGGAGCCTGGTGGGCTGCCGTCTATGGGATCGCACAGAGTTGGACACGACTGAAGCGACTTAGCAGCAGCAGCGGCAGTGAGTAGCAGGAGAAGGCAGTGGCAACCCACTCCAATACTCTTGCCTGGAAAATCCCATGGACGGAGAAGCCTGGTGGGCTGCAGTCCAAGGGGTTGCTACGAGTCGGACACGACTGAGCAACTTCACTTTCACTTCTCACTTTCCTGCATTGGAGAAGGAAATGGCAACCCACTCCAGTGTTCTTGCCTGGAGAATCCCAGGGATGGGGAAGCCTGGTGGGCTGCCATCTAGGGGGTCGCACAGAGTCATACACAACTGAAGTGACTTAGCAGCAGCAGCAGTAGAAAGATGAGGAAACCACTGTTCCACATCCCACGCTGACTCTGGTAGGGGAAATCGACTTGTCAGGGAATCACTGTAACACATGGAGTCCATTTAAGGACTAATGTGGGAGCTATGGTCTTTCCCACTAGCTCAGCTGTAAAGAATCCGGCTGTAATGCAGGAGACCTGGAATCTATCCCTGGATTGGAAACATCCCCTGGAGGAGGGCATAGCAACCCACTCCGCTATTCTTGACTGGAAAATCCCACAGACAGTGGAGCCTGATGGGCTATAATCCACGGGCTCACAAAGAGTCAGACACAACTTAACTGACTGAGCATGCACACACGCATGCAGGAACTATGAAGCATGCCTGAGGAAGACCATTTCCAAGACGAGCAGTTACGTGGCTCTTTAAGGCTGATTAAACGTATGCTAGGCAAACAGAAGGGGGAGAGTAATTAGGAAGAAGGTACAGTGTACCACCCTTTCTTTCCCAGTGGAGGTGACCTTAGCATGAATTCAGTTCCCTCTCTCTAGCTGGACAGCCAGGTGAGCAGCCAACTGAAGGTTGAATAATCTTCTACCCAGTCCCTTCAGTCAGTCAGTTTATCCGCTCACTCATGTCCAACTCTTTCTGACCCCATGGACTGCCACACACCAGGCCTCCCTGTCCATCACCAACTCCCAGAGATGACTTAAACTCATGGCCATTGAGTCAGTGATGCTATCCAATCATCCCGTGTTCTGTCATCCCCTTCTCCTCCAGCCTTCAATCTTTCCCAGCATCAGGGTCTTTTCAAATGAGTCAGCTCTTCGCATGAGGTGGCCAAAGTACTGGAGTTTCAGCTTCAGCATCAGACCTTCCAATGAATATTCAGAACGGGTTTCCTTTAGGATGGACTGGTTGGATCTCCTTATAGTCCAAGGAACTCTCAAGAGTCTTCTCCAACACCACAGTTCAAAAGCATTAATTCTTTGGTGCTCAGCTTTCTTCGTACTCCAACTCACACATTCATACATGACTACTGGAAAAACCATAGATTTGACTAGATGGACCTTTGCTGGTAAAGTTATCTCTCTGGTTTTTAGTATGCTGTCCAGGTGTATCACAGCTTTACTTCCAAGGAGTAAGTGTCTTTTAATTTCATGGCTGCAGTCACCATCTGCAGTGATTTTGGAGCCTCCCCCCCAACCCCTCCAAAAAGGTCTCTCAGTGTCTCCACTGTTTCCCCATCTATTTGCTGAGAAGTGATGGGACCAGATGCCAGGTAGCAAAAACACATTTTGTGTTTCAGTAGCAAAACACATTTTGTCTTACTCCTAATTTGGGAGTCATGACGGGATTATACAGGTACCTCCCAAGTGTTGACTGTGCAGCCCTTTGGTAGAGCGGGGCAGACTGGTACAGTCACCTGGATGCCAGCCAGTCAATCAAGGGACGATGGAAAGCAGCTGGCTGAATGAGGTCTTATGGTGTGCTCCTCAGGAAAGCTTTTGGAAGCCTGATCTAATTCACCACCTCTTCTTTTGTATTATCTCAACCTTGAGTATTTTCTCACCATTTTCTATCCTCAGGAAATGACCACATCCTCCTCTGTAAGTTGCTTCTCAGCACTCATTCTAAACTTTTCCCCAAGCCAGCAGTCACTTTGGCAAAGCGGGAGAAAAATTCCTCACATTCTTACAGCATGTCTTAGGCTTAGCCCTTGTTATTCTTTATGGAGCCAGAGCAAATCAATTGCATACAGCTAAACTAAACAATAAAAGATAAATGAAGAAAAAAGTGAAAAGTTGCTTCCCTTTTGTTGTTTTGGAGTCTGATAGGCAGCTTCATGCTCAGAGGACTATGAGCTCAGAGGACATTTCGGCTGGCACATAAGAAGCCTGATGGCAGGAAGCCCTCCTGGAAGGAGTTGTTGGCCTACCTGGAATGTACCTTCTGCTCAGCACTTACTCCAGCCACTGGTCAGCTCTCTTTAACAATTTGGATCCTTCTAACAGCATCAGGAAATACATAATTTTCTTATAGAATATCTAATTTCCGTTGTTTTGAAGGTGATGCTTTTGCTTCCTGCTTCCGCTCTTAATTAATTTGCAAATTATATGCACAATGCACATCTTAACTGTGAATAGGAGTGATCATTAGGAGCACCCAGGAGTCTCATAGATCACCTGGGAGCCCTAATTTTTCCATGCACTAATTGTATGATCTTGGGCAAGCTCTACAGTAGGGCATGGGTCCCCAAACTCCAGGACCTAATGCCTGATGACCTGAGGTGGAGTTGATGTAATAATAATAGAAATAAAGCACAAAAATAAATGCAATACACTTGAATCATTCCAAAACCATCCCACTGTTCTCCTGCTCCATGGAAAAGTTGTCTTCCATGAAACCAGCCCCCGGTGCCAAAAAGGTTGGGGACTGTTGCAGTAGTGAGCTTTAGATGCACCGAACCCCCATTCCCCACAGGGAATGCTCCTGGGGAACTGACATCTGGTGTCACAGTCAACTCTGAGAAACGTTCTGGAATTGCTTGGCACTCATTACTCGAGGCTGGTGAACAGGCCAGCCAGGAGGTCAATAGAATTTATTTCGAGAACAGGGAGATGTAGAGGCAGAAGTGCCTGGAAATGAACCCCCTCCTGGAGAACTGTAAGGCAGCATCTTGTACCCAGCAGAATCCTTGTCTCAGACAGGTGATGCGTCCACAGCTGCGTGCCCCAAGATGCGCACTGGGAGACCTGAGCATCTGCACCTCGCTCTTGGAGCTGCTGCTTTAAGAGCTGTCCACTATACCACCTCTGTATGCTGCTGCATCCTTTGTTATTAAAGAAACTTAATATCCTTGACTGAGCCTACTGGCATCTTTCCATCAATCATGTCACCATCCCATTGTGACAGCCATATACTTTCTAAGCTTGAATTTTCTTTCCTGCAAAATAAGGATAATATCCCTATGTATTCATGTATTTATATATTTTTCACCCATGTACTTACTGAGAAGATTAAGAGAGACGATTCCTATAGAGTCCTCAGCACAGTTCTAGGCACTTAGCTATAATTATAAATAGAAGTATGACTATATTATGTATCATATATTATGGGCTTCCCTGATGACTCAGACGGTAAACAATATGCCTGTAATGCAGGAGACCCAAATTCGGGAAGATCCCCTGGAGAAGTAAATGGCAACCCACTCCTGTATTCTTACCTAGAGAATTATAAGTAAGAATGGACCAGTGGAGCCTGGTGGGCTACAGTCCACCGGGTCACAAAGAGTTGGACATGACTGAGTGACTAACACACACACATCATATATTATGTAAGTGTATAACTACATATTTATATGCAAATATAAATTATAATTCTATTTATAACGCATAAATAAATAACATTTTTCTTTTGCTGAGAATCTACCAATATGCCAAGATCAAGATTGCGGGGAGAAATATAAACAACCTCAGATACGCAGATGATACCACTCTAAAGGCAGAAAGAAAAGAGGTGCTAAAGAACCTCTTGATGAAGGTGAAAGAAGAGAGTGAAAAAACTGGCTAAAATTCAGCATTCAAAAAACTAAGATCATGGCATCCAGTCCCATCACTTCATGGCAAATGGGGAAAAAGTGAAACAGTGACAATTTTCTTGGGCTCCAAAATCAATGTGGACAGTGACCGCAGCCATGAAATTAAAAGATGCTTGCTCCTTGGAAGGAAAGCTGTGACAAATCTACACAGCATGTTAAAAAACAAAGATATAATTTTGCCAACAAAAGTCTGTATAGTCAAAGCTATTGTTTTTCCAGTAGTCATGTATGGATGTGAGAGTTGGACCATAAAGAAGGCTGAACACTGAAGAATTGAGGCTTTTGAACTGTGGTGCTGGAGAAGACTCCTGAGAGTCCACTGGACTGAAAGATCAAACCAGTCAATCCTAAAGAAAATCAGTCCTGAATATTCATTGGAAAGACTGATGCTGAAGGTCCAATACTTTGGCCACCTGCTGCAAAATGCTGATTCATTGGAAAACACACTGACACTGGGGAAAATTGAGAGCAGGAAGAGAAAGCGGCGACAGAGGATGAGATTCCCGGATGGCATCACTGAGTCAACACACATGAATTTGGGCAAACTCTGGAAGATAGTGAAGGACAGGAAAGCCCGGCATGCCGCAGTCCATGCGGTTGCAAAGAGTTAGACGCAACTGAGCGATTGGACAACAATAACAACCAATACATCACACACTGTATGTGTATTATCCCAAATGTTTACAACAATACTTAAGGTATGTAATCATTACTTCCTTTGAAGATTTGGGGAAGTGAAACCTCAGAAAGGCATGTAATTATTTCAAGATCACCCAGCTGGTAAGTCATAAACCAGGATCTGACTGCTTTTGTTCTATTATATCTATTTTCTTTACAATTAAAACCCAAAGAATATTGCTCCTAAATATGTGCTGAGGTTCCTGTTTATGTAGTGGGTTAGCAGCAAAGGGATCAGTGTTGTCTTTAATCTGCATTTTTCTTTATACTTTGTTTTCATAAATTTCAAGACTGCTTGCGATGATACCACATTCCCTTCTACACGTACACCAACACATGCCGACATTCCTGTTTTACCAACTTTCACTCCACTGAACCACAGCTTATTTAGAAAATGAATCATTAGGAAGCAAAATTTTAGACAGTGTAGCAAGCTCTTATACAATCATCAAAACATCAGTTCAGGTGTTACTGTTTTTATAAAGCCTCCTCTGACTTGACCTGACAATGAGCCCTCTTCTGAACAATATAACTCTCGTTCAAGACTATGTTAGCTTTAACAATAATTAGTATAGTTAGAATTTATTGAGCACTGACTACATAGGCAATATTCTAAGTGTTCGACATGCATTATCCCATCTAAACATTACCCTAAGAGATAAACAGTATCATTTCCTTCATTTTTCATCTAAGGAAACTGGACTGATATTGATTAGGTGTCTGTTTCCACATCCCTTGGACAATGAGTTCTTAACTTTCTTAAGACACACAGACTGTGTCTTACTTATCTCTCTTTTCATCCAATAGCCACTTGTTGACATCTCCAATGGCCTAGGTTATAGACATTACCACACTTATAATTACAAAAAATATGTGATTTGTATTAGTGTAGGCTCCATCATTCAAGTGAGGAAACTGAGGCTCAAAAAGATGAGGTAACTTTCTCAGAGGCAGAGTCACAGTTGGCGTATGCCTGTCCACTCCCTTATCCAACTCTGTCCCTCATGTTGGATATTTTTATTCCTAAATTGGAATGCTTTCCAATTTTAAAAGACTGCAAGAATACAATGAATGAATAGTACATTTTGCAGTAGGTGGCAGGCTTAGGGCGATATGTTAATATGGTAGAAGTTAGGAGCCCTCAACCCATCATGACTTCCCGAGAAGCAAGGTTTGGTCCATCACAGACGATGATGCATTTATAGGAAACAAAACTTTGAGAACCACTATTTATCAATAGTTCAGTGGTTAAGAAAATGGTCTTTGGAAAAAGATAGATCTGGCTTTGACTCCCTGCTCCTACTTTATGTGTGACCGGAGGCTAGGCATGTAACCCATCTGAACTTCAATTTCCTCATATGAAAATGAAGATAACAATCCCCCAATTTGATGTGAATTTTTATGAGGGTTCCAATGGGATAATGTATACAAACATATCTGAATGAATTCTACAAGCCATTACGTCCTTGTTATTTCATTTCTCTCCCAGGGTTTATACCAAACACTGTCCAAAAAATGTCCATGGGCCCTCGTATCTCACATGTTTACACACAGATATTCCTGAGAGTTTCTACGAAGGGCAGTTTTCCCTTAATCCTGGGCAATTCTTCAAATGAGGTCCCACTGTGTATTTTTCACCAGCCACAGACTTTCATTAACAAAATGATTTTTTTTTTCAAACTGCTACGTTTCATTCACAATTTGATCACCCTGATAAGAGTTTACAGATGGGAAAACACAATAGAATAAAGGTCCAATCTCAGTATTGTTCAGAACTGATATGGTCTCCTCTGGCTGAGCTTAGAAATAAAAGCAGGACGAGTGAAAATGTCATTGAGTTAAACAAGCCAAATATCTTCAGAGAGATTGATTGACCGCACAATCCCCCTGGAAATCAAAGCCACCCGTGCATTCACAAAGCCGCCTTCTTTCATGGACAATCCCCCCGTTTTGTTTCGTTTTTAATGGATTTTAACTTCTACACTCTCAGCCTATTGGTAACCCAAGAACCATTTCTCTTGACTTTATTATCAGCAAAAATCCAAATACTAGCTGGATTAATTTCCATTTTCCCAGAGGATTTTTCTTAGGATACCCAGGACTTAAGAAATACATGGCGTAAACAGTCAGGAGGGAGAAGAATGATAATATTGAGGGACTTGGGTTCATTTTTGTCCTTTCCTGTGGTTGAATTCTCAGGGAAGATTTTCTTTCATTATTAACATTCCCCTAGTTCCAGATACGGCATTCTAGGGTAATAACATAATGAAATGCATTGAAATACTTTCAATTTATATGAAACAGAAAGTTGCTCAGAAAATTCCAAATAAATTATTAAAGTGATCTAAACTGCTCTGTTTGGTTATTAGAACTTT
Organism: Tragelaphus eurycerus; assembly: GCA_935064755.1. Taxonomy (NCBI): domain Eukaryota; kingdom Metazoa; phylum Chordata; class Mammalia; order Artiodactyla; family Bovidae; genus Tragelaphus; species Tragelaphus eurycerus. Next base: position 36,093,741 of record CAKXYN010000008.1, on the reverse strand, counting down.
GAAAAGCAAAGGAAATAGAGGTCAATGAGTAACACCTTGTTGAAATAGACATTCATCTCCTCTTTTTCAGGCCAGGATGCCTCCCACTTCCTTATGCTGATATTCTCCTCAGAAAATTCTAACCCTTTCCACCTCCACAAGCACGTCATTCCTTTAGTCTTGACTTGTTAGTCAAAGGGCTTCTGAGAAAAAATTTGCAGATAGATTTTTTTTATTTCAACTGCATTTCACCATTAGCTAGTCACACAATATTCACCTTATGAAATCGTACAATATACGAGAGACAATATGTGCAAACCTAGACAGGGACAGAGTGATGACCTTGATAACAAGCAAACCAAGCAAAGCCCAAATGCCTTAGGCTGGCTCCAGTTGGCCTTGTCATTTGCACGGTCAATTCCTGCCCTACATAGAAACCTACTTATCACTACACATCACGGGTATTTCCTCCTCTGTGTCATTGCTTTTGCTCTCCCCTCTAACTGGAATGCCTTTCATCCCTCATTTAACCAAAGGGAAGAGGTACTCATTCATTCACTATATATTAAGCACCTACTATGTGCCAGGCCAGTCCTGTGGCCACAGTGGCAATAGCAGTCTGCAGCGAGCTGCTAAGGACTCCACAGTCCACAGGACTGTAAAAGGTCAGTTTTCATTCCAATCCCAAAGAAAGCAGAAGCTCAAACTACAGCACAATTGCACTCATTTCATATACTAGCAAGATAATGCTCAAAATCCTTCAAACTAGGCTTTAATAGTATGTGAACTGAGAACTTTCAGATGTTCAAGCTGGATTTAAAACAAGCAGAGGAACCAGAGATCAAATGCCAACATATACTGGATCATAGAAAAAGCTAGAAAATTCCAGAAAAAAACATCTACTTCTGCTTTATTGACTACACCAAAGCCTTTGACTGTCTGAATCACAACAAACTGTGGAAAATTCTGAAAGAGATGGGAATACCAGACCACCTTACCTGCCTCCTGAGAAACCTGTATGCAGGACAAGAAGAAACAGTTAGAGCCACACATGGAACAACAGACTGATTCAAAACTGGGAAAGTATATTAAGGTTGTATATTGTCACCTTGTTTATTTAACTTATATGTAGAATACATCATGCGAAATGCCAGGCTGGATGAATCACAGACTGGAATCAAGATTGCTGGGAGAAATATCAATAACCTCAGATATGCAGATGAGGCAGAAAGTGAAAAGGAACTAAAGGGGCTCTTGATGAGGGTAAAAGAGGACAGTGAAGAAGCTAGCTTAAAACTCCACATTCAAAAAACTAAGATCATGGCATCTGGTCCCATCACTGCATGGCAAATAGATGGGGAAACAATGGAAAGAGTGACATACTTTATTTTCTTGAGCTTTAAAATAACTGCAGACAGTGACTGCAGCTGTGAAATTAAAAGGCGTTTGGCCTTGGAAGAAAAGCTATTTCAACTCTAGACAGCATATTAAAAAGCAGAGAAATTACTTTGCCAACAAAGGTCCATCTAGCCAAAGCTATGTTTTTTTTTTTTTTTTTTTTTCCAGTAGTCATGTACAGATGTAAGAGTTAGACCATAAAGAAAGCTAAGCATTGAAGAATTGATGCTTTTGAACTGTGATGTTGGAGAAGACTCTGGAGAGTCCCTTGGATTCCAAGAAGAGCAAACCAGTCAACCTTAAAGGAAATCACCACCAAATATTCATTGGAAGGACTGACACTAAAGCTGAAACTCCAATACGTTGGATACTTGATTCGAAGACTCACTGGAAAAGACTCTGATGCTGGGAAAGATTGAAGACAAGAGGAGAAGAGGATGACAGAGGATGAGATGGTTGGATGGCATCACCAATTCAACGGATAAGAGTTTGAGTAAACTCTGGGAGATGGTGAAGGACAGGGAAGCCTGGTGTGCTGCAGTCCATGGGGTCGCAAAGAGTCACACACAGTTGAGAGATTGAACAACAACTCTGTGCCATACACTGAGGACACACCAGTAATTAGGGAATTCTGCTCACTTACAAAAGGACAGGCTCCAGACCCACATCACCTGGGTGGGAATTCTGGCCTTGCTTTCAATAGACTCTGGGATCTTTCACAAGCTTCCTCATCTTTCTATGCTTTAGTTTCCCCTCTGTGAAGTGGGGATTTTATTGGTAAGCATCTTCCAGAAACGCCACGGGTTATATGTGACTTAACAGTAGCCATGGGCAAGAGCTGACAGCCAGTAAGCACTCAATAATTAGAGAAACAGTGGAAACAGTGTCAGAATTTATTTTTCTGGGCTCCAAAATCACTGCAGATGGTGACTGCAGCCATGAAATTAAAAGACGCTTACTCCTTGGAAGGAAGGTTATGACCAACCTAGATAGCATATTCAAAAGCAGAGACATTACTTTACCAACAAAGGTTCGCCTAGTCAAGGCTATGGTCTTTCCTATGGTCATGTATGGATGTGAGAGCTGGACTGTGAAGAAGGCTGAGCACCCAAGAATTGATGCTTTTGAACTGTGGTGTTGGAGAAGACTCTTTGAGAGTCCCTTGGACTGCAAGGAGATCCAACCAGTCCATTCTGAAGGAGATCAATCCTGGAATTTCTTTGGAAGGAATGATGCTAAAGCTGAAACTCCAGTATTTTGGCCACCTCATGCAAAGAGTTGACTCATTGGAGAAGACTCTGATGCTGGGAGGGATTGAGGGCAGGAGGAGAAGGGGATGACAGAGGATGAGATGGCTGGATGGCATCACTGACTTGATGGATGTGAGTCTGAGTGACCTCCGGGAGCTGGTGATGGACAGGGAGGCCTGGCGTGCTGCGATTCATGGGGTCGCAAAGAGTCGGACACGACTGAGCGACTGATCTGATTTGATCTTAATTAACTGCTTATCCAAGACCTAACTTTCCTTCCAAGACTGAGCTGAACTTCTGCTCCTCTGTGAAGATCTTCCTTGACTACATCCACCCAGGGGTTTTTATGCTCATTCCTTTCAACAAACATTTACTTACTGGATGGAAAATAGGATTTATCTTCTGTCAACCTGATCAATAAATGATGATTGTCTAGAGTCAGGGTTAAGAAACAATGTGAGGTTAACTCTAGAATCTTTGGCAGGGGGGTGGGGAGGGGTGGGTGGTGGATTGTATGTGAAGATTGATGAGTGCTGTGCGATATGAATTAGGAAAAGCAGCATGTAAGTCAGCATCTACGTATTTGCTAAACCAAAATCATGTTCTCTTCTGCTTCCTATAAGCTTATGGTTATATTTGGGTAAGTTAGATAACTTACCTGAGCCCTAGTTTCCTCATTTGTAAAAAATACTTTTAAGAGTATTATCTTTCAGTATTATTGGGAATACCAAATATTACCTATAAAGAGACCTAGTTAGAAACTGGCTCACAGTAAAAACTTATTTAATGGCTTTAATATTATTAAATTATTAAATATTAGTATATTAATTAATATTATTAAAACATTAATATTATTAGCTGTTGCTGCTGCTAAGTCGCTTCAGTCGTGTCCAACTCTGTGCAACCCCATAGACGGCAGCCCACAAGGTTCTCCCATCCCTGCGATTCTCCAGGCAAGAACACTGGAGTGGGTTGCCATTTCCTTCTCCAATGCAGGAAAGTGAAAAGTGAAAGCGAAGTCGCCCAGTTATGTCCAACTCATAGCAACCCCATGGACTGCAGCCCACCAGGCTCCTCCGTCTGTGGGATTTCCCAGGCAAGAGTACTGGAGTGGCATGCCATATCACCAATTGGTAATAATAACAACTGGGCACTGATTTACATATGCCTGACAGCTGTAAAAAGCAATATTGCATAGGAACCTGGAATGTCAGGTCCATGAATCAAGGCAAATTGGAAGTGGTCAAACAAGAGATGGCAAGAGTGAATGTTGACATTCTAGGAATTAGCGAACTAAAATGGACTGGAATGGGTGAATGTAACTCGGATGACCATTATATCTACTACTGTGGGCAGGAATCCCTCAGAAGAAATGGAGTGGCCATCATGGTCAACAAAAGAGTCCGAAATGCAGTACTTGGATGCAATCTCAAAAATGACAGAATGATCTCTGTTCGTTTCCAAGGCAAACCATTCAATGTCACAGTAATCCAAATCTATACCCCAACCAGTAACGCAGAAGAAGCTGAAGTTGAAAGGTTCTATGAAGACCTACAAGACCTTTTAGAACTAACACCCAAAAAAGATGTCCTTTTCATTATAGGGGACTGGAATGCAAAAGTAGGAAGTCAAGAAACACCTGGAGTAACAGGCAAATTTGGCCTTGGAATACGGAATGAAGCAGGGCAAAGACTAATAGAGTTTTGCCAAGAAAATGCACTGCTCATAGCAAATACCCTCTTCCAACAACACAAGAGAAGACTCTATACATGGACATCACCAGATGGTCAACACCGAAATCAGATCAATTATATTCTTTGCAGCCAAAGATGGAGAAGCTCTATACAATCAGCAAAAACAAGACCAGGAGCTGACTGTGGCTCGGACCATGAACTCCTTATTGCCAAATTCAGACTGAAATTGAAGAAAGTAGGGAAAACTACTAGACCATTCAGGTATGACCTAAATCAAATCCCTTATGATTATACAGTGGAAGTGAGAAATAGACTTAAGGGCCTAGATCTGATAGAGTGCCTGATGAACTATGGAATGAGGTTCGTGACATTGTACAGGAGACAGGGATCAAGACCATCCCCATGGAAAAGAAATGCAAAAAAGCAAAATGGCTGTCTGGGGAGGCCTTACAAATAGCTGTGAAAAGAAGAGAAGTGAAAAGCAAAGGAGAAAAGGAAAGATATAAACATCTAAATGCAGACTTCCAAAGAATAGCAAGAAGAGATAAGAAAGCCTTCTTCAGTGATCAATGCAAAGAAATAGAGGAAAACAACAGAATGGGAAAGACTAGGGATCTCTTCAAGAAAATCAGAGATACCAAAGGAACATTTCATGCAAAGATGGGCACGATAAAGGACAGAGATGGTGTGGACCTAAGAGAAGCAGAAGATATTAAGAAGAGGTGGCAAGAATACACAGAAGAATTGTACAAAAAAGAGCTTCAAGACCTAGATAAACATGATGATGTGATCACTGACCTAGAGCCAGACATCTTGGAATGTGAAGTCAAATGGGCCTTAGAAAGCATCACTACAAACAAAGCTAGTGGAGGTGATGGAATTCCAGTGGAGCTATTCCAAGTCCTGAATGATGATGCTGTGAAAGTGCTACACTCAATATGCCAGCAAATTTGGAAAACTCAGCAGTGGCCACAAGATTGGAAAAGGTCAGTTTTCATCCCAATCCCAAAGAAAGGCAATGCCAAGGAGTGCTCAAACTACCGAACAATTGCACTCATCTCACACGCTAGTAAAGTAATACTCAAAATTCTCCAAGCCAGGCTTCAGCAATATGTGAACCGTGAACTTCCTGATGTTCAAGCTGGTTTTAGAAAAGGCAGAGGAACCAGAGATCAAATTGCCAACATCCGCTGGATCATGGAAAAAGCAAGAGAGTTCCAGAAAAACATCTATTTCTGCTTTATTGACTATGCCAAAGCCTTTGACTGTGTGGATCACAATAAACTATGGAAAATTCTGAAAGAGATGGGAATACCAGACCACCTGATCTGCCTCTTAAGAAATCTGTATGCAGGTCAGGAAGCAACAGTTAGAACTGGTCATGGAACAACAGACTGGTTCCAAATAGGAAAAGGAGTACGTCAAGGCTGCATATTGTCACCATGTTTATTTAACTTATATGCAGAGTACATCATGAGAAATGCTGGACTGGAAGAAACACAAGTTGGAATCAAGATTGCCGGGAGAAATATCAATAACCTCAGATATGCAGATGACACTACCCTTATGGCAGAAAGTGAAGAAGGGCTAAAAAGCCTCTTGATGAAAGTGAAAGTGGAGAGTGAAAAGGTTGGCTTAAAGCTCAACATTCAGAAAACGAAGATCATGGCATCTGGTCCCATCACTGCATGGGAAATAGATGGGGAAACAGTGGAAACAGTGTCAGACTTTGTTTTTCTGGGCTCCAAAATCACTGCAGATGGTGACTGCAGCCATGAAATTAAAAGACGCTTGCTCTTTGGAAGGAAAGTTATGACCAACCTAAATAACATATTCAAAAGCAGAGACATTACTTTACCAACAAAGGTTCGCCTAGTCAAGGCTATGGTCTTTCCTGTGGTCATGTATGGATGTGAGAGCTGGACTGTGAAGAAGGCTGAGCGCCGAAGAATTGATGTTTTTGAACTGTGGTGTTGGAGAAGACTCTTGAGAGTCCCTTGGACTGCAAGACGATCCAACCAGTCCATTCTGAAGGAGATCAATCCTGGAATTTCTTTGGAAGGAATGATGCTAAAGCTGAAACTCCAGTATTTTGGCCACCTCGTGCGAAGAGTTGACTCATTGGAGAAGACTCCGATGGTGGGAGGGATTGAGGGCAAGAGGAGAAGGGGACGACAGAGGATGAGATGGCTGGATGGCATCACTGACTCGATGGATGCGAGTCTGAGTGACCTCCGGGAGCTGGTGATGGACAGGGAGGCCTGGCGTGCTGCGGTTCATGGGGTCACAAAGAGTCGGACACGACTGAGCGACTGATCTGATCTGATCTGATTGCTTCCCAAGACCATGGTCATTTTGCTCAACCCTGACCTACAGAAGGCCAGTTCATTCCCCAATGGTCAGTCAATTCCTCACACATCCTCTAAGGCTCTGGGGGAGAGGGAACAGGAATAAGGTGCTATGATATCCCACAAATATCACAGGAATTTTCAATTAAGTTTCTACTAAAACCCCAGTGCAATTGTTAGTCACTCAGTCATGTTTGACTCTTCACAGCCCCGTGGACTGTATTCCACCAGGCTCCTCTGTCCACGGAATTCTCCAGGCAAGAATACTGGAGTGGGTTTACATTCATTTCTGCAGGGGATCTTCCCTACCCAGGGGTAAAACCCAGGTTTCCTGCATTGCAAGCAGATTGTTTCCTATGTGAGCCACCAGGGAAGCCTAGAACCCTAGTACTTTTATTTAAGCATAAACATTTTATTTTGGAATAATTTTAGACCTACAAAAAAACTGCAAAGCTAGCACAGCCAGTTCTCCTAGTTTTGCCCAACATTCACGTCTTTGTCAAAACTGAGATACTAACCTTGGCCCGTTACCACTAACCAAACTTCAGACTTTATTCCGATTTCACCAGTTTTCCACTAATGGCCTCCTTCTGTTCCAGGATCCATCCTAGGAACACAGAGCACTGAAAACTCCACTACGTGGACCACGTTATTTAGCAATTATCCTTTGTCCCTTCTTTGTGCAACTGAGAGGCTCACTACTTTGGTGCCTAGTCCTGCCCAGAACGCTGGAGGTGTGTGATGTCTGTTAATGAATTTAGCTACACAAAATCCCAATTTAATCATCATTATGAAAATCTAGCCATCAACCTTAAAACCTATATATATATATTTTTTTAAAAGGTGGAGTGGGAGCATGTTCAAAAACACATCAACACCTTTGGCTGACACAGCAAAGCTAATTTCCAAATGCAGAGTAAATACAAAATATAACAGACATCAGCTGGAGAGAGAAAACAGTCCTTTAAACACTAAACTGCATCAGCTTTCCCTTCCACCAAATCTGACAACCCACCGAATGAAAAATTAAGGAAGAAAAATAGGCATTGTAAGAACTTGGAAGAAATGTAAATAAGATTTTAATCAGTCTATCTCACAGACCAGAGCTGGTGGCACACGGTTAAAACAGTCTCATCCTGGAGCTGGGATCTATATATAGCTCTTAATTGTGCAAATCCCCCAGTTTCTCAACGCCATGAGTCCAAACCAGCTGCCAAGTACAGCTGTTTTATTTTTTTTCCCTTAAACAAAGGCAATTTTTTAAAATGGGAGCAAGGGAGAAATGGCATAAATGATTTAGACCAGCAAGTACAACCAAACTCTCATTCTATGTCCAATCAGTTTGAAGTGTTAAATGAGGAAATTGTTTCCCTTGGATATTATATTTCCCATCCAAAATGCATAAATATTGTCCAGGGTATCCAACAGCGTAGAGCAAATAATTCAATGAGAAACAGAATATTTCTAACATCTTTTTATTTGCTACAATCAGCCTTGTGAGAAATTTCTCTCATCATTTCCATGTCCAAAAACATCATGCAAATCCATAAGGCAAACTACATTTTTTAATTGAAAATATTTTGTCCTCTGCTTATCATTCTCTAGAGCACTAGCTCAGATGGTAGAGAAAGTTTCTGCCATTCAGGAGACCCAGGTTTGATCCCTGGGTTGGGAAGTTCCCCTGGAGAAGGGAACGGTTACCTACTTCTGTATCCTTGCTGGCAGAATTCCATGGATAGAGGAGGTCAGAAGCAATCAGACACGATTGAGCAACTAACATTTTCCACAGCACTACCCGACAGTTTAATATAAAAATATGCATGTGTAGAGAGTGTATATAAACACAATAGACAGGTAGACACACGGACAACAGAGGCTCTTTTAGGTCTTCGAGTAATCCCAAGACCACCGGGTATGCTGCTGCTGCTAAGTCACTTCAGTCGTGTCCGACTCTGTGTGACTCCATAGACGGCAGCCCACCAGGCTCCCCCGTCCCTGGGATTCTCCAGGCAAGAACACTGGAGTGGGTTGCCATTGCCTTCTCCAGTGCATGAAAGTGAAAAGTGAAAGTGAAGTCGCTCAGTCGTGTCCGACCCTCAGCGACCCCATGGACTACAGCCTACCAGGCTCCTCCGTCCGTGGGATTTTCCAGGCAGAAGTACTGGAGTGGGGTGCCATTGCCACCGGGTATAGTGCAGTCAAACACTTGTGCAAGGAAGGGAGAAAGCACCTTCATTTCAGTCTGGGCACCGTCATCTCTTCCTTACTGTATCCCTTAAATATCAATGGAATCTGCTTGAAGTTTTGTACCTAAAGCTGCCACATCTTTGGTATTTCCTCCAAAGGGAAAACTTGCAAATTCACTGGACAAGCCTAGCAGCCACTAGAATTCCAAAGCTTCAGTTTTTATCTGTAAAGTTGAAAATAATACCACTTTTAAATGTTACTACAAAAATAAAATGTGCTCCTTCATTTATTCACTAAACAACTCTTAACTCAATAGCTGATATGGGCCATACAGAAAGTGAAGAAAAACAATAACAACTCAGGTTCTAGTCTGATGGAGCCTATGAGGCTCCCCATAAAGACAACGATTAAAGAAGGACACCGAAACACTGCTTCCAGAATCATCCAGACACTTAGAGAAACGTGGGCTGGTGGGCCCCATCCTCAGAGTCTCTGGGGGTTGGTGGGAGAATCTGCACTTCTAACAGGTTCCCAGATTGTGATGCTGCCGCTGATGTGAAGATTGTGTTTTGAGAATCACTGCACTAGTAGATATGAAATGGCAATTTTCCTAAGTGTTGCAATGCAGAGGGACGTGGAATTAACAGAAATGGTAACGGGGGCATTTGATCTAGTTAGGGAAGTTAGAGATGGCTTCCCAAAGCAAAGGACCTCTGAAATGAGATCTAAGTTGGTGTTAGAGAAAATACATGACAATGAAAAGAGTGAATAAGATAATTCTAGGCATCAGGAGTAGCCTGTGCAAAGGCCCTGAGGGCAAAGGACCAGGGGAAGAATCTCAGACTGAAAAAAAGGGGGTCTGTATGGCCCAGAGGGGAAAGAGTGGGAGGCATGCCCAGTATCAGGGCTGAAGAGAGAAACAGGGGCTAACGGGGGCAGGGCCTCAGAGGCCCACTCCAGGGACATCTTACTCTGTGAGGCTTGGGAAGCCCAGAAAGGCTGTTGGTGCACTGTGAGGTGACGACGAGATCACTCAATCCTGAGACGTTTTCCTGACTTCCTCCAGGGATCACTGTCCCACCGTCAGTACTCAAGGTCTCTCATTTCAACCTCAGCTCTGCCAGTTACAGCTTGGGTGGGTTGCACATTCTTCTAAGCATCAGTTTCCTTACCTGGAAAATGCTGGCAACTCCTTTCTAGTAAGTTTTGTGTGGATGACTGAATTAATCAAGTCTGACTCTTAGACCCATGTCGGGCACAGAGTAAACATTCAGATGTTAGCTGCCATGATCACCATTCTTCACTGACTACACCTCCTCCCAAATGTTATATCCACAGGACAGGAGAAAATACAGTTCACTTTCTTAAAAGGACTTGCAGGTAACTTATCTCACTGCAAAGGTGACACCAGCTTAAACCACAAAGAGGAGAGTCTCTAAACAGCCCTAAACCCAAGCAGCTTCAGCGTCCACAAAATTAAGAACTTAATGGCAGAAATCGATATCGCTCCCCGCCCAGCCCTCAAATACAAGTTCCAGAGATAAAGAATTTTTATTTGTTCTGTTTTGGTCACTGCCACACCCCAGGTACCTAGAAGAGTGGCTCTAACTCATCTCTTATCCACTGAGTGAGAATGAGAACCCTTCAGTGTTGCTCCAGAGGCAGTTCATTCCATCACTGTCACGAAAACTCACGGCTGTTTCTCCTTCATTTCCCTCCCATCACTTAAGGAGTGAGGAATGTGTGAGCACGCTGCTTGTGAATTGATGGCTGGGGTCACTGTACCTAACAGCACAGTCACTTGGACACTGTCTCCCTGAAAGCTACAGTGACCACACCATTCCCTGTAGCCCAGGAGGCCTGGGTGCCTCGAAAGCTGAGTTGATGGCCAGCCTGGGGACGACACTCAGGACATTCTCTCACTGGCTCCCCTCCTGCTCAAAATTCTGTTCCAATCTCCTCAACAACTTCCCAGCATGCTCAGAATAAAGCTGTAAATGACCAGGCTTACAAACCCCTGTATCAAGTGACCCTGGCCCATCCCTCCAGTCTCTTCTCACCTTCCCCCGATGGGCTCCACATTCCAGCCAACCTCAGCTGGCCCTGAAAACGGGGCTCCTCCAAGTCTCTTGGCCTTTGTCTACTGCCTCCTCTGCCTGGTACCTGGTGCACCCTTCTGACCCCTACCCTTGTCCATGTATCAAGTCTCAGCTTAACATCTCTTTTCTTAGAAGTGAGCTCAGTGTTTAAGAATCCTCCCAGAGCCCAGAACAGAGATACTTACTCAATATACATTTTCCCTGTAAATTCCTTAAGAGGGGCACCAGGTTTGCTCAGGGCTCTAAATAAATATTCGTCCAATGACATTATTATTCTTTCACAAGGCCAAAACATATGCATGCCTGCACACACACACACACACACACACACACACACACACACACACAGTTCCTAAGGAACATCATGAATACCTACTCTTTATTTGCCACTTGTGATTTCAGTTTCTACAGAGACGAGTTCTTTCTACAGGGTAGCTCATGATTTTCCTAACACCCGGGATTCTCCTAGTTTAAGTCCCAGGTTACTTAAACAACAAACATTTATTTTCACAGTTCTATAGACTGAAAGTCCCAAATCAAGGTACCAACAGATTCAGTGTCTGGTGAGAGCCTGCTTCTATAGACAGCTGTCTTCTGACTGTGTTCTCACAGGGCAAAGGGGCAAGGGAGCTCTCTAGTACCTTTTCTGGAAGGACACTAATCCCATTCGAGTCATGACTGGCTCCTCCCTCATGACCCAGTCACCTCCCAAAGCCTCAACCTCCTAGTACTGCAGGTTAGGATTTCACCTCTGAGTTTTGGAGAGACACAAACACGCATCCCATAACACCCATCTATTTATTTCCTGCCCACTGCTTCCCAAAGCATGTTTATGAATCACCTGGAAATATTATCAAACTACAAAACACAACCAAATAGGCCTGATGTGGGGCCCAGAGTCTGCATTTCTGACCAGTTCCCAGGTGCTGCAGTGGCTTAGGGGGCCGTGCTTTTAGACAAGGTCCTCATCCATGGAGAGGCTTCCACGGCACTCTCCTCACCCACTTCCATTCCCTCAGGGCAGGTGCACACTCCCCAGAAACAGCCAGGGGTAGAGGAAGAGCGAAGATCCCTTAAGTAGAGGAGAGGGGTGGCAGAACCATCCAGGACTTCATGAGACACTCACAGCCACTCCACCCACTCTCAGAAGCCTATTGTGGCCTAATAACTGTGATTTTTAGATTAGCACTGGTTGTAAAAGCAGAGCAACAGGAGACACAGTCTACATGAATGAAGACGGTGAAGGAGGAGGTGGCACCAGGGGGCACACGGAGGGAAAAACAGGAGCCAAGCAGGAGCCAGACTCACACTCTGAGCCAGTCTACCCCCCAAACGTGCATCACCACACTGAGGGAAACTCATAATAAATTAGCTGAAAGGGAATCTATCTGCAGTTGAAAAATCTGTCCTATTTCCTTTGCTCTGAACACCAGGGATGCCCTGGAGAGTAGCTGACTTCCCTTTAACACCTAAACCCATCAAATTAACTCAAGCTTCTGCCAAATTCCTGTCTGCAGGGTGTTCTGGGTCACAGAGACCACAGTGTAGACATTAACTGTGAAACTGTAAAGAATGTATTACCAAAAATAAAAGACAAAAGCAGAACTAGAATTATACACAAAGCTGAGGATTTCTGTTTTTTTAAGAGGCTTTGGAGAGCCTAACAGCTTTCGTTGTCTCTCCTATGCTAAGCTGCAGGACAGAACAGTGTGCCCCTCCTTGGTAGGAATTGTCACTCTGAGTATCAGTTTAATATATACTCAACATAGTGAAGCTCTCATGGTAAGATTCTGGAAGACTGCTCCTCTGGGGTTCTTGAGTAATGAGCTATAAAAAAAAAAAAAGAGAGAGAGGGTCAGCGCTGGTTACTTGAGCTCTGGGAACTCTGGTACTCAGAGAGAGAGAAGGCAACCTAAGTTTTTAAGGTCCTAGGCCTTTATCAACATGGAGAGACATGAAAATACAATGAGGCAACTGAAAAAGTTGCTTTTGGGATTGTGCCTACACAAGGGCCCTAATGATTGAGGCCAGCATGCCTGGCCAGGTGCTAACAGCAGAGATGGAGAGTCTGGGATGGGGACCTGTGTTCTTTCTTGCTAGAGATCAGAAGGGGAAGAGAACAGGGGAACATTTTCTTCTTCTTTGTCTAACTCCGCTGGGTATCTCAAGGCCTAGTTTTAATACAGGTTCCTCAATCGCTTTACCACTGTAGTTTTAATGACATGGAGTCAGCATATTACCCTCTAAAAATATGGAGAAAACGTACCTACCAGACCTTATTCCAACATCCCACTGTGGCTGCATTTCTTACAGCATCACACCAGGCATTAAGCACAGCAAGGTCACCTGCACTTCTATATTTGCAACCTCCTCCTCTAAACTTGAGGTTAGTGATGTTGGTCCTTCTTGGCATAAGGAAAGGTTGGCTAATTCATGCACCCAGGATGCATCAGCTGTATCTACTCTGCAAATGTTTGGAGCTAAAAGTATCATTCTGCAAGAAAGAAACTTGGTGGGTCTCTTAAAAGGCATGCCATATCACAACACAGAGACCCTGGGGCTAGCAGACAAGACTGAGGGAGTGATACACAGAGTATGTATGCACATAGATGGACACCAGAGAGGAAAGCTTAGAAAAACAGATAAAACCCACCTTCATCAAAAAGTGATTCAACCTGAAACATACATCTGTAAACATTCCTCAGATGAAATGATGGGTGAGCGCCAGGTAGAGAAGGAAGCATTAACTGAAGCTGGATTCACGAAGCCTTCCATGACATTCCAGACAAAGAATTCCTCTGATCCATCTACAAAGGGGCTGTTCTCAAAAACCAAGGACCGGGCAGGGCTTTTGGAGGTGGAAGTAGCTAGAGGTCAGTACTTCAACCTAACTTTAGTGCAGAGAAGATGACAAGGGGAGTTCATACCTACAGAGGATTTTCTTGGTGAGACAGGACAGGAGGATCCTAGAAACAGCACTGGCACAACAGTGATGGGGAAATGAACATGCAGGAGTGGGGTGCCATGCAGCTGTGTTTCTGGTAAACTCTGCACCAGCTCCCAAGTCCAAAGGAACAGAAAGTTGGGGAAGAAGAGAAAGGAAACCCAGAAAGATGGAACCCCAGGGTGGGGCTTGCATGCTTTTTCCTCCTTCCTATTCCTGCATCTGCTCTGAAACCATCTCACATTCCAATCAGAACTGAGAGGTATACACACTAGGATTCAAAGTGAACCAACGAAATAAAGCAGCCCAATGAAATAAACTAATGGCTCCGATTTTCCCAGACCATCAGCTTCAGATTTGTGATTTGTTAAAACAGCACCTCTTACTTTTTCCTATTTCTTGAACTACAGCAAACTACACCTCACACACGCAAACCAAACTAACAAGCTGTCTAAACAAATCAGCTGAGGGGTCCATTTGTTTTACCAAATCAGGACTTCACTGAAAATGTAATCAGTAGAAACCAGAGACCTTGGACGAAGGGCACAGAAGGTGAAATAAGCATAAAAGCTTTTCTTAATAATAGCGCCAAGCACTCTAGGTATTGTTTGGGGACAAACGACGAGTTCTGATTGGCTGCTTAGATTGGATTTCTTTCTCGTTTGTCAACTTGGAATCAATAGCTTCTGTGCATTTCTAGAGCCATCTCTTTACCACAGGGCCCACGTCCATCCATCAGGAGGTCCGTGGCAGAGCCAGGAAGGAGTCGCTGCTCAGCCCATCTGACATTGTAATTGGTTCACCTCCTCAGGAATTTATTTTCCTCCCCATCTCTAGGTTTCTAAGAGAAATCAACAGAATGTGGCCTGACTCTCTCACTTGGGTTTTGTGAGCAAAGAGCAACCACTTCTAGCGGAGAGAAGACATTTCTGAGCTGGGCGGCTATGTCTTGCACGCTGCCCTTTACATGAGCAGAATTAGAATCTGTGGCTCCAGGAAGTTCCGCCACCTGCTTCCGGCCTTTGGTTCTACTGTGGCATCTGATATTCCCAGCACAGTTGCTACCTCAGAAGAGCGGGCCAAGGTTACCATTAGTTACTAGTTACAGCCGCTCCAGCCATAGCATCTGCATGTTCACATTTTAGCTCAATCCTGATAATTACCTTGTCCCCAAGGATAGGAAGAAATGTGGCTCCCTTTCTGACCCTCATCTCCTATCGCTGAGGCATCAGCATGGTCTCCCACTTCAACGCCTGCTTTTCCAATCCATTTACTTGTATCTAGCTCTCCTACCTCCATCTGAGACGAAGCTGGTTTCTTAACCGTGTTTCTCGTCTTTCTCTGCTTGCTGCCCATACTGGGACACTGCACCAAGGATAGTCATTTTAAAGTTCAGTTCAGTCATTCAGTCGTGTCTGACTCTGTGACCCCATGGAATGGAGCACACAAGGCCTCCCTGTCCATCACCAACTCCCAGATTTACTCAAACTCATGTCCATTGAGTCAGTGATGCCATCCAACCATCTCATACTCTATCATCCCCTTCTCCTTCTGCCCTCAATCTTTCCCAGCATCAGGGTCTTCTACAATGAGTCAGTTCTTCGCCTCAGGTAGCCAAAGTATTGCAGTTTCAGCTTCAACATCAGTCCTTCCAATGAACACTCAGGACTCATCTCCTTTAGGATGGACTGGTTGGATCTCCTTGCAGTCCAAGGGACTCTCAAGAGTCTTCTCCAACGCCACAGTTCAAAAACATCAATTCTTCAGCACTCAGCTTTCTTTATAGTCCAACTCTCACATTCACACATGACTACTGGAAAAACCACAGCCTTAACTAGATGGATCTTGGTTGGCAAAGTAATGTCTCTGCTTTTTAATACGCTGTCTAGGTTGGTCACAACTTTCCTTCCAAGGAGCAAGTGTCTTTTAATTTCATGGCTGCAGTCACCATCTGCAGTGATTTTGGAGCCCAGAAAAATAAAGTCTGACACTGTTTCCACTGTTCCCCCATCTATTTGCCATGAAGTGATGGGACCAGATGCCATGATCTTAGTTTTCTGAATGTTGAGCTTTAAGCCAACTTTTTCACTCTCCTTTTTCACTTTCATCAAGAGGCTCTTATAGTTCTTCTCCACTTTCTACCATAAGGGTGGTGTCATCTGCATATCTGAGGTTATTGATATTTCTCCCAGCAATCTTGATTCCAGCTTGTGCTTCATCCAGCCCAGTGTGTCTCATGATGTTCTCTGCATAAATTTGACCTTTTCATTTAAACCTTTCAGTGTTTTGTATCGTCTTTAGGATGAAAAGCCCCAACTTCCTCTCAGACTCTTGTTCACCTTTCCTACCTTATCCCTGTGTCTGTCTCCCTCCCTCGACCTCAATCCTCAGGTCATACTTTTTTCTATTTTCCAAATGTGCTATGCCCTTTCTTGGCTTTGGGTTGGTGACCATTTTATTCTCTTTGCTCTGAATACTCCCCTCTGCCTTTAGCTCCTTTCCACAGCTGTTACTCAGCCTTCATGCCTCACTTTATACCCAGATAGACCTGCCCAGACCCCCACATTCCACCTGTGGTAATATCATCACAATTGTTAAGAAAAGGACTATGTCTTATTCAGTTATATAATATAACCCCTGAATGGGCCACAGCATCTCCAGCCCAGAGTAAGTGCTCAACAAACATTTGTTATATGAAATTAAATTGTAAAGAGTAAGAGGGAAAGATAAGATGTACAATATCCCCTCATTTGTATCTTCCCAGAGTGTGGGTTTTATCAATCACTTCCCCGCTATGAGAAGCTTTCTTACTGTGGAAAATGAAAGTATTTACATAAGTACATGTATAATAGAAAAGTGCCTGACTCTGAATCAGACTGGGAGAAAGTCCCCCAACATACAGGACAAGATACAAGGAGAAGAGACCGGGATATATCAGATCAGATCAGATCAGTCGCTCAGTCGTGTCCGACTCTTTGCGACCCCATGAACTGCAGCACGCCAGGCCTCCCTGTCCATCACCAGCTCCCGGAGGTCACTCAGACTCGCATCCATCGAGTCAGTGATGCCATCCAGCCATCTCATCCTCTGTCATCCCCTTCTCCTCCTGCCCTCAATCCCTCCCAGCATCAGAGTCTTCTCCAATGAGTCAACTCTTCACATGAGGTGGCCAAAATACTGGAGTTTCAGCTTTAGCATCATTCCTTCCAAAGAAATCCCAGGATTGATCTCCTTCAGAATGGACTGGTTGGATCTTCTTGCAGTCCAAGGGACTCTCAAGAGTCTTCTCCAACACCACAGTTCAAAAGCATCAATTCTTCGGCGCTCAGCCTTCTTCACAGTCCAGCTCTCACATCCATACATGACCACAGGAAAGACCATAGCCTTGACTAGGCGAAGGAAACTAAAGGAGGCAGGAGAGCTCTCCAAGCAGAAGGGGAAATGGTCTGCAAGTTGGGAGAGGGTCACAGTGTGAGACTATGTTTCAGGAGATGTCTGGGAAAGATGACGGTTATCATTCAAAAAGTCAAAGAGCCCTCAAAACTATAATTGAGCCCAGATGTAAGGGCCATTCTCACTAGAACTCATGATAAAAGAACTTGAAAGTTCTGAGACTGGAAGGAGAGAAGCAGGGTCTCTGGTTTGAATTTAAGGAGGAATCTTACAAAAAGGAAATCTACTCCAAGAACAAAGAGAAACTCATGCACTGGGTTCTATCACTGCCATACATAAAACTGGGCTCAGCAAGATCAGGTTGAATCTTGATCTTCTCTCTTACTACATACAGTCATGTGGCCTCATCAGATCACTGAAGCTCAATGCACCTTGGTTTCCTTGGTGAGGAAACAGGAAGGGCAAAGGAACTATAATAACAATTATTGGATACCTAACTTGCGTATGTTATTTCACTTCATCTACCTTAAAAGTAGATTTACGATACTCACATCAGAGATGAGAAAAGTGAGGCTTGTAGGGGGAGGAGGGAGGGTTAAGAAACTGACATTTAAATAAGGATTTGAACTCATTTGTTGATCTCTGAAGTTCACCCACAACATGGGCCCAAGAGGCCATGGTGGTGGAGTGTGGGACACCGGACTCTCAACCCCTAGTCCTAGCTCTGCCATTTATGAGTTTTGGTGTTTTGACAACTCACTGAACATCATCCCTGGCACTGGCTTTCCTCTTCTCTACAATGGGAATGCCCATACCTACCCTGCCTGCCCCCACATACTACTTATAAGCAGAGATACAACCAGATTTTAACATTCAGGGACCACGACATGAGTGAAGGTCAGGATTTATCTACTTTGCAAGTGAATCTAGGTCTGGCTTCTTCAATTATAGTCTTAACAGCAGCATTAGTTGGAAGATGCTTTGAGCAGGCATTCTTATTGGAAAATATGCTCCCTCATTTCCCTTCCTCACTAAGCTCTGGAGAATAAAGAGGGTATGAGCAGCAAAAGTGATGGGCTTGTGCAAGTACGCTGCACAAGTATAATAAAAGTAAGCACATCCATGAGCAGTGAAGCAGTTCTATACTGTAGACTTCCCTATTTAGTTCATGTTTCCTATTTTTCTTAAATTGAAAGGATTCCTTCCATTGTCTTTTAGATAAGGTCATTGGGTACAAATACTTAGGATGTGACATATTTCCTCTCTTCAAAGATTCCCACTTTGACAAATCATTTCCCAGAGTGGACTGGTAAAGTCAATCAACAGTACAATCTTGCTAAAGTTAATAAAGTCATGAGGTTTTGTCCCCAGAGTAGCTCCATTGTAAGAACTTGTCCTGCTAAAGGTCAACACACACAGAGCTACACGCTCCAGGCAAAGAGCATGCCTTTGTGAGATTTGTAAAGGTTTCTGCGTGTTCTCACTTAAAGCAACCCAACACAATCTGATGGTTGTCCTGGGAATCCTGTGGCACAGAGACGGTGCCATCAACCTAAGTCATTTCTGACCCCATTAGAAACCAACCTTCAGAAATGTGGGCAAAAAGCAGCTTACAGCTTAGAGGATACCAGCAGCTTTTTCATCTAATGAGCCTTGGGCACCGTTTCATTTTCTCTACCATGTACTGGTCTATGGTTTGAGCTGTCAGAATCGGAGCCTATCAATACCTTTCCTTTTCCACAATGCACTTAATCCCCTTTTCACAAATCAGTATCTGAGTTTAAGTAGGAATAAACCAACATTGATTGAGTTCCTACAAAATATATTAAGCCCTGGAGTAGGAAATGGCAACCCACTCCAGTATTCTTGCCTGAAAAACCCCATGGACAGAGGAGCCCTACAGTCCATGGGGTCATAAAGAGTCAGACAAAACTGAGTACACACACACACACACACACTCTAAGGCAGTTAAATAAATCTTTACAGAGAGGTTGAGGAAATCCTCGAACTATGATCTGAACCCAGGTCCAACTGACTCAATAACTTCTGCTAATTTCACTCTAACATAAACATTCTTGGAAAACAAGTATGTTTTCATCTAAACAAAACAAAATCAATTGCTGAGAAGAGCTCCTAAGTGCCCCTGTTACTTTGGATGAGAATAAAGCATATCATTTGAAGAAAACACTGTGCCTGGCACCATACCCTGTAGAGTCCTATAAAAAGTGGGGAGGGGGGCAAAAGCAGAGGGCTCCTGATAAACATGGACACGTAGATAAAATGGAAATAAGATTCTTCATGAAAAAACCAACTATAAATTAATGCACAAAGACTCAATGCAGAGATAGACCAAGTAGATGAAAGAAACAGAATGATTCCCAGTCTAATAAACTCCATGATAATATTATGGAGATTATTAATGTATCCACAGGAATGATGTGTCAATCAGAAAGGGAAGTAGTCAACAATGGAAGATGGAGCGGGTGGAGGAAGAGTCAGCAAAGTCAGCTCTGATGGACTTTCTCTCCTCGCAGAAGACAGCATCTTGATGAGCAGAATGAGTATTCTGGCACTATTGACAAAGTGCAGAAAGATCACAGTGATAAGCTATTTTAGCAGAAGAAAGCTGCTCAAGAACACCTAAACTCCTTTGCTGAATTCCAAGTTCACCAAGCAAATTTGTGATTAAAATTTAGCTTCTCGATATTAAAAGAAAGTACAATTAAAGTACAAGTCATGCCAACAGGCGCGCTTAGGTCTATCTGAGATTCTATTTCTTATTATACTTTAGTAAAAGTACATTATAGTTTTATACATCAGTCTCTTGGTGCTTGACTAATATGAGTCAATGGCTTGGAAGTGAAGTCTCTCTTGTTGACGTACTCACCAAGACTGTTAATCAGAACAGTTGTTGGGACTTTGCAAAGCTGCTGACCGGGCCAGAGCCACAAGGAAGGCATCATGATAAGGCATCCTATGGACATCCTGTATCTCCCAGTTGGCCTTTTAACTCAATGCCTCTCATCTTCCATTCAGTGTGCAGTCTCTGTGCAGTTATAGCACGGAAGAGAGGGAACTTAGCTCAGTGCAGTAATATGGAAAATGCACAGGAGTTTAAATTAAGAGATTTGAGTTCATTAAGTGACAGGTTTGCCAATTCACCGTGTGACATTAGAAAAGTCTTATCTCCTCAAGCCTAAAACCGCACATCTGTAAAACGGGCAGTATAATGTTGCCAAAATAAAATTCTTCAAATTTTGGTCCTTTAAAAAAAAAGACCTGCCATATAAATATGTATGAAGATAGACAATTGAAACTCTCTTTTTCTCCAGGACAAACCCACAAAACTCTCTCTCAGGACCACAGGATGCCAGTCTGGCATTTGCCATCTGCCAGCAGAGCGACCTTGAGCAAGCTGAGAAACTCTGGGGGTATCTATTACTTTGCCTGTAAAAGAAAATATTACATCTTATGTAAGAAGGCTCTGCCAACTCTGAGGTGTTGAATCTACGGTAATCAGGATTTAATTGTCCAGAATGAACTGTGCTTGTCTAATGCTCAAATCATAGCCAACAGCTTTCTCTCTGCTTTGTCTGAATTCAGCAATGCTAATGCTAAGTCTACTCCCCTGATGGCTCAGCTGGTAAAGAATCTGCCTGCAATGCAGGAGACACAGAAGATATGGGTTCAATCCCTAGGTCAAGAAGATTCCCTGGAGAAGGAAATGGCAACCCACTCTAGTATTCTTATCTAGAAAATCCCATGGACAAAGGAGCCTCGTGTACTAGCGTCCATGGGGTCATGTCGAACACGACTAAGCAAGTAACACTAACTAACGTTAAGTCACTTCAGTTGTGTCTGACTCTGCGACCCTGTGGACTGTAGACCGCCAGGCTCCTCTATCCATGAGATGTTCCAGGCAAGAATTCAGTCAAGCTCTCTTCAAACCATACCCTGTATGATTCTCAGAGTAACTGTAACATAATTTAAGTCTGACCATGTTACATATTTTCTAAGAAGGCTTCCACTGAAAGAGCCTTTCACTGCCTTCAAAATAAAAATAAATATGTTCTGCTTGTCTCATAAAGCTTCCTCCCGCCACAATCTGGCTTTTGCCTTCTCTTTCTCCTATCTCTCCCCCATACATACTTAGTTATTTATTTTTATGAAATGATATTCTGCTACAGATGGTCCCCAGATATCTGGTGTTGATGCCTTGATATGTGCAGAGAATTCTCTTTTGAGGTGACTGTGAAATATCTAGTTAGAAATGTCAGGTAAGCAGGCAGACCTGTGTGTCTGAGGCTCATGGGAAATTTCAGCTACAGAAATTAACTCTGAAGTCAGCTGAATAGACAAAAGTTAACCCCATGATGCGAGTGGAGGTGATCACCTAGGAAGCTATGCAGAGAGCAAACAGTGACAGGCTGATGGCAGAATGTTGGTTAAACAAATACCAGCATTTAAAGACTTCACACATTTTAGCCCAATTTGTGAAACATTCTACAAGGTGAACAGTGGACAGGGCAGAAAGGCTGGGAAGATCATCTTTCCATGTTGATAACAATTGCACACAGAAGAGATAACCTATTTTTCAGAAAAATAAACTGAGACTTTAAGAAGCTATAATCATTTGAGAAAGGTGGTCAGGCTGGTAAATGACAAAGTTGGGGCTTATACCCAAACATTTTTTTTTTTTTTAACTTTAGCTCATCATCTTAAAATTACACTCTCCTGAATAAGCCTGATGACAAAATATCTGTCATCTCTTGCAGGCAATGCTAGAAGTAATAAATTACATAAAGCTCAATGTAAATAAAGAAGTGATTATGATTGATAATAAAAGGACTGTTACACTTTAATTAATGAATTGGTTGGATTTCCCAAGTGACACTAGTAATAAAGAATCCACCTGCCTTTGCAGGAAATGGAAGAGATGCAAGTTCGATCCCTGGGTCAGAAGATTCTCTAGAGAAGGCAATGGCAACCTACTCCAGTATTCTTGCCTGGAGAATCCCATGGACAGAGGAGCTTGATGGGCTGCAGTCCACAGGGTCACAAAGAGTCGGACACAACTGAAGCGACTTAGCATATACACACAATGAATTGGTTAATGGTGGTTCCTTAAGTTTAGTTAACTAAATGGTTTATTTGCAAGAAGTAAAATATTAAGGAGTTACAGCTAAAAGAAGAGTGCCATCATCCTCAGAGTCTGTGGGCAAGCAGTTCCCATGGTAATCAAGCATAGAGTAAAGATTAAAATTTCATTTGCCTATAAACTTTCATTACCTGTAAAATGAAATAAGCATAGTATTACATAGTTAAAGGCAAGCCTTCATTATAAAAGTAATAATTCCACCTTTGATGGACATCAGAAATTTGCAATTAACCTGTCAGCCATACCCTAGCCAGAGTTTCTCTTACACCAGACAGAAAGCCTGGTCAAATCTGTAATAATCACTCTGTCACCCAGCACATATCTTTGGCTAATGGAAACACCTTCAAATTTAATGTTGCTTAACTAATGTTTAACTAAAATAAGCTCTTTATGCAGTTTACATGCAGCAGGTGATATGGCTTATTCCCTTTCTTATTTATAGTCATTAAGTTTTCTAGCTCTGAAGTAGTTTCTAATTGAATTTGCTCATTATTATCATTTAGCGTCTAATGCAAGCTCTTGGGGACAAATACTGAACTGTCAAAATGTAATGTGCAACATTTTGCTGGACTGTGGTGTGACTACCTTCTAGCATGTTCAGAGCCAAGTCCTGGAGAAAGCTCATGGGCTTGGCACGGCTGCCCGCCAACGTGTGTGTGTGTGTGTGTGTGTGTGTGTGTGTGTGTGTGTGTGTGTGTGTGTGTGTGTGTGTGTGTGTCTGTGTGTGTGTGTGTGTGTGTGTGTGTGTGTGTGTGTGTGAGTGTGTGTGTGTGTGTGTGTGTGTGTGTGTGTGTGTGTGTGTGTGTGTGTGTGTGTGTGGTCTTGGTCTCTCCAAAAATGTTGTTCCCCCAGACACTCCTGCACTATTCTATTGCTAGATGAAGACTTAGAAGTAAATAAGAGCCAGATGCCATTGTTCCTAAAAAAAGATAATTCTCACAGGGAAAAAAGTAACACAAGAAAACAAAAAACAATTAGCCTCTTTGACAACCTGGTGTGTTGAAAGGAGGCCGCAGCACATACATCCAGGGGTGTCCTGTGTTTCTGTAGAGATCAAGGTAAGATGTGAGACGTACAAAGTAAGATGTAACAACACTTATATCACTTCCTCGAAATCCTGGTCAGCTTCTCACCCTCTGCCCTGCTTTCCAAACCAAATGAAGTGTTGATGGTTTTCCACTGAGGTAAAGGGTTCATTCCCTTCCATCATATCTTCCCACTTACTGTTAAAGAGTAGAGAGGGCAGAGGAACAAGGCCTCTAGAACTTGGGAAGGGAATTCTGCCCTATAACTCTTCAGTATGCATGGAAAATAAGGATTCCCATATTTCTAAGCTGAAAACACTGCATCTCTTTCCTCTTGCTGTGAAATCCACAGCAGCCACTGCCAATTGCTAAGTGTAGCCTGGGTATCCTAGTGAGGGACACAGATTCCCAGTGCTTTTCTATACAAGGAAATGCTTTGTCACTACCTCTTAGAAAAGAATGAAGAACTATCCATGTTCTGAAGCCCCAAGACATGGAATGATATTCATTCAAGAAAATGGGGTCAGTTTAACCAGTGAGAGATGATTCATTCAAACACAGCCACAAAAATCAGATGGTTTCCTCTGGAAAAGCAAGCTTAGAGAAGCTTCCAAATCTAGAATTATAATTCAGAGGCCAAGGCAGGGCTCTGAGGATTCCAAAATGCAATGGTATGTCAGAAAGTACACATGAGCTTCTTCTGGACGTTAAAAATACCTGCATTAACAAACACCTCTTCCCACATCTACTTTCAAATTCAGAGACTCCAGGCCACCAAAGTTAGGCAAAAGGAGGACCTCAGAAGAGAAGGGTGTCAAAAGTCATCCAGGAGCCATCACCTCACTTCTTTCCTGACTACAGAACCCTGGTTGGTTCAGGCAAGGGCGGAGGACCCTTGTTCTCAGAGAAAGTAGGCCCCTACTTCCACATCCCCATGAAAAGATGAAGCATGATTGGTTTAAACCAGGCAGAGTAATTGCATCCCCTCCTTCAATTATTGGTCTTGGGATGAGCAGGTGGGCTCATCAGATATGAGAGGTTTGCCGTGAAGGACCACTAATGCCTCACTCAGAGAAGGCTCTTTGTCCTCCTTCCTTCCTCCAGCCTGGAATGAGGGTGCAATGCCTGGATGTGCAGGAGCCATGCTGAGACCATGAGGCAACAAACCTGAGGATAAAAGTCAACATATGATGGAATGGACTGAAAACAATGTATTTCCTAATGGCTTTGTCAGACTGTGGGAGCATCCCTGGACTGCCTAGCTTGGAATTCATGGATACATAAGAAAAAAAATCCTTATTTGTCCAAATCGCCATTTTTCTACCACTTTTACCTGGAGGCATTTCTAAATTTATACAGGAGGAAAGCAGAAAGAAGCAAAGGTCCTGGCAGAAGGAAAATGATGAAAAAGGACAATGCTTGCCTCCTGTGGTAAGCCAGACGGGAATGGAAGAAGTGAGGATCTAACGAAGAATTCCTGACTGAGAACAGGATCTGGGGAGGAGAGTGGAGGCTTGGTGTCTGCAAGCAGACTCCAGGAGAGAAATGGACAGGGTGTAATAAGCGCATCATGGTGCTACTGCCACTGCGCGTCTTTTAACTTCTAATCTGTATTCACAGTCGACAGGGCTTTCGCTCTATGGCTGCACTGCTTTCGCTTCTTCTGTGGGACCATTAGCCCTGTGAGCATGGCACAGTCCACGCTGATTCCACCAAGCATGTTGCTTTACTCAGAGCTCTTTCATCTGTCTGCCTTCTCATTATTCTCCTGATATGATGCCTGGGTGTTTCTGGCTCTGACTTAAAAGCCCACCTACGGTGTTAAAATGAAAAGTAAAACCACAAAATACATAAAACAAAAATCAAAGAAAGAGAAAGCCATAAAGAAGGAGAGAAGAAGAGGCAAAGGGTGTTTCTTTTGGCCCCTGTCTTCCAGCCACTCTCTGCATGCAATGTGGGAAACCCGGGTTTGATCCCTGGGTCAGGAAGAACCCCAGAGAAGGGAATGGCAACCCACTTCAGGATTCTTGCCTGGAGAATCCCACGGACAGAGGAACCTGGCAGGCTGCAGTCCATGGGGTTGGAAGAGTCAGACACAACCTGGCAACGGAGCCACCACAACCATCATGTAAGCATCATCAATTGTCATGTGGCTCCTTACTGCTGTTATTGTGGTGGTGGAGACAGGAGACAGACAGTTCCTTCCTGAATTCGCAATCCTTAAAAATCAAGAAGTCCATTCGGTTCTTGAAGGCGATGCAGAAGCATGGCTTTTCCTGGCCCCTTTAGTTTCCCTTGTGAGAGATGGTACCTCCCATCCCCTTCAGTGACAGACATCAGAGCAATCCTCAGAGATGGCGGGATTAGGGGGATGGTCTGATGCAGGGGGTACTGCGACACTCAGGTCACTGTAACAAAGGGACTCATCCCCTCCTTTCCCAGCAGACTGCCTACCAGTCCCAAAGAAGCCTCTAACGACTTAACTATTGGATAATAGCGCCCCTCCTCAGGGGACACAGGCTGCTCCGGAATGGAAAGAGTTTCAGTGATTAAATGCACAGCTGTCGTTGATAGCTAAGACTGGATTTCTGAAAATAATTTGAAAATGTCCCTAACCTTATGCCCTTTTCTACTGCATCCTGGTCAGTCCTTTCCCCCTCTCTCCAGAGGGTCGAGATGGGTGGGTGTTGGGAGCAAAGCTCTCCCAGGATGTGGCTACAGCTCCAAGCCTCAAGGCCCTACCTACAGTCTGAATGAGGGCACTCACCATCTGCAAAGAACACAGGCTGGATCAGCTCGACCGGAGGCCCTCAGTGGGCCAGGCAGATTTTTTAGGGATCATCCCAGGGGTGTCGGCAAAGGTACAGATAGCGCCGATCAACAATGTCCTACAGTGCCCTTGAGAAATGCACTGGCACCCTGGGTACCAAGCGAAAATTCAGCTCCCAGATCCCAAACCATGCCAGCAGATCTTTAGGAACTAAAAGATGAGACCACTTCCTATTTATTTATCTTAAACTTTTGTGGAACAAATTGGGGGTTAAGTGCGTAGAAGAATAGGTGGAGACAGGCATAAAAGAAACATTCATCTTCATTTCCCTAGGGACTAACTAGGCAATACCACAGATGCTCAATGCATTAAGGGATGAAGCTAACTAGGGAGAAGGAAGCAGGCAAGGGAAGGAAGGGGAAACCTACCAACTGGTATATTGCACCAAAAAGCAAATTAGCTCAACTCTGCCTACAGTCTCGGCAGGCACCAAGACCGACCCCCTGCTACACCACACTCAGCAACCCCCCAGGCACTTTCCGACCCCCTGTTTTACTTTGGTTTTCTTTTAGCTGTTTTACTTTTCTCCAGAGCACGTAACTGACAAAAACGTACACACATTTTAATGTGTTCTACTTCGAATTTAACTAGATTGCCCTGGAGGCAATAAATTTATCAGATTTTTTTCTCTGTGTCCTTAGAAGGATACCTAGAACATCAGATCAGATCAGTCGCTCTATGCACTTAATAAGTGAATAAAAAAGATAATTCTGTAAAGCACTGTGCACGATGCCTGACACATATTACAAGCACAACAAAATGACGGCTAACATGACCACGCCCCATTGAGTCCTTGCAACAGTCGAGTGAGGCGATTGGAATTATCTGACTCTACAAATGAAAAAAATAAGGCTCGGAGGACATAAATAACTTGACCTAGGTGACAACAGCTGGCGAATGGCAGACATAGGTTTCCAACCAGGTTTTGCCTGCCTCCAAAGTCTACAGTCTACTTGCCACATTGTATCAATCTATCACGCCAAAGTCATACCTGCCTTTCAGCTCCATCCTGAATTCCAGGATGGCCAAGCTAAGCACAAAACAGAACGTGATGACAGGAACTGAAAACTCGAGTAAGCAAATTCCAAAGTGAGGTCGTGGATCCTTCAGATTAAGACATGTGTGTATATAGTAAATATCTGTGGATAGAGCAGTGTAGCAGATGGGGAAGGCAGAAAGCACATCAGTTTACTCCCTGGGAGGAATCTGTAATGCTCCACTGATGCGAAGTGAAGCAGCCACATAGAGTAGAATCGTTCCCAGATTGGGAGTTGGAAGTTCTGGGTCCAGTTCACAGCCTTTCTATAGTCTAGCTGTGATGCCTTGGGTAAGTCAATTTCCCTCTCTAGACTATGGTTTCTCTTCTTAAAAAGCAGACAGGAAGACTGCTAATCCAACCCTTCCCACTCTAACACACTTACTTCTTTGGGTGTTATGAGGGTAAATGAACTCAGGGCTGTGAAAAGTCAACCCCTTTCCTGTGGTCATGTCTGGATGTGAGAGCTGGACTGTGAAGAAGGCTGAGCGCCAAAGAATTGATGCTTTTGAACTGTGGTGTTGGAGAAGACTCTTGAGAGCCCCTTGGACTGCAAGGAGATCCAACCAGTCCATTCTGAAGGAGATCAGCCCTGGGATTTCTTTGGAAGGAATGATGCTAAAGCTGAAACTCTAATACTTTGGCCACCTCATGAAAAGAGTTGACTCACTGGAAAAGACTCTGATGCTGGGAGGGATTGGGGGCAGGAGGAGAAGGGGACGACAGAGGATGAGATGGCTGGATGGCATCACTGACTCAATGGACGAGAGTCTGAGTGACCTCCGGGAGTTGGTGATGGACAGGGAGGCCTGGCTTGCTGCGATGCATGGGGTCGCAAAGAGTCGGACACAACTGAGCAACTGAACTGAACTGAACATAAAATGAACACATGACTCTCCCCCACAGAGGGGCAAAAGGATTCACCGATCCACTGAGCAGCTTCAGCCTCTCCCATGTGCCCCTGCACTGGCTCTTGGGTCATGGTGGCACTCTCGAGCCAAGCCTTCACAACTGCCATTCCTTAAACTCTGCTTTGCCTTGACCAAAATTAATCACTCCTATAGGTCTCTGACCTGGAATTCTGCTTGTCTCCAAGCCTGACTACAGATACCAAAAGTGGAACATAGCCCCTTGTCAGTTTCTCCTGGGAATTAGCCAACTATAGTGAGACCTTGTTGCTCCCAGACCCAGTGGTTATTTCCCACTGCTTGCCCAACATCCCCTCCAAAGAGTGTGCTTATTCCTGCTTGCCCTTTTCACCCTAGAAAAGAAAACCTCTTACTTTGTTTTATTTGATTTTCCAACGCTTTCAGACCTTACTGCCATATCATTCTCCCTATTGAAGAGTGCATTTCCCCTCCCTTGCAATAATCCTTTTGAAAAAAGTCTCTCCTTACTAAGCCTTGATTTATTTTTTTTGACATCTCAACTGCTATGAATATACAACTTTCTAAATATATCTCAAATTCCCTCACTTCCCTTCACATTCACAGCCACTGCCCTAGCCCAAATTTAGTCCACCATTGACTCTCTCCTGGAGAATGAAAATTTTAGCATCTATTCTTATTCCCCTCCAATCCACTCTCCATCCCACGGCCAAAGTGATCTTTATAAGATAAGTCACCGTCACGTTACTTCTGTGCTTACCACTATTCAACAATTTGCCTTTAGGATAAAGTTTAAATCAGTAGTAGTAGTAGTGTTAGACCAGGCTTCCCTGGTAGCTCAGCTCGTAAAGAATCTGCCTGTAAGGCAGGAGACCTCGGTTTGATTCCTAGGTTGGGAAGATTCCCTGGAGAAGGGATAGGCTGCCCACTCCAGTATTCTTGGTCTCCCCTAATGGCTGTTGGTAAAGAATCTGCCAGCAATGTGGGAGACCTGGGTTCAATCCCTGGGTTGGGAAGATTCCCTGGAGGAAGTGGTTGCATGGCAACCCACTCTATGGGTCGCAAACAGTCAGACACAACGGAATGACTGGGCACAGTATAGCAAGTTAGTCACTCAGTCATGTCCAACTCTTTGCAACCCCTAGACTGACTGTACAGGCCAGGCTCCTCTGTCCATGGAATTCTCCAGGAAAGAATACTGGAGTGGGTTGCCATTTCCTCCTCCAGAGGATCTTCCTGACCCAGGGATTGAACCCAGGTCTCCTGTATTGCAGGCAGATTCTTTACCATCTGAGCCACCAGGGAAGCATATGTCAATACCCCTGACTTCCCCTCCACTCTCCCTCTCTGTGCTCCAACCCCACCAACCCAGCTTCAGTTCCTTAAACTCCAACTTGACATTCTCCTTTCCAGCCCCTGGGCTAGCAACCACCTTCTGCCTGGAAGACCACATCTACCCCTGCCTAGCTGCTTCTTACTTATCCTTCAAATACCAGCTCAAGCATCATGACTTTAGGAAAATATTTCTGCTCCCTAACCCCAGCTAGGACAGGCTTTTCACACCTTTCAAGTTTAAGAAAGTTTGAAATTCTAGGTTTAGTTGATGATCATTTGATGTCTCTCTTCTGTCTCCAGAACATAAGTTCTATGAGGCCAAGAATGGGTCAATTTTTGCCTACCTTTGTCCTACTCAGAGGCTGTCAGATTCTCTCTGGCATATTGTAGGCACTAAGTAATATATCAATGAATATCATTTTAAATGACGGTGTCAAAAACAGTATAACATGCAAGAGCTCTCTTTATATATCATGATACAATCTTGAAATGGCGCATCTTTGGGATAAATGACTTTTCCCAGTTTTATTGAGATATACTTGATATATAACACTGTAGGAATATAAGCATAATGGATTTAATTACACACATTGTGAAATGATCACAGTAAGTTAATATTCATCATGTTGTATAGATAACTCTCCCCAAAAAGAAAAATCGTTTTTTCCCTTGTTATGAGAAATCTTAAGATCTACTGCCTTCATTTTCAAATATACCACACAGAAGTATTAACTATTGCTGTTGTTGTTCAGTCACCAAGTCGTGTCCAACTCTTTGTGGCCCCATGGACTGCAGCATGCCAGGCTTCTCTGTCCATCACTATCTCCCTAACTTTCCTCAATTTCATGCCCACTGAGTGCTACCATCCAACCATCTCATCCTCTGTCACCCCTTTATGCTCCTGCCCTCAATCTTTCCCAGCATCAGGATCTTTTCAAATGAATCATTTCTTCACATCAGGTGGCCAAAGTATTGGAGTTTCAGCTTCAGTGTCAGTCCTTCCAATGAATATTCAGGACTGATTTCCTTTAGGATGTACTGGTTGGATCTCCTTGCTGTCCAAGGGACTCTCAAGAGTCTTCTCCAACACCACAGTTCAAAAGCATCAATTCTTTAGCACATTGCCTTCTTTAAGGTCCATGCCTTCTTTATGGTCCATCGCTCACATCTATACATGACTACTGGAAAAACCATAGTATTAATTATAGTCATGTTAAAATAACTTTATTTTGATTCTGCATGTGACTATTTTATCAGCAAAGCAATAACAAATAAATGAACTAGTAACCTGGAAAGGGTGTGTGTGTGTGCTTCATTGATCTTTACAGATGTAGATGTGTATTATTTGAGTCTCTTTCAATATTTCACACTAATACCCTGATCCTAACCTAGCATAAGTCTTTCTGTCACCTTAGAGAAAAGTCTTACCATACTCACTGTTTCTGGGAGTAGAGAAACTGGAGTTCTGTTCTGACTCAGATCTGGGCCCATTCTCTTCCCCTCTCCACCTCCAATCCATCCTAAATAAGATCTTAAATAAGACCATTCATGCAACAGTAAAAATGAGATCTTGGTTGTATGGGCTTTATGTCCGATCTGTCTTCCTGGAAGCAGTCACCTATTATCATGGTGACCTTGAGCTTCTTGAAGACTGGAGACATCTTTACCCTCTGCATCCTTTGTTCTTAACCTAGTGGCTGTCATGTGATAGGGTCTCAATCAATATTTGCTGAATGACAGTAAACCACAGTGGTAATAGATGGTTTTCTGCGAACGTTCTATGGCACTAGCCTTAACCACACAATATCCCTTCCACTCCCCTCCACCCAAATCAATATCTTCTTTCCTTCACATGCACAGTGCCCTGATGTCATATAGCTGACCTAGCGCAACAAGCTCCTGATGAAATTCTGGCTAGGAAATTTTCTCTTTGGAGAGAACACAAGTTATTAAGCCTCATCAATTTAATGAGTCTCTTTGTTACCACTGACCATCTAGCTCTTCTAGCACTGACTGATGCCTTGACACTGTCAAATTTTGCTTGTATATAATCCTGCTCCTTCTTTAGAAAATTATATTTGAAATAAACACCTAAACTAGGTTTTCTACAGGCACTTTTTGGCTTTAAGCATGAAATATGAGCCTAGAGCAAGACAATGTGCACAGGAGGAAGAATATATGGATTAAAAAAAGATCCGTCAAGTCTTTTAATGGAAAGATTGAGGGTACCTGTGCCTTGAATCTACCATTAACAACAAGCGTGTGTTGAGCACACACTATACACCAGGCCCTGGGCAGTGGAGAAGGCATGGTTTGGCTTTCCCAGAGCATGTTATCTAATGTGCAAAATGGAGTATTATTTCAAGAAATAAATAGCAACTAAAAGCAGAAAGTCAGATACAAAAGAAACAGAATTAAGAGGTCCATGAGGAGAGAACCAGAATCCCGAGCATTAAGAGCAGAGCAGTACCAGAAACAAAAGCCTGATACCAGAACCCTAAGCAGCACACGTTCAGAGCCCTGACGAAACCTCAAGCATGAAGAGAATTCCAAATATAAAAAAGTAAACCGGCACAGATCACAAAAGCATAAATTCAGTGATTCTGAATTTTAAAAACTAAAAATAAAAATGAGATTCAATCATTTCTTACTATTCCTAGAGAGCCCACACACCTGAGCACCTCACCCCATCCTGGCCTCCATCATGTTTTGTAGAAACACATTCAAAGTGAAAATGGAAAGTGTTAGTCGCTCAGTCATGTCTGACTCTTTGCAACGCCATGGACTGTAGCCTGCCAGGCTCCTCTGTCCATGGAATTCTCCAGGCAAGGATATTGGACTGGGTGATTATTCCTTTCTCCAGGAGATCTTCCTGACCCAGGTCTCCCACATTGCAAGCAGATTCTTTACCATCTGAGTCACCAAGGAAGTTCAGAACCACCCTTAAAGCAGGTATCAAATCTTACTGCCTCACCTGTAAGGCAGAAGCTGATGGTTTTCCCGAACTGACCTTGCTAGGTCTCAGACTTCTTCTCCTTAAGCCCGTCTGCAATAATGGTCATAAATATTATCTCACCAAGAAAATATTCCCTGGGTAGCTTCTGGTCCAAGAAGAATGTGGAGACCATGGAGCAGACTCAAATCTAATGTCAAAACCTGTGGCTGTGTCTAGTCATTTCACAGCTCAGAGGAGAGCCACCCCAACCTAACTACAGATGCATAATTATAAAATTTAAATGCTGTTTGTTGTAAGCCACTACATTCTGGACTGACTTGTTAACAAGACCTGGCAAATATAGCTACTGTAAAGTCATAAAAAAAATTGTATTTTTAAGATTTTTTAAATAATTTGAGACAGAAGTTATAATGCTAGATTGAAATTATGATATAATTGAATTTATGAATGCTAACTGAAAAACTGAGGATAGAAAGTTACTTTTAAAACGACATTAAGGGAAATCCCTGGCAGTCCACTGGTTAAGGCTTTGCTTCTTTCACTGCTGAGGACCCAGGCTTTGATCCTCAGTCTGGGAACTAAGATTTCACAAGACACACGGCAAAAAAAAAATTAAAAATTAAAATTAATTAAATAAAATGATGTTAAAATATATTTTATATACATTTCCCAAAGGAATAAAATAAAGTATACCAATCTGTTAACAATGATCATTTTTACTTGGTATAGCTATGCTTGATTTTACTTTTTATTATCTGTCATGGAAATAGGTACTCAATATTATCTAGGTAAAAAATTGAACAAGTAAACTTCCATATATTCATGCTTTCTACAGTGACTGTATATAACTTTTGTAATCATAAAAGTGTTTCTTTTTTAAAAATGGAGATCCACCATCTAGCATATTGGTGATAATCCAGTGGGGACCATTCTTTATGAGGCTTCTTCCCAACAGTGGTAAACACTCCTGACGGAACTATAACCTAGTGATGGTTTACTGATTAGCATTTTATAAAGACAGAATAAGAGTTCTACCAAAGTCAAGGTTCATTTTATCAACTGTCCCAGCAGAGCCCCCAGGAACACTTCTCTATAGTGAAAAGAAATGGGATAGGTCAAGCATGTCATACACAGAGGAGACAAAGGACGAGCGTTCTGAAGGGACTGAGGGCCAGGGAAGCAGGAAGGTGAAAGAAAGATGAGCACGAAGTGAGAGAATTGAGGGGAAAAAGGAAGAAAGGGGAAAAGAAAACTTACGAAGAATCCACTCTGATCAGCTTCCCCATGAGGACGTGTTACTTCACCATCACACCATTGTCAATCTCCATTTATAGACAGTCGCAGGGGGCGAAGCCAACATGGGGCAGTAAGGACCTCTCCTGCAGCAGCTAAGTCAGATCCTCAAGTAGAGAGTGATATCTCAGTGCACTGCTCCGCGTTCCCCATGAACATCTTAGCCATTTGGTTTTGCAGAGTCATGGTTCCCTCTTGACAAGACCCCTTCTCATTATCACAGTTCAAAAAGAGAAGCCTTTCAGGCTAGACAACATGCTTGCAGAGGCCTTGGGTGACTGTTCTTCCCCTCTGCCTCTGGCACCTGTCTAGGCAGCCCCTAGGGGCCAGTCCACATTTTATGGCAACCCCCATGCCAATCATTCTGAATAAACAAGGGTCAATTTCATCCCTCTGGGAGGGAACTGTCTATTAAAAGGTAGACATGATTGCTAGCCTTCCCCAGTGGCTCAGCAGTTAAAGAATCTACCTGCAATGTAGATGTAGGTTTGATCCCTGAGTCAGGAAGATCCCCTGGAGGAGTGCATGGCTGTCCATGCCAGTATTCTTGCCTGGAGAATATCATGGACTGAGAAGCCTGGTGGGTTACAGTCCATAGAACCACCAAGAGTCAGACAGGACTGAAGCGACTGAGCATGCGCACACTGCTGTATCAAGCCTACAAGATGGATAGACCAGGGAAGAAAGGGCTGTGAGACTGATTCAGGAAGAAATGAAGAAGAGTAAATAAAGGAGAATAGAAGGGTGAGGGTAAGGGCAACAGAAAGGGCAAGGGACAGGCGAGTGGGAGGGGAGCAAAAGGGCATCGCCCATCAAGAGCTCTTCTCACCAAGACAGGGGCAAGGTCAGAGCCCTGTTTGAGATGGCAGAAGCGCCTGCCCAGGATGCCCAGGCCTGCTTCTCCTTCTGTCTGAGCTTCATTCTTTCCACGCCCATCAGTCCACTTTAAGCCAACACTGACTCTTGCCTCTCTACAGATAATACTAGCTTATAGAGGGAAGACACTAGGCCCCAGTCTAAGGGAGCTGCTAGATGATTCTCCTCCAGGCGTATCTGTATCTCAGCCCACTAGAAAATCCCAACCTGTGTGCATCTGAGGGTAGAGGGGAGGGACATTCAGGCCCCAAGTTTCTCAACATTTGTCAGATAGTAAGCCAGAATTCTAGGCTCCGTAGAGTAACAGGGTTAGACCCACTCATTTCTGTGTTTATTCAGCCTTTCCTCTTCTTTCCTCCACAAACACAGCCTGAGCTTCTTTTCTCTCCTTGGAAATGGGATGTTCAATACATGCGTGATGGCAGGGGGCAGATAAACAAATCCAAATACAGCGAGGTCCAGGTTTATGGCTGAAAAGTGAACGGTGTCTGTACATGTGTGTGTATGCGTGGGTATGAATGTAGGTGTGAATTTGGGTACATGGTGGCCCTGGATTTGTTGCCATATGGCAAAGTCTATCTCACTGGTCCTAAGTGTAAAGATTTTGTGCTTTTTTGGACCAGAGGAACTTAAAGAGTTCCTCTCCTTTATGTAGGAATCAAGAATGTAGGCAAGAGCATGTGGAAGATGCTGATGACTCTTCTAAATTCTGAATTTTACCTCAAACACACAGTTTCCAGCTCGGCTTATTCCTTAGATTCACCTCCTGAACATCGTGAAGCAGAGAACAGACAGGGTTGGAAGATAAACAAGGATCTCTCCATTTCCCACAGCTCTATCCCTTCCTGGGATACCAGACCCCACCTCCAAGACCTCCTATTTTAAGGAATGGAAAAGTAGAATAGAAAATCTGATACAATGGGTTTGAAAAGTACTACCTCCACTACTCACTAATTTTGTGACTACAACAAGATATGTAAACTGTCTGAGCCTTAGTTTCATGATCTAAAAATATGAGTTCAGTTTAGTCGCTCAGTCGTGTCCAACTCTTTGTGACCCCATGGACTGTAGCACGCCAGGCCTCCCTGTCCATCGCCAACTCCTGGAGTTTACACAAACTCATGTCCACTGAGTCAGTGATGCCACAAGCTTCATAAACCACAAACTTCATAAACTTCTTCTAAAATTTAAATGCAAATAATACTCCTCTAGGTATTAAACACTTAGAAAGTTACAGGTGTTGTGCTAAATTTTTTACATAATCATGTTCTTAAAGCCTCACAAAAACCTCAAAGAGGTTTGTTTTACAGATCAGAAAGCAGAGGTTCAAAGAGGTTAAAAACACACCAAAGGTTATATAAAAATCACTGATGGAACTGGGATTTCTATCAGCTCTGTTGGACATCAAAGCCTCTGCACCTTAAGCATAAAGTTACACCTGGTGTATAATAGATGCTCAATAAATGTGAATTACCTTTTTATACCTCCGTATGTGTGCATGTCAGTGAGTTTGATAATCTTGGCACAACCCTACACTACCCCAAAGATGTCTTTCAGTAGTCTCCCCATTCTTGGAGATGACCGGGAATCTGAATATTTAGAGCATTTCTTTAAGCATTGCTTTTTAAACAGATGTGTTGATAATGTATGATTTGGGTAATGAGATTTTCCAGCTCATAAGTTTCTAATTGTGAATTAACTAGCCTATTTGCAATATATAAAGGGACTATTACATGCAAAAAAATCACAAAGGACCTACAGAGCTCATGCAAAAAGATTCTCAGCCGCGTTGCACAAGGATCCAGCTGTCAGACCACCCCAAAGGCACAAAGCTAGAGTATCTCCTGACGTTGCTTTAGGACAGAGCACTCTGGTCCAGGATTCAAAATATTGTTACAAGTCCATCATGACTACTTGTGTGACTTTGAACCATTTAGACACATAACCATATAAACTTAGGTTTTTCCTTTTAAATTATCAGCACAAGAATATATAACTTTATGTTTCTGACCAACTCTAGCATCCAATGATTCTATATCAGCTGATATATGCCAAAACTATGATTTCCCTGTCAGTTGATGCTCTGAGATGGTCCTAATGCCAAATATAAATGCAGCCTTGCTTTTGAAATAATTGATTTAACCACACTCAGTCTAGGACTGTTTTCAGTGATAAGATTAAGAAGTAAATGTGATGCTGCTATTGTGGGCTCAAGATATTTTTATCAGGATATGAAACTGCCATCAGTCCTCAGAAATATATCAGCGAATCCCACTGGCCTCACAAATCCATACTCCATATGATGTCACAATGCTCAATAATCATATGGGTTATTACATTAGTAACAAATGCTTGCTGCTTAAAGGGACAGAACGCCACAAATATCTCTGGTCCTGGAAGTCATCCTTGCACTCACAGCCCCTCCTCAGCTTCCTCCATTCCCTTCAATGACCTCTAGATTATGGAGGAACTCAACATTTAGGTTCTCAACATTTAAGAACTCAACATTTTAGGAACTCACGACATTTTAGGAATCAGTGAACTAAAGTGGATGGGAATGAGCAAATTTAATTCAGATGACCATATATACTACTGTGGACAAGAATCCGTCAGAAGAAATGGAGTAACCCTCACAGTCAACAAAAGAGTCCAAAATGCAGTACTTGGGTCCAGTCTCAAAAACAACAGAATGCTCTCGGTTGGTTTCCAAGGCAAACCACTCAACATCACAGTAATCCAAGTCAATCCCCCAGCCAGTATGCCAAAGAAGTTGAAGGTAAATGGTTCTATGGATACCTATAAGACCTTCTAGAACTAACACCAAAAACAGATGTTTTCATCATGGGGGATTGGAATTCAAAAGCAGGAAGTCAAGAAATACCCAGAGTAACAGGCAAGTTTGGCTTTGGAGTACAAAATGAAGTGGGTCAAAGGCTAACAGAGTTTTGCCAAGAGAATGAACTGGTCATAGCAAACACCCTCTTCCAACAACATGAGACGACTCTACACGTGGACATTACCAGATGGTCAATACTGAAGTCAAATTGATTATGTTCTTTGCAGCCCAAGATGGAGAAGCTCTATACAGTCAGCAAAAACAAGACCTGGAGTGGACTGTAGCTCAGATTATGAGCTCCTTATTGCAAAATTCAAGCTTAAAATGAAGACAGTAGGGAAAATCACTAGACCATTCAAGGATGACCTAAATCAAATCCCTTATGATTTTACAGTGGAGGTGACGAAAAGCTTCAAGGGATCAGATCTGATAGAGTACCTGGAGAACGATGGACAGAGGTTTTATAAAATGGTACAGGAGGCAGTGATCAAAACCATCTTCAAGAAAAATAAATGCAAGAAGGCAAAATGGTTGTCTGAGAGAGCCTTACAAAATCACCACACACGAGGACTAGTCCAATAAACGAACAATGTCTATCCTGAGAATGACTCACCACATTTCACTGGAAAGCTGACAGTCCTCTCTAGCTATCTGAAGGTCTACTATAGAAGATGGTTTACATTTTATACCTCTATAAAACCCAGGGGTTCATGGCACAATAAGTACCAAGTAAATATTAACTGAGAGATTAAATCTTGTACAGTTCCCAAAGCCAGAACCAAGATCAAAAGAAAGGTTTTAGAAGAATAGAGAATTCAATTTATGGTAAAAGGGGGATTTTTAGAATAAAGGCACATCAGACAGTAAAGAATCTGCCTGCAATTCAGAAGACACGGGTTCGATCCCTGGGTGGGGAAGATCCCCTGGAGAAGGGAATGGCTACCCACTCCAGCATTCTTGGCTGGAGAATACCATGGACAGAGAAGCCTGGTGAGCTACAGTCCATGGGGTCACAAAGAGTCAGACATGACTGAACGCCTAACACTTTTAATTTTATTGCATTTGGTTTTATTCTGCTTAGCAGATATTGAATGTTTTACAAATCAAAGATCTGTGGTAACCTTGTGTCAAGGAAGTCTATTAACACCGCTTTTTCCAACAGGATTTGCTTATTCCATGTCTCTGGGTCACACTTTGCAATATTTCAAAACTTCCACCAGCAAAAAGATGACACTTCACCAAAGGCTCAGATGACGGTTAACATTTTTTAGCAATAAAGTATTTTTAAATTACATCCCACAGACAGAGGAGCCAGAGAGGTTACAGTCCCCAAGGTTTCAAAGAGTTGGACATGACTTAGCAACTACACAGCAGCATATACATTTTTTAGACTTAACACTATGCATACCTAAGAGACTACAGCAGAACATAAACAGCTTTTACATGCACTGGAAAAAGTTCACGTGACTCAATTTACTGTGATATTCACTATATTGAGGTGATCTGGAACCAAACCTACAGTTTCTTCAAATCTGAATACAGCTGCTTCTTGAAAAGTGAGCTCCCTTGTCATGGGGAGCAGTAGAGTATACTGATCACAAAAGAGTAGGCCCTGGAGTGGAAGGTCTAGAAGAACTAAGTGACCTTGGGCAAGTTATTTAAGCTATCCGTGACCCCCATTCCTCAGATGTAAACTGAGAATGAAAGAGTATCTATCTCATATAATTTTGCAGTGGTTAAATAAGCTACCCACTGCTATGCATAGAGCACAGCATATGGAGACAGGAGATGTTTCCATACAGTCCATGTAACATTTAGAGATTTTGTCAAGGGTATTTATGCATCAGATGTTGAATTAGATTCAAAAACCTCAGAGGTCTTTTCTAACTAAATATGAATCTATAAGTTCTGGTAACAGAATCAACACCACCATCATCCCAATAAAAGTCTTTACTGCCTGTACAGTTGGAAGAGATACACAGAAGAATTATACACAGAAGAACTATATGAAAAAGGTCTTAATGGCCCAGATAACCACAATGGTGTGGTCACTCACTTAGAGCCAGGCATCCTGGAATGTGAAGTCAAGAGGACCTTAGGATCATCATTATGATCAAAGCTAGTAGAGGTGATGGAATTCCAGCTGAGCTATTTCAAATTCTGAAAGACAATTCTGTGAAAGTGCTGCACTCAATATGCCAGCAAATTTGGAAAACTCAGCAATGGCCACAGGACTGGAAAAGGCCAGTTTTCATTCCTATCCCCAAGGAGGGCAATGTTCAAACTACCGGACAATCATACTCATTTCACTTGCTGGCAAGGTAATGCTCAAAATCCTTGAAGCTAGGCTTCAGCAGTACATGAACCAAGAATTTCCAGACGTACAAGATGGATTTAGAAAAGGCAGAGGAATCAGAGATCAAACTGCCAACATTTGCTGGATCATAGAAAAAGCAAGAAAATTCCAGAAAAACATCTACTTCTGCTTCATTGATTATGCTAAAGCCTTTGACTGTGTAGATCACAACAAACTGTGGAAAATTCTTAAAGAGATGGGAATACCAGATCACCTTACCTTTCTTCTGAGAAACCTGTATGCAGGTTAAGAAGCAACAGTTAGAACCAGATTTGGAACAATAGACTGGTTCAAAATGAGGAAAGGAGTACATCAAGGCTGTATACAGTTACCCTGCTTATTTAACTTATATGCAGAGTATATCATTTAAAATGCCAAGCTAAATGAATCACAAGCTGGAATCAAGATTGCCAGGAGAAACAACAACCTCAGACATGCATGAAATTAAAAGACGCTTACTCCTTAGAAGGAAAGTTATGACCAACCTGATAGCATATTGAAAAGCAGAGACATTACTTTGCCAACAAAGGTTCGTCTAGTCAAGGCTATGGTTTTTCCTGTGGTCATGTACGGATGTGAGAGTTGGACTGTGAAGAAGGCTGAGCGCTAAAGAATTGATGCCTTTGAACAGCGGTACTGGAGAAGACTCTTGAGAGTCCCTTGGACTGTAAGGAGATCCAACCAGTCAACTCTGAAGGAGATCAGCCCTGGGATTTCTTTGGAAGGAATGATGCTGAAGCTGAAGCTCCAGTACTTTGGGCACCTCATGCGAAGAGTTGACTCATTGGAAAAGACTCTGATGTTGGGAGGGATTGAGGGCAGGAGGAGAAGGGGAAGGCAGAGGATGACATGGCTGGATGGCATCACTGACTCGATGGATGTGAGTCTGGGTGAACTCCAGGAGTTGGTGATAGACAGGGAGGCCTGGCGTGCTCCGATTCATGGGGTCGCAAAGAGTCGGACACGACTGAGCAACTAAACTGAACTGAATGGCAGAAAACAAAGTGGACTAAAGAGCCTTTTGGTAAGGGTGAAAGAGAAGAGTGAAGAGGCTGGCTTAAAACTCAACATTCAGAAAACTAAGATCATGGCATCTGGTCCCATCACTTCATGGCAAAAAAAGAGGGAAAAGTAGTGATTTTATTTTCTTGGGTTCAAAAATTACTGTGGATGGTGAGTGCAGTCATGCAATTAAAAGACACTTGCTTCTCAAAAGGAAAGCTATGACAAATCTAGGCACCACACTAAAAAAAAAAAAAAATCTAGGTACCATACTAAAAAGCAGAGACACTCTTTGGCC
Source organism: Tragelaphus eurycerus (assembly GCA_935064755.1). Classification (NCBI taxonomy): domain Eukaryota; kingdom Metazoa; phylum Chordata; class Mammalia; order Artiodactyla; family Bovidae; genus Tragelaphus; species Tragelaphus eurycerus. The sequence continues at coordinate 36,052,561 of CAKXYN010000008.1, read as the reverse complement.
AATAAAAGTTCATACAGTCAAGGCTATGATTTTTTTCCATATGGATGTGAGAGTTGGACCATGAAGAAGGCTGAGTGCTAAAGAATTGATGCTTTTGAACTGTGGTGTTGGAGAAGACTCTTGAGAGTCCCCTGGACTGCAAGGAGATCAAACCAGTCCATCCTAAAGGAAATCAACCTTGACTATTCATTCGAAGGACTATTGCTGAAGCTGAAGCTCCAATACTTTGGCCACCTGATGTGAAAAGCTGACTCCCTGGAAAAGACCCTGATGCTGGGAAAGAAAGAGGGCAGGAGAAGAAGGTGGCAACAGAGGATGAGATGATTGGATGGCATCACTGCCTACATGGACAAGAGTTTGACAAACTGGGAGACAAAAGACAGAGAAGCCTGGCGTGCTGCAGTCCATGGGGTCACAACGAGTCAGACATGACTTAGCAGCTAAAGAACAATAAAACCTGTACAGATACATGACTTTTGATCATCCATCTTTTCTCTTTCCACCTCTACTCTCAACATAGACTTGACTGTGGATTTCCACAGGAGGCTTCATATTATAGTAGCTGGAGAAACTGAGTTGCTTGTGAAATATGTTTCGTGAAAGCCTGAGAAATGAGATAAGGGGAGCAGAGACAGTCAGCTGGAGACGAGGTGGCTGTCAGCAACAGCCTGCAACTACATGTGGTGAGACTAAGAGTGAGCCACTACCACATTTAAAATGGGTAACCAACAAGGACCTCCTACAGCACATGGAACTCTACTCAAGGTTATGTGGCAGCCTAGATGGAAGGGGAGCCTGGGGGAAAGTGGATACACGTGTATGTACGGCTGAGTCCCTTTGCTGTTCACCTGAAATTATCATAGCATGGTTTGTTCATCAGCTATACCCCAAAACAAAATAAAAAGTTATTTTTTTTTTTAAATGAGTGAGCCATTATTTTCAGATCCAGAAAGGAAGGCTTCAGGAGTAGGGAAAATTCAACTAAGCAAATATCAGAGCAGTTATCTTTCCTTTACCATGTTGCTGATGGAGATAAAAAATGTGCTAGCCTTAACTGGTGTCAGTCTGAGACCCTGGGAGGCCGTATGAAAACAATATTCAAATTCCACTGGGCCCCAGCAGGAAGCTCCAGACAAGGGGCTGGCAGAGAAGATTGAAATCTGAAAGGCACAGGGCTTTCTTTCCCTGGAGGAAAAAAGAGAGGGGGGGCATGCTAATCCCACAGATTTCATAAGGTTTCTGATTTACTAGTCTCTCAGATGGCTCTGTGGGGGTTTGTCATTTTGATGAGAAAGCCTTGTTGTAAAGGTTAAACATGCTAAGAAGCATGAACTGATCTCTAAGAAAGATTATATCTTCTTGCCAGGGAGACAGCTGCCCAATAGCCCACAGAAGGGGGCCTTTAAAGAGCTGCACACCCAGGGTTTTGGCCCCAAATCCCAGTTGCACTTGTCACTTCAAAACTCTCTCTGTTGAGCTGGATTTATCTGGCGTATGGGGTAATGTGGATTGGTTGATGAAAGAAGAGAAATGTACATGCCTTTTCTCTCCATATTTCTTTCCTCCAAATCAATTGCCAACATTCTAAATAAATTTAGCAACAAGAATAAGACTGGAGACTAACCGAATGTTTGTGTTACAATGCATCATTCTATTGCTTAGTAATCCATGGGGACATTAGAGGGAAAATACACATTTTTTTTTTTTCATTCTTGAATCGCTGAATTTTAGATTCAGCAATGGACACACTGGCTTATGATCTCTGAGTACAACACACACTTTGACTCTATAAAAGAGGCACCCCAAAGCTAATGAAACCGCCGTTGATATTCTCAGGGGTAAATATGGGAACTGAGGCACACAGAGAAAATAAATTACACATGTTCAGAGTGGGACCAGAGTATATGTAGGTGATTCTTAACTATATCCCCTTCATTGCTACCTCACTCTTCCCCACTCGTCCTAAGTCCCTCCAACTCATTTGAGATGGTTGAGTAGCTCAGGGAAAACAAAAACAAAAACAGGGCTTCTAAGACCAAACCTTTGTTCTTAGCCAGTCTTGGTCACTCTTTAGCTGTGTACGATTGGTTAGTAAATCCTATCAACACTGTCCCTTAAATATCTATTGGATGCATCCCCAAAATTCGACCTCCACTCTCTTATCACAGTTTGGACTCTTATTTCCCACCCTGAACTAATATAAATGCAAACTGAACTATTTTATACTGGTCTGTTGGCCTACAGTCTCCCACATTTCATTCATCACTTGCCAGACGGATCTGACTTTGTTGTTCAGTTGCTAAGTTGGGTCCAACTCTTTTGTGACCGGGTGGACAGCAGCCTGCCAGGCTCCCATGTCCATGCAAGTTCACAGGCAAGAATACTGGAATGGGTTGCCATTTTTTTCTCCGGTCTTAGTTATCTGATTGCTAAAAATGGCGTGCCCACTATAATGTAAGGTCCAAATTTGTGGGGAGAACAAAACAAGCTACTTTACAACTGGTTTTGCCACTCCTTCAGCCACACCTTCTAAAACATCCCCTCAAATCCGTTCTCTTCACTCCCTAAGTCTTAGATTCCATCCATGAGGAAAACGCACTGTTTCCAGAAGTCATCCCTGCATATATGTTCCTTCTGCCTAGAATACTTGCCCTGCCTGGTCTTCCTAGGAGATTCCTGCTACACCACCAAGCCTCAGCATGAGTATCCCCCAATCTCTGAAACTGTGCATAGTATTTCTCCTTGCATTATTGATATGTTTATGAAAAATATATTATGATCAATTCTCTTGTATCTCCAGTGATCCATGAAGTTGCTGGCACACAGTACTCAATGGATGCCTTTGAATGAATGACTTGGGGCCTTCCTTATTTTCTTCATCAACAAAATGAGGTTGAGATTATGCAGCCTGCAGAATAGATGTGAGGGTTAAATGTCCCAGTGTATATTAAGAATACAGAGCAGGCATATATTAATAATATTTCTCAATAAGGTTAATTTTCCTTTCTTTTTATCAGACTGGAGCAAGGAAAGATTTATCTATCTGTGAAAAGACACATGACACCAGAGATGCTAAAAAGAAAAAAAAAAAAAGTCTATGACAATCCCCTTGTGTTGTATTTTGAAGCACCTGTTTCTCATAATTTTGTGACATCTCAATTTATTGCTTCCATAATAGGCAGATGTCTTCTGGCAGTTAAGCAGCTTTTAGCAAAGGCAGTAATAAAGGTACGAAGTGGCATGTAAGTGACCGCCATGTCTCTGCATCCGACAGGATCCCAGCCAACAGCAGCTGTAACACGCTGCCTCAAAGTACTGACCCACACATTCTCAGGTTGCACACAGGCCTAGCTGTAGATTTTCTGAAGATCTCCAAAGTCCCCAGCCTGTCCTTCTGAGACTCCAGGAGTTTCAGGCTTCTAAAACAGCTAGAACCTTCTTTACTTGTTGTCTTCTTTAGAATAACAGAAAGACACATGATCAGGGGTATCTCAGATCCCAACCTGATAGAATAACACGTAAGGGTTCATGGACTCTGGGACAATTTCCTGGGATCATACAACCCTGCGCCTGTGGAAAGGGAAACTTGGAGAACAGGAAGAGAAAGAAGAAGGGGCTGAATCTGAGCAGTGCTATCATCGCCACTCAAAAAATGGCTAGAAGACCTAAGACATATCTCCAAAGAAGACATACAGATGGCCAGGAAGCACATGAAAAGATGTTCAATACTGCTAATTCTTTGTTGTTGTTCAGTCGCTAAATCATATGCTAATTATTACAGAAATGCAAATCAAAACTACAATGAGGTATCACCTCACACAGTCAGAATGGCCAACAAAAAGTCTACAAACAGTAAAGGCTGGAGAGGGTGTGGAGAAAAGGGAACCCTCCTATACTGCTGGTGGGAATGTAAATTGGTACAGCTACTCTGGAGAATAGTATGGAGGGGCCTTCAGAAACTAATAGAGCTTCCATATGATCCAGCAATCCCATTCTCAGGCATATACCTGGAGAAAAACATGGTTCAAAAGGATATATGCACTACAGTGTTCACTACACCACTATTTACAGTATCCAAGACAATGCAAGCCACCTACTAGGTTTGTTAAAAAAGTAACTGTGGTTTCAGCTTCTGGTTCAAGATGGTGGGATAAAAGGACATGCACTCATCTCCTCCTTTGAGATCACCAAAATTGCAACAGGCTGTTGAACAACCATTGATGGGAGGATACTGGAATCCACCAAAATAAGATACCCTATGTCCAAAGGCAAGGAAGAAGCTTCAGTAAGATGGTAGGAGGGGTGCAATCATGACAAAATCAAATCCCATACCCACTGCACATGTGATCCACACACTGGAGAAGAAAAATACCAAAAAAGTTCCAGCATTGTTGTGAAGGTTCTGAACTCCACATCAGGCTTCCCAGCCTGGGGATCTGACAGAGGGACTCGGGATCAACAGGGAATCTGACTTTGAGGGCCAGCAGGATTTGATTATAGGACTCCCAGAGGACTGGGAGAAACAGAGGCTCCAGATTTGGAGGGGATAAACAAATTTTTGCTCTCATCAAGACCCAAAAGAGAGGAGCAGTGACCCCACAGGAGACTGAATCAAAATCACCTGCTAGTGTTGGAGGCCCTTCTGTGGAGGTGTGGACCAGCAGGGGCTCACCACAGGGACAGGGGCACTGAAAGGTCCCCCTTGGCATAATAAGCCCTCTTGGAGTTCACCATCAACCCTACTACAGAGCCCCAGGGATGGGTATCCTCAGGCCAAACAACTACCATGGAGGGAGACAACCCCATCCACCAGCAGATAATTGGATTAAAGCTTTACTGAGCAAGGCCCTGCCCACCAGAGCAAGACCCAGTTTTATCCAGTCCTTCCCATCAAGAAGTTTACACAAGGCTTTTAGCCTCATCCATCAGAGGGCAAACAGAAGAAAGAAGAAGAAGCAGTCTCACAGTGGCTAAAACAAAAATCATATTACAGAAAGTTAATCATGATGAAAAAGTAGAAAGTTGTTATGTCCCAGATGAAAGGACAAGATAAAAACCCCAGAAAAACACCTACATGAAGTGGAGATAGGCAACCTTCCAGAAAAAGAATTCAGAATAATGATGTGAAGATGATCCAGAAGCTGGGGAAAAGAATGGAGGCAACGATTGGAAAGGTGCAAGAAATGTTTACCAAAAACCTAGAAGAACTAAAGAACAAACAAACAGAGATGAATAATACACTATAAGGAATAAACAGCAGAATAACTGAGACAGAAGAACAGATAAATGACCTGGAGGACAGAATGGTGGAAATCACTGTTGCAGAACCGAATATAGGAAAAGAATGAAAAGAAATAAAGACAGCCTAAGAGATCTCTGGGACAACATTAAATGCACCAACATTCACATTAAAGGGGTCCCAGAAGGAAAAGAGAGACAGAAAGGACATGAAAAAATATTCGAAGAGATAAAAGCTGACAGCTTCCCAGTGATGGGAAAGGAAATAGTCAACCAAGTCCAGGAATCACAGAAAGTTCCAAGCAGGATAAACCCAAGGAGGAACACACAGAGACACACAGAATCAATCTGACAAAAATTAAAGACAGAGATAAAATATTAAAAGCAACAGAGAAAAATGACAAATAACATACAAGGGAACTCCCATCAGGCTATCAGCTGATTTCTCAACAGAAATTCTACAAGCCAGAAAGGAATGGCATGATATATTTAAAGTGATGGAAGGGAAGAACCTACAACCAAGAATACTGTACCCAGCAAGACTCTCCTTCAGATGTGATGGAGAAACCAAAAGTTTTTCAGACAAGCAAAAGTTAAGAGAACTCAGCACCACCAAACCAGTTTTACAACAAATGTTAAAAGGAATTTCTCTAGGCAAGAAACACAAGAGAAGGAAAAGACCTACAGAAAGTAAACCCAAAACAATTAAGAAAACAGTGCCTTAATAGGATCATACATATTGATAATTACTTTAAATGTAAATGGATTAATTGCACCAACCAAAAGACACAGACTGGCTGGTGGATGAAAACATGTACATGTATGCATTTCCATTTACCACATCATTCTGCTTGACCTCCCCAAATTGTATGTAATTATTTTATATTGTTAAGTTAATCATGTTCCCACTATGGCTTGCAATTGTAATTATCTTTTATTTTTTGTCTGGTTATTGACTGTGAAAACTGATAAACATCTTTTATTCTTGTGATTATGTAACTAGTACTCACTTAATACTATTGTATCATGATGGATCTATAGAAAAATAACAGAACTCTATATCACCAAAACTGGGATCTAATAAAAAAAATCTGTAATAATTTTTAAAAATCCAGAAGCATATCAGAATTATCTTGAAATTTTTTGTAAAATACAAATGCTCGAGGGAGGTTCAAGAGGAATGGGGAAAACATATACCTATGGCTAATTCATGTTGATGTTTGGCAGAAATGAACAAAATTCTGTAAAGCAAATATTCTTCAGCTAAAAAAATAAATAAAATTTTCCTAATAATGAAAAAATAAAACAACAAATGCTTAGGTATTGCTTTTTGTCTTCAGAGCTTCAGATATGTTTCTAATGAGCAGCCATGTTTAAAACAAGTGGACTATATGATTATCTTTTACTTTTATTACATAGTATGTTTCATGTTTTCTATTGTATATGCAGTGCTTCTATTTCATTTAGTTTATGTTCTCTAATTTCTCCATTTCTTTTTTTTTTTTTTTTGATGTATTTTCTCAAGCCTTGATCAAGTGTAGTAGAAAAGCTTTAATATACATATGTAAATATGTTTGATTTGATTTAGGGATTTGATTATACAGTGGAAGTGAGAAATAGATTTAAGGGCCTAGATCTGATAGATAGAGTGCCTGATGAACTATGGAATGAGGTTCGTGACATTGTGCAGGAGACAGGGACCAAGACCATCCCCATGGAAAAGAAATGCAAAAAAGCAAAATGGCTGTCTGGGGAGGCCTTACAAATAGCTGTGAAAAGAAGAGAAGCAAAAAGCAAAGGAGAAAAAGAAAGATATAAACAACTGAATGTGGAGTTCCAAAGAATAGCAAGAAGAGATAAAAAAGCATTCTTCAGCGATCAATGCAAAGAAAGAGAGGAAAACAACAGAATGGGAAAGACCAGGGATCTCTTCAAGAATATCAGAGATACCAAAGGAACATTTCATGCAAAGATGGGCTTGATAAAGGACAGAAATGGTATGGACCTAACAGAAGCAGAAGATATTAAGAAGAGGTGGCAAGAATACACAGAAGAACTATATAAAAAAAATCTTCACGACCCAGATAATCACGATGGTGTGATCACTCACCTAGAGCCAGACATCCTGGAATGTGAAGTCAAGTGGGCCTTAGAAAGCATCATTACAAACAAAGCTAGTGGAGGTGATGGAATTCTAGTTGAGCTATTCCAAATCCTGAAAGATGATGCTGTGAAAGTGCTGCACTCAATATGCCAGCAAATTTGGAAAACTCAGCAGTGGCCACAGAACTGGAAAAGGGCAGTTTTCATTCCAATCCCAAAGAAAGGCAATGCCAAAGAATGCCCAAACTACCACACAATTGCACTCATCTCACACGCGAGTAAAGTAATTCTCAAAATTCTCCAAGCCAGGCTTCAGCAATATGTGAACCGTGAACTTCCTGATGTTCAAGCTGGTTTTAGAAAAGGCAGAGGAACCAGAGATCAAATTGCCAACACAGAAAAACATCTATTTCTGCTTTATTGACTATGCCAAAGTCTTTGACTGTGTGGATCACAACAGACTGTGGAAAATTCTGAAAGAGATGGGAATACCAGACCACCTGATCTGCCTCTTGAGAAATCTGTATGCAGGTCAGGAAGCAACAGTTAGAACTGGTCATGGAACAACAGACTGGTTCCAAATAGGAAAAGGAGTACGTCAAGGCTGCATATTGTCACCATGTTTCTTTAACTTATATGCAGAGTACATCATGAGAAACGCTGGACTGGAAGAAACATAAGTTGGAATCAAGATTGCTGGGAGAAATATCAATAACCTCAGATATGCAGATGACACTACCCTTATGGCAGAAAATGAAGAGGAACTAAAAAGCCTCTTGATGAAGGTGAAAGTGGAGAGTGAAAAGTTGGCTTAAAGCTCAACATTCAGAAAACGAAGATCATGGCATCTGGTCCCATCACTACATGGGAAATAGATGGGAAAACAGTGGAAACAGTGTCAGACTTTATTTTGGGGGGCTCCAAAATCACTGCAGATGGTGACTGCAGCCATAAAATTAAAAGACGCTTATTCATTGGAAGGAAAGTTATGACCAACCCAGATAGCATATTCAAAAGCAGAGACATTACTTTGCCAACAAAGGTCCGTCTAGTCAAGGCTATGGTTTTTCCTGTGGTCATGTACGGATGTGAGAGCTGGACTGTGAAGAAGGCTGAGCGCCGAAGAATTGATGCTTTTGAACTGTGGTGTTGGAGAAGACTCTTGAGAGTCCCTTGGACTGCAAGGAGATCCAACCAGTCCATTCTGAAGGAGATCAGCCCTCGGATTTCTTTGGAAGGAATGATGCTGAAGCTGAAACTCCAGTACTTTGGCCACCTCATGCGAAGAGCTGACTCATTGGAGAAGACTCCGATGGTGGGAGGGATTGGGGGCAAGAGAAGAAGGGGACGACCGAGGATTAGATGGCTGGATGGCATCACTGACTCGATGGATGTGAGTCTCAGTGACCTCCGGGAGTTGGTGATGGACAGGGAGGCCTGGCATGCTGCAATTCATGGGGTCGCAAAGAGTCGGACACGACTGAAAGACTGATCTGATCTGATCTGATAAATATGTTTTAAAAAACATTTTTGCTTAACTAAAAAAAACTGACATTTTGATTCTACTTGTTTGATTTAGCGTAAATAGAATGCTAGATTTCTAATTAAAAAATAGATATGCAACAAGCAACAAAGGTTTACTGCATAGGGAACTATAGTCAATATCTTGTAATCATCTATGATGGAAATAATTTCAAAAATAATATATGTGTATTTTTATAACTGAATAAGCTTGCTGTGCACTTGAAACATTGTAAGTCAACTATACTTCAAGAAAATATATATATTTTAGAAAAAATGAATTGCAGTTTCAGAATGTGAATTTTAAATCATTATACTAAGCTCAGACACATCTTTATTAATCAAAGTAGGCACTATTACAATCAATACAGTTTTGCCAATGAGAAATAAGTTTGTTTATTCCTGTAGTGTAAAAATCCATGCTTCAGGATTTTATGAACTCTTAGAAAGCATTTTCTGCCTCCTGCTGGTTATGGAAGTATTTTCCCTGCAAAAAGTTGTTGAGATGCTTGAAGAAGTGGTAGTCAGTTGGCGAAAGGTCAACATAGTGGATGAGGCAAAATTTTATAGCCCCATTTGTTCAACATTTGAAGCATTGGTTGTGCGATGTGCAATTGGGCATTGTCATGGAGAATTGGGCCCTTTCTGGCTGGCTGATCAATGCTGGCTGTAGGCATTGCAGTTTTTGGTGCATTTCATACATATTTCTCAGATGTAACAGTTTTATTAGGATTCAGAAAAGTGTAGTGGATCAGATTGCTGGTAGACTACCAAACAGTGACCATGACCTTTTTTGGGTGCAAGTTTGGCTTTAGGAAGTGCTTTGGAGCTTCTTCTTGGTCTAGCCACTGATTCGGTCATTTCAGGTGATATATAAAATCCACTTTTTGTTGAAATCTGATCAAAAAATGGTTCATTGTTGCGTAGAATAAGAGAGGATGACACTTCAAAATAGAAATTTTTTTATTTGTGGTCAGCTTATGATGCACCCACTTATTGAGTTTTTTCACCTTTCCAATCTGCTTCAAATGCTGAATGACCACAGAATGGTAGACACTGAATTCTTCAGCAATTTATCATGTAGTTATAAAAGGATCAGCTTCAATGATCCTCTTAACTGGTCACTGTCAACTTCTGATGGCTGGCCACTGTGCTCCTCAACTTCAAGGTTCTCATCTCCTTTGCAAAAGTTCTTGAACCACCACAGCACTGCACGTTTGTTAGCAGTTCCTGGACCAAGAGTGTTGTTGATGTTGAAAGTTGTCTCTGCTGCTTTATGATCCAATTTGAACCCAAATAAAACTGCTCAAATTTGCTTTTTGCCTAACATCATTTCCCTAATCTAAAATAAACAGCAAGTAATGAGTCATTAGTAAAAGAATGTAAAGGAACAAATGCACATTAAAATGATATATAACATAACCACATTTATTAAAGAGTATTCCAATATCAAAGAGCAAAGTTCAATAATGCAAAACCATATTTATTTTTTCACAAACTTAAATAAACGTCCATTCACAGATAAATGGATAAAGAAAATCTGGTACATGTACATGATGGAATATTACTCAGCCACTAAAAAGAATGCCATTTGCAACAACTTGGATGGACCTGGAGATAATCATACTAAGTGAAGTGAGTACAACAAAGACAAACATTATATAATATAGTTTATCTGCAAAACATTATAAAAAATGATATAAATGAACACATTTACAAAACAGAAGCAGACTCACAGACTTAGAGAAGGAACTTACTGTTACCAGGGGCTAAGTGTGTGGGGTGGGCAGGGATAGATTGGGACTTTAGGATGAATATGTATTCATTGCTATATTTAAAACAGATTAACCAACAAGGACCTACCATATAGCATAGGGAACTCTGCTCAATACTCTGTAATAAGCTAAATGGGAAAAGAATTTGAAAAAGAATAGATATATGTAGGTGTATAACTGAATTGCTTGGCTATATACCCGAAACTAATACAACATTGTCAATCAACTGTACTCTTAATATAAAATAAAAAATTTAAAAAGCATCAGTGGATTAAAAGGGAGGGCATGTTGATTGATGAATTATATTTTCCATGGGGGCCTCCTTTCTCTAATGTATTTACTCACTGAAAGGGGGTAAAAAATGAACTAAAAAGAGACAGCCTTTTAGTGATCTTAAGAAATCCAAGAGTCTATTCATTAATCCATCAATTAAAACTTTTAAGTCCTGGCCCTGAAGTATCCCCAGTATACCAAGGTACTTGTTTTCTTAGATGAATGAATCAGAGAGGTGACAAGTTCATTGCAGTGCTGATATAACTAAACCTAGCCTCCTAACCCAGAAAGTACTGCAGACTGCAAGGAACAAGGACTAGCATCCCTGCTCTGCCCTTCATTCACCTTTACCCCTCTACTCAGGATAAGGGAAGACATTGCCAAGCTGATGACATTTGAGAATCACAGAGTTTTATAATTGAATGGGCCCTGGGAGAGCATGAAACCCAATTGCCTCATTTTATTTTTTCAGAACAAGGAAGCCAGAGGATCCAAGTAAGAATCTCAAAGTCACAGATCTAAATAAAGAGCCTAGGTGTTCCTAGGGAAATGGGGCAGGGCCTTAATGGTACTGAATCAAGGGAAAGAAACAAGCGTGTTTATATTTGACCTTGGAGGCCAGATTTTCTTTTGTCCCCATGTCACTGAGTCAGTCTCAGCAGACCCCAATAGATTCAGAGCTGTTTTTAAAGTACTATATCATGTTGGACCTATTTTGCTTTCTAATTGTTATCTCATTCTTTTCTATGATTATTCCTGGATCATTGCCCTTGGTGGATTGATAACAATTTGCAGATTACTCCTCCAACCCCTCCATTAGACTGTAAGCTCATGAAGAACTAACACTAGGTCTTCTCCAAACTTTTATCCTCACAACTTAGCTCACTAAGCCTGGTAGAGACAAAGGGTATGGAATCACCATGTGAAAGTGAAGTGAAAGTGAAAGTCGCTCAGTTGTGTCCAACTCTTTGCAACCCCATGGACTACACAGTCCACAGAATTCTCCAGGCCAGAATACTGGAGTGGATAGTCTTTCCCTTCTCCAGGGGATCTTCCCAACTCACGGATCAAGCCCAGGTCTCCCGCATTGCAGGTGGATTATTTACCAGCTGAGCCACAATGGAAGCCCAGGAATACTGGAGTGGGTAGCCTATTCCTTCTCCAGCAGATCTTCCCTACCCAGGAATCAAACCGGGGGTCTCCTGCACTGCAGGCAGATTCTTTACCAACTGAGCTATCAGGGAAGTCCGAACTACATGAATGTTGTGGTTTATTCCAAAGAAGTATCACAGCTTCATTTCCTAGGGACCAAAAGCCACTGGAATTAAAGCTACTTAAGAATGTGTTGAATATTTAAACATTTTAACAATCTCACTTCAATACTCTAAGGAAGGCACAAAATTAATTTGTGTTTTTTATAACATATGACGGAGAAGGCGATGGCACCCCACTCCAGTACTTTTGCCTGGAAAATCCCACGGATGGAGGAGCCTGGTGGGCTGCAGTCCATGGGGTCACTAAGAGTCGGACATGACTGAGCGACTTCACTTTCTCTTTTCGCTTTCATGCATTGGAGAAGGAAATGGCAACCCGCTCCAGTGTTCTTGCCTGGAGAATCCCAGGGACGGGGAAGCCTGGTGGGCTGCCATCTGTGGGGTCACACAGAGTCGGACACGACTGAAGTGACTTAGCATAGCATAGCATAGCATAACATATGACATGCTATCCAGTTTTCCAAAGAAGAGATCAATGTAGGTTGACTTAGGATTATGGTGGTAGAGAGGGAGAGAAGTGGATGGACATAGGATGGGTTTAGATAAGGAGATGAAAGGAACTTGCTGAGTCTGAATGAGATGGGAGAAGACAAAACCAAGGGAAATGCCAAGAACAGTGGTGATGCCGTTGACTGAGAAGGGAAAAACTACAAGTAAAAACAAGCAGTCTAAGTCTGGGAGGAGGAACTTAAGATTTCTATTTTTCAATGTTATGATTAAGATAGTTATCAAGATATCCCAATGAAAACACCAAAGAGACAACTGGACATAGAAATCTGCAGTTCCAGAGAGAGTTCTAGGCTAGAGAACTTTCTATTTGGGAATTACTGGCACCCCACTCCAGTAGTCTTCCCTGGAAAATCCCATGGGGGAAGGAGCCTGGTAGGGTGCAGTCCATGGGGTCTCTAAGAGTTGGACATGACTGAGCGACTTCACTTTCACCTTTCACTTTCCTGCACTGCAGAAGGAAATGGCAACCCACTCCAGTGTTCTTGCCTGGAGAATCCCAGGGACAGTGGAACCTGGTAAGCTGCCTGTCTATGGGGTCGCATAGAGTCGGACATGACTGACGTGACTTAGCAGCAGCAGCAGATAACCATAGCAACGGATGAGGATACAAAGGGCAATGTACAGACCAGGGGGAGACCCAGGATAAGGAATTGGGATCCTCCCTCCAATATTTAATAACCTCATGGTATATGTGTAACACAGTGCTGGAAACTGTGGGAAACAAAAATACCCAATGCACTGTTTTTCCTTCAATGACCTTATAATACAACCTTTTCATGTATAAGAAAAGTAAAGCCTACTCAATGTAATGGAAAATACAGAGAGTTAGGAGTCAGGAACCATGAACTTTAACCATTCTATAGCTGTCCCAAGTTAAAATGACTAACTTCTCAGGGTTTCCAATTCCTCACTCACAGAAATAAGGATTAGCTGAATCTGCCAGCTCTACTATTTCCCAATGTCCTGATTTCCATGTGGCATCCAAGTGACATGCTCCAGGCCCCTCGAAAGGCAGGGTACCACTCACTGCTGCTCCAGAAGTGCACAGAAGCCATCAGAGGGGATGGCTGAAAGCAAAATCCCCAAGCAGCTTCTGCCTGCAAGCTTTTCCTGTTGGAACAGGGTCATCTGAGAAAACTCAAAATATCTGCATTCTTAGATTTCAGCTGGAGTTTATGTCAGATCCCTGGAATACCGGGGACCAGTGAGAAGAGCAGATTTACCCTCTCTATCACATTTTCTTGATTCTACAAATTAATATTCTCAAAGGCATCCAATTTCCATGACCCTAGAAGATATTTTATCAGATAGAAGTAGTCCAGATGGGTGGCCTTATGGGTTAGGGTACCCCAGGCTTAACCATGAAAGGGCACCAAGAAAGCGGTTCAGTAAGATCCCATACCTACACAGTCAGATCAGATCAGTCGCTCAGTCGTGTCCGACTCTTTGCGACCCCATGAACCGCAGCACGCCAGGCCTCCCTGTCCATCACCAGCTCCCGGAGGTCACTCAGACTCACACCCATCAAGTCAGTGATGCCATCCAGCCATCTCATCCTCTGTCATCCCCTTCTCTTCCTGCCCTCAATCCCTCCCAGCATCAGAGTCTTCTCCAATGAGTCAACTCTTCACATGAGGTGGCCAAAATACTGGAGTTTCAGCTTGAGCATCATTCCTTCCAAAGAAATTCCAGGGCTGATCTCCTTCAGAATGGACTGGTTGGATCTTCTTGCAGTCCAAGGGACTCTCAAGAGTCTTCTCCAACACCACAGTTCAAAAGCATCAATTCTTCGGCGCTCAGCCTTCTTCACAGTCCAGCTCTCACATCCATACATGACCACAGGAAAGACCATAGCCTTGACTAGGCGAACCTTTGTTGGTAAAGTGATGTCTCTGCTTTTGAATATGCTATCTAGGTTGGTCATAACTTTCCTTCCAAGGAGTAAGCATCTTTTAATTTCATGGCTACAGTCACCATCTGCAGTGATTTTGGAGCCCAGAAAAATAAATTCTGACACTGTTTCCACTGTTTCTCCATCTATTTCCCATGAAGTGATGGGACCAGATGCCATGATCTTCGTTTTCTGAATGTTGAGGTGATCGTTTATATCTATTCTAAGGTGACTGCCAACCTGGACAGAGCTGACTGGTAGAACAGACAGATGAACTAAACTGGGCCAATCAGGTTCTTTTTGAAAAATGTCAGTTTGCATGAAAAACTCCAGATACTGTAGGTCAAGAGAGATGCATCACTTCAACTGCAGCACTTGGGCTCCCCTGACCCGCTCTGCTTCTTTTTCAAGACATAGGTTGTGAGATCATCATTTGATCAATAACTCTCTAGGTAATCATGTATGACAAACCTAGACAGCATATTAAAAAGCAAAAGCATTACTTTTCCAACAAAGGTCCATATAGTCAAAGCTACAGGTTTTTCCAGTAGTCATGTATGGAAGTCAGAGTTGGACAATAAAGAAGGCTGAGCACTGAAGAACTGATGCTTTTGAATGGTGGTGTTGGAGAAGATTCTTGAGAGTCTCTTGGACTACAAGGAGATCCAACCAGTCAATCCTAAAGGAAATCAATCCTGAATATTTCTTGGAAGGACTAATGCTGAAGTTCCAATACTTTGGCCACTTGATGCAAAGAGCTGACTCATTAGAAAAGACCCTGATGCTGGGAATGATTGAAGGCAGGAGGAGAAGGGAATGACAGAGGATGAGACGGTTGGATGGCATTACTGGCTCAATGGACATGAGTCTGAGCAAGCTCCAGAAGATGGTGATGGACAGGGAGCCTGATGCGCTGCAGTCCATGGGGTCGCAGAGTTGGACACGACTGAGCAACTGAACAAAAAATTATGTGGTAAGTCTCATTCCTTGACTCTGTTAGCTACTGTCAGTTCTGAAGCTTTCAACCAAGAGAACCTTATCTAGCAAGTATCAGTCTCCCCATTTTACAGATAAGGACACAGACTTGGAAAAAATAAGAAATATGTTGTATACTTCCTAGCTATTGAGAGAACCAACTTTAGGAAGCAAGTCCACTGGATTCTAAAATTCATGCCATTAATCACTAGGTCATCCCAAGTCTAAGTACTGGAGGGCAGGTTATTTTTGTCACAGAAATGAGCTTGTGCTGAGTCCTGTTTTATTTCTTGCTAAATAAATGATGGCATGCATTCAGAAAAAGCCATCTAGGGAAGAGGACAGAATCTGCAGCAGCCTCAAACTGAAGTCTGATGGTCCACAAATAAACCCACAACCTTGCCTATGGACACTTGGTCCCCACTAATTAAACTACAGTTTGGCTACACTGACAAGGAGAAGATGCTATGTTGTCCCACGTCAACTGATCATCCTACAATAGATAAGGTAGAATGTTTCCTCTGTACAGTAGGACTTTTAAAATGGCAAGCAGTCTTCCAGCAAATGTGCTTCAATCAAACAAATAGGCATTAAATAGCTACAGCAGGCCTTAGCTTTTTAGGTCATGGACAGGTCTCCCACAACACTATGATTAACAAAGAACAAACCAGAACAGCCACAGTTGAACAACTGGAATGGGTGAATCTATCTACATCTCCTTAGAATAGTATCAGATCATGGTGAAAAAAAAAAAAAAAATCTAAAAGCAACATGAAGCAACATAGACAATTGTTCTATGTCAAAATTTACAGTTGCTGATCCTCATATGTAGTAGAAGTACTCTTTCGAGGGTATAAGCAAGAGTCATCCATTTTTACTACCAGAGGAAGATACTCATGCAAATTAACTTTAGTCTTATGGGCTTCCCTCGTGACTCAGATGGTAAAGAATCTGCCTGCAATGCAGGAGACCCAGGCTGGATCTCCTGGAGAGTCTGGGAAGATCCCCTCAAGAAAGGAATGGCTGCCCACTCCAGTATTCCTGTCTGAAGAATTCCATGGACAGAGGAGCCTGGTGGGTTACAGTCCATGGGGTCACAGAGAGGTGGACATGACTGTGTGACTAACACTTCCATGCACTCATATAGTTCCTAGTTCCCTTGTTCTTATTCCCTTGTCTCTGGTTGACAACTTTAACCTGGGAATTGTATCCAAGACGGTGTGCTTGCTCGCTTTACTTGGGTTCCTGGCCATTTGGCGTCTTCCCACAGCCATCCGTAACTCTGCTTTTTCTCTGAATACGGGTTTTCAGCAGCTTGCCTATGCTTTCTACATTTTATATAGAAAAGTGGCTCTTTCAACCACCATCTCTGTTGTGTGGCCAACAGCACCAAGGAAGTGACACTACCATGAAGCCCAAACATAGGAGCATTGGGGTTAGATGGGACACACTGCCTTAAGGATTGTCTTCATCATCTCAAATTTGGTACAAATGATTTTCAGGCTTAGTACTGCTTCTAGAAGAAAAAAATTAGAGAACTGTAAATTGAATGAACACACTGATGGTGTTATGGTGAGGGGGCAGCACTCCTTGCCAAAGAGGATGAGGGTCTTGCATAAGGGATGTTAACACTCACCCCTTACCACTCTTCAGAAGTTCCTGTAACAGATCTTGAGGGTCAGAGACAGAGAGGCCATAGTTTTGTTACTAAGAGGAGATTAAAAAAATCCAAGTAACCTCAGGTCCCCCTTTCCCAACCACTCACCCATATAGGTGTGGCCTCTCCCATCTGTCTGCCCTCCTGATCACCTAAGACATCAGGCCTGATATCTGCCACACATTAACACACTGCCCACCTTTCCCTCTCCCTAAAGACTATACACCCTGTGATCAAAATCAGGGGCTATGTCAGTTTCTTTTTCCCCTTCATCCCCAGCCTCTAACACAGTGCCTGGAACGAATTCGGGTTTCAACAGATGTCTGCTGCATGTATGAAAAAATGAACAAAAGAGACTCAAAAGCATCCCTGCTGATGAATCAGTTTCAATAAAGAAAAACAATGTCACAGGGAAACTATTATCTTTGCCAGCAAAGTAGAGTCCCATCATTTTTACACTCCACTGACTCATTCTGAACACGGTGTCGGGAACAATACAGGACCTGAAAATAATTAGCCGGGGAACAAAACAATCAGTGGACCCGTCTGGGGTTTGAGCGACGTATAGATCAAATGTCTTTAATTTGCTAGCTCTTTCTCATTTGGCCACAATGGATGATTCTTGGCTGCACTGTACCAGGAATAATTGTCCCTCATATATCCCCAATCAGCTGCCATTTAATGACTACTCGAAAGTGACAACATAAAAGGTGCAATGACTTTCATTGTATTTGGCAAACCTTGGACCAACCTCCACTGATTTGCCCGTGGAAAGGCGATCCCGGGGACACCTTGCACAGCTGTCTCCAGTCACTGCTGCTTGTCTTCGGTAATCACAAGGCCCTTGAGTTGGAAAGAGATGTCTGATGGGACCTTGGGTTCTTACACTACCTTCCTTGACAGTGGACCATCCACAATATCTTGACTTCTATCCAAATGGTCACATGTATCACAGTGGTCAAATGACCTTTCTGACTCCCCAAACCAGCAACTGAGATTGTCTACCCAAAAAGAGAGATTTGGAAAGCGTTCAGGAGCTCGACAGACTGGCCAGCCAAATGAGGCCCACTTCTGTTCCAGATGGCCACCTCTCATCTCAGCTCATGTTCTGCAGTCGCTGCTCTGAAAATTCAGTAAATCTGAATTTAACTTCTATGAGTCCCAAGAAAGCTCCTTTTCCTTCATTCCAATATCCTGTGTCCTCTTTTTTGGTCCTGTGGTAGTGAAGGTGTGCAGTTCTCTTGAAACGCACTTTAGCTAGCTATATGCTATGCTATGCTATGCTAAGTCGCTTCAGTCATGTCCGACTCTGTGCAACCCCATAGATGGCAGCCCACCAGGCTCCCCGTCCCTGGGATTCTCCAGCTAGCTATATGGTTGACCTCAAAAAATGAGTCCTTGAAAACCCTTGCCTGGTTACCCAAGCCTGTTCCAGGATCCCTTCTCATCACCGGACTTCCGAAACTTGAACAAGTCTGGCCACTGGTATACTTAAGAGATGAGGCCCTGTATGTCACTCAACAGGAAAGTCTTCTTTGAATTTCCATGTTCTCCTAATAGTCCAGCCCATGCTGCTGTCCTGCATCATCTATACAGGAAGCAAATGTCTATGCTTCCTGTATAGCTGTCTCAACTCCTCAGCTAAGTGAATGATAAGCTTCTGGAGGCAGAAGCTATGTCTACTCCAGACACAGTATTCACAAAGCTCTAGAGAGCTATGCCCTCAGCAAAAATTTGTTAACTGTCTAAAGTATCCTTTCATATAAAATCAAGGTAGACAATTTCTAGACAGTCAGCTGAATTGTGTGTCCTTGGCATGTAAAACAATGAACTAAAGCTGCAATCTGGACATGGCTTATAGACTGGCATCTCTGTACCTTGATGTTATCTCTTTGCTTACCTTTATCTCTGCCTTTTACCCAAACTGTAAATTCAGGGCAAATGTAAGAAGTTAAAGTGGTAGATGGTCTCTTCTAAAGGGTCAGCCCCTACTCTTTGTTCCCCAACATTTCAGCCACCTCTCACACCCTTCCGCCCACCGTCACTCCCCACTCCACTTAGTTATCGACTTTGTTTGGTTCCTCAACTGTGCTATGGTCTCTTACCTCTTGGCACACAATGTCCTTCCAATCTAAGACACATGTTTTTCTCCCACCTTCTTGCCAAGCTAGCTATTACTCATATTTCAAGTCTCAACCTACATATTTCTTTCTTGCAGAAGCTTTCTATGAATCCCTACAGTATGTTGGATCCCCCCGAAAAGGAATCCCAAGCTTTTCTGTACTTTCCCGTGAATGATGTCGATGACAATCATTATAACCATAACAATCACTGACATTGACTATATGCTTTCCATAGTGCAGGAATCTATTGACTCATTTAACCACGATTAATAGCAGGTAGGAGGCTTCCCTTGTGGCTCAGCTGGTAAAGAATCCGCCTGCAATGCGGAAGACCTGGGTTTAATCCCTGGGTTGGGAAGATCTCCTGGAGAAGGGAAGGGGCAACCCACTCCAGTATTCTGGCCTGGAGAATTCCACGGACTGTATAGTTCATGGGGTCACAAGGAGTCGGACACGACTGAGCGACTTTCACTTCACTTCACTTAGCAGGTAGTGAAAGTGAAACTCACTCAGTTGTGTCCAACCTCTTTGTGACCCCACGGACTATATAGTCCATGGAATTCTCTAGGCCAGAATACTGGAGGGGGTATCCCTTCCCTTCTCCAGGAGATCTTCCCAACCCAGGGGTCAAACCCAGGTCTCCCGCATTGCAGGCGGATTCTTTACCAGCTGAGCCACAAAGGAAGCCCAAGAATACTGGACTGGTTAGCCTATCCCTTCTCCAGGGGATCTTCCTGACACAGGAATCGAACTGGGGGTCTCTGGCATTGCAGGTGGATTCTTTACCAACTGAGCTATGAAGGAAGGAACCTGATTATCTCCATTTTAAAGAAGAGGAAATCAAGTCTCAAAGATATTATCTTGAGTTCATATCACTCTACAAAGGCCACATTTCTCATCTAGTCTTGCCCCAGAATTCATGTTCTTAACCAACACACCATTGCCTCATAAAACTCAACATGTAAGTGATTATTTATTAAACAGCTAACTATTCCACCAGGCAGCAAGTTCCAAAGAACATGCGACCCCATGGACTGTAGCCTACAAGGCTCCTCTGTCCATTGGATTTTCCAGGCAATAGTACTGGGGTGGATTGCCATTTCCTTCTCCAGGGGATCTTCCTGACCCAGGGATCCAACGCGGGTCTCCCACATTATAGACAAACACTTAACCATCTGAGCCACCAGGGAAGAACAAGAACAAGGCTGGGGCTATTTTATTCTACAGTGTATTTCTAAAGCCTAATCTGAGAGGTAGCCCAGAGAAAGCACCCAAAATGCATGAATTCAAGGAACAAATGAAACAGCCAGGTGGTGAGCCCACCCAGAAACCCCAAAGAAAATGTACTGGCCTTCTCAAAGAGAAGATGTCAAATACTCCATCAAAAAAGCATCATGACCTAGCTCCTATTTATGCTAGTTTGCCTCTGTACGATCCAATCCTAGCCAAATCGAACCAAACATCCAGACCTAGAAAGGGTGCCATCTGGAAAGCAGTGAACCCAAGAAAATTCTCCCCTAGAAGCACGCAAGCACAGGGAGGTTCAAAGGAAGTGTCCGCGATAGCAAAGGGAGCCCAGGCACGTCTCCCGCTCTGACCCAGCGCATCACCACACGACTCACCCCGCTCGCAGGTCCGTCCCCAGTAGCCAGTGCCCGTGCAGTCGCAGATGAAGCGGTTCCAGCCATCCTTGCACACGGCGTTGTTCTTGCAGGGGTAGCTGTCACACTGCTTGGCGCTCATCCGCGAGCAGGAGGACTTGACACCCGCGGCGTTCTGCATCTCCGCCAGCTGCCGGATGTTCTTGCTGCGCCCGTCGATGAACAGGTCGCGGATGCAGCCCACGTAGCCGTAGTTGAGCATGGCGGTCCAGAGCTCGGTGGGGAGAATGAGGCCAGCGCGGTTCTCCGGCAGCCCGCCCAGGTACATGTCCCCCTCCAGGTCGAGGATCTCGCTCTCCCCGCTGGCGGTGAACGGCGTGCGCCTGCTGTTCACTGATATGGTACCTGGGATGGGAGGATGGAGACAAAGAGTGAGCTCAAGGCCCTCCTGGCATCCCAGGGGAGCCTCCCAGTTGATGAACCGAATAAAAGAACCTACTGAGTGAGATGGGAGACCAGTGTGGCCCGGCCAGGAGAGAACCATGTGAATGGGGAATGGAAGGCCACAAAATGGTAAAAAAAAAAAAAAAAGGACAACACAGGCCAGTTGGTACTGGTCCCTGGCAGCTAAGACAGCCTAGCTCAGAGCAAGACCCAGGACAATCCCAGTGGCCAGTGCAGAAAATACTATGTTTTTTCTACCTAAAAGTCTTGGCTGAAAGGCTGCATGCCATATAGGCTGACAGCAGCACCATCCCTTCCTGTGTTTAAATCCTAGCTCTGCCACCCACTAGCCAGATAACCCTGAAGAAGTGACTTCACTTTCTGGTCCTCAATTTCCTCATTTGTAAAATGGGAAAGGAACTGTCCCACCTCACAGGTTGGCGTGATGGCTGCATGCATGCATGCTAAGTCACTTCAGTTGTGTCCAACTTTGCAACCCTATGGACTGCAGGCAAATGAGCTCATACATGTAAGGCGCTTTTTACTCTGTACTTAGGACAGAGTCTGTAAGTCCCGCCTGAGGCTTCACCACTGGCTCACCATTTCCAGAAGGATGGAACCTGCTCTTCTGTCTCTCTCTCCTCACTCTCCATGTGCTGATATCCTCTGTACTTGTCTTAGGTACCAGTCCAGCCAGTATGTATTTTCAACACTCATTGCTTTTGATAAATTTTAACTGGAACATGTTTCTTCATGTGTTCACTTAACAAGTATGTATTGGAACCTGTTCTATCTCTAGTTGTAGGCACAGACATGAATTTGACAGCCATGCCCCTGCTCTCATGAAGCTGATATTCCAGAGCAGAGGAAGAGCAAATGAACAAGTCACCAAATAAACAAAAGAGACGGACAAATGGCAATTGGGAGGAAGGCAGTTAAATGGGTGCAGCAGCCCCAGCAGACAGGTTCTGCTTTCAAGTGGACGGTTGGTAAAGGCTTCTCTAAGCAGGTGACAGGTAAGCTGAAACCAGAATGCTGAGAAGGATCCAGGCATGCCAAGTCCAGGGGGGAAAGGAATGAGTCTGGCACCGGGAATGGCACTTACAAAGGCCCTGGGGTAGACAGGAGCTTGGCTAGAGTCAAGGTTGCCAGAGGAAGTCAACAAGAGATGAGATCAGAGCTGGACTGGGCACACGAGATCACAGATGGAACCCTGAGCCTGACCTGGGAACTTGGGAACCGGGTTTCCAGTCTTAAATGGCTTTCTAACCTTACACCAGTCCCTGAACCCAGTTACAGATCAATTTCCTAACTGAAAAATCAAACTGATATCTGAACGTCATGCCAAAACTTTCTAAACTTTAGTCTTCTCGAAATTCTTTATTGGTACCAGGATAACAGGGCCATCCATCGGCCAGCTTTCCCTCATCTGCGTCTCAATTCCCTTGGCTATGACAGAGGACACCATGAAGGGCCTGGGAGATCAGATGAGATCAAGAAAGTGAAGCACACTCGAAATCACAAAGCACACCCAGCGGCAGAAGGCAGAAAGAGCAGGAGGGGCCACTGGGGCGCTCAGTTAGGCCTGCTCCCCCAACTCTCCCCTGCAAATTTTCTCCTGGAGAAACCAGCTTTGCCTTTTCACTTTTAAATCTTTTTTAAAGAACCCCACATAACAATAAGACTGTCCCGGCCACCATTTTTAGTACTTTCTGTGCTTTTCTGGTCTCAAGCTTCAGAATAATCTTGTGGCTGACGTTTGTATTTCCCATATTTTACAAATGAAGAAAGGGACACAAGTCTCAACATCCTCTCTCTTGCACAATCTGCTTTCTTTACCCACCACACTCTACCAAAATAATCTGATCACCAACTAACAGCAAGGACCTTCTATTTCCAAGTGAAGAACAGCACCCGGAACAGATTTAAATAGTGGAGCCTTAAGCAATTCGTCCTGAGCAAAATCCTTCTCTAAGTGTGTGATGGCAAATGTTCTGAGAGTCAGTCCTCCAGTTGGGGAATGAAAATAAAAGGTTCCCAAGACCACCTCTCAGTCATATTCTTCAGGATGAGCAGCAGGCACCACAATTAGATACACTTTTTATAAGGATTCCCAGAAGGCTCAGTGGTAAAGAATCTGCCAGCCAATGTAAGAGACACAAGAGATGCGGGTTCAATCCCTGGGTCAGAAATATCCTCTGGAGTAGGAAATGGCAACCCACTTCAGTATTCTTGCCTAAAGAATCCCATGGACAGAAGAGCCTGGCAGGCTAAAGTCCACAGGGCTGCAGAAAAGTCAGAGAAGACTTAGGGGACTAAACAACAACAACGAAATGTTTTTATAACTATTCGTTTTAATATAGGCCTGTTCAAACTACTGCACAATTGCACTCATCTCACATGCTAGCAAAGTAATGCTCAAACTTCTCCAATCCAGTCTTCTTCAAGTGAACCAAGAACTTCCAGATATTCAAGCTGGATTTAGAAAAGGCAGAGGAACCAGAGATCAAATTGCCAACATCCGCTGGATCATCAAAAAAGCAAGAGAGCTCCAGAAAAAACATCTACTTCTGCTTTATTGACTATACCAAAGCCTTTGACTGTGTGGATCACAACAAACTGTGGGAAATTCTGAAAGAGATGGGAATACCAGACCACCTGACCTGCCTCTTGAGAGATCTGTATGCAGTTCAGAAAGCAACAGATAGAACTGGACATGGAACAATAGACTGGTTCCAAATAGGAAAAGGAGTACATCAAGGCTGTATATTCTCACCCTGCTTATTTAACTTATATGCAGAGTACATCATGAGAAACGCTGGGCTGGAGGAAGCACAAGCTGGAATCAAGATTGCTAGGAGAAATATTAACAACCTCAGATATGCAGATGACACCACCCTTATGGCAGAAAGTGAAGAAGAACTAAAGAACCTCTTGATGAAAGTGAAAGTGGAGAGTGAAAAAGTTGGCTTAAAGCTCAACACTCAAGAAACTAAGATCATGGCATCTGGTCCCATCACTTCATGGCAAATAGATGGGGAAACAATGGAAACAGTGTCAGACTTTATTTTTGGGGGCTCCAAAATCCCTGCAGATGGTGACTGCAGCCATGAAACTAAAAGACGCTTGCTCCTTGAAAGGAAAGTTATGACCAACCTAGATCACATATTCAAAAGCAGAGACATTACTTTGCCAACAAAGATTCGTTCAGTCAAAGCTACGGTTTTTCCAGTAGTCATATATGGATATGAGAGTTGGACCATGAAGAAAGCTGAGTGCTGAAGAATTGATGCTTTTGAACTGTGGTGCTGGAGAAGACTCTTGAGAGTCCCTTGGACTGCAAGGAGATCAAACCAGTCAATCCTAAAGGAAATCAACCCTAAATATTCATTGGAAGGACTTATGTTAAAGCTTCAATACGCTGACCACCTGATGCAAAGAACTGACTCATTGGAAAAGACCTTGATGCTGGGAAAAATTGAAGGCAGGAGGAGAAGGGGATGGCAGAGGATGAGATGGTTGGATGGCAGCACTGATTCAATGGGCATGAGTTTGAGTAAGCTGCAGAAATTGGTGATGGACAGGGAAGCCGCAATCCATGCTGCAATCCATGGGGTTGCAAAGAGTTGAACGTGACTGAGCGACTAAACTGAACTGATAAGAACAACGTACTGGCAAATACTCTCAGAAAGAAAGTTCTTCATTTCTTAAAAAAGCCTTCTCTTGAAATTTCTTCAAATCTAAACTTGTTTAAAGAACAATAGACCCAAGTATAAATATTCAGAAAGTGCTCCCCAGGAAATACATTAAAAGCTTTTTTTTTTTTCTTTTCAATTGTAGTATTTCCCGTCTCCATAGCATGTAAGGGACAGGAGTGTCTCTGATACTGTATTTCTTCCATGGTACATGGTTTAAAAAATGAGTTCCTATCAGGTTTAAATATTTTAAAATAATCTATTGACAACATATTGTAAAACAAAAAAAATCTAAAAAGTAATATGATAACTTGTGTTCATACTGAAATAATTTGATTATAAAAAATTACTTATGAGAGCTAAATTACACTGTATAAATGTCAGTTTTAAAACTTGAAAGTTTGACATAACATCTAAGACCCATTTTTGTGTCTCTAAGACTATTTTGTGTCCCCTTTGAATTTTTAAACTTCTAATTAACAGTGATTATGAAAGTATTTCTGAATAAAAATATATCTACATTTAAAAAACATATTAAAATGTTGCTTATATATTAAAATTATTTTTTTGTTGTTTAGTCGCTAAGTCATGTCCAACTCCTTGCAAGCCCTTGGACAGCAGGATGCCAGGCTTCCCTGTCCTTCACTATATCCCAGAGTTTGCTCAAGCTCATGTCCATTGAGTTGGTGATTCCATGCAACCATCTCATCCTCTATCACCTCCTTGCTTACTCAGTAAATTTTTATAGGCTTTAATCAAATTTATCAGTGTGTGTTGTATTCAGTAGCTAAGTCATGTCCACTCTCTGCCACCCCATGGACTACAGCACACCAGGCTTACTGTTCTTCACTATCTCCTGGAGTTTGCTCAAATTCATGTCCATTGAGTCAGTGATGCCATCCAACCATCTCATCCTCTGTCACCCTCTTGTTTACTCAGTAAAGTTTTATAGGTCTTGATTGAATTTATCAGTATGTCAAAGTATTAACCAATGCCATAGCACCCAAGTATAAAATTAAAGTGTTTTGTAATCAAAACTTGTTTGTCAAAAATGGGTCTGATGGTTCTAACCAGACAAAATAACACCCTACTTGAAAAAGCAATTCATGTTGAGAATAAACAGAAATAGATATGTGGCAACTTTACAGGTTCTAGCCTGCCTGTGACTCGGATACGTGACATTTAAGCTGTGCCAAGGTCTAGGTTAGTCAATCATGAAAGCCATCAACCATGACCAGACCAAAGACCCAATGTGCACGGTCTTAAAAACTAGCAGGAGTGTTTCCTTTATAATTCTCAGATAGCTTCTTCACTCTGCCCTGGCTGACATATTTACAGATAAACTTTGAAAGATTTGGCCTCAGAAGAAATTAACTTTGTGTGTTTTCTGCTTAAAAAGAACAAAATGCTCATTCTTGCCCAACAAGCACATTTCATTTGAAGTCTCTTGGTTCCGATCAAATTTCAGGCAATCAATAAGGCAGCCTGCTGGGCAATAAACCATCCAGGTCTGCAATCTGCCACCCGTCTGCCCTTTGCACAGAACCTAAGCAGCTCCTCCTAAGGGCAACACAGCTCATCTCCACCATCCCTCCAGCTCTGGGAGGATGCAGAAGAGCCATCCATGCATGCCCGGCCATCCCTGGCTACAGCCTGTTAGGGGAACCTACTGCTTTCTATTATTGGCCAAATGTACCCAGAAACAAAATGTCCAAAAGGAAGGCATTTTTGTGTTCACCAGGAGAGTAAAACCTTCAAAATATGGCAAACAGAGCTGAGACATTTCTTGAGTATGATACTACCTAAATGGAAAATCAGGAAATAAATGTGAAATTCAAATGCTCTAATTATTACTCAGGGTGAAATGTCCTTTCTGATGGCACAGGATGTGACCTTCATCACCACATGTCCACAGAAAGCAGGCAGACTGTTCAGGCATTCCAAAGACTCAGCTTCTCTATTTGTGTTTCCCCACTCCCATCCTTTGTTACTATTCCAGAGTGGCTATGTACTGCCTGGGGCTAGCTTGTTTGATCCATGGCTGCAGAAACAAAGCCATTTGAAGCAAATGCAGAAGGTTATGAAGAGGAAGGGAGAGTTAGTGAGGTCTGAGCAAACAGTGAAATATAGGCTTTCACACCAAAGGAAGGCTTTAAATTGAACATGACTTCAGGAAAAATCAATTTGTCTTTTCCTTTCTTGTCATAATTTTCCCCTGCAATATGACTCTTGACAATTATTGAAGGGTGTATCGTTGCATAAACCCTTGCACAGTGCGGCTTATTCTACAAGAGTAATCATATCGTGCAGCATCTGTGATGTCACAATTGGTTTCTATGGTGATAAGAAAAGGGAGAATAAGAAGAGAAGGGAAAAAAAAAAAAACCCATCACATCAGTGACATGACAGTCACTTTGGTAGCAGTGCAAATGCTCCTTGTAAAACCAGCCTCAGTCCCAGGGTCTCAGAGCTATCACTGAAACCATTGTGCAGTGAGTGACAAGGGAGATGAGGAGAAGGATGTCAGCCTTTGATAAGACAGGGGTATTGTTCGGTAACATCATCTTACAACAAGCATTAAGAAGAACAGCAGAAGAATCAGCAAGTGCAAACATTAAAAAAAAAAAAAAAAAAACCTATAAGGAAGGGGAAGTTTGCATATACCCTGCCTCTTCCTACCTGATCTGCCATCTCGCTGAATATCCACATGGTACCATTCCCCATCGTTGGCCTTCTTCTGCGTGGCTTTCACTTTAATGGTGCCCGAGCCCATGTCAAGCAGCAGGTACAGGTTGCCATCAAGGAGTTCCACAGCAAAGAAGTCCACCTTGGTGTTCTTCTGGCTCCGGGCATCCTTTCTCTCTTGGGGCTTGCCGTGAGTGAAGAGGATCAGGCCGTTGGGCTCAGTGGTGCGAAAGTCAAAGGAGATAGAGCCCATGCGTTTGGTGTTCCACTTGGGCAAGCTGATGTAAGCCTCGGGGGTCTCAAAGTTGATGGGGTCCAGTGTGGCCACATTCTCACACTTGAATACCACCTCACCGTAGATCTTCATCTTGGTGTCCCCAATCCTGGCCAAGCGAGACAGCTCCAGACGGATGTCATTATTCTTATAAACAACCTGTCAAAAGTCAAACAAGTGCCATATGAATCAATCTTGCAAGCTGCAATCACCCATCGCTCACTGGGAACTCAGGAAAAAGGCCTGAGAAGAAGCTTCAGGACACAAGAGTCTGAAATAATATGAGAAACATGAGCCACAGCACTTGAAAAGCAGCTGCACAAACCTCTGAGGTGCACATAAGCCCTGAAGAAGCCCCTGTATCTCCACTGGGTTCCTTTTGTCTGTTTCCTTCTGGCCGACTTTTCTGCAGCATCAGAAAGTTACACAATGCAAGCAGAAATCAAAAGAGGCTGAGCTGCACAGACACAAACACCTCCAGAGATATTTACTGAAGTGTCCTCAGTAAAAGACCAGAAACAACCTAAATGACCATCAGTGACAGACTGGCACATCCTCATAACGGAATATGAGGCAGCCCTCAAAAACAAAGCAGTGCTCCCAGTTTTGACATGGATTTTCTGAGTAATATTGTTAAGTGAATCAGCAAGGAACAGAACCATGTGCATTACGCTATCATTATGCAAAGTGGGTGTGTGTGTTAGGAAGTGTGCATTTTATGTATATACGTTTGCAAATGCATTAAACATTTTTGGAAGGAAACACAAGAAAGTATAAAATGGTCACTAGGGAGAGGATTTGTAGAATTAATATTCAGGAGTGGAGAGAGACTTACTTTTCACTATATCTTGCTGTACAGTTTTTTTTTTTTTTTTTTTTTAATAAGATGACTGAGTGTTAAGCGTTGGGAGGGAAGATCTATATTTTTCTCCACATTGCATGTACCCTCTATACACACAAAGAGAATGAAACACCCTAAAGCATTTTTAAAAATTATGACTTCCTAAACCTCATATAACCTATGTAAAAGTAGGGTTAATCTTGTTCCAAAATTAGAATTTTAAAGAGGTTTTGTTTTTGTTAAAACTGAATTCTGATGCAGCACCCTCAGATAGGTCTTGGTCCTTTGACCTCTAGGCAATGTCACATCCATACCGTAACAACAAACAGGGGAAAACAGAGGGCAAAGGGGCTAGCATCTGAGTCCTGATTATGTAGACCACTTTGTTCTGTCCTTCACATTGTCTTATTCAAATTCTAAATCAGGACCTCGATTTAGGTTCCAATCCCACAGCCACTACTTCCAAGCTGTTTGAACTTCAAAGTTATTTAACGTCCTCTGGTTTGCTGCCTCCTTTGACAATGGGAATATAGGAATAGACTGTTTCTTAAGGATGGAATGAGTTACTATATGGGAAGCACATAGCATGTGCACAGAGTATGCGGACAAACATCTCAACTATTTTGAGGGCGGCTGTTAACTCACTTGGTCCTTTCTGCAGCCCTGAGAAAGTTGTCTTATCTCCATTCTCAGTAAAATAACAAGACTTAAGTGCTAAACTCTTACACCTCATCTCAGTGATAAAAAGTTAATTGAGTGAGTCATTCCAGTATACATCATTTAATCCCAAACATCTAGCTGTAGAATTGCTTCTCTTCTCTCTCCCAACATGAAGAGAGAATCAAGCAAAGATGTATGCCTTTTCATATTGATTAACAACAAAGAATTGAAAAGGTCTCTCCTACCATACGACCTTCGCCATGGGTGAAATCATAGTCACACTGAGAACAGTAACAATACTAATATTTACTGAGCACCTCCTACCAGGCACTGTACTCAGGATCTGAAGTCTAGCACCCCATCAGATCCTGACAACACCCACTTGAGGTACCTAACATCATTCTCCCATTTTACAGATGCAAAAACAGACATGGACAGTAGTTAAGGAACCAATCCATGGTCACACAGCCAGTTAAGTGCCAGAGTAGGACTTGAACCCAGGGAGTTAGCTCCAGAGTCCATGTACTTAGCCACCTATGGACATTCAGCACAGGGTTGTACTACCAGCACCCACGAGCTCATCTTTAATAACACGCTGGAAATCATGCATGTTCAACTTCCCAGTTCAAAAGCTAAATTTCTTAATTCTAGTGGACTGACCATGTGCAAAAGGAAAAACAAAACAAAACTGCAAGATGCTTAGGCCATCACTCAAGTGAGTGAGAAAAGAAATGAAAAATGTTTAATGGCTAGCAGCTTCTCCTTTCTAATCCCCATGCAACAACCTGTGAGAGCTCTCTGTCATAACCTAACTGCAGCTTTCTTTCCATTTGGGCTAAATGCCTATGACCAGAGCTCTTGTAAAGGTTAATTAGTAACGTAGAACAATAGGGGGATCCCACAGGGACAGACTGAGGCTCAGCTCCATTGAACAATAAATGGAAAAAGAACTCAAATATCTCTACAGGAGGCAGAAGGATAAAAAGAAAAGGGCCTTTTAAAAGAATGCAGCATCTATGAAGAGGAACTCTTCTGTGAGAAGGGTACAGAACCAAGACTGGGACAGACAGTGAATAACTAGAATGCAGATTTCTGGAGACACAGACAAGAGAATACCAGCTGGGAACTGGCAAGACAAAGACTTCTCTCAAAAGCTCTTTGAAAATGAGCTCTCTAGCTACTCCATGGCCCTGAAATTACTTGTCTGTTTATTTGCAGTTTCCATACCTTTCCCACTGACAGCTGAGTAACCTCTCTGAGTCCCATTGTATTTATTTCCAAAGGCAGGAGACTCAATAGCTGTTGCAGAACTGTTCCCCTTTCCCTCCAGCCCCAGAGCAATTATCAAGATTAAACGGGATATTATACCTGGTAGAATGTAGAGAATCCTAAATGGTATGTAAGCCTAGGAACACAATAGTACACCATGTTTTCCAGCAGTACTGGAGTACTACTGAAAACTGGCAGGGGCCTGAACTGATGTTCTTCCAAGGAGCTCCTACCAATAAGAAAGGGACAGGAGAGCACCTTGTAGCCCAGTGATATTCAATTAAGAAGCCCCATGGTTGGCATCTTCACCTCCCTACCCCAACCCCTGCCAACCTGCCCATTGCAAGACAATGGCATGGCCATGTACAAGTGTAGCAGCACCTTGGGGAGGGCATGATGGCAAGAAACCCCGGTGGACTCCCTTACAAGGCAAATTAGTATCTAGTATAGTTGCTGTTGTTCAGTCACTAAGTAGTGTCTGACTCTGTGACCCCATGGACTGCAGCACACCAGACTCCCCTGTCTTCCACGATTGCCAGATGTTTGCTCAGGTTCTACTGAATCAGTGATGCCATTCAAACATCTCATCCTCTGCTGCCCCGTTCTTCTCCTGCCTTCAATGTTTCCCAGCACCAGGGTCTTTTCTAATGAGTTGGCTCTTCGCATCAGGTGGCCAAAGTATTAGAGCTTGAGCTTTAGCATCACTCCTTCCAATAAATATTCAGGACTGATTTCCCTTGGACTGCAAGCAGATGAAATCATTGACTGATTTCATCTGCTTGCAGTCCAAGGGACTCTAAAGAGTCTTCTCCAGCACAATTCGAAAGCATTAATTTGGTATAGTATTTTCTGTAAATTCAGACTTTCATCTAAATGGAAAGCTCTGCCTGATGACCAAACTAGAAAAAGATGTGGCAGTGAGCACCTTCGTTGACAACTAGCCTCAAGGAGCAATGAGAGACAAAGTGGAAACACCTCCTAATGGGAGATGTCACACAGCCTGGGATCACAGAGGCAGAGTGCCAAAGAGTGACAACTCCAACCTCGGGTTTATAAAAGCTGCCATTTGGACTTACAGCTTGTCCAGCTGTCAAGTCCTAAGGATCTCTCAAACCAGCCCCTCGCCTACTCCAGCGGTGCCAGATTCTGTCCACCACCATTTCTCCTCTGGATTACTGCAACGGCCTTCTAACAGAACCCCCTGCTCCTTCCCCTCATGTTCTCCATAGTTCCACAGTGAATTTTCCAAAACCATTAAATCTGATCAGGCATTCCCTTAATAACCCTCAACATAGACAAGGATGATCTGTCCCTGTCTCTCGCCCCACTTGTTTCCCTTTCTTTCCCCCCATCCTTTCCTTCTCTAATCCAGATGACTTAAAGCTTTTTGATTCTGTTACTGATCCTCTTCTCTCCCCTGTTTCTGTCTGTCTGTCTCTGTGTGTGTGTGTGTGTGTGTGTTAGTCACTCAGTAGCATCTGACTCTTTGCAAACCCATGGACTGTAGCTCTCCAGGCTCCTCTGTTCCTGGGATGCTCCAGGCAAGAATACTGGAGTGGGTTGCCATTCCCTTCTCCAGGGGATCTTCAGAATCCAGAGATCCAACACAGATTTCCTGCATTGCAGGCAGATTCTCCTGCATTGCAGGTGGATTCTTAACCATCTGAGCCATTTGTTCTCTGCTAAACACTTTTCTTGCTCTGATCTACATCCAGTACACACTCTTGTGCTTCTGGCTCAGTTTAGATGCCACTTTCTTGAGGAATCCTTTCTTTTTTTTAAATTTTATTTTATTTAACTTTACAATATTGTGTTGGTTTTGCCATATATCAAAATGAATCTGCCACAGGTATACATGTGTTCCCCATCCTGAACCCTCCTCCCTCCTCCTTCCCCATACCATCCCTCTGGGTCATCCCAGTGCACCAGCCCCAAGCATCCAGTATCGTGCATCGAACCTGGACTGGTGACTCATTTCACATATGATATTATACATATTTCAATGCCATTCTCCCAAATCATCCCACCCTCTCCCTCTCCCACAGAGTCCAAAAGACTACGGCCCCCATAATTCAGACAATTTTGTAAATGTTTTCCTTCTGCACACTATCTTTTATTCTTTGACCATGTGTAAGTATGTTTGTAAAGTAATGCTCAAAATTCTCCAAGCCAGGCTTCAGCAATATGTGAACCGTGAACTTCCTGATGTTCAAGCTGGTTTTAGAAAAGGCAGAGGAACCAGAGATCAAATTGCCAACATCCGCTGGATCATGGAAAAGGCAGGAGAGTTCCAGAAAAACATCTATTTCTGCTTTATTGACTATGCCAAAGCCGTTGACTGTGTAGATCACAATAAACTGTGGAAAATTCTGAAAGAGATGGGAATACCAGACCACCTGATCTGCCTCCTGAGAAATTTGTATGCAGGTCAGGAAGCAACAGTTAGAACTGGTCATGGAACAACAGACTGGTTCCAAATAGGAAAAGGAGTACAAGGCTGTATATTGTCACCCTGCTTATTTAACTTATATGCAGAGTACATCATAAGAAATGCTGGACTGGAAGAAACACAAGCTGGAATCAAGATTGCTGGGATAAATATCAATAACCTCAGATATGCAGATGATACCACCCTTATGGCAGAAAGTGAAGAGGAAGTAAAAAGTCTCTTGATGAAAGTGAAAGAGGAGAGTGAAAAAGTTGGTTTAAAGCTCAATATTCAGAAAACAAAGATCATGGCATCTGATCTCATCACTTCATGGGAAATAGATGGGGAAACAGTGGAAACAGTGTCAGACTTTATTTTTCTGGGCTCCAAAATCACTACAGATGGTGACTGCAGCCATAAAATTAAAAGACGCTTACTCCTTGGAAGGAAAGTTATGACCAACCTAGATCAGATCAGATCAGTCGCTCAGTCGTGTCTGACTCTTTGCGACCCCATGAATCGCAGCACGCCAGGCCTCCCTGTCCATCACCAACTCCCGGAGGTCAGTCAGACTCACATCCATCGAGTCAGTGATGCCATCCAGCCATCTCATCCTCTGTCGTCCCCTTCTCCTCCTGCCCCCAATCCCTCCCAGCATCAGAGTCTTCTCCAATGAGTTAACTCTTCACGTGAGGTGGCCAAAATATTGGAGCTTCAGCTTTAGCATCATTCCTTCCAAAGAAATCCCAGGGCTGATCTCCTTCAGAATGGACTGGTTGGATCTCCTTGCAGTCCAAGGGACTCTCAAGAGTCTTCTCCAACACCACAGTTCAAAAGCATCAATTCTTCGGCTCTCAGCCTTCTTCACAGTCCAGCTCTCACATCCATACATGACCACAGGAAAGACCATAGCCTTGACTAGGCGAACCTTTGTTGGCAAAGTAATGTCTCTGCTTTTGAATATGCTATCTAGGTTGGTCATAACTTTCTTCCAAGGAGTAAGCATCTTTTAATTTCATGGCTACAATCACCATCTTCAGTGATTTTGGAGCCCCCAAAATAAAGTCTGACACTGTTTCCACTGTTTCCCCATCTATTTCCCATTTAGTGATGGGACCAGATGCCATGATCTTCGTTTTCTGAATGTTGAGCTTTAAGCCAACCTTTTCACTCTCCACTTTCACTTTCATCAAGAGGCTTTTAGTTCCTCTTCACTTTCTGCCATAAGGGTGGTGTCATCTGCATAGCATATTCAAAAGCAGAGACATTACTTTGCCAACAAGGTCCGTCTAGTCAAGGCTATGGTTTTTCCTGTGGTCATGTATGGATGTGAGAGTTGGACTGTGAAGAAGGCTGAGTGCTGAAGAATTGATGCTTTTGAACTGTGGTGTTGGAGAAGACTCTTGAGAGTCCCTTGGACTGCAAGGAGATCCAACCAGTCCATTCTGAAGGAGATCAGCCCTGGGATTTCTTTGAAGGTAATGATGCTAAAGCTGAAACTCCAGTACTTTGGCCACCTCATGTGAAGATTTGACTCATTGGAAAAGACTCTGATGCTGGGAGGGATTGGGGGCATGAGTAGAAGGGGAAGGCAGAGGATTAGATGGCTGGATGGCATCACTGAGTCGATGGACGTGAGTCTGGGTGAACTCCAGAAGTTGGGTGATGGACAGGGAGGCCTGGTGTGCTGCAATTCATGGGGTCACAAAGAGTCAGACATGACTGAACGACTGATCTGATCTGATCTGATCAGAGGGTAGACAGAATGAAAACCATAATCACAGAATACTAACCAAACTGATTACACATGGACCACAGCCTTGTCTAACTCAATGAAACTATGAACCATGCCACGTGGGGCCACCCAAGATGGATGGGTCATGGTGGAGAGTTCCGACAAAACATGGTCCCCTGGAGAAGGGATTAGCAAACCACTTCAGTATTCTTGTCTTTAAAACCCCATGAACAATATGAAAAAGCAAAAAGATAGGATACTGAAAGAACTCCCCCGGTCAGTAGGTGCCCAATATGCTACAGGAGCTGCTGCTGCTGCTAAGTCACCTCAGTCGTGTCCGACTCTGTGCAACCCCATAGATGGCAACCCACCAGGCTCCCCTGTCCCTGGGATTCTCCAGGCAAGAACACTGGAGTGGGTTGCCATTTCCTTCTCCAATGCATGAAAGTGACAAGGGAAAGTGAAGTCGCTCAGTCGTGTCTGACTCTTAGCGACCCCACGGACTATAGCCCACCAGACTCCTCTGTCCATGGGATTTTCCAGGCAAGAGTACTGGAGTGGGGTGCCATTGCCTTCTCCGTGCTACAGGAGATCAGTGGAGAAATAACTCCAGAAAGAATGAAGAGACAGAAGCAAAGCAAAAACAATGCCCAGTTGTGAGTGTGACTGATGATGGAAGTAAAGTCCAATGCTGTAAAGAACAGTATTACGTAGGAACCTGGAATGTTAAGTCTATGAATCAAGGTAAATGAGAAGTAGTCAAATAGGAGATGGCAAGAGTGAACATTGACATTTCAGAAATCAGTGAATTAAAACAGACTAGAAAGGGTGAATTTACTTCAGATGACCATTATATCTACTACTGTGGGCAATAATCCTATAGAAAAAATGGAGTAGCCATCATAGCAAACAAAAGAGTCAAAAATGCAGTATTTGGGGGGCAATCTCAAAAGTGACAGAATGATCTCTGTTCGTTTCCAAGCCAAACCATTCAACATCACAGTTATCCAAGTCTGTGCCCCAATCACTAATGTCAAAGAAGCTGAAGTTGAACAGTTCTATGATGATCCCTCAGACCCTCTAGAACTAACATCAAACAGATGTCTTTTGCAAAAGAAAGAAGTCAAAAGGTACCTGGAGTAACAGGCAAGTTTAGTCTTTGAGTACAAAATAAAACAGGACAAAGACTAACAGAGTTTTGCCAAGAGAACACACTGATCATAGTAAACACCTCCTTCCAACAACACAAGAGACAACTCCACCTATGGACATCACCAGATGGTCAACACCAAAATTAGATTATGTTCTTTGCAGCCAAAGATGCAGAAGCTCTATACAGTCGGCAAAACCAAGACCAGGAGCTGACTGTGGCTCAGACCATGAACTCCTTATTGCCAAATTCAGACATAACTTTAGGAAAGTAGGGAAAACTACCAGACCATTCATGTATGACCTAAATCAAATTCCTTATGATTATACAGTAGAAGTGACAAACAGATTCAAGGGATTAGATCGGATAGGCAGAGTGCCTGAAGAACTATGGATGGAGGTTCGTGATATTGTACAAGAGTCAGTGATCAAAACCATCCCCAAGGGGAAAAAAATGCAAAAGCAAAATGGCTGTCTGAGGAGGCCTGACAAATAGCTGTGAAAAGAAGAGAAATGAAAAGCAAAGGAGAAAAAGAAAGATATACCCATTTGAATGCAGAGTTCCAAAGAAGAGCAAGGAGAGATAAGAAAGCCTTCGTCAGTGATCAATGCAAAGAAACAGAGGAAAACAATAGGATGGGAAAGACTAGAGATCTCTTCAAGAAAATTAGAGATGCCAAGGGAACATTTCATGCAAAAATGGGCTCAATAAAGGACAGAAATGGTATGGAACTATCAGAAGCAGAAGATATTGAGAAGAGGTGGCAAGAGCACACAGAAGAACTATACAAAAAAGATCTTCATGACCCACATAACTGCACTGGTTTGATCACTCACCTACAGCCAGACATTCTGGAATGCAAAATCAAGTGGGACTTAGGAAGCATCACTACGAACAAAGCTAGTGGATGTGATGAAATTCCAGTTGAACTATTTCAAATCCTAAAAGATGATGCTGTGAAAGTGCTGCACTCAATATGCCATCAAATTTGGAAAGCTCAGCAGTGGCCACAAGACTGGAAAAGGTCAGTTTTCATTCCAATCCCAAAGAAAAGGCAATGCCAAAGAATGCTCAAACTACCACACAACTGCATTCATCTCACAAGCTAGTGAAGTAATGCTCAACATTCTTCAAGTGAGGCTTCAACAGTACATGAACTAAGAATTTCCAGATGGTCAAGCTGGATTTAGAAAAGGCAGAGGAACCAGAGATCAAATTGCCAACATCCATTGGATCACAGAAAAAGCAAGAGAATTCCAGAAAAACATCTATATCTGCTTCATTGACTATTTGAAAGCCTTTATATGGATCACAACAAAATGTGGAAAACTCTTAAAGAGATGGAAATATCAGATCACCTCACCTGCCTCCTGAGAAACCTGCATGCAGGTCAAGAAGCAACAGTTAGAACCAGACATGGAACAACAGGCTGGTTCCAAATTGGGAAAGATGTCAAGGCTATATACTGTCACCCTGCTTATTAAACTTATATGTAGTGTATATCATGCAAAATTCTGGGCTGGATGAAACACAACCTGGAATCAAGATTGCCAGGAAAAATAACAGTAACCTCAGATATGCATATGACACTACCCTTATGGCAGAAAGTGAGGAGGAACTAAAGAGCCTCTTGATGAAAGTGAAAGAGAAGAGTGAAGAAGCTGGCTTAAAACTCAATATTCAAAAAAGTAAGATCATAGCATCTGGTCCCATCACTCCATGGCAAATAGATGGGGAAACAATGGAAACAATGAGAGACTTTATATTCTTGGGCTCCAAACTCACTGCAAATGGTGACTGCAGCCATGAAATTGACACTCACTCCTTGGAAGAAAAGCTATGACTATCCTAGAGAGCATATTAAAAAGCAGAGACATTACTTTGCCAACAAAAGCCCGTCTAGTCAAAGCTATGGTTTTTCCAGTAGTCATGTATGGATGTGAGAGTTGGTCCATAAAGTTGAGCACCAAAGAATTGATGCTTTTGAACTGTGGTGTTGGAAAAGACTCTTGAGGATCCCTTGGACTGCAAGGAGATCCAACCAGTAAACCTAAGGGAAATCAGTCCTGAATATTTATTGGAAGGACTGATGCTGAAGCTGAAGCTCCAATACTTTGGCCATCTGATAAGAACTGATTCATTGGAAAAGACCTTGATGTTAGTAAAGACTGAGGGCAGTAGGAGAAGGAGACAACAGAAGATGAGATGGTCGGATGGCATCACTGACTCAATGGATATGAGTCTGAGCAGGCTCCAGGAATTGGTGATGGACAGCAAAGCCTGGCATGCTGCAGTCCATGGGGTCACAAAGAGTTGGACATGACTGAGTGACCAAACTAAACTCAATTGAACTGGACTTGCAGCTCATGCTTAGAAGGTCAGATAGTGAAACAGTTGTGTACAGAATCTCAGGGTTAAGACACTGTCTCAGAACAACACCTCTTGTGTATCTCCCTAATCTTTGATACAGAGGCAACACAGGAACAATACCAGGAGTAAGGCAAGCTATGATAGCAGGAGCAATACGGGAAAAACAGTCACCACTACCAAGAGCCTATTATGTGCCAGACACTTCTAATGTGCATCTTCCATAGTAAGGAAGTGAAACAGGTAACATTAGCCTCATTTTGCAGAAATGAGGTTCAGAGAGGATAGGCACTTGTCTAAGATCACACAGTCCCTTAAGAGCATAACCAGGACTTGAACCGAGATCTCTCAGACTGCACTGGGGCAAGGTCATGTTCCAGGGGTGGCCATATCTAAGCTCTCTAGTAGTGCAGGCTTACCCATAAAGTAGAAACTCCTTAAATCAGGCACAAAAGAGCACACCCAGTTCCATCCAGACTTATTAAGCCCTTCCTACCTGGGCTATCCTCTCTAATGGATCCCTACCCTTCCCTTCCCCACTTTGAGGCACTTGGAGGCTTCTGTGTGAACTCTGGTGTCAGAGCTTCTGCATACTTGCTCAACATGTAGATTTCCCAGCCTACAGTGCCTTCCTTTCCTCTCCAACCTCTAAATGATGATTCTTCACCAGGATCTACCCCCAAACCCACTCCAGGCCCTCTCTGACTACTCTGGTTCTTGCTGATACCCACCATTTGATAAGCTTAGAAGCCTTTCATTGCCTACCTATGACAGAGCTGTCTGCCTGACTGCCCAGACCATTGGCCTTGATTGGAAAAGAAACTGCTTTTCTTTTAATATGTGTCTATTTTTGGCTGTGCCGGGTTCTTCATTGCTACGTGCGGGCTTTCTCTAGTTGTGGCTAGTGGGGGCTACTCTCTAGTTGCGGTATGTGTGTCTCATTGCGGTGGCTTCTCTTGCTGTGGAGTGCAGGCTCTGGGTACACAGGCTTCCGTATTTGTGATGCACGGGCTTAGCTGCTCCATGGCATGTGGGATCTTCCTGAACCAGGGATCTAACCCATGTCCCCTGCACTGGCACACAGATTCAAAACCACTGGACCACCTGGGAAGCCCCAGGAGAGGTTATTCTAATCTATATGCTGTGCTTTTTAAACTCTTCCATGGTGCTCAAGGAAGACGGCAAGCCCAGGAGTATGAATCTAAGGGGTAGCAGTTCATCAGAGTATTTAGAAGATCAGATAGTAAAACAGTTGTGGACAGAAGCTCAGGGTTAAAATACTCTCTGAGGACAACTGACTCATTTGAAAAGACCCTGATGCTGGGAAAGATTGAGGGCAGGAGGAGAAGGGGACGACAGAGGATGAGATGGTTGGATGGCATCACTGACTCAGTGGACATGGGTTTGCGTAGACTTCGGCAGTTGGTGATGGACAGGGAGGCCTGGCGTGCTGTGGTTCATGCAGTCACAAAGAGTCGGACACGACTGAGCGACTGAACTGAACCGAGAACAACACCTCTTGTATGTCTCCCCAAACTTTGATACAGAGAAACACAGGAACAATACCAGGAGTAAGACAAGCTATGATAGCAAGAACAATATAATAAAGAGAGTCACCACCTATCAAGAACGCATGGGAGTATTTTCCCCTCTCTTCCATCTTATCCCAGGACACTCTGGACACTGTTTTCAGCTTTCTGAGAATATACGTCCACATGTTCTGCGATAAACACCACATCCCTGGGCTCTCCAGCAAGGGACCCAGAAGGAATCTGGGAGTGTGAGTTTGTGCCCTGCGGTTCCCAGATGGCCTTGTGGTTCTATTTCTCCTGTCCAGGAAGAGCAGATTTACTGCATGGCCTTTCTTTTCTCTTGTTTTTGAAGTGCCTATAACCCTCTATGTCTATACATATAGGGCAATCTCAATTAAAAAAACAAAACAAAACACCAGATCGTCTTATAGGACTGTGACTCACAGCCTGTGACTTGATGACAGAGCATCACTGTTCCGATCCAGGTCAGTGGAGGGTGTCTGAAGTCAGGACTCTGGGGGACATCCTCTGGAGTATGTGGGCCAGACGAAACAGAGTGGTGAAAAGCCAATGTCAGGGGCCTTGGGGTGGAACAGTATTGACAACAAATCCCAGTAAAGCCTTTTGACTTTATACCTGTGTGCAGAGCAGTTTACATATGACCAGCAACAGACAATTTATTCCCTACCCCAACATAATCCTTTGACAATAGATAATAACGAAATGAGCTTTTTCTCTTCAGCTTTCAGGATTGTGCAGTTTCTAGATAAACCGGAGGGTAATCTTGTTATTGTGTGACATTTCTACTCTGCGTAAATAAATAAGAAGCCCTGGGAAAGCACCTTGCGTCTGGGCAGTCACAGAATCACATATCCTACTTTCTCTATATTACTTCCCCCTCCACCCTTCAGGCACCTCATGACTCTGGTCGGTGGTGATCTTCTTTCCTAGGGAGCGTCTACTCAACTCATCTGTCAATCAAAACATTCAACCTTGTTACCTTTCAGTAAGCACTGGTCTTACTGTTTTAAGTAAACCTCAAATATCTTATCAGCAAAACATACGCATTACAGCTTTAAAAATCTGAACCAGCACCTAGTTGTAGAGGTGCTTAATAGATGCTCATATCTTCATTAAATCTGATGTCGGACTCAGGTGGCAGTGCAAGGTAGAGGTCAATGACACGGACTTCCCGCCTCAGTAAGTACAGTCTGAGTTCGGCTCCACCCCTGCCGGCTGTGTGACCTTGGAAAATGGTTAACGTTCTTCACGGCGAAGACTTATAGGTAATGCGTCTCCTTTCACAGGCCCGTAAGAGGCATGTGAGGTAATATGTCATAGCTACAAAGTGCTTTAGC
This sequence comes from Tragelaphus eurycerus, assembly GCA_935064755.1. Lineage (NCBI taxonomy): Eukaryota > Metazoa > Chordata > Mammalia > Artiodactyla > Bovidae > Tragelaphus > Tragelaphus eurycerus. The sequence goes on along the minus strand of CAKXYN010000008.1, from coordinate 36,011,182 downwards.
AGTTTCTGGTGCTTCTCTTCATTTTGTTATTTTCTGTGAGAAGCCATAACTAGATCAACAGAGAGGATAGCCTGATATGGAGTCATTAGAAAGAGAAGATTCCACTACAATATTGTAAAGTATTTAGCCTCCAATTAAAATAAATACATTACTTAAAAAAAAAAAAAAAGAAAGGGAAGATTCCCCGTGAGGGTAAGTTCTAAGCCATGTGTCCGCTCAAGAGTCTAACGACAGACTCTGGATTTAATAAATTCTGAAGGTAGAATAAAAAATTAAAAATTACAAAATTGGGACTTCCCTGGTGGCCCAGTGGTTAAGAATCTGCCTTACAATGTAGGTCTCCGGTCAGGGAAGTAAGATTCCACAAGCCTCGGGACAACGAAGCCCCTGGGCTGCAAGTACTAAAGCTCGTGTGCAGAGAGTACATGCACAGCTAAAACCTGATGCAGCCAAATTAGGGGGAAAAAAAATTAAATAGTTGCCTAGTGTGGCATTTATAAGATATGAAAACACCTAGTGGTATCTATTCTTTCTCTTTCGCACACACCAGGCCCTTGTACAGATTTAGGATTCATGATCCTTAACATCATTTTCTGCCGCAGTGTACCACTGACCAAATTCCAACAGTGAACTTCTAGCACAAATGGGGCAGCAGATGGTCCTCTTAGCTTCCAAAGCGAGAGAAGCTGCTATTTGGCATGGCCGAGGCCACATCTGCACCCCTGGTCTGGCTAACAGGGGTCAGCGGACTCACTCGCCTGCTGAGCTGCAGCTGACACCCAGGCTGGGGCCTGAGCCCCCGCCGCTGCACACCATGGACATCATTTCCAGGGTTGCTGTTCTGCTCACAGCACTCAGGGTCCACCAAAGATAAAAACCGAGCCCCAGAAATAGAAAATGGAAATGGAGTTTCAGAATCACAAGGCAAGAGCCAAGAAATATGAGAGTCTTGAGGCTCAAAGTAAAGGCCAGAAAGACTCCAGATAAAGTTGAAACCTTTATCAGTAGGAGAAATACTGGCAATTAACTAACTTGAGGTTTGACAGAAAACAACAAAATTCTGTGACGTAATTATCCTTCAATTAAAAATTAAATATATTTAAAAAAAATTTTTTTAAGGTTGGGCGAACATACTGTCTATCACAGGGAACTCTCCTTATGCACTGTGGTGACCTGAATGGGAAGAAAATCCAAAAGGGAGGAAATATATGTAAATGTATGGCTGATTCATTTATTCATTTGTTGTGTTTGTACAGAAGAAACTAACACATGTAAAGCAACTATATTCCATTAGAGATGAATTTAAAAAAAAATAAAATTTAAAAAGGCTTGGTGATCCAACACTCTGTGGGTCAAACAATACATACCTGAAAGCTGGACCTCAAAGACTACCAATTTATAATCCCTGGTCCATGGTTCCAAGCTGAGCACCAAAGAATTGATGCTTTTGAACTATGGTGGTGGAGAAGACTCTTGAGAGTCCCTTGGACTGCAAGGAGATCCAACCAGTCCATCCTAAAGGAAATCAGTCTGGAATATTCACTGGAAGGACTGATGCTGAAGCTGAAACTCTAATACTTTGGCCACCTGATACAAAGAACAGACTCATTTGAAAAGACCCTGATGCTGGGAAAGATTGAAGGCAGGGGGAGAAGGGGATGACAGAGGATGAGATGGCTGGATGGCATCACTGACTCAATGGACATGGGTTTGGGTGAACTCCAGGAGTTGGTGATGGACAGGGAGGCCTGGTGTGCTGCAGTCCACGGGGTCGCAAAAAGTTGGACACAACTGAGCAACTGAACTGAAGGTTACATTTGCAAGAGACTTACAGGAAAAAATAAAAGGGACAGAAAGCAAGCTGGAGTCATAGGAAGAATCCAGACAAACTTCAGTACTTAAATTGAACCAGCAAAATCCTCAGACCCTTCCTCATTTAAAAAAAAAAAATCCCGACACAGAGAGAGGAACACATGAGCAAGCACAGTGCAGCAACCAGTTAGTCTGACCTTATAAACCCAGGGCCATGGGCGCCAGCTCCAGAGCCGCACGAATGACACAAGTCATCACCTCTTAGCCTGAAGACTTAGGCAAGCATTTATTCCCTTGACTGACTCTTTAAGAGAAAGCAATGACCATGTAAGTCTGTGGTCAACTGCAGACATAAACTGTAAGTTTAAGACTTCCAATCTCTGGCATAGTAAAGGTCTCAATTGTATTCTTCAAGAAGGAGAACTTTCTTAGGCTGTACAACATGCAGATTTCAATAGTTGCAGTGCACAGTCTTGGTTGCCCTGTGGCATGTGGAATCATCCCAGACTAGGGATCAAACCTGTCCCCTGCCTTGACAGGCAGATTCTTAACCACTGGACCACCAGGAAGTCTTGGGACTTTTATTCAGCTAAAAGGTTGATTAGGCACATATGTCTTTGTGTTCCATAGAAAAGATTTTCAGCCAACCAAATCTGTGGGGTATTTAGGATACCATAAAAGTCCAGTCTATCACAAGAGGTAAGATGTGCCAATTCAGGCTTTATCATTCTTCCAGAGCCTTCTAAGATTTTACTAAATGAATAAACCAAGAACTTGGCATAGACAGACCATATACTTGGCATAACCAGAACCAGGCAAAGAAATAAGATGTGAATATCCATATATGGGTCATAGTTCTTCAAGATAGGCCTTATCAGTGAATAGTGAAAAGGTTTCTAGATAATTTAGAAAAGTTTTTGAGGTGACCCTTTAAGCCACAACTGGATAGAAAACTCTCCCATCTCTTAGCACCATGTTGGCAAATATACGTTTCTCTTCTTCCTTTCTGGAAGATGGCATTGCTAACTAGTCTAATTCTATTCTACTCTCTTTCTCATTGAACCCAAATGAAGCCTTAGAATTCAAGGCAGCACTCCATTAAGCTATCACCAAAGAGCTGAAACTTGAGGTGAACCTACCTATGCTCTGGTTACTTTCTAACATGAAAGCCAACATAACGTAAATGAAGATTAAGCCAACTTAAAGTAAGCTTCCCTGGTAGCTCAGATGGGAAAGAATATGCCTGCAATACAGGAGACCTGGGTTCAATTCCTGGGTTAGGAAGATCCCCTGGAGAAGGGAACAGCAACCCATGCCATTATTCTTGCCTGGAAAATCCCAGGGACAGAGGAGCCTGGTGGCCTACAGTCCATGGGGTAGCAAAGAGTTGGACATGACTGAGCCACGAATACTTTGACTAATGCAAATTAAGAATATTGGAAACAAAAGAAAATCCATGTAAATATGTTAAATAACTTAAGCTCTAGACCAAGACAAAGGTAACATGAAATACAATCTGATATGAAAGGCTTAGAAATCTTGGAGGATGCTTTATATGAAATACCTGTCACTCCAGCTAATGAGTGTGCCAGGGTCTGTAATCAGAAACTTAGCCCAGACTGTATTTCTCTTCCCCCTGCTTTTTAGGAATGACATAATAAACAGGCTGTGCATTTCTGATGGGGCAACTAATGGATCCCCAGTGTCTGGCACACAGTTGAGGCTCGACAAATTAATACACTCTTAATTCTTGTTCTGATATTTTCTTAAGTACTACACACATCTACCCCCATGAATGCCTACGTTTCTTTCTGTCTTAGAATATTTGACGAGGGCACCCACCTGACCACAGTGAAAGTTACATGTCACAAAGAGGGGAACTAAGATCAGATGAGTAGGTGGTACTTCATTATGAAAAGCTCTAAAAATACAGTCATTATGCAGTTGGAGGAAAAGGAACCATTAGGGTAGAAAGGAAGCCTTTAGCAGTTTGATTATAAAGATGACAAAATTTAAAGTGTGCCTTCCTGAATCACTAGGAATCTACTGTTATTTTTATTCCAAGGACTAGAAATAACTCTGATCATCTTACTGTTTTCTCTGGGGATAAAATGTCCTTTCCTGCTTGAAACTCTTCAATGGTTCTTCTGTACCAACTTGAGAATCAAATGAAGACTTCTAAGCATTACATAAAAGTCTTCCTGATCTAGTCCATCTTCATCATCACCAACTTTGCCAAAGTTCTGTGGTTCTTCCAATAAACCATCCCTGGCATAAGCCTCACCTAGGCTCTCCATCTAAATAACTACTGCTCACGTGAGAGGCACAGGTAGAGTATCACCTACTTTGGGAGCCTTCCCCAACGTTCTTGCCCATTCCACTTCCACCCACAGCTGATTCCCTTCCCTCTGCTCCCATTGCTCCATATTCTGCTGTTATAGAATTTATCATGCTGTGCTGTATCTGTCTGTCTATCCCCAGTAGACTGGGAGTTTCTCAGGTTGGAAGACTTGGTATTTTTCCTGTGTTTCCCAAGGTCTGTTCCAGTGCCTGGCACAAAGTCAGTATATATATTTTAGGAGGATGTGGAAGAATGGAGAGAAAGAAGGGCAAGGAAAATCACAGTCTATATCCTGATGCCTCCAAGTCAAAGAGGACTGTAAGGCAAAAAGAGACCTCTACATTCATTCTGCTTGACAATAAGTGAGGAGACAAGAATATAGAAAACTGAAATATCACACAGTTAAAAGCATCTGGTGGAACCACTGAATAGTAAGTTGCTTTCCCTATTGTGTATGCTTAGGAAATGTGCTTATATTTTAAGCTATAAATATGGAAAGTTCTGCATCCTCGAATGGCAGCTGTCATTAGTTTCTGTGTCTTGGCAGAACACTAACAGAAGCAGCAGCAAAAAGCCCAACTGCAAATTCTAGCCAGATGCTCTAGGAGATTGCCTGCCGAAGCTCAGCACCAGAACTGCCTCTCACTCTGCAGCCTGCTAAGAGATGACTGCTCACCTCTTTACGACCATGGAGCCTGGACTGTCAGAGAAGACAGATTTTGAAACAATACCTCAGAGCCCTCAGAAACAAACAAACGAAAAAAGGAACAAGAATGAATCCCCAACAGTGAAGCCTTTGACCATGGCCAGCAACTTCGGGCTGCTACCAACTATCCTGCAAAAATATAGATTGCAAGAGGAATGCCAAATAGCTTTTGAAGAAAGATTTTATGAAAGGCCCAAAGGCAGAACTACTATAAAGGACTCAATGAAACAGAACCTTGAAGAAGTCTAACATAGTTGGCTGGCAACAATAGCAGCATATCAGGAAAGCCACAAATTCCATGCAGCCCCCCAAAAGTGGAAGCAGTGGGTTGAGAACCATGGATAGTGACAGACAATTCCAAGAGGTGCTGACCAACACACAAGCTCCAGGAGGACCAAGATGGCAAGTTCACACAGGGGCTTTGCAGCCCATTCATTTGTATAAAGTACATATGGGCTTTTTATAAGAGATGCATGGCTTCCTGATGGTTCCCCACCTTTCTAAAAGGGGCTCTGCTGTCAGAAGCAATTATCAGCTGTTTCTTGCCTGGCCTGCTAAGCAGCTCTGCTACCAGTCTAATAAAGGCTGTAATCAGATGGCCTTTCAAAGTGGTCCAGAGGAGCCCCTCTGCAATCAGCAGAAGGGGTGAGGAGAGTATAAGAAGAATATGCCAGGTTGGCAGGTGCCTGATAACAGAACCATTTCTAACCTTGTGCAAACGGCAGCAAATAAGATTTGAATTCAAACTGACAGTAATATACACGGAAATGTTAGAACTCAAGTTGATTTCTTTTCTAAACGGGTGCCTATACCCTTTGTTAACATCAAAATAGAGTTGTGGAAAAAATGAGCCCATCCTCCTTTGGAGGGCACCCTTTCAAGGTGATGGCCCTTAGTCCCAGGATTTACACCTGTCACTTTACCTTTAGTACATCTGCAGAGACCCACAGAACCACTAGATGTCCCTTACGCCACATAAAACCAACCTGAAATGAATTTCACTACCAGTCACACAAATCACATTTAAAGAAAGCTTTTCTAAGTCTTGGATGTTAGGTATCAACTATAATTCCTATCACAACTCACTCCTCCTTATTTATATTTTGTCCATTTCTATGCATTTCAATAGTCTTGAGAGTCCCTTGGACTGCAAGGAGATCCAACCAGTCCATTCTGAAGGAGATCAGCCCTGGGATTTCTTTGGAAGGAATGATACTGAAGCTGAAACTCCAGTACTTTGGCCACCTCATGTGAAGAGTTGACTCATTGGAAAAGACTCTGATGCTGGGAGGGATTGGGGGCAGGAGGAGAAGGGGACGACAGAGGGTGAGATGGCGGAATGGCATTGCTGACTCGAAGAACTTGAGTGTGAGTGAACTCTGGGAGTTGGTGATGGACAGGGAGGCCTGGCATGCTGTGATTCATGGGGTCGCAAACAGTTGGACACAACTGAGCGACTGAACTGAACTGAATAGAGAACTATTACGAATTAAAATTCTTTTAGAGGAAAAAATGATAGAGAAATAGGCAGAGAGGAATATTTCAGGAAAGGAATGCTGCTGCTGCTGCTGCATTGCTTTAGTTATGTCCAACTCTGTGCGACCCCATAGATGGCAGCCCACCAGGCTTTCCCATCCCCGGGATTCTCCAGGCAAGAACACTGGAGTGGGTTGCCATTTCCTTCTCCAGTGCATGAAAGTGAAAAGTGAAAGTGAAGTCGCTCAGTCGTGTCCGACTCTCAGGGACCCCACACACTGCAGCTCACCAGGCTCCTCCCTCCATGGGATTTTCCAGGCAAGAGTACTGCAGGAAAGGACTATAGGGTGCCTAAAGGACTCAAAGTTCATTATCACTTTTAGGAATCAAATAAGCTTCAATATACATGGAGTAAGAGACAAGCTCAGCTTAAATTCAGTTACCGTACACTGGGATCTTAGATTCAATGAAAGTAGGTATGGCAAATAATTTTAAGTTCACATGTCAAGCTTGATCAATTAAGAGAGGCTGCCTAGGACACAAAATGGGAAAGATTATCGGGCTGTGACCCAAGGACAATGCCTAATATGCTTGTGAAAATGGGGAATGGTGACTCCCACAATGCTGCATTTGCAGAACCTGAATTAACCCCCTAGCTCGAAGCCTCCCGGACTCAGAACGACCATGGGCCAGGGCAACAAGGATGATGGCAGTAGAAGTACTAAACATAGCAACAGATAACCTTAACGGAAGGCCTTTCGTGGGACACGTTTTGTTTTCAGTATTCTACACCAAATAATTTAATCCTCATATGGCACATATCCAAACCAAGATACAACACTACTTTCGAGAGTAAAAGAGGGCAATAATTCACCCGGACAACAGGTAACCCAGAACATCCCAAGTCTGCCTGTGGTGGATGGCCGCCCTGTTGGAGCCTCATGACAACCCGAGGAATGAGAGGTAGCATAACTAGGGAACTGGACTGCAAGCCTTGAAGCTGCCCAGCTTCCTGACAGAAAACAGAGCCCAGAGACAGCTATGGAAAGACCACTTCACTGGGCAGAGGATCTTACACACCCGCAGGAAAAGGTCCTGGAGCAACATCCCACTGTGCACGGCAGACAGCAGGCAGGACGTGGCCGCCACCTTCCCTATTCAGGGGAGGAGGGGGCTGGGGAATTCACACCAGTGTGGCTCACCAATTACCAGGGAAACCAGGGCTGGGGCAGGGGGCAAGGACGCAGCTCCTGATTAAGCCTGATAATTAAGAGGATGGGATAGCCATGTGAGCGAAGCAGGGACTGGTCAAGCCCAAGATATATAAGGAGCAAGAAAGCAACCATCTTGAGTTGCCTGACCACACATTCTACCCCTACATACCCTGCAGGACCCTTATAATCTTCTGCACTACCCCTCTTCTGCACTACCCCTGGGGACAGGCATGTTGAGGTGCACTGTAACCAAAGACCACAAATGCAAGACAATAACAGCAGCTAAAGAGGAAACCAGGTACTTAATGGGTCAACTTTTCATGCAAGTCCAGAAGAGGAAAACAACGGCATCTCACTGCAGACCCAGCTATCAGACTCACTTCACAGTGAGGCCACCATTGTCACCCAGTCTGCAGATAACCTTGGCTCAGACTAGGGATGAAATGGAAGTTTAGCAAGCAAATGGAAATGTTAATGTTAATGTTCATGGTGCTTAACAGGCACAAAACAGGGAAGATTATGATCATTAAGCAAAATACAAGCCTCGGCAGCACTCGGAGATCACACCGCCCCTACCTGAGGCCTCTGTCCTGGCCGGCACCCTCAGTCCCCACAGCTGATGCCAAGTACTGGAGAGGCGGATTAACAGCACAGGGTTAACATGATGGTGCCTTCCTCCAGTAGAGGGCCCGGGCTAATCATCTTAATGGTCTTGAGTGGGGCAGGTAGAAGACAGGTGAAATCTAAATTCTCTTCTACTCCTGTTCCCCACGAGGTGCAAACCCAAACCACCGGGGACGTATCCTCCTGCCCCACGGCTTTTTATAACGTGATCCCCCTGGGTGGGTCCCATGGCAAGGGCAAACCTGAGCCACTGTCCTGACCGATCGTTGGCAGGGGTCCCTCAGTGGTTGACCCCAGCTGGTTAACATGCCACAGGCACTGGGATGACTGCTCCTGGGATGTTCAGTTACAGCAGCAGGGCTTCAGTCAGCCCCCTGGTCCTTGTGTTGACAGAGCGGGTTTCCCTCTCAACTGTTAAGGTAGTTTGATCATCCTTTCAATTAGCCAGAGATCAGGGGGGCTGTGGACAGGTGAAAATGCCAGCATATATCATTTTTATCAGCCCATTCCTGAACTTCGTGGCTGGTAAAGTGAATTCCTGGGTCGCTATCCAATGTCCATTGGTGATGGGGTGGGGGGTGGGGGATGTCCTTATATCATACACAGCTGTTTTAGACACTGAATAGTGATTTGTCTGCATTACTGGATAACCCAGGTAGACCATTAGTAAGATCTTACACCTGCTGTAATGCTCTGATGCACGGGGCTGGTGTCCGTCACACTGTATGGCAGCTCTGCCCACATCCATAGCTGCCCCAGAGGCCCAAGGATACTCTTACCATTTTGCTGTTGCCACAGGCCCCAAGCAAGCCCTTCCAGGTAACTGGCCACATCCAACTCACAAGTCTGTCCCCCAAGTCAATATCCCCAAAGCCTGTGTCTATAACTGTCGAGGGATCAGATAATAACTAAGTATTGGACAGATAACCTCAGTCCTTGAGATTCTGTCTATGTTCACCAGCCTCCCACATGCAGTCAGATGAGCCAGGAGCTTGGGGCTGCTACTTTTCATCAGGAAAGAGACTCTGAGGTTCAACAAGATGCCACCAATATAATGGAAGAGAAAGATATCTCCTGTGGTGGTCAGCTGCCACGGGGCCCCACAGGTTGGTGGATGGCCACCTAGGGATTACCCCTGCCATTTCCCATTCCCGTCCTTATCTCTTGACAACGCAGCATTCACAGGCATTCCCTCAGACTCCTGAAGCGCTCTTCACTTGTTGGGCGGGACCCCACAGGCCATCAAGCCTTGCAGCTGCCCAGCCTGGGGACCAAAGAAAGAGCCCAAAGACAGTGACAGAGACACCAAAGGTTTATTGGACAGGGCTGGGTCTTACCTGTGCACAGAAAAGTTCCTGGAGTGGCACACTCACCGGGTGCAGGAGGAAGAACATAGCAGCCACCTTCCCTACTCAGGAGAGCACGGGGCTGCCATTTACAGGGGGAACTGACGTCAGGTTGGCTCATTAGAGTTACCAGGGAAACCAGTCGCTGGGGAAGGGGCCAAGCCTGCAGGCAGTTACAGATTAAGCCCTATCATTAAGAGGACTGGAGAGTTCTGTGAGTGAAACAGGGCCGGGTCAAGCAGGAGATGTCCAGAGCGCAAGAGAATGGCCATCTTGAGTGGTCTGACCATACATAGAGTTAAGAGACATTTGCTGAAGTCAGTCTATGTGGGTTCAAACATTTGCTTTGCACTTGCCCTTGCATAACCTGGACAAGTTATTGCACCTCTGTGTACCTCAGCTTCCTCATCTTTGAATTGGGACGATGATAATAATAGTATGATTATCTTGTAGGATTGTTGTGAAAGCTAGAAGGTTAAGTACATGTAGGGGCTTTAGACTAGCTCTTGGTAAATATAAGTTTTGGCTACTATTATCTTCAGTTTACAGAAGAGAAAAGGAGAATCAGAGATTTTAATATCTAAGGTCGCAGAGCTATTACATATTAGAGCCAGAATCAAATGCAGGTCTGGTTGAGCACCTGTGCTCAGTAACTGACTACCCTGCTTCTACACAACAGAAGAAAACAATGTTTCCCTAAGACCTCTCCTATAATCCAGCTTCTCCAACTAGCTGGACCACAAGAGAATCGCTAGAATGGGAGGCTCTCCTGCCTGAGGTTTAGCTTAGGGGGTTATGGTCAAGTAGGTGCATTGAATGAAGCATGCTCAGGCCCCCGTCAGAGCCCTGTGGAAGATTTCTCCTGGGGTCCATGCCCTCCCCCGGCTATATGCAGGAGGAGGAAAGGAAGTGTGCAGGAGCCAGGGTGAGTCTGTTTCCCAAACTCAACTGTTGCTGCTGCTGCTGCTGCTAAGTCGCTTCAGTCGTGTCCGATTCTGTGTGACCCCATAGACAGCAGCCCACCAGGCTCCCCCGTCTAATTCAAAACGTAGTGAAGATCCCATTCTGATTGTGTATGAGAGCCCATTCCAGAGCTCCTCTCTCTTGACCAGGCCTGAATTCCCCTCCCAGTGACCACCTACATCCCCTGTGACCTTCCTCATGAGAAAGATGGCAAAAGCGACTGCTGGACACAGAAGAGCGACTGCCAGTCTAGCCAAGCACATCTGTTCCCCCAGAACTAGACCGTGATCCATGCAAAACGGGGCTAGGTCATAGGACCCAGCCACCACTTCGGACCTGCCCAGGCCTCCAGCCAGCTCTTTGAGTACTTACTCAGCTCCTCAGTAAGTATTAATTGTTTATTTTCATAATGATAATCAGGAACGTTACCCTAGCCACCTGTCCAGTGACATCAGACTGACCTAAATTAGCCCCTTCCTGACAGTATTCCCTGGGTTCCTTCACGTGAGCCCTCAGTTTTGAAGCTCTTTACTCGTGAGGGATGTCTGTAAGCAAACCAAGATCCTGGAAGAATAAGCACTTGGAGTTTGCAAAGGGGAAAAAATCTGTCTCTGTAGAAGGCTGAAATTTTTTTTTTCTCCAAGATAATGGGCCTTATTTGCTAAAAACCTAAAAAATACTACTTTATTGGAAAAGTGAAAGTGAAGATGCTCGGTCGTGTTCGACTCTTGGCGACCCCATGGACTGTAGCCTGCATCAGGCTTCTCCATCCATGGGATTTTCCAGACAAGAGTACCAGAGTGGGTTCCCATTTCCTTCCTTTCCCTTATTGGAAGAGGGTCTTTGCAAATGTGATTAAGGCTCTTGACATGAGATGATTCTGTACTATCCTGGTGGGCCCTAAATACAATCGCCTGTATCCTAATAATAAGAAGAGGGAGATTAGACATACAGAGAGAGGACAACGTATAGGTGATGGCAGGGCTGGAGACATGCACCCACAGGTCAAGGTTTATCAGCAGCAAGAGAAACTGAAAGAGGAGCAGGCTCTGCCCAGCAGCTTCTGCGGTGCGGTCATGGGAGGGCCTTGCTGACCTCTTGAATTCTGCCCAGTGAAACTGATTTTTGAACTTCCGACCTCCAAAACTATGAGATTAAACAGCTGCTGTGGTTTTCAACCACTGGTTCAGGATCCTTTGTTACAGTAAACAAAGGAAACATACACACTCTCTTTTCTCATTCCCCAGCCCCTGTTAGAGTCTGAATTGCAGTTCTCCCTCCAGGGCAAGGTCTACCTGCTTTGATGCTTGCCATACACATATTCCTCAGGTTAGTTTTTGATTTTTTTTTTAATTTCAGGATAATTGCTTTACAATATTGTGTTGGTTTCTACCATACAACAATTCAAATCAGCCATGAGTCAATATATTCCCCCTCCCTCTGAAGCCTCCTTGCCAATGTCTCTGTCTATCCCACACCTCTAAGTGGTCCCAGAGCACTGGGCTGGACTCCCTGTGTTATATAGCAGCTTCTCACCAGCTAGCTATTTTATACATCAGTTCAGTTCAGTTCAGTTCAGTCACTCAGTCATGTCCAACTCTTTGCGACCCCATGGATTGCAGCATGCCAGGCTTCCTTTCCATCACCAACTCCCTGAGCTGGCTCAAATTCATGTCCATCGAGTCAGTGATGCCGTCCAACCATCTCCTCCTCTGCCATCCCCTTCTCCTCCCGCCTTCAATCTTGCCTAACATCAAGGTCTTTTCCAACGAGTCTGCTCTCCGCATCAGGTGGCCCAAGTACTGGAACTTCAGCATCAGCCCTTCCAATGAATAATCAGGACTGATCTCCTTTAGGATGCATAGGTTGGATCTCCTTGCAGTTCAAGGGACTCTCAAGAGTCTTCTGCACACTGCAGTCTTCGGTGGTGAATGTATGTCAGTGTGACTCTCGCGATTCGCCCACCCTCTCCTTTCCCCGATGTGTCCACAGACCATCCTCGACATCTGCATCTCTATTCCTGCTCTGCAAAGAGGCTCACCGGTACCGTCTTTCTACATTCCATACACACACACACACATATATATGTATATGTATTAACATACAATATTTGTTTTTCTCTTTCTGACTTACTTTGTGTAACAGGTTTGACAAGGAAGAATCAAATAAGAATGGAAAGCTGTATAGGCCTATCCACACGAGCACTCAGATCCTAGGATGCACTGTCTCTGAAGTTTAAATGACCAGTGGTACTCAGCTATCACATGTTTGATCCCACAGTTCAATCAAGTATGTGCTTATATGATAAGAGAGGATGCTTGATTCTCATAAGCCACGAAAGCCAGAGTTCAAAGCAAAAAAATGAAACACAAGAATTAAAGTATGGATTATGTGCAATTCATTGTGCTGGAAGCTATCTAATTTTTACAACACAATCTCTTTCCTGAAGAATTCACCATGTTTGGGGGAAGACAGGCATGCATATCATTATTCATTCACTGAGCATTTATTGAGCAACTACTATAAAGGACCATGCTGGGAAATGTGGAGTGTCTGAAGAAGAACGAGGCATTGTTTGAGGCATCATCCCTCAAAGATTTCATTCTATTAAAGGAAACAGATACACACATATTTACTCAGTTAGTCACATGCTCATTATCTATTCATTCAGTGTCATGCTCCATGGAAACACTAGGATGAAGTAGATACAGCAAAGAAGTCCTCTGTTAGAAGGAGAGACAGAAAAGTTAGCAATGTGCATGACAAAGGGTTTTTTGAAAAGTATTCCTATTGTGTGATAGTCACTCAGGTGTGTCTGACTCTTTGTGACCCCACGGACTGTAGCCCACAAGGATCGTCTGTCCATGGGATCTTATAGGCAAGAATACTGGAGTGGGTTGCCGTTCCCTTCTCCAGAGGATCTTCCTGACCCAGGGATCAAACCCAGGTCCTCTGCACTGCAGGCAGATTCTTTACCATCTGAGCCACCTGGGAAGTCTTAAAAGTATTCCTACTCACCATGAAAGTAAGGATGAGCCCTAATTCAACCTGTGAGTAGGAGGAAGGGTCAGTCTAAGGTGAGGCTTCATATATGACTTACATCAGTCAGAAGAAAGAGGAAGGTAAGAGAAGCAACATGGAGAAAGAGAGACAAGGGTGAAAAATCTTGGTGTATTCACAAAATGGAGAGTGATCAGTATGGCTGAATTACACAGAGTTGTGGGAGGTGTGGAGGTAGATAAGAAGAACTGTGAAAGACCCCAGAAAACCTCCTGCAAAGTTTGAACTTGGTCCTAAAGTCAGTGGGGAATCACTCAGGTGGAAACTGATGAGATCAGATTGGCATTACACAAAAGATTATTCTGATGGCCACAGGAATGAATTAAAAAGCAGAAAAACAATTTGAAAATCTACAGCAGCATGGCATATATAAGATCAGAATTATAAAAAGTATAATGAATAGAATGATTATGGCTTTGTGATGATGTATGTGTCAGGGAAGAGAATTGCATCAAGAAAATGAAAAAGAAATAATCAAGCTGATAAAATAAGTTCATGCCAAATCACAGTCTTAAAAACCAGGTTAAGCACTGAAGATCCACAGCAGGAAAGGCATAATCATAAACAAGTTTTGTGAAGATCAACATGGCAACTGTGTGCAGCATATTAAAAAAAAAAAAAAAAAAAAAAGTCCAAATAGAAAGTAATGTCCAGGTCTAGAGAGGTAAAGACAAAAATAGGAGGGAAAGATTCTAGAAAATTTTCAAAAATAAAGCTCAGAGAGGTTGATGACTTGTTGGAAGACAGGGGAAGGCTTTACTGGACTGTTCTGTTAAGGTATCCAATTGTCTCCATCTAATACTGATAATGAAGGATATATACTAGGTGCCAAGCATGGTGATAAATGCTTTATATTTAGAATTCCCTGTAATAATCACACCAGTTCTATGGGGTAACATCACCATCCCACTTTATGGATGAGAAAACAGACTTGGAGAGTTAAATGACTCACCCAGGCTCTCAAACCTTTCAAGTGGTAAAGCTAGGATTTGAACTCAAGTCCATCTGACTCCCAAATGAATTCACAAAACCATTAAGCTCCATGATTGACTCCTATATTCCAATTACTTTGGAAGAAACAGTTTAGAAATATCCTTTATTCAACCACAATGCCATTACTATTTATCAGAAAATTATTCCCATCTAGGGACTCCTCTGATCATACACAAAACCTCGACAAAGACTTATCTATTGCTGCATACTTAAATCAGTGTATCATTCCAGTACCAAGGCCCCTTGAAATCCAGATCAGTAGCTGGAAAGCTTAGTACCATCTAACCAGGATAAACTACAATGGTCAAAGGAACAAAAATCAGGGAGGACCCTAGGGAATACATGGTATTTGGGGGACTTTGCTATTACCAAAGGTCTAATAGATATCCTGAAAGAAGCTAAGACTTGGGAAAAAAGCCTACCCACTTTTACCTTTGACTCTAATCGTTAGAGTTTATTTTTGGACTAGCATGAAAGTAACCACTATCAGGTGTTTCTTTAAAAGCTTCCTAAGGGCATCCTGGCACTAAAAAAGGATGTTTCTACCTGTAAACAAAGCAGATAGTACAAAATTATGGTTGCAGAGTTTACCAAAGACCTTTCCTGGAACTTCCATAGCACTGACCACATGTTGACTACTTTCCCATTTCTTTTTTTTTTTTTTTTTATTTGGGGAAGACATTTATTCAGATATCTTTATTTTTTTTTTTTTGATCAAGAATCTCTTTCATTGATTATCAGAAACATTACAAACATCTAGTATGAACAAATTGTAACATGATAGTGTTTAGTTTGAACAATTAATACATTTCAGATATATTATTATACATATTTCAATGCTATTCTCCCCAATCATCTCACCCTCTCCCGGTCCCAGAGTCCAAAAGTCTGGTCTATACATCAGTGTCTCTTTTGTTGTCTCGTAAATAGGGTTATTTTTTACCATCTTTCTAAATTCCATATATATGCGTTAGTATACTGTATTTGTGTTTTTGTTTCTGGCTTACTTCACTCTGTATAATAGGCTCCAGTTCCATCCACCTCCTTAGAACTGATTCAAATGTATTCTTTTTAATGGCTGAGTAATACTCCATTGTGTATATGTACCACAGCTTGCTTATCCATTCATCTGTGGATGGACATCTAGGTTGCTTCCACGTTCTGGCTATTGCAAACAGTGCTGCTATGAACATTGGGGTACAGGTGTCTCTTTCAATTCTGGTTTTCTCAGTGTATATGCCCAGCAGTGGGATTGCTGGCTCATAAGGCAGTTCTATTCGCAGTTTTTTGAGGAATCTCCATACTGTTCTCCAAAGTGGCTGTACTAGTTTGCATTCCCACCAACAGTGCAAGAGGGTTCCCTTCTCTCCGCACCCTCTCCAGCATTTATTGCTTGTAGACTTTTGGATAGCAGCCATTCTGATTGGCGTGAAATGGTATCTCATAGTGGTTTTGATTTGCATTTCTCTGATAATGAGTGATGTTGAGCATCTTTTCATGTGTTTGTTAGCCATCTGTATGTCTTCTTTGGAGAAATGTCTATTGAGTTCTTTGGCCCATTTTTTGATTGGGTCATTTATTTTTCTGGAATTGAGCTGTAGAAGTTGCTTGTATATTTTTGAGATTAGTTGTTTGTCAGTTGCTTCATTTGCTATTATTTTCTCCCATTCTGAAGGCTGTCTTTTCACCTTGCTTATAGTTACCTTTGTTGTGCAGAAGCTTTTTAAGTTTGATTAGGTCCCATTTGTTCATTTTTGATTTTATTTCCAATATTCTGGGAGGTGGGTCATAGAGGATCCTGCTGTGATGTAAGTCAGAGAGTGTTTTGCCTATGTTTTCCTCTAGGAGTTTTATGGTTTCTGGTCTTACATTTAGCTCTTTAATCCATTTTGAGTTTATTTTTGTGTATGGTGTTAGAAAGTGTTCTAGTTTCATTCTTTTACAAGTGTTTGACCAGTTTTCCCAGCACCACTTGTTAAAGAGATTGTCTTTAATCCATTGTATATTCTTGCCGCCTTTGTCAAAGATAAGGTGACCATATGTGCGTGGATTTATCTCTGGGCTTTCTATTTTGTTCCATTGATCTATATTTCTGTCCTTGTGCCAGTACCATACTGTCTTGATGACTGTGGCTTTGTAGTAGAGCCTGAAGTCAGGCAGGTTGATTCCTCCAGTTCCGTTCTTCTTTCTCAAGATAGCTTTGGCTATTCGAGGTTTTTTGTATTTCCATACAAATTGAGAAATTATTTGTTCTAGCTCTGTGAAGAATACCGTTGGTAGCTTGATGGGGATTGCATTGAATCTATAAATTGCTTTGGGTAGTATACTCATTTTCACTATATTGATTCTACCAATCCATGAACATGGTATATTTCTCCATCTATTAGTGTCCTCTTTGATTTCTTTCACCAGTGTTTTATAGTTTTCATATATAGGTCTTTAGATTCTTTAGGAAGATATATTCGTAAGTATTTTATTGTTTTCATTGCAATGGTGAATGGAATTGTTTCCTTAATTTTTCCTTAAACTTTCCCATTTCTAACAGACCATTCAACTGATCATGCCCTTGTCTACATTTTCTCTCATCCCAAAGGTAGAAAATGTTTATTTTCCTGCCTGACATAATTGTTTATTAAATAATATTTATTGTGGTTCTGGTTATGATGATGAAATATTAGAAGCAAATATGTGATGATATAAGACTGGTTTAAGATCTTCATACAAATATATTATGAAATATCATAAGCCGTTAAAGTATTTTAAATATATATGCATTAACATAAAAGCTATTTATGATACTTGGAGTGAAAATAGAACGTAGAAAAAGTACGATGAAGTCTATGAGCTAAATACTGTTTAAAAAACATGAATTTAGATATTTGTATTTATATGTATAGTTATTGCTTGCTGTTCAGTTGCTGAGTCATGTCAGACTCTTTGCAACTCCATGGACTGCAGCATGTCAGGCCTCCCTACCTTCAACATCCCCCAAAACTTGCTCAAACTCATGTCCATTGAGTCAGTGATGCCATCCAACCATATTTTCCTCTGTCGTCCCCTTCTCCTCCTGTCTTCAAACTTTCCCAGCGTCAGGGTCTTTTCAAATGAGTCAGCTCTTTGCCTCAGGTGGCCAAAGAACTGAAGCATCAGCTTCAGCATCAGTCCTTCCAGTGAACACCCAGAACTGATCTCCTTTAGGATTGACTGATTAGATCTCCTTGCAGTCCAAGGGACTCTCAAGAGGCTTCTTCAACACCTCAGTTCAAAAGCATCAATTCTTTGGCACTTAGCCTTCTTTATGGTCCAACTCTCACATGCATACATGACTACTGGAAAAACCATAGCTTTGACTAGATGGACCTTTGTCAGCAAAGTAATGTCTCTGGCTTTTAATATGCTGTCTAGATTTATCATAGCTTTCCTCCCAAGGGGCAAGCATCTTTTAATTTCATGGCTGCAGTCACCATCTGCAATGATTCTGGAGCCCAAGAATATAAAGTCAGCCACTGTTTCCATTGTTTCCCCATCTATTTGCCATGCAGTGATGGGATTGGATGCCATGACCTTCATTTTCTGAATGTTGAGTTTTAAGCCAGCTTTTTCACTTTCCTCGTTCTTGTTCATCAAGAGGCTCTTTAGTTCCTCTTCACTTTCTGGCAACAAGGGTGGTATCATCTGCATATCTGAGGTTACTGATATTTCTCCCAGCAATCACTTGTACTTCATCCAGCCTAGCATTCTGCATGATGTACTCTGCATATAAGTTAAATAAGTAGGGTGACAATATACAGCCTTGACATATTACTTTTCCTATTTGGAACCAGTCTGTTCCATGTCCAGTTGCTAACTGTTGCTTCTTGACCTGCATACAGGTTTCTCAAGAGGCAGGTCAGGTGGTCTGGTATTCCCATCTCTTGAAGAATTTTTCAGTTTACTGTGATTCACACAGTCAAGGGCTTTAGCCTAGTCAATGAAGCATAAGTAGGTGTTTATCTGGAATTCTCTTGCTCTTTCTATGATACAATGGATGTTGGCAACTTGATCTCTGGTTCCTCTGCCTTTTCAAAAACCAGCTTGAACATCTGGAAGTTCTCGGTTCACAAGTGGGGTTGTAGCCCACTTGGGAGAATTTTAAGCATTACTTTACTTGCGTATGAGATGAGTGTAATTGTGCGGTAGTGTGAACACTTTTTGACATTTCCTTTCTTTGGGTTTGGAATGAAAACTGACCTTTTCCAGTCCTGTGGCCACTGCTGAGTTTTCCAAATTTGCCAGAATATAGATTGCAGCACTTTCACAGCATCATCTTTGAGGATTAGAAATAGCTCATCTGGAATCCATCACCTCCACTAGCTTTGTTCATAGTGATGCTTCCTAAGGCCCACTTGACTTAACAATCCAGGATATCTGGCTGTAGGTGAGTGATCACACCATCGTGGTCATCTGAGTCATTAAGACCTTTTTTGTATTGTTCTTCTGTATATTCTATATGCATAGTAGACATCTGGAACTTTACATTAGCTAATGTTAAAATATTAACTGATTATTTCTAGGTGCTATAAATGTTTTATTATGAAATAATGCAAACATACATTATTTGTGGAAAATAAAATAACAAAAACTTCTGTACTTTACACTTCTGCCTGACATAATTTTGACCAACTAATGTCTTCTGTATTTATGACAATCCAAGGATTGAGAAAGACATGAAAATGGCATCTTTCTCCCCAGTCTCCTTATGGGATGACCCGAAGAAAATGCTGATGCCATGGACTATTGCACCAAAAAGATTGTTCAGATCTATCTAGGGCTCTCTTACTCTTGTTCCAACTATGAAGGTACAGAAAAGGTGAAAAGTCAACAGAAAACTAGAATGGCCCTAGATCCAGCACAAAAAAAGGCAAGACATCAACTTGAATTCTATCAGAAAAGCAAAACCTACTGCTTAACACCTTACAATGAGCACAGAAAGTCACAAGTGGCAGCTGAATAAGTCAAGACACTTAGTTTTTATCTCTGGTTTCTCCGCTATCCACTTGACTGTATGGCTAGAGGACACAGTTCCAAGAAAAATCAATCCCAGGTATTTCATTTAATCATGGATGAAAGAAGAGAGAATTTGTGCCAACTTGTCGTTGCAGCATTCAAAATACTATGCTTTAACTTAGTGGCTTCCTAAGAGACATCATTTTTAACTTATGATTAAATTATTCTTAATGAAAAAAAGCAAGATTACTAATGTCCAATTAACTAAATTTAAATAGGCTCAGAACAGTCAATATCTGTGAAACAGCTATTTCTTATCTATAACTTTCTTTTCAAAATTCTCTTTTCCAGGGTTTCCTGACTGCACACTTTCCAAGTAACTCTTTGATGACTCACTTTCTTCCTGTCATCAGCATCTTTTCCAAATTGCTTAAAAAGAGGCTTTCCCTAAGCATGTGATGAGGCTTTCTTTCCCTTTTTTTCATGACTCTATCTCAACTGGTAATATTCTCCACTCACACATATTTATCCCTAGACCAAACACTTTCCAAAGCCACACAACACTAAGTGAATTGTCTACTGGAACATTCACCTAAAATTAAAATTCTCTGAAGAACTTTAGAATCAACCTGCTTAAAAACAAACTCACAGATTCCTCATCTCAGGTCCCCTACATCTGCTAACAGTCACCCCAAGGTCAAATTTTTGAAGATATATCTGATCCTCCCCTCCTCACGGTCCCTAGTATCGATTTGTTACCAAGCCCATTTGGTTCCATATCCGACAAGTTTTTCACATTCATTTTCTCTACTCCATTCCACTGGTCCTGTTCAGGCCTCCGTTTTCTTTTATCATCCAGTAAACAACCATAGAGAACTTACTAAATGTTAGGCTTTAAGTAGGGTCCCTGACTTTAAGGAACTTTTTACTAGAAGTGTTACACATATAAACATATATATGTGCAGCTATGTTAGAAGACGAATGTGTATGGATGCAGTAGATTCTCAAGGCTGAATGGTCAATTCAGCTCTGGAGAAATGGAGCCTGGGTTAAATCTCACATGGACTTGTATGATACAGATTCCTGCTGTTGCTGCTGCTGCTGCTGCTGCGTCACTCCAGTCGTGTCCGACTCTGTGTGACCCCAGAAATGGCAGCCCACCGGGCTCCCCCGTCTCTGAGATTCTCCAGGCAAGAACACTGGAGTGGGTTACCATTTCCTTCTCCAATGCATGAAAGTGAAAAGTGAACGTGAAGTTGCTCAATCGTGGTCCGACTCTAGCGACCCCATGGACTGCAGCCTACCAGGCTCCTCTGTCCATGGGATTTTCCAGGCAAGAGTACTGGAGTGGGGTGCCATTGCCTTCTCTGACAGATTCCTAATGTGTCCCAATCTCAACTCCAATGTCTCCCCCTCCAACCTATTCCTCATACTGCTGTCCTACACTTGGTCTATGATCCACAGCATGACAATAATCTACAAGAGAATGAACAGCTGAACCAAGACAGTGGCAAGAGTTAAGACAGTTAAGTCAACATGGCTTAGGGACAGAAGACTCTTGGAGGAGTGTTTAAGGAAAGGGAAAACAATAATGACTTTCAGGTCTCTGGCTTGGCTAATTTAGGTAGATATCAAGTCACTGATAGAACAAATTCAACAGGAGGAGTAAGAAGTTCTGGGGAGGAAGGAAGGAGGAATGGAAAAAGAAAGAGGGAGGGAGGAGATGGTTAGACCAAGAAGCCCCACAAACCACCAGAACTGAAAATGAACCAAATTATACTCCAGAGAAGGCATGTAATAAAGCCACATTATCCCTAGCTTGAAGAAGGAGACAAGTCACTTTGACTCCATTTGATATTAAGATATGTAGACAGCACTTTGCTCTGCATTTACATTCCAGGACTATTACATGTGATTCTCATAGCATACTCCAGGAGACAGTGAAGGACAGGGAAGTCTACTGTGCTGCAGTTCATGGGGTCGCAAAGAGCTGGGCATGACTAAGTTACTGAACGACAACAACCTGAGCATGTGAAAAAAACTTCTCCCAGGTAATCTAGCAACACCATAAGCTTGAGGCCTTAATCTCCTGTCCTCCTGTCTGAGCACTTCTTTTCTTTGCTGATTTTCTGTTATTTCTCCTAGGAAACTGAACTGAAAGAACTTAGGAATCAAGTTCACCTCTGAAATAAGCACTCAACAAGTACTCAACATATAATCAAGAGTACTGTCAATATACCCTATTCTAAAACGCATGCCTCTCAGTAGTTCTAGCCCAATTATTAAAATACCAAAATAATTACTTTAATGATGTTTTAATGGTGATGATAATTATTTTAATAATGATGATAGTGGCAAGTGATGATGGTGAAGATGGAAGACAAAGAGGAGAAGAAAAGACAGTGATGAGTATGGTACTAACAATATATTTTAAGTCAACTTCATTAGAGAAATTTCAGGACAATGAGAGGAAACAACAGCAGAAAGAACAGCATCAATCCCATGTATTTGATATACACACACAAAAAAACATTATCCTAAGTGTTCCACAGTTCTTTGTTCAGTCATTAAGTCATATCCTACTCTTTGTGACCCCATGGGCTGTAGCTCTTCCAAGCTTCCCTATCCATAGGATTTCCCAGGCAAGTATACTGGAGTGGATCATCATTTCCATCTCCAGGGGATCTTCCCCGACCAGGGATCAAACCCACGTCTCCTGCATTGGAGGCAGATTCTTCACCACTGAGTCACCAGGGAAGCCCTCCACAGTTCTTAACGATATATTTAACCAACTGTAATAGTGTCTACAGAGAATTTGGCATCAAGATAAGGGGTGTGGACTATATATTTATGAGACCATGGAACTTGAAGAAAAACCTCTTGAAAAGGTATTGAAACTCTCTTTCTTTGATTTCTATGACACATAATCTAGTCAACCTATTTTCTTCCATTTCATACTAGCTACTGTTTCTTCTAATTTTATCAATGTGTGTTCCCCAAGGCACAATCTGCATCTCCTCACGCTTTATTCTCTACACATTTTCTATCACAACTCATCTATATCCCCAGTTTTACCTCTTCCCTACACAGAGAGCTTCTAAATATTTATTCCATATTCATGCCAGCTCTGATTCCTCTCTCTGTTCAGATTTGTATCTCCAACTAATATCTGAGGATTTTTCATCCAGCTGCCTTTCGTTTAGGTCAAAGCATTTCAAGAGACAAAATCATCCTGTCTATACATCTCCTCTCCCTTCTCATCCCCTCTCTTCTTGATGCCCTGTCCCTCCTCATTACAGACCCCATGTAACTTCTCTGATTAGAGAAAAACTCTTCCAAAAGTTGTCTGTTCCTACTTTCATCAATTCCACACTTACAAGTCTCTCCTCAATCCACTTCAAATTAGTCTCTTGCCCATGGCACACCCCAGGAGTGGGCAATACCTTGCCAGAACCAATGATTCACTCTCATGACCATTAACCTCTCAGCGTTCTTCTTGCAAGATATGCGTCGCAAGTTCTTTTAAGATTCCTGTACCCTCTTGTGTCTCTATCTACCTAAATAATCTCTGTTTCTTTTGTTGGTTACTCCTCTGTAAGACTTCTACCTGCTGAGAGTCCCAGAGTTCTGCTTTTGGCCCTCTTTTTGATTCCAACTACAATCTGTGAGTCTCATTATTTTCAATATTATAATTACGTGGTTGATGCTCAGTTACATCTCTAGCCACAGCATTCCTCTGGTCAACAGACTCACATTTCCCACTGTCTTCTTGACATCTCCACTGAACAGGCTTTTAAATTAAACATGGCTAAAAGAGAAATATTGATTTCACCTTTCCCAAGCTCACTCTTCTAAGCATCCCCACTTAGACAATGTTATTAACAGTTATCCTAACCTGGACGATATCATGGAGTCACAGTGCTGCCGTCCAAGCAATTCTGACTCTTTATCTCCCTGGCGTGAGATAGGATTGGATGTTTTGGCCTCCTTGTGGTAGGTGGAACTGTGTGATGACTTTTGACCAATTCCTTTCAAGCATCATTCCAGAAGTGATGTGTCATTTCAGGCCAAACATTTCATTGTTCCAAGTTTGAAATCCTCTAAATTTCTCTTTTCCCTTTTCAGTGTCAACCACCAATGTTCCCATGAGCAGTGACCCTGTCATCCCATGTTCCAAAGTGAGAATAATCATAAAAATACCAAGGTCTCCAGCCAACCCACAAAGGATACAAAGTGTTGGTGAACAGTTGTAAGCCTCTGGTATTCTGGAGTATTTTGTTGCCATATTACAACTTAGCTTATCCTAATAAATACATCCTCAATTACTCACCTCTCATACCCAACATCCAATTCATCAATAAATCGTACTGACTCCATCTCCAAAGTACACCCCTCATCCATCCACTTCTTACCATCTCATTGTTAACTACTCTTGTTCACAGGGATCTATATTCTTGCCAGCTTGGTAACAGCAGCCACCTGACCATCTTCTATCTCTATTAGTGCATACTATGATCCATTCCCATAGACCAGTCAGAGGGATGATTCTAAATTCAGATCAGTCACTTCCCTGCTAAAAAGTGCCCAATGGTTCTTCATTGTAATTAGAATAAAATCCAAATCCCTTATCATGGCTTAAAGGTTCCACACAACTCGGTCTTGCTTACTGTGTTCTCTTGTATATCCCTTGAATCCAACAATCACTTCCTTTTAGGTCTGTGCAATTACTGATCCTTTGACTTCCTGTCAAGCAACGTCAGCTCACTACCAACCCAACTCTCTAAAATGGCGCTCTGTTATCTTGCACTTCCTCACCATGCTATATTTTGTTTCCTCTCCTCAAAGCATTTGTATCACTATATATAATACTTCAGGTTTCTTTTCTTACTCCTTGTTTCCAGTACCATATCATAAGCTATATGAAAACAGGGACTTCTGTTGTTGCTACTTCTCACTGCTGTAGGTCTAGCCTCAGCTGGAAGTAGTAACTAGTAAGCTCAAAGTGCACTAGGGGAATTCTGTAAGCCTTCCCCATATTTCTAGCTCTTCAAGCATCAAGGGTTCTGCTGAACCTTCAGAGTTCTTTGTGGTGGTCAAATCTTTTGACTTTGAAGATCCTTTGACACTGTAGGTCATACATATACATATTATGCTTACATATACAAAAGTAAATATTAAACACACAATATACACAAAGAAAAGTAGATGGGTGCACACCCACGCACACATACATATATACACACGTTGTGTTGTGCGGTGCTTAGTTGGTCAGGCGTGTCCAACTGTTGGCAGCCCCATGGACTGTAGCCTGTCAGACTCCTCTGTCCAAGGGGATTCTCCAGGCAAGAATAGTGGAGTGGGTTACCGTGCCCTCCTCCAGGGGATCTTTCCAACCCAGAGATCGAACCCACTTCTCATGCATTGCAGGCAGATTCTTTACCATCTGAGCCACCAGGGAAGCAAAGGATACTGGAGTGGCCTACCCACTCCAGGGGATCTTCCTGACTCAGGACTTGAACCAGGGTCTCCTGCATTGCAGATGGAGTCTTTACCAGCTGAGCTACCAGAGAAGCCCATATATACACATATGTTTAATCTAACAGCTAACCAGGTATTACCAATCAAATTTTTCAATATGAGAGAGGCTCTTTTGGCCAGCAAAAGCCCTCCTCTAAACCAAACCCTGCTTTCAATCATTATAAATGATTAAATGGCATTTCCAATTGTGACTGAGATGTTATCTCGGCAGAACCTAAGAGTTCCTGACAAGTTCTGACTAAATCTTCTGTTCCCATTAAGAACTGTTAACGTCATTCCAGAGAAACAGTCCACTAGGGAATACTTGCTTCTGCTGGTGCCAAGAGGATATATTCATCACTCATCTATCCATCTGTATTAGGTAAACAGATGTGGAAGACATTGTAAGAGAAGAAAAATAAATTATTGACTCAACAAATATTTATTGAGTGAATACTGGTATGCATAGGCATGGTCCTGAAGTAGACAAAATAAAATCTTACCCACATGGACCTTATGATCTATGTGTGTGGGGCAAATAAATATGTAAACATACAGTATATATGGTGATAAGCAAGCTAAAAGAGAATGCATGTGCTAGGATGGGATGCAGGGTTTCTACTACTTATGAAGGACAGCCAGGAAAGGCCTCAAAAATACTGTGATATTTCAGCAAGGACTTGAAAACGTTGAGGATCAGGCCCTAATTCTCATTTAGGGAAAGAGAATTCCAGGCAGAGAGACAGGAGCTCTTTAAGTTCTGAGCAGTCAAATAAATGACATATTCAAAAATTATCAAGGAGGCTAATGTGGCTGGATCAGGAAGAACGGTGAGGGGCAAACTGGAGACGCGGGCAGAGGGGTGGTGAGGGCAGAGCCTGCAGGGTCTCACAGGCCTACCAAGAACCTGAGCCCGGCTGCTGAGCAAGACGGAAAGCGATTGGAGGGTTTTGAGCAGAGAGGTGTGTGTTCCTTTAATGTTTTAAGAGGAAAATTCTGGATGCTAGGGAGCCAGAATAGACTTGGGGAAAGGGGAAAACCAGAAAAGAAAACAGAAGTGGGAAGAGCATTTAGAAGGCTGATGCAGTAATCTTGTGAGAAAAGAGGGTGGCTTGGACCAGCAAGTCCCCCTTTATACCCTTTCTGACCCCCAGATTGCTTTACCGGCCCCTTTGCTATGATCCTGAAACCCTGAAGCAACACCTCATTAAAGCACTTCACAAACTGCACGACAAGCATTTATTTTTCAGTTTCCTTGACCAGCGTTAGATCTCTTCAATAAGACATTGGCACTGCATTTTTACCTTTGTCACCACACGCTACCTACAAAAAAGTGAACCAATGAACCTAAAACAGTTAAAGCATAATACAAGTCAATTTACTTATTAGCATAAGTAAACAGTAACTCACTCAAATTTAGTTGCCCGTACTCAGGAGGAAATGAGAGGAGGTGAGAGAATTGTCTATTTACCACCTAATGTTTGGCCTCCTTCCAACTAGCTCTGGCTTTTGTATCTTCTGGCAAGAGTTGCCTTAATAGAAATGCACAGAGACGTCAGGATGCTAACTCTTGGTTTTCAAACTTTCAAGGGTCCTGGACTTCATGGGGTGATTTTAAAGCCTTGTTAAGGGTAAAGTTAACTAAAACCATTTTTTCTACCCATTGCATCAATTTTAGAATGTAATCTCCACATAAACTGTGACTCTTCTGTGCCATGCCCCTCTAGAGGCCTCCATCACTCCACACAGCCATAGCCTATTTTTAAAACATGCCCAAGGTCCAAAGGGGGCTTCCCTAGTGGCTCAGACAGTAAAGAATTGGCCTGCAATGCAGGAGACCTTGGTTTGATCCCTGGACAGGAAAGATCCCCTAGAGAAGGGAATGGCTACCCACTCCAGTAATCTTACCTGGAGAATCCCCATGGACAGAGGAACCTGGCGAGCTAAATCCATGGTGTTGCAAAGAGTTGAACATGACTGAAGCCACTTAGCATGTACGCATGGTATTGGTTTCAATATGGAAAAGTGTCTTCCAGGACACCGCAAAGCTGCCTGTCCAGCACATAGATGCTGATTCCCCTCTAGATGAAGTGGCTTTGATATGTCTCATTTGGGTAAAGATCCAAGGGATTCCAGTATTTGAAAACATTCTTTTAAACAGACACGCATAGACTATTGGTACCAATTCTTTTAGAATGTGACAGAAGTCCCAAGCATACATGGCAGACCTGAGTGTTCCAGAAACTTTTAAGGACTCAACCCCAAATGAACAGTATCTCCTGCTGCTGCTTGCTGCTATAAAGGACTTTGGGTGTCAAGCAAAACTGTATTAGGAGACATTACACCTGTTTCTGTCTTATGTGGTCACCATGTCTGGGATAATTTTAGGTTGGTCAAAAGGCTCATTCAGGTGTTTTATAACATCCATGGAAAAAGCCCGAGCAAATTTTTTGGGCAACCCAATACTTTCATCCCTAAATAAGTGAGAAATCAAATGAAATGTGTGTTTATGGTCTCTTCCTGCCAATCCATAGACCATTTGGAATAGAGTTAGTTTAGGGTGCATGTCCTCAGAATGTGTACTATCTGGGTCAAAGGGTGGACTGGCCACTGTGATCCTTGGGATAGGCCCTCTTAAAGCCAGGGAGTTCACGTAATGACATCTACAGAGGAGGGGACCATGATAGGCAAGAGTTACAGAAAAGGAGTCATTTATGCGAATTGATAAAAACCAAACCACTCTGCTTTGTGTTGCTAAAAGTCAAAGACTTAATTAAAAGGAGACAGAAGACTCTGCATTCACATATATGCTGGGAAGGAAGCAGTTTGTAGGAAATGGAAAGTCCAATTCCAAACTCAAAATTCACTGGCAAAATCAGCTTGAGCTGGTAGTATTTCAAATGCAGTCCAATCCAAAATTCTGTGTTATACTTTCTGCTCAAGAACCTGTCATCTCTTTATGTTTTGCCATTAATTTATGACACTCTACAAACAGACCAGGATCCAATCTATATCTTCAGCCTAATCTCCTACCCTTTTACCCAGATATATTGAATTTTGTAGGCACACTCAAACACTCGTTAATTTAGAATAACATAAATCTTTACATTTATTTGGTTTAGACTGTTCCTTTAATGGAACATTCTTTCCCTATCTCTTCCATCTATTTCTGCAAAATAATCATGGCCAATTTTCAAATTTGTTTCAGGCCTTCTCAAGCAAAACACATTGTTTATATCTTGGCTGACATATTTTTAATTTAGTTAAAGCATACATTTGGAAAAGTACACAAATCAAGAGCTCTAACATAACACTCAGAGTGATCACCTATATGTACTCAACGTTGAGACCAAAAAATAAAAAAACACCAACATGTCAGAAGCCTCTCTCCTGCTCCCCACTCACCCCATTCTTCTTCAAAGATAATTAACTGATTTATAACACTATAGAATAGTTTATCCTGTTAAAAACTTTATGTAAGGGAGAATTATAACATGTATCCTTCTCATCTGACTTACTTTACTCAATATTCTGTTTATAAGATGTATCTGTTGTTGTAGATACATCAACAATGTATTCATCAAATGTATTCCATTTTGTGAATATAGCACAGTCTACTGAGTCTACTTTCCATGGCCATGTAGGTTATTTCTAGTTTGGGGTTATTTTAAACCATGTGTTATCAATATTTTTGTGTAGAGACTATGATGTAATATGCATTTCTGTTGGCATATACTCAAGAATGGAATATTGTCAAGGCTCCTTCTTATTGATAAATCTGGACACGACTGAAGTGACTTAGCAGCAGCAGCAGCAGCAGCAGACTCAATTTCTGTCTACCAGCTCCATGAGACTGAAGGTTCCTACTGAAGGTCCTGCTACATTCTCAGCCTCTGGGATGCCACTTCCTGCCTGGTTTCTTAGGAAACGTCTTGAGGGGAAAATACATGCTTTTTGGTGAGACTTCCTGCCTCACCTTTCTGTGTTTTTCTTCTCTTTTTACAGGACCTTGGCCCTTTGAGCCCTCTCTCTCTTGGTAGATCTCTGATGTCTACAGAATGATCATTTTCAGGCTTTGTCTGGCTTTTCTAGCTGCTATTAGTGACAGGGTCACTTTGATACAAGCTTATCCACCAGAAACAGAAATCTTACCTAGTATTTTAAACATCTTTCCCATTTGGCATCTTTTATTCTTCATCATAATTGCTACAATTATTTCCAACATGTTTGCCAATATTTCTCATTTGGGCCCCTTGAAGGAAGGAACAATTTTATATTAATTCTGTATCCCTTTGGCTAGCAAAACTAAACCAGAGAAAGATACAGTCAGAATATCACTAAGGAAAAAAATGTCTTTTTAGCTTTTTAACAGTAATTGAAGATAAATTAATTTTTTCTTACAAAAATTACACACTTTATCACACTTTTCAGCCTTTGCTTCTACTTCTTTCTATGCACTTGCATATTAAAAATGGTGACTTCATTCTATGGTTTCTTTCTGTATGTCTCTGTCTCCATCTTTCTTTTTTTTTCCCATTGACTACAAAACAGATTTATAATAAAAATTCATACTGCAGTCAAAATACTAAAAACCTAATAGAACACATACACAAGTAGTCTTAAGTCACATATTACACATTCTTTATGTTACTTTTCAAGTTAAATGTTAAAGCCATAGAGATCAAAGATCCTTCCACTTGGCTATGGAATTCTGTACCCTTAAAAACCACATTTATAAAAAGATGATGGAAGCTAGATCTCAGATCTCAGAAAGGTATGGGATATCTTCTCTCTGATCATTATTGTATCATCAACACTTGGCGCACTGCCTGACATATACCAACAGACAAGCACTTGGTAGTTACTTGATAAATTCATCACGGAATACTCAGTTTATTCAAGCCCAATAATTCAGTGATCTCAAACTTTCCATCCTCGTCAAGCTGCTTTCAGTTGTCTATGAGAACATTCTTGCACCTTGGAAGAAAAGCTATGACAAACCTAGACAGCATATTAAAAAGCAGAGCCATTACTTTGCAAACAAAGGTCCATCTAGCCAAAGCTATGGTTTTTGCAGTAGTCATGCATGGATGTGACACTTGGACCATAAACAAGTCTGAATGCCAAAGAATTAATGCTTTTGAACTGTGGTATCAGAGATGACTCTTGAGAGTCCCTTGGACTGCAAGGAGATCCAACCAGTCCATTCTAAAGGAGATTAGTCCTGAATATTCATTGGAAGGACTGATGCTGAAGCTGAAGCTCCAATACTTTGGCCATCTGATGTGAAGAACTGATGCATTAGAAAAGACCCTGATGCTGGGAAAGATTGAAGGTAGGAGACGAAGGGGACGATAGAGGATGAGATGGTGAGTTTGAGCAAGCTCTGGGAGATAGTGAAGGACAGGGAAGCCTGGTGTGCTGCAGTTCAAGAACACTGTAGCATCACTAGTGGAGGTGATGGAATTCCAGTTGAGTTATTCCAAATCTTGAAAGATGATGCTGTGAAAGTGCTGCACTCAATATGCCAGCAAATTTGGAAAACTCAGCAGTGGCCACAGGACTGGAAAAGGTCAGTTTTCATTCCAATCCCAAAGAAAGGCAATGCTAAAGAATGCTCAAACTACCGCACAATTGCACTCATCTCACACGCTAGTAAAGTAATGCTCAAAATTCTCCAAGCCAGGCTTCAGCAATATGTGAACCGTGAACTTCCTGATGTTCAAGCTGGTTTTAGAAAAGGCAGAGGAACCAGAGATCAAATTGCCAACATCCGCTGGATCATGGAAAAAGCAAGAGAGTTCCAGAAAAACATCTATTTCTGCTTTATTGACTATGCCAAAGCCTTTGACTGTGTAGATCACAATAAACTGTGGAAAATTCTGAAAGAGATGGGAATACCAGACCACCTAATCTGCCTCTTGAGAAATTTGTATGCGGGTCAGGAAGCAACAGTTAGAACTGGACATGGAACAAAAGACTGGTTCCAAATAGGAAAAGGAGTACGTCAAGGCTGTATATTGTCACCCTGTTTATTTAACTTATATGCAGAGTACATCATGAGAAACGCTGGACTGGAAGAAACACAAGTTGGAATCAAGATTGCTGGGAGAAATCTCAATAACCTCAGATATGCAGATGACACCACCCTTATGGCAGAAAGTGAAGAGGAACTAAAAAACCTCTTGATGAAAGTGAAAGAGGATTTTTTTTTTTTCTGGGGAGGAGCTAAGATGGTGGACGAGTAAGACGGGGAGAATACTTTCTCCTCCACAAATCCATTAAAAGAACATTTGAATGCTGAATAAATTTGAAAAAACAACTTCTGAATGCCGGCAGAGGACATCAGGCACTTAGAAAGACAACTCATTGTCTTCAAAACGAGAAAACGAGCCCTGTGGTAACTCCTTTTGCGGAGAAGTGGCGCAGACACCAGCATTTGCTATTGGCAAGCGGAGGCTGGGCTAGGAGGAGCGGCGAGGCCTGCATTGCTTTGAGAAAGGATTTGGCCTGGCTATCTCGGGCGCTATTTGAGCGAAATAACCAGACTGTCGGTTATCTACTACATCAAAAGCCAGCCCTAACTTAAGACACCACCAGGACTACCTACGGAACAAAGGGCTGCACAGAGTTGGCCGCTGCAGGCCGTCCCACTCCGGTGACAGGCAGCCAGGGCCGGAGGCGGGCAATTACAGCCCTAGAGAGACACTGTCTAACGGAACTGTGAGTAGGTTTCTGGGCTGACTCACGCTTCTTGGGGCTCTGGATGGTTAACATCTGCCTGAGAAAGTGCGCTGTTTGTATACCCAGAAAACTGAGCAGTGGAGAGGCGATAAGTCGCAGCAGCTGCGCTCGCTGAATATTTCATCACCTGCGCTACTCGGATCTGGGAAGGGCATAAAAGGCAGACTCAACCAAGTCTGTGCTTCTGAGGATTGATTATCCGAGTGCCTGAACCTGGCCGGTTTAGATTTGAGTGTTCATCTCCGCCCCCTCTGTAACAAGGCAGAGATCAGATATTGAAAAGACCTGTAAACCGCCTCAATAAAGAGAATTCAACAAACTACCAGAATATAGTAAGGACACTTTAAACTTGCAATTTTAACAAAATGAAGAGACAAAAGAATACCCAGCAGCTAAAGGAACAGGATAGATGCCCACCAAACCAAACCAAAGAGGAAGAGATAGGGAATCTACCTGATAAAGAATTCCGAATGATAGCAAAATTAATGCAAAATCTCGAAATCAAAATAGAATCACAGTTAAAGAGTCTGGAGACAAGGATGAGAAGATGCAAGAAAGGTTTAACAAGGACCTAGAAGAAATAAAAAAGAGTCAACACATAATGAATAATGCAATAAATGAGATCCAAAACACCCTGGAGGCAACAAATAGTAGAATAACAGAGGCAGAAGATAGGATTAGTGAATTAGAAGATAGAATCCTAGAAATAAATGAATCAGACGAGAAAAAAGAAAAATGTATCAAAAGAAATGAGGACAATTTCAGAAACCTCCAGGATAACATCAAACGCTACAACATTCGAATCATAGGAATTCCAGAAGAAGAAGATAAAAAGAAAGATCATGAGGAAATACTTGAGGAGATAATAGTTGAAAACTTCCCTAAAATGGAGAAGGAAATTACCACCCAAGTTCAAGAAATCCAGAGAGTCCCTAACAGGATAAACCCAAGGCGAAACACCCTAAGACACATATTAATCAAATTAACAAAGATTAAATATAAAGAACAAATATTAAAAGCAGCAAGGGAAAAACATCAAATAACTCACAAGGGAATTCCCATAAGGATAACAGCTGATCTTTCAATAGAAACTCTCCAAGCTAGGAGGGAATGGCAAGATGTAATTAAAGTGATGAAAGAAAATAACTTACAGCCTAGATTATTGTATCCAGCAAGGATCTCATTCCAATATGAAGGAGAAATCAAAAGCTTCACAGAAAAGCAAAAGTTGAGAGAATTTTGCACCACTAATCCATTTCTCCAACAAAAACTAAAGGACATTCTCTAAATAGGCATCACTAAAAGGGTGTATAAATTCGAACCCAAAACAATAAAGTAAATCTTATTCATCAATAATTGCTTTAAACATTTATGGGCTGAATGCCCTAATCAACAGACAAAGACTGGCCGAATAGATACAAAAACAAGACCCCTACATACCTTGTCTACAAGAGACAACCAAAAGACTAAAATGGGTCAAATGGATACAAAAACTAGACCCCTATATATGTTGTCTAGAAGAGAACCACCTTAAAATACAGGATATATACTGACCGAAAATGAAGGCCTGGAAAAAGATTTTCTATGCAAATATGGACCATAAGAAAACAGGAGTAGCAATACTTATATCAGATAAAATTGACTTTAAAGATCTTGAAAAGGAGACAATGAAGGTTACACATAACGACTTAAAGGAACAATCCAAAAAGAAGTTATAACAATTATAAATATATATGCATCCAACATTGGAGCATTGATATATCTAAGACAAACATTAATTAATATGATAGAAGAAATATGCAGCAATACAATAATAGTGGGAGACTTTAATACCCCACTCATATAATCTGGCTGTAATAGACAAAGTAAAGAGCAAAACATATTTACTTATGAGCCTCAAAAAATTCAGTTCACTCAGGAGAGTTTAAAAAAAAAAAAAGACTTATTTGTTCATTCTGTAAAGGTTTATTGACTATTTTATGGGTTTGGTACCACTTTGGGTAGTAGGGAGGAAGAGATGACAAATGTGATCCTGTCCTAAATAATATATTTTGGTAAAGATAGACCTACCAATACAAAATACCAAGATGTGCCTAAAGATGAGGACACCCAAACTGGACTTTTTGTTTCTTGAACTTTTCATTTCGAGAACAAACCTCCTAATATAGGATGAATTCAACATGATTTTTTTAAGTGTTCTTTGTGATTAAAAACAGAAAGCCATTGGTTAAGAAATTACATATTCTCCTCCCCACCATCACTCCCCTTCTTTCTTCCCATTTCCCTCCCACCCTCATTGATTCTTTCCTTTGTCTATTTTCCCCTGCAAAAAAAAAAAAAAAAAAAAGTGAAAGAGGAGAGTGAAAAGTTGGCTTAAAGCTCAACATTCAGAAAACGAAGATCATGGCATCCAGTCCCATCACTTCATGGGAAATAGATGGGGAAACAGTGGAAACAGTGTCAGACTTTATTTTTCTGGGCTCCAAAATCACTGCAGATGGTGACTGCAGCCATGAAATTAAAAGACGCTTACTCCTTAGAAGGAAAGTTATAACCAACCTAGATAGCATATTCAAAAGCAGAGACATTACTTTGCCAACAAAGGTTCACCTAGTCAAGGTTATGGTTTTTCCTGTGGTCATGTATGGATGTGAGAGTTGGACTGTGAAGAAGGCTGAGTGCCCAAGAATTGATGCTTTTGAACTGTGGTGTTGGAGAAGACTCTTGAGAGTCCCTTGGACTGCAAGGAGACCCAACTAGTCCATTCTGAAGGAGATCAGCCCTGGGATTTCTTTGGAAGGAATGATGCTAAAGCTGAAACTCCAGTATTTTGGCCACCTCATGCAAAGAGTTGACTCATTGGAAAAGACTCTTATGCTGGGAGGGATTGAGGGCAAGAGGGGAAGGGGACGACAGAGGATGAGATGGCTGGTTGGCATCACTGACTTGATGGACGTGAGTCTGAGTGAACTCCAGGAGTTGGTGATGGACAGCGAGGCCTGGCGTGCTGTGATTCATGGGGTCGCAAAGAGTCGGACATGACTGAGTGACTGATCTGATCTAATCTGATTAACAAAAAAACTGAAGCAAAACTGACACTGTTCTTGGTAGAAAAATCTCAGCACCATGATCCTAAAATATTAGATAGCTTTCTATACATTGGTATGCTACTAAAACTAACTTATCAAATTGAAATTACTAATTCAGAGAGGGAATTTGCTTTTTACACATCTGAATCTTTAAGCTAAACTACATGATGAAGTTTTATTTCTTTGTCACATAACAGCCAAAATAAATATTTTGCTTTAACTTTTATAGAAAATGCAAGGAAAAGACACATGAAGGGGGCCACAGTAATAGTAATGGCAGATGAGGGCAACTACATAGTCCACTCTAAGACATAACTTTATGACTTTCCATGGAAGGAATTGTTGGGAGTCATAGTTTCAAGAGACCCAAATGCTGCTCACACATTTTAAACTCAACTCTAGGGAGAACCCACGAATTTCCTAACTACCCATCAACACCCCAGAAGAGGAAATCCTAAAGTGGGAAAGAATGAACGTATTTGGGGAATAATATTTTCCGTGACAGCATCCTTGTTTTTGTGTTTTTTTTTTTTTAACAGTTTTGATGCCTTCATTTTTGGTTGCTCAGTAATAACTATCTGCTTTGGAGATTTTGTTATGTTTTACTTTATCTTTTTTTTTTAATGAAGCATAGTTGATTTACATTGTCTCAGGTATAGAGCAAAGTGATTTGGTGTGTTTTTTTTGCATATATATTTTTTTCTTTTTTCAGATTCTTTTCCATTACAATTTATTACAAGTTATTAAATATAGTTCCCTGTGCTATACAGTGGCTCTCTGTTGTTAATCTATTTTATATAATGTAGTGTATATATTGGGCTTCTCAGGTGGCACAAAGGAAAAAAAAAATACCTCACCTGCGAATGCAGGAGACATAAGAGACGCAGGTTCAATCCCTGGGTCAGGAACATCCCGTAGAGAAGAAAATGGCAAAAACACTTGGAGAATTCTATGGACAGAGGAGCCTGGGGGGCTACAGTCCATGGGGTAGCAAAGAGTTGGACACAACTGAGTGACTTTCACTTTTCAGAAGAACTACATCATTTTCAAGCAGAAAGACAACTAGTTTCTTCTGATAAAGAGATGGGCTCCAAAATAAGAACTGAATGGGAAGCTTCACTGGGGCTTCACAGAGTAAAAAGGAAACAGGAAGCACACAGTTTGTTTCCCCTTAAAGTCTGTGGATTCTCAGTAGGAGTGAGGAACTTAAAATGAGAGAAAGCTGCCGGTATATATTTTACATGGTATTTTATAGGATAAATTTTGCTTAACCTCTACTGAACTGGTTTATATTATATGACTTACAGTCAATGCCAAATATTGTCAAAGATCAAGGAGACATTTACCTGCTGCTAGTGGGAGTGCAAATTTGCACACTAATTTGGAGAGCAATTTGGCAATATCTGGTAAAATTACAGATATACTCATAGACAACTTCACTTCTGGCACAGACATGAATAAAAACACATGCAGGGCATTCACTCTAGCCTTCACTGAAATGCTGAAAACTGGAAACAACTTAAATATTGAGCCACACTAGAAAATGGCATGAAATAAGCAAAACAAAGTATGTTCCGACAGGGCGGGGACGCTAAACAGAAGTTAACATGTATAATTGAAGTCTACCATCTTCTATCTTTAAGTGAATCTTCTAAGATAAATCTTAAAAATGTTATATTGAATAAAACCGCAAGTTGTACAAAGATATGTATAGTAAGACATCATTTGTATAAATTTTAAACATGCAGATTATAGAAAATTTGCTTAAGGATATAAATATGTACAGTAAAACGGTAAAACATGAACTAGACAGCAACAAAGCAATACAAAGAAAATTGTTTCCTGTGAAACCAGAATCCTTTGTGACTCTACCACCAATATGTCTGAGCTGGCATAATGATAAAATTTATTTCATCCTACAGTTTCACTAGGGATAGCTCAGAGCTTCTCTTCTCACCCCTTCTCCAAGCTCTGAAATGGCTGAGGGCAAAATTAATTCATCAGGGACCCAGTACCTACTTAAGAAGGACTGAAAGCTTTTGGACAGGTATGTGTGTGCTTAGTCATCAAGTCGCGTCCTCCTGCTCTTTTGCAACCCCATGGACTGTAGCTGGCCAGGCTGCTCTGGCCCTGCGATTTCCCAGGCAAGAATACCAGAGTGGGTTGTCATTTCCTACTCAGGGAATCTTCCCGACCCAGGAATTGAACCTGCATCTCCTGCTTCTTCTGCATTGGCAGGTAGATTCTTTACCACTGCGCCACCTGGGAAGCCCTTTTAGAGAGATACATCTTCAATAAATGGAAATAAAGTGGGTCAGCTACTCTCCTGGATCTCTGCACAAAGCTTTGCTCTTGGGTCTCTTTTCTATATAATGGGCTCTCAGGAGAACCACCTCTTGTGTCTTTCTTTTACATGAGAATTAGATTCCTTTCATTGCTTTATTTTTTATATCATGCATTGGTTGCTATAAAATAATTTTGGGCTGATTCTAATCTGGGAGACCCCTCCTGCCTCCAATGTTTAGAAGGCTAAGCAGTCAAGAAGGTGAGGTTCAAGGAAAAGAAGGTCCCTCAATTCTGCCTCTCACCTAGACTTTAAGACAGTTTGTAGGACAAAGATACCAGATAGGGTATCTGGTACCTCAAAGCTGTATTTGGTCTCACATTTTCTGAACAAGTGAGTAAGTGCTTCTTCTGGGCCTGGCCCCGGCTTCTTGGCTGCCTCTCTAATGGTTTGTCACTCCACTGAGTACTTGCTGTGTGGAAAACACACCGCTGCTCCATGTTCCTTCTCTGCCTCGGTAATTCACAGATTACATCTTACAGCGAAAACGGTTTGTATTATCCTTAAATGAGAAGTCCATGCTACTCTTTTGTAATGGAGAATTATGAGGATGGAAGGGTGCTTTCTATGGATGCTTCTAACGACTAAGAC
This sequence comes from Tragelaphus eurycerus, assembly GCA_935064755.1. Classification (NCBI taxonomy): domain Eukaryota; kingdom Metazoa; phylum Chordata; class Mammalia; order Artiodactyla; family Bovidae; genus Tragelaphus; species Tragelaphus eurycerus. The sequence continues at coordinate 35,973,376 of CAKXYN010000008.1, read as the reverse complement.
CATGAATTCAGGATGGGGCTGAAAAGGGCAACAGATTTCCTGATTCAAGCAAAATATTTTAACGTGACCTGAAAGACATAAAAGTCACTGGTATAAAGCTGACAAGTCACCTGGAGCCTCTACAACCTCCTTTTGCTGATAACCTATAAATATCAGGCTGTTTTCACCCGGGGGACCAATTAAAGAACTTCCACCCACCACACTCACTGCTAATGGACGAGTACTGAAACCACAATTCCTTTGGCCAGCCACACAAACACTCTCGGTGTGGTAAGAAATCTTGTTCCCCACCCAAATTACCTGGACACAAGCCCTAGGCACAAAAGGCTCTAGTTTCCTTTCTGGGCACTAATGATTCATTTAAGAGACCTCTGAAATAAAGATTTTCCTGTCCCTGAGATGCTGAGAGCCTCTTCTTCTTAGTAATGGATTTCAATAGGCCAGAGGTAGGGGATATTAGCCAGCGTTCCAGGACTTCACAAAGGGCCCCTACTGTTTGCAGAAATATCAATCAGTGCCCCAAAATGTATTAGAAGTCCCTAAACACCAACCTCCTTTTATAAGCAAATAGATTTGAATGTGGCTTTGACTATGTCGGGAAAGGCAATGGCACCCCACCCCAGTACTCTTGCCTGGAAAATCCCATGGAGGGAGGACCCTGGTGGGCTGCAGTCCATGGGGTCGCTAAGAGTCGGACACGACTGAGCGACTTCACTTTCACTTTTCACTTTTATGCATTGGAGAAGGAAATGGTAACCCACTCCAGTGTTCTTGCCTGGAGAATCCCAGGGACAGGGGAGCCTGGTGGGCTGCCATCTATGGGGTCGCACAGACTATGTCAGACCAGCTCCTGCCTGGTTTCAACCTCAAGTCAGCAGAGTGGAACTTCAGAGACCCACGGAGCCCCAAGTAACCTTCTCTCCTGAGTCAGTCCTGAGGGACAGGAGGCTCAATAGCCACCTCCGTCCCAGCTTCCAGTAAGCGTCTAGGATTAGATCTGTAAACCCAGGGGCACTGTGGAGCTTGGGCTCCCAGGTGGCCACTGTGTGACACTCACCTTGTTCTATTGCAGACCTGCCTTCTCTTGACTATGTTGCCTTGAGCTCCATTCCTCTTGAAATATCAGAGGCGGCTGTGAACCTTAGTGTGCTGAGTCTGGCCTTCTCCACTTTGAGTCCCAAGCCTTTCCAGGTGCAACGGGCTGAATGCTTGTGTTCGCCCAACTAAGAGTCATACGATGAAGCCCTAATCCCCAGCGTGGTAATATTAGTGGTGGGCCTTTGAAAGATAATGAGGTTGTGATGGTCGAGCCCTTATGATTAGTGTCCTCATAAGAAGGACTAATCAGAGGATTAGTGTCCTCATAAGAAGATACACAAGAGAGATGATCTATCCCTTCACCACGTGAGAACATAGGAAGAAGATGACCACTGACAAACCAGGAAATCATTAGACAAATCTGTGGCAACCTTGATCCTAGATTCCCCAGCCTCCAGGACTGGGAGAAGCGTCTGTAGTTTAAGCCACCCAGTCTATGGCATTTGTTATAGAAATCTAGGCTGATGGAAGAACTGATGCTGAAGCTGAAACTCCAATACTCTGGCCACCTGATGTGAAGAAGTGACTCTGGAAAAGACCCTGATGCTGGGAAAGATTGAAGGTGGGAGAAGGGGACAACAGAGGATGAGATGGTTGGATGGCATCACTGACTCGAGGACATGAGTTTGAGTAAGTTCTAAGAGTTGGTGATAGACAGGGAAGCCTGGTGTGCTGCAGTCCACGGGGGTCTCAAAGAGTCGGACACGACTGAGTGACTTGACTGAACTGAACTGAAAGCCGATGGAAACACCCAGGAATCTCGAATCTTTATCTGAGGATTCACACCCTAATTGGGCAGGTCTCTTGAAAGCATAACACATCTCTACCTGATTCCCACCATCCCAAATGTCCCAGGCCATCTGGTGAAGGACACCCTTTGGCATCACGAGTGGCTCGGGCCACCTGGCTGCCCTGAAAAATTAAACAAAATCAAAGCAAAACAAAAACACCCAACAGCCTCTGCAGCACAATTAGCTCCACTAGCCTTTGTGAGATATTCCAAAGAGCAAGTCCCACCCGCCCAGTCATGATTCACTCACCCCACTCCCAGGGTCCTTTGTCACTGCCAATCCCAGCAGGGCTACTACATAGGTCTCCTCATTTATGACAGGCGACTTAGACTTCAGGTCACAGGATTTAACCTGCAGTAAATCCCTATTTGCATAAGGATAATGGGCATTCTACTACACTTCCCACCAATAAGCCCTAATGTGGTAATTAACCACTGAGCACATTTACTGATAAGCTGTTCATTAGAGAAAAACCTGACAACTACCAGTGTTATCAGACTCCACAATTTTCAAATCTCTTTCAGAAAGGCTTTTTTGCCTATAGGGACTAAAAGCTAGCAAAAACCACCGTGCACTCATTCTCAGTGCTATTTCATGAAACAGCCAATGTGATTAACCCTTAGAGGGGAAAAACAAGAGTCTTATGGATTTAACTAGCTTTTTTTAATAAAATGTTACTTTAACCTTTGGAGAAGGGAAAGGCTACCCACTCCAGTATTCTGCCCTGGAGAATCCACGGACTGTATAGTCCCTGGGGTCTCAAAGAGTTGGACATGACTGAGCGACTTTCACTTTTACCTTAACCTTAAATTTCTTTCATAAGAAACTGCTATGGTGGAATTACTGGGCATTTATTTATTTATTTATTTGGTAATTGATTGCATTGTATTTTTTTTAATTTAATTTAATTTTATTTTTTAACTTTACAATATTGTATTGGTTTTGCCATATATCAAAATGAATCCGCCACAGGTATACATGTGTTCCTCATCCTGAACCCTCCTCCCTCCCTCCCTCCCTCCCTCCCCATACCATCCCTCTGGGTTGTCCCAGTGCACCAGCCCCAGGCATCCAGTATCGTGCATCGAACCTGGACTGGAGACTCGTTTCATATATGATATTATACATGTTTCAATGCCATTTTCCCAAATCATCCCACCCTCTCCCTCTCCCACAGAGTCCAAAAGACTGTTCTATACATCAGTGTCTCTTTTGCTGTCTCGTATACAGGGTTATAGTTACCATCTTTCTAAATTCCATATGTATGTGTTAGTATACTGTATTGGTGTTTTTCTTTCTGGCTTACTTCACTCAGTATAATAGGCTCCAGTTTCATCCACCTCATTACAACTCACTCAAATGCATTCTTTTTAATGGCTGAGTAGTACTCCATTGTGTATATGTACCACAGCTTTCTTATCCATTCATCTGCTGATGGACATCTAGGTTGCTTCCATGTCCTGGCTATTATAAACAGTGCTGCAATGAACATTGGGGTACACGTGTCTCTTTCAATTTTGGTTTCCTCAGTGTGTATGCCCAGCAGTGGGATTGCTGGATCATAAGGCAGTTCTATTCCCAGTTTTTTAAGGAATCTCCACGCTGCAATCCAAAAGTCTACAAGCAATAAATGCTGGAGAGTGTGTGGAGAAAGGGAACCCTCTTACACTGTTGGTGGGAATGCAAACTAGTACAGCCACTATGGAGAACAGTGTGGGCATTTATTTTTTATCTGTCCATTTTAAGCTAGAACTGGTTCATTCATTCTGTAGATTCTGAGGCTTCCCAGAATCGTCCTGCTAATGTAGGAGATGCAAGAGACGCTGGTTCAATCCCTGGGTCTGGAAGATCCCCGGGAGTAAGAAATGGCAATTGACTTCAATATTCTTGCCTGGAAAATGCCATGGACAGAGAAGCCTGATGAGCTACAGAACACAAGGTGAGCTATAGTCCATGGGGTGGCAAAGAGTGGGACACAACTGACTGAGCACAATTCATACAGAAAGCACATTTTTATGAACCAGTGCTGTTACAAGAGAGGAAAGAACCCAGTCGGTATGGCCAACTCCCACTTGATAATGAATCCAACACTTAGCCTTCTCTTCTACAAAGACATTTTCACTCCCAGTCCTCTACAGATGGAGTTCTCACAATTCACTTTCTCTTGATCTTTAAGCTCTTTGTCTTAGCACCATTATTTGGAGAGCGTCCACAAAGCACACAGTCCAATCTGCTTCTGAGGCACTAATCCAATGGCCAAAGGTCATCAGTGCACTTAATGCATGGGAGCCACGGCGCCCTGGCCCGGGGGAACACACAAGTAAGACACAGTCTGTCCTCAAGGAGCCAAGGTAGCGTGGATCAGCCCTTGGTTCTCTATCACTGTTGTTTTTCTGTTAGAAAAGTACTTTAGTTAACTAAATTTTCTCCAGAGAAGAGCACCACACGGAGCTGGTAAACGGAGATGATTTACCTTCCAGTATTCAAGTACATTCTAGCCTCTCCCTTCCTGAAAATACACATTGCTTGCACCACTGATTCTACATGTGATAACAGCATTTCATTACATTTCTTCACGATTAGAATGGAAGTGCTTTTGTGTATGTAAATCTTTTCCCATCAACTACATATTTAGTTGCTGTAAATCCTTTGTGCAATAAACATAGAAAACAGATAAGATGGCAAGCTGTTTGAGAGCAAAACATTCTGTCGCACTGTTAATAAAAATGCACTGGCATTCAATGAAAGACTTAAAGTGAATTGAACTCAACTACACTGACACTGTGTTCTACATAATTTTTGGTGTCTTAAAATGTCACATGTATGAGGTTGGTGTCCTATTTGCTAATCACATAATAATATCCCCAAAGTTTTGCTGTTCTACAATTGTGGCTTTTAAATTTTATTATAGCACATAGATATTGAGTCCCTCAAGCCCACAACTTCAATAAAATCTAATGATAGATCTAATCAATTATGGGGAAGGAGACTGTAACTACAAAATATAAATGGTTGAAAGATTACATAAAATGCATTTTTTAAAAAATGTATCGCAACTCAAAATAAGCCCACAAAGTATTTCTCCATGAGATTTCTTGTACATACTTTACTTAATGAATACTTAAGAAAAGTTTGGAATTCTCTCCTGGAATATTGCTTCAACATTTATGTTTTTTGTATCTTTAGCATCTCCACTTGTACTGGTTTTTTTGCCTTTGAATTTCAAAACGATTAAGTATCACTGATTCAAAACCAAAATAAAATTACCCTTGAACTCTACGATGGCCCTTTCAGTTCTAAATGTCCCTTTTGTTCTCAATTTCCCAGTGCTCGCTTTGACACTAAGTCCTGGAAACTTTCTTCTTATTGCCATACATGATATCACTTTCTCAGATTCTTCTACCTCTCTGATTTTTCCTTTAAATCCACTTTTTTAAAAAATACTAATGACCCTCAGGATTCTTTTATATTTTTAATCCATTGTTCTATTTGATGTGCTTTCTTACCTGAGTTCATCAGTTTTAAATAATGTTACACTTATAGCTCCAACTATCTGAACTTAACTGTGAACTCCAGAGAATACAAGTATCTCCAACATGTTCAACATTAAACTTATCATTTTCCCCATTAAGCTTACCTCTCCCCCAGTACTTCTATATTCTATTAATCTCACTAAACCAGAAACTTGTGATCTCTCTCTACTCTGACTCTTAAGGTTCAATCAATTTGAGAAGTCTTACTAATCGCTTCCTTGATGCTTTTATCATTCTTAGTTTTATCCAAGTGTTGAATAAAATCCTAGCTCCAGAAAATACTCATGTCTTCAACTTAATCTTATCACCCCAGCCACAACGAGCTCTGTTTCTAGATGAATCAACATATGTGAAATACTAAGAAGAGTTCCTGGCACACAGTAAGCACCTACTATGTGTGAGCTGCTAGTATTGCTATTACTACCTCTCCTACTTCCTTTATTCTTATTAAGAGTTCCCCACACTCGCCACACTATTCCACATTTCACATTTTTATGTCTTTGCTGATACTATTCCCTCTTCTGAGGCTTCCCTGTTGGCTCAGATGGTAAAAAAATCTGCCTGCAATGCAGGAGACCTGGGTTTGATCAGGAAGATCCCCCAGAGAAGGGGATGGCAGCCCACTCCAGTGTTCTTGCCTGGAGAATCCCATGGACAGAGGAGCCTGGTGGGCTACAGTAAATGGGGTCGCAAAGCACTGGACGTGACTGAGTGACTAACGTTTTCACTTTCCCACTTCCACTCAAAAAAACAAACAAACAACAACAAAAATTTGTTATAGTCTTTCTCCTTCAAGAAACCATCGCTAATATCTCAGATTAGGCAAACTGCCCATATTTTGAGCTTTGCTATAAACCTGTGAAAACTTGGGCCACACAGCTTAATATATTGTAATTATATGGTTTTGTTTACCATGTCACCTAGATCAGTGGACAATAAACTACTGTCCTAGGGCAAAATCCAACCCACTCTCTACTTTCTTATGTAAAGAAAGTTTATTGGAATACAGACTTACCCATTCGTTTACCTATTATTTGTAGCTGCTATCCTGGTACAAAGGCAGAATACAGTAGCTGTGCCAGAGACCCCTGGGCCACAAAACCATATCTTTACTACCTACTTACTATTTATTATCTGGTCCAGAGTCTCCATGTTAGCACTATTGGAGCTCTGGGTTGGATACTTCTTGCCATAGAAGGACTGTCCTCTGTGTGGCAGGATGGGTAACATAAGCCTTGGCCTCCACCCATTAAATGCCATAGCATTCCAACTCTATCACTTCACTACCCCTTTGCTTCACTCCATTTATCCCCTCATGCCACTCTTACCCACCCAAAGTGTCTCCAGACACTGCCAAATGTTCCCTGTGGTCAAAACTGCCACCAGTGGAGAACCATTAACCTGGCCCTCTGCAGAAAAAGCTGCCAACCTCTGAACTCAAAGATCTCCTAAGGAAGGATATGTGCCCAGTTCACTTGTATTCCAGACACTATGCCTAGAACATAATAGAGGCCCATCTAATCAATCCTTTAATGGTAACTGAGGGGTTGTAAGACATTTTAAAGCAATTAATAATTTATACGAATTTTAGACTTGAAAGGGACATTGGTGAGCATCAAGCTAATATCTGATGTTATAAGTTTTATTTCCTTTAGCATTTTAAACATCAACTTCCAGAACTGTTTCATTAAAACTGTCTATGTTTAGCATAGGCCCAAAGCCTTGGTCGTCATCTTGTAGGGTCCTTATAAATGTATACGACTGAGACAGGATTTACTATTGGGTCCTACAGGGAAACACACAGAAGCAATTCATTGCTTGGGGGTGAAACTACCTACTAATCTTATGACTACTAGTTCTCCAAGTTTCCTATGCTAAATAGGAAGCTTATGAAAAGTATCTTCTATTAACTTGTTTTTTCTCTTTTCAGTAAGTTCACATTTGGATAAGTTTAAAAAGAATGTAATTATCTTTATGTTTCCAGAACACTATAATTTTGAATAATTCTTAATTCAATTAAATATTATTAGTAGACCTGGATTTTTGAAACCCTTGATCCCATCAGTTTATGAAGGTTAAAGCTGCAACTTTTGCAACTTTCATGAAATAGTCTTTAATATTTCAGCAATAATCCTGTGCTACATTTGCTTTAAGAAAGTAACTCTGTTCAATTCAAACATTTACAGGATTTTTAAAAATCCTGTACTGTTGGGCCAGTTAATAAAGATGCAAAAAAAAAAAAAAAAAAAAAAAAAAACAAACCTGTTTTTAGAGACATAGAAACAAAAGTCTGTTGTATAATGGATCTCATTATTTTTCTTTAAATTAAAAGAGCAAATGAACTGTTCTCCTTGTGAAGCCAAATTCCCCATTCTCTCTAATAAAGGAAGACTGAAAAAAATGGTTTTAAAGAGCATGAATGGAAAGATACAGTTGCTTTGAAGGAATAAATGAAATGTTAAAACAGGGTTGATCCATTTGAAGAAAGAGTAGAAAAAATTAATCACCACTGTTTTATCTTTGTTTAATGTTTGGGTACTGATGTTCTCAATATGGAAGTCAAAGGTAAGGAGTTGTTTAGGAAAATACTAGCATCTCTTCTACTTACATTATCATTTAAGTGTTTACACAGTTTTGTTCAATTACAAACATTTGGCCTTTTACTATGTTATTTTTATTTTGTATGAATACATTATTCTCCTTATTTATTTTTGTTACCTTTATTACTTATGTTATTTTGTTATGCATTTACAACTCCATTTTTAAATAAAGTGTTTCTGGAACTTTAAAAAAAATAAAATAAAATAAAACTGTCTATGAATTAAAAAGTATGCTAATACCATCACAATATCATTTGATTACCAGCAATTCAAAAAATATGAGATCACTGAATTCATATACCATACCTGTGCATACCTTTTATTGAATGAAAGTTGCTTTTTACACTACCTATAAAGAAGAAATTATTATCTTCATTTTGCAGATGGGATCATTTTAATTGGAATCAAACTGTGGTATGGAGAAAAAGCAACTTCCTTATAGTCAATCAAGAAATTCATTCAAGGGATATATATTACTTCCTACTCTCTTTAATGAATAAACCTACAGTATAAACTTTACTGCTGAAACTACAAAAACCTCTCTGCCTCAAAGTAATTATATGTCTGCCAGAAAAGTGAACAAATGCAAGGCATTTTAAGGACCAAATACATGGCAACAATAGCCAATATTTACTGAGAACTTACAATGTACTGATATTGTATCACTTCATTTGATTCTCATGAAAATTCTATGAGGTAGGTACTACTAAAAAATCCATTTTATGGTCATCATTAAAAAGTCTACAAATAACAAATGCTGAGAGGGTGTGAGAAAAAAAAGGGAACACTCCTACACTCTTGGTGGGACTTTAAATTGGTGCAACTACTAATACTCAATAGTAAGAAGGTTCCTTAAAAAACTAAAAATACATCTACCATATGATCCAGCAATCCCACTCCTGGACATAAAAAACTGGAGAAAAACGTAATTCAAAAAGATACACACACTCCATTGTTCACAGCAGCACGACTTACAATATCCAAAAGATGGAATCAATGTCCATCTGATTGATAACATAAATGTCCACTGATTGATAGATGAATAGAGAAAGAAGATATGGTATATATACAAAATGGAATACTACTCAGCCATAAAAACAATGAAATAAGGCCATTTACATCAATATGGCTGGATCTAGAGGTTATCATAGTAAGGGAAGTAAGTCAGAAAGAGAAAGACAAACACCATGTTACACTTACATATGGAATCTAAAACATGACACAAATGACCTCACTTACAAAACAGAAAAGAGAGACTTATAGACACAGAAAACAAACTTAGGGTTACCAAAGAAGAAAGGCGGTGTGGGAGGGATAAATTAGGAGTTTGGGTTTAGCAGATACAAACTACTGCATAGAAAAGAGATAAACAACAAGATCCTACTGTATAGCACAAGGGACTGTATTCATTATCCTATAATATACCATAATGGAAAAGAATAAAAAATATATATATATATGTATATGTATATACATATAACTGAATCATTTTGCTGTACACCAGAAACTAACACAGCATGGCAAATCAATTCTATGTCAATTAAAAAGCATACAGATGGAGAAACGGAGTCGTAGAGAAGCTACCTGACTTGTCTAAGGACATGTGGATAGTGAGTGGCAGAACAAAAATTTAAAGTCTGGAAGTCTGCCTCCAAAGTCTGAGCTCTCACATGCCACACCGTATATACATATGCAGATGGCAGAGAATTCAGAAGTGAGAAATAACACGGCTGACCAAGGTGAGTGGTCAAGCAGGCAACCATGAATTGAGTCCTGGAAGAATGTGTAAGAGTCAGATGGCAGAGATAAAAGGTGAAATCCTTGACTAGGAGATCCAAATACAGAAGTTTTAGAAGCAAGAACTCAAACGTATATACCGAATAAGATGTACTAGCCACTCTGGTTCGGCAGGGAGAGGAGGTATGAAACAGAGGTAAGAAAGCTGAAGCCAGAGTACAGAAGGCTGTGAGCAGGCAACTGGAGAACACGGGCCCTCAGTGGGCAATGGGTGTGGCTGATGTGCAGCAGAGAAGACAAGGTGGGGCAGGACGCGGGCTATTAGAAACCAGCAGGGAGACCAGAGGTGGGAAGACTGCTTATGACACCACGACAATGGGCAAGGGCAGGGGGAAAGGAGGGAGCCAACCATCCAGAAAGGAAAGAAATGAATGAGAAATACAACAGGGGGAGTGTCAATGGGATTTCTGGCTGATGCCACGAGAGCAGAGAGAAGAAGGGGAGAGGGAAGGAAAGATGAGGGTTCACCCAGATGTTTCCAATTTGAGTGAAGGGTTGATGCTTCCCAGGTGGCTCAGATGGTAAAGCATCTGCCTGCAATGTGGGAGACCCGGGTTCAATCCCTACGTCGGGAAGAACCCCTGGAAAAGGAAATGGAAATCCATTCAAGTACCCATGCTTGGAAAATCCCATGGATGGAGAAGCCTGGTAGGCCATAGTGCAGATCAGAACAGTCGCTCAGTCGTGTCCGACTCTTTGCGACCCCATGAACCGCAGCATGCCAGGCTTCCCTGTCCATTACCAACTCCTGGAGGTCACTCAGACTCACATCCATCGAGTGGCCATAGTGCATGGGGTCACAAAGAGTCAGACACAACTGAGCAACTTCACTTTGATGACAGTAGTGTCAGCTATTCTAAACCTACTGGATTATATATAACCATGCATTCTTCTCACACTTAATACACTGTGACCTGCCTCTAGTGTAGTGAGGACATGGGTCATCCATGTGAGTTTTCTCATCAGTTCACTTCAGTCACATCCGATTCTTTGTGACCCCATGGACTATAGCACACCAGGCTTCCCTGTCTATCACCAACTCCCAGACCCTGCTCATTCATGTCCATTGAGTTGGTGATGCCATCCAACCATCTCATCCTCTGCCGTCCCCTTCTCCTCCTGCCTTCAATCTTTCCCAGCATCAGGGTCTTTTCAAATGAGCCAGTTCTTCATAGCAGGTGGCCAAAGTATTGGAGTTTCAGTTTCAGCATCAGTCTTTCCAATGAATATTCAGGACAGATTTCCTTTAGAATGGACTAGTTGGATCTCCTTGCAGTCCAAGGGACTCTCAAGAGTCTTCTCCAATACCACAGTTCAAAAGCATCAATTCTTTGGCACTCAGCTTTCTTTATAATCCAAATCTCACATCCCTACATGACTACTGGAAAAACCATAGCTTTGACTAGATGGACCTTTGTTGGTAAAGCAACGTTTCTGCTTTTTAATTTGCTGTTTAGGTTTGTCATAACTTTTCTTCCAAGAAGCAAGTGTCTTTTAATTTCATGGATGCAGTCATCATCTGCAGTGATTTTGGAGCCCCCCCAAAATAAAAGTCTCTCACGGTTTCCATTCTTTACCCATCTATTTGCCATGAAGTGATGGGACCGGATGCCATGAACTTCATTTTTTAAATGTTGAGTTTTAAGCCAGCTTTTTCACTCTTCTCTTTCACTTTTATCAAGAAGCTCTTTAGTTCTTCACTTTTTGCCAACAAGGGTGTTGTCATCTGCATATCTGAGGTTATTGATATTTCTCCTAGCAATCTTTGATTCCAGCTTGTGCTTCATCCAGCCTGGCATTTCACATGATGTACTCTGCATATAAGTTAAATAAACAGGGTGACAGTATACAGCCTTGACATACTCCTTTCCCTATTTGGAACCAGTCTTTTATTCCATGTCCAGTTCTAACTGTTGCTTCTTGACCTGCATACAAATTTCTCAGGAGGCAGGTCAAGTGGTCTGGAATTCCCATCTCTCCCAGAATTCTCCACAGTTTGTTGTGATCCACACAGTCAAAGGCTTTGGCATAGTCAATAAAACAGAAGTAGATATTTTTCTGGAACTCTCTTGCTTTTTTGATGATCCAACAGATGTTTGCAATTTGATTTCTGGTTCCTCTGCCTTTTCTAAATCCAGCTTGAACATCTAGAAGTTCATGGTTCACGTACTGTTGAAGCCTGACTTAGATAATTTTGAGCATTACTTTGCTAGCATTTGAGATTAGTGCAATTGTGTGGTAGTTTGAACATTGTTTGACATTGCCTTGGAGATTGGAATGAAAACTGACATTTTCTAGTCCTGTGGCCACTGCTGGGTTTTCCAAATTTACTGTCATGTTGACTGCAGCACTTTCACAGCATCATCTTTTAGAATTTAAAATTCCATCACCTCCCCTAGCTTTGTTCATAGTGATGCTTCCTAGGGCCCATTTGACTTTGCATTCCAGGATCTCTGGCCCTAGGTGAGTGATCACACCATTGTGATTACCTGGATCATGAAGATCTTTTTTTATATTTCTTCTGTGTATTTTTGCCACCTCTTCTTAATATCTTCTGCTTCTGTTAGGTCCATACCATTTTTGTCCTTCACTGAGCCCATCTTTAAATGAAATGTTCCCTTGGTATCTCTCATTTTCTTGAAGAGATCTCTAGTCTTTCCCATTCTGTTGTTTTCCTCTATTTCTTTGCACTGATCAGTGAGGAATGCTTTCTTATCTCTCCTTGCTATTCTTTGGATCTCTGCATTCAAATGGGTATATCTTTCCTTTTTTCCTTTGCCTTTAGCTTCTCTCTTTTCTCAACTATTTGTAAGGCCTCATTAGACAACCATTTTGCCTTTTTGTACTTCTTTTTCTCAGGGATATTCTTGATCCCTGCCTTCTGTACAATGTCACAAACCTCTGTCCATAGTTCCTCCGACACTCTATCAGATCTAATCCCTTGAATCTATTTCTCACTTCCACTGTATAATTGTAAGGGGTTTGGATTTAGGTCATACCTGAATGGTCTAGTGGTTTTCCCAACTTTCCTCAGATTTAAGTCTGAATTTGGCAAGAAGGAGTTCATGTTTTGCACTACACTCATCAGTCCTTTCTCAAATCTCAAAACCATTCTGTGTTTTTTCTCCTCACCTACAATCTCTGGGAAAGAAATATACTTTCTCTGAGTTTAAGAAGGTACACGTAAAGGCAAGGGTTTCATGCAAGGATAGGCTAGACTAGCACATGTTTGTAGCCTGCAAAGGAAAAACAAATAGGCAAAGGTCGAAGGTACAAGAGAAAGGGGGAACAACAGCAAATGCCAGGCGGTGACAGGAGAGGAGACACTGCACAGGTGAGCTTAGAAACCTGGAGCGACACCCAGCTTTCCTGAGTAAAGGGAGACAGAAAGTCAACCTAGACAGGAGACAAACAGCAGAAGAAGACCCCAAGGTGCAGGCAAGCTTGATATTACCTAGCTTGGACCTTTGAAGAGAAGCCTGATGTCTAATCACAAACATTTTCTCCTCTCCCCACCTCTCTCTGAGACACAGTCACAGTGGTTTCCTTATCACTTCTCTTTTTTAATTGAAGTATATTTTATTTACAAAACTATTTTAGTTTCAAGTGTAGGGCATAGTGATTCAGTATTTCTACAGATTACACACACCACTGAAAGTCATTAAAAGAGAACGGCTACAACCCTCCCTGCACGGTACACTATACCCTTGTTTCTTATCTACTTCGTACATAGTGGTTTGGATCTCTTAAGCAATATTCCTAACTTGCCCCAAACCCTCTCCACTGCCCTCTGGTAACCACTAGTTTGCTTTCTGTCTCAGTATCCCTGCCGTGCCTGGAACACACCGCCCTTCACTTGCCTGGAGTCCTCTTCAGTCTCACAGCTTCCTTAGACTGAAAGAGCCTCTCCCAGATCTTTGTGTGGCTCTTTCCTGCATCCTCGGTCCCAGCTTAATTGTCACCTCCCCAGGGAGTCCTTCCCTGATCACTCAGTCTAAACACAGAGACCCGATCTCCTTGCCACTCATGAAGACCCCGAGGTGGAGGTAAGATCGATATGTTGATATTGCCTAGCTTGGACCTTTGAAGAGAAGCCTGATGTCTAATCACAAACATTCTCTTCTACTTACTTCATACCACGTATCATTATTTTAAAGTATTTAGGTGTTTACACATTTACTATTAGTCTCCTTCAGCCATAACATGAATTCCATAAGCTCAGGGATCTCACACAGGGTCCCATTTACCACAAACTCCAACACTTAGAGCACTCCATGAGTATTTACTGCAGTCATGAAGAAGTGAGTGAAGGATACACTATTAAGAAAATGGATATAGCAGACATTGCAAATGTAAAGCAATAATGTTATTACTGATATTCACAAATATCTATTTTTTGAAGGATATTTTCCAGGTACTCGTGTGCCAGGACCTATGTCTAATGCTACAGTGAGTACCCAATCTGTAGAAATCCTAGTCCTTGCCTTCCAGAAGCTCATACTATTGGGGAAACTTATGAGCAGAGGATCATTAAAATATAATACAATGTAGTATAAAGTATAATCGCACTTAGAATACAATGCAGTTAAGAACTGAGCACCATAGATCACACAGTAAAGTGTTCCTAGCTTAAGTAAGACAAAGCCAGAGATAAATTCTGCTCAAGTGCTGAGGACAAGTGTAGTGCTTCAGTGTACAGCATGCACTTGCAGAGGGTACAGAGTAACCATGAGGTAGAGAAGGTGGAACACATATGCAATTTTTCTAAGAAGTTTTTCCTTGTAACAGGAAATGAGCTAAGGTGTAGGTTCAGCAGGAGACAGGATCAAGAAAATGAGTTTGAGCATATCTCTAGTTGAGGGAATAGAAAAGAGGTGAAGAAAAGAGCTAAGGTAACCAAAAGGGAGAGATTCCCTAAAAGGGCTAAATCTCAAAAGAGGCAGAAGAGAACAGCAGTCACACTCAGAGAAAAGGAGAGCTCATCCTATAAGACAGGAGAAGAGAATGTAGGGATGACTATCTTTGCAGTGAAGCAAAATGAAAGTCGCTCAGTCATGTCCGAGCCTTTGCGACCCTATCGAATGTACAGTCCATGGAATTCTCCAGGCCAGAATACTGGAGTGCGTAGCCTCTCCCTTCTCCAAGGGATCTTCCCAACCCAGAGATTGAACCCAGGTCTCCCACATTGCAGGCAGATTCTTTACCAGCTGAGCCACTATCTTTGAAGGGAAATCTACAAGTGGAGGGAGGGGAACTGACCAAACAAAAGTGAAAGCGTTCCCATTTTCTCCCCCAAGTATGAGATGGACCATCTGTGGATACTGGCTGTGAGGGAGAAGCTGGAGGAGAGGGAAGACGGAGAATTTTATTGGTCAATAATTGGCATGCAGTGTTGCTTCCTCCCGCTGCATCGCCACTGATTTGCCAAGTGGAAAATGTGTCCCACTACCTCTTTTGAAATTTATGCAGAAAATAGTCATGGCATACTGTCCATATGAGGGATTGGAACACGAGGTTACAAAAGCACATAATGTTAATGTCAGAGTCATTTCAGCGTTTGCAAAGCAATTTTAGAAAGCGTTAGACAATTAATAAGCTCAATGATGACTTTATCCCTGTAGGTATATGTGTACAAAGACTACTTTTTCTGTCTCCTCTGAGGCATTTGAAGACACAAGAGATTTTGTCTCAGTGGGAATGTTGTGGTAGATTACATTTGCTGTAAATAAGTGACATTTTTAGAAAGCAATGAGTTTCACTGAATTTATCCTGAAGAGGGGGGAGAAAAAAGATGGCAAAACTAAATGAGAGATGCCCAGAATCCGCCTGAAAATTCATCATAAGCCTAAAAAGCTGGCTTTCTGAGGGCATTGGAGGCAAATAACTCCAACTTTACAGAACATATTCAGATTAGATCAGATCAGTCACTCAGTCGTGTCCGACTCTTTGCGAACCCGTGAATCGCAGCACGCCACGCCTCCCTGTCCATCACCAACTCCCAGAGGTCACTCAGACTCACATCCATCAAGTCAGTGATGCCATCCAGCCATCTCATCCTCTGTCGTCCCCTTCTCCTACTGCCCCCAATCCCTCCCAGCATCAGAGTCTTCTCCAATGAGTCAACTCTTCGCATGAGGTGGCCAAAGTACTGGAGTTTCAGCTTTAGCATATTAGTAAGGAATAAAAGGCAGACACACTCCCATCTCAAGACAAAGGTGTTCCGTCGCTTGGCGTTTATGCCAAGAGGAGCCACTTCCCACTCATGTCCCATAATGAAAATCATTCCTCCATTAACAGGTTGAGCGGTATCAATTTGTCCAGTCAGAGTTGGAAATCAAGCAAAAACTGCCTTCTGCTCAGAACAATCAGTGGCAAGGTAAAAGAAATAGGCAGTTGTATCCAGTCTCCCAGCAAGACATGATCGCCGAATTACATGACCTCTCTCTCCTCTGAAGTGAAGCCTCTAAAGAGAAGTGAGAGGCCATTCCCTAGAGTGGGGTTAGCCACAGAATTACCAACCTTTTCCTGAAAGCCTTTGCTTTTCCTTCTTTACCAAGTCTCTCTCAAATGAGTTGGTAGAGATGAGAAAGTGGGCGTCCAGAAAGCTAAACTGTGTTTAGCTCTCAGCTCCAAGCCTTGCTAGATGAAGAACCCTGGACCAAGCACCTATTATTTTTACAATCAAATTAGCAATGAGAACAGAATCCACCTCAGAAGTTTGTTGTGAGGATTAAATTAGGAAATATATACAAAGCACTTAACCACAAAGACCCATACTTCACATGCATTCACATTGTTAAGTGCTCAGTAACTGTTTTTCTTTATTGTTATTATGATTATAATTGTTGTGGTTATAATGGTTATGGAGATGATGCCTGGGATGGTCTGAGGAAAGAGAAATAATTGTAAGTGACTAATAAGTGATGACAGTGGCTGGGAACCTCAAATCCTACCACAAGGGCAACCCTGAGTCTCTGTGGGACACGGGTAGTCAACTGCTTTGGAGATTAATCAGGAAAGTCTTCAGTCAAACTGGTCTAATTAGTCTCATTCTTTTCAGAAGGCTCACTTTCTATAGAGCTATAGGATCTTATGTGAGTTTGGGGATTTTTAAAATATTTTTCAGTAATTGCATTACTGAGATATGATTGACATTTAACACTATATAAGCTTAAGCTGTACAATATAATAATTTGACACATATTGTCATACTGAGTTAAAGAAAGTCAGACATAAAAGGACAAATATCACATGAGATCATTATATGTGGAATCTAAAAATAATAGTAAAAATGAACCTATTTATAAAACAGAAATAGAGTCACAGATGTAGAAACTAAACTTATAGGTATCAAGGGGGGAAGTGTCTGACTCTTTGTGACCCCATGGACTATACAGTCCATAGAATTCTCCAGGCCAGAATATTTCCCTTCTCCAGGGGATCTTCCCAACCTCAGGATCAAATGCGGGTCTCCTGCATTGCAGGTTGGATTCTTTACCAGCTGAGCCACAAGGGGAGCCCACCAAGGGGGGAAATGGGGAATAAATTGGAGTATTGGGATTGACATATAAACACTACTACATATAAAACAGATAAGTAATAAGAACCTACTGTATAGCACAGGGAACTCTACACAATACTCAATACAGGTCATCACAGTGGCCTAAAGGGAATAGAATCTAAAAATTAGTGGCCATATGCATGTATGCATATAGAATCTTATGTTTAGAAGGAAGCTAGAAAAATCAAGACTGGTACTCATTTGGTGCTTTGCTTGGATGCCTTGAGTAAGAGAGAAAACATTATTTTAAAAGTAGCTTTGACTAGCTCTCATTGAAATGATTGCCTTGTATTTAGTACCAGCTTCCACTCACTTGCCCTAATGCTTCTGCCTAAGGATATATGAACCACATTTAAATCCACATCCATAAGACAGTCCTTCAAGTATGAAGACAGCTCTCAACCCATGGGCTAAGGCATCCTTCCCTCAGGTTAAGTGTTTCTGGATCCATCAGTCAACTCATTTTGATGTCAGACTCTTGAGTACACTGTTATCTTTTTCATAGCTCAGCTCTAAACACGCTCTAATCTGTCAATTAGTCAGCTAAACGTTTAAGTGCTTATCATCTGGAACTGCAGAGAAATACTCCCAGTAACCACATTGTCACACAATGTTGATCACAATGATGCTGATAAATGCAACTTACCCAACATTCTCTGTATGCCAGGCATGGTGCTAAGGATTTTACAATTATCATCTCAGTCAATACCTACAAGAACCCTATCAAGTAGGTATATTCTCCCCACTCAAAAATAAGTAAAGTGCAAAGAGGGTTAAGGAACTTGCCCGGCATGCCACAGCTAGTGGGAACAGAACTCTAGCTACAGATCTACTCTCTCAGCCAATCAATTATACTACAGAGCCGTAATCTCTTCTGTTTTCACACCTTTAGTAATTCGGTCTCAGAACACATAGGCACATAACTTCTATCCTTCTCAGCTCCGTGCCTCTCCCACAGTTGATGAGCATTCTCTCCTACCTTCCCTCAAGCATCTAATATAAATGCTGAGTAAGACAAAGCACTGGGCATTCACCAGAAACTTCCATAGAAGACCCATTCACCAGGATTCAATTGTTTATTTAAAGAGTTACTCCTTTACTGAACAGCTCTTATATCCAATCCTTTTTTCCATCTTATTGATGAGGATATCACAAAGTGTATTGTCAAATACCTTGCTGATATTTAGTAATGCTAGGTCCACAGTACTTTTCTGAGCTTTAAGGATAGCAACAATTTTGAATAATGTTTGTGAATTTAGTTTTATATGGTTTGTTTTTAGTGAATTACTACAGTTCTCTTTTTTCTTCTGTGGGCTCATATCTTCTGTTCATTATGAAATTCAAAATCTTCCTCAGATACCACCAAAGCTCATAAGCCTATGGCATGCAGGATCTACACTTTTTCCATCTTTCGTCATTAGGAACCGCCTCCATTCTCTACAGTTTCTCAAAAACTATCAAGTGGATTTCAAAAATCTTACTTTCAAATTCTCTCTATATCATTCATCTAAGTCAAGAAATTTAAAGTAATGCACGGCAATTAGGTGCTACTTAACAAGCTCTGATATTAAATTTCCTAACTTAATCTTCTCCTGGCCAAAGACCTATTTTCTTATCAGAGAAGACAGGGGTAAAATAGGAGTAAGGAATTATTTCACATCACTTAGAGGTCTGTTGCAAATAATAGAAAATTTAGCTCAGGCTGGTTTTGACAAAAGAAGGAATGTGTTCAACCATGGCTGGAAAGTCAGGGATGGTCTAGGTGAAACAATGTTTGATCCAGGGCCTCAAAAATGACACCAGAACCTAGTTTCTCCCCATATTTCAGCTCTGCTTTCCTCCATTCTAGCTTCATTTTTAGTCCCAATGGGGTAGCAAGATGGTGGCCAGAAGCTCAATTCTATACCATCCCAAGTTGCAGCTCAAAAGGAGGAGAAGTACTTCCCTACAAGATATAAAGTCCTGAAACTGAATATCTGTCCCTGATACAAACTGGGTTAGGTGTCCGGCTATGAACAAAATAAGCACAGCCAGAGGAATATAAGTTCCTGACAGACTGGGAGCTCACAGGCTCACGAAGGGAGCCAGGAAGGAATCAATGACATTAAAGCACTGGACTGAACATAAGGGAGAATGAAAATCAAGAAAACAGTCATTGAAATGAGGGAAAGTGAGTATCAGGTCTCTTAAAAAAAAAATGTTTTTCCTATCTTAAGTCTCCACCAATAGCCCATCAATTATAAGGAGCAAAGCACCCTTTAACACATTCTTCCAGCATTAACTGAAGAGCCTCTCCCTGTGTGTGACAGCCCTGTGGTACTGAGTATCGGAAGGCTCACCCTCTGGATACTCTTTCTCAGCCTCTTGCTGCTTTCTTACAGCCACCCTGGGCTAAGTGCTCACACCTTGCTCCTCTGGGACATAAGCCTCACGTTCATCATGAATCCCCAGTAGCTCAGGGTTTCAATTCCTCCTCTGTGACACTGAATGCCATTCTCTCCCCTGCCCGTTTCAGCTTCTGGTAATCCAGAAATTAATTCTTTTCAGTGAATGTGAAAGTCACTCAGCTGTGTCCAACTCTTTGCGACTATATGGACTATACCGTCCATGGAATTCTCCAGGCCAGAAAGTGGGTAGCCTTTCCCTTCTCCAGGGGATCTTCCCAATCCAGGGATTGAACCCCAGTTTCCTGCATTGCAGGCAGATTCTTTACCAGCTGAGCCACCAAGGAAGCCCAAGAACACTGGAGTGGGTAGCCTATCTCTTCTCCAGAGGATCTTCCCAACAGAAGAATCAAACTGGGGTCTCCTGCATTGCAGGCAGATTCTTTACCAACTGGGCTATCAGGGAAGCCCTAATTCAAGAAGATCCAGTTTATTCTCTTTTTTTAAAAAAACTTTCATTCTTTTTTCTTAATGTATTTATTGATTATTTTTGGCTGCACTTGGTCTTCCTTGGTGGACACAGCTTTCTCTAGTTGCTGTGAGAGGGGGCTACTCTTCCTTGTGGTGTGTGGCACATGGGCTTAGTTGCCCGCAGCACATGAGATCTGCCTGGACCAAGAATCGAATCCACGTCCCCTGCATTGGCAGGCAGATTCTTAGCCACTGGACCACTAGGGAAGTCCAAAACTTTCATTCTTAAACTGAATCACATGACATTGTCAATATTTGACTTTTTAATCCAGGAAAATGGCAATTTCTACGGTCAACCCAATAGACAGCTCCTGAGACAGTGTCTCTTCTTTCGTGTCTTCTGCTGCTGCTTTCTTCCAGTTTCCCAGATTCCGATTCATGTCTCTATTTCTTTCTACCTTGTTGGAATCTTGTTCCTCTCTGTCTCCTTTTTGTTATCGGCCCTTCCATTCTGCCAAAGCCTTCTTTCCTCCAAACCCATACCCTGCTTTTCTGCATATCTTCCTAACAGGAGAGAAATAAATTCTGTGCTGCTATCCAATTTGTCTTTCTACATTAGAAGGGCTCCTTAGTAGGGTATGTTTGGTGTGACAATGATAGCAATCCTCATTTGACAGATCAAGACATGGGTGTCCACAGAGGAGTTATGGCTTTCTAATCAGTACCAGAAATGGACCTGGTGGCCAGATTCTAATTCAGATGCTCTTTTTATTAAAGTAATTGGACTCTCCCGTCTTCTGCTATCTTTATTATTATTATTATTAGTTGCAGAAACAGCAAAGAGCAGCAAGTGATTCCTTAAACAGATCAGTTTGGTTTCATTTAATAACATAAACAGTTACATTGGCATTTGCACAGTGCTCTACAGTTTACTAAGCACTTCCATTTTTTACCACATTTACCCCCCTCCCATATAAAAATGCCTGAATTATTATTATCTGACAAAAAGCTGAGTCTGGGAGCAGTCGAGTAGCATGCTGAGAGTCTTGCAGCTAGTAATGAACAAGCCTAGGCAAGACTCAAAACCTGGATTTGTGCTTCCTAAAGCCAACCCCTTTCACTTTTCACTTTCATGCATTGGAGAAGGAGATGGCAACCCACTCCAGTATTCTTGCCTGGAGAATCCCAGGGACGGGGGAGCCTGGTGAGCTTCCGTCTATGGGGTCGCACAGAGTCGGACACGACTGAAGCGACTTAGCAGCAGCAGCAGCAAAGCCAACCCTCCTCCCATTTTCCAACCTCTTCTGACCCTAGGGAAAAGGGAATTTTTAGGTCCAATGCCATGGCCTAAATTTACCTGGTTATGGACAGAATGATTTAGCATCACCTGAGAAATCATGAAGGATACCAAAACAAGAGATTGAGAAGCATAAAGTTAAGGAAAATGAGAATGGGGTAGGAGGAAAAGGTATAGGAAGTAAAAAGAGGACAATACAAAAGAAAAACCCAAAAGAAAAATTGTGATCAAATAATAGATAGCAGCAAAAGACAGTGAGACTAGATAAAATAAGTATATTTTTTTCAAAAGCAACAACAAACACATTATCCCAAAGCCCGCAGGTGCTAGCAATTCAAATAAATGTATAGCAATTAACAGAATTAGCACCGCCTTAAATAGCTTGGCTCACCAGATGTGGACTCCTATCAGGGTTCTATAAAATGTAAAGTTATTACAGATTAAACCATTAATCATCTGTTCAGAGACCATCTCTGGCTGCAAAATCCCATTCAGTTTTAAACGGCTAATAATCACAAAGGGATGTGGAATGCAATATGCACAATGATGGTCTACCCAATCCTTTTTCCTTTAAATATGTGTTAACTTCCCCCCATTCTCCTGCTTTCCTTCCTCCCCACTAGAGAGGCCATCAGAAAGGAGAAGTGAGCTAGACTGGCTAATCTCAGACGGTTCGGCACTGCATGAGCTTTCCCTTGGGCAATAGAGAGGCAAATGGAGAAGCAATATACCAATGCAGAGGTAACAGCTTGAGGATGGGGTAGAAAGGACCAGATTCCACAACACAGGAGGAAACCATGATGGGCGTGAGTTGGCCCCCTGGTCCTGGTTATAGAGACGCTGATCCTGAAACTCAGCACTGAACTTTCCTCTCCTGCTCTGTGCTTCATCCTACAAGAGCTCAGGAATGTCAAGGATGGAAGAAAGGATAAACATATGTCCTGACAGGGAAGATCACTGGAAAATGAAATGGGAGTCAGAAGGAAGCACTTTTACTGAAGAAACCTGAAGATCCAGAGATGCACTCTCCTCACCCATGGCTAAAGCCAATGGACTAGCCTTCTCACTGCTCCTCAGAACCTTGGGACAGAAAGATAAATTAAGTAGAAGCAACAGATGGACTAACCAGTTCTCAGGGAATTTAAAGCCTAATGGACAATCTGCTAATCCATGTCATTCTATTACTTCAGATCCTTCCATGGCTCCCGATTACCTAAAGTCCAAGGGTAGAGCATGACTTAGCCCCTAACTAACTCTGCTAATACCTAGTCAAAACTCCAGATCTTGTATTTTGTTCCTGGAGACTGGCAAACCGTCTGCAAGCTCCTCACCCGAACACCACGATCAGCTCTGTCGCTTGGCCCTTGCTCATGTTTCTCCGTCACCCCAGAGCATCACTTTTTCCCTGTCCATTTCTGTTTGTCTTCTTCTTGGGCATCATCACTTCCAGAGTTTTCCTGAACCTCGTGATATTCTAAGTTCTTCTCAGCAGCCCCACTGCACCTGGGAATGCCTCTTTTTGTGCATTAAATGCTTTTTCTTGAAAATATATCTGTGTGTCCCCCACTAACTGTGAGGTCCCCTAAGGTAAGGATTCGGATGCATCTTTGTATCTTAGCATACCCTTGGCATACTGTAGGTTGTCAGCATATACCTTTGGATCCAAATTTCAGATTTTAGAGCTCCATGAGGTCTGCTCATTAATTAACATGCATTCCAGATATGCTTATTGAAGGCATTATTTTAAGCCAAGAACTCTTCTAGGTGTTTAGTGAAACACCTGTGAACAGATGCGGCCTCTGTCCTCATGGAGCTCACATTTTAATAGAAGGGAGATTGATAGGTGTCAAATAAATTTCCAAAGGCAACAGACTAGCTAAAGACTGAGTGTGGTTGAGATGGACGATCCCTATTTCAGTGAAAATAAGAGAATTTTAGCAAAGCAAACCTCAGAATAAAGTTGTTCTCCCCACAAACAGTGACTTGGTAATATGGGAAATACAGACACTGCGTGTGCTAATGAATATTCACTTATGCTTACATTTATATTCACAAACTGTTTTTATAAGAATCATTACATAATCCTTAATCATAATTATTGTAGCAAAACATCAATTGTATATTTATGTATGGTTTCACTTGTACGTACATTATTCCATTCGTTCTTAAGAACACAACAGACGTCTTATTATCTCCATATTATGGGTTAGGAAACTGAGGCTCAATTAAGATCAGTGTCTTACTCCAGGCCATACAGAAAGCAGGAAAGCTGGAATTCCTAACCAGGTTTTCTGATTTTTAAACTCGGCATTCTTTTCATTTATACTATGATGCCTCCTCAAAGTCTTTTCAATCCTGTTCTTCCCAGAAGGGGTGCCAACGTATTTCTTTTAGCCATGCTGGGCCTATTTATGTAACACTTCTCTCATTTCAGATAGCTGGCAGTTTCCTTAAAGATTCAACTATTGCCATGCCAGGATGTTCTTTAATGATTCCAGGAAAGTCGCATAGTCAAGTGTGTCTAAGAGCATTTATCTAAAGGTGTTTTTTTTTTTTTTTTCTTTACTTACAAACATGTGATTTCATTTAGCAAATATTTATTGAGAACCCACTAGGTGCTAAGAACCATTCTAGGCGCTGAAGACACGGCAAGAACAAAAGTAAGACAGACACATTAAAACACAAAAACACGAAGAGGAACAAGTATGGATTTTGTGATGTTTAAGTGGATACAAACCTTGAATTGATAACTAGGGTGTGCAAAGTAGAATGCAATAATTGGATCATGCCATGCTTTTACGCTAGTATCAAATTAGGAGCTGTGCACACAGGTGAAATCCACAGTTGCTTTGACTCAAGTGTGGAGCCAGAACTTAACTTTGAGTAAAGTAACTGTAATTCCAAAGATAAAAACAACTTTGTGCTACAAACTATCAATGGTCCAAAAGATAAATACCATAGTGTCTTCCCCAGGTCCCCATTTTAAAACAAACAAAAAGACATAAAACACCCAGCTCCTAGAACCACAAATGGCCAGAGATGACAGAAAATGGAAGGAAGAGATAGAGAAGGGAAGAAGAAATTGGAAAATAACTGCAGACTGTCCTAAAGGGAAATAGTTGAAGTGGGTAAGGGGGATTTATCAAGGAGCAAAGTCCCAACACAGCTGGGCGCTTTTATTGTTTACTAAACTGTCAAGAAGAAATGCCAAGAACAAGAATTTACTACACTTGCCCACAGAAAAGTGAATTTTAATGATTCAATGGAAAGAAATAATATGCTAGGATTTCATGAGACTCAAAGTTATCTGTTTAAAATACTCAGACAAATGAGAAAGCCTCCCAAGTCCTTTAGAAAGACTATCTTATATACGTAAAGGAGAGATGGGGCAAAAATTTAGATTAAGTTTTAGTTTTGCTTACCATTTCCTTCACTGTTTTAGAATTCCTTCTGACTCGATCTGGTTTTAAGTTCTGCTTAGCTACTAGCTAAGATGTGTATATTTTTATTTACACATGAATAAAAAATGTTATTTCTGTCATTGACACTGGTTTTCAGAACTATTTTTAATTTTTTTAAGCTATTAAGTGCTACTTTTCATAGACTTTTGGGGCTGTCTGCTGTCTACATGGAGAGAGTGGTATTTATGTGTGTAAATTTTATTTACTTTAGGCTCTTCATGGATAAAACCATCGGAGATATCTCCATACTTTTATGAGGCTTGTTTCAAAATATTCAGGGGCATCCTTCTTGACTGACTGATAGATTTGCAGTTGGGAAATTGTCTCCTTGTCTCAAAATGCATAATTGTGTTGTGTGGGGGGCGGCAGTGGAGGGGGTTAATGAGTCCTAGAGGCCACCCCTAGACGCTGTCCTGGCGAGACTGCAAGTAGTTCAGGGCTATTTCACTACATACACGGATGTGTTCTGCACAGTACTCCATGCCTCATTCATTCCTGAGCCACCAACAAGGAAACAGAACATGCCCATCTATTTCTGATGAGAGGGCAATTCCAATGGCATGTGATTTAACAGTGTTTAAGACTCTTTCAAGGTTCATTAGTCACTGAGAAGTTTATACCTTTATCCTACTCAAATGGGAGTAAATCCCAGGGAAGAAGTGTGCTATGTCTACCCCAACTGCATCAGGAATGACCTGTGTGGTCCCCGTGGTCAGCAGAAGGCTAGGTCATGTCCAGCAGAGAGGAAAACACACTATTAGTTCTCTCCTGTCATGTCTCCTTCAGACCAAGAACAATACAAAGCTGTACCTGGATTTTCCCCTCTTTGGCACATCTTTGTCTTACCCCTTCCTCTCAATGTACACATGTTTTATTGCAGCAAGGCCCAGCTCAAACATCATTTCTTCTCCAATGCTGACTCCCACCTAAAATGTATCTGCTTCCTCTGCTCAGTTAGGGCATTTCATCTGTGGCACTGCATACATAGCATCCCGAACTATAACTGTTTGCTTAGAAGTTTCATCTCCCTTCCCACATTATAAATTCCTCAAATATGCAGATCATGGTTTACAAAAAGCCTTTATATTTAGTTATAGCCAAAAAAAAAGGTACCCAATGATTATTTGATAAGCGCATCCATTCAATGCACACTTATTATGGACTTGCTCTATGCCACGCGTGACAGACGCAACTCCATGTAGACACGGCTCACAGCTGAGTAGCGTGAGTGAATCCATGCATGGTGCTGGCTCATATGTGACTGATATGCAACCAATTGCAAATAACCAGAATAAGAATGAAACATGTGCCCTGAGAGAAGATACAGAACATGTCACAAGGGATCTTTATTTACAAGAAAGAACACTGTTAGCTCCTCACGGAATTTCCCCAGGGGAATGGTATAGATATCTTAGGCAATCAAGCATAGCTTAGATTAAACAAAAGAAAATGCAGTGTGCTGTGCTGATGGCACTGTTTGCTGAAAGAATCCAGCAAATCAAGTCTGATTTCTTTTGCCTCAACAATTGACCTTAGAGATTGAACTTACACTTGACTCAAGCTCCCGTGCTCTCAGACAGAGGTCTCAACATATCAGCTACAATGGTAATAAATGAGTAATGGCAAAACCCCACTGCTCTCTCACAGCTGCTGCTGGCTCTCCAGGAGGGAAAAAAAAAAAAAAAAGGAAAAACCAGTTTTCTGAGCCTTAATATTACATTCCAAGAATTTTTCTTCATCTCAATAATGAGACTCTTGGGAACACCAAGCTCAGCAAAGGTAAAGTAATACATATGTTATGCTTTAGACAAGACACACAGCTGCAAACGGAGCCATTTTTGGCTAAGGCTTCCCGACTTGCTGAGTTAAAAGTACAAAATCAAACTTTACACAGGTCTATATCCTTGTGACTTCAAAGTCCTTTCATCTCAGTTGTTTAATTTCATTTATAAAACATAGCTACCTGTGGGGATCAGGTGATTCATTAGTTAGACGAGCATACAGAATCACGGGATATTTAAGTGGCAAACCCACGGTCCTGTAACCGGTCCAAGCTGGGATCAGAACCCACGGCCTCCACTTCCAAGTCCAGTGTCTTTTCCGCTACAACTTTTGACCTCATAGATCAGAGGACAGATTCAGTCATTGAACCAGAAATTTCACTTGTGCTTAGACAGTCAGCGTATTAAACGGCATGGGTGAACTCACCTCTTTAAGGCAGCCCATGAAGTTGTTGCTGACGGGGGAGCCTGGCAAGTCAGCGGTACTTGGGCTTCCTCCCACGTAGAAGAAGTCATCTGAGCCCAGCATGGTGTAGTCCTCTTGCGTGTAGCCTGTCGTGGTAAGGATCCCATCCACAGAGATGGTCACCTGGTGGAGGGACAAAGGGAAAAAAGAAATCCCCACAATGACCTTAAGGTCCTGTCAAAATCTGGGGGCTTGCCCTACCTGTGGCATCACTTTCATAAGATTTGGGTGAGGTATTCTTTCTAATTTTGGTTTGATTTTGATATGTGCAGCCAAGTTCCATTTTCTGGTCTGCCTCCCTCTGGCCCAAGCCTCGGGCGTTCGCCTGCGGACTCCCAGGAGAGTTTCTCAGAACTGCCAAGCTGAGCGGCTCGCCAGACCCAATGCCCTCTTCAGTCAGGCTAGAAAATGGAACTATCCTCAGACGACATCACTTGTCTCGGTTCATTGGTAAAATGATGGCTTATTTTTGAATGATTGTAATTTACGGTGGGTGTGAGAAACAGCAAAGGAGACATTAGACGATGTGGTTTGTTAGGGGGTTGGTCTTTGGTTGTTGATGGTTTTTGTTTCTTTTTTCTTTTCTTTTTCTTTTTTTAAAATTTGTTTCCTTTTGGGCTCACATCACACTGACCAACATGCATTCAGGGAGGGAAGGAAAAGGGTCTTGAGTTTGATGAGTCATGGGTGATACATGCTATGGACTCTACCCAGGACTCCTCCCATGACCGCCATCACCACCACCCAGGGAAGAAATGACCCAAACTAAAAAGGCAATGCTAACAAAAAGAGAGGGATGATGAGGCATAAGAGCCAAAATAATAATAATAATAATGCCCACCAGAAAGAAGTAGCACCCACACACCCAACATCCATGAAAGGAGCAGAGGGCGCAGAGAAAAGATGAGGCCCCAAAGCGTGCACACACCATACGTTGACACACCCATGCGGAACTTATCTGGAGCCAAGAGAGAAGGCAGAAGAACAGAAGGGAGGGACCTGGGACCGGGTGCAGAGAACGAAAGAAAAGAACCAAAATCCACTTCACACCTACATGCACTAAATCAACGGCAAAACAAGATGGAAGTGAGGAAAGAAAACACACTCAACACCACAGGGTCATCTTTCCCCTGCCTGCCACCTCCCTTACTAACAAAAAAAAGAAAAGAAAAAGTCCAAACCCAACCCCAAAATAGATGAAGGATGAGAGGAGAATGAAGAAGGGTGGAGACAAAACAAAAAAAAGAGAGAGACAGAGAGAAAAGAAAGTGGTGTAGGCTTGATGACTGGTAGGTTGTTAGTAGCGAGGAGGGAAATGAGGACACAGGTTCTGATGCTAATGGGGAATTCACGAGACAGGAACATGCCATGCAGAGTCTGGATGGAGAACACAACTGGCGGAGCTCCCTTCGGCTGAGGTGGGAAGTAAGGAGCAAGAAGGGAAAGGAAGAACAGGAAGCAGAGTACTTTCCTCCCCAGATCACCTGTGGCCACCACAGCCACACAAAAGGTAATGAAAAAAGGGGGTTCAGGAGTTTGGGGGTTGAGGGGAGGAAGAAAGTTGGAAGAGTGAGGGGGTAGGAAGACACGGAGAGAAGAAAGTCCTCAATAGAAATCTCAGTTGTCCCTAGTCTGTAACTTGGAAGTTGCAAAATAAGAAAACAAAATGAATTTAGCTAAACAAAGAATATTTCTTTAAAAAAATTTTTTTTAGGAAAAAAAAAAAAATAGTGGAGAAAAGGAAAACTGTCCCAACCAAAGTCATCCAAATGTTGTCAGGACAGATTCATCCCCTTCCATTTTCTTTTTAAAGAAAAAGAAAGGCTTGTATTTCATTCAACACCACCAACAAAAAATTTTAAAAAAGAAACAAGTCTAAAGAGGATAAAAGGGGGGGTTTGGGGAGGAAAAGGGGGGCAACACACGGCAAACCCAAAAAAAGAGACAATAAGAATGATATCTACCAGACAATGTAGTTTGTTTACCATAGCGTGTCCGATGCCTGAGTGCTTTGCGGAAAAGGGGGAAGAAAGGAAATTAAAAAATTGTGAACAGAACGATTGTTAATTAAAAAAACTAAAAACAAAGATGAGTCGTTAGGGTGTTAGTACATTAGTCGGTTAGTAAAATGACACATTGCATGAATGATCTTGGGTTAGTTTTTCAAAAAAAAGGCACCCGACACAGAAAGAGAGAGTTGGGGGAGACAATGAGACCAGGACTCTATGGAAAACCTTGGCGCCCGGCTCGCAGCCAGGAAAGCAGCTGCAGCCACCTTGTCGTCCGGAACTCCCCGCTTCTCCCAAACACCACCAGACCGGACCTCACCCAGGTCGGAATTAGCATCATACTTACTTTCCAAGGGCTCTTCTGAATGAACACTGCCCCCACGCCCTTCCCACCCTCAGCACATATACAATCCACCTCTCCTGAAAGAAAAGACCCCCAAAGTTTATCATTGAACTTCGGTAAATCGATAAATAGAGCTGAAATACCCATACTTCAGGGATTTTTTATTTTTCACATATGACTCTGACTACATGCGTGGACAATCATGACTTTCTCCTAGAACAAAAAGAGCTTAGAATGTTTCCAGTTTGCATCGGGCAGATGAAGGCCATATAATGTGGCTCACTCTGCGTTTCCAGAGGTGATTTAAAGACCCTGCACTGCCTTGACTTGGGGTGCCTTTGTGAGGCAGGAGGGGAACTTTCTTCTCTTTCCTGCCCTCTTGGGTTAGAGGAACTGTGTCGTTAGAATGTGTCAAAATAGTTGGAGTCTTTGTCATTATCCAATGATGCCATTATTTGCTTTACTCTGCTGGAATGCCTGCTGTTGGCACCATGTTCCCCTCATTCCTTGTTAGGAGTGCCTTTCAAGCTTTGAAGCAATTTCTTGCATGGGTAGCAGAGAGGACTGGCAGGTAAACGTGATTACAGAAGTCCGACGATTAGTCTCTTCTTCGCAGCTTTCAAATGTTAAATTAGTGCACCCTGAGCTGGGAGGCTGGCGGTAGATAAAGACCGGCAACCCAATTTTGTGCTTGTGCTTTGATTAAAGTGTCATATCGAGGTCGAGCAAGTCCTGTGATGGTCATGACCTTGGACTCAAGGTCATGGACCAAAAACCAAACTAAAGCCAAAAAAAAACTCCATAAAAACTCCTTACTACCTCGGTGCTAATCCTGGTAATGGTTTGGAACAAATAATCCACATTCTCTCTGTTACTCAGAACCCTCAATCAAGTACCTGAACTTGGCCCTGTGCGCTAAGTCGCTTTAGTTGTATCCGACTCTCTGAGACCCTATGGACTGTAGCCCGGCAGGCTCCTCTGTCCATGGCATTCTCCAGGCAAGAATACTGGAGTGGGTTGCCATTTCGTCCTCCAGGGGATCTTCCCAGGGATCAAATCTCCATCCCTTATGTCTTCTGTATTGGTTGGCGGGTTCTTCACCACTAGGGGCTACCTGGGAAGCCCGAATTTGGCCCTGACTTAACCTAAAAGCTACTGAGCAAACTAACACTTTCACTGACTTTAGCCTCAAAGCAGAACTATGAGTAGATGACCAAGAAGGAAGAAAGGGAAAAAGCTCTGCTCCACTTGGTAAGGAAATTCCAATAAAAATTCCTCAGGTCAATCTTTACCATAGAAGCCATTCGCCCTTACAAAAAAAGCAGACATGGCTGCCATCAGCTTATCAAATATTCATGAAGTGATTAAGTTTAATTGAAATAGACGAGGGCTTCCCACTCCTTCAAACGTATCCTAGGGAACTCAAAAAGTTGTTATAAGTGTATTTTATGGGAAAAATAATTATCTGAGATGACTCAGGGTTGAAAGGATTCTATTTGCAAAGTCAACTCTGCTTTTCTGAGGTATTTCCTCTTTCAATAAATTGCATTTGGATGCAAAATTCAGTCCAAATTTCAATAAGTCCAAATTTGCACTTTCTCAAAAAGATTCATACTCCCTCTGCCAAGAAATGCCCCCAACACCCTCGGGCCTCACTAGCCTTGTCTTGAGAGCTCTTCTTAGCTGTATCCTTAGGGACAGACAGAGGCAGTCACCTTCGGACAGAACGCTCGGCCTATAAATCATGTGCGTGTCCCAGCAAGTCTAGCACCCAGACCACAGATGAGCTCATAACCCTCCTGGAACATAAGGTGCTTTGCATATTTACCACACATGGCTGGGGAGGGTTGTAATCAACATCTCGCAAATGGAAATTGGTGTGGGAAGGTTAAATGGCTGGTCCAAGGGCACAGAGTGGAGCTGGGGCTCAGAACTTGGAAGAGAAACCCTCCAGCGTGGCTTTCCTCTGCTTATTGAGACTCAAACAGCACAACCCATATTTGAATCACAGTCTGGTCTGTCCCCATTTCAGTGTAAAGGACTGAATTAGGGCCCAACTCTATTTGAGAGAAGTGTTTTTAGTAGAAATCCAAGTGAGCCTTTTCTGGCTATCTGAAATCATTCTAGAATGGCAAGGAAGGATGTGGGGTGGGAGAGAGATATAGAAGCAGAGCAGCTGGTGAGAAACACAACCGGATTCTGTTCCCCAGGACAGGAAAATCTCCCCCTCCACTGACTAATGCCAGAAGGGCGTTACTGTGTACCGGCCAGTGGAAACCAACAAAAGGTCATATTTTACTTTTTGGTCTAGACTCTGCAACTCAAACATTTCAAGCCCTTATATGTTAGCGAATGGACATTTCACTTGGGCTCTCTTGGCAGCTGAGAGGGTCTCTCCTGTAAGTGCAGGTGAGGAATGATGAGAGAAAACGTCAGCAATAGAATTCTTTGGCCTTGCAGGAGAAATATAAAATGGTGATTCAAAAATGTTCGATCTATGTGTATTAGGATGTCTGGGGATTCTAACTCTTCCAATTTGGCAACTGCACCATGGATAAAATAAAATAGCCAACCTGGGGCTTCCTTGACATGCTTAAGTGTGGAAATGGGTGTTTCAAAAATTGTATGTTTCTGCTGTGGGTGGTGGGCCTTCCCCATTTATTTAGTGTTATGAGGGAGGTACACTTTTATAAAACAGAAAACATATGCAAATACCTGTCACTTCTTATGCCTTCATGTTTATAGAAGGCATTAAATCAATCATACTGCAGAAGAAAATTTGATAAGCACCTTCTTGAAATTTACATAATGCTTTCTGATTAATAAAGGATGAATGCTGTCCAACTGGGTTTAATGACAAATTCACAAGAAGAAAAACCAAGTGAAAACAGAACCTGGAAAAGGCAGTCTCAGGACAGACCTTGACTTTTACAGGAGGTGATTTTAATCTTTTCCTGATGTGGGCTGGTGAAATATTATTATTATTAATAATATAATATATTATTGTTGCTGTTGTTTTATTATTATTAGTTATGAACAGAAAACAACTTCACTTGGCTAAGGTTTTCTGAGAGTGTTGTCACCTGACGGAGTTGCCTGCTTAGCATCGGCAAGCGATGGGAGTTCTCAAGCTCGTACAGAACCAGGAAAGGCTGCTCCAAAGTTGACTTTTTAATGTGGGTCCTTCCACTTTCCAGGCCTCCTAGTCAACTGAAGAGTCTCGGAGGTAGAGACAGGGGCAATAAAGCAGCAGCAAGGAACAGAGAAACAAAGGAATTCAGAAAGATTCCAGCTAATTCACTCCAAGGCTAGAGGTTAACACGACAACCAAAAGAATAAAATAAAAGAATAAAAAAAAATTGGTGAGGGGTTGGCAAATCAAAAGGAAAAGAAAGACTTTCTCTGGAAGAAATTAAAATTATGGCATCATGGCAATGGTTAACTTAATTAAAAAAAAAAAAACATACGTTCAAAGAAGGAGGAAAATCCACCAAGCTGTAGAAATAAAATGTTGTCCCTAACTGAATTTAACAATAATATAAGGTACAAATGTAATCAAGAAGATGATAAAAAAAAAAAAGAAAGCAGAATAAAAGGAAAGTATTTATAACTTGTATTATCTATACAACTGAATATTTTTTTTTTAATAACAAGCACACATAGAGAATTGAAGTAAGAGGAGAAACATATTTTAATCATTATCCTTGTGAAACTGTAAAGGCTGGGAGAAAGCTTGACAACTGCACACCCATATGGTACCTCTACCCTTCTCCATGTAACCTAACCCATCACCTACTTCACGCTCCCTCCCCAGCCCCCTAAGAGGAGCCTCCGGGCACTCTCTGCCCTCAGCCATTACCTGCCGGAGGTTGCGTGTCACTTTGACATCATGCCAGGCGTTGTCATTGAATTTTCCATTCACTGGCTCCACAATGGCCTCAAAGGCCCCGGACCCCAGGTTAATGACCAAGGAGACCGCGCCATCCTTCAGAGCCAGGTTGACATAGTCAGCCGACTTGCCCGTGTGCAGGATAAGGCCATTCCGCTGCCAAGTCTTAAAGGACAGGGTGATTTCATCACTGCTGCTCTGGATCGGGTTCTGAGACAGGTCGTAGCACAGGTACTCTGAGCCTCGGAAAGTGGCCACATTCTCCTCTCGAGCTGCAGGGAAAGAAAAGGGGAGAGCAGTCAACACTTGACTGGCAGGAGCCAGGTCTTCGCAAATACCAAAGAGAACACACACAACTACAGGGCACTGGCCCTGCCAAGGGCCTGATGCCAGGACAACACTTCTTCCACCTCTTCCACAGGCTTGTATCTAAGGACCAGGGAAACCAGCTGAGAAGCTGTGTGTTCACACAAGGGCAGAAGACTAAAATGATGATGCAGGAAGGCTCGCTGCCTTGCCTTCAAATTTTCCCAGAGAAAAACCTAAAGGGAAAATTCATGCAAAATGGTAAAGCGAGGCTTATGTTGCTTTTGCATCAATATCGGCTTTTAAATGCCTGTAAAAGGGCTGGTTTAGAATGGATAATTAACTGTTCTGACAGAGTGTTCTTTAGCTCCAGGTACCTTTTATTGACCAATAAATAAAAATCAATTACCCTGAAAGATTTGGCTCTAATTTCTATCCATCAGTAACATGGCTAAGTTTGGTTTCCATGGTAGTCCTGCACCCAGTGGAACAGGACTGGGTTTCTAAAAAGGAGGTTGAACCTGAGGAAATGACTGAGCAGATGAGGAAAAGGGTACAAAACGGACTTTGATAATATGCTTTGATATTACACTAGACAGCAATGCCTCCCTTTTATTCCAAGGCAACGCTCCCTGAAGGTCTTTGAGATGGCCTGGTCAGACCGTCCTATGGAACATCTCTCTGTAGGACCAGGGGTCTGCAGAGCCAACATGGTATCCCACTGGGACCCAGACTCTCTTTCAAGTTCATATTCTAGACCCTGGGGGACTATAATTTGCTACCCCAAAAGCCCAAAGTGTGTTTCCAGGACTTGTGCAGGCCTCTTCCTTGGCTCAACTTTCTGAAGGCAAATCATGCTTGTCAGTGTACATACCTCAAGGTCTGAGGACTAGCCCTGGGGACTATTTGTACAGGTCTACACAGACCTTGGCCATGTGGGTGGAGGAACCCATGTGCATTTGGACCAGACCCCTGTGATGAGCAATGGAGCTGAGGAAGGGTAAAGGCCACAGAGCCAACCAGAGGGGCTAGCTCTGCCTATGCTCATATTTCCCGAAGCAGAACTCCCAGGAATCTGGAAATGCTACATGTGAACCTGACTTAACCGAGTAGTTTCAAGGATCTATTTTTAAGGCAAGAGGATAGAAAGTATTTGACTTAATTATTTGTTGATTTATAACTTAGACACTCCGCATGCACACTCCCATCTGTCCTCTTGTCAGGCAACCCCACTTAGAGTGGATGGCTTCCCTGGTGGCCCAGCGGTAAAGAATCTGCCTACCAAGGCAAGAGACGAGAGTTCAATCTCTGGGTGGGGAAGATTCCCTGGAGAAGGTAATGGCCACCTGCTTCAGGATTCTTGCCTGGGAAATCCCATGGACAGAGGACCCTGGTAGGCTACAGTTCATGGGCTCATAAAGTGTGGGATACGACTTAGCCACTATACAACAACTTCGTATCAGGGTTGGTCAAAAGTACCTCTCGATAAAAGGAAATGATCAATAAAACAAATTTAGATATGCAGTTTCCCTTTAAAGAGAGGTGGGGTGGGATGGGGCTACAAAGTAAAGTTGAGGAAATTCTATTTTTCCTTCTAGACCTAACCAAAGCCAATCCACCTTAACTCAAATCCTTATCAACCATCATAGCCTTTGGTAAGCTCCTTAAGGAAAATCAAATAAATATTTTCTTATCATGAGATAATCATCACTCTCATAATGTGAAGAGATGACCACCCAATATATACTGTTAAGTTCATCATAGCATCAACACATCATTAAAACGTGAACTCAATGTCACACTCCAAAGAATGAAAAAAGAGATTAAGTATGTCCTGTATCTTCCAGAGGGCCTCAGGGGTATGTATACACTTGTACATTTCTGTTTGCACACACACTGCTATAAGCAAAAGGGACTTGTCCCCCTCTAGGTGACCGTGGTGTTGCTTACACACATAAGTAGTGAGTACTACTCAGCACGTAACCCATGCCAGAAGTATTTTACCAAAATGAGTCCTCCCAAAATCAGAGTAGATATTTGGCACTACATCTTTGAAACAGGTCCATCCATCCAGTCCCCTAGTACCCTAGTTTCATTAGCTCTCTTCCTATTTCTGCAGAAATAGTTTTGTCAGAATTCAACTGGACAAGCTCTTTTGTACAGTAGATGGGAGGTGACCCTGATTTACAGCAGAAGATGGCAAATCAAATGCAGTTATCACTGCTAAGCTCTCTAACAACGCAAATGTGCGCACAACCAACTACTGCGCCTGTCCTTGGCCCCCTTGTATTAGTGGGTGTCTTCTATAAACATTTAAGTTACACCTTGTGTGCCCAGTGAACTGAGATAGATGAGCAAGGAAAGGAGGGCTTCTAAAGAGAAGCCTCAGTTAATCATCGAGTACCCTTCAAAGGGAAAAGGCCTGACACAGAACAGCAAGGCCCCAGGATATTATTTAATATATTATGTGGCGCTTAATATTTTTTTACATAATTATACTAAGGAGTCTCTCAAAATAATAAATTTTAGAGCTATAAAGGATTTTAGAGATGGCCTGTCTTAAAATATTCTTTTTTAATTAAGGTAGAAACTGATGACCAGGAATAAGTGAGTTGCCCAAGACCAGACAGTTTGTCCTCCTCTGGGTTTCTGCTGCCTCTAAACTTTTCTTCAAATACCAGTTTCCTTTCGCCCTTCAGACTGGATGTACCATCTGCTCTTATTTTGCTGCTCAAAGGGAAGGAATGGTTCCACTGAGCCATCTGTTGACTTACAAACCATCCCAAACCTTGAATAAACTAAGCCAGAGACCCATTCCTCCTACCCCCATGTAAATCATACTTCCTCACCAAAAGAAATGTTTCTCTTTTCCTCCTGGAATCAGTGTATTTGAAACTAAAGAGCTCATTTTATGTAGAAGGCCACAGGAGAAAAATGACATCATTAAGAGGCCATCACAGTAAATAAATCAGAAATAAAACCAATGAGAGAAAAAACTATGTAAACCACACACATATTTATGCTAATACCCATGCAAATTCATCAATGAAGATTTTATGCATCCTTGAGAGTATATTACTTCGCAAATATCTGCTCAGTGGTAAAGAACCTGCGGAGTAAGAGAGGTGGGTTCAATCCCTGGGTCGGGAAGATCCCCTGGAGAAGGAAATGGCAACTCACTCCAGTGTTCCTGCTTGGGAAATCCCATGGACAGAGGAGCCTGGTGGGCTAGCGATCATGAGGCCAGAAAGAGTTGGACAGGACTTAGCTACTCAACAACAACAATCAAAACTGCTGCAACAGTTCACAGCCCTCTGACTCTCTTCATTCAATGATGAATTTCCTCAGTTTAACCCTTTCTCTGGGCTGGAGAAGGCAGTGTCACCCCAGATGTTGCGTATTTCCTTCACGTGTCAGTGAAGAGTAGACCACTGAAAGCTACTCCCTGAATCGTATTCAAGATAAGCAAAATCGTATCATTTTTAATTCATAGGCTCCTTTCCCCTTTATTGTCACAGGAAGGAGAGGCATTGGCAGTGCATGACCCAGTCTTTAACTGAGCAAACAAGGCACCTACCAGGACAAAGCCTGAGGACCTGGAAGAAACTGTTCCTTTGTATACTCTCACAACTGACATTTTCCTCCTAGGAGCCTGAACTGTCTTAATTTCCTTCCAGTGGCTAAAGCTCAAGCACTTTCTTATCACCTTGAAAACCATACTAAGTTGATAGTGAATATAACTAAAGGGTGCAAAGCCAAGTAGTGACAAACACATTTCTAAGCCAATTCAATTCTCCAAACTCACCATTAGAAAGATGTAATACTACCCCCAAATCTGCTTTCTATAGTGAGTGTTTACACCGAGAAGGAGGTTGAAGAGACAATGCAGTCACCTTGTAGGTATTCAGGCTAAATAGGTAGAGAAAATGAATGTAGGGGATTATGCAACACAGCATACAACGGCTTAGCGTAAAGCTACAGCTTGGCAAGAGGGTAGGTGCTGACATGCCTAATGGACTGTGTAGATTCATTTAGATTATATCACTCCAAAGTTTACAATCAATTGCATAAGTGTTAAAATAAAAATGTTACTCTCACTGCATGAAAAGCAGAGCTCAACCCTGTATGACAACAAATCGTTTGCCCATTACTTGAAAGTGTCCAATTGATTAAACACTAGATGCAATCAAGATAAGTATAACTTGAGATTTTGAATCAGTTTGTATAGACATATAAAGCACTGATCTTTCAAATGACTTATTAATCCAAGGACTGATATATACACAGCATTAATAGGCATTTACTCAGCTCTGTTTTCCTCTCTCTTCCCCTCCAAAATCCAACTACTGACTTATATATCAATAACTATTTCTCTGATAAATTCCAAAATAGATTAAAATAGTCTTTTTTTTTATTTTTTTTTTTTTACTGTGGAACTTAAGAAGTATAAAGAAATACATATCTCTGTTGAATTAGACCTGTGGTTACTGACAGCTTGATGTCTTAGGCTGTGAGATTAGGAAATAGGAACTTTATTCTAAAGGTCCTGAGGAACCAATGCCTAATTTTACTGAGAGGATGGAGGGTCTGATTTGCATTTTTTAAACATAAGATTATTGCAATCCAGCTTCTGTTGGGTTGAGAGTGAACTGGAAAGAAATGAGAGCTGAAGGCAGAGGGCCCAGTGAAAATAAGAAAACACATTTGAACTACTCTTCCAGGGGATGCCTGAAACTGCTTAAACCCAAATGTTGATATAGCCTAGTGGGGTTTGCATTTCACTGGATAAGAACGGAAGCAAAAGTTCCTAAAAGGGACAGTCTAAGGACTTGAGAGACAGAGATTCTAAAAACCTGGAGACCATAGGAAGAAGCCAAAGTTTGGCTACTTTAGATCCAAATGCAGCCATGGAAAGCCAAGGGCCAGAGGTTAAAATTTGAGGACAAGGACACAGCACTCGGAGAAGGCAATGGCACCCCACTCCAGTACTCTTGCCTGGAGAATCCCATGGACAGAGGAGCCTGGTAGGCTGCAGTCCATGGGGTCGCTAACAGTCAGACATGACTGAGCGACTTCACTTTCTCTTTTCACTTCCATGCATTGGAGTAGTAAATGGCAACCCACTCCAGTGTTCTTGCCTGGAGAATCCCAGGGACGGGGGAGCCTGGTGGGCTGCCGTCTATGGGGTCACACAGAGTCAGACACGACTGAAGCGACTTAGCATAGCACAGCATACACAGCACTAGGCAAGAAAGGGCTCAGGTGAGAACAGGTCAGGAATGGGTAAAGTGAAAACTGAAAGTTTGTCGCTCAGCCATGTTCGATTCTTTGCGAGCCCATGGACTGTAGCCCACCAGGCTCCTGTGTCCATGGAATTCTCCAGGCAAGAGTACTGGAGTAGGTTGCCATTCCCTTCTCCAGGGGCTCTTCCTGACCCAGGGATCAAAGTCAAGTCTCCTGCATTGCAGGTGGATTATTTATCAACTGAGCCACCAGGGAAACCCAGGAATGGGTAAAGGGGGATTCTATTCACCATTTTTAAAAATATTATATATTTCCAAATGCTTTCTTAATCATCCTTTGTATTCCTTCAACAGTCTGTGAGGTTGCTTGGCTACGATTACACCAATGCAAGGAAGAGGGACACACAGTTTACATAGGTTATCCAAGGCACTTGGAAGCATTTAGAGCAGTTCCAAAACCTCAGAACTCTGATTCTCATTCCATCACTTTTGCCACATAGCCCACCACCACCCTCGCCAGGAATTCAAACTCCCAGAGAAGAAGGTGCCTGACCCTGTATCTGATGTCTTGAAACTGCATGAAGTCCCTTCTGTCAAAAGGAAAAACCACTGACAACGACATGTGAGCACCCACTCAGGCAGCAGGAGCCCAAGCAGGGGATCCGGGAGTGGGGCCAGCTCAACTCAAAATCCCCTGAAGGAGCAGGTGGGGAAAAGCCAGACCAAGATCACACTCTTCACTCTCATCAGAGAAAGAGCCTTAGAAATGGAATGTTTAGATATCACTTAGGAGAGCCTGTTAGAATGCCAACCCCTCTGGGGCAGCTGTAACTACTGGGCCCTAGTGGAACACCTGCTATGTTCCGGAAAAGGAAGCAGGAGCCAGCTTTCTGAGGACAGATTCCAGAGACACAGGCAAAACTGTTCTCCTCTTTCACCTGCACCCCAGTGTTCACCAAGAAGGGCTTCCCTGGTGGCTCAGAGGGTAAAGCATCTGCCTGCAGTGCAGGAGACCAGAATTCAATCCCTGGGTCAGGAAGATCCCCTGGAGAAAGAAATGGCAACCCACTCTAGTATTCTTGCCTGGAAAATCCCACGGACAGAGGAGCCTGGTAGGCTGCAGTCCATGGGGTCACAAAGAGTCAGACACAACTGAGCGACTTCACTTTCACTTTTCAGTGTTCACTGAAGCACAAACAGTGCTATTGTAAACAACAATAGTCAAGACAAGGATGCAACCTAGGTGTCCACTGACGGAGGAATAGGTAGAGATGTGGCACATATATATGCAATGGAATATTATGCAGGCATTAAAAAAGAATAAAATAATGTCATTTGCAGAAACATGGGTCAACCTAGAGAGTGTCATACTGAGTGAAATAAGTCAGACGGAGGAGGAGAAGACACATTGTATGGCATCCCTTACATGTGGAATCTAAAATGAAATTATACAAACAAACTTACAAAATGGAAACAGGCTCACAATGATTGCTGGCGGGTGGGGGAAGGATGGGGAAAAGGGATAGTTAGGGAGTTTGGGATAGACAGGTACACACTGCTATATTTTAATATGGATACCCAACAAGGTCCTACTGTACAGCCATGAAACTCTGCTCAATGGTATACAGTAGCCTGGATGACAGGAGGGGAGTTTGGGGGTAAGAATGGATACAGATATATGTATGTCTGAGTCCCTTTGCTGTTTACCTGAAACTATTGCAACATTATTTATCAGTTGTACCCCAAAATAAAATAAAAAGGTTTTTTCCAAAACAAAACAAAATACTACTCTCATCTTTGAAGTCTTCATCCTTCAATAGGCCTCCGCAGCAGCACGGTACTTTATTCTGCACTGATGCAAAGATAACCCCAGCTGGCAATCCTGGCCTGGCCTACCCTGGAGCTAATGAGCCACAAAACACAATATGAGCTCCTGCTGCCCTCCCTGGCAGACAAAGGGAGGTGGTCCTGAGGCTGACACGCTGACTCAGTTACTCTGATCCACAGATTCAGCAGGGTTTTGTCCTTCTTCCATGGGTGCAGTTGCAATGAGAGGTTTCAGGGTCTTATTTTGGAAACTAACACATCACCCAATTCTACCCAAGCAAAGAAGCCCTGAGGAGGATGGGAGATGCACGAGCCCAAGGCAGGGGGTTACAGAAAGCAGAAATAAACCTCTTGAGAAGGCCACAATTCCACAACCTTTCTCCTCGTTACTACAGGGGCTGCATCTCCACTCCATCTGAAAGTCACCCTGAGGGAAAACGCCCGTCTGAGTCATTTGCTGGCAAAGGAACAAGTTAAGGTGGGTGGGTGTGAGTCTGTTCACACACAATTCTGTCTTCCATGCAACCTGCTAAGCATCCAACATACAGAACAACTTCTACCTCTAAGGGCTTCTTACAAGCTATGTGTAGACACCCAAGTTAGCAGTTGGGCTATGAGAAGACCATTCCTGCAAAAATGAGGGAAAAGCAGAAATCTTCTTCCTAGAGGGAATTCTGTGAGACATCACTCAAAGACATCTCCTGCTAGAATT
The DNA here is from genome assembly GCA_935064755.1 of Tragelaphus eurycerus. NCBI lineage: Eukaryota > Metazoa > Chordata > Mammalia > Artiodactyla > Bovidae > Tragelaphus > Tragelaphus eurycerus. The sequence continues at coordinate 35,931,807 of CAKXYN010000008.1, read as the reverse complement.
AGGGAAGGAACATACTGAGTAAAAAGAAAACAAGGACTGCACAAGTGACTGCCCTCTTGTTTCTTCCAGTCCCATTTCCTTTACAATGTATTTTAGGGCCAACCAAAGCATTTGCATGAACCAAACTGCAGAGCCATCCACCAAGGACAAACGACGAATCCTCTACCTGCCACACCCCCAAAACAGGTATTTTAAAAGCAGAGTGCACCAGCAGACAGCAAATTGTGTCCATGTGAGCAATCCTGCACTACAAAAGAAATCACACATGGGAAACCTGACCTCCTGACCCCATTTCTAATCCTTATCCACAGACTCTGTAGGAGAGATAAAGCAGAGAAATAAATGGACTTTTCCACACTGCGTGGGTCACTCACTAGCCTGCAGATGCTCCTTGAAAGTGATGAGAAGGAAAATAGTAAATCAAGTTGTCACTTGGAATACAAACAGCCAGGATCCTGGTGAGGGGAGCTGCCTCGAGTCCACAAAAGAATGGCCTGGAAAATCATGCTTTACTGAAATCACTAGGAAGCTAACAGCATTCCTGAAGACTGCATGGCTCTCAATTGTATTATAATAAAAGCTAAAATTTCTGTTTATTCATTCAAGGAATAAGTATTTCCAGGTACCTACTATGCATCAGGTGAGGTACCATGTGAATAGGAATAATTCACCTCCATTTTACTGAAGAAGAGAAATTATAAAGCTGAAGAAACTAGAATGCCAGACCTTGCCATGGACTCACATTAAACAGGGCACCCTCCTGTAGCTCAGAGTGCAGGGCAACCGTGGACTTGATAACATGGAATTTAAAAATAAGGCTTTGAAATGGACAGACCTGGGTTTTACAGCCAACCCTGGAATTTATCTACTCTGTGGAACCTCAGCTTACTACTTAACTTCTCTAATTCCTACTTTCCTAGTCTACAGAATGAGAAAAACCACAGTACATATTTCATAGATTCACTGTGAGACATGAATCAGATAAAGTTCCTGGCCCAGGTCCCAGCCCTAGATACATTAGCTGTCGCTGTTGTTGTTGATAATACACATATAAAAAAAGCGATTACAAGTGTCGTAAATGTTTAAGAGGTGATACAGGTCTTGACGTATGAGTAAAAGTTCACCATACAAAAGAAGGGATGATGTTCTACTTAAAAGAAACAATGCATTCACTGGTAGGATCATTAGAAAAGCATGAGATGCCCAGGGGATGGTGAGAAATTCAGTGTGGGTAGAGTAGCAGGTGTATGAGGCTCAAGCTGCAGGCAGGAGCCTTATGGGTCATATTCCTGGGGCACTGGGGTGGAGAACCCGCAGAGGGGAGCTTCAGCTCGTGAGTGTGTTGCACCAACAGGTCCAGTGGGTGGACTAATGCCTAGAGAGGTAAAGAGGAATCCAGGAGACACCGTCAAGAAGGAATGAGATGACCGAGGGGCCCTGGCCTGAAGCAATCGTGTTGCGTCTCCCTGCCGGCCGCCCACTGACAATAATTTATGTGATATGTTGTGCCTTTTATTTCCCATAACCACCAGATCTACATGAGTTAAACTGTATTTACACTTCTTTCACTACCTGCTTCTCATTTTAATTGTGGGTCAGACCATCATTGAACTCAATAATACACTCTCTTGTAGAGGGAACTCCATTTTCCTGTCCCATGCCTTCAGGAAAGCATCCCCCCTCCCCCCAGCTCTCCAGAAGGCAGTCATTTGGAATGACACATGGACCTTCTCTCCTTTGCCCATTCAAATCCTCCAAGGAGAGAAGTTAAAATCGTCTGCTCGGTCTGATGCCCATGGACCCATATTTCTCAATTCGGTGGTCGCTATTTCCATATGACTTGTCTTTCTCTGTCCTTCAGCTCTGCCCCTCCTAAGATAATCATGCATTCTCCTCTAGGCTCCCCCAGGCAGTGAAATCTATCAAGGTAGACTCTGCCCCTACATGAGAAGGCCTGGGGTTTTCTAACTCTTCAACCTATGGCTGAGCGATTGAGTTTAATTCAGGGGGAAAATTACCAGGAGGCCCAGTAGGACTGCAGATCAAAGCCACATTCTCTAACCCAGCTCTCCCAGCACTGGAACTAATGTCTGGATCCTTGACCTGACTGCCAGCGTCACTCTTGTGTCTGTTCCTCAATTAATTCAGGACACTCTGGTTGTCAGTTGTCACCTCAGATAACCAGTGCCTGGACTGCTTTCACACTCCGATTTCGAAGATAACAGACATACCTGGAACTGCATGAGGGGCAATGATAAGTAAATATAATGATTATATCAATAATACTAAAGCCAGCTCTGTGTCACTGTGTTACTAAGATGCATTTCTTGAACTTACACAGAGGATATGGGTGAATAGAATGGTAAAAATTTAACCAGGGTCACAAACTCGAAGATAAACTTTAGATTGAGTTTTGATGTTTTTGAATAAAAAAATACAGAAAGTACACATATCCACAGACCTACATAACCACTCACCTTTGGCCCAGCCCTCAAAGAATAATCTGCATGTTTTTGTTTTTGTTTTTTTAACTAGCATCTTTTATCAAAGTTCTACAACAACTAAGGCAATTGTACAGAGTACCTAACATCTCATTGTGAGACTATATTCTACAGAGTTGATGAGGACAAAAAAAATTACTAGGGACACAGAGGAGGAGAGAAGAGGATGGAAGACTGTAATTTTGATAAAAACAAAGTTAATAACAATGAAATGCATCCAGAATGATCCTAGAACAGGAAGCAGATCATCTAAAATGATTTTTTTTTACAGTGGTACTAACCCTAATTGCTAACTAAATTAAATACTCACTGTATTCACACAGAATGTTCAGGAAGGAATATAAATGTCACAAAAAGTTCAGAGAATCTGGGAAAATTCAAACAGACATTAAGATATGTAGAAGCAATACATGGGTTTTTAAGTTCACATGAATTTTAAAATACTTACTTCTGTAAAATTTCTCTTTTCATTCAAGATGAAAATAAGTAAAAAGTCCTCCATAATAAATCATCTCTGTAGTGTCAGAAGAAACCTTGGAAGATGACCTAATCTATTTCCTACCTTAATAAGTCTACATCTAAATCATCTTGTTGATGAAATTGTCCACCTTTAAGTATCAAAAAAAAAAAAAAAACAAGATGATTTGGTGTTATGTGAAGTTTACTACAGACATTTCAGGAGCTCAAATGGTTACTAGTACAAAGTGCCTAAAGGATACTGAGAGACTACCAAGCTTCATTTGGGTGATCAACAGGAAGAACGAATCAATACAAGGTATTAGAGACTTTTACCAAATATTTCCTTCATTCAGCCCAGGATAAACGGAAAATAATGAGTATAAACTGTGTGTAGCCAATAAATTTTACTTCCACTGATTTATGCACACATACGCACACATAATGATCACTAATCATTATATATTACAGCACTATACATATGCAACAAAAATAGAAAAAAAATCTACCCATCAATTTCACATAGCATTTACTTCTGGGGAGGGAGAGAAGAAAGAGAAACAGGGAGATATTCAACAGGATTGTCTTTATGAAAGGACATAAAGCAAAAATGGCAAAACATTAAGATTTGTTCCATATGGGCAATAACTAAGCCAATGTTTATAATATCCTCTACTACAGGGTCTGTTCTCTTTTATGTTTGAAATATAAGCATTCATTTTTTAAAAGTTAAATCCCTGCAGATGATTCTGATAAAATACCTAAATCACCAGATAAATCTTGAACAATCCTTTGGCTATTTACATCTATTTAGGTAGATGTCAACTCCTCCACATCTTTGTGAGTGGCAGATATTCATAGCCTTTCAAATTCTCCTATGTACCCCAAAATGTGTTAAATGAAGACTGAATTGAAATGCAGTTGAACTGATCACAGCAATGCTAAAGTAACCGGTTCTCCTCCTGCCTTGCCCACCCCTGAAGACCCACTGTGAAGTGCCCCAGCATCCCAGGGTTCAGCCTGGCTTCTTAGGAGGAAAGAGGGGAAAAGCTGATGGAAGTGAGGGGAGAGAAGACACCTGTGTTTACCGCCATGTGACGGGCTGCAGCCAGTGCTGGGGGAGAGAAAGCCAGCTGGGGTCTGGGGGACTTGACAAGTCTCCGCACAGGCCTCCCAATGACAGAATAAAATCACTCTTGTTCTTTAAGAAAATCCCCACTGAGAAACCTGAATCCTTGCCCACCCCTTTGGCCTTCCAGGGCAGCAGGCAGCCCAGCCCTCCTTTGTTAGCACTGGGGGCGCTAGCCTGCAAGTCTAGACAGAATGGCTGGTTAAAAGGCCCTGGAGTCAATGCCTGTACAAGATCAATAAAGCTTTTTATGGCACAATGAAAACTTTCTATTTTGTTAAATGTGGCTAATCTACCATTTCTGCAGTACTCTTAAAGCTTTCAGTGCTGAGCACTCAAGCCAAGGTGATTAAAACCTCGTTCAGAGACACAAACTGCGGAAATATGCCAGTGCAGAGGTACAAATCCTGGGGACATGGGCTGCATCTTCTTTTATGATGAAGTGTGCATTTCCTTTTCCTCCTGTAGAAATAACGGTGCCAGTAAGGAGATGAGGTCTGATCCTGACAAAAATGAAAACTGTCCCATGCCAGGACTCTCAGGAAAGGACAGATGATGCTCAGGGTCCAGTGTAACTGAACAAAAGGGTTTAGTTTTTAGTGAACCTGAAGGTGGATAAAGATGGGGTATGCTGAAAGGGGGTGGAGAGGGAAAGTTCTCTAAAATGCAGGCAGACTTACAAATCAGCTACTTAATTCAGGAAACCTAAATAAAGGAGAAAATCTTCAGTGACTGCAAATTCAATTATAAATTGAACTACATAAAACTAGAATACAGTGCTTATTTCATTTGCATCATTTCTTCACCTCAGACTATTAGTAGAGCTTTTTTAACAGGTATAATTTTTTTTGTCATCATGTAAAAAGGCCAGGTATTAATATTTATTGAATTTGTATTATGGTCCAGGCTTTAACACAGAGAGAGTCTAAATAAACAAATACTATACACACAGTATCTGACAAGAATTGACCAAGACTTTTTTTGGTGATTGGAGCTATAAGAATTCAAAACACTAACCACCAGAACCAAAGTATTATTAACAGAAATAACATTTCTGTGTGTTCATATGTCATCTGGAAGGAGAGCCTTTCCATTGGAATACTTGGTATGTTTCTTATCTAACTCTCATAGAAGCCCTATGAAATACAGTTTTATTAGCCCCATTTCACACATGATAAAACTGAGATTCACAAGGGGTGAAATACACATACAACACTACAGCTAGTACGAAGCAGATTCAAAATACACACCAAAGGTCAGCCTCTAAACACTGTATGCTTTCCTTTAGATCATGCTGTCTCCTGCTGAGGGTTGGGTATATTTTACAAAGGCCTCTGTCAACAGTATTCCTGTGGGAGATGAACTATTAATTTAAATACATGTGTATGTATGTGTGTGTGCACATGCGCACACGTGCACACACACAAGCACACACACTTGCACATTCTGTCACATATACCAAGCCACTTTCACATGCATTATCTAATTTTAGTAAAGCATCCTTCTGCAGCTTTTATAGTAACCTCTATCTGCTCAACAAGGGTATATTTTCAACATTTAGATGTATTAACCACATACCCTGGGATATGAATACAGATCATTAGAATGATAGAGAAAATTGTAAGAATTCCTAAATTTGAAACACTGCAAATACATAAATGCTAAAAAAAAAAAAGCCCTTAATGATGAAAGCATAAAAAGGAAATCCCCTTCTGATGCACTGAACCTAAAATGGCAACCCTCCTTCTAAGTCAGATGATTCATAAGCCATTGACAGATGCTGCATCACTCCAGCAAGCTCACTGACGCTCCAGGGCCAAACAGCTGGACTCTGAGTCCAGAGGGTACAGTCACAAGTGTGCTCAAGCTCCACAGAGAGGGAAAAATTATTTGACTTGTTATTAGAAAGGGCACACAAAATTGAGATTATAAGACTCTGAAAGAGATGTTCGAATTGGTTTAGTTTTCTTGTGTAGCCATTTATGATGGATATTTACAGTTCTCATGATGTGGATAAAAGGGCTTCCCAGCTGGCTCAGCAGTAAACAATCTGCCTGCAATGCAGGAGATGCGGGTTTGATCCCTGGGGTAGGAAGATCCCCAAGAGATGGAAATGGCAACCCACCCCAGTATTCTTGCCTGGCAAACCCCACAGACAGAGGGGCCTGGCGGGCTACAACCCACGGGTTCTCAAAGAGTCAGACATGACTTAGTGACTAAACAACATGATGTCAATAAAACCAAAATGGTAATCCTCTTCAGACATTCATTAACGGGTAAGATTTGTCAATGGCATCTTTTGTCCATGGGTTGTGATACAACCAGGAATGATGTAGATATCCAACTATGACATGAAGAGGCTGCACAGGCTATCCCAGACATATCTGCATATTATCCCCAGTTGATCAAGGCTTCTGACCACAATTTGTCAGTGAATCAGAATAATGAAAAGCGAGGAAACTTAAGATGTACAGAAACACCATCCAAGACTCAACAAAAACCAAGTAGAACCTCTGGCTCATTCCTGCCAGACATGGTGACACTCATATACAGCTATCAGCAAAGACGCATCTGGATATGGGGGCAACTGAAATCTGAGACGAAGCTGATTGAATCTCATTCTGTGATTTAAAGGCCCAGAAATGTGGTCTTATCTCTCTTCAGGAGTGATCCTCTCATGACAGATGGACTACATCAACTAAAATCAACATGGGACTAAGGCAGACAGCAGAACATCATTATCACAATTTAAACTACCCTCAAAATATCCTGCAGTCCACAGATTCGGAATTAACCATGGGTTCCCAAACAATGGGGGCCTCTAGACCACCCCTCAATGACACTGGACCACTTTACAAAACAGCAATAGTGCCCCACTGTCAAATGAAATAGAAAAGCATGATGGCATCAAAGACAGGAGAAGGAAAGAACCTAGAACTCAACTGCTCCTCTACGATGTGCCTGGAATAGTGAAAGTCCCTTTGCAAATATTGTTTTTACAATCCTACGATGCCTTAGAGAGTAGGCATTATCACTGTTTTACATACCAGAAAATGTCCATAATCCCTGAGTTGAATGTGATGGTGATAATGATGATGATGAAGACAACTACCATTTTTGAAGCTTACTGTGTTTCAGGGGAAGAAGGCAATGGCACCCCACTCCAGTACTTTGCCTAGAAAATCCCATGGATGGAAGAGCCTGCTAGGCTGCAGTCTACGGGGTCACGAAGAGTCAGACACAACTGAGCGACTTCACTTTCACTGTTCACTTTCATGCATTGGAGAAGGACATGGCAACCCACTCCAGTGTTCTTGCCTGGAGAATCCCAGGGATGGGGGAGCCTGGTAGCTGCCGTCTATGGGGTCGCACAGAGTCGGACATGACTGAAGCAACTTAGCAGCAGCAGCAGTAGCAACAGCAGCAGCAGCTCTGGTTTAACTATTATGCACATGACATTTAATACAATCTTCACAATAATCTATTCAGGTACTATTATTTGCAGTTTTCAAAGAGGGGACTGAGGTTCACAGACTCAAGGCTATCCAAGTAGAATAACAATAATTGACAAGAAAGGCATTTAGAATGAAGGTAGACTTGGGTCCAACTTCGATCTCATTGCTTCCTCTACTCCAACAAGAGTTAGGTTTTTCATAGTGTGGCAGTTTCTCAAAAAATTAAAAACTGAACTTCTATGACTCAGTGATTCCTCTCCTGCATACATATCCAAAAAACCTAAAAACACTAATACAAAAAGATACATGAACCCCAAGCTCATAGCAGCATTATTTACAACTGTCAAAATATGGAAACAGCCTAAGTGTCCATCAAAAGATGAATGGATAAAGGAGATGCTGTGTGTGTGTGCATACATATACACACACACAAATATGGAGGAGGAAATGCAACCCAATCCAGTGTTCTTGCCTGGAGAATCCCATGGACAGAGGAACCTGGTGGGCTATAGTCCATGAAGTTGCACAGAGTCGTACGTGATTGAAGGGACTTATCAATACTTACATTGCTAAGTGTATATATACAGTCACACACACACATATATATTTATATACACACATAAATATTACTCAGTCATAAAAAAAAGAATGAAATTTTGCCATTTGAAACAACATGGATGGACTTAGAGGGCACTATGTAAAGTAAAGTAAATCAGACAAATTGTAAGACATCACTTATTTGTAGAATCTAAAAAATACAACAAATTAGTGAATATAACAAAAAAAAGGAACTTCCCTGGTGGTCCAGTGGCTAAGACTCTGCACTCCCAGTGTAGGGGTCCTGGAGTTGATCCCTGCTAGATCTCACATACCACAGCTAGACATACCACATGCAATAATGAAGATCAAAGGTTTGAGTTTCCCAACTAAGACCCAGCGGAGCCAAATAATAAATAAATCTTTTTTTTTCTTTTTTTCTTAAAGAAGCTGACTCACAGATGTATAGGACAAACGAGTGGTTGCCAGTGGGGAGAGGGAACTAAGAGGGACAATTTCGGGGTAAGGGGTAAGGGATACAAACAATTATGTGTAAAATAAGCTACCAGGATATATTATACAGCACAGGGAACGCAGCCAATGTTTTGCAATAACTGAGTGGAGCATAACCTTTAAGACGTATAAATCACTATATTGTATGCCCATAACGGATGTAATACTATACAGCAAATATACTTCAATTAAAAAAAAAAAAAGAATCAGGTTTTATATAAAAGCCCTTCTCCTGAGATCAGGACTAGCCAGTTTGGATAGAAACCCTCTTTGATGACTCTCTCAAGCTGGCTAAGTTTTATTCATCTCTTGCTGGTTTCTATGGCAAGACAGCAGACCTACCAATATAAACGGATTACACACCTTTCACGTTAGGCATTATCTACCGGTAAAGCGTTTGCCGTCAATGTGGGAGACCTGGGTTCGATCCCTGGGCTGGGAAGATCCCCTGGAGAAGGAAATGGCAACCCACTCCAGTACTCTTGCCTGGAAAATTCCATGGACTGAGGAGCATGGTAGGCTACAGTCCATGGGGTTGCAAAGACGAGCGACTTCACACACCTTTCACATTCCGCATTGTCTACCCAAAGCCCTCATTGTATCCAATCACTGTTGCTGCTGTTCAGTCTCTTAGGCAGGTCTGTCTCTTTGGGACCCCATGGACTGTACCCAGCCAGGCTCCTCTGTCCATGGGATTCTCGAGGCAAGAATACTAGACTGCATTGCCATTTCCTACTCCAGGGGATATTCCCGACCCAATGATCAAACCTGGTCTCCTGCATTGCAGGCAGATGGATTCGTTACCACTGAGCCACCTGAGAAGCCTCGTGTAATCATTACTGAGAGTCAAAGAGAGGGAGTTGATAATGTGTTACCTGAAGCCTGTAAGTCACTCACTTGATCACTTAGCCATCCATTCAGACACCACATTTTGAGAGCACTAGTCATGTGGGAGGTCAAGAGTGAAAACAGAAGAGCCCTATCACATTTCTAGGGTAGGCTAAAGTGGAGAGTATCCTCAAACTGGGTCATCCTGAAGTGTGACCAGGTTTTGAAAAAACACAGAGAATTATTGCAATCTGATGATATTACTATTCACACAATTTATTCTCTTTTTTTCCATTGTAGAAGAAAGAGCATTTCCTTAAATGCTCACCATGAATATCCTGATGGATAGGCTACACGGATGAATCCCAAGAACCATGATTTTGGGTTTACCTCAAGGCACTGAGGGAAAAAGGAATTAACACATTTTCACATCCATGTCCAAGGAAGGATATGCTTCTCACTGATGCCTTGCAGGTAGAGTTGGTAAAGTGAAATTTAGCCATTAGTGACGGAAGGTACTTTGAAAATTATTTTCTACTTCTTTATACGAGCCTAGCACAGCTCAGCATTTATTTGTTCAAAGGAATTAGCAGTTGAGGCAAGACCAAAACCCAGGCTTTCTGGTTTTTATGTAAGTGAGTTAGTTGCAAAATAACAACAGGGTGGACACATGAACCCAGTAACTGAAGGGCCAACTCCAGAAGTTTGATCTCCAAGATGCTGGATGCCTAGTTCTCACTTGAGTTCTTTCTCCAAGGCCTCCTGCACATGTGGCACATCCAGATACACATTACATTCATGTCCCAGAGTCCCCAAGGCTGGCACTGGACAACGCCTTTCCCTGGAGAAGGGCTCTGGGTAAGCAGCGCTCTGGGTAAGCAGCGCTCTGCCCAGAGCTCACATGGCTAAGCCACGCCCTCGATGTGGGTTACCTCTGCTACTCTGAGCTTTCTTTTCTTTTCCGCCTGCATCAGTGGAGACTCTAGGACTTCAGGGAGGGAACGCTGCTGAATGACTCCCCTGCAATCTCCTGAAAGCCTTATCAGCCGTGTTCAGCCCCTCTTCTGACAGCTGACCTTTCCCATCGTGTGCTCAAGTCCAGGGAAAAACAAAAGCACCAAAACAATTAAAAGCAGTGAAAGAGAATGAAGGAGGGGCAGAGAGACTCTAGCCTGATGCAGAGCAGCAACACACAACTTTCTTTAAAATAAAAAACAGAGGGGAAACAAAAGATAAGCCAACACAGTGAAGAGGGACAAGCACGAGAAGACTGGATTCTCTCCGGCCTCTTTACGGCTCATCCTGATGGCTGCAGAAGTCGTGAAAAGGCTGTTAATAAATCTGAGAACCATGCTGGTGAAGGAAAATGAAAAGGACAAGAAAGGAAGCAGCGATGGCATGCAATAGCTGGTGACATATAAAAAGGCTCTCCTCTCCCTGCAGCCCTGACAAGCATGCCAAGTGGTCCAGGAACTCCCTGAATGCAAAGCTCCTTGTCTCAATAACACAGATGAGCCTACCACCTGTCAACAGCCTCAAATCCATCCTTCAAGGCCGTCCGAAGACCCCACGAACACACGCCTTGTGTCACTCCAACCTGGCAAACAGCATCCCTTCCCCATCTCATCTGAAATGCACTGCTAACTTTTATCTGACACTGACTTAGATCACATCTGAGGGGATGAAAATATACATCCAACCACTTCCCCAGTGGCTCACATGGTAAAGAATCTGCCTACGATGCGGGAGATCCAGGTTCATTCCCTGGGTCAGGAAGATCTCCTGGAGAAAAGACTGGCAAATCAGTCCAGAATTCTTGCCTGGAAAATTCCATGGACAGAGAATCCTGGCAGGCTACACAGTCCACGTGATCGCAAAGAGTCGGACACAACTAAGCGACCTTCACTTTCACACAGAGGTCACAACAAACATGTCTAAAGACAAAAGAGAATTCTTTTTTCCAAATTTTACATTGATTTTGAAGGGGGAAAAAATAATGCTACACCCCTTCACCTCTGGACAGTTTAGGGAGCACCCATGATGACAGATCTGTGACAGACGGATTTCATTTCTCTGTCCAATTGAATATGCCATGAACCATGCTGACAGTTTGCTTTTTCAGACACAGCTGGGTCTCAATATCACCATGCCCCACCCCACCCTGGTTACAGATGTGAAGGAAAGCTCCACGCGTGGTTAGAACTCACCATCTAACAAGCTATACAAAGGAAGGTGAAGTTGAGTATTGCTGGAGGTCAAGGTCTAAATGGACCCTCTGGCGCAGTAGCTCCAAGTGGTTTGTCCCCTTACATTGATTTGTTAGCTTTTCATATTTAATAATAATGGCAGTAATTGGCTCTGGAGATCTGACCACGCACTGAGCACCATACTCACCTCCTTGACTGGTCCTATGCAACTCCGAGAGGCAAGCATGGTCATCGTGGTCTGTGTTGTCCAAACATGAGAGTGGAAGGTCTGTAATCTGTCCCTAGTGGCTCAGCTGGTAAGAGGCAGCATCAAGGCTCACACCCAGGTTTGGCTGACCCAAATTCACTTTTCACCACCGCCCTGTATTGCCTTATCAGGCAACCTCAAACCTAACACACACATGGAGTGAGATCAATCACTGATCCCTCCTCTGAAGCCTCAAAGTCCACTTCGGTCTGCCAAGGATTCAGGCTGAAGGAAGTTCTAAAACTGTGGCTGATGGCCAAGAGTCATTTCGGCCTCACTTCCCGGTGTGGGGGTGGGGGGCCAGTGGGGAACAGGGATAACCTGTGTCCTGAGGGTCTGGAAGTAAGAAACACTCCCTTTCAGCTCCTGCATGGAGGGCCTTCTCTGCCCGAGTTCTTCCCAGATGCAAGCAAGCCAGGCTAATTTCAAAACAAGCTTGCCTCCCTGCAAAGTGCACAGAGGTTGCCAGTGACCTTCTGTTGGCACTGGATAGTTAGCATCCTTGGTCTTCCATCAATAAAAGGGTAAATCTTTTTAAAACAAATCAAATAACAAACAAGAACACAACCCTAAACTTCCTTGACAAAGCATAGTGCATCTCACTTATATTAATACCCTTTGTGGGCACCAAAGATTACGCACATGATTACTCACTCAGTCATGTCCAATTCTTTGTGACCCCATGGACTGTGGCCTGTCAGGCTCCTCTGTCCATGAAATTTCTGAATCAAGAATCCTGAAGTGAGTTGCCATTTCCTCCTCCAGAGGATCTCCCCAACCCAGGGATCGAACCCTTGTGTCCTGCGTCACAGGCAGATTCTTTACTGCAGAGCTATCAGGGAAGCCCCATCAAAGATTATATTAAGCACACAATAGTTACTTCCCCATGTGAGAGAACTTGCATTTCTTTAAGGAAGGGACATTGCTCAATCCAATGGAATCAACCTATAATTGTAATATTTCAGGGATTAGAAAGGCTATTTCTTTTGGTTGGGGGAACTCCACGGAGTCCCTCATATCCCATCTCCTAGCAACTGCCAGTTCTGACTGTGCCTAATGCTTGTCCTTCCTTCATATGAGTGGTGGAAGCATTTTGACTACTAGCTACATATGTAGAACAAACAAGTCTGCAGGTATCAGCTCTCAGCTACAGGCCAGAGAAAATCTACACTGGGCTGAAAGCCAAGGAGAAGACACAATAATCAAAGGATTCATTAAATGTCCACTGGGTGTCCAGCCCTACAGCCATGAACCTCCTTTCCAATCAGGTCCTTGTTATTTCCCTAGCTGCATGGGAGGGGCATGTGTGCTAGTGTAGAGAATGCAATCTACTACAGCCAGGCCTTTACACATTCTGCCTAAAGAGAGGGGCACTAAGATACATCAGCACACAAGTCAACTGACAATTTGAGAGTTTCACGTGTTGTTGGACAAAAATAATCTCCCACACTTTAGAGACAGCCAAAGCCTTTTCTTAAGTAAATGGCCACCTATTTTAAAGCAGCACTTCCTCTGGCCTGGGAAATTGGACAGACAGAGGAGCCTGGTGGGCTATAGTCGATGGGGTTGCAAGACTCGGACATGACCTAGTGACCAAACAGCAACAATGCTCACTGTTAATAGCCTATGAAAAATTACACATTAAATCTTAAGTCACATCAGTTGCTTCAAAGAACCTTATTGCAAGAGGACAGCAATTTCTAAGACAGAGCTTCTGCCTTGCAAGGTTTAAGAAATGAAAATATTTAAAGGTCAAGAAATACACAATCCCGAACATTTCTCCCACAAATTACGTTAGCTCATGGCCTTGCTGGAAAAGAAGCACTTGCTGATAACCCTGAGTGCCTTCCCTACTCTGCCCAAATCACCCTCCACTAATTTGGGGGGAGGGGGAGTGTGTGGGGGTGTCTTTGTACACATTAAGAAGCAGCGCTCTGGGATGACCCTGAGGGATGGGATGGGCAGGGGAGGTGGGAGGGGGTTCAGGATGGGGGACACATGTACACCCATGACTGATTCATGGCAATGTATGGCAAAAACCACTAAAATAATGTAAAGTAATTAGCCTCCAATTAAAATAAATAAATTAATTAAACCAAAAAAAAAAAAAAAAAAGAAGAAGCAGTGCTGATTGTAAGCTCTATGAGAGTATCAAAATCAACAGAAGACTATTTAGGTTTCCTAGGATTTTTTTCCCCAAAACTCAAGATTACTTTCGGGGGCCAACGAAGGAGAGAAAAATCCTCTAATGGATTCCCAGGCCCCAAATTCCTAAGCATGTTCTCTGGCCATAGTGAAAAGGTTCGGCAGGACCAGAAGACAAATCAGCTGAATTTTACATCATCACAAAACCATCACACAAAAGGCCTACAGGAAGTGAATGAAATGTACCAGAGCATCCTTTCAATACTTCTGCCATCACCATTTTGCAACATGTCTCTTTATTGTCCTAAGTCACACATGGGTTTTGTCTTGAGTGACAACTGTGGGCAGTGGATGCTGTCTCAAAGGCTGTTCACCCCCCGGAGGGCTGGAGGTGGAATTTCAAACTAATCACTAATTCAGAGGATCACAAGGCACTGACCCAGCTCCATTCCATTTCACCTTTTAACTTTACATTGCAAAATGACATTTTATTGCCACCCAGAAAAGTCTCCTCTCAGAGCACCAACACTTTAGAACTAATAGGCTCTAAGTATACCCGCTGTACTTAAATCTGTAAGAGTCTACCACCCACCTAGTGCCAACCCCTGTCATAAGTGTCCAAATGTCCAAATTCATTTCAGAGATCAGTCCACCTTGCTCCAAAGTGGCAGCTTTTAAAAAGCTATCCCAAATAATAGATGCAAGCAAGTAACTACATCGACCAACACAGGGCACTGAGGTAGAAAATTCAAGCAAGGACAATGGTACCTAACATACAACTTAACAGAACAAAAGTCTCACTAATTCATCCTAATCGGAATAAAGGTCAGTATGACAATTTTAAAAAATTAACAAATGCACTTTGAAAGAAATGCTGATTTTATTATCTCTAAGGATATAAAGGAAAAAAGATCTCTGCTATATGTGTGTGGAAATCTTGCAAGCAACTTAAAAATGAATTTTCTTTGGTAATCAGCACACTTGTTACTTGAATATAAATAACTGCCCTGAATACTGGGGATAGGTACTAATTCACTGACTTGATCCCACAAAACAGAATGGCCATTTTCTCACGTGGTTTTATAAATCCTTCCCAATCTACAATGTTCAAATTGTAAATTTCAGATTAACATGATTAATTAGGAAACTATATACTTAGTGAAGTCAACATTTAAGGGATTTTATTAAGGAGAAAATACTGCATCTTATTTCTTCATGAAAATAGAAAAAAATCTATTTTTCTGAAAAATAGAAAAACAATTTTCTAGGTGCTTCACATAACTGGGGGACAATGCAAGAGCATATAGGGCTCCAAAAATATCTCATGCTCTGAATGCTGCTGGTTCTTTGCCATTCTAGTTCTGGAACTAGACGGCACGTGGCTCCGATTCAGTCTTCACCCAAGTGCATGCTCTTTCTTACTCTGACAGCTGATAACGCAGAGGAATTAAACATTCCTTCAAAATGCTGGCAGGTGCTTCTGAAGTTGAAAGATTAGAATTTCCGGAATTATAATCCCTCCCAAACTAACAGGAACCCTTAACTTGTTTGATATCTTGTGGGGAGTTGCAGGTCTCCTACACTGACCCTCATGGTTAACTGATGTGAACTGTGGAAGTTATTTAAACTCTCTAAGCCTCCTTTTCCCCATCTATAAAATGGGTATAAGAATAATAACAGCCAGTCTCACCTGAGGCTGCAGTGAGACATAAATGAACACATGGAAAGCATTTACAACAGAGCCTGGCATATAGTGAGCACTTGACAAATCACCATCCTCGTCTTCTTACTTGGCTTTCAATGTCATTTCCAGCACCATAAACGTAATATGGTCCTCTCATCTTCCTCCACATTCTGATGCCCAGACACCAAAAACCACCGCCACCATCCACTCCAGGAAAAGGTGTGCCTGGTTTTTCAGTGATTCCCCTTCTGCCATATCTGCTGTTCTGAGATGCAGTTGCATCCACCAAAACCCACCTTTGCTGGAGAAATGTTCATTTTCTAGCTGCTCTATATTGATGTGTTTACTGTGAACAAAGATACGAGAGGGAGGGGGAATAAATCAGAAGCAGTTCAAGCAGGTTATTTTTCTAGCCATCTAACATGTTATCTGCATGCAGCAAAGGACTGTGTTATCCAAATATGCAAAGGGCCAGGGCAACACCTCAGTAAACATTCTATCTGTGTGTGTCTGAAATGATAAAAAGTGTCTCAAAGTTGGAACAATTTCAAATGCACTTGGTGTCTTACTCCTTTGATCAGATCCTACCATCAGTATGCCAACTTGCTAATTGATTCCCAAGGGAATAAATTAAGGCCCACCCACCCCTACACACACACACACACACACACACACACACACACACACACCCCCGAAAGATATCTCCTAGCCCTGTTTCCCCTAGTAGGCAGGTCTCCTAGTCACCATGGGCCACTGAAACAAAATCCTACAGACTGAGTAGCGTAAACAACAAACATGTGTCTCTGTCCTGCAGCTACAAAGTCCAAGATCAAGGTGCTGGCAGATTACCAGGTGCCTGGTAAGATCCTGGTTTGCTGATGGCTGTCTTCTTCCTGAATCCTCACTTGAGACAGAGAGAAATGACCATGCTCTGGTCTCTCTTCCTCTTTTTTTTTAATATAAGTTTTATTGATTTCTTTATTAGTAGTATTTTTGGCTTGGTGGGTCAGATGGTCAAGAATCTGCCTGCAATGCGGGAGACCTGGGTTCAAAACCCTGGGTTGGGAAGATCCCCTGAAAAGAGAACAGCTCCCCATTCCAGTATTCTGGCCTGGAGAATTCCACGGACAAAGGAGACCAGCAGGCTACAGTCCCTGGGGTCGCAAAGAGGGGGACAGGACACGACTGAGTGGCTTCACTTTTTGGCTGTGCCTGGCCGTCGTCTCTGTGCGACGGCTTTCTTCAGTCGCAGTGAGTGAGCGCTACTGTCTGTTGTGGTGCGTGGGCTCCTCATCGCTGTGGCTTCTCGTTGCAGAGCGTGCACTCAAGGGTTGCGTGAGCTTCCGCAGTTTTGGCGCAAGGGCTTAGTTGCCTCGTGGCCCATGGGATCTCCCCAGAACAGGGATTGAACCCATGTTTCTGGCACTGGCAGGTGGGTTCTTGGCCATTGGACCACCAGGAAAGTCCCTTGCTTCCTTTTAAGGTACTAATCCCATCTTGAGGACTCTGCCCTTATAATCCTATCTAAACCTGATCCCTCTGGAAGACTTCCTCTCCAAATACAGTCATATTGGGCACTAGGGCTTCAACATATGGATCCGAGGGGTTGGGGCAGGGACAAACATTCACTCCACAGCAGGGAGAGTAAATGGAAAAATTCAAAATATAATTTTAGAAGCAAGGTTATCCACGTGAAAAGTGACAGCGTGACAAGAGGGCACGGCTCCTCAACCTTTTCCCAACGTTCAGTGGCTTTTGGGCTCAGTCACATCCTATGACTCTCACCTGAGGTAGCGGAGGTGCCCTAAAGAAAATGAAAGCCGCACATGAAGGCTTCTGTCTTCTAGATAATGCTCCTCCCTCCCGGATGGAATTCCTCAAGGAGATGATCTTGGTTGCAAACAGTAATGGGTTTAAAGGTCACTTATATAAGGTTCCAAAACTGACTCCATTAGGGAGTCACACATAAAAGTCACAGAAAGAATCAGAGGGCAGACATAAAAGTGAAACTCCCAAAGTTCTAATAATGCTCGTTCCCCGTTTAATCCCTACCAAAGTCCCCTTGTATTTGAAGAAAGAAATTGTTTTTTTCTTCTGTGGCACCAAAGCACTAAAAAAAAAAAATGTTACTATTGATGCCTGCAACTAATAGGGTTACCTTGAAGAAACACATCTAATTTCTGTGATCCTCAGTTTTCTTATTCATACAAAGAAGAGAGCGTTACATCTTGGATTGTTTGAGGATAAAAAGAGATGATGAACAGCAGACAGCACAAGGAGGAAGCTCACTAAGGTGACTTCTTCTGGGAAACCTTCCCTCCAGGCTGTTTCCAAGGCCCTGATACTCACTCGGAGTGTGCACTTCCAGAGTCAGCGCTCACAGACCGGACGGGCTTCGAGAGGGATGGAGGCTATGGTGGACTCAATCCCAAAGCTGGCCTGCCACTGCTACTGCCCTTCAGCCGACTTCCCAGCACGTCCAGGCCTGAGTTCTGCACTCACCTTCTTAGTGATCACACCTGGTGGCTCAATCGTGCGCCAGACTGAGGTGAAGAATCTGCCTGCAGTGCAGGAGACCTGGGTTTGATCCGTGGATCAAGAAGATCCCCTGGAGAAAGGAATGGCAACCCACTCCAGTATTCTTGCCTGGAAAATCCCATGGACAGAGGAGCCTGGCAGGTTACAGTCCATGGTATCACCAAGAGTCAGACATGACTGAGTGATGAACACTTTCACTTTCTTAGTAATGCTGGTGTAGGTGTGCCACAGGACACAATTCTCACTGCCAAAGACCCAGAGGAAAGAGCTGCATCAAATACCTTAGCACACCTTAGCCCAAGGCTTTGCTTCTCACTTGTTTGGTGTCTGACATGTTTTGCTTTTGTCAAAACAAAAGTATATGTGCAAGTAAGACATGGCTGACGTTTAGCTCGTGTGTCATCGGCAGAAGCTGCCCTGGAACACTTGTTAATGTGGAGCGGAAGGAAAGTTGACTGAGCGCAGGGGAGGGAGTGTTCCTTGTATCTTTCCTATACTTAGCTTTCCAGATGGATATTTTTCGTACTTACTGTATCACGTAGAAACCAATTTTATTTGCTGATTCTGGGATTCCCTCCATCTTGCATATATTAATTCTACACATTGAATATTTGTTAAATAAATGAGTGAATAATGACATGGACAAAGTAAAGTACATGTGTTAACTCCTGGCATGGTAGCATAAAGAAGCTTGCATGCATTGAGTGTGTCTGGCTTAGGTTTCTTGGCTTCTGATTTATGTGTTCACAAAATCCTGTACCTGAACTAGGTATGAGCTAAGCCAGACACATCTTAACCCTGACACAAGGACCATATAACTTTTGGGGTGCTGTCAAATGATGGGCGGAGAAGGATGATAGATAAATATCTATATAGATACATAAAATATATAAATACATATATACACTTACAATATGTACATATATATATATACACCTTGTTTTTCTCACTGATTCTTAAAACTTGAGAAGACAGAGATCTCTCAGTCTGCTATCTCACATTACAGACTGAGCCTCAGAAGGTCAAAGGTCTGATCAAGATCAAGAAGCAGAATGAAAGCAAGAACCCAATCCTCTTCCTGCCTGCCGGTCTCCCCACCTCACTACCAGAGGATGGCTGAACAAAGGGAAGAGGAGAAGAAGTGTGAAACAGGTCAAGAAGCATCTTCTCTCTTCATAAGGAGATTCATCCCAGAATCTGCAGTAGTACTGCCTGGGAGAGAAGGATAAGCCCGTCCTGCAGGACAGAGCCACCTCCTGCCGAGTCATCCCCCAGACACAGAACGCCCTGCTCCGAGCCCCAGCCGCAAGAACCGATGACATCACAATTGGATGGCGAAGCTCACACACGAGCCAGAGCCCTTGGGGCCTCTCTGGCCCGAGCAGCAGCCCCGGAGGGCCGTGGAGGGTGATGTGTATTCTTCACTGCTCTTAGCAGCTCCGCTCATTTAGTAGCCACTCAATGGGGACCGGCTGTCAGCAATTTCCTTCCTCCAACAGCTGGGAGATGGTTTTCTGCAGTTAGCTGCCATTTGTTTCAATTATGTGTATTAATCATAGCCTTCGCCCTGATGGTATTCTTCAGGAAAAGAAAAACACCGGGGCTTTTGTTTTATAACCAAGCTGCTTCCTCACTCAGAACAGACTTCAGCAGTGGCAAGAGAAAGGGACAATGACTGGTCAGAGGCTCTTTGGTTCAAGGGCAGCACTGTGTGCAGGTGGCAGGGGGAAGGGGCGGTTATCCAGCCACTAAAGCAGGGAGGAGGGTGGTGCAACTTGGGAGCTGGGACATTCTAACACCATCTGCACACAGAAAGCCCAGCCGCGGGCCTGTCACGGTGCATGCTTACCACTTGCTCTTTCACTACATGCTAGTTCATGTATTGAGACGTGTATTAAGCTCCCACTATGTGCCCAGCTACAGGGTCCGCCAGGAACCCTAGGTCATGTTTTCAACAAGAACAAAACCAGAGGGAATCAGGAATTATTTCAGAGGCAGAACGGCACCATCTCACACTACTGTTGCCCATCTGCGCCTTCTTGGGTCCATCATCCCCTCCCTATTTAACAAATATGTCTAGTGGTCTGGCTCTGAGGCAGGCAGTGAGCTATGGGCTGAACGGTCACTGGTAAACCAAGTTTCCCTGGACCTGGTCCTCAGCAACCTTGCAGTCAGGTGAGGGAAAGTGAAGTCACTCAGTCATGTCCGACTCTTTGCAACCCCATGGACTGTAGCCTACGAGGCTCCTCCATCCATGCAATTTTCCAGGCAAGAGTACAGGAGTGGGTCGCCATTTCCTTCTGCAGGGGATCTTCCTGACCCAGGGATCAAACCCGGGTCTCCCTCATTGCAGACAGACGCTTTACCATCTGAACCACCAGGGAAGCAACCTTTTCCTCAGCAACCTTGCAGTCAAGTGAGGGAAACCACCCTCAAACAGAGAGGCCCACAGGCGGACATAACCGTGAATGATGTCCAAGCTTGACAAGATCAGGCTGGGATACGAACAAAGAGAAAGTGAGCGGGGCTGTTTGAGACTGAAGCTGCAGGGATGCCCTCTTGAGGAAGCAGAATTAAAAGTGGAGTCCGCAAATGACCAGAAGTTAGCCACGGGGAGGATGGGGAGAGACTCGCGAGGGCAAAAGAGAACCTGATGAGCCTGAAATGTAATGGCACCGACAGATCAGAGTGAATGGAGAACAGCATGGGATGAGGCTGCAGAGGCGGCCAGGTGCTAGAGCACGGTGGGCTCTGCAAACCATGTCACAAAGTTTGGACTTCATTCTAAAAAAAAAAAAAATATAGGAACCATGAAAGGCTTTTAAACTTACAGTGATATGGTATGATTTATACTTAAAAAAGGCACTCTGACATTTATGTAAACAATCAACTGGAGGGGCTAAGCGTGAAGCAAGGAGACTGTTGCTAGGCTTCCACAAATGCCCAGGTGACAAGATGATGGTGACAGAGAAGCGGACAGTGGCGATGGAGAAGGACGCGTGTGGGTGGGTCTGCGTTTGCAGTGAGGGATAAAATCAGCATCTGTTCCATCTCTTTGCACCCTTTATTGTCCTCCCTCTTAACAAAGGATCTAACAGTAGCTGCCTTGTCAATCCTATAGGATTACGGTGGGGACCCAATGAGATACATGTGTAATGTTTTACAGGTG
This sequence comes from Tragelaphus eurycerus, assembly GCA_935064755.1. Lineage (NCBI taxonomy): Eukaryota > Metazoa > Chordata > Mammalia > Artiodactyla > Bovidae > Tragelaphus > Tragelaphus eurycerus. The sequence goes on along the minus strand of CAKXYN010000008.1, from coordinate 35,910,398 downwards.
AGGTATGGTTATCCTTGTGGTGCTGCGACCACCATGATATTATCTACTTCCAGCTGGTTCAAAATTTCAACTTGTAAGAGAAAACCAGCCTAACCTAAGCAGGGCAGTGGGAGAAGTGTCCATATTTACTGTGTGATCTGTCTCTGAACCTCATGGAAGTGGGTATAGGGGTGTCCAAGGGCACACCTACGCTCTGCTGTCCCTGGATCCCCACCCCTCAATGGAATAAACTGGTCACTGAAGGAGGTTCAGACATGCTGCAAGGCCCCTAGAGTTCTATTTGCTGTGGAGCCCCCATTTAGACTATTATTACAAATTGTGCCTTAAACAGCATCTTAAGGGCCCACAAGAGTTCCTTCAGTATCTAGTTCACTATTAGAGAGAGCCTTGGGCAAAACTGACCCATAAAATTGCCATTTAGCATGACCCTATAGTCTTTAATAATTCCCAGAAACAAACAATGCCTCAAGAGAACAATAAAGTCTGAGTGTTAAATCCATTTTCCGTGGGGTGAGGGAGTTGTGTCTGTATACAAGGCAAAACCTCATTTGGTGGATTCTGTGGATGATAGATTAAACCTTTAAAAGCCCAAAGATTTCAAAAGTTTGATATTTTAAAAGAAATATTGTTAAAACATATTGTATGCTTTCCCTGTGTTAGAAAATAGAGTATATTGGACATAATTTGCTTAATTGAAAAAAACTATTGTTAGAGTATCATTGTGTTTCTGCCACTATCCTTTAGACTTCACTGGATAAATCATCTATCCTCTCATATGTAAAACAGGCTCTTTAATGAGATCAGGGATTTGCAAAGTCTTCGTGGTGAAGAACTAAATTTGTTTTTGTTTGCTTGTCCTTAAATTCCCAATCAGTCCAGACCAGTACATGGGAACAGCAGAAAAACTAGTAGCTCATGCCACATGTGACTTACCAAGTGATGGTTGATACCCTGTTCAACAAAACCAGTCCACCGACCTGGATATGCCCCAACATGGAGCAACTATCAGAGTGTCTCAATGGTTCCTCTCAGCTTCCACATTTTATTCTCGTAGATGAGTAATAAAGAGCCATGGACAGCACGGATCTGTAGGAAACACCTTGAGTAGCCCAGAGTTGAATGATGTCTAAGATCCATTCAAACCACAGAGTCTAGGATTCTAGGATCTTGATAAACATCAGTTATTTCACTGATGCTTTAATGAAGCTTCTAAGAAATGTTGTGTTCCCTAAGAAATGTTGATTTCCGAGTGTGCTTCTCTGGTTTAAGAGTACATTCGATTTTCCTGTTCTCTAGATGCTCTTGCTTAAGCCCAACAGACCTGGTCCCCTGGGCCAGCATCCTAAATCCTGAATCTATTAGGATTTCCTTCCATGGCCTCCCTCAGGGCACTGCCATCCCTGCTGTTGCGCTTTTAGCTCACAGCAGGTTTGACTTCTTCCAATATTCTCCACTAACTCTATTTGCTATCCCAGTGCAGCTCTTGGCTCTTCTGCCTGCCTGATATAAAAACTAAGTCCTAATACATTTGAGTCAGTCCTAATGAGGCAGATAAACCTAGAGCCTGTTATACAGAGTGAAGCAAGTCAGAAAGAGAAAAACAAACATGATATATTAATGCTATATGTGGAATGTAGAAAGATGGTACTGATGAGACTGTCTGCAGGGCAGCAGTGGAGATATAGACATGGAGAACAGACTGTGGACACTGTGGGGGAAGGAGACAGCGGGGTGCATTGAGAGAGTAGCATGGAAACACACATTACCGTATGTAAAACAGATCGTCAATGGGAATTTGCTGTATGATGCATGGAGCTCAAATCAGATGCTTTGTGACAACCTAGAGGGGTATGATGGGATGGGAGGTGGGAGGGAGGTTTAAAAGAGAGGGGACATATCCTTGATGTATGGCACAAATCAACACGATATTGTAAAGTAGTTATCTGCCAATTAAAATTAAAGAAACAAACAAACAAAAAAAACTAAGTCCAAATTCTCTGGCTAACTCCAGGTCTTTCCTATGGAAAGAAAGCACATGGTCCATGAGATAACTCTCTCTCTGGTTTAACAAATGTGTCCCCTTATCTCTTGCTAACTTTAGATTCACGATTGTCTTGAAGTTCCAAATTTCAATAGCTAGATAAGAGGCTTATTATTCTCACATTTCTTTGAATAATGAACAAAAAAAAAATCAGATAATGGAGCAATTTCTGAACACTCTTCTAAATGTTAAAATCTAATTTTAAAATTTACTAAAGTGATGAAACATTTACAAATATTTCTCAATCCCCAAGGCACTCATCTTACAAACCAGCCATGTTTGCTTTTTAAAAAGAAATTGCAATGACTGGAATAGTATAAACACTGAATAAATATGTTTTCTATTGTTAGATTATACCACCCTTAGATGAAGGATGGCAGTAAATCAATTTAACAACTTCAAACAGCCAAGCAAATTAAAGGTGGCAGAGAGACAAGAGAGCAAGGGGGTTGGTTAGCAAAGCAGGTCTTCAGCCACAGAATTGCTCTACATGCAGGGAGAACCTGGCCTGAGAGGTTGCAGAAGTGGAAAAACCTCTGGCTCCTGTCGGTTCTAACGGTCCATGATTGCATGATACAACATAAAGGTTCTATCCACAGGTTCTATCTCTAAGGAACTATCCACAGGAAAATAACTACACAGGCCCTGAAACCAAGCAGCAGTAACCCAGGACTGTCATAATTTTAGCAGCCCGGTTTCCTTAGCTTCCTCACCACCTAGAAAGCATTTTGCCAGAGGCCTATTTGAGTTTCCATAGCTAAAAATGGGTATGCCTGCCAGAGAAGAGAAACTGCAGGAAGAGATTCAGTGTGCAGGAATTTTTAAAAAGCAAAAAAAAAAAAAAAAATCATAGAATAGGAACAATACACAACAGCGACTGTTGAGTCACAGACAAGTTGAAAAATCTAAAACCTCCAGAGCGTAACTTTTCCAAAGCTACAGACCAGGCAAGAGGCACAGCAAAGACATTGGTACGGCCACAGCGGGAGGGATGAGCCCCTACACTGTATCACCTTGTCCATATAAAGTTTTGCATCCATTTTTAAGAAGTTTAGAGATCCTAGGTTAAAAACCTCTGCTGTGAAATACAAGCATTGCTCTCTATCAGCACAAAGCACTCTTTCCTAGGATTCAAAAGCCACTATATTATTTACCCTATACCTCCTCCAGATGCCCATAGACATTTTATGTTATTCAGTTCTCTCCTCAGTCACAATTACCAGAAATAAAAACATAATTGGAATATCCATTCTTATTTTATTTGTAAACCTTTCGAGACCAAATGAACTCAGGAACTTGATCCCAGATCTCTCTACACTTTGAAGTCCACTAAATAATGTTCAAGACAAGATGGACGCTGTATGCAGATGTGAGAAAGAAATCTTAAGCAATGGCAACAGCTTAGAGGAGGATTCCAAGCCCATCAGCCATGCCCCTTGTTTCTCAATGTACTGTGTGATCTTCTGGCAAAAGGGCAAGCTGACACCCCCAAAATGCCCCCTCTTTCAACTCAAAGAGTTCACTGTGTCCCTTCTGTGTGCCAAGATTACATGATTACATAATGATGCAATGATAGGTAATGAGTGGATAGAGGTACACTGGCTTTTAAAAAATCAAAACAAAAACAAACATGATCCACATTTATTACAACTCAAGGCCAACTGGCAGGGAGGCAAGATCTGCAAGAGGCTTTTAAACTAAAGATCTAAAGACCGTCCTTCTTACATCCCAGTGCCTGGGGGACTTGTTCTGGGACTGAGGATAATTTAGTTAGAAACAAAACCCAGATAACATGAGTAGGGATTGGTAACTCTAAAGTTTCCAGTTAGTAAACAGGAAAGAACCCTCTTTAGGGTCCAAGCAATCTGGGTTGAAGTGAAAGTTCTGACATTTACCTTGCTTATCTGACCTCATGCAAATCATTCAACTTCTATGAGCCCTTTAAAAAAAAAATCTGGAAAATAAATATCAGCACCCAAGTCCTATTCATCTCACACGGCTGTGTCATCATCCAAATGGAAAAAGAAAAGGTATTTGAAAATGCTTTGTAACTTGTAGGTCATTATGCAAATAATTGATCTGACTGTTGTATACTATGCTTTCATATACACTGGTAAGTGATTCAGAACGGGAAGAAAAGAGGGAGGGACGACGGAAAGAAGCACCAAAAGAGAAGCTACATTAGAGAAGACTGGGAAAGAACTGAGGGAAAGAGAGAAAAAACCTCTGCCATGGGAAAGGAGGAATAAAAAGAAAAGAAGGGAAGTCACGAGAAATCTGTGCGGGTACAGTAACAAATAAATCCCCCAGCACGACAGCCTTCTGCTGAAGCATTTCATTTTCCCACAACATAATGGTGTGTTATTGCCCATTATCTGTTCTGTCAGTGCCAGAGTCGATATTAAATGAGGGGCAGCTGCATGTAGCTGCCATTTTTTCAGCTGTCTTCACGTTGCCATAGAGACCCGGTTGTTTCTCAGTGAACCTGCCAGGGAAGCCAGGGGGAGGCAGGTGGAGGGGAAGCAAGTGCTGCTGGGGGATGGGGTGTCAGGGGGCAGAGAGAGGCGCGCGGGGAGCGGGGCAGGGGCTGGGACGGAAGGAAAGCCAGCTCAGAGCTCGGCCGTTTTCAAAAATGCCATCTATATTGCTGAGGCGATCCCCTGGCGATGGAAATGGCTCCCCACTCCAGTGCTCTGGCCTGGAGAATTCCATGGGATCGCAGAGAGTCGGACAGGACTGAGCGACTTTCACTTCACCAGGCAGCAGACCCTCCGCCCCGGGGCCTCTCAGGCCCTACAGGGGCGCGGCACACAGCCGAGATCATCACAGATCCCTCCTCTCATCACAGGCTCCATCCTCTTCTCCCTCCACCCACCGCTTCACCTGCCCCCTGGTGCCCGCCTTCTTAGAGAATCCTGAATGGTCGCCATTCAGAAGAGAAAAGCCAGTTTCACATAAGACATTCAGACCTGGACCTGCAGAATCTGTATATTTTCTTCAAGAACTTTTTTTTTTTTTTTTTTCACAGAATGATGGATTTGTAAATGTATGTAGGACTTTAGAAATCACTGAATGGGTCTAGTGACATGTAACAGAGGTCAGGCTGGCATGAGTGACCAGCACAGACCCCGGGGTGATGGGCCTGCGGAGGATGACAACTGACTCTTCACCCAATAGGGGCAACAGCTCTTGTGCCCTTGGAAGAACAGGAACCTGGTTGGCCAGATCTTCTGATTTAAAAAAAAAAAAAAGAATCCAGGCATCTCTATTTTTGAGTAAAATCTCCAATTGTTAAACGTTGGCTCAACTTAAAAAATACATGTATTTCTGCATGCTAGATACATGGACTGTCAGTTTGCAATTGAATGTGATTTTTAAATGAGGCTTAAAAAGGCTAAGAAACTAGATCCACCTCTCTGTCTTCCCAAATATAACTTGCGCTTCCATAATTTGTCTCCCTCCTTCCTCTCACCTTCCTTTCTTTCCCCCTCTCCCCATTACACAGTGGGAAGTAAACGGGGCTGTGAATGTATTAATGCTGCGGTCCCCATCCAGCAACAGCCCCCAAATATGCTGATGGCTGCCTGCCTCCATATGCTCAGTCCTCTTCCTGGAATTCCTCTCCCTCCTGCCCTGTCCCTCTGTGCTCGCCTCATCCGTCACAACACAGTTCAAGCCCCATCTCCTCCAGGCTGCCTTTGTGAAGTCGGGTCTACGTCAGATGCCTCTTCTCCAAGTGTTCTGGTCCCTGATACATTTATGGTAGTATTGTCATACCATGCTGTGGTGTTCTTTGAGGTCAGGGACCATGCCTGGGCCACTCACTTCTATGTCATGGCACACTGTCAGTTATCATAACTGATTACTGATTGAATGAACTACCCATCTCAGTTGACAAAGAAATAAGGTTATTTTCTAAATCTGTTCTGACTTCCTTCCCAGACATCAATACAACTAACTGATCAGTGACAAAGGGATCAATAAGAAGAGTTTCCTTGCCCACACTACACTTCACACCAGACTTCCAGTGCTTCCCTGTCAATCACCATGTCCCAACTAGGGAGAATTCAGAGCGGTATGTACCTAAGAATGCACATAAATACATGCATACATAAATAAGTGGATCTATTTGTTTAAAAACAGGAAAGAGAAATGTCTGAATACACAGACACATCTGGGATATATTGGTTCCACATAGTGGCTTTGGATGGCAACACTGGTAGCCCATCTCTTTGGGCTGAACGTGGGTTCTAGGTCAGGATGTCCATAATACAACTAGATGGGGAGTTTTGACATCTCAGACCGACATCAAGGACTCCAGTGTGACTCCCATCTGAACCATACACAGAACCATGAGCATCACCAACAACATTCTACAACTTTTGTTTCTTGTCTCTGGTGCCTTTTATGCCTCAACAGTTTTCTCTTAGCAAAGGGCCATTTCCCCTCCTGTCTCTATTTTTCATTTCAAAGGCTTAAAAGCAAAATCTTCCCACATTACTTACATAGTAACCAACTTCAAGCTTCCCCTAATAGCCATGTTCATACTAGCTTCAGAGTACCCAGAAAACACTTGGGACTATTGGCAAGCCAGCTCTTTAGCATCTTACAAATGTTAACCCAAAGATGTCCCCTCGTAGAAGAGGGGCTATGGATACTTAAGGGCATGAATAAGGATAGACTGCCATGTCCTTCTGGTGGCTCAGATGGTTAAAGCGTCTGCCTACAATGTGGGAGACCCGGGTTCAATCCCTGAGTTAGGAAGATCTTCTGGAGAAGTAAATGGCAACCCCTCCAGTATTCTTGCCTGGAGGAGCCTGGTAGGCTACAGCCCATGGGGTCAAAGACTCGGACACGACTGAGCAACTTCACTTTCCTTTGCCATGTCCTTAAATAAACACACAGTCACAGAAACCTCAACACAAACCAACGCTTGAACTGGAGAACAGCATCATAGCATGCCGGGATCCACCATTACTTACCAGGATGGAACTATCCATTTTTACTCAAAGTACATTTGATAGGAACAGATTTGATAGGAAGGTGCTCCACGATCAGGTCACTAAGAAAGGGCTCTGCCTGCTACAGGCTTGGATCCTCAGCCTTTAGCACAATGCACATAGGAAAGTGGAAAATAACAAAACTGACCTAAAGAGGCAATTAGGAGGACCTGCAAACTCCTCGTGGCTGCAGGAGGATGGAGGGGACTGAGTGAAAGGAAGCAAGCTCCCCATCTCAGGACACTGGGCCATAGCTCAGGTCTGCCTAAAGAGGCAGTTGTCCTGAGTGCTTAGACTTTGGTCCCTTGGGACTAATAAAAGGAGCCAGTTCAAAAAGAAAAAAAAAAAAAAAAAAGACAGGCAAGGAGGATAGGGTGTAGCCATGGAAGCTTAACAGGAGAAGAATTCCTATTTTAAGATTCATCTCTGAAGCCTCAAACTACTGATCTTCTTGTAATAAAATTATGCCACTGCAGTGAATGCTTTGCACGAGTAGAGACATCACTGGGCAACCTGAGGTGCGGGGAAAGCAGTGCTCCCTGCAAGCTGAGAGGGAGCTCTACCTACACACCTCAGAAACCTATCGAAGCCTCCTCACAAAAGCTTATGACAGTCTGAGACCCAGCAGACCATGTGACTACGATCATAAAAAGTCTAGCCATGCCAACCAGAATCTCACAGAACCCATCCTCGGACGATGGGAAGCAGGAAATGATGAGAATTACCTAAAGCCATGGAGCCTTAAGGAAAATGCTTCCTCCTCAGTAAACAAAGTACCACAGCGTTAGTCTCCCACTCAGATATACACAGTACTGGAAAACAGTCACTATAATTTTTTTATTCCCCAACAAGAGCTTACTCCATTTGTGGAAAAGGACATGTTTTGACGTTGCAACAGAGAACGTACAATGGCTGTCTACACACTGTTGGTGTTTAGTCACTCAGTCGTGTCCAACTCTTTTGTGACCCCATGAACTATAGCCCGCCATGCTCGGTGTCCATGGGATTCTCCAGGCAAGAATACTAGAGTGGGTTGCCTTTTCTTCCTCCAGGGGATCTTCCTGACCCAGGGATCAAACCCACATCTCTTGCGTTGGCAGGCAGGTTCTTTACCACTGAGCCACCAGGGAAGCCCCTTGTAAACGCATGGTCAGGGGCTAGACGAGAAATGACCCCTAGTTGACTGTCTCCTGTGAAAGTAAGCCTCAGCTTCACTGAGGACTGGAACATTAAACTGTTAATACACTTGAGCTTAGAGAAGATTTATTGAGCACTCAGGACATCTCATTAGACTACTGGAATACAGACTGGAACAAGCCATGGCCGAACCCTTCTGGGGCTCGTAGTTAGCAGCCTCATGGGAGAGACAGTAAGTATTCATTTAAATATAATGTGATCTGAGAATACAGAACTGGCACACACAGCAAGGCTAAGGAGGAGGGTCAAGACAAACGGGGTGGTGAAACAGCTGAGCTAGTCTGGAAGAGTGGTAAAAACTGGCTAGTGAGGAAAGAAATAGTCTCCAGGCAAGGGAAAACAGCATGATCAAAGAAAACTTAGGTTGGTATTTCTTAACTAAAAATGTCAGATGAGGGTATGGCCTTGTCATGGACCACAAAGGAATCAGAGGGGAAAATAATTCCAAAGATATGCATTGGAGACAGCTTGTATTTAGAGCGCAAATCTATTTTTTAGGTGTTAATGCATAAAGCCCTAGAAAAAAGTGGTTATTGCCGTAAGGGGAAAAGACATCCCTTTGATTTTTCTAGTTTAAAGAAACTCATCTTTTCTTCTAGTCTTATACCCGTGTCCCTCTTCCTGCTTGATCGTTTTTTTTCATCCTACACCTCCTCCTCACATTTTTGTGCTGCTTAAAATAGTCACCATCTATCTCCTTCACACATTTTGTCATTCCACTAATCCTAAGGAATTAAAAGCATGCAGACAGACACAAACACACACACATACACAGACACACAAACACACACACACACACACACAACTGCAGTCACATGAAGATTCCATGTGCCGACCTGCATGATAATTTTGTTATTTTTAAAAAGCTGATGGCAGATCCTTCATTTAACAGTGAGTCCAGTATTTACATGTAGACATTTTGTACACCAATGAAAACTGACATTTTCCCACCTTGTTAAATACGATTTACTATTACACCACTTGAAACGTATGAAATCTGATTCTTCTGTTTATTTTTTAAAAAGAAATCCCAACGAATGTAGGTGTTTAAACATAGCATTTCTAGCTTGTGCTTGTAAAGGCTGTGAAATGAGTAAAGATTTTATAGAAAAATACTGAGAGACAGCATCTCCCATATTTTTCACTATTGTGTATAATATAGCTCCTTGCCTGGTAGCATTTTTATATGACATTATATTCCAAGATCTGACAGGGTTAGTTTTGATCTGACCTGAATGTCAAATTAGGGGCCAGAGACCCAATACATATTATTCACTCGGATTATTTTTTCCCCTCTGGATTTCTCTTAAACATTCCAATGGCATCACTCAAACAGAATTTCTCTCTCCTTTTATAGAACACAGTCATCTATTTCTAGCAGAATCTGTGTGCGAGATTTCAGCTTTTTCCTCGGAGCTCCAAGGAAATGTTATAACTTATACAATTAGATATCAAGATACTGATGATTCCTTGTTCTTGGAGAGTGAGCACAGTGGCATTGAAATTGACTCATCTCCTCGAAATACAGCAGAGCTCCTCTTGAGCCTCAGGGAGATTATGACTTAAAAGAAGCAGAGACAACTCCAAGTCAATTAGTGGGGTGGAAGGTGAGGAGGGAGAAGAAAGAAAATCAAAATCCTTTGCCTGATACTGTGTCTTTTAGATCCATGATTTTAGGGAAAGGTTCTGAGAAAAGCCTTTGATGGTGAATTTCCTAAGCTCAGGACCATGTGGTTTCAGAATCTGATCTTGAATATCTTTTGAGATGAGAGTCTTGAGAGGTAGGACTTGGTATTCAAGCCTCTGGTCTGTCATAACATCCAGGATGTAAGGATGGTACTAAAAATAGGGCTGAGGGCTGACTTTTAACATGGATATTGTTATTCTAAACTGGGCTAGTGAAGGGTTCTTATAAGTGTCTGAGGCTGACCAGCCTAAAGGTAAAGGGGTTTCTTTTGATACTCCCATTGGAGATGGCCAGTCATAGGCCTCTGAATGGCATTTGAGATGCTATGACTCTTTGCCCAATTAATGCCTTATCTCTTCTAGACACAAACTTCTCTCCAATAAAATCAACAGAACAAAGGATGTCTCAAATCCTTTTTAGGGATGACAAGCAGCTATGTTACAATCAAGCAAGTTTTCACTTTTTTGCCTTCATGATCAAAAGGAGAACGGATCTCAAAAATGCTAAAGAGGATCTTGCCTCGATTTAAAACTATATTTCCTATTACAGTAATTGGTATTCAACTGAGACCTTTGATTAGGGGGTTTCCTTTTCACACTCTTCTTGGGGTTATCCCTCTGTACCATCAACTCATAAGCATGAAGGATTATCCTGGTAACCCTCCTTCCTTTCTATACAAAACAAATGAATAAATGATATTTTCAAGTTCACCAAAAAACAAAAGGAAAGAAATTCATAGAAAGGCAGAAGAGGAAGTATAAAATCTGAGAGCAAATTCTCATTTTCATCACCATGACTGACACTGCCAACAGCATTTCCTATGACTGCATGCAGTCTGTGAAGGTCACTCTTTTTAGCTCATGGGGTTAGTCTAGGAGCTCCTGACCCTTGCGGTTGGCCATCCAAAGTCAAGAAGGTCCCAGGAGACAGGGAGAGGTCTTGTCCTGGTGATGTTGATTGGAATTAATCACAGCCCACAGTCACAAAGAGGCAGGCAGTAAAATGAACATGTGTAAGGCCACAGCGGCTATTATCATAATTCCTAATTATGACTGTTTAGAGGTCTCCCAAGGAATATAATTAAGTTTAACATGCCAAGCGATAAAGCAAAAAATATGAATCCATCTTCTGTCCTCCCCTACCACCCGCCAATAATTCCTCTAGCTTCCTAAATTATGGGTAAGATCCTCCACCCTGGCTCTGTTTTTCTCACAAGTGGCACCGTCAAAAGGAATTTATTCTTCAGAGGACAAGACAGTTGGCTGGGAACTCCCACAGCTGCTGCAGGAAGCCCAGGATTTCAGTTAAAGTGCTCTTGATTGCTGACCTTAAGACTAAAAAAAAAAAAAAAAGAAAGAAAGAAAATACGATGGATAAAGAAATGAGGATCCTTGTGAAGTAGGTAGTCAGGCACTTTAATGTCATAAGAACAAACAGGGCTAAAGGAAAGCAAGAAAGGGCAATGGAGAAAACTTTTGGGCATCCTGGGGACAGGTAAGGGGCATGCTATTTCTAGCAATTTTATTTGGAAGTTCTGATGTGTGTGTGTGTGTGTGGGCGCACGCGTGTGTGTTTAAGTCTACTGCCCACTACCCCTCAAAAGAGGGGGAAAAATCTGCAAATGAATGGTTGAATTGGAATTGGAAGACTCCAGGGTAACAACTTGCTGCCTTGTCACCCCAGGCTGAGTACAGAACAGGCCTGCAGGCTCTGATGCCCCTTGACCCTAACTCCTGACCTGAGGCCATGGATGAAGGGAGGTGGTCATCTGACTTCTTCTGCAGCTAAGGTCATTCTAAAAGAGTTTCTTCCCTTTGAGCACCACGGTGGGTTTATGACTTGACCAGAGTTATCTTTACTCAAAGGACTCCAAAGGCACCAGGCTGGTTCAGAATGGCACTCAATGCTCCTAGCCTTAGCCAGAGGTTCAAGGTGATGAGAGATCGGAGTAGGGGGTTGATTCTATCGAGTCTAAACACACACAGATGGGACCATGACTCTCAGACCAGAAAATGATCTTCCTAAAACTGGAGACCCCTCAGAGCTCCTGTGGTTCCTCCTGAGCTCACTACTCTCTCAACAAAAGCTGTACTGACCCACAAAGATGCATCAGACATGAGGAATTAGAAAAATTGCACAGTTCACTTTTCTTTCCCATATCAACCCTGCTCACTCAGATCAGTCCCTGCCATCAGCAAAGAGGAAAGAACCCAGGTGACCTGAATAGAAGGCCAAGCAAGAAGAGAGGAGAGCAGGCCTGATAAAACCACGAGGCTCTAAAACCTAAGGCACAACCTTCTCCATGGGAGAAGGACTCTGCTTGCTTTTGGAGGTAGATTTCTTTGGAATTAAAAAAAGTAGCTGACATGAAAAGCAAACCCGATTTTTTCTTCCCTGCGAGAAGCCTCTATATCCCATATGTATTCAAAAAGAAAATTGTTTTCTGAAGGTGAAGCACCAAGAGTGATTTCTATAGAATTAATCACTGTGAGTGTTTGAAAGGAGGATGACAGGAGACCTTGAGATTCCTCATGAGCTATGCAGGTCGGCAGCTCATCTCAGATGACTTCATTGTGATTCACGCAGAACAGCAGCTCTTAAAGCCAAGTCCACCTATGAACACCATCCCGAGCTAGGGCAAGGGAACTCCCAAGTAACTGCTACCATTTTGCCAAACTTCTCAATGACCAGATTTCCTGAGATAGGATCTTAATCTGCAAGGAGAAACCCAAGGAGGGGAGAATTCAGCCAAGCATGTGAGGAACCCAGATGGGAAGGAGCACATGTGGAATAAACCTTTTTAGCATGGGGCAGTCAGTCCATGGGGCCCCAAAGAGTCAGACATGAATGAGAGGCTGAGCACACAGTTTAAAATAAATCCACGAGTCTACACCTGTTGGCGGAAGGGGCCAAGTTGGAAGGAGATGAGGGTGCCAAAACGATCAAAGTATCAATACTCTTCAGGTTATAGAAAGACCAAAAACTGTCATGAAGGACTACCTTCATTAGATCATTGCTGCTGCTGCTGCTAAGTCGCTTCAGTCGTGTCTGACTCTGTGCGACCCCATAGACGGCAGCCCATCAGGCTTCCCCGTCCCTGGGACTCTCCAGGCAAGAACACTGGAGTGGGTTGCCATTTCCTTCTCCAATGCATGAATGTGAAAGGTGAAAGTGAAGTCGCTCAGTAGTGTCCGACTCTTTGTGACCCCATGGACTGTAGCCCACCAGGCTCCTCCATCCTTGGGATTTTCTAGGCAAAAGTACTGGAGTGGGGTGCCATTGCCTTCTCCGCATTAGCTCATTAGCTGACCATAATAGGAAATTACCATGAAGAAGCTCTGTATTTTATTCACAAAGTTACCGTAGGACCAAAAATAATAGCCCCGGGCATTGTTTGAGAGACTCAGGAAGTGTGTTATCTCACAGATGGATTTCTTTTAAACTGTGTGCCCAGTCACTGGGTTGTGTCTGACTCTTTGCAGTCCTGGACTGTAGCCTGCCAGGCTCCTCTGCCCATGGAATTTTCCAGGCAAGAATACTGGAGTCGGGTGCCATTTCCTAATCCAGGGGATCTTTCCCACCCAGGGATTGAACCCGCATCTCTTATATCTTCTGCATGGTCAGGTGGATTCTTTACTACTAGCACTGCCTGGAAAGCCCCTTTTAAAGTAGGAACCCATTAAAAGGTATTTGCTGGCCTGTTCTGTACTCATTCATGATACTGGAAGAGTGTGTTTGAAGACTTTGTATAAGAATCCAGACTCTATTAAAATAACATTTTGTTTAAAAACTGTATCCAGATATTCTTTTAGAGACGAACCTTACACAGCTCCCGGACACAGTCAGGCAAATGTCAAAGGACAAATAAAGCTGATGAAACCCTGAATGAGGGCAGTGTAGAGTCAGCCTAGAAAAATACTTGAGCGGTAGAATTCCAAGACCGGGTGGCAAATTAGAGGTAACAGAGGAGTAGATGGGATGAGCAAGGGAAGAAGTGTGGGTAATGATCAGTCCATTAAGTCTTTCATTCTCTCCATTCAGTTCTACTCTTCTCCTGAGAAACAGACACAACTTTTGTGGAGCAGAGAATGAGTTTAGATTTAGATGTGTTATTTGAGGTGCTTGTGGGGCAAATCGGTTGAAATGTTTAATAGGAAGCTGGTCTGAAGCCCAGGAGAAGGAGATAGGGGCTGGGAATTTGAAGCTGAGGCTCATCAGCATTGAGAGGATGCTTGAACTTGTCCAGAAGGAGGATTACAGGAGAAGGAAAGGGGAGCCAAGGGCAGAGCCTTCAGGAGCACCAGCATTTCATAAGCAGCCAAAAGGAGTGAAGCTCTAACAGGGGATAAAAGAAGCAGAGGGCAATCAGACAGCCCAGAAGCCAAAGGCAGAGGAAGCAGATCCCCCTGTAAAGCTGCGCAGCACTGTCATCAGGTATGAACACGGAGGTCAGTGTTACCTGGAGGAGAGGAAGGGAGGCCCGAAAGGACAAGTGATTACATTCTTGACTTGGTCACAACATGTGTGATCAGGAAGGCTGTCATGAGTGAAATATAAATATCTTGAAGCTGGGGCACTTTCGGCACCAGCTGATAGGAGCCACCTGCTCTCCAAGTGCTGCTGTATAACAAGACGGGGAGCATGAAAGCTGGGTAAGAAGTGGGTCAAATTCTAGAGGTTCCCATGCACCCAGGACCATGATCAATGCAGAAAAAAAACTGAGTAATAAGCAAGGTTTTTCTTTAAGACCACCCCCCATACACTCCTCCATGTGCCTCTCCCTCTCTTGTCCCTAAAGCACCCATCACTGAATCTAGTTAAAGGTGTTACTTCAGCCATCTGTGAGCTGAGAAGGGAGAGTATGATATGCAGTGGAGAGCTTCCAGAAGTCTCATAAGTCACCTTCTGCCATCCACTGCCTGGCCCAGCCTGCAGTCGGCAGCTCCAATCTTCCCACCACCACCCATCAAGCCTCCTCACATGGGATTTAATCCCCGCTGCCCATTCCATCTCTTTTTCCCCATCATCTAACCTTGTCCCAGCAAACACCTGAGAATCACCACCAGTATCCTTGGTGTGTTAGCTCATGAGGGCTTTCCAAAGTTGAAGAGATGTTTGCAAAGAGTGAAAATAGAGTGATCGGGTTAAAAACTAATATCATGAACAGGTAAAGAAGATGTGGTACCTATATACAATGGAATACTACTCAGCCATAAAAAGAAGGCAATGAGACCATTTGCATGAACATGGAGGGATCTAGAGATTATTACAAGAAGTGTAAGTCAGGAGAAAGACAAATACCATATGATATCACTTGCACGTGGCATCTAAAACATGACACAAGTTAACTTCGCAACGAAACAGAAACAGAGCCACAGACAGAGAGACCAGACTTGCTGTCAGCGGGAGAGAGGCGGAGGGAGGGATGGACTGGGACTCGGGGCTTCGCAGGTGCAAACTAGTATGTGTTGGACAAACAATAAGATCCCACTGTATAGCGCAGGGAACTAGATTCAATTCTCCGTGATAAACCATAATAGAATAAGAATATGTGAAAGAATACGTTTATGGATAACTCAATCACTTTGCTGTACAGCAGAAATTAACGCAGTGTTGTAAACCAACTATACTTCAGTAAAATAAGTTCTAAAAAATTCTAATCTCAGGCTGTAAACACAACAAGTCAGCAGGACTGAGTGAATGACTGAATTGGAGGTTGGTGCTGTTTGGGGTAGCAATGGGGGCTGGAGAAATGTGGATAAAAGGAATAGCCGATGGTGATTCTAAAGCTTGTAAGACAAAGTGTGCAGGTAGGGAGCACAGGCTCCAGTATAAAAAGCATTCTTGTAGGTAAACTGTCCTTAGAAGGTACCTTAACTGTGCAATGGAAAAAGTAGGGAATGAAAACTAAGATTGAATTTCTATTATAAAGTAATAAAGGTAATCCAAGCTCCTCATTTATAAAGGAAGAACTGCAACATGCTGTAAAAGAGGATCATTTGAACACTCAATAGCTTTACCAGTATAAACTACACTCTAAAGTTCATCGATGGAAAGCCACCACTGTGCTGTCATAGAACTCTTATTCAACACCATGAAATGTCTTATTTCTACCCATTCCCTTTCCCTGGCTTATACTGTTGAGGGGAAAGTCAAAGAGGAGTTTTGCTACATCCTTGGGTATTCCTTCCCAAAGGATAGGAGTGCTGGCACACCAAATATTGCCTTGTCCATGCCCTGTGGACTTTGGGACTCTCCTGGCAGAAGAGGTCATATTGCATATTATTCACCCCACTACACACTTCGGCCTCTCCATAAATCAATCCTCTTATTTAACTGCCTATTACCAAGGGCAAAAGTCAGAGTAAGGAAACCCTACTGAGAACCCTCTACCTAAAGCTCCAGGTCAACAAGATGCATATGACCTTCAGCAATTCATTTCTTTCTTTCCTTTTTTTGCAATTAGTGTCTAGAGTTCTAGCCTTCTTGGAATAATCTCCACCTAGATCCACCTTCAATTTTACCTGAAAAAGCATTTAAAATCTGAACCATGATAATATATTCTGCAAAGACCCTGAATGCCTTCAATGACAAGTGCCCCCAGACTGCCTTCCTCCCTTGCAATCCTTAGCCAATTACTAAGATGCTGGCTCCTTCTGCTCTCACTGCATAGAACCCTCTTTTCAAATCCAAATGTTAAAAAGCCTCATCCATATTAACCAGCTCCCCTTGGGAAGTGTTAATTGGAAAACCACGTAACGATATCCGTTTGCTGGAGACATCTAACCGAGGCAGAAGTGACACAAGCAAATGTGTGACTAGTAAGAGAAGATTCCAGGTGCCTTGGCTACACCCCAAACACCAACACCTGACCTCAGAAGAAGCCGGCACACTGCAGCTCTGCAGCTGACTCTGGGCAAACCAAAGACCTTTCTGTGCAGCCAATCTCGCCTGCAGAAATAGGAGGGGTGGTATACCCTCTGCATCATCTCAAGTCAGGAGGGGTGCTGAAAGGCTCCCTGAGCTCCCCTGTGATGCTCTGTGTTCCCAGGGGGCTCTGTGAACTCTGGCTCAAGCTCAGGTACATCACCAAACCAACAGAAATCTAACTGTGGGTTAGGAGCTGTGCACTCAGCTCCATTCCAGCCACTAGAGGGCAAGAGTCCTGTGCTCTCCAGGGGCCCTGGTTCCATCAACTGAAAGAGGAGTCAATTGTATACAGGTGCATCACTGACTCCACGGACGTGAGTCTGAGCGAACTCCGGGAGTTGGTGATGGACTGGAAGGCCTGGCGTGCTGCAATTCATGGAATTGCAAAGAGTTAGACACGACTGAGTGACTGAACTGAACTGAACACTGCCATGTGCCTAAAATTGAAGACTATGGCAATTATCCATGAAAATGTGCTACTCAAGGTCTGCTACTCTGTACGGTTTCGAGGTCCATCCTCTGCTTTATCTTGTCAACCTGTCTATGCAAGTTGGCTCACAGCTGTAAGCCAGTGACCCTTGGAGCTCTGCCTTTCCAAGGGTGAGTGTTAAGGTCCTACTTCTAATTCCACAGAAGTCAGCATCAGTAACCCACTGTCTGAGTCTTTCTGGGATGACAGCAATCTGCCAAGAAGGATCAGCCATGGCTTCTTGACTCCTGGACCCTGTTGCCCCTCCTTGTCTGAGCAACCCCTTGGACTACAGGCACCCTTTGGATCCCCCTGAACCGCAGCCACCCTCTACATACCCTTGGCCGTGAATGCTCCTTGCAGCTCCCTGAATCATGGCCACACCTTCTATTCTCTAGAAAGGACTCAGACTGATGAGAAAATACTGACTTGGGTTGAAAGATGGTGGCAGTGAAGGAGAGGCTTCCCTAAGCAAAAGGAAAAGTCAATCTGTAGTCTTAGAGTAAGGAAGTCCCTTGGATATTTAATCCCAATCTCCCTCTTATCGACTTCCCTGGTGGCTCAGACGGTAAAGCGTCTGCCTGCAATGCGGGAGACCTGGGTTTGATCCCTGGGTTGGGAAGATCCCCTGGAGAAGGTAGTGGCAACCCACTCCAGTACTCCTGCCTGGAAAATCCCATGGACAGAGGAGCCTGGTAGGCTACAGTCCATGGGGTCACAAAGAGACAGACACGACTCAACAACTTCACTTTCTTTCTTTCCCTCTTAACAGGCAGAAGAATTAAGGTCCAAAGAGCTTTCATGGCTTGCCCAAGGTCAACCTCCTTAATGACAAAGGCTGGCCTACTCCTACCCCTGGTCCCTGACATATTCTTTCCCCTACCCCAAGGAGCCTCTGCAGAGTTCTTGGTGAGATAAAAGACGAGGAATTCATCAAGTCCTATGCAACCAGATTCAGATGCTCAAAGAGAAAGAGCAGAGGGTTTTAGGGTCATGAGAATGATGTCAACCAGTGACATCCCAAGGAAGGTGTGTGGTTATAGCCAGTTTAAGTTAGATACTCAGGCAAAGCAAAGCAGCCTTTATTTAGGCTCAAACAATGGTGTTAGGGAAAGTACAAAAACTTCCCCAGTTTTTGAAATCACACATTTTAGAATAAATTTAAGACAGTATAACTTCTCTATTTTATCTTTAATTACACACAGGGAAGAGTTACAGACTCTTAAAGGAATTTCAGATACAGTGAACAGGTCAAAGGGAGATTTTTCTATAAGGGACTCATCTACATACTTCTGAAGTCAGACCACTAAGTTAACTTTTCTTTCTGCCCTTCTCTGTGGGACAGATTCCACACAGGTTACAGCATCCCAGACGGCCTCCGCTGCTCCCAGTCTTCTTTAGCAACATGCTGGCTGCATCAGAGAGGTCCAGAGGCTGCCCTCCTATCTTCTATGCCTTTCAGGGTGAAAGAGAAATAAGAGGGTCTTCCCAAGATATTCTGCTTGTTGATCTGAAATCCTAGGACTTGCCCAGCCTCCTCTGCATTAGCCAATATCAAACACAACCAGAAATTTTTGCAGCTCCCTCCTTGCTACGTGATCTTCATAACCATTACAGGAGCTGTTTTCTCTTTATTTCCATTAATTAATTATTCTGTTTCGACTGGGCCCTCAGAGCTCTGACAGGGGTGGGAAGAGGGCAACAACTTTATTAATAAAGTCATTATATTACATCTAGAGGTAATTGTGATGCAAGAAAGTGAACAAAGGACATCTGAGTAACTGAATAAGAGACCACATGTCTCCCCACCTCACTTTAATAATTCCCAGGTGTCTCACTGGCTCTTTTCCTGCGAGCTATCTCTTCAGGCCCCTGACGGCTCTCTCTCCTGCTCTTTTAGAATATAACATACAGAACTCTAATGGTTCCACAGATCGGTGTTGTCAGAGGCAGAATAATGATGGTTTCATTTGACTAGTGGTATAAGGATTAGTAATAACACACTTATATAGTACTTTCAAGAACGCACTTTCACATCTGTTGTCTTGTAGAATTCTCACAACAAACCTGAAGGGTAGCTGGAGGAGGTCTCGGCACCTCCGTTTCACAGGTGGCAAAACCACAGTAGAGACAGTTAACTGATGCCTCCCCTCAACTACAGGCTTGTTGTAGTACTGCCCCGGGGCCCGCTCACCCTGAGACCTAGCTCTTTCTCTCCCTAAGTAAGTAAAGTCGCTCAGTCGTGTCCAACTCTTTGCGACTCCATGGACTGTAGCCCACCAGGCTCCTCCATGCATGGGATTTTCCAGGCAAGAATACTGGAGTGGATTGCCATCTCCTTCTCCAGCGGATCTTCCTGACCCAGGGATCGAACCTGGGTCTCCTGCAGTGCGGGCAGACGCTTTACCATCTGAGCCACCAGGGAACCCCAAACAACAGCTTAAACGGCAAGGAGACCCGGGGGGAAACACCATCCCACTGGAACTGCAGATAACCATTTGGGTTTTAGTTCAGTATCTGGAAATACCGTGTGGCAGTAACCCCTATGGCAGAGATACTGATATAAGTAAGAAGGAGGAAGGAAAGAGCAGTTTGCCCAGTAAGATCTTCACTCAGGGTCTCTCAGCCTCTGGGCTGTGAGCATTCGGGTCCAGCAGTTCTTTGTTGTGGGGCTGTCCTGGTCATCACGAGATATGAGCAGCAGCTCTGGTTGCTACCCACTAGATGTCAGTAGCTCTCCCTCTCCGCCTCCCCGTGTGACAAGGCAAACTGTCCCATTATCCCTGCCAGTCCCTGTTATAACTGCCAGTCATCCCCTCGGGGTGCAAAATTCCTCTTGGTTGAATCCATGATATTATGATATACATAGCTTCTCTCTCGATCTTTCTGTCTCCTTCTCTCCCCACCCCTACCCCCGCCCTAGGAGGTATTTCCTGGACTACTCATCCCCAGTCAAGATGGCGAAAAGTCCATACTTATGAGTTTGAAGCTTCCTTCTATCTCTTCTTCGATGAGCCATCGTGGGAGAGTTCTCTTATCTCTTAGAGCCTCAGATTCCTCGCTGGTCAAATGTGAATTACACCATCTATGTTCTATGACTTGCATGAGGAAGCCTGGCATTCTGCAGTCTATGGGGTCACAAACAGATGCGAGTGAGAGACTGAAATAAATGAGATGATGTATATACAGGCTGAGCGTGAGGTCTGAATCAAACCAAGCATCCAATAATATATTGCCAGCATTATTTTGGAGGAAAGAAAGGATTTGGACTAGATGATACATAACTGAGGATGACCCCCTCAGGTAGAGTTTGCTCCAGCTGCCCCCTCCTACAAGGCACTGTCCCAGAAGAATTACTGTGCACCCAGGAGAAGAGCAGTGACTTCACTGTGAATATAAAGGACTTAGAAGCCCATTAACAGGCTCTGCCTCTCCTTGGGTGACCCAGCAGACGTTGTCATTAATGGCGAGAACGTTTATCCTTGGATATGCATCTCTGTGACCTGCCCGAAGTCTGACACTCTGATTACTTGCTGTGGCCTACAAGATCTGGCCACTGCCCTTTTTACCACCCTTACCCACATACCACTTTCCCCTTCATCTGCTCTTCTTTCTGTTCCTGAATCTCCAAGCTGGCCCTGGCTTGGTGTTGGTCTCACAGTTAGAGCCTCCTGCTTGGAATACTCTGCCCCTAGAATCCTCTCTCTCTCTGTGGCTTCACTGAGCTCTTGGCTTAGATGTCACTTCTTTACAGAGTTCACCCCTGACCTCCAAGTAGCCTTATTCTAGCCACCTTCCGTCTCCTTACCCTCCCTCACTCTCAACTCTCTTGCTTTTTTTGTCTGCATCTCCCCTCACAATGTTAGTTTTAAGAGACCAAGGGCTTTCCTTTGTCCGCCATCATAGCCTAAACACTCAGAACTGTGTCAGGCCCAGGGCAAATAGTCTAGAATACTTCTTGGATAAATAGTTAAACGGCCTCCTCAAGAGCAAGTCCCATGTCCCTATAGCTCCCACGATACCTGACACTGGTTGACAGGCGACGCTCAGGGACTAGTCAATTGACCTGCAGTATTTACTGAGCACCAACTGTGATCTCTGGAAGCTGCTAAACCTCGGAAAACTTTTCCTGAGAGGCCAGCTCTGTCCTTGAAGAGGAAAGACAAAAAAGGGATGGAAAGCATAGCCCACAGTGTCCTCTGGAATTCCTCAATCCTTCATGGCTAAATCTGGCACTGACACTTAGTATTAGGAAGTGGGCTGGAATGGGGATTTCGGGTGTGGACTCCAGGCCCAATTATGTACCCACAGAGGTATGCAGGAAGGACCTTAGGGATGTCCACATCATCCAAGGAGTTACACTGTCGGTTGCCCTGGAAACCAGCCAGGTCCTCAGCAGCCGTCCTGACGGCCACTCACCACGACCTGTGGGGCAGCCCAGTCTGTCCCCGTCACACACCTTGCTAGGAGTTCCCTGTTTGTTTAAGAGCAGAGGTCAGAACAGCAGTGTGTTCAGGGGCAGGGAACCGTCATGACCTCACAGATGCTGCCTCTGGTCTGTGGTGCACAGACCCTGCCCTGTGAGCCAGCAAGGGCCCCTGAGGTCTGCAGAACCCCTCGGAGACCTGGTCCTTCACACGGGGCCAGCGGCCCGCTGGGCTGGCTGGGGAGCAGGCACACCCTGGACTCCGGGGCTGCCGCTTCCACATTTAGACTGCATCGCATTACCTCACCACCAGCCAGTCGGCACCTCCCAGGTCTCAGCACACGTCCTCCCCTCGGCCACAGACATCGCCTTGCGTCCCTGTGCGCTCCTGGAGCACGCAGCGCCCAGGGCCGGCTGGAGTCTGCTGGGGTGGGGTGTGGGGGGAGTCGCGGGGCAGAAGGAGAAGGGAGGCCACCAGACCCACTGGCCACCCGCATCCCCTAGCCCAGGGCCCTCCTCCACCACGCATGCCCCGTGAGCACCACAGAGTGCAGTAGCTGACAGGCCCGGCCCTCTCAGTTGGGAGGCAGGTGGCAGGAGGGTACAACAGGGTGAGGAGAGCCTTCAGCCTGCTCACAAGAAGCTGAGCTCTAAGCCACCGTCCAGAGGATGGGTGAGGTCAGTGGTCTACAAACCCCTTTAAGCCAGGCCCATGGCAGCTATGCCCAGGGTGAGGATGACTGTTTGCCCACTTCCTAACCCCAACCCCGGCTCACCTGCGCCCAGGACCAAATTTCAGCCCCTGGCATCTCCAGCGACCAAACAGAGGAGCAGAGACTAATATTTTAGGAAATCAGAGGGTCCCTTACAACCAAGACAGACCCAAGTTGTTGAAGTGAGAGGCTTGGATCTTGGGATGCAAATGAGCAAGTTGGACATGGAACCGGCTTACTGGTGGGTTCCCGTGTACCTAGCCCATGCTCAGGGGAGCTGGCTCCCAGGGGACAGGGACAAGAGAGAGAGACTGGGGTAGGTGGGCTTGCAGTGAAGCTGTACCACCCACTGCTGTGGGATGCACACACCCCCCACCCACCCCACCCGCTGGCCTCCTGCAAGGTCTGCAAGCTCATTCTAGAGGGAGATGGTCAGAGAAGGGCCTTTTATCTCCATGCTGTCTCACTTCAAAGGTTTTTCCCTCTAGATAGAAGCAGAGATGTTAACATATCTTTAAGTAAAGAAAAGAGGGGAGTGTAGGGGACAGGATGGGAAGCCAGGATAAATCTTTACAAAGTGTTCAATATTTTACACAAACACAGCTCTCCAGCAGCAACCACATTTCCACAGATGTGCCACTTGTGAGCACGGTTAATAGCTCTGCACACACCGGGGACGGAAGTGTGGCCAGGAACACAGGGGAGAGATACTAATGAGAAGCAAAATCAGACGACTCAGGAAAACCTCCATTCAACCAAGCCAAGTCTCTGGGCACACTCAAGGGGCAGGGGTCCCTTCCTGCGCCTGTGGTTTTCCTCCCCACTTGCAAACCAAGAGGGCACCTCCAGTTAGACTTCCTGTAGGGACGCTGTCAGCATCTCCCTCGGGAGAGGGATCCATGTTCCAGACCATCTTGCCAGTTATCCAGCCCCCAGGTGTCACACCCCATGCCCAGAAGGGAGGTATCACAAGTACAGATGACAGTCACACAATGGGTCTGCCACGCACAGAACAGATTGCACCATTCCTAAAGTGATGGGCTGCACTTAGAGTGCCCATGAGGACTTCCCTGGTGGTCCAGTGGTGAAGAGTCTGCCTGGCAATGCAGGGGTCACAGGTTCGATCTCTGTGATGGGAAGATTCCACGTGCCACGGAGCAACTCAGCCTATGCACCACAGCTGCTAAGCCTGTGCTCCACCACCACTGCGCCCACATGACACACACAACCGCTGAGGCCTGCAAGCCTAGAGCCCGTGCTCCTCAACAAGAGAAGCCACCACAATGGGAAGCCCGGGCACCGCAACGGAGAGTAGCCCCCACTCACTGCAACCAGAGAAAGCCCGCACACAGCAACGAAGACCCCAGCAGAGGCCAAAATAAAGTGCCAATGACATGTTATCGAGGCAAAGAGGTAGCAGCCTGAGAGCAGCCATGGGAAATTGATCCTGATGTCATGCTTAGACAGTAGGGTTATTCTCTCACCTCCCGGCCCTCAGTTGAAAAATCTGGGTAGGAAGACATATTTTCCTTTAATACAACCACCATGACAGTTGGAAAGTGATTCTTCAAGGTGGAAGCAGGCCAGGAAGGAACAAAAGCCACCCCATGTCAGAAGACACACGATAATGTCTCCTTAAGTCACCGCCCCATTCGCAGAGTAACTGATGGGGGACCGCTCCGGCATCAGGCCAAATCCCAACAACCACTTGTGAAAGATGAAGTGGGCCCTGAAAAGAGGTTAATAAGAAATCACTTGCCATCAGCTCCCTAAAAAGCAGCAAGAACAAAAAACAGGTAGAGTTAGGAGAAAAGCTTCAGTCCCACTTTGCAAAGCCGATTTATTTTCAGTCATTTTTTATTTCATTTATTACCTAAAGGATAATGCACACATTTTCAAGACCTGGTTAAAAAAAGAAACTTATTGCATAACTGTAATAGGCCTGGCAGCTATTGTTGTCATGAAAAAACTGGACATCTCATCTTAGAGAAAGGGATTCAGAGGTCTGAGGCCTAGGTATTCTTTCAAGGTGTCCAATGAGCCAGCTGCTGCTGCTGCTGCTAAGTCAGTTCAGTCGTGTCCGACTCTGTGCGACCCCATAGACGACATCCCACCAGGCTCCCCCATCCCTGGGATTCTCCAGGCAAGAACACTGGAGTGGGTTGCCATTTCCTTCTCCAATGCATGAAAGTGAAAAGTGAAAGTGAAGTCGCTCAGTCGTGTCTCACTCTTCGCGACCCCATGGACTGCAGCCTACCAGGCTCTTCTGTCCATGGATTTTCCAGGCAAGAGTACTGGAGTGGGGTGCCATTGCCTTCTCCAAATGAGCCAGCAAGCCAGGCAGAAAGGACAGGAGACTTCTAGAGGTCACAGATTGAATCTAAATGAGTGATATGTGGGGAGGGGAAGTCACCTGTGAACCGAGGATGGATGTGGGGCAGGAGTCACTCGACTGTATTCTCTGGTTCTTTTTTCCTTCAAGAGAACAGTAGAATCTGGTATCCACTCTTAGAGGCACTGACCAGACACTGACCAAACCCCCCACACAGAGGGTGGAGGAACCATGTAAATTTCCAGGCTGCAAGACCAATGGACACAACCTCCAGGCTACTCTAAGGAAGAATAAGGCAGAGGTTTCCATTCTCCCTGGGGATTCTCAGGTGGTTCACTGGTAAAGAATCTGCGTGCCAAGGCAGGAGACACACGAGGTGTGAGCTCAATCCCTGGGTCAGGAAGTTCCCCTGGAAGAGGAAATGGCAACCCATGGGAAAATTCCATGGACAGAGGAGCCTGGCAGGCTACAGTTCATGAGGTTGCAAAAGAGCTAGACGTGACTGAGCGCGCATGCACACTTCCTTCTCTCAAGCACTAAGATGGAAACACTGAACTGCAGAGCTGGAGAGGGCTAGTCTATTTCCTGGAGAAGGCAACGGCAAGCCACTCCAGTACTCTTGCCTAGAAAATCCCATGGATGGAGGAGCCTGGTAGGCTGCAGTCCATGGGGTCGCTAGGAGTCGGACACGAAAGAGCGACTTCACTTTCACTTTTCACTTTCACGCAATGGAGAAGGAAATGGCAACCCACTCCAGTATTCTTGCCTGGAGAATCCCAGGGACGGCAGAGCCTGATGGGCTGTCTATGGGGTCGCACAGAGTTGGACACGACTGAAGCGACTTAGCGGGAAGGCAATGGCACCCCACCCCAGTACTTTTGCCTGGAAAATCCCATGGATGGAGGAGCCTGGTGGCTGCAGTCCATGGGGTCGCTAGAGTCGGACACGACTGGTGGCTTCACTTTCCTTTTCCTTTCATGCATTGGAGAGGAAATGGCAACCCACTCCAGTGTTCTTGCCTGGAGAATCCCAGGGACGGGGAGCCTGGCCGTCTTGGGGTCGCACAGAGTCGGACACGACTGACCTTAGCAGTAGCAGCAGAAGCGCTTAGCAGCAGCAGCAGTCAATTTCCTTCCTTCGATACCGTTGAGGAAACTGGGTCTCAGAGAGTTCATGACTTGTCCAGGGCCACACACGGGGCTCAAATTAAGATCTACTGCTTTTTCATCCAATGGCCACTATGCCCGTGGCCACTCAAAACACTGTCCACAGACCAGTAGCATCAATAGCACCTGGAAGTCAGAAACAAGCTCTGAGCCCACCCAAACCTTGTGAATCAGAAGTCACTGTTCCCAAGAACCCCCAGCTGAAAAATACACACGTTAGAGTTTGAGAAGCATCATCTTACCCAGCCCTGACCCTGTGCAAAGATGTGGCAACTGCTCATCAGGGACTCTGTTCACCATGGCAAGTGACCAACTCAACTCCCACTGGCCCTCCTGCTCTGCACTGGTCTTTGAAATGTTTTTATGCAGACACAGCTCACTACCTCTGAAAACAGACCTCTTTCTGGCAATAAGTAGATTCCCCAGTATCAATAGCACTAAGATATCAGCTAATTAAAGCCAGAGGTCTGTCCATATCACGGTCCCCTCACATTGCCTTCTAATATAAACAGCATTTTACTTCTCTGATAACAGTCACTATCCACCACTTTGTTCCATCTCCTCTTAATTTATTGCAATTCATTATCCTAAGAAGAAATAGGCTCAATCCCCCATCCCCAAACCCCAGCAAGCTTTCTCTTTCTGCTCTTAAATGTACAGGATGTTCACTCTCAATGAAGAAAACATTTAACTTCCCTTTAGGGTTGGTCCAGCTTTTGGTCTCAAGTCTCCACTGTTTGGGAAAGGAAATGTTTCTATATCCATAATGCCTTAAAAAGATACTTGTTGGAACATTCATAGATTACATAAGAGGTTGGTCTGCTCCACATTCCCTGGACGCCTATGCTAAGGCCAGGGAGCAAGAAAGGACTGAGTCCACCTCCTACATCTCAGGTGAGAGGAGTGGGACGTTGTGGTCTTTGCGGTCAGGGGCCAGAAGTAAGAGTGATATTTCCACAGGCCACATACCTGGGAGCAGTTCTTGAAAAGAAATGGCCTGTTTCCACATCAAAAAGAGCACGAGGCAATATTAATTAACAAGGCCTCCTAGCCCTGGCAGGGGACTCTTCACAGCCTTGGTCCTAAGCCACTTGCATGACTCCTCATCCTTTGATTTCCAACCCTGACTGTACCCTTGCCTTTGACATCTTTCCTCCTCTGGACAAGAAGTCCAGTCTTTTAAGGGCACTCAATTCCTCCCTTTCACTCTGCTGTCTTTGGCTGCCCCCAAACAACTTCCTGAAGCATCCAGCCCAGCCCCAAGGACACAGGTCCTCAGCCTGGCCAGGGTAGCCATCCTACTGCTCCAGGTGCCTCTGGCTCAAGACCAGAACTAGTATATTTGCTTATTAGAAGACTGGTGTGAGTTGTAGTAATTGCTCTGTCATGTCCCTGTCTTTGGGACCCCATGGACTGTAGCCCAGCAGGTTCCTCTGTCCATGGAATTCTCCAGGCAAGAATACTGGAGTGGGTAGCCTTCCCCTTCTCCAAGGAAATCTTCCCATCCCAGGGATAAAACCCGGGTCTCCTACATTGCAGGTAGATTCTTTACAGTCTGAGCCACCAGGGAAGCCCAGAGCAGAACTAGTATAAAGACCTTGCACCGCTCTCAAGATGTTGAGAGACACATCCCTCATACATTGACCTAACCAGGCAACAGATGATAAGTGCCAAAGGGAATCTCATGTGGTAAGTGCTGGCAGAGACCAGAGATGAGAGGGTCTTGAAGACTGAAGGATTTGCTGATGCCAGTAAGGTCAGATTATATGGGGCTTTAAGAGAAGATAGGGCCATGAGTGGCAGAAAAGTGAGGTGGACTGGGTTTGCTCTTTCAGAAGTTTCCTGCAGAGGCTGGAAGCCTTCTTGGCTGTCTTCAGGGACAGTAGCTGTCAGCATTCTCTACCGGGAGAGGAAGACACATAAATGGACTGAATAGAAGGGAACCAACTATTCAGGAAAGGGGATGTCCCTCTGCATCTCAGAGGTAGGGGCTTCTTGGGCCCCTGGATCTATTCACTGATGAGGTCCAGAGTGCCCCGTCTGAGAATCTTGGCTGGCAGGCCTGCATTGAAAGACCCCCTCCAGTCCCTTCCAAGAACCTGCAGGTGCCAAGCAGGCACATTGTCTAAACCCTCAGCATGTCCCACATCTCAGAATGCACCAGATTTCAAAGCAGTGAGCACAGCTGAAACACCGCCATCCACGTACACTGTGCATTCCACAGTCTGGGTTTTTTTTGTGGAACTATCATGATTGCTGTATTTCCTGCCAACATTTTCTATAGTGAGTATGAGCTCCCACTTTGTGACTTTATTTTACGTCTCTATGGATTGGGTTAAGGCTATGGTTTTTCCTGTGGTCATGTATGGATGTGAGAGTTGGACTGTGAAGAAGGCTGAGCGCCGAAGAATTGATGCTTTTGAACTGTGGTGTTGGAGAAGACTCTTGAGAGTCCCTTGGACTGCAAGGAGATCCAACCAGTCCATTCTAAAGGAGATCAGCCCTGGGATTTCTTTGGAAGGAATGATGTGAAAGCTGAAACTCCAGTACTTTGGCCACCTCATGTGAAGAGTTGACTCATTGGAGAAGACTCTGATGCTGGGAGGGATTGAGGGCAAGAGGAGAAGGGTATGACAGAGGATGAGATGGCTGGATGGCATCACTGACTCGATGGATGTGAGTCTGAGTGACCTCCGGGAGTTGATGATGGACAGGGAGGCCTGGCATGCTGCGATTCATGGGGTCGCAAAGGGTCGGATACAACTGAGCGACTGATCTGATCTGATCTGATTGATTGGGTATACTCTGAAATAGGATAAAAAAACAGAGCAAGGTCCCAAAGCCTCTGGGCCAAGGCAGCTGGATACTGGGGCAAGGGAAACTGAAGAAATGCCCTTAAGGCCTCCATGCAGCCAAAATATCTTGGCTGCACCTTGACCACCATGCAGATCAGGTGTATGTGGTGTTACATTTCCACTTCCACTATTTGCTAGGATTCCTGCTACACTGATCCAAGGAAGGAGGATTACTATCATTATTATTATCATCTGCATTTATAATGCTGTAGCTCTAGGCCCAGAGATGCCAAGTGATTTGCCTGATTCCATCCAGTCACTTTGTGGTAGAACCAAACCTAGAATGCAGATTTTTGTTCACATGTCAGCCCTGGGCACTCTCTCCCAGGCTGACTTGGGAACCCAAAGAAAGTAAAATACAAGAAAAAAGGAGAAAGGAAGAGGGAGTACCTCACATTTAATACTCCCTTTCAGGACTTCCCTGGTGGCTCAGATGGTAAAGTGTCTGTCTACAATGCGGGAGACCCGGGTTCAATCCCTGGGTGGGGAAGATCCCCTGGAGAAGGAAATGGCAATCCACTCCAGTACTATTGCCTGGAAAATCCCATGGACGGAGGAGCCTGGTAGGCTACAGTCCATGGGGTCGCAAAGAGTTGGACACGACTGAGCAACTTCACTTTCTTTTCATTCCAAAGAGCAATAATTTAGATGTGAATGAATGATACGTTATGAATTACATCTTTTAGGAAAATACATCAATAATGAAGAAAGACACAAGAGAAAGTATAACATGGGGGGTAAATGTTCAGAAGGATGGGGGGGTAACTATTGTAGAACAACTTTTGCCATTCAAAACACCAATCATTGAGAAAGTATCAGAAATAAACAGCAAGGCAGGCAAGAATCCAGATTCTACCCTAGAGAATTCAGGTACAGAAGCTTATATTTGAAAAAAATATCCCCTCAGATTTTCATTTGGTTATTTACTCTTATTTTTTACTCATTTATTCTTTCTTTGCACACCCTATTAACCATCTTGATTATTTCAGTTGCTGTAAAAAATCAATTTAAAAATAAAATTAGAAAGTGACAGGGCTCCTACTAGTTTACTTATGGTAGGAACAACTGATACGCAGACAATGAAGAAGAAAGCCACATACAACAGAAAAAAAAATTAAGCTAAAAAAACTGGTAAAGAATACACAAACATAGACATATGATACTAAAAGCCCTATACCCAACACAGCAATAATTACACTCATGATTACGTCCTGAGTCTTTAAGGAAAAGCTAAACCATGATTGGTATCCTGTAACAATTTTAAGAAAATGAGAAAGCATTCATTTTGGAAAGATAATTGGCAGATTAGCTCAGAGTAAAAATGGTCTGAGGTGTATAAAGGGATAAAATCTAAAAAATTCTCTGGGTAAGAACATCTGTCTCAAAATGGGGATCTTTTAGCAGCATCTTTAGAGGAGTGGTTCTCAAACTTCAGCGTGATAAGAATCACCTGGAGGACTTGGTGAGCTCAGTGGTTGCTCATCTCATTTAACCTTTATCCTGTGCCATTATCATTCCCATTTTCCACAGGGGGTGCACCACATTTCAGAGAGGCTAACTAACCTGCCCAAGGTCATACACCAGAAGCTGCTGATTCCATGGCTTGGGTTGGTGCCTCTAACAAGTTTCCAGGTGATACTGATGGTCCATGGATCACTTGAAGAAGTACTGCTTTAGAGACTAATCAGGGAACATAGCCATAACAGAAAGAAGAGGACCCCTAACAGATACGAGAACAAGTGAATGGGAAAGGCCAGATTCTCTTTCGTGAGCTGCCCAAAGGACAGCCACTTCTGTGTGCTCCTGAGACTCTGGACCCAGAGGGAGCCAGTGGTGAAGCTGGGGTGCTGAATGCCAAACCAGTACATGATGAAAGGTAATTCTTTCCTGACTCAAGCCTTGGAGCCAGGGTCTTTAGAGAAGCCCCTGCTGCTGCTGCTAAGTCGCTTTAGTCGTGTCCGACTCTGTGTGACCCCATAGATGGTAGCCCACTAGGCTCCTCTGTCCCTGGGATTCTCCAGGCAAGAATACTGGAGTGGGTTGCCATTTCCTTCTCCAATGCATGAAAGAGAAAAGTGAAAGTGAAGTCGCTCAGTCGTGCCCAACTCTTAGCGACCCCATGGACTGCAGCCTACCAGGCTCCTCTGTCCATGGGATTTTACAGTACTCCAGGCAAGAGTACTGGAGTGGGTTGCCATTGCCTTCCCCAGTGGGTCTCAAACCCGTCAATCCTAAAGGGAATCAACCCTGAAAATTCATTGGAAGGACTGATGCTGAAGCTAAAGTTCTAATATTTTGGCCACCTGATGTGAAGAGCCAACTCACTGAAGAAGACCCTGATGCTGGTGAAGATTGAAGGCAAAAGGAGAAGCGGGTGGCAGAGGGTGAGACCGTTGGATGGCATCACCAACTTAATGGACATAAATTTGAGTAAACCCCAGTAGACGCTGGAGGACAGAGGAGCCTGGCACGCTGTAATCCATGGGGTTGCAAAGAGCTGGACACGACTGAGCAACTGAATAACAACAGGTCTCACTCCCTCTTCAAGCTTCTCATCCAAGGCTCTTCCTGGGAGAAAATGTCCCCAGGCATGGATGGGATATCTAGGCCCTTCTCCATCATTAGGGATATGTGGTTTACTTGCCCAGGCGAGAGCTGCCAACCCGTGTTGTCAGGGACATAGCCCCCTGGGAACCTATCAAATCCTGAAACACAGAATGTGTTGTCACGGGTCAGTGACACACGTGAAACCAGATTTGCTCAAAAGCTTTCAGTAAAGACTGCTTGTCAAAGATGGAAGGTAAAAGCAGAGGCTGGAGGCGGGCTGGCCCAACTTCCTCCGGCTTCTTCAGGGCCTGAGCACAGGTCACACGGCTTACTCCAGTGGGCTGGGGACATTCATCACCCTAGCCCAGAGCCGAGGCCAAGGACCTCAGACTAAGCAAAGGGAACGGGTGCTGTAAGATAGTGACTTACATATGAGCACTTACTATCGGTCAGGCACAGCTGAGGGCTTTACCTCTATCATCCTGTTTCATCTTCACAATAACTCTGCATGACTGCCATCACACAGGTAAAGTAACTTGCCCAGGTCACACGTTCCCAAAGCCTTACCCCACCTGGTCTATGCTGCAGAGCTCCTGAGGCCCCTTCCTCCTGCCTGACTATTCCTTCTGAGTCTCCTTTGCTGGACCCCCATTCTCTCCCTGATTTCTAGGTTGAACAAACCTGCCTGTATAAAGACAATAAATTCTCTTGGCTCGGCGGGCTGTAAGCCTTTGTCAAAACTATTCCACTCCACCACAGTAGCTCAAAAGAGGCCTTAAGACAAAGAAAGGCAAAGAGCTGTGTTCCAATAAAACTTTATTTACTCAAGGCAAAAACAATCCAGCCACTGTCTACCATCTCATCCTCTAAACAACAGGTCCCCAAGCCTTCCTCTGGATCAGCCTTTCAACCTCTTAATTATAACAGTCAAGTCTGTGTCCCCATTAAATCTCAGGCCCCTAAGTGGCATGTTTATGCTAATGACTCTCAAATTCTGAACTCCAGACTTCTCCCTGAATGCATTATCTCTTGTATCCAACCACCTATTTCATTTTCCCCCTTGGGTGTCTCAGACTGAAACTCAACAAGTCCACAACTGAATCCCTAATTTCCACCCTCCTCCCAAATCTGCTTCTCTCTCTGCTCTTCCTATCTCAGGGAATAATAATTCATCCCTCCAGGGGCTCAGGCCAAATATTTAATACCTTGATGTTTTTGGTCTCAACTTTGCCCCTCTCTCAATAAATCCTACCAGGCTTACCTTCAAAATCCAGCTGGAATCAGACCTCTTCACCCACCTCTTTCACCACTAATACCATGGTCCAAGCCACAGTCATTACTGACCTACGTATTCTCAACATACAGAGAGCCCACATACATGAAACATCATCTGCTTCTCTGAGAAGGATGGTGGTTCAGTGATTACGAGGGGGCTCTGGAGCCACATGGCATGAATTTGAACTGTGGCTTTATTAATAATAGTAGAGAGACCTGAGACAGCTCACTTCACCCTTCTGGGGCTCAGTTTCCTCAATAAGGAGATTGAAATGTTACTGGCTTCAAATGGGTCACTGAATTGCCTGAGTAAATATATGAAAGTTTCCAGAACAGTGCCTGGCACGTGAGAAATTGTCAATCAATGATAACTCCATATATGGACGCATATAACTGATTCACTTCATTGTACAGCAGAAGCTAACACAATATTGTAAAGCAACTATACCCCAATTTTTTTAAAAAAGGAAAAACTGGTAACTGTATTATTTCAGGCAAACAGTGTGCTATGTTTGGAAGGGTCCATGGTCCACTTGCTGCAATCTCCTAACCCGAGAGGACTCCAAGCCCACAATCTGGGAACCTCTGCCCTACAGTGCTGACTCTCAGCAAGCGAGGCGAGGAGAACGGCAGTCAGGGGCAGCTTTGAAAGCGCTCTGGGAGATGCCATCATTCACCACCAGCATCTTGGTCCAGGAGAGTTTTCAAAGCACTGTGTTCACTCACTACCGATACACTAAGAACCAACTCTATTTCATTCAGAGAGTCTGTAAGCTGAGCTCATTAAGAACCACTTCTATTATACCAAGACAACAGCAGCTGTACTCTGAGCCTTCTTAGAAATAGATTACAAAGAGATTGCCTGTTTGTAAAAGAGGTTACCTGCTTGTAACCAATAAAAACTTCACTAGTACATTTAATAAATTGAGAGTTTAAGATTCCACTTCAGGGTATTGGGATTTTTCATTATAAATAAATTTTCATTATCAATAGGTGATCATTATTAAAAGGAAATGTAAAAAGAAGAAAATAATTATAGCCTTCCCTCCTCCATCCCACAACACTATTAAAATTCTGGTGAGCTTCAGGAGGAGTAAATCTTAACTCCATATTCTGGCTTGTCATCTTTCTGAGAACACCAGAGCTCTGGATCGATAAGGGAACTGACCTCCCAAGCTCTGGTCTCCCTGGTGACCCTGGGTGGGCCCAGAGACAACAAGAGGGGAAAGTAGTTTCCCTGTGTGGATGCTTGTATCCCTGATGCCCCATTCAGAACCACAGGGTCCCTTGCAGGAGGGTAAACAGTGGGATTTACACATTCCCAGCCTATTGCACATGTGAAGGCAAAGCGGGGTGGTGTGCATATATGCAGACACGTCTGTGTATACCTGGACAATTTCTAGAAGGGACTACATGAAATTGATGATGGTTGTTACCTCCACAGAAGAGAACTGAGTGTCTGGGGTATATGAAATTTTCTTTGCGTTGCATTTACTTTTAAAAATTTATTTAACAAATATTTATATAGCACTTCCTAGATCATCTGTTAATATTAAAGCATGCCTATGTATTATTCTCTGGATAATAAGCATCTAAAAAGAGATACTGCCTGGTGATAAGATAGAGAATCAGCATAGGTGCTTCTCACGTATCAAAGCAGTAATAAGAAGGAGGCTGCGATGTGCGGATGGGCACACCATAAAACTACAGATGTGCTTTAAAATGGAGCTGACCAGCAGCTGTTCACGGCCTCCCAAGTTCCCTAAACTCCAGATCTCCAAACTCCTGAAGATCCAGAAATCTTGAAGCATCTCACTCCAGCCCTTCAGATGGGAGCAGCCACGGGGTCATCCACAAACACCCTGAACTACGCCTCGATGCCAGGGAGCCACCTGTTTCCTTCACTCCAGCCTTACAGAAAACAGACCTAAGAACATTCAGCAGTATGCTGTGGCAATTAATAAACACAGATACTGGATCAAAGAAAAATACAAAAGGACCTTCATGAAGAGATACGGATGCTGAGCCCTTTGGAGCCCCTATGAGGGTTGGTCCTAGGATGGGCTGAGCTCAAGTGTGAGCAAAGTATAAACTGCAACAGGTATGTGCACATGTCAAGGTGACTCCTGCTCTTTCTCTTCAGCTCCTCCTGCTCTGGAGTAACCGGGCTCCCAGTAAGCCATCATGTGGGGGTACAGGGCTAGCCAATTGTACCATCTCAGAGCCCACGTGTGCACAGTGAAATCAATACAACATCAGAGAGCAGAGGAAGGAATGTTTTTCTTCAAAAAAAAAAAAGGTCCCAGAGAATAAAACAAATGCTTAAGCAGGAAAAATATTAAAGAATATTAAAAGACAGAAGAGTATTTTTATAAATCTGTAGAGGAGAAGTTAAGAGCCTATGAGATTGAAACTATTATTCCAATATTACCATAGTTTTTCATAAGAAGAAACAGGCATACAGAGGTGAAATAAGAAGCTGGGCTTTGACTTGGAAGAACTTGTTGACAAATGCCCACAGTTATTATTCAAATTCCTTCTCAGGCCCCATGCTAGTGATTTTCCAGCCAAATCTACAAGTTACAGTGCAAGCAAGACTTGAGCAAAACAATTTAGGAGAGCTTTCGTGCACCTCCCTTGGCCTCATTAGCAGGATCTTCTAGAGGATTGAGATAATGGAGCACAGACACTGGGGGCCACCGTGCTGACCTTGAGCAGGGTGACGAGGTGCCCACAGCTGGTTCCCTCCTCTCACTGGCCTATGCCCCAGTTTGCTTCCTTGCCCTTTGCCCCATCATCTCCTGTTTTACTCCATCCCTCCCCACGCATGTCTTAATCACACACTGAGGAGCACCCTGGTGGATCTCACTGTGGTCTTAAACACTTTCTAACAGTTCCATCTGAGTTTGAACCCAGGCTGGAAACGAAGCTACTGACTTTCTTAGCAAGAGAAGTGGAGACGTACTTCACCCTAAGGGACATATTAACTGAACCAGTTTTATCAAAATCTATTCAGTTCTAGCAGCATCCTTGTTTGGCTCTAATTGAGCATTTTCCAACCAGAAGCAGCCAACAACTCTGTGAGGGTACCGCCAAGATACTCTTAAGTAAAGCACATTAGTAGCTGGAGCCCAGGAGCAGGTGTGGGGGGTCCATGTGGGGTTGAGGGGTTAACAGTGACAGCAGTATGATGCTTGAGTCCTAGCATAAACAAGCAGGGGTCACTGCAGTCCATCCAGGCACAGAATAACTAGACCCGCACTGACTGGCTGAAGCCTGCATCTGAATCCTGTAACAGGCTTGCAAAGACTCTGCTTCCAGGGCAGGCTTTCTCTGCAAGTCAACTGGCACAAAGAAAAAGAAACACCATGGAAACACTAGGAAAGAGAACCTACAGATAATTTTTCTTTAGAGGCTTGGATTCTTCCTCCTGTTGCTTGGTGAAGGCACCTCAGATCCCAGTCTCTTTGTCCCCACTGGTTGGTATCCATTTCTGAGTATGTGCACCCTCTGTGATCTAAGAAGCCTTACAGAAAGCTATAAGTGGGTAAAAGGTGTTAATTCAGCAACAGTAACATGTTTCCAAGCCCCAAACGCCTCAATTTAACATCTGGCTTTGACTCAAACAATACATTCAAAATACCAACATCTCAGTATTCTCCAGGTCAAGAGCTCTTCAAAGTATGTCTCTCTCTTCATCACTATAGTAATACTGGAGCCAATCCTTACTCTCCAGAGGAATAAAGCTTTCTTTTTCTTTTTGGATATCTTAGAGCTTGGATAAAAGGGAAATAAGACAAAGGGCAAGCAGAAAACAAATCAAAGATTCATTTGCAAGCAGACTAACCCACCATTTCCATGGAAAGAAGCATATACCCTGGTCTCCTAACCAGCCTCCAGGTCTTCAGAATCGCCCTAGTGAAAGTAAGCTCCAGGGGAAAAAAATCCAACCCTGTGTCACAGTCACCCCACCTCAGTTGGTTCACAGCAAGAAATTTAATCAATCTAACCAACTGAGATGTCCCTTGAAAGCTTATCTGATTCTACTCTAAATCTGCAAAGCTTACCTTCTGTATATACTAAATAATTAATATAGCTGCATATCTCCAATAAATTGTGTGTTCAGAATTCAAGATACATCTGCTTGGGAACCTTAATGTGATTTAACAGATAAAATCCACTATTTACCTGAATCATCTGTCAAATTTTGAATCCAGGATAATTTATGCACCCAGACATATGTCTATGTACACAACATTCACATAGCTGGTTTAGATGACTCAATCACTTAAAAATATTCTTAATTTCCCTAAGAACCCACAGAAAGCAAAGCACTCTTGCAAAACCAAACCAAACCAAACCACCAATGCTGCTTGAAAACAAACAATCAAACAAAAAGACAGGTGGGCCCCAGAGTTCGTGTTGTGGTGTCCTCTTGAGGGAGCATTAAACCAGGAATCAGTAGAACTGGGCTGCAGTCAGTTTGCTATTATTTACCTGTAGGATAGGAGGCAAGTCATTTAACTCCTATGACTTTCAGTTGCTGTATACATGTTAGGTTGTTTTTTCTTTAATTCACTATAATTCCTCTACATGCAGATATACTAAAATATTAACAGTGTTTTCTCCAGGCAAGTTTTTATCTGCATCCATGTCCTCATCCACACACATACCCATATAAATAGCTATCTTCTTGGAACAATATTGTATAAAAAAAAAAAAAAACAAGACTGAATTCTTAGCTTTTTTCTGGCCCCCCAAAATTGGCAGATTCTGGGAATAAAGAGAACTAACAATTACCCTGCTGCTGGTGTAGGTGGCAGAGACATGCAGTAAATGCCTGCTGACTCAGAACAGCTGGAAAAGAGCTCTTACGGATCACTGAACATTCCACAGAGGTGAGACGTGGTCAGCACATGTACAAGGTAAAGTGGGCAGGAGACCGGATGAAAGGGATGTGTGGATCAGAGCCTGGGGTAGCTCTGGAGTCACTCTGCAGGGAAAGAGTCAGCCCAAAGAGAAAAACGCACAGGACAGGGAGGGAGGTCAATCAAAACAGCCAAGATGGAGAGTCATAAACCACCCCCAGAGGCAGCAAGAGTCAAGAGAACTGGAAAACCGTGAAGTCTCGTACAGTTAGTGGAGCTGGTTCAGGCTTTCCAGAGAGCAATTTGGAAGTATGTATCACAAGCTTTAAAAATAAGAATGCCTTGTGACCCCATAGGGGAAATTGCAAATGTGGCCCCTATTTTTTGCCCCTTCCTTAATGCACACCTTGGCTGTATAATTCTGCAGTCCCCTTCAACTGTTTGGGAGCTTCCCTGGTGGCTAGATGGTAAAGCGTCTGCCTACAATGCAGGAGACCCGGCTTCAATCCCTTGGTTGGGAAGATCTCCTGGAGAAGGAAATGGCAACCCACTCCAGTATACTCGCCTGGAGAATCCCATGGATGGAGGAGCCTGATAGGCTATAGTCCAGGGGGATCGCAAAGAGTCGGACACGACTGAGCGACTTCACTTTCACTTTCAACTGTTTAGCCCCCTGATGCTGGGCTCAGTCATATAACTTACTTTGTGATGTTCGTAAATGTGATCTAAGCAGAAACTTGAAAAGCATGTGGAAGAACAAGCTTGCTATGTCTCTGCCAATGACATGAGAACGCATTTGGGCCAGCCGGCCAGAGAATGGGAAGCAATGGAATAGAGTCAAGCTCCCCCGGGCACTGGGTCCCAGACAGCCTCGATCCGCCAACAGCCAGCCAACTGACACTCAGGTAAGAGAGCCACCCAGCCAAGATCAGCAGAGCCAGCTAGTGGACCCCTAGTTGATCCCAATCTTGTGAATAATGCTCATCATTTGGGCCACAGAAGCCTTGCTTTGCAGCATTACTCTATCAATTGGTAACGAACACTTCCATCAGCTCCACATCTAAAAATCTGTCCAAAATAAACATAAATACTCATGCGTATGTACAAAGACCTGGCTACATATATGCTCATCATAACACTGTTTATACTATCAAAAATATAGAAACTATTTACATGATAATTAAAATGACTAGTTAATCATGTCATGCTACATCTGTATAATGCAATACCACCCAGTCACGCTGTAGAAAAGCGGTTCCTAAGATGAAAAAGAATATTTACTCTGCACTCAGTCAATCATCAAGCTGTATAGAATGATGTTGTATCTGTAAATATATATGATTATAAAAAAAAAAGGCTGAAGCATAAACACCAAAATATTAGTATTTTGTCTGAGTGGTGTGCTTATGGGAGATTTTTAGATTTCTGATTTAGCCGATATGCCTTTTCTACAGAAAACATGTGTATCTTTCAAAATACTTTTAAGAGTACTGCTGAAAATTAAGAAGCAAGACCTCAGCAGACAAGGCCACTGGTATTGTTCCTGGAAATGTGAGTGACGGATAGAGATGATAAATCTGGACCGATACCAATCAGGAGCCAAGGCCACCGAGAGGGGAGGGCACCGGAAGAGACAAAGGCTAGTAGGAAAAGTCTGAACAGGGAGAGAGCTGCTCTTTCACCTGATTCTCTCCATTTCCTCCTTTTTAAATCTGGAATGGGGAGAAAAAGGACAGCTGCATTATTAATGCATTAATTATGATAATATTCTGTGCGCGACTAATACATGTCAAACCATCCTCATACCAAATTGAAAACTGACATTTTAACTTCATGAATATTGCTCCATCAGTGACATTTATTGTACGTTCCCAATCATGCAACAGTGAATGTCAGGTCAACTATCAAGCATTTGCTTTCCTTCCATTTTATTTCTTATTTTAAAGCAGTAAGCTGTCACTGTTAATTGGAATGCAAAGTCAGATTACACTCAGAGGATCTGAGGCCACTGGCTGCCTGAACATCTTTCTTTGGTCCCTGGAAAACAATACTACATCAGGGCTGCCCATCTATCCTTGACCTCTTCTTTATCCTACTTGAATTTTAAATCATTACCACCACCCTGGATTGCCCTCTCTCTACTTTCTGTTTCATTTTTCTTCAGA
The DNA here is from genome assembly GCA_935064755.1 of Tragelaphus eurycerus. Taxonomy (NCBI): domain Eukaryota; kingdom Metazoa; phylum Chordata; class Mammalia; order Artiodactyla; family Bovidae; genus Tragelaphus; species Tragelaphus eurycerus. The sequence goes on along the minus strand of CAKXYN010000008.1, from coordinate 35,870,727 downwards.
ACACTCATCATCACCCAGAATATGGTATATTTACCTACTTGTTGACTGCCTATCATTCCCTATTAAGGGTAGGAATTTCTGTTTTATTGTTGTTCAGTCACTCAGTCATGTCTGACTCGTTGCACCCACACGGCTGCAGCACGCCGGGCTTCCCTGTCCTTCACCCTCTCCCGGAGCTTGTTCAAACTCATGTCCATTGAGTCGGTGATGCCAGCCAACCATCTTGGCTTTTTCTTATATCTACTGCTATATTACCAACAAGTAGAATAATCTTTCATATAATAGTGAAAGTCACTCAGTCTTGTCCAACTCTTTGAGACCCCATAGACTGTATAGTCCATGGAATTATCCAGGCCAGAATACTGGAGTGGGCAGCCTTTCCCTTCTCCAGGGGATCTCCCCAACCCAGGGATTGAACCCAGGTCTTCCACATTGCAGGCGGATTCTTTACCAGCTGAGCCACCAGGGAAGCCCAAGAATACTGAAGTGGGTAGCCTATCCATTCTCCAGAGGATCTTCACAACCCAGAAATCGAGCCAGAGTCTCCTGCATTACAGGTGGATTCTTTACCAACTGAGCTGTGTTCAGTAAACGCTGAATGCAAGAATCGCTTCGCATAAATGGACTTCTCAGAATCTTCAGAGGTGAACTGTTCCAGCCAGTTTACCCCATTTAAACCATACGATATTCTGAATCCCAAGTTCTTAGTGACCTACTGAATGACTCATTACTAAACAGACTTTTCAAAAAGCTGCATCGTTCAAGCACTCATTTTTCATCTCCACTTTCATATTTACTCTTGAAAACCCTCAACTGCACTCCCCTGCCCCGCCATATGTCTATTGTATCGCTATCATAATCACTCATTGGTCACCAATTCTCAGATGCCACATTTCCTGGAAATTTTCACCAGCCTCCATCTACATAGTTCCTAAAAATGATAATCAACAAGCATTTATTCATAATTCACACTGTGTTCATCACATCACACATCACTAGCAAGGAACAAAGGAGGAACAACCTAGGCTCTGGTGGCAGATACGTAAATGATAGTTGGAAAAAGAAAAACTCTGAATGTGATGTCATCTGCAACTGCGGCTGTAACTTCCAACTTGCTATGCCGCAAAATGAACTTACTATATATCTGCCAAACTTCTTTCCTAGCATTTTCCTGTGCAAATGGTGTGTGGCTAGTAATATTAACTGATAAAAGCATGTTATTATTATTTAGTAAGTGACATTTTATAGATGGTTACATTGATTATAACCACAGCAATCACACAAAAAGAGAACTCATGATTTTTCACCAGTAAGGAAATCAAAAGCTTTAATATTTTGTATGTTTAAGAAATAAAGACGATGTGTGTATATCCATGTATGTAAACGTTCAATGAATTCAATGGATAAACCGCAACAGTTACTAAGCCCCTATGGCTGAAGGAATTGAGAAGTGAACAGCAAGGGAGAAGCACCAGGATGGGCCACGAGATGCCTAGCACTGCACCAGAAGTTACTGAAGACGCAGATAAAGCAGACATTCCCTGCTGTCCCTTCCCCAGGTCTGGAAAGCCACATGACATCATTTCTACTATTTCAAGAAAGAGTATTCTTCCTCTCGAAGAGAGATCAGATTTTCTAAAAATGAATCTATCAGTTCAGTTCAGTTACTCAGTCATGTTCAATTCTTTGTGACCCCACGGACTGCAGCTCCCCGGGCTTCCCTGTCCTTCACCAACTTCCAGAGCTTACTCAAACTCATGCCCATTGAGTCAGTGATGGCATCCAACCATCTCATCCTCTGCCATCCCCTTTTCCTGCTGCCTTCAATCTTTCCCAGCATCAGGGTCTTTTCAAATGAGTCTGTTCTTCGTATCAGGTGGCCAAAGTATTGGAGCTTCAGTTTTAGCATTATTCCTTCCAAGGAATATTCAGGACTGATCTCCTTTAGGATGGACTGGTTGGATCTCCTTACAGTCCAAGGGACTCTCAAGAGTCTTCTCCAGCACCACAGTTCAAAAGCATCAATTCTTGGGAGCTCAGATTTCTATAGTTGTTTATTATAAAAACCTCCCTTTATACTAAAAAATGTCTTTCCTACATTTTGGAGCTAAGATGTCCCTTTCTTTAATGACACAGTGGCAATAATAGCTGATAAAACTTTTTTTAAAAGGATTCTTAGTTTGACAATACCATGTTGGTCATCATGACTATATTTTTTTAAGAGTTGTTTTGATGTTGGCCATTTTTAAAGTCTTTATTGAATCTGTTACAATATTGCTTCTGTTTTATGTCTTGGTTTTTTGGCCACGAGGCACGTGGGATCTTAGCTTCCCAACCAGGGATCAAACCTGCACCCCCTGGAAGATGGAAGGTGAAGTCTTAACCACTGAACCGCCAGAGAAGTTCCAGTTTTACAATGTGATTTTGAAACTCAAAAGTCACACCATCACCACTCTCAGCTTCCTTCCACCGCCAAGAGTGGCATCATGGCCGTAGGGAAAGGCTGATGTATCCTCTATCTCAGGATATATGGATATGGATGTACCTGTCATCAAGTCCTGATATATTACATCATTACACATAGAGGCAGAAATTAATATCAGCTAAAGAGCAAACAGGCCTTCAGGGAGATTAAAAGTCTCCATGATCTGAAATAACCATGTGAAGCTCCTGGACTGGTCTGATCCAAGGGGAGGTTTGGTTTCAGATCTAGATGCAGAGGACAGCCCATCGGGACACTAGGACTGAACACACCAGAGACGTCCCCGTGTAGCCAGCCCAGGCCGGGGCATGTCCACACATTAAAGGGGAGCAGCCTCTCTAGTCAAGGCTCCCTGGTGGCCATGAGAAGCCAGATAGCTGTCAGATGAGTGTCACTTGGACACACAAATGAGCAAGTGCAAGAGAAGAGGGGAGGGGGTGAGCCTGGAATCAAGAAGACAGAGAAGCGACAGAGGCAAGCAGCGCAGTCAGGCAGCCTAGCATCGTTTCCGGAGAAACACCGGATGTGAACTGCAATTCCTTTCTCCACCCAGCTTGGTTCATGTTTTACACACCAGCTCTGACACTTGAAAAGCCCCAGAGAGGCAGGCAGGAGCTACATACATGAAGAGCTGGGCCCTGGAGCTACCCATCGACTCTTCCAAAGAGCGGAGAAGACAGCGGTGGCCACTTCTCAGTGCACTCACATGGTGAGGAGCGAGTGCACAGCTCTGGCAGGGCACATGTCCATTTAGTTGTGGAACATCTGACTGTGAGCCCTTCAACACACCGAGGGGCGGTAACTCAGGGAGGTGACTTGTAAGCGAGAGGCAAGAAGAGAGAAGGTTTATAAAACCACCAAGGACTTGCCAAGGTTTATACACACCCCCAAGGACAGTCTGTATAAAGTTCTAGTACAGACTCCACTCAGGCTTCATCTGGGCCCTCAGAGAAACCTCAAGACCAACACGTGCACGCTCTCCATGTTGCACCATCATGTCTGTTTGTGTAAGGTCATGTGACTTTTCTTCTATACACCCACCCCTTTTCAACATCAAAATCAAAAGAAATGGTATCTGGTAAATAACTGTCGATGTCTAACATCCAGTAAATGCTCGATGTTTGTTGAACTGAAAAGATTTGAAATGGAGATGACCACAGCTAAGCAGTATTCCAAACATAACCCTGTTCAATAACCTTTTATCTCATTTTCTTACTCACTTGGAGGTATCTATCTTGACAACAAAATGACTACTTATCCCCAAAAGGCAACTAATGCTGCACACAAAACCGAAAATTCATTTTTATCTTTCGAGTTCGAAGATAAAATCAGGCCTCCAATCATCAGATTTGGTCAAATTTGCCTCTTCGACGTTTCTTCCTCTCTCTCTCCTCTCATCTCCATCCTCACTTTCTCAGGTGACTGCCTCCTCATTTGTCTCCTCGCCTGGTCATGTGTCCTCCAATCCACGTTCCAGATGGTGGTCAGTTATTTTTAAAATGACTTGTGATATGACACTTTACTGCTCTAAAAACTGTCACTGGCTCAGCATCCTTTACTAGGTGAAGTGGAAATGGACTTGCTGAAGGAACTTGAGAACCATACACGGAAGATGACCAGAGGTGCCAGGACGCTGCTACAGCACCAAGGGTGATGTCCTAGGAACAGCCTGATGGGGTCCCAGTTACCACTCGACCACTGCCATGGGCCACTGCCCCCTCCCCCGGGCATCACCAGAGTGGGCTCTTCCTCCCACCCACTGAGCCTGGCTCGCAGGGCTCTCTTGGGGCTGGGGAAAGCAAAACTAGCCTTTGGGGGCTTCAGGAGCAGAATGAGGGGCCCATCTGCCTTTCAGCAAACTGTTCAAGCCTAGAAAGGGAGCTCAGCTACTAGGCAGCCTCAAAAAAAATATCACAAGTGCACACATTCATCAAATCCTAAGCTCCTCTTTGCCAACCTCTGCAGACGCGGTAGGCACAACAAGGATGAACTCATGCAACTCTGTTCCATCAGCACAGCTCTTGGCCACACACAGAGGGATGAAGACCACCCCCGACACTCTCTGCCAGGGCTCTGGAAGATGGAAGACTGGCCAGACGCTGCTGGAGGACTGCCTGGCCACCCAGAGTTGCATAACGGACTTCAATTTAGTACTAGAACCTAGAACCAGAATTAACCTGACAGGATTTCCTGTATTTCCTAGCTGAGCTTCACACTGAACCATAAAAAGCTCCAAAGCTTGAAAAAATAAATAAAACTACAAATGGTTAGAATGGCTGAAAGAAAAACCATGCCGCCTGGTACAGCATCCAGTCTGCGCCAGGAATTCTATACATGGGAGGTAGCATTTAACGCTAACAAACACTGTTACGGACTAAATGTTTGTAGCCCTCCAAAATTCCCATTTTTCAAATCCCAAACCACAACATGAAAAAAGCAGGAGGTGGTGCCCTTGGAAGGTAATGAAATCATGATAGTGAGCCCTCAGGAACGGAGTTAGTGCCTTTATAAGAAACACAGGAGGAGCTGGTTTTTCTCTCCGCCATGTGAGGATACTTGACCTGCAAGCACCTTGAGGTGGAACGTCCTAGACTCCAGACACATGAGAAACAACTGTTTACTGTCTGAGTCACCGAGTCAATGGTACAGTCTGGATGAACTAAGACAAATCTTTGAACACGGGTACTACGCCCACTGTCAGAGGAGGAGATGGAGCCTGGGCCCCAGTCTTGCAGGCCAGTGTGACCCAAAGTGTGGTCCCTGGACACCAGCATCTCCAGAGAAACTGTTAAAAGTACAAGGTCACAGACTCCACCTCAGACCAGCTGAATCAGAATCTCAGAGGGAGGGGAGAAGCAACCTGTAGTTTAACCAGCTGTGCCTGTGCTTCTGACTTCCACTAAAGCGTGAGACCCACACCTCCACAGCAGTGTTTGCAGAAGCGTGGCACGATTTCCCTTGAGGGTATGACACATTTGCCACATGGATGAACTTTGTAAAAATGTAACTGTGACGTATCCATTTTAATATGGATTGGTATATATATATATAAAAAAAAAAAAACAGTCCACACATTAAACCCATGATTTCACAGACATTCTGCTTAAGGCAAACAAAAGCATCAGTATACAGAAAACCAATACAGTTGCAGAAAGTTATGGTAAGATCAGTGAACCTGATAAATAAACTACTAAAGTCTAGGATACACTTCATAGCTCCAGTCCCAGCTGTAAACTAGTACTGAGAACAGGACCCACTATCCTTTCGAAAATCTCTTCTACGTGATGCCCAGACTTAACTTTGGAACCTTTGTCCACGGCTTTCAACCCAAATTAAAATTAAGAGAGAGGAGTTTGTGGTTCTACCTCCTCTGATAGGATAAGAGCCTAAAAACCCAGAAAGACAAAGCGAGCAGGAATGACTCTACAAGAGTGGACAGGGGCTCACAATTGGGAAGCTGCAGGAAATGAAGCCTGCCATCTACCCCCGATTACCGGTCCCGGTCTCACCGGCCACTCGTCTCTGGACACTGTTGGCAGAAGGACCTGCAGGCTGGCAAGGTTGAAACGCGAAGGGGCAGTCAGAGCTGACATCATCATTTTTTTCTCTACTACGACTAATAATGCTTACTTACTATTATTATTATTCATAATAAAGCCATTTAAACCCCACTCAATAAGAGGTTTAACAAGCCCATTAAGAACAGGAAAGCTATTTCCTGCCTGGCACTGTTTACGCACATCACTAGGAGACACTTGCTGGCAGGGGAGCCCCATTAACTCTAACCAGGAGTCTTGGCAGCAACTCATGGAAGGAAAAATAAATCCCTCAAGTAGAATTACTGTGCGGTCAGTGAGGTCATAGCTCCTGTCTGGCAGCGCTGTACTCTAGTTTGAAGTCCAAGCTATGCACTAGGCTCACTCTATAGTTATGCTGGAGACAGGAATCTTCCTGGCTCTATACCTTTTGAAGCCAACTGGCCACAGCCTGACAGCAAGGCCCACTCTTGGGACAGCCTGAGAAATGACAAAGCCCATTCATCACCATCTCTTCTGTGCACTCTTTCCCCACTATGGATTGCATTTTCTACTTTCATCTGGTTCTTCCTACTCTTTTTCTGCTTCTTAAACACTCAGAACCCCTACTCTCTGAGGGATCCTTGTGAGCCAAGAGGCCACCTCTAGACCCCTCCTTCTGCAGCCCCCTGAAGACCACTTTCCTCTGTCACCTTCCTTGAAGAAAGGATCGGGTCTAGCTAATTCAGTAACCAAAGTGACTGTCAGTGTTCAGGGGCTACCCATAGTGGGAAACCCAAAATCACAAGGTCTGACTCAAGAAGAAGCCAGCAAACACCATTCCCAGGAATGCACCTCTCGAACAGAGAACTCAAAGGACCCAAAGCAATGAATCCTTGAGAGTTGCATGCCAAAGCCCAGTGCCCAGCTGAGACTCCTCAGGAAACATTTTGGTGCAAGGACCTTTTAGACTGGTTCTGCCCTCCCCTCAAGGCTAATCACATAGTAACCACAAACTGGATTTGGTCGGCCTGGGGACTGGTTTTCCTGGTCCAGCTCAACACTTCCCACCCCAGTGATGCTTTCTCCCCAGCAGAGGGCAGCAGCTGTCAGAGGCTGGAGCGAATGGGTGTGCAGCCATCTCAGAAGCAGGTCTGCTGAAAAATGGGAGGAAATAGAAGCAGGGGAGGAGGCAGGCTGGGGGCGGGGAGGAAGCACGGAGCGCCAGCCACCCCATCACGCCGCCAACCGCTCGCACTTCTGGCGGAGTCTGGTTTTCCAGCCAGTGCTCCCCACAACCCAGTGCTTTCTGGCGAGTCTGTCTCACTGCGAATGGCTGGTTTGGAAGATTCTGGGTTATTAATCTGGCCAGCTAGTGCCAGCACGCTTAAACTTCTTAGCTTTCCCTTACTCAGCTGCTGATGCCACATGGAAAACATGAAGAAAAAGGAAAGGAGAAAAAAAAAAAAAAAAAGCCCAAGTATGTTTGAGTCAGAGGTGGTTCTGCTTCCACAGCAGATATTTTCTACATTGGATTCCTTTTGTGGCAGCGACATTTACATGAAAATGGGATCTAGGATGGCTGGCTCCCTGCATCTGAAGTCACTGTTCCTCCTCCTGTCACTGTTCCTGTCCTTAAGAGGCTGCCCCCAGAACCAGCAGCCGTATGAGATCCGGCAGGGGCATCTGGCTTTCAGAGCATCTTTTGGGAGGAACTAGGCTGAGCACATGCTCCCAAGGTTACTTTGGAGAGATAAATATGATTAGGAAGTTAAGTGCAACAGATAAGCCAAGAAACTTTGCCAACAAAGGTCCTTTGCCTTTGTTACTTTGCCAACAAAGGTCTGTCTAGTCAAGGCTATGGTTTTTCCAGTAGTCATGTATGGATGTGAGAGTTGGACTATAAGGAAAGCCGCGTGCCGAAGAATTGATGCTTTTGAACTGTGGTGTTGGAGAAGACTCTTGAGAGTCCCTTGGACTGCAAGCAGATCCAACCAGTCCATCCTAAAGGAGATCAGTCCTGGGTGTTCATTGGTAGGATTGATTTTGAAGCTGCAACTCCAATACTTTGGCCACCTGATGTGAAGAGCTGACTCATTGGAAAAGATCCTGATGCTGGGAAAGATTGGGGGCAGAAGGAGAAGGGGACAACACAGGATGTGGTGGTTGGATAGCATCACCGACTCAATGGACACAAGTTAGAGTAAGCTCCAGGAGTTGGTGATGGACAGGGAGGCCTGGTGTGCTGCAGTCCATGGGGTCGCAGAGTCAGACATGACTTGAGCAACTGAACTGAAACCAAGAAACTGAAAACTCTTCACAGATGCAGTGAAGAGTGCCTCAGCTGGTAAAGAATCCAACTGCAGCTCAAGAGACCTGGGTTTGATCCCTGGGCTGGGAAGATCCCCTGGAGAAGGAAACGGCTACCCACTGCAGTATTCTGGCCTAGAGAATTCCATGGACTGTATAGTCCATGGGCTCACAAAGAGTTGGACACGACGAAGCAAATTTCAGTGAATGGAGCACAATCACAGTGTTCTGAAACGTGTAAAGGGTAGACTCTGCTGAAATCCAAAGTGTTCCAGGCACACTCAAGTCAAATGTCTGCCACACACTAAGCCTCCCAGCCTACCTGGTCAACCTGTGGCTGCTAAACTTTTACAAGTAACGCCTGGACTATAGTCCTTTTTCTAGCTTTTGTCTATCTGTGAATCAGTGTTCAGGCCCTATGGAATACCAAATTCCTCAATCAGTCTACTATTGCGCAAGGAGACCTGATGCAGAGCTGCCTACAGAATAAGCCCCAGTGAATATTAGCTGAAAGTTAGAAGACCTCGCGCACTATGAAAACTCTGCACCTAAACAATTAGCTTCTGGAATCGAACTGGGGCAAGAGTATTTACCTCTGAGAAGTTCAAGTAGTAGACCTATATGTATAGGAGAAACATTCAAATGAAAGGTCTTGTTTTAGGCACGTTTATGATTTCCAAACTGAACAGACTGGCATCAAAAGGCAGGCTTCTTAGAATCTTAACTTTCATTTACTCCTTGACTTGTCCGTTTAGGGGCTTCCCTAGCAGCTCAGCTGGTAAAGAATCCACCTATAATGCAGGAAACCCTGGTTCAATTCCTAGGTCAGGAAGATCCTCTGGAGAAGGGATAAGCTACCCACTTCAGTATTCTTGGGGCTTCCCTGGTGGCTCAGCTGGTAAAGAATCCACCTGCATTCTAGGAGACCTGGGTTTGATCCCTGGGCTGGGAAGATCCCTTAGAGAAGGAAATGGCTACACACTGCGGTATTCTGGTCTGAAGAATTCCATGGACTGAATATGTATAGTCCATGGGCTCACAAAGAGTCGGACACAACTGAGCAAATTTCACTTTCACTTTGTCCATTTAGTCAAAGAATATTACCAAACACCTTCTTTAAAATTTAAAAAAAAAAAATTTTGGCCACACTGAGTGGCATGCGAGATCTTACTTCTCCAACCAGAGATCAAACCAGAGCTGGACCACCAGGGAAGTCCCCTGAATACCTTCTACGAACAAAGAACTATCCCGGACTCTAAACAGATATAAAATAAGCACAGGGTAAAGTTATCCCTGAGTTTCCCAGGTGGCTCAGTGGTAAAGAACCCGCCCGCCAATGCAGGAGATGTGGCTTTGAGCCCTGTCTTATGAAGATTCCCTGGAAAAGGAAATGGCAACTGACTCCAGTATTCTTGCCTGGGAAATCCCATGGACAGAGGAGCCTTGTGGGCTACAGTCCATGCAGTCTCAAAAAGTCTGACATGACTTAGCCATTACTGATCCCTGCCTGTCCTGCCCGATGCCTTGCTAAGTCATTTCAGTCAGGTCTGACTGCAACCCTATGGACTGTAGCCCGCCAGGCTCTTCAGTCCATGGGATTCTCCAGGCAAGAATACTGGAGTGGGTTGCCATTTCCTCCTCCAGGGGCTCTTCCCAACCCAGAGATCAAATCTGCATCTCCTACAGCTCCTGCATCACAAGCGGATTCTTTACTGCTGACCTACTAGGGAAGCCCATCCCTGCCTGTAAGGCACTTATAATTGAATGGGGTAGACAACATGAAGACATTCAAAAGAGCATAAAACAGTACATGCCAAGTACCAAATGAGCAGTAACGATAAAGAACACTTTAAAACCTTGGAAGAGGGGGTTGGGAAGCCCCAAATGCTAAGGGAGGTCAGAGAAGGCCTAATGGAAGAAGTTGACCTACTTTGTTCTCATAAGTGTGGGCAGGAATCAGATGTATGGAGAAGAGATCTAGCGGAAGGATTCCCAAAGTGAGGGAGAACAATGACTAAGAACCCCCACTACCACCACGCGCCCAGCACTGTTAACCCTGTAGGAGGGCTGCATGGAGGAATGTGCAAAACCTACCAAAGGGGCAATGGAAACATCAACCCAGAGCGCCGAAGAATTGATGCTTTTGAACTGCGGTGTTGGAGAAGACTCTTGAGAGTCCCTTGGACTGCAAGGAGATCCAACCAGTCCATCCTAAAGGAAATCAGTCCTGAAGATTCACTGGAAGGACTGATGCTGAAGCCACTCCAATACTCTGGCCACCTGATGCAAAGAACTGACTCATTTGAAAAGACCCTCATGCTGGGAAAGATTGAAAGCAGGAGGAGAAGGAGACAACAGAGGATGAGAGGGTTGGATGGCATCACCAATTCAATGGACATGAGTTTGAGTAAGCTCTGGGAGTTGGTGAAGGACAGGGAGGCCTGGAATGCTGCAGTCCATGGGGTCGTAAAGAGTCGGACACAACCTAAGCGACTGAACTGAACTGAAGAGGTGGGCTGAGAAATGCAGACCGGATTGAAGGATCTTCAGTACCAGGTCAAGGAACTGACATTGGATTCTAAGCAGCAGAAACATACAATGCATTAGTTTCCCAACTATTTGCCTCCAGAAGGTGGGGTTTACGGTGTTCCATTGAGAGTTGAAAATGCCTGTAAATAAGGAGTGCGTAATAGAGCCTGGTAAATTACTAAAGAAACAGGATTCTAATTTTCTGTAAACGTTCCTCAAAACAAGGAAGGAACAGATAGTGAGTGAACCAGAAGCCCAGCTATCTCTTGAAACAAGGGCTCCAAGGAGACATTCATGAGCGTCCCAGAAAGACAAGGTGGGAGGCTGCTCTTCCAGACCCAAACCTGCCAAACCTCACACTGAGGCAGGCATGGAAGGAGGGGAACAAGAGAGGGTGGAGACCAAAGATGTTCAGTTAGCCAGTTAGGAGCATCAAACCCCAATTCACCTCTTCTCTCCATTATTATTGTGTTTCACTGTTACTATAAGGGAAAAAGTGCTGTTCACAGGCCTACCCCCCTCCGCCCTAAGTATTTAAAATGCTGCTGTAGCAGTAAATATTGCCTCCAGCGTATTTGTCCTGGAAGAAAAGAGTATGATTTGGAATACCTAATTGAAATGTGCTACAAGAGATAAGGCAGCTGCAGAGACTGACATTTAAAGGTAGGAGACACCATGGAAGACATGAAATATTACTGTTGCTGCCTCAAAGGCAAAAGCCACTTTCATGGGATGGAAACATCCTCCGGCTCTGTCTCCCCGCTCCTGGATCCCCCAGGGCCCTGCTCCCTAGACCCCCTGCCAGTTGGAAACCATCTCTGCTCTGCTTCTAGAACCCCACCCTGCTGCCACTGGGAATCCTGAGGGGCAGATTGAAAAAGAAAACCAGTCTAGTTCTCTTTTGCTCTTACATAGCCATCTCAAAATCCTAGGTCTTGTTTTCTGATAAGGCTTGTTTCCTGATACATGCAGATGTATAGGCAAGACCACAAAAAAAAAAAAAAAAGAGGAAAGGAAAAGATCTGTCAACACATCTCAACAGGTCTCATTAAAATTCTGCTTTATGCCACTGTGCAAGAAACATGGTAAGAGACTAAAGGTTATCTGAGTTTAATGGCCAGCAAGCCCTGTCCACTGCTAATTGGATATCATTACTTCTCAAACGATGAATCTAGACATGGGCTAATTCACCACTCATTCTCTTTGCCTAAGACTCCAAATAAGACAGTTTGCCAACCAACAATCAGACCCAATACAATTCTTATTAACCAAATGTTCATCAAAGCTGCTTCCAACATGTTTCTGCACACCTAAGTAGCTGGTCTCCAAGGATGGGCTCCCAATGAACCATGGCTTACAGTATTTAAGTCTGTATAGTCCTCTGGCCTTGAATATGAGCTGGCCCTGGGACTTGCTTTTGATCAACAGGACAAAGTGAAGTCCTAAGAAGTCTTACAGTCTCCATCTGGCTTTATGAGAATGTGTGTTCTTAGGGTACCCACCCTCAGAACCCTGCCACCCTTCTTTGAGAAGCCTAGATCACCTGGAGAGGTCACGGTCATGTGTAGGTTCTCTCCAGCTGGGTTGTCTCATCAATTGCTAGCCACGAATGTGAATAAATACTTCTGAAGTTGCAGCTGATCAAGACACCAGAAGACTGCGCCATGGTTCATATCACAGAGCAGAAAAAACCCTCAGTGGGTCACAGGCAAGCCACAGGTCTGTGATGCAGAATAGAAAGTCTATTGTTTTGATCCACCAAGTTTTAGAGCAGTTTGTTTTGTCACAATAATCTGAACAGAAATGATTTAAGAGTAGGGTGCTGCTAAAACAAACTTCTAAAAACATTTAGCATTAGCCTTGGAACCAGGCAAGAAGCAAAGTGAAGGGCCTCCAGAAGTATAGGAAGAAATGTGTTACTAGAGGCTAGAGGAAAGAGGACAAGCCTTATGAAGTGGCAGAAAGTTTAGCCAAACTTTCACCTGCAGTAACATGAAAATTGAAAAAATACTCTCCGAGCCAATGGAAACTGGCTAAGGAACTTTCCAGGCAGATTATCAAAAGTGCTAGCTAAGTTTCTTTTATTTCTTATTGACAAAGTACACAATAAAATGAGCTAAGGAAAGAACTGTTAAAATTTCAAACAGAATTTAGAGGAAATACAGAGGAGTCAGGACTTAAAAGTGTTTGAAAATATAAGAATTTTTCATCCCCAGTCTTTCCAACCAGCAAATGTTTCTAAAAATAGAGATAGGCTCATAGTATAGATCAAATTCAGGACCTTTCTATAAAATGTAGCCTTAAGATTACATTTTGATCAAAGGTACAACCTAAGACATTTTGTTTACACCTAAGAAAGAATAAAGTGATGCCTTACAGAATCTCTTAACTAGAAAAATGACTTCTTAGAACCATAAGGTTCTATCTTCTAACACTCTTCAGACAAAATGACTTTTAAGAACCTTAGAGTTTGCCTCTGGTAACAAATTCCATTCTGGTTACTTATTGCTTCATAAGAAACTAGATCAAAATGTAATGGCTTAAAACAATGTAGCATTTCTCATGGCCCTGTGAGTTGGCTCAGATCAGCTGGGTGATTTAATTTTGAGCTCTCCCATGTGGCTGTAAGTGGTTATAGCTGGAGCTGGTGTAGGATGAAGCCTCAACAGAGCAGGCATCGAAGACAGCTTCCTCACTCACACACCTGGGGTCTCCTTGGCCTCTCTCTTTCTCCAGTTTGCATTTCATTCTTCAAGGCCTCTCTGCCAAACTTGAGCTTCTCTTGGCAGTTCTGCTTCTTCGCTGGCTTCCAAGTCAGAACGTAGAAGCCACCAGGCCAGGGAATGGCTACTCCCAGCACCACAGCAGCACTAAACCACCATGTGCTACTGATCAAAGGCATTATGTGGTCTTTCTAGACTCAAGAAGATGGGGAGAGAGGCTCTGCCTCCTGAAATCAATGAGACAGTGTCAAAGATACAGCACAGAGGTGTGTATGGGACAGGAAATATCACTGTAAACATCTTGAAAAAATACAATCTACCACAACCTACTACTTAAAAAAAAAACCCAAAAACTCATATCCCTCCTTGAGTTAGAAAACATATATGATGCTTATAATCAGCCCAACGTATAATATGATGGTCAGAAAGACCAACAAAAATGTTAACTGCCAAAATACAAATCCAAAACAAGGACAACCAACAGGTCTTCTGGCTTCTGCACTGATGAAATCACATATGGAAGGAAAAGTATGTTCATGGATAAGTACTAAGTTTACAGAGGGCCACGGAAAAAAACTGGGGCATGTTCTGGGGAGAGTGATCGGTGTTATCAAGAACTGAAAATTGTATCATTCTAGAAGTGTATGTTGTAAAAGCAACACTACTCTGCTCAAAGATTCATGGACAGGACCTCATCTGAGCTTCTTACATCTTCCCTTCTGTGTCCCCTAGGAGACTCACATCACACACAGATATATGGTTTGAACTCACTGGCCTAGGTCCCCTCTAAGATACTTACATTCTAAGTCTCTGGTTCTCTTCTCTGCAAGGGAATGTATTTGATCCTTACTGCATAAAATTTTCCAGCATTTAACAAAGCTGTCCCGATTTTCCCACAGTGGGGAACATTAAAAATATTCTTTATGATTTCAAGTCCTTTTTTGTCTCTGGTAAGACAGATTTACACTTCTCCAGCACCTTGTAATTAAGCAGGGTCATGTGACCTGCGTTGGCCAATGAAAGCACTCAAGAACCAGTGCAAATATTCCTTGTTCTCTTCCTCTTCTAAAGCCTCCTGTGGAATGGCTCCATCAAAAAAAGAGAGAGGAGCTTTTCAATCAATGATGAACATTGTTACCAGTATTCAATATGTAATATGAATGAGAGGTAAACCTAGGCTCTTTTAAGATATCAAGATTTGGGGGCTAATTTGTCACTGCAGCAGAATCAAGTCTATGCTGACTAACATAATCACCATCTTGAGAAAAAGCATCATCCTGAAAGCGTAACTCAGAATCTTTTAGGGACTCAGCTCTCTAATGGAAGTCCTGAAACCTACATGCAACTACATTTCAGAGTAGTTTCTGAAGTGATTAGATGCAATTGGCAAGAATCACGAGTTACCCCTGAAAGCCAGAAGTTGGAAGGAGCTTTCTCCAGGAGCTTACCCAGTGTTCTCCTTTCCCCCAAAATTCCAGTATAAGGGTCTCCACACTCACTTGCACTCCAAGAGCTTATGTATAAAGAGAAGTTCAAGGTGAAGAAGACAAACTCAACACCAGAGCCCAGACTTCAGCTGCTGAATGATTCAACAGAAGTGGCCACACTGACCCAGCCTGCTCTTAATAACTCCCACAGCATGTACTTAGCCCAGAGGCCTCTGGGCTTGTGAAGGGTCAGCATCTTAGAAAAGCCAGTGAGTACCCAACCCTGAGGGAGAGGTTACACTGTCTATATCTTCGCCAAGAGTTTAATTAGAAAATGCTGCTGTTTGTTAAATAAACACTCATGCATTATGAAACACACCATCCACTCTGCACAGCAAGGTTGGGACCTGAGTCCCTGATTGGGCAAAAAGGATCTTCCATCTCTGGGAACTTCCCTCCTCAAGCCCAGCCAGAGGTCACCAGAAAGGACAATGAGTCAATAGCCCAGACTGTTGTTCAGCTGTCAGTTAGGGGAAAACACCCTGAAGGAGCCGTAGTCTGGCTTTACCAGAGCAGTTTCATAGAGGAGGTACCTCTGGTTCAAGTATGGGGGAAAACAGTCCATGAAGGAAAGATAGACTGAATCACCATATTAAGACAGAACAAGATTACTTACCTGTGGCTTTCTAGCCTAGCTACACCCCACCCTTCCCCAGCCAAAGGCCTCTTATTGGCAGGCAGTATTTTCAGAAACTCAGATAATTCATTTCCAAAAAACAGTTCCTGAGGGTCTTGCTCTGAAGCATTGCAGGACACGCGAAAGTCAGGAAGAAAGTTCACAGCCCATAGAGCAGATCAGATCAGATCAGTCGCTCAGTCGTGTCCGACTCTCTGCGGCCCCATTAATCACAGCTCCCCAGGCCTCCCTGTCCATCACCAGCTCCCGGAGGTCACTCAGACTCACATCTATCAAGTCAGTGATGCCATCCAGCCATCTCATCCTCTGTCATCCCCTTCTCCTCTTGCCCCCACTCCCTCCCAGCATCAGAGTCTTCTCCAATGAGTCAACTCTTCGCATGAGGTGGCCAAAGTACTGGAGTTTCAGCTTTAGCATCATTCCTTCCAAAGAAATCCCAGAGCTGATCTCTTCAGAATGGACTGGTTGGATCTCTTTGCAGTCCAAGGGACTCTCAAGAGCCTTCTCCAACACCACAGTTCAAAAGCATCAATTCTTCAGCGCTCAGCCTTCTTCACAGCCCATAAGGTGGTCACAAATAGCTACTGTAAGAAGCAACTGCAATGTTGGCTGTTTCAAGAAACACATAAACCAGTTGCTGGGGGGAGGGGGCAGGGCTGGGGGGCGGTATTTAAGCAAAGGCTTGGGCTCCCCTGCTTCTTATTCAACCACATCCCATCAAGGCTCTCCAAAATGCCTCCAGACCCTGCTCAAGTTCTCCAAACTTGTAGAAGGCTTTTACTTAGGCAGTATCATCTATGTCAAACAGCGTTGATTACAAAAGGGGATAATGTACTACCCTGACAAGGCCATCCACTGGCTCGGGTACCACATTCTGCGGGAGAAAACCTGCGATGCCCACAGTGGGTAAGGAAGCAGTGAGACGGGCAGAAGGCTAACCTGCGGGATCGCCACAAGCCGCCCTCTTCCGGGACGTGGGCGCCCCAATTGGCTGGCAAGATCTGGACCCTGATGGACAAGGCCTTAGGGAGGCAGGCTGTGAGGCTAGGGTGAGCACGAGCCTCGGGAGGAGCCTCAGGACCTCCAGCCTCTTCCCAGGGGAAGGCCCACCTGCGTGGGCTTCTTTGGGAGCCTTCACGTGGCACCCCGGGCTCCACCATCTTTGGCTTCCTCCACTGCGTCTGGGGCGGTGCTTCTTGCGCACCCTGAGCACCAAGCACCCAGAAGGCAGGCCTTCAGCATTGCTCTGGGAACCCCAGCCTGATGGAAGGTCCCGATACACCAGCGACCTTCGGGGCCCTGGGGGCCCTCCAGCTCGGCTCCTTCTACAGCCCCATGTCAGGACCTCCTGGAAGCATCACGACTCTCCATCCAGACTCGCCCACGGGGGTCATTCTGAGCGAGATCCTCCCGAAAAGGCCGACTACGCCGAGGCCGTCTGAGGGTGCCCTTGGATGCCCCTTAAGCTCGAGAGACCAGCGAGGTCGTGGCTGCTGCTTCCCGGAGGGCCAGGTGTGGCTGCCCCTACCCTGGCTGAAGTGGTGCCCTGAGGCTTGGGGTGCCATCTGGCCTGAGACCCCAGGAGCTCGTACTGCGCCCACCCTCCACTGGCTCTGAGACCGACCCCAGCGGCTGGAACCCGGACCCCCAGCTGCCTGGAGCCGACTGTTCTAGACAAGCGTTTTCCTGAGTACTGGCTGCCTTCGCTGCCAACACAGAAAAGCATCTATCACTTTATGTGCTGTGTTTTTTTATTCTTGATACAATTGAATTTTTACCTTAAGCCCACATGTATATGTCTTTAAGAGCCCAACTTGTAATTAAGGGCTAATGAAGCAAAGTGAATGTCGCTCAGTCCTGTCCATCTCTTGGAGACCCCATGGACTATTCAGTCCAGGGAGTTCTCCAGGCCAGAATACTGGAGTGGGTAGCTTTTTCCCTTCTCCTGGGGATCTTTCCAACCCAGGAATCAAACTGCGGTATCCTGCATTGCAGGCAGATTCTTTACCAACTGAGCTATCAGGGAAGCCCTTGGGCTGCAAGGAGATCCAACCAGCCCATCCTAAAGGAAATCAGTCCTGAATATTCATTGGAAGGACCGATGCTGAAGCTGAAACTCCAATACTTTGGCCACCTGATGCAAAGAATGGACTCCTTAGAAAAGACCCTGATGCTGGGAAAGATTGAAGGCAGGAGGATAAGGGGATGACAGAGGATGGGATGGTTGGATGGCATCACCGACTCAATGGACACGAGTTTGAGTAAGTTCTGGGAGTTGGTGATGGACAGGAAAGCCTGGTGTGCTGCAGTCCATAGAGTCACAGTCGGACACAACTGAGCAACTGAACTAAAGAAGAAAAGAAAAAGATGGATAATGTCAACTATTGTCAATGTTGTGGCAGTGTGGAACTTTTCTTTAGGCATAGCTGGTGGGCGTTAAAGTTGGTATAGCCTTTCTGGAAAACAATATGGAAGCCTCATGCGAAAGTCCTCTAACCCAGCATCACCACTCCTGGGAATAAAACCTCCAGAAGCTCTCACTGGGCTCCCCAGGTGGCGCAAGTGGTAAAGAATCTGCCTGTCAATCAGGAGACATAAGAAGTGTGGATTGGATCCCTGGGTAGGGAAGATCCCCTGAAGGAGGGCAAGGCAACCCACCCCGGTATTCTTGCCTGGAGAATCCCATGGACAGAGAAGCCTAGCGGGCTCCACTCCATTGCAAAGATTCGGACACTACTGAAGCGGTTTAGCACTCAGTCTCTCACTGGGCACCATGTAAGGAACAGTTGGTAGAAGCAGAGTTGAACAGTGAGAAGACAGTGGATACGAATAGGGGGATGTTGTGCTGCTGCCAGGAAAGGAGAAACTAAGTGTAAAACATGGCAACGTGAGAAGATCTTAAACATATAGTTTTAGAATGAAAACAAAATACAGCAAATAACAAGCACATCAAGTTCAGTTGATGAGTACATCAAGAGGTAGAGCCAATTGCTATTAACATAAATTTAAAACATATAACAACAAAATCACATGACATATCTTACAGAGGCAGAAGCTTATAGGTTCGATCCCTGGGTTGGGAAGATCCCCTGGAGAAGGGGAAAGGCTACCCACTCCAGTGTTCTGGCCTGGAGAATTCCATGGACTGTACAGTCCATTGGAGAAGGTGATGGCACCCCACTCCAGTACTCCTGCCTGGAAAGTCCCATGGATGGAGGAGCCTGGTAGGCTGCAGTCCATGGGGTCACTGAGGGTCGGACATGACTGAGTGACTTCCCTTTCACTTTTCACTTTCATGCATTGGAGAAGGAAATGGCAACCCACTCCAGTGTTCCTGCCTGGAGAATCCCAGGGACAGGGGAGCCTAGTGGGTTGCCATCTATGGGGTCACACAGAGTCGGACACGACTGAAGTGACGCAGCAGCAGCAGCAGCAGCAGTACAGTCCATGCGGTCGCAGAGTCGGACACAACTGAGTGATTCTCACTTCACTTCACACATATTTAAAAATTACACACACACGCACACATGCTTTAATTCTCTGCTATATCTAACAGAGAACAGAAAGTCTGATTAAAGATGAAGGAGAAAAATAAATAAAACCAGAGAAGCCTTGCAGTGCCGGTAACTGTGTGTTATATACTCACTTTCTTTACCAGAGGTCAAAAGGAGAAAAAATATTTTGCTGGACTTGGGCAAACTATGAGATTTGTGTTTGAATGAAATTTGTACATGGTGTGGTGTAGTGGTTTAAGAGATCAGGCAGTGATGGCAGAGAGACCTGCTTTTGAATTAAAGCCCTATCGCTTATTAACCGTGTCTGCAAGGATTAAGAGGAGATAATGTATGTAAAGCACTTATCACAGAGCCTGCTGCAAAGCAAGCAATGAGTAAATGGTAGCTATTCATAATAGGTAATGTAATTTATCATTATTTTTTTCCATCTCCCTTCTACTTTACTGCACACACCTTGAAACATTTTACATGGTAAGAAAATCATCATAAGCTTCTTATTGGCTTATGGTTTATACCCTCCCTACATCCAAGAGATTTGGAGGAATTATATATGATTAATCAATAAGAAAAACAGAATGACAGGGATAAAAACAGAGCAGATGTCCTCTAAAAGCAGCTGGAAAAGTAAATATCAGCAAGTACCTGCACTGAGCTGGTGACTGTACCTTGGCACAGAATTGGGCCCAAGAGCCATGGAAGCCGAGGTAGAAAGGGAATGGTATGGGCTTCGTAGTCTTCATTTCATGCCAAGGGAAACTGAACAAAGCCTTTGCAGAAACAGACTCTGCCTATATCTTTTATCACTTGGGTTTTCACATGAGGACTATTGGATAACATGGAACACAACACCTGCAACAGGCATGCCAAAGACACAGAAAGTTCCACCTGAGCAGGTGACTTCATGCATTGAAGGCTGAGCCATAAACTGTTCAGGAAGGGGGAAGGAAGGATGCTAAAATCCTATGCTTGGGTCTCTTGCTTTCTGAGAATCTAACTAAATCCAGGGAAAGAATGTGATGACTCTGGAGGAACAGTTGTTGAACATAACCATTAAGACCATCCTTCCCACATAGTATAAGAGTCAAGTTCCCAGGCTCCAGAGCCAAACCACCTGGTTCAAATCCTGCTCTGCCACTTACTAGCTCTGTGATCTTGGGGAACTTACTTGGCTGCTCTGTGCCTCAGTTTTTCCATCTGTAAAATGGGGGTGACAGGTGCCTAAATCATAGCCTGGCTCTGTAAGAGTTAAATGAGTCTTCTTAAGCCACTTAGAACAGGGCAGGGGACATGGCAAGCATTACATGAGCTACATGGGCACATGCTAAGTAAATGAACAAATAACTGTCAGATGTGGTACACAAGCCTGGGAAAGGTGCTGAATCACAGTCCATTCTGACTGAGTTACCTAACAAGTACCTAGAGTGCACATACTCTCTGATGCTTTACGTACCAGCTGAGAGGGAGGCAAAGGTGTCTCCTGTGAACAGAGAGACACTGAGCTTGTATCCTCACACATATAAAATACACCTCTTTTACCAGACACTGGAGAGAGATGGAACAATCATAGCAACCACGGTCATCCTACAACCATCATAACTGCAGGCCACATGGTGCCTGGCACGTGGTGCGAGGCCTTTGATGCTTTCCAGGCCTCCTCCTGGAAAAAAAGCAGGCACTACCATTAGCCCCATTCTACCACTGAGAATGCTGAAGCTCAGAGGGGTTAGATGACTCCTTCAAGGCCCCACAGCCCAGTACATGTCTGTCACTTTGGCTCAAAACAAGTCCTGTGCTCTTTCCGCTAAATTATACCGCCCCTTCCTTATCCAGGCACACAGGGGTAGGGGTGCAAGAGGAGAATTAAAATGGGAGATCTCCCCGATGCCTTTTCTTGCTATCATCTACTGACGAGAAGCTCAATCACCATAATTCTACTCCTTAGGGTCTTTGAAAATGAAGATCAGGCATTTGTTAGCACAGAGGAGGTTAAAGTTGATTTATCCCTTTCTGCTTCTAGTGCAACCAAGATGATGAATGATATTAATATGCCAGGCACACTCCCATGGAAAAGACTCTCCAGAGAGCACAATCAGAATGTGGGTGGGCGGAAGTGATGCTGTTTCAGCAGTAACCCCGAATCTGATCTAATTTAAATTTCTAAATCTTTGGCAAAATGTAAGAATATGAATTAGTATTTACTAACATTTGACACATGATTGATTATGACACATCAACATGTTCCAGCACCAAGACTGATACCTGCTAGTTTAAGAAACACTAGGGAAGTTCACACCCATGTGCCCATTTCCTTTGAGTCCAAACACAGTGCCTTATATGAAACCTTGTAAGATTTCAATGAGTTTTGAAGAATTTTGTAGTTTCAAGATGAAAAATGCAAAGGCCATCATGCTATCATTTGTTAGCAAATTAAAGAATAATTTCCAGTTTAACCAGCCTCTTGGCATGTATCACAGAATAGATGTATGGATTCGTGGTGGCAGAAAGCCTGGGCAGGTATTAGAAAACCATCACTTTCTCTGAAATCTCCTTGGGAAATGGCCTCTACCCACATAATCAGTAAGAGTCTGGGCTAGAAGGGAGCTTTTAGCCAATGAGTGCAGGGCAGGGCCATGTGGACACACACACAGGAACTCTCCCCTTGGAAAGAGCTCTTCAGTTCACATCCGGGTTCCCAGTCTCTCATGTCAACATCATCAAAATTTAACACCTTTCCATAACAGACAATTGCATTATTCATTTCGTTAAAGACAACCTCCAAATCTGAAACAACAAAAGAATAATTGAAGACATAACTTCTTCTGCTTTCTTTTAAGACACAGGTCTGTTTTCCTTGCATGACACTGAAAAGAATATTATTCTTTCTCCACCATCAACAACATTCCATCATTGGCCCTTAGTGATATTTCATTTTGAGTTCCTATTTTAGCTACATAATATGTACCTAAGATGTACACTTAACAGGAATTAAAGTTCAGCCAGATAAAATGACCTGCCCAAGATCACAAAGCATGGTGACTATCCAAGTCAAGGGTTCTTTCCTCTGAGCCACACATCCTTGGAACAGGGCAGCTCTGTGCCCCTTCCCACCTCCTCTGTACCCTGCTGCACTAGAGACAGAGGATGAAGGATGCTAAGGAGCAGTATGAGCATGTCTGCATGGCAATCCAAAAAACATAAATAAAATAACTGGAACCAGAAGTCCTGGGCTCTCGGGCCAACTCTGTCCCTTCTTATTTGTAAACCTCGGGAATATCACCAATCCCAATTTTCTAGCTTATAAAAGAATGATCTTAAAAACTCTGCCTTGCCCAGTGCATAGGGCTATTGCTACAATATAAAGGATTGTGGTTTTTTTTTTTAAGTTAATCCTTCCAGTGCTATTTATTTTGTGCTCAGTATGTACCAGGCACAGCACTGGCCACTTTATCTTCTTGTTAACCCTCACAAGAGTCCTTTGTGATGGATGCCATTAGGGCCCTCATTTTACACATGAGGACAAAGAGACACAGACATGATAGGTGATTGCCCAAGACTGGGAGTGGCAGAGTGAAGGGATAAGACCCCATCAGCTCCAGAGCCTGTCCTCTTGATTGTTCCATGCTGTATATATATTAATAAAAGGCTGCCTAAAGAATTTTTAAGAAAAACGTGTGGCTTCAGTTCATGACTGAAAGGTGAGATCCAGAGACATTAAGTAGACTATCATCCCCCCAGTAAAGAAGCTAGTTCGTTCCAAGTCTGAAAAACTCTGGAAGATAATCCCCCAGACTACTCCTTCAGCTGATGTCAGAAAACTGGCCCACAAAGGCTAAAATGTCAGCATCCAGCTCCCTCTGTTCAAGCTCCAGGTGCTCGGAGCATCCTGAAGGTAAAAAAGGTTCACAATGAAAGATGATTCTGGGGACCTGGAATCACACACTAGCAGCCAGAGCTGCTGCTGCTCCCAAGGGTGGCCAACTTGAAGGATTCAAAAGTGTGGGAGCTTCTGTTTGACAGAGTGTGTAGAAGTCAGGAGAATTTTCCTTTTTTCGTTTCCTTGGAAGGCCAAATCGCAGAGCCTCTGTCCTCCCAGAGCCCCAGCCTGTTTGGGGCCCTGCCTTTCTGCGGGTGGGCCAGGGAGGCAGCAGCCAGCCAGTGGAGCCGGGAGGAGCAGAAGCCAGCAGACGGCGCCTGCCCCTGCTCGCCCACGGTCACCACACATCCATCGGCACCTCCGTGGGTTGTGACCGCCAAGCTGAGTCAGCTCAACATGTCCACCCCCTTCTTTCCCTGTGAGCAGCTTGGTCGCCCTCCTAACAAGCTTTTCATTAATTAGGAGGACACGTCAACATGCCAACAAAATTAGCAGTTTCAATATCTCCCTAAAGTCTGAGGGTTGCAGAGAAAACAAAGGCTTGGTCACTCCCTGTTATTTTTACTCTCTGCTACCCCCCTGACTTTTGGGCAAGCTGTTCCCATCCAAGAGCACCCTTCATCTAGGTCCACATACTCTCCTCTGCCTTTCTGCTTCTTTTTTTAAAAAAAATGTTATGCATGTCTTTTCCCTTCTCTTTTGAAACCTGATAAATCCCAAGGAGGGTGCATTTACGCACACTCTCCTGACCTTATCACCTGCTAGAAAGAGTTGATAAGCTGGTTGGTGTGGGCCCAGCTAATTTGGGGGGCTTATTTGGACCATGAGTTTAAGGATGAAATTAAATGGGTGATGAAGAAAGAAAAGGAGTAAAATTTAGATAAATTATCCAGGACAGGGGGAGATGGGGAAGGGTAGAGAGACCAGATTTGTGACAGAGCTGCTCAACTCCCTGGATGTACCAAAAATGGAACTTTTTACCGTGAACTCACAAATGTTCTTCCTCCTTGAAAAAAGAAGCACCATTGTCAAGCCTCCCATGGATGAATAACCTCTTGGATTCTTGCTGATAGAAGCCTGAGAGGGGAGAGGTACATAGGACTGAGCCCCCTAGTAGGAGAAGCAAAGCTTCTGGAGCTAAGGTTTGGGAGCAAATACAATCTGGGGACCCCTGAGAAGAGCGGGCCTGGAAACCTGTGTGGATTGCAGAGGGGCTCACCAGCCAGGGCTCTGGTGTTTGGAGAAGTAGGTGAGAAAGAACCTCAAACCGTCAGAGCTTCACACTCTGCATAACTGGGGCTCCACACTGGCTACTAGCTCTTCCGTATCAGCTGCTCAATACATTGTGGTTGAAATGAATCCAAGACCCCTCAATACTCATCTGGGATCTGCAAACATAGACAAAGGATGGGATAAATAATTCAGACATAAATAGTAGCCGCCACCGCTCCCCTTCCCCGCAAAAAGCGTCTGCCTACAGACATTTGACAGTCTATGTGGTTAAGAATAATAATAGTATTTACTTCATAAGGTGGCTGTCGAAATTAATTTCAATGGTCCTGAGAAAGTGAATTCACAATAAATGTTGTATATGGTTATTCCCTCCTAGTGTCCGGGACTTCCTGATCAAGTCTGGAGGCAGGCATGTGGGGTTGAGTAGAAACAAGGATGCTGGCTAGCACTTCTGCCTTTCGACACGTGCTCCAAGGCCCAGGAATGGTTAGGCTCCCCTCCCCTCAATCATCATTCTGTGTGTTCAGAGAGGAAGTCAGGATTCTGTACTGTTTCCCAGAGGAAGGAAGAAAAGAAACAATCATTAACACCTACTGTGTGCTCACCAATCTGCCAATCGCTGCTTGCTCTTTAGGGAAGGTATAATTTCCTACAACTAACACATCTAATTGAGGATCAGTGAGTTCTAATAGCTCAGCCAAGATGAGTCCATTAGTAAGTGGTGAAATTAGGACTGAAATCCAAGTTTGCCTGAATTAAAATATATATATAGTCTGGGGCACCCCACATGAATATTACTCCAAGTCCCAACGCTGACCTTCTAATCCAGTGTCCCTAGGTGCAGAGCCTGGCCTTTTAAATGGTGCCCAGGGTATCATCACCAACCAGCCGGGTCTGGGAACTTCTGAGACACTTGAGCTCCAAGGGCATTTCCAGCCCTAGAATTCTATAATGAGGAGAAAATGTCACTCTCTTAGCAGCTGGTGTGATTTTTCCCCCCGATTTCCACCCCCGCCTTAGGGACAGACTTGCCTTTGTTAAAACAAAAAGATGCTTTGATGAGCCTGCTTACAGAAAAGAAATAAGCGAAAGCAGCTCCGTGGAGGGATGGAAGGAGATAGAGGAGGGAAGAGATTGGGAGAGACTGAAGGGAAGAGGAAAGATAGAAGACGATGAAAGAGGGGAAGAAGGTAGGGGGCAGGGAGAAGGGGAGGAGGCTTGTAAAGGGAATATGGAAGAGGGAGGGAGAGTGTGAAATTTCTTGCTGAAACCAATAAGAAGCCAAGTTCTGCATTTGGATTGGAAAGGGGGTAAAAGCAAGAAAGCGTACACAGATATAAGGGGGAGAAAATAAACTGGGAGGGAGTTTTAATTTCACAGGTTCATTCATTCATAAACAGGAATAAAACCAATTTTGATCCTTCAGCTAAAACCAAGAGAGGCTTAGACTAGCTCTTCTCTGGTGTCACTGGGCCCTCCATTTGCTTCTGTTGGTCTGTAACGGGGATAAGAGCCTCACTAACTGAGTGCGATGTCATATACATGTGTGTGCTCGCATATAAATTCTCATTTCTCTTTAACCATCTTAGGAGGTAGGTTCTATCTGATTTGTACTATACAGATAGAGCAATGGAGGCACACAGACGTTGACAGTTTAGACAAGGTCATTGACACCCTGATTAGTGTCAAGACCAGAGTGTGAGCCCATCCTTTCAGACCCTGCAACTCACACTCCACCACTGACTGCAAGAGGCTTTGTATCTTTCATCTCATTTGTTTCTTATAACAAAGGGACAGTGTAGATAAGATACATAATGCCCTCCTCATTTTACAAAGGAGGACACTGAAGCCCAGAGAGGTGCCGTGAACTGTGTAAGGTCACATGGCTGGTACATGAATGGAAGTTAGACTTGTACCCCAGATCTCCAAATCCTGATGTCGTATGCTACCCCCAGTCTCATTCCCAAGTCATGCTAAGCTCTCTTAGGTGTCTCAGGCAGAGCTTGCCATTCCTTCCATAGAGCAATCTGAAGCTTACTAGTAAATGCCTGCTTACCCCCGGTTACCTGGTCTGGCATAGTTAAAACACACGCACACACACACACACACACACACACACACACACACACACACACACACACAATGATTCCTCTGGTTTTCTTTTAAAATACAATTGCCATCCAAAGAGTAGAAGACCTCTCTGAACATCCCTAATAATTGCATGTGTGTGATTTTAGTAGGTAGTCTCCTTTGGGGCATCACACCTCAGCTGCATCATAGGTGCACAAAAGTCTAACTGTCAGGGAGAAACCAAGAGAAACAGAAGGTCATGGAGGAAGAAACTTGCAGGAACAATTCCGTCGTTGCCTTTAGGAGTCCTCTTTAGTAACTTGAAGGATTCTTAGAGGTTCCTATTGTATTGTATTTGTCCAATAGGCAGAAATGAGGGTGATATGGTCGAGGCAATGGGAGCAGCTTGATGTTCAAATAAGATCAAAATAACAGATGAGAGAAGGGAATGGGGCCCAGGATGCAAGGAAGAAATGTATTATAGTCTAAAAGTTGATCAAGCATCCACACAGTAGCCCCATTCACAGATGAAAGCTAGAAGGCTAGTGGAATTAGAAAAGGTAAAATTAGATAGCAAATTATAAAAAGATGTGACCAGCATCACTGCTATCAAACCACTGCATTCATACATTATTTTGTTAATTTAGAAAATACGCCCTGGGGGTTACAGTGGACCCCACTTAAGACTCACAGGGGTCACCCACTGTTCTAGAGCACACTGGTAAGGCACTCACGGTCCAATGGGGGCAACAATGAACAGGTATACATATGAATCAATGTGGGAAACCGGTGGCAGTTTTGTGCGGGGACATCTAATGTACACTGGGAGTGTGGGCTCAGGACAGGTTTCCCGGGGAGATGACACCTGATCTTAAAAAATAAGAGTGAGAAAGTGAACAGAGAGAGAAGAAGGGCATTCTGGAGAAAGGGAACGCCACCAGCAAAGGCATAAAGGTGAGAACTCAACACAGGTTTGTTTGGAGGAACAAAGACCTACTTGGCTAGGTTTAACACATATATACTTGTGGCGGATTTATTTTGATGTATGACAAAAGCAATACAATATTGTAAAGTTAAGCAAAATAAAATTAAAAAAAAAAAAAAAAAGACATGGTCCTGGATGCTGTGCCGAGGTCAAAGGGTGAAGAAGACAAAGAGGATGAAACTTGATAGCTTGGACCTGGCTTCTCTGAACGAAAAAAATAAAATGCACTCAGCTTACAAAAAAAGAAAAAACCCTGACCCTCAAATCTTTCTTAAGGAACCACCCTTGTTCCACTGGGAACAGTCTAATGGAGCTTGTCCTCAGGGTCTTTTATTTTCCTAACTGAGGAACAGGAAATGATCCAAGCTAGGGCGATCAGATACTCCCGCTCTAGAATTTGAATCTTGAGAACTACAAATAGTTAATTATTGATAGAATAGAGAAAGCTATTGATATTAAATTCTTAGTTTATAACCATCCAGCTTACAAGTTAACTATAGTACTTAAGTTTCTTGGTATATAATCACAGTATCAGCAAAAAGAGATAATCTTAACTCTTCTGATTTTTATATCAGTTATTTTATTTTCCTGTTTTATTACCTTGGAGATTCTAGCAAATATAATGGTTATTATTGTTAACATGGGCATCCATGAATTCTTCCTAATTTTAATTGAAATGTTTCCATATTTGTCAGATTTGCTGTTGTTTTAGTCAATAATCTCCATGTAGCTAAGCAATCATGTCTTATATCCCTTTTACCTAGATTTTACTAAGAATGACTGCTGAAATGTATTACATGCCATTTCAGCTTGTATTGATATGATCATTTTTTCTCTTTTAACTAGTTAATGAAAAAGATTATCTTGATAGTTCTCTTCATATTGACTGTATATAAAATAAAGATACAAAATCAATACCTTTTGTCTACCTCAGTAATAGTCACAAAAAATACACATGAGAAAAGTATTTTATTGGCAATATCAATACAACCTTCAAAATACTTATCAATAAATTTAACTTAAAATGCAGAGGGCAAAACAAAGAAAAATACAAAATCTTATTGGAAAATGTAAACTAATATCTAAATGAAGAGAAAGCATATCATGATTTTTTTTATTGAAGGATAATTGCTTTACAGAATTTTGTTTTTTTCTGTCAAACTTCAACATGAATCAGCCATAAGTATACATATATCCCCTCTCTTTTGAACCTCCCCTCCCATCTCCCTCCCCATCCCACCCCTCTCTAGGTTGATACAGAGCCCCTGTTTGAGTTTCCTGAGCCATACAGCAAACTCTCGTTGGCTATTCATTTTACACGAGATAATGTAAGTTTCCATGTTACTCTTTCCATACCTCTCACCCTCTCCTACCCTCTCCCCATAAGTCCATAAGTCTATTCTCTATGTCTATTTCTCCACTGTTGCCCTGAAACCAAATTCTTCAATGCCATTTTTCTAGATTCTGTATTATGCATTAGAATATGATATTTATTTTTCTCTTTCTGACTTACTTCACTCTGTATAATAGGTTCTAGGTTCATCCACCTCATTAGAACTGACTCATATATGTTCCATTTTATGGCTGAGTAATATTCCATTGTGTATATATACTACAACTTCTTTATCCACTCATCTGCTGATGGGCATCTAGGTTGCTTCCATGTTCTATCTGTTGTATATAGTGCTGCAGTGAACAATGGTATACATGTGACTTTTTCAATTTTGGATTCCTCAGGGTATATGCCTAGGAGTGGGATTGCTGGGTCATATGGTGGTTTTATTCCTAGTTTTTTAAGGAATCTCCATACTGTCTTCTATAGCAGCTATATCAATTTACATTCCCACCAACAGTGCAACAGCATTCCTTTTTCTCTACACCCTCTCCAGTATTTATTGTTTGTAGACTTTTTGATGATGGCCATTCTGACTGGTGTAAGGTGCTATCTCATTGTAGTTTTGACTTGCATTTCTCTAATAATGAGTGATGTTGAGCATCTTTTCATGTGTTTGTTAGCCATCTGTATGTTTTCTTTGGCGAAATGTCTCTTTAGGCCTTTTTCCCACTTTTTGATTAGGTTGTTTGCTTTTCTGATATTGTGTTATATAAGCTGCTTGTATATTTTGGAAATTAATCCTTTGATGGTTGTTTCATTTGCTATTATTTTCTCCCATTCTGAGGGTTGTCTTTTCACCTTCCTTATAGTTTCCTTTGCTGTGCAAAAGCTTGTAAATTTATTCACGTCCCACGTATTTACTTTTGTTTTTATTTCCGTTACTCTAGGAGTTGAGTCATAGAGGATATTGCTTTGATTTATGTCGTCAAGTGTTCCGCCTATGTTTGTTTTCCTCTAAGACTTTCATAGTTTCTGGTCTTACATTTAGGTCTGTGTATAGTGTTAGGAAATGTTCTAATTTCATTCCTTTACATGTAGCTGTCCAGTTTTCCCAGCACCATTTATTGAAGAGGCTGTCTTTGTCCCCATTGTATATTCTCGCCTCTTTTGTTAGAAATAAAGTACCCAAAGATACATGGGTTTATTTATGGGCTTTGTATCTCGCTCCATTGGTCTATATTTCTGTTTTTGTGCCAGTACCATACTGTTTTGATGACTATAGCCTTGTAGTATAATCTGAAGTCAGGAAGGTTGATTACTCCAGGTCCATTCTTCTTTCTTAAGACTACTTTAGCTACTTAGGATCTTTTGTGTTTCCATATGAATTGTGAAATTTTTGTTCTAGTTCTGTGAAAAATGTCATAGGTAATTTGATAGGGATGGCATTGAATCTGTAGATTGCATTTGGTAATATAGTTATTTTCAAAATATTGATTCTTCCTACCCAGGAACATGGAATATCTCTCCATCTGTTTATGTCATCTTCAATTTCTTTCATTAGAGCCTTAAAATTTTCTGTGTACAGTTCTTTTGTCTCCTTAGGTAAGTTTACTCCTAGATATTTAATTCTTTTTGTTGTAATAGTGAAAGGGATTGACTCCTTAATTTCTCTTTCTGATTTTTCATTGTTAGTATATAGAAGTGCAAGTGATTTCTGTGTATCGATTTTATATCCTGCAACTTTACTAAATTCACTGATGAGCTCTAGTAATTTTCTGATACTATTTTTAGGGTTTTCTATGTACAATATCACGTCATCTGCAAACAATGAGAGCTTTACTTCTTTTCTGATCTGGATTCCTTTTATTTCTTTTCCTTCTCTGATTGCTGTAGCTAGGACTTCTAGAACTATGCTGAATAACAGTAGTGAAAGTGGACACTCTTGTCTTCTTCCTGATCTTAGGGGGAATGCTTTCTGTTTTTCACCATTGAGAATAATGTTTGCTGTAGGCTTATCATATATGGCCTTTACTATGTTGAGGTAGGTTCCTTCTATGCCCATTTTTTGATGAATTTTAATCATAAATGGGTGCTGTATTTTGAAAAAGGCATTTTCTGCATCTATTGATATTATCATATGGTTTTTATCTTTCAATTTCTTAATATGGTGTATCACATTGATTGATATGCATATATTGAAGAATCCTTGCATCCCTGGAATAAACCCACCTTGATCATGGTATATAAACTTTTTGATGTGTTGTTGAATTATGTTTATTAAAATTTTGTTGAGGATTTTTACATCTATATTCATCAGTGATATTGGCCTGTAGTTTTGTTTTTTTGTGTTGTCTTTGTCTGATTTTGGTATCAGTGTGATGGCGGCCTCACAGAATGAGTTTGGAAGTGTTCCTTCGTCTGCAATTTTTTGAAAGAGTGTTAGGATAGGCATGAGCTCTTCTCCAAATGTTTGATAGAATTCTGTGAAGCCATCTGGTCCTGGGCTTTTGTCTTTAGGGAGATTTTTGATCATAGCTTCAATTTCAGTGCATGTAATTGGGTTATTCATAATTTCTATTTCTTTCTGGTTCAGTTTTGGAAGATTGAACTTTTCTAAGAATCTGTCCATTTCTTCCAGGTTATCCATTTAATTGCCATATAGTTGTTCATAATAGTCTCTTATAATCCTTTGTATTTCTGCACTATCTGTTGTAACCTTTCCTATTTCATTTCTAATTTTGTTGATTTGATTCTCCTTTTTTTCTTGATGAGTCTGGCTAAAGGTCTGTCAATTTTGCTTATTGTCTCAAAGAACCAGCTTTTAGTTTTATTAATCTTTACTATTGTTTCTTTCATTTCTTTTTCATTTACTTCTGCTTGGATCTTTATCCTTTACTTCTTTCAACTAATTTTCAGATTTTTTTGGTTTTCTTTTTCTAGTTTTTTTAGGTGTAAAGTTAGATTGTCTATTCAATGTTTTCTTGTTTCTTGAGGTAAGAGTGTATTGCTATAAACTTCCCTCTTAGAACTGCTTTTGCTGCATCCTATAGGTTTTGAGTTGTTGTGTTTTCATTGCCATTTCTTTCTAGAAAGTTTTTTTATTTCCCCTTTGATTTCTTCAGTAACCTGTTGGTTATTTAGCAATGTGTTGTTTAATCTCCATGTGTTTGTGTTTCTTACAGTTTTTTTCTTGTAATTGATATCTAGTCTCATAGCATTGTGGTCAGAGAAGATGCTACAATATTGTAAAGTAATTAGCCTCCAATTAAAGTAAATAAACATATTTAAAAATGATACTTGATATGATTTCAATTTTCTTAAATTTCCTGAGGTTTGATTTGTGACCCAAGATGTGGTCTATCCTGGAGAATGTTCCATGTGCACTTGGGAAGAAGGTGTATCCTTTTGCATTTGGACAGAATGTCCTGAAGATATGAATGAGATCCATCTTATCTAATGTATCATTTAAGACTTGTGTTTCCTTATCAATTTTCTGTTTTGATGATCTGCCCATTGGTGTGAGTGGGGTGTTAAAGTCTCCTACTATTATTGTGTTACTGTCAATTTCTCCTTTTATGTCTGTTAGTGTTTGTTGTAGGTGTTGAGGTGCTCCCATGTTGGGTGCATAGATATTTACAGTTGTTATGTCTTCCTCATGGATTGCTCCCATGATCATTATGTAGCGTCCTTCCTTATATCTTGTAATCTTTTTTATTTTAAAGTCAATTTTGTCTTATATGAGGACTGCTACTCCAGCCTTTCTTGGCTTCCCATTTGCATGGAATATATTTTTCCATCCTCTCACTTTCAATCTAAATGTGTCTTTAGGTCTGAAGTGGGTTTCTTGTAGATGGCATATATATGGGTCTTGTTTTTGTATCCATTTATCCAGTCTGTGTCTTTTGGTTGGAGCATTTAATCCATTTGCATTTAAAGTAATTATTGATATATATGTTCCTATTGTCATTTTCTTAATTGTTTGTGGTTGATTTTATAGATCTTTTGTCTTCTATTTCTTGACTATATAAGGGTAAGCCCCTTTAACATTTGTTGTAAATCTGGTTTGGTGGTACTGAATTCTCTTAACTTTTGCTTGTTTGAAAAGCTTTTTATTGCTCCATCAATTTTGAATGAGATCCTTGCCAGGAACAGTAATCTTGGTTGTAGATTTTTCCCTGTCAGTACTTTAAATATATCCTGCCATTCCCTTCTGGCCTTCAGTTTCTGCTGAAAGATCAGCTGTTAAGTGTATGGGGTTTCCCTTGTATGTTACTTGTTGCTTCTCCCTTGCTGCTTTTAATTTCTTTGTTTGTGTTTAGTATTTGTTAGTTTGATTAGTACATGTCTTGGTGTGTTTCACCTCGGGTTTATCCTGTATGGGACTCCTTGTGCCTCTTGAACTTGACTATTTCCTTTTCCATGCTGGGGAAATTTTCAACTATAATCTCTTCAAAAATCTTCTCATACTCTTTCTTTTTCCCTTCTACTTCTGGGACCCCTATAATTCAATTGGTGCATTTGATATTGTCCCAGAGGTCTCTGAGACAATCCTCGGTTTTTTTCATTATTTTTACTCGGTTCTGCTCTTCATAATTTATTTCCACCATTTTATCTTTCAGCTCACTGATTCATTCTTCTGTTTCAGATATTCTGCTATTGATTACTTCTAGAGTATTTTTAATTTCAGTAATTATGTTGCTTGTTTCTGTATGTTTATTCTTTAATTCTTCTATGTGTTTGTTAATTGATTCTTGAATTTTTCCATTTTGTTTTCAAGGTTGTTCGTCATCTTTACTATCATTATTCTGAACTCCTTTTCAGATCAGATCAGATCAGATCAGTCGCTCAGTCGTGTCCAACTCTTTGCAACCCCATGAGATCTGGGGACAATTAACATGATCTCCTATCCTTTTCAGATAGTTTGCCTATTTTCTCTTCATTTATTTGGACTTCTGTGTTTCTAGTTTGCTCCTTCAT
The DNA here is from genome assembly GCA_935064755.1 of Tragelaphus eurycerus. Lineage (NCBI taxonomy): Eukaryota > Metazoa > Chordata > Mammalia > Artiodactyla > Bovidae > Tragelaphus > Tragelaphus eurycerus. The sequence continues at coordinate 35,837,054 of CAKXYN010000008.1, read as the reverse complement.
TTGTGCAGTATTTCTCTGCCTTTTTTTTTTTTTTTTTACTTACTGTGCTTGAGGTCTCCTTTTCCAAGGCTTCAAGGAAAGTTGAATTCTTTCCTTGAAGAAGGTTGAATTCTTTATTCCTTTTGGTTTCTTCCCTGAAATGGCAACCCACTCTAGTATTCTTGCCTGGAAAATCCCATGGACGGAGGAGCCTAGTGGGCTACAAGTCCAAGTGGTCACAAAGAGTCGGACACGATTGAGAGACTTTACTTTACTTTAAGGTTGGTCCAGTGGTTTATGTAAGCTTTGTATGGACTGAGATTTGTGCTGAGTTTTTATTTGTTTGTTTCTCCTCTGATAGGCAAGGCTGTGTGAGGCTGTAATCCTGTCTGCTGATGACTGGGCTTGTATTTTTCTTTTGTTTGCTGTTTAGATGAGGCATCCTGCACAGGGTCTTACTGGTGGCTGGGTCTTGTATTCAAGTGGTTTCCTCTGTGTGAGTTCTCACTATTTGATACTCCCTAGAATTAGTTCTCTGGTAGTATAGGGTCTTGGAGTCAGTGTTCCCACTCCAGAGGCTCAGGGCTTGATCTCTAGCTAGGAACGAAGATTCCACAAGTGGTTTGTTATGGCATTAAGTGAGATTAAAACAAATATACAAAAACTAGAAACCAAAGATGAACCCCAGACAAATGGTAGTTACAAAATCAGGCAAGTAATACTTAAAATAATGGACTATACACATCTACTTATACACCCATGAGCAAAGTCAAAACAGTCCAACAAAAACAAAGTACAGAAGATTGACCCGGCAAAAAAAGGAAAACAAAAATTACATTTACCAATGAAGAACAAAAGAAAGCATACCATGTTTTAAATGGGAATAGTTAACATGAACATGCCAGTTGTCCCCAGAGTAATATTTAATGCAATATAATTTTAATAAGACTCCCATCAGATATTTTAAGTGACTAAAACGAACATAACTTCAGGAAGAATGAATGCCTGAAAATAGTCAATAAATTAATGAAAAAAAATCACTGAAGGGAGGCTTGGAGTATAAGATAATAATTATTATAAAACTACAATAATCAAATCAATAAGGAATTATTATAGGAATAGATGAATAGATCAGGGAACAGAACAGAGAAGCTAGAAAGAGACTTTGGTATATATTAGATTTCAGTAAATGACAAAATAAGTCATGAATTCAGTGTGAGGGAATAAATTATTTAACAAATGGTCCTGATTCACTCATTGGCCAAGCAAGAAGCACTATAGTGGATTGTGGACTTGAGTGCCATAGTCCCTGGATTTAAAGCCCAGTCTCACCACTTTATCTACAAGGTAACCTTCAGGGCTTCCCAGGTGGCTTGGTGGTAAAGAATCCGCCTGCCAATGCAGGAGACACAGGTTCAACCCCTGGGTCTGGAAAATCCCCTTGAGAAGGAAATGGCAACCCTTTCCAGTATTCTTGCTTGAGAAATCCACGGAGAGAGGAGCCTGGGAGGCTACAATCCATGGAGTCACAAGAGTCGGACAAGACTCAGCAACTAAACAACAACAATAGCCAAACCTTTAAACACGTTACTAGGCCTCTCAGTGCCTCATTTTCCTCATCAGGAAAATTGGGTATAAGTAAGAAACTCTTTGAATTGTGATAAGCAGGGTTTAAAATAGGTAACCCATGTAAAGTACTCATGTAACAATGTAGCACATAGTCAACTCTCATGAGGAATAAAATTAACGTGAAACTCCACCTTACACTAAGCACAGAAATAAATTTATTGGTACAATTAAGATTTAATTGTAAAAAGTAAAGCCAAATTAAAAAAAAATTCTTTACAATCTATAAAACAAATTACATGCTTTAGAGATGGAGATGGGAGAAACATTCTCTACCAAGACTGGAGACCCAGAAGCTATACAATTCTAAAAAGCAGACATTTAGCTACATAAAAAAGCAACACATTTGATGGTAAAATACACCCTAAACAAAATGAATAAGTAATAGACTTTGGAAAGACAAGAGAAAAGCCAAACATCTCCACTTAAGAAATTATCAGAAGCCGTGAATAGTCCTGTCACAGACATGTTCAGCTAAATGGCCTACAAACACAAGCAAATGTGTGCAGATTCACTAATAGTCTGAGAAATGCAATTAAAATGACAATGAGCTAGAGCTTGATACTCCTCAGACTGGCAAAGTTAAAAAGAGCAATGGCTCCCATTACTCTCAGGGATGTGTGTAAAGGGTGCGTCATACCCTGCTTGAGGTAGCAACTCGTGACTGTCACATTTTTGCCATTTTGGAAAGCATCCATTCAGATTTAAAGAATACATCCCCTTCTATTCATCAAGCTCCAGTGCAAATGCACTGGGACCTATTGCAACACTGTCCAGGGTACGTGCTAGAGGGAAAAGCTGGAAAGGAACCTACAATCAGTAGGAGAATGCCACATGTGTAATAGAGCCCACAATGGGATATTATGCACCCACGGAAGGGAGCCAATTAGAGCTCTGCTTTCAGACAGAAGGATTTCCATGAGGCAAAGCTGAGCGAGAAAATAATGTTTAAAGAGAAGCATAGGACAGATTCCAGACAGTAATGTTCTCAAGGGAAAGAGAAAGAAGAGATTGCAGAGTGGCACAGAGGCACTTTCTAAAGCACCTGTAATTTTCTGTCTCTTAATCTAAGGGGAACAGGTACACCATGAGTGTTTGCTTTACTATTCTTCAAACCTTTTAAATATATTTTAAAACCTCCTCTACATTTATTCTATACTTCACAATAAAATTTTCTCTAGAAAGGAAATCAGGATACCAAATTAGCAGGTAATACCCCATTTTATAAAGCACTGACCTGAAAAACATGTATAGATGTCTATATGGATAAATCATATGAGTATAGAGGAAAATATGGCAGGTATGTAAAAGGTTATTAATATAAACTATCTTGGAGGGAAATTAGGAGACCAATATAGGCAATAAGGAGAAGAGAGGGAAATCACACAAAAATGGAAAGGAAGACTGCACTTATAAAAATATTAATTAAATCATTATGTTTATACATTGATGTAAAACTGTGTGTGTTTATGCATAGGTAATTAAGAACTAAGATTTGGAAAAGAAAGTAAAAGGAAGAGAGGAAAGGAGGGTGTAAGAAAGGAAGAAAACGGTTGAAGTTCATTTCCACCTAGTCTCTAGCCTCCTAGAATGGCCCTTGTTGCACTGAGTTCACTTGCTTGCAACGGAAGGGTCGTAACATGAAAGCAGGAATATCTCATAGACTTATTCTCATAGATCTCTTCCCTGCGCATGTTTTCTTTAGATTCCAGGGTATCCATTAGCATTGTAGCCTATTGTTTCTGCGCATCCTGGTTCTTCCAGACTCCATCTTCCTTCTAAACTTCACAAGGGAAGAACCAGTTCATCAGTATCACCAGGGTTAAATTACATCTGCAGCAATGCCAATAAATCATCATCTTAAACTATTATTAAGGGACAAAACAGTGGAAGTTAAGTTTTTAAAATCAACTGGGCTCCTCTGCAGCCTATGAAAGTGCAACAGCAAATGCATGCTTCACTGCCAACCTGGGAACCCAACACCTACGCTCAGCTGCCCCTGCAGTCTCTTGGGTGATCTCTCCCCAGGTCATCTCTCCGCTGCCACCTCTGCCCATGCTGCAGCTCAAACCACCTGTAAACCCAAGTGCCTTGTGATGAAGATTTGTCAGGTCATACACAAGTATCCTCTCAATAAGATGGTGAAACTATAGCGCCCCCATCAGCATATCATTCCCTAAGCTACTTATTGGCTGATGTGTTGCCAGGGAGCAGAATGATGTCTCAGAAAACTCAGGAAAGAAGGTATAGGTTCCATGATGTTTTCACTATGGGACCCTAGTCAGTTCTCATCGATAGCCCCTGAGAGCCCTAATTCTCCTGTCTGGAAAAAAAAACCAGGAATTCCACTGCTGCTGCTGCTGCTAAGTCGCATCAGTCATGTCTGACTCTGTGCGACCCCATAGACGGCAGCCCATTAAGCTCCTCTGTCCCTGGGATCCTCCAGGCAAGAATACTGGAGTGGGTTGCCATTTCCAAAGTGAAGTCATGTCCGACTCCTAGTGACCCCATGGACTGCAGCCCACCAGGCTTCTCCATCCATGGGATTTTCCAGGCAAGAGTACTGGAGTGGGGTGCCACTGCCTTCTCTGGAATTCCACTAGACACTCGATATAACCAGAGGACTATTTGAGAATCAAATAAAAGAGCCTGTAGGGAATGCACTTTTCCCAATGATCAAGTTGAATTATCTACCGCATTTCCTTATCCTTAAGATCCCTATGTGCCAACAATGTGAAGATGAGCATGGTCTCAGTGTGGGGAGGTGCTTGGGGTGTATCAGGCACCTCTGACCCTGCCTCCTGTCCTCTCTGCCTGCCGTGACACTCCAGTGACCCTTCTGCAAACAGCTGTGCTTAGGGATCTCACCTCCAAACCTCTCTCCCTCACTTTGTGCCCTGGGGCTTCTTTGCCACCAGCACATGGGAGCCCACAGTAATCTGCAGGGCCTAGGAGCAAACCAGGGTGTATGAGAAAATGAGTGTCCCTCGAGACAACTGATGACTTCCAGGTCCCACAGGTGGGATCTGGGCTCCAGGTTTGAGCCCAGGTGGGGCTCCAGAGGGCACAATTGATGTGATCAGTGCTCAAACACATCCCTTTGGGTTATCCTTAGCAATATAATTTTAATATTTTGAGAATCCCTATTACCAAGCTCATGACTTCTCCCCAGAAAAATAATTCACTAAAATCACAAAGTTTTTGATACAAACACCAGGAGGTCGGCTCATGGACCCTGTGAAACCCATTCATGACACCAGGTCACAAAAGCATTATCCCAAATGGCTAAATTTAGAGAGATTATAGGAAATGGAAATCTAGGCAGGTTGTCTCCACCCTCTCCAGGTTTATCTGGTCCTCAGCAAATCACAGACAGATCACCTTACCTCAGGGCATCCAGTTTTAGAGAATCCCTAATTGGAAGGACACTGAAGTTTGTGTGCCCCTGAGGATAGCATGGCCCTCAAAATCTCATAGAAAGCCAGACCTGCCCAGAACAACCTCAAAGCCCAAGTTTAGCCCTGGAATCAATGTGATGATCCTCTTTCATGCACTCCTATCCTAAAACTGAAATGTCCTTCTGATCTGTTGTTCGGTTGCTTGGTCATAGCCAACTCTTTGAGACCCTGTGGACTGCAGCACGCCAGGCTTCCCTGTCCTTTACCATCTCCCAGACCTTGCTCAAACTCATATTGATTGATTCAGTGATGCCATCCAACCGTCTCATCCTCTGTCACCCTCTTCTCCTCTTGCCCTCAATTTTTTCCAGAATCAGAGTCTTTTCCAATGAGTTGGCTCTTTGCATCAGGTGGCCAAAATATTGGACCTTCCGCTTCAGCACTAGTCCTTCCAACGAATATTCAGGACTGATTTCCTTTAGGATGGACTGGTTGGATCTCCTTGCAGTCCAAGGGACTCTCAAGAGTCTTCTCCAACACCACAGTTCAAAAGTATCAATTCTTCAGCTCTCAGTCTTCCTTGTGGTCCACCTCTCACATCCATACATGACTGCTGGAAAAACCACAGCTTTGACTATACTTTGTCAGCAAAGTGATATCTCTGCTTCTTAGTATGCCATCTAGGTTTGTCATAGCTTTTCTTCCAAGGAGTAAGTGTCTTTTAATTTAATCCTTCTGATAAAGAAGGTCAAATAAAATTCTTATATCCCCTACAAAACTAAGCACATTGACAGGGATCATTATAGGAAAGATTTAATAAGCCCCATTTTTTATTCCAACCTACATATTAAGCCTTGGATCTGATGAAGCTAGTTCTGTTCTAACCAGCTCCCTACAGTAATAATCCAGGTATCAAGATCTAGGTACAATAATTCTCCATAAGCTTCACTTATGCTGGCTTATTGGCTGTGTGTCCTAGCTTGAGTTTCTTCAGAAGTAAACTTTGAGAGCAGAGTTGAAATGCAAACCACTTACTTGTAAGATGCTGTGGGATGTGACATAAGGAGAAGCCAGCAGTCACTACAGGGTATATTATCAATCCAGCTACCACTAAGGGCAAACGGAACTTAAACTCACAGAGGAAAGTCTAAGAGTGAATGAAAAATGCTGCCAGCTATTGATCAAGGGATGCTGAGGAAGGGGGCTGTTAATTCCTCTGTACTTCTTGCCAACAGCACAGGATACACGGGGTGGTACACAAAGGACACAGAGCAGAGAAATACACGTGCCGGTAGAAGCTGGGCTGATATGCACCGAATTGGTAAGAATAAGGGGACATGGGAGAGACTCTGACGGCAACCACGATACCATAAAATACTCTCTGGTATCAAACTTTGCTCTGAAAATTGGGAATCGCGAGTCTAATAGGAACATTAAGCAGAACAGGACATGTGGACTCATGCCACAGAAAGTCATCTGGGAATGACACAAATCATAGCTAAGTGCCACTCAGCATCAGTAGCATATCACCAAAATTAGCACTTAGTTAGCTCCTTCCAGCAAAAGATAACGGCACTCAGCAACTAGGCACTTACATATACAATGTCTTATTTAATCCTCAGAACTGACCTATAAATAGGCATTCACATTTCTTTTTAGACATCTAGAGAGAGACCGTTTTGGAAAATGAAGGCCCTCAAAGTTCAAATTGCTTTATTCAACATGATACAGCTAGAAAAAAAAAAAAGAAGAACAAAGGCTTCAACTGTCTACCCTCTTTCAACTACATCATATTAGCCTTTGGATGTCTTAGTGGCTTCCTCCCCTCCTTCTCCTCATAGAAAATATTTACCGCACCCTGACTATATAGCAGGTGCTACAGTAAACACTGGGACATTAACTTCATAGAAATCCTAAGATGTGTGCACCCTCATTAGCCCCTTTGTACTGCTGGAATAATTAGATCTTAGAAAACCAACGTCCTCAAATCACAGACTAGTCAAGTAACAAAGCTGGGGCCAGAAACCAGGTCTTCGGAACACCAGAGCTCCAGCTCTTGACCCTTACACCATTTTGTGGACAATTTAAAAGTCACACAGTTATGAATGAATGAGTGCCTGCTGCTGAGTGTCTGTTGAAATCAACCTGCCAAATACTCCAGAGTAAAACTAAGCCCCACATTCAACACATGCTTTCCCTTCCACTTCCCACCCTCCCTCTAGGACTCCACCCAGTTAACACGAGGGCAGCAAAGGGTCAGATACCCTCACATTTGGCAGAAGCAAGACAGCTCAGCAGTCTCTCCAACTTCAGGGGAAATTGTCTCTTCTCAATTGCAAGACAAGACAAACATTTCAAGGAACTGGCTCTCATTTTCTTGCATTATTGCTCTAATTTGCTCATTACAGACAATTATTAAATGTGCTTTATTACAATTCGATGGTCTTTATAACAAAGGAACAATCAAGCCTGCCCTTGTTTGCATTTGTTTGTGTACATACATGTATGGGGAAGGGGAGAAACTAATTTTCAAAGTACAACTCTTGTTAATGTAAATAAAAACAACTATTATCACTAAAAGTACATATAATTGCCTGCTACAAAACATACTACCCAAATACAGGCTGGAGCACACCTGTTTCTGGTGAAAAGCAAATTTTTAAAAAGAGGAGAATGCAGGGGTCCTAGTGGGAAATAAAAACACTAACCTTTATAAAGCAAAGTGTGATCTAGGAATACTGAACATGACTGTGGCATAGTGACCATCTCAGAATTCTATATGAGAACCTGGTCTAGAGCTTTACATTTTAAAGAGAAAGCAAGAAAATAAAAGGACTTATGCCTTGATAATGATTCAAAACAGGATCTAGAAATTAAGGTTATGTCAATAAGAATGACCGCATTTATTGAGCGCTTATGCATTGCCTTTGCTCCCTACTACCTTACAGAGTATTCTTTATGGATTGGGCAGACACTTAAATGCACATTACATTCTTACCTCACTTTCTGCATGTAATTATGACCTCCTCTAAAATCTTATTTTAGAAAATTTACATTTGCATAAAATTCAGTATGGCCTTCACAGATCCAGTGACAATCTGTGATTAAGATTTTCTTCCAGCTAACAGGATTTATCTATAGTCATTATTGTCAGTGAACATTTCTTCCTGTTTATCTCAGTTTTGCTAGCAAATACCACCATATGTTTAAAAGTCTCCAAGAGGAATCCAAGTTATTCGAAAGAGAGAAGATCAACTTCATGTTGCCTCCTTGTCTCCCTGTGTTGGAGAAAACGCCAACAGTCTCTAGAAGTCATCTAACATCACTATCTCCAAAATCACTGCAGATGGTGACTGCAGCCGTGAAATTAAAAGACGCTTACTCCTTGGGAGAAAACCTATGACCAACCTAAACAGCATATTAAAAAGCAGAGACATCACTTTGCCAACAAAGGTTCATCTAGTCAAGGCTATGGTTTTTCCAGTAGTCATGTACGGATGTGAGAGTTGAACTATAAAGAAAGCTGACCACAGAAGAATTGATGCTTTTGAACTGTGGTGTTGGAGAAGATTCTTGAGAGTCCCTTGGACTGCAAGGAGATCTAACCAGTCCATCCTAAAGGAAATTAGTCCTGAATATTCATTGGAAGGACTGACATTGAAGCTGAAGCTCCAATACTTTGGCCATCTCATGCGAAGAACTGACTCATTGGAAAAGACTCTGATGCTGGGATAGATTGAAGGCGGGAGGAGAAAGGGATGATAGAGGATGAGATGGCTGGATGGCATCACCGACTCGATGGACATGAGTTTGAGTAAACTCCAGGAGTTGGTGATGTACAGGGAGGCCCGGCATGCTGCAGCCCATGGGGTCACAAAGAGTCAGACACGATTGAGCAACTGAACTGAACTGAACTGAGTATCTCCACAACAGGGACAAATAGGCTACGGAAACCATTTGCAAAACTTTTCAATGCATGGCCCCTTACTCTATGGGGAAAAGGCTGGAGTGTTTGTTTGTTTGTTTGTTTTCAAACTGCTCTAAATTCTGCCTAAATGTGTTAAACTTAACATTGATTCAGCACCTCCTGTGTGTCAAGAACTCTGCTCAGTGCTATAGATGCAAATAATATATTGAGGAAGTATGGAGACAGATTGAGGAAAGCCAATATAGGAAAAGAAAACCATAATTCACTATACTGAGTACAATAGTAGCCCATATGCACAACATTTTACACCAAAAGAAAGCAGGGCAACTAACCCAGTGTGGTAAGGGATGGATGGAGAGAGTGGGAGAAACATCTGGGAGGCTTGCTGGAGAGATGATGCTTGGGCTGATTCTTCAAGGATGAGTGTGGATTAACTAAGCAAATAGGGAAAGGCTAATATTAACAGAAAGGAAAGCCCAAGTAAACCACGGATTTGAGAATAGTATTTTAAAGAAGAGGAACAATCAATGACTGGGTGTTGCTGGAGGGTAAAGAGTAAGGTAGATTTGGTGGGCACAGAGACTGGAAAACTGGCAGTCATACTGTGGAAAGCCTTGTACAGATAATGTAACATTATCCCATAGCAACAGGGAGGTAATATGGGTTTTAATCAGATTAGCTTTCCATTTTACATGGTGAATGTGGATGGATTTCCTCTTGCGATATGGGAGGATGGGCTTGAATAGAAAAGGTCTGGAGGAGGGGCTGTTAGGAGGTGGAGGATGTAGTGGAATAGCAAACTACAGAGATGTGAACCATGGTGGTGGGGGCAGGAATACCAACAGCAAGGTGACAGGGAGAGCTGCCAAGACAGAAAAAAATAAATATTAATTGAACTTGGTTGACTGTAGAAGATGTGAAAAGAGGCAGGGTGAAACTTCTGGGTTAGCTAGCTGGATGACAGTGTTGCCACATTCAGAAATGGCAGATACTGGAGGAAGAGCAAGCTTGGTGAGAAGCAAATCATTGGCCTAAGAAGGATTCATTGGAGCCAAAAAAAAGATAATTCAGATTTCAGTGAGTTGAATAATGAATGATGATTTGGGTTAAAAATAAATAAATAAATAAAAAGAGGAAGGAAGGATGGAAGAATAAGAAAGCAAAAAGATTCAAGATGGGAGCTAAAAGGATGAGACATTAAGAGAGGGATATCTGATATGTGGGGTCATCGGAAAGGCTACTCTGAGAGCATGAAGCCAAGTAGAATGGAGGGAATGGGGTGTTTCGAGAAAAATCCTGGAAGACAGAAGGGACTGGTCTTACACAAGAGAAAGAACATCTAAGCCCAAAGAAAAGGAAATAGAATAAATCAGAAAGAAAGTTTAAGTAAGAGAGGGCTAGAGAATTGAAGGAGATACCATAAAATAGCATCAATTTCCCCCATGATGTAGAGGAAGCTTTTCCAATGAAATTGAGGGTTGAATTAGAGAAATCGGAGAATGGTGATATTTTGGAATCAACATTGAAGGAGATGAAGTGGGGAGACCACCACAAACTAGTAAAGTTGAATGAAAATGCTGACATCCCTGCTGAGGTTGAAGATAACCCTTATCATCTCATGGGGTTATGACGAATTTTGAAGTAACTGGCTATATGTAAAAGCCTGAGAATGATTTTTAATAATTTGAGAATGATTATTAATATAAAAGCTCTTCCATGTTCATAAGCTTCTCCTGTTCTCATAGTAATCCCATGCCTTTTTCCATGGCTATACTGGCCATCCTCTGAGCCCAGACATGACCAATATTTGCTATCCTAGTTAACTAGGAGCAAGGGAGGATGGATAGAATCCTAGGATGAGCTGAGGTGGTTAATATATAATGACATGTATTTAGGCTACCCCTAAAGAGTCAAGCGGAGAAGGCAATGGCAAGCCACTCCAGTACTCTTGCCTAGAAAATCCCATGGATGGAGGAGCCTGGTAGGCTGCAGTCCATGGGGTTGCTATGAGTTGGCCACGACTGAGCAACTTCACTTTCACTTTTCACTTTCACACAATGGAGAAGGAAATGGCAACCCACTCCAGTGTTCTTGCCTGGAGAATCCCAGGGATGGCAGAGCCTGGTGGGCTGCTGTCTATGGGGTCGCACAGAGTCAGACATGACTGAAGCGACTTAGCAGCAAAGAGTCAAGGGGGCTTCCCAGGTAGCTCAGTGATAAAGAATCTACCTGCCATGTGCAGGAGACATAGGAGATGAGTGTTTGATCCCTGGGTTGGGAAAATCTTCTGGAGGAGGAAAGGGCAACCCACTCCAGTACTCTTGCCTGGAGAATCCCATGGACAGAGGAGTCTGGTCGGCTACAGTCCATGGGGTCGCAAAAGTCAGACACAACTGAAGCGACTTAGCTGAGTACACAGAGTCAAGGGAGAGCCCTTCATTTTAGTACCTCAGCTAATATCAGTGGGACCATTTCCACGTCTATAAAACTTTCTCCCCAGAAGATTCACCTCTTGAAAAGAAGCATAAAATATACTGCGTTCCAAAGTGTCCATGGTATTCCAAATGACGGGAAATCAGTAAACATCAGAGAAGGAGTCTTCAAGGCTTTGAATATAGGTAACAATAAGACAAAAAGGAGTCTTTAGGAAAGGTAGAGGTGGGGAGGGTGCATCTTCTTTTCCCTAAAAAGGATTTAATAGGATCTAAGAGTTAGTCAATCTGGCTTTGGGATTTTACAACCAAATACAATAAAACTTGAAAGTCTGGGAAGGATTTATTCTCACAAATGTGTATATTTCATCAGCTGAGCCTTGGCAGACTTTACACGTTTTGCTAATTCTGCTCTGGCAATAGGATGACCACAGGTCAAAACCTAAAGCCAATACTCTATGAACAAACGTGTCAGCTTCCTATATACTTCCTACTTGGTCACTTGCATGAGGGCCATGCCTACCACAGGAGACACTCAGCCATCAGGACACCTACCACTGGTTGTTGCCCTGGAGCATCAAACTCAGAAGATAGCGATTTCTATAGCAACCGTTCCCAAACCTCCAGAAACCTGAAAACCAACCTGTAGAAGCCTAAGTGCCTTAACAGCTGGAAAATGCAAGCCTGCCAAGGGAAAAAGAGGAATAAAAAGGCTCTAAGTGAATTTTCTTCTGCTAAAAGGGGGTAATTTCCACCACAGTCACTGAGATCCCTGTCCCAGGCCTTGAGTATTTCTTCATTTTGATGTTCAGCATGTTACAGATAAAAGGAAACATGCCTCTAACCGCGGTGCTGAAAACCTCCAAATGCGCCCAGGGCACATAAGCAAATGCCGGGCCTGTTTAAAAAGGCAGGATCCACCATCCTGAGAAGGGGAGTATATGGGTATTTATCAGTCCACATGCAAAATGTCACAGATTTTTAAAATTTCTTTCATCTCCTTGATTACCCATGCTGCGGTTTTGCTATGAAATGTATTACTTTTTGGTCATTTTGAAAATTCCTATGTGAGTTTTAAGAGATACCCAATTTGGAGTGAATTGGATTACACTGCTGTAATAATTTATTCACTCAGTAAGTATTGTTGGCCTTCTACTTGTGCAGCAGAGAACCATGCTGGATGCTGAGTATTCAGTGCTGCTGCTGCTGCTGCTGCTAAGTCACTTCAGTCGTGTGCGACTCTGTGTGACCCCATAGACGGCAGCCCACCAGGCTCCCCTGTCCCTGGGATTCTCCAGGCAAGAACACTGGAGTGGGTTGCCATTTCCTTCTCCAATGCATGAAAATGAAAAGTGAAAGTGAAGTCGCTCAGTCATATCCGACTCCTAGCGGCCCCATGAACTGCAGCCTACCAGGCTCCTCCGTCCATGGGATTTTCCAGGCAAGAGTACTGGAGTGGGGTGCCATTGCCTTCTCCGGAGTATTCAGTGCAGAGCAAAGCAAAGACTGCCTATGTGATTCTCTTACCCAATCTAAATGCATGTTGTCCTCAATAAAAGTCACCCCATAAAAAGGCTTCCCTGGGTTTCCCTGGTGGCTCCCTGATGGTAAAGAATCTGTCTGCCATGTAGGAACCCTGGGTTCAATCCCTGGGTTGGAAAGATCCCCTAAAGAAAGAAATGGCAATCCACTCTAATATTCTTGCCTGGAAAATCCCATGGAAAGAGGAGCCTGACAGGCTACAGTCCATGGGGTCACAAAGAGTCAGACATGACTGAGCGACTAACACTTTTCATTTCACTTTCAAGAAAAAGCAATGTGGTCGCAAGATGACTTGTTGATGAGTGATGTGATGGCCCAGAATGGGAGGCTAGAAATGCCTTAGTGGGGACAGTAATTGTGAAAGAGCCAATGTCTTGAGCAGAAGAGAGTCAACTCAAGGGCTAGCAGATGCTGTAATCCAGAATCCAGGGCTATAGGAGCAGATAAATGAGGGAAGGATAGAGAACTCAGGAAGCAGCTTCTGCTGATTAGAGCTGCAAAGATAAACCAAAGAAGAACCAGGATGAAGGAATTTCTGTGGGGAGGGAGAAGAGGTGCTACCCAACTAGGGTTCAAGTTACTTCAAAAAAATAATTTTAACCTAAAACTGAAGGGGTGCCCAAGACCCAGAAAGAAAGCAAGACACTGCTCCTGAGATGAACAGAATCGGAGAACTCATTTCTACTTGTCACACTGGTCTCACTCCCCAGTTTGTTACAGTCTTCACCACTTACTAACACCAAGGCATTGGCATCCGCCACTCTATTTTATGTCATTTTCAAGGAACCAGTGCAACACCTCACTTTCTACACCGTCAAGTAGTTCTTTCTACCTAATCTAAATGCTACCTGTTGCAACTTGACGGGTCAGAGGAAGACATGGTACTAAACAGACATGTGCAGCTCAAGGTTCTACACTTTCTGCCCTGGCACATTTAGTCAGGCTTTATGACGAGCTCACAGCCTCCTGATGCTCATCTGCCACGCCGTGTCAGTTCCACTCGGTCTAACAGGAAAAGCACTGAACTCTGAGTCAACAGACCTGAGTCACTGCTACCAGCTTTGTGATTTTGGACCTCAGTTTCTTTGTGTGGAAAATGAAGCGGTATGACTAGTAGCCTACAGAGCAGTGGGCCTGCTCTACAGGGCTCAGACTAGGTTAAATCAAGTCCCTCACTCATCTCATGCACAAAATGCAAGGGGGTGCCCAAAACACCTCAAGATGAAAATTATTTTAATGCAACACTGAAGAAAGTACATGGATGCAAAAGTCCATGATGAATAAAATCAAAACTCTAAATAAAGACAGGATGCAACTCTGAACTTGCATGATACTCCCTCACATCACCTCATCCTACAAGGGTTAGTCACTTCTGTAAGAGAGGACCACCTGCCTATGGGATTCTGTGATTCTCATGAATTCAATTCACACTAATTCCATGAGCAATTTTCTTTACTATCTTTATCCCAAATCTATCAAAAGTTTAATGAAGGAGCTAAGTCCACCATTTCTTATAGAAGGAACTATACTTGGAGGTCAAACATGCCTAATTCTCTCACATACTAACTCCACCCTTACCTGTAAAATGGGGATGATGTTAACCTCCCTTCAGGGAGTTGTTGGGAGGATCACAAGAAAGAACAAGCCACAAAAGAGTTCATATTCTGGCAATGACCTAGAAAAGTTGGGTGATTGTCTACAGATTGTCTAAAGATGATTGAGAGTGTGGAAACATAAAATAATACAGTCCCCCTCCTAGGAAAGCAACACAAGATAAGCATTCCACTGAATGGAAGATGTTGGATGGCCCCCATTGAGGAAGGCAAAAAAATCAAGCATTCCCTTTGTCTCTGGGCCAGCAGCTAGGCAAACCAAAATAAGAGAGAGAGACAAAGTGTGATAAGATGAAAAGCTCTCAGTTCATTTAAATTTGAGTTGTCTTTCTGCCATTAACTCCCTCAAACTCATAGAATAATTTTAAAAAGATAATTTGTAACTCGGAATACTGTGAAAAGCAAAGAAGCTATAAAAGAAAGTGAATTGAGTTTAATATTTATACAGGGCAGTTCTAATTAAATTAATGCACTCACAGATATGCTAAACAGCAGACAGTTGTCTGATTTTCTTATTATCCTTCTCCTACCAATTAATGCATATTTTTTAAAAATAATTAAATTCTCCTTGATCTAATTTTATTTGACAGAGAAGGAAGAAAATTAGCACATGACAATCTTTTTAAAGAAGAGAATAAATATTGGACAGCATGTCTTCCAGATAAGAAAGGTGTAGTCCTGTAGTCAGTGACAAATAATAAATCAGCCATCAACATGGTGGCTGTTAGGCCTAACAGCTTTATTAGTTCATCACTGACAGAATACTTTCATCCCTGATATCTTATTTAATTCCCCTGTGTCCTCCCCCACTAACCAATTAAAGTATTATTAATCCCATTTTTCAGATAAGGAAAACTGGAGCTTAGAAAATTCAATGAGGCTCACCTCTGGAAGATGATGCAGAAAGGAAGGTACTGCTGCTAAGTCACTTCAGTCATATCCGACTCTGTGTGACCCCATAGACAGCAGCCCACCAGGCTCCCCCATCCCTGGGATTCTCCAGGCAAGAACACTGGAGTGGGTTGCCATTCCTTCTCCAATGCATGAAAGTGAAAAGTGAAAGTGAAGTCGCTCAGTCGTGTCTGACCCCCAGCAACCCCATGGACTTCAGCCTTCCAGGCTCCTCCATCCAGGGAGAAGTAAAGGGACGGATTCAGTGGATTGACATTATCCTTGGTGACTTTTAGAACTTTGCCAATAAAACTGCAGCATAAGTAGACTCTGGAATTCACATGTACTCTCAAACAAGCAGTTCCTGTTCAGTCCTAGAAGATCCCTTGGATTCTATTTCTCATGACCACCTCACTACCTCCATGCACAGCCTTCCATTTTGTCCTTACTGAGATGAAATGGCTTCATACAGCCAGGACATAGAACAGAAAGCTGCCATGGTAGGTAATTCAAGATTATATCAGTAAAAAGCAGTCACCTGAGTTGGATATTCAGGAAGATCAGGAAACATGAAGCCCTTTCCTTCTACAGATTCCATTCAGAGCTGCCTTATCCCACTTAGCTCAATTCAGTTTTCCCTTCTGTAAAAATGAAATAATCGTAGCTCCTGTCTACTTCTTAAAATTACTCAAAGGATTAAATAAGAGACTAATGCATTAAAAAGTGCCCTCCCCAGTGTGGGGCTCCTAGTTAGCATTCAGGAAATGTTAATTACTATTATTGGATAAGGCAGGATTGTTCCAGTCTTATTGATAAGAAAATGAAGAACCACAGAAATCAAGAGCCCAAGGTCACAACCTGAATGAGATAAGCTTGTAAAGCAGCTCAGGGCTTAGGATACAGTGAACCTCAAAGTTAATAATAAGGGAGTGGGGAGGGGCAGAGATCACACTGGAGTCCAGTTCTCGTGACTCCAAACCCTGTATCCGCAGAAACGTTTGTATTGTGTTGACACCAGAAAGCCAAGCCTGCTGGCTATAGTGCTATCTGTGCAGGTTTCAAGTCTGAGGCCCAGGGGTCTCTTCCAAGTCAGGAGAGGGATCACAGTGCGTGTTCAGACAGACAGTTGATGTCACTCTGCACGGCAGATGTCTGCAATGTCCTGGCATGCCTTCTGATCAGATCAGCCTATTTTTCTGTTGTTGAGCTGTGACATCCCATAAGATACTCCTCCTCTGCAAACTCATCTCTGGGATGCAGCTGTTTGGATTTTGCAACTAAGCAATTTTATGGCAATCTAGGCTTCCCATGGCTTCTGTCTAACTACACCATCTTTTTGTTTCACTAGCTGCACAATTGTGCGGCCTGAGCTCTATGAACCAGATGCAGAAAGCCATGAAGGAAGGAAGTTCTCTATTGGCCCTCTTTCAGAGCCCATTTCAGGAATGCATCTGGAGAATTTATCGCCTAGTCCTACTTAAAACAATGAAGAACTAAGGACCTAGAGAAATGTATAAATCAAGGTCACACTGCTAATAAGTGCCCAAACCTGGAGAACTCACTACACCACCACTATCTTGATTTCCATTGGTTGCAACTTAATCTCTCCCAAAGTATTAATTGATAATTACAGAGTAAGCTGATAAAGGGATTAAGGTTAGATCTCCCTCAGGAGTATTTTAATTTAGAGAGATTTGAATTCCCAACCAACTGGATGAAGTAATTACGGTATAATGTAAGCGGAGGGGCTAAAGTACTGGGACAAGTGGTCACACCTTTTTGGCCCTGAGGTCATTCTCTAGGCAGAACACAGTCGAGCTGGGTCTATAAGAAAAAGCAGCCTTCATCTATGGTAAATGAAGGATGTGTCTCATCATGTTCTCATTTCCTTGATGACACAAACAAAAGCAAAGTCAAGCTTATTAAAGAACTTTTAATAGCTACTAATTAATGTTGTCCACACCTAGTCATGTAGGCTAATATGTTTGCAAGGTTTCCTTTACCCTCCCTCCACCCTTTGATTCAGCCCAGAACCCCCTGACCCATACCAACAGTGTACAAACTAGGAGTCAGCTTGCAGACAAAGGAGAAAGACTGTTCAGGTCTCTCCCTATCAAATTTTGAAAGCTGTAAACATTGCTCCCAGACTTTTCACATAACTCCAAACTATACAGAGGGCTCTCAATTTCTAAGCATCCCCCAGAACTCAAATTTGTATAAAAATAGACAAACAGTGTTGATTTTTCCATTTAATATTGGGAGGTTCTCAGAAATAGGAGGAAGCTAGCAAACCTTAGGAAAGATTGTCAGAGAAGTAGATCAGATAAAATGCTGATAGAACACACACAGATAAGAGGATTAGGCCAAGCGGATTAGCTACCAGGAGAATGCAAAAGGGGAAAAAATAAAGACACTTATTGGAATTATCATTTCCTCTTCAGACAAACTCACATTCAGGCTCCCAGACTCTCTCTGTGTTTCCTTTCATGACTCTTAAACCCTTTCTCTGCTCCTGCAAATTTTGATTCATTTTGATGCCATTTTCAGCTACTTCACCTAGGTCCAGAGGACATTCAAGTAACGGATCTTACTGAGAGAAACAGAAACATCCCAGGCATGGACACCTCCAAGAAGAAGCTAAGAAAGCATGTCTGTGACCTAACCTGTTCTCTGCCTGGGCTTCAGCAGTGAAACAGGAGGGAAGGAGCAAGGGTACGCCCTTTAAAAGAGCAACATATGCACTAGTGGTAAAGAATCTTCCTGTCAATGCAAGGGACATAAGAGACGTGGGTTCAATTCGTGTGTCGGAAAGATCTCCTGGTGGAGGGCATGGCAACCCACTCCAGGACTCTTTCCTGGAGAATCTGATGATCAGAGGAGCCTGGAAGGCTACCGTCCATAACATCGCAAAGAGTCAGACATGACTGAAGCAATTTAGCACACAGCTGAAGGACACAGCATAAACCGACTGGAACCAAATAGATCTGAGAAGGCAGATAGCCGACTTCCACTAGAAATCTAC
This sequence comes from Tragelaphus eurycerus, assembly GCA_935064755.1. NCBI lineage: Eukaryota > Metazoa > Chordata > Mammalia > Artiodactyla > Bovidae > Tragelaphus > Tragelaphus eurycerus. The sequence continues at coordinate 35,818,623 of CAKXYN010000008.1, read as the reverse complement.
ATCCTTTTCCCAAAATAGCTGGAATACTCCTCCCACTCATTAGCCTATGAAATTAACCATCCCTATAAAAACTTGGCCACCTCTGATGCGAGGAACTGATTCATTTGAAAAGACCCTGGTGCTGGAAAAGATTGAGGGTGCGAAGAGAAGGGGACGACAGAGGATGAGATGGCTGGATGGCATCACCGACTCAATGGACATGAGTTTGAGTAAATTCCAGGAGTTGGTGATGGACAGGGAGGCCTGGCGTGCTGCAGTCCATGGGGTCATAAAGAGTCAGACACAACTGAGCAACTGAACTGAACTGATAAAAACTTCTAGGAGGAGGAGCCTGGCAAGCTTCAGTCCACAGTGTCACAGACAGTCAGACACAACTGAAGCAATTTACCACATGAAAGCTGATGACTCAGTACCCTGGGGCCACTCTCACTCTCTGAGATGGCTCACACAGAGTGTGTTTCTCTCTAAATAAATCCACTTCTTATCTATCACTTTGTATCTCACTGAATTCTTTCTGCAATGAAACATCAAGAACCTGAGCTTCATTAAGTCCCGAAACCAAGTGTGTGATGTCAGTTAAAAGACGGTACACTAAAAAAAAAAAAAAAGATGGTAGGTCACATAAGTCCCAATCTGAGTCACGTGGTTTCTGTAGCAGCACAAAACAGCAACATCAACAACAGTAAGCAGGGGACTGGAAACTGACCTGCAATGCCAGGGTTTTGTGTGAGATATGAGATAGAGCGTTTGAAAGTGAGGTTTACTGAACCAAAGAATTTATTCTTGACAGAGGTTGCAAATACATTTTTCTAACATGTTTGAATATAGGTTAGATTTGTATATGGTTCATGAGGTTTCAGAGTGATGGTTTTTATTAAATAGCCTGAAGGCAAAAGATAAAGGAATCCCCAAGGGCTAGTCTCTGGACTGGCATAAGAATCACCTGAGAAAGTTGTACAAATATGTATTCATATACCCTACCCTCCTACCAAAAGAGATTCTGATTCAGTAGGCCTTGGGTGGAACTCAGTAACCAGTGTTTTTTAATAAGCTCTCCAGGCATTCTGTCATGCAGCTAAGCTTGAGAATTACTGGGTTAGAAAGATGATCTCAAACAGTCCCTCAGGACCTTGGCTCTGGTTCAGTGATTACGTTAATAGACACACACATCCTGAAGCATGACTTCCTGAAAACACACATGTGTGGTTCTCCTCCTCAGTAGATCACTGTGACACTGCATAGAGGCTTTTCCCACGGTGGTCTATCCCTGGAGAACAGAGCCACATCTAGGTGGAAATATAAACACATTCGGCAAAGACAAAGAAGCAAAATGCGAGAAGACAGTGCAGTGACTCAGAGAATGCCGACCAGTTCTCAAGCCCTGTGTTTGCAGCACATCTTAATGTCAGAAATCACGGAGGAAGTGCACTGCCAGCCATACATGACGATGGTGATGATGATGTTGAGAATAAAGTACCAAAATCTGTGAATGATGTACTTCTTTTTCCCAATCTGATTCCCTGGATTGAAAAGGACATTGATTGGACTGTGCTTTCTAGTGGAAGCATACACTGAAATTGAAAGCTCACTCACTTGTGTGTGGCTCTCTTCCTGGCTGTGCAGGAAGCTGACACACATTTAGAGTCTTGATTGAAGTCTGATCTACTGATCGCCTTTTATATTTCTTACTAACCACTACTGGGCACTGTGGTCTTAACACCGGCTAGAGTTAATATTTGAATTAGAGGGTTGAGATTTGAACCCAAAACCTATGCTCCAAACAAGTTTATTAGAAAGCTGCTGGGAGTTTTGAACACACATACAATTGATAATAAATCAGCACCTCATTTCTCGTTTGGCATTATTCCCTGAATTTACAGCAGCCTCTGAGACCTCATAGGGAAGAGAGATGTCTCAATCAAGGCCAATCCAGGCATTTCCCCAAGCATTACACAGAGCCTAAAGCACTAAACATATTTGTTGGGCAACCAATTTATACTTGAGAGCAATTCAAAGATAATTTGGGAAACAAGGGTAGGTGCCAAAGTTTTCACAAAGTTTCGATCAGATTTATGGAATGTAATCAGTGCTATCTCACTGACTGTAAATATATAATTTATCAGCCACTCACACAAAATAAGAATCATTGCCAGATTTTTATGTATTTTAAAATTAATTTGGTTGCAAATAACATAAACCAAGATAAAAGAAACACAGTACAGTTTTACATCCTTTTAAAGAATTTAAAAATTAGGGATCAGGAGTGGCTTGACCCAGGATCTTCAAAAGTATCAATAGGGCTTAACTCTCTTTCTCTTCGTTATAACTCAAACTCTTTTCTTTCAAATTAATGAGAATGAATCCTCCTAGTAGTCTCAGCCTTGCAGCCTACATGCCTAACAACTCCAGTGGAAAGAGAGCATCTTCCCTGATGACTCCAGCAGAAAGGTAAAGTCAGCTTGGAAAACATGAAATCTCAATAGCTGTGGACAGAACAGGCTACCCTGACTGATGAGGCCCAAACTATGTGCCCAGCCTTATAACCTGAAGTGAGTGGGGATAGAAGGAGTTTCCACTTCCATCAGAAAAATGTAGTTTTTAATACTCACTGGGAAAACAAATTCCATTGCCCAAAGAACGGGCAAAGATGCTACCTAGGTAACACAAAGATGTCTACTGCTAAAATAACACTAGGAATTATTCTTATTATAGTCACCTTATTTCTGATAATAAATTAAAGGAAAAGTCTAAGAGAAACCAGTGTGTCCACCCTCCTAACTCAAAGAAAGATGAATCTGTCAACAAATATCTATTGAGCTTCATAGTAAAATATGAAGAATCTGGAGTTTAGAGTCAGATATGCTGCTTCTGCTAAGTTGCTTCAGTCATATCCGACTGTGCAACCCCATAGATGGCAGCCCACCAGGCTTTCCCGTCCCTGGGATTCTCCAGGCAAGAACACTGGAGTAGGTTGCCATTTCCTTCTCCAGTGCATGAAAGTGAAAAGTGAAAGTGAAGTCGCTCAGTCGTGTCCGACTCTTAGTGACCCCATAGACTTCAGCCTACCAGGCTCCTCCATCCATGGGATTTTCCAGGCAAGAGTACTGCAGTGGGTTGCCATTACCTGGATTTAAATCCTGACTGATCTATCACGGTTAGGTAACATTGGTCAAGTTACGTAGTCTCTTTTCAGTTTTCTTGTTTGCAAAATAAATGCAGAGATAACCTATTTTATAGAATTGGTGGTTACATGAGATATGGTATATAAAAAAAACTATAGTACATCATTCACAGGAGATTCCTTATAAATATTAATCCTCTGACTTGAATATACTTTCCCTCTACCATTACAACCCCTTTCTTGTGGTAAGATGATATCTAAATCATACCAAGCAGATAAGAAAAACCCTACCTTGAAAACCCTAAGATACAGGAAATAAACCACAGGGATATCTTACTGAAGTTCTACTTACATCATCCCCCTGCACCTCTTATCTATTCCTCCTTGCTCACATATCAGTGAGATTAAAAACTAGTGGACCGCTATCCTCTTTAACAAGAATTCTTCAAACAGTAAAAGTCAACAATTAAGCTTCACCATTCTCTTCTATTGGTCCCCAAGTTTTCTTTTGTATATCCTCAAAAAAATGTACATTCTATCCTTTCTACTTCATCACTATATACATATAAGCTCCACTCATAGAGACAGCCTCCTATCCAGCTATATCATTATACCTTACACTGTTTCCCACGCACTGTAATTAAAGCTTTTATCAGGTTTATTAAAATATATGACCCATTTCCCCAAAAATAATCTGGGAGTGTTTGCCCCGCCCCAAAACCTACATCCATCCCCCAAAATAATTAATACAAGAGCCTATAAAGTGTTGCTTAGTTCCTATTACTGATGGTTAAATAGTTATTGGAAAAGTCAACCCTGGGCTACAGGTAGGGCATTTCTCTTCCTGCATAGCATTGGCTAATTAGTTCTCTGTATATATGACTTTCAAGAAGAGCCAATCTTTCTTCTTTATTTACTCCTACTGATTAATATCTAAATGGCGCTCATTAAAGTGATAGATGCCTTTTCTTTCTTTTCTTTTTTTAAAGATGTGTCCTTTGGAGAAAAACAGCTGCCAAACTGACCTAAACATCAAAAGAAATGTGCTGACGGGAGTGAGAGAGTGCCATTTTCTAACTGATTTCTGCTTTTCAAGTGGACAGGTCTGAATGCCATAAAGGGGCAGAAAGAAAAGATGCTGGAGAGAACTGGGGGGAAAGGGGTGGGGCGAGGAGAGAGAAAGAAAACAGGGGCACAAGGGAGTATGCAATGGGTCTCCCCTAAATTACTGCATCTGGACCCCAATCACACTGACTGATATGCATTTGCCACTGATAGGAAAATGAGATTCTTGTTCCCTCCAGCCTTGTTTAGCCTCCAAATGACAAAGTAAAGCAATGTCATTCAGAAGCTATAAATTTGGCTGGGGACAGAGCCCCACTGACAACTTCCATGCGGAGCTATTTAAAAAGGGAAACAGGTTAACTTCTCAGCGCCATCACTGAAACGCCTGTCTCCCCAACCTGCTGTGGTCCTCTCAGCACAGAACCTTCACTGTGGTGACGGGCAGCGTACCGTCTCCCCCGTCTTCAAGAGCACCAGTTGGACAACCATCCAACCTATCCTGTAACCATTCCCAGCCTCATCATTTTCAAACTGATTTCAAAAACAAGGGCTATCTGAGTCTAGGCATAAATTTGTGAGTAACCCAGAAATAATATATCTGTCTTTTACAAATAAGGATGTTGAGGCTTCGACACAAGCTAAATGACTTTACCCGGCTTGCAGGTGGTAAAATCCATATTTGAACTTGTGTCACGTCGTCTGCATCTTCATGCACACAGCTCCTTTGATACAAAGGCCTCTCCTTCTCCTGGTCCCCTAGGAATCTCCCAGTGAATCTCCTTCTTCAGGGCCCTGAACACATGTCATCTTCTCTATGCATCTTTCCAACCAACCTACACAGTTGCCATCTCCTTAAGCAATTCACACGTGACTTGATATTTCTCACTCTGCATTATAGTTGTTTTTAAGCTTTACAAATACAATAAGGTAAATGCAACGAGGAGAATTGTGATTTGTTATTCTGTTTTTCCAGTGTCGGGCACATTATATATGCTCAATTAATGTGTGGTGTATAAATGAGCTAATGAATAAATGGTCTTAAATTACACATAATGAAAAATCACTTCAACAAAACGCTTCCTAAGTAATCATACAGGGAATGGAGATAGCCATGGGATGGATCACAATGAACCATTTTCTTGCGAAGACACCATGATGATCTCAGTAGACTGGCAGAGGTGAGAATTTCAGTCATACACTCATGGTTATCAGAGTGCTAGTTTTCCTGAATCTGGGTGGTGGATAAAGGAGACCCCTTGGTTTGCCAAGATGGTTTTTAACAAAGGTATGTATTTCATCAATCCCCCAGGCTCCAAAATTATCCTCCTAGGTTCTTTGCTACTATTAATATAATTGTGAGGTTTTTCTATATTCAAGATGTTGTTTTTTGTCTACTCTGTTGCATAGACAAGTTGCATGGAAAACTTGAACCACTCTCTGACACGCTTCAGTAAATTATATACCAGAGCCAAGCTCTGAGTAGGGTAGAGGGAAGCTAGCTGGCTGACTCCTTGGAGAAGAATGACAGTTATGGGTTATGGCTCTTTTTCCCATGACTAGGCTCCTGGTGAAAAATACATCACAGAGAAAAAATTCAGTGATCTAAAGGGAACCCATCACAGGCCGGTCTTACCTCCTGTAATGCTCCAGAATGGATTGCTTTCCTTTCTGAGGTGTGCTTTAGGAAATAAAACAAGAATTCCTCCCAACAACTTCAGGATATACCCACCTGTGAACCAATCAGGGCAGGGACTGATACCTGATCACTTTCTAGCAGAGGAAGAGACAACACCCTTCAAAAAGCCTGGCTCCTGGGTGAAATTTTGCTCAGTTCAAAACAGCCTGACTTCTGGTTGAAATTTTGCTCCTGGTAAAGCTTGCTCCCATATGCATCAAGGATAAAAAAACAAATAAGGGCTATCATGCCTATCCCTGGTTACATCCTAAATCAAACCTCCCTATTTCTGCTGGACCTCTTGACAGCTCAGCGTCAAGAGAACCACTTCTCATTGGGTCTCAAGTCACCTTTGCTTTATTGCTGTTGCTGTTCAGTCACTCAGTCATGTCTGACTCGTTGTGACTCCATGGGCTGCACAAGCCAGGCTTCCCTGCCCTTTACCATCGCCCAGAGTTGGCTCAAACTCATGCCCATGGAGTCAATGATGCCACCCAACCATGTTCCTCACTTTTTCTCTTTTACTTCACACATAAAGCAAAAGTAAGATTAAGCACATCCCCTAACCAACTCTTGCTCCTGGAACTCCAGACTGAGATCACCATCTGGAGAGGAATTCAGGTAACAAAGAGTGTCCCTGCCGTTTTTCCAGGTGGATGAAACTCCACATAAACTGCCATTTCCTCAGATGCTCAGTCTTTTTTGTCCTACTGTTGCTTCACTACGGGCATCACATCGGGATACTCGGTGTAAAGGCCTTGTGAGGAGACACCGTGTTTTAGGTGTTTTTTCCCATATTCCATAGACTAATCTTCTATATGACCTGGTTTCCAATAACTTAACAAAAGCATATTTCTCTGTTTGCAACTCCAGCTTAGATATTCATCAAAGACATCATCCCAGAGGGCCCATTTGTCTAGCCAGAAAGTTTAAGCATGGAAAGTTGAGTCTCTGATTTCTGCAGTGAGAACATATGTGGAATGACAACTTTACAGGTTGTGGACAAGTTTTTTTTTTTTTGACAGTCTAAACTGACAGTGAACATCTTGTATTTCCCTCTGCTGACTTAACAGAAAATGAACTGTTAGAGGTGAAAGTTTGATTTTGGATAACTGAATAGCCCATCTGATTGTCCCGGCATTTTTCTTCATTGCTTGCTTTTTTAGAGTAATTGAACTGAAGGTCCAAACACGTGCTAGAGCTGTGAGTTTTAATAACGAATCACTGAATGTTCAGTTTTCACCTGTCTCTAAAGAGGAAGAGCAGCCTGTCTGGCAGCTGACCGTCTAGTTTCTGAACTTGACTAATGCGATAGAGAGAAAGAGGTGAACAAAATGTGAATCGAAGATAACATATGAGTTTTTCATTAACAAGCATAGGGAGTCTGTTTCCATGACAAATATGATAACAGGGAAAACAGATATACTCAAAATTCCATCTCTGCTCCTGTGCTTTAACAACAGTGGGGTAGCTCAGCAGACAGGTCTCTCTTACCAAATTCGAGTCACCCACATATACTAGGCAAAGGCACAGTTAGGACAGAATCTATTAATGTGATGTCCCAGTAGGAGCCTGGTCACCACCACTCAAAACCAAGCATCACATAAATCAATATATTAAATAACCTAATAACCCTTCTCACTTCTATTCATGAAGCCACTGCCCACACCTCAGTAAACACACATCAACTTAAACATTTCTACAATATCTACGTTCATTCACCCCAAGAGAAAGAAACCTGAAATTGCATTCAAATAAAACAAAGCTGGACATGGCCTGAAAACCTGGGAAGGTGAAATAATTTCTCACTTGCTGCCTTAAGCTTGATACCACTAAAGCCCAGATCATAAGCCTCTCTGTACTCCACAGCACAGAACTGTAAACAAAAAGGTGGATTAGCCATCATCTAATCCAAAGCCCTCATTTTTCAGACTAAAGAAACTGAGGGCTCAATAATTCCAATTTCTTGTGTGAAACACGGTCTGGCACGCAGGTCTCCTGATTCCCAATTTACTATTATTATGTATGAAGCTAGTGATAAGATTTTTGTGTTCTCTGCCAATTTTTCTCTTTACAATCCACTGACTATAGTGATTTCCTGAATTTCAACTTAGTGCTTTTAATGTTCTACTTTTACCCACCCAGAGACCCCGACTGCTTGTTTGGTTCTCAGGGTCACATTGCACAGGCCCTCCCCCGACCTTCCACACTAGCTCCGATCAGCGTTCTCTCCAGGGACACAGATCCTGAATCTACACTCTGCCTGTAGCTGCTGGCCTTGTACTTCCCTTTGACACCCAAGCAACAGGTTGAAAGCCCCCTGTCACCCATCGATATTTACCAACACCGTTGCTACCTCTGAAACCATCTCAGATTTTCTAGGCTTCAGGATTGACCATTTAACTTTTATATCTAACTTTTTTATCTCTATCTTTTATATCGGAGCTTTTCTCAGAGAGCATCATGCCCAGCATTTGTCATTCATAGACTTTATATCCAGTCTCCCCGCAGCAGCTCTGCCCAATCTCATTCCTTCTCCTCTGTTTCACGGACTTAAACAGGATAAAGGGAAACAAGTGATTGGCACGTGGTAGACACCAGATACGGAGAAGGCAATGGCAACGCACTCCAGAACTCTTGCCTGGAAAATTCCAGAGGTGGGGGAGCCTGGTGGGCTGCCGTCTATGGGGTCACACAGAGTCGGACATGACTGAAGCGACTTAGCAGCAGCAGCAGCAGACACCATATAAATGTTAGTTGACTGTGAATTTAGTCACATTCTGATTATCTTCACATACCTGGGCACGAGAGTTTGACTTCTTGACATTTTAAACTTAATGGTAAAAACTAAAAAAGTAATTTCTTTTTTAAGCTTTTACTTAAATTAAAAAAACTAAAAGGTAATTTCCTGTTTAAGCTTTTATTTAATATTTTATATTATAGTTGATTTACAATGTTGTGTTAGTTTCGGGTGTACATAAAAATGATTCATTTATAAATAAACATATATCCATTTCTTTCAGATTCTTTTCTCATATGGGTTATTACAGACTATTGAGTGGAGTTCCCTGTGCTACACAGTAGATCCTTGTTGATTACCTATTTTATAAATGGTAGTGTGTATTTATTAATCCTAAACTCCTAGGCCTAAAGAAGGCTGAGCACTGAAGAACTGATGTTTCTGAATTGTGGTGCTGGAGAAGACTCTTGAGCGTCCCTTGAAGTGCAAAGAGATCAAACCTGTCAGTCCTAAAAGAAATCAAACCTGAATATTCATTGGAGGGACTGAAGCTGAAGCTCTAATACTTTGGCTACCTGATTTGAAGAGATGACTCATTATAAAAGACCCTGATGCTGGGAAAGATTGAAGGCAGCAAGAAAAGAGGGAAGCAGAGGATGAGATGGTTAGATAGCATCACCAACTCAATGGACAGGAATTTGAGCAAACTCAAAGAGATAGTGAAGGACAGAGAAGCCTGGCATGCTGCAGTCCATGGGGCAGCAAAGAGTCAGACAGGAATTAGCAACTGAACATCAACAATAAAATAATTTCCACAATATTTTGGTTTAAAAAGGTCAAAGTGTTAGTTGCTTAGTAGTGTCTGACTCTTGTGACTCCACGGACTATAGGCGCCAGGCTTCTCTGTCCATGGGATTTCCCAGGCAAGAATACTGGAGTGGGTTGCCATTTCCTTCTCCAAGGGATCTTTACAACCCAGGAATCAGGAATTAGCAACTGAACATGAACAATAAAATAATTTCCACAATATTTTGGTTTAAAAAAGTCAAAGTGTTAGTTGCTTAGTAGTGTCTGACTCTTGTGACTCCACGGACTGTAGGCGCCAGGCTTCTCTGTCCATGGGATTTCCCAGGCAAGAATACTGGAGTGGGTTGCCATTTCCTTCTCCAAGGGATCTTTACAACCCAGGAATCAAACCTGGATCTCCTGCACTGCAGGTAGATTCTTTACTGTCTGAGCCATCAGGGAAGATCCAAGAACAAACTAAATGATAATTTTGCCGACAGTGGCAAACACTACACTGAGCGCCACCATAGAGTGAGCCCTTACTAAGTGCCAGGCACTGCGCCAAGCCTTTTAACATGCAATTTCTCATGAATCCTCACGAGCAGTTGATGACTCGGGTACTATTATTCCCCATTTTACAAGTGAGAAAATGAAGACTTAAGGAGTTTAAGAAATTCACCCAATTTGGATGTTAGAGCCTTTGTTCTCGACTACAATGCCTCACTATGATGTTCTGTTTTAGGACTTTAAAGAGATAAAGTCTGTCTGCATCATGTATCTTTTCCTCTTCTATTTCTTATAATCACACACTATCTTTTTCGTCACCCTCACATTTTCTGTAAGCTCAAGAGCCTCCTTTTCTGAATTCTGTCTTGTAAGACTTTCCTCCTCTCTAGGCCTTGGTGGCAGCTCTCTACCCAGCTCCCACCCATCTGTGCCTGAAACCAGTCTTTTCCTCCGCAGGATCTGTATTCTCCTATTACTGAAATCCTCTACTTTTTTATACAGAACATAAAAGGTAACACCTATTTTTTAAAGAAAAAAAAAATGGGCATGTAGAACTATGTTTAGAATGTAATTATTTAAACTGATTAAAGGAAAGATATGAGCATCTGAATGCAGAGTTCCAAAGAATAGCAAGAAGAGATAAGAAAGCCTTCTTCAGAGATCAATGCAAAGAAATAGAGGAAAACAACAGAATGGAAAAGACGAGATCTCTTCAAGAAAATCAGAGATACCAAAGGAACATTTCATGCAAAGATGGGCTCGATAAAGGACAGAAATGGTATGGACCTAACAGAAGCAGAAGATATTAAGAAGAGGTGGCAAGAATACACAGAAGAACTGTACAAAAAAGATCTTCACGACCCAGATAATCACGATGGTGTGATCACTGACCCAGAGCCAGACATGCTGGAATGTGAAGTCAAGTGGGCCTTACAAAGCATCACTACGAACAAAGCTAGTGGAATTCCAGTTGAGCTATTCCAAATCCTGAAAGATGATGCTGTGAAAGTACTGCACTCAATATGCCAGCAAATTTGGAAAACTCAGCAGTGGCCACAGGACTGGACAAGGGCAGTTTACATTTCAATCCCAAAGAAAGGCAATGCCAAAGAATGCTCAAACTACCGCACAATTGCACTCATCTCACACGCTAGTAAAGTAATGCTCAAAATTCTCCAAGCCAGGCTTCAGCAATATGTGAACTATGAACTTCCTGATGTTCAAGGTTGTTTTCGAAAAGGCAGAGGAACCAGAGATCAAATTGCCAACATCCGCTGGATCATGGAAAAAGCAAGAGAGTTCCAGAAAAACATCTATTTCTGCTTTATTGACTATGCCAAAGCCTTTGACTGTGTGGATCACAATAAACTGTGGAAAATTCTGAAGAAGATGGGAATACCAGATCACCTGATCTGCCTCTCGAAAAATTTGTATGTAGGTCAGGAAGCAACAGTTAGAACTGGACATGGAACAACAGAGGTTCCAAATAGGAAAAAGAGTACATCAAGGCTGTATATTATCACCCTGCTTATTTAACTTATATGCAGAGTACATCATGAGAAACGCTGGACTGGAAGAAACACAAGCTGGAATCAAGATTGCCAGGAGAAATATCAATAACCTCAGATATGCAGATGACATCACCCTTATGGCAGAAAGTGAAGAGGAACTAAAAAGCCTCTTGATGAAAGTGAAAATAGAGAGTGAAAAAGTTGGCTTAAAGCTCAACATTCAGAAAACAAAGATCATGGCATCTGGTCCCATCACTTCATGGGAAATAGATGGGGAAACAGTGGAAACAGTGTCAGACTTTATTTTTCTGGGCTCCAAAACCACTGCAGATGGTGACTGCAGCCATGAAATTAAAAGACGCTTACTCCTTGGAAGGAAAGTTATGACCAACCTAGACAGCATATTCAAAAGCAGAGACATTACTTTGCCAACAAAGGTTCATCTAGTCAAGGCTATGGTTTTTCCTGTGGTCATGTATGGATGTGAGAGCTGGACTGTGAAGAAGGCTGAGCACCGAAGAATTGATGCTTTTGAACTGTGGTGTTGGAGAAGACTCTTGAGAGTCCCTTGGACTGCAAGGATATCCAACCAGTCCATTCTAAAGGAGATTAGCCCTGGGATTTCTTTCGAAGGAATGATGCTAAAGCTGAAACTCCAGTACTTTGGCCACCTCATGCAAAGAGTTGACTCATTGGAAAAGACTCTGATGCTGGGAGGGATTGGGGGCAGGAGGAGAAGGGGACAACAGAGGATGAGATGGCTGGATGGCATCACTGACTCGATGGACATCAGTCTGAGTGACCTCAGGGAGTTGGTGATGGACAGGCAGGCCTGGCGTGCTGTGATTCATGGGGTCGCAAAGAGTTGGACACAACTGAGCGACTGATCTGATCTGATCTGAAGAAGTTCTAAGAAGGACTGTGGCTTGGACTTCACCTCAGAGATTCTGATTCAATTGGTCAACAGAAGGACCAGACCTGGGCATATCATCCAAGCAGCCTACAGTTATCCGACCTCCCATCCCATTTCTATGTGCTTTTCCTTGACCCAACCAAGCTTAGAACCTTCATGCTAGCTATTCCTTTTGCCAGGAATATTCATCTCCTAAATCTTTCACATGAATGCTCCTTCCCCTCATTCAACTCTCAATTTAAATGTCACCTATTCCAAGTGACCATCTCTGACCTCTCTCTCTAAAATCATGTTTAATCCTTCCAATCAGGCTCTATCACATTCCCTTGCTTTAGTTTTCCCTAGCACTTTGCCTTCTGACATTACTATATGTATTATCTTATTTTTGTTTGCTCCACACTTAGGATATAATCAGCATGAAGGGAAGAACCTTTCCTGTCCTGTTCATTGCTGAACTTGGGGAGCTGAAACATGCCTAGAGTTTACCGAGCACGTACTCAACAAGTATCTGTTGGATGAGTAGGCATGCATATCCAACAAATACACAACCACCAACAGGCATGCAGAAACCATTCCAGGCAAAGTTGTTTCCAGTGTCCTCTCAAAAGTATTTCTTAGAGCAAAAGGGCTACTTTCTGGTACTCACTATCTGTTGTCGTTCAGTCACTAAGTCATGTCCAACTCGTTGCGACCCCATGAATTACAGCATACCAGGCTTCCCTGTCCTTCACTATCTTTTAGAGTCTGCTCAAACTCACGTCCATAGAACTGGTGATGCCATCCAACCACCTCATCCTCTGTCTATCTGTAGATACTATCTGTGGGAAACGATCATCCCACGAAAACGTCTTTGAGTATTTACACCACTGCTCTTTCAGTTATGGCATCTTCCACTTCCTTGTTACCAGCATAACTCAGCTCAAATCTCATACTTTCTATGAAGTCTTCCCTGACCCCTCAATCCAAAGTGACTTTTCTTTTTCCTAGTCTCCTTTAGCAATAATAACTTAAATGTTAGTTAATGATATGCTACTATATGACATCTTTTCTATTGATGCCTTGGAACTGTTGGCTAAAGAGACCTTGAACTCCTAGAGACCCTGGACACTTGGTTACTAAAGCCACCCTCTGGTTTTCTCTAGTGCTGCAAATCATAAACAAATATCAAGGTGAGCAGAGAAAACATGGGTATCAATTGCACTGAGAAATAATGCTTGGTTTAGAGCAGAGATGCACATGAGTGGTACATTCCTAGATTTGAGTAAGAACTTACCCACAGATGGAAGGAAAACTGACCCAGGACAACACATGCCTTAAGGAAGACTAGAAAGTAACACTACAAAAGCCAGGCTTGTTGAAACAGACTAGATATGAGAGACAAGGGCAAGTTAATTAATAGCTAACTCAGTAGCAGTAGGGTTAGAGACATTAATGTCATGGAATGGGCGTAAATGTACTATAAGGATCTTTTTTTAAAAAAATTTTAATTGCAAGATAATGATCTTAAACCAACATTTATATCGATAATCTTGAACACAAGTTGTTGGGAGAGTTTGGTCTATCAGCCCACTAGCTGATGGTGGATTCCATCACATTTGATCCCAAAATATTTTTTAAAAATTATACATAAGTAGTAAGTTTTAAAAGTTATTGCACTCTCAGTAACTCAGTTGTTACTTAACTCCCCAAGTATTTACTGTTTCTCTCTCAAGTAGACTGCATATTCCATGGATCCCATAGAACTATCATACTAAATGAGGTTTCTAGGTAAACCCTTTCCAAACTATTTTACCATATAAATATGGGCTAGGATTTAAATGGGTAAATAAGTTCAATTTTTCACTGTGTCCTCATCCACCCTTCCTTTCTAGGCCTTCTACCCCCACTTGTGATCTTTTCTCTGTTAGACTATTGGGCAAGATGAAAAGGAAGAAGAAAAGGGAAATGAGATAATAACAATAATGGCAAACACTTAATAAGTACCGACTGTGTGCCACCCTCCTTATAAATATCATTTTGATCCTCAAAATGAAGGCTTCCAGAAGTGGTATAACATCACACAGAGCTAATGAGTGTGGTGGAGGCAGCCTGGGAACCTGGACAGTCTGGCTCCGAAGCAGGGTGCTCTGTGTACTGCCAGGCCGCCTGCCTTGTCAGATGCACAGGCTCTGACAGTCTGTCCCTAGACCCAGAGATCCACATGGCGGAGGGAGATGAAAAGAAAGACGGTCTGTCTGGGACTTCCTGGTGATCCGGTGGTGGAGAATCCTTGGATCTCTGGTGCAGGAAGATCCCACACGCCACAGGGGAACTGAGCCTGCAACTACTGAGCCGAGGCTCGAGGGCCCACAAGCCGCGACCAGTGGGCCTGTGCCCTGCAAGTACCGAAGCCCACATACCTAGAGCTTGTGCCCCACAACAAGAGGAGCCACCGCCTAGAGAAGCCTCTGCAATACAACCAGAGGTGAGCCCCCAACTTGCCGCAACTAGAGACCCAGTGCATCAAAGACCCAGCGTAGCCAAAAATAAATAAATGTTTTTTGTTTTTTAAAGAGGATCTTACTGACAAATTCTCTGGGATGAGGCACACTGGAACAAAGAGAATTGGGGTAGCCTGCCCTACTTTTCTGGAGAAGGCAATGGCACCCCACTCCAGTACTCTTGCCTGGAAAATCCCATGGACGGAGAAGCCTGGAAGGCTGCAGTCCATGGGGTAGCGAAGAGTTGGATACGACTGAGCAACTTCACTTTTACTTCTCACTTTCATGCATTGGAGAAGAAAATGGCAATCCACTCCAGTGTTCTTGCCTGGAGAATCCCAGGGATGGGGAAGCCTGGTGGGCTGCCGTTTATGGGGTCACACTGAGTCGGACACAACTGAAGGGACTTAGCAGTAGCACAGCAGCCCTGCTTTTCGTTCCTTTTTTTCTGGCTTCCCTGGTCTTACAGTCTCCCTTGAAGTTAGATGGGACCATGTGACAAACCCTACAGGGCAGAAGGTGAAAATGTATCAATAACACTCTCAAAGATAGATGCCCTGACTTCCTTCTCTGTAAGAAAGAAAAATCTCTTATTCTCGGAGATCATGGCTTAAAACCCATCCTACCTTGTGGTACTTGTCTGTAGGTCCCTAGTTTTATTTCTCAGAGTTGCAGAGGAACTTGGGCAGAAATAGGTTTATCAGACTACCTCCCGGGAGGATAGTACAGCTGTCCCGTTCCCTTTTCCCTGTCCCCCTGTGGCAAACAGATAAACTAAAAGGAGCTGTCTAGGCACTTGGCCCAACGAACTTGCCCGAGAAGTTGTTACACACCAATTACTACCTCAGGGTTCTTTGTACAAAATAAAGGTAAATCAGTGTAGCAGACACTGACGTGCCAGACACTGACCAGCTGTTTTGAGCCTCATTCCTTTTCTTCTGGCTTCCCTGGTTTTACAGTCTCCCTTGAAGTCAGATGGGAACAGGCGACAGTGAAACAAGGAGTACCAGCTCTAGATCTGGCCCATATGAACCTCTAAAATGTGATGCCTTTCAGTTCAGTTCAGCTGTTCAGTCGTGTCTGACTCTGCAACCTCCCCATGGACTGCAGCACACCAGGCCTCCCTGTCCATCAGCAACTCCAGAGTTTACTCAAACTCATGTGCATTGAGGCGGTGATGCCATCCAACCATCTCATTTTCTGTCATCCCCTTCTCCTCCTGCCTTCAATCTATCCCAGCATCAGGGTCTTTTCCAATGAGTCAGTTCTTCATATCAAGTGGCCAAAGTATTGAAGCTTCAGCTTCAGCATCAGTTCTTCCAATGAACATTCAGGACTCATTTCCTTTAGGATGGACTGGTTTGATCTCCTTACAATGCAATGGACTCTCAAGAGTCTTCTCCCACACGATTCTGGGCTTCACTCTAATTTCAAGGACTCTGAGAATGCAGGGAAGTACTCACTACTAAATTTGGTATTGGTTCTGAGATGCTTCCAAAGAATCTTTTGAAGGAGTTCCTATTGGGAAATTGAACATATTCACATATCTCTGAGAAATGCTTCAAGTTTATCATTTTATGAAATTCTGATATTTTTGCTATCAGAATTCTATCTGAACCACAGAAAGCAAATTAATTCTGTGTAAAATAATCAAGCCTGTTTGAAACTGAGACATGACTTACAGTTTGAGCCAAGCCCTGTTCCTCACTAGATCTGGGTAATTTATTGTTTATTTTTGTTTAATCCCTGGCCTTGAAGCGTTGGTCTCACTTCTTTCCAGGGTTGCTGTAAGTCTTGCTGACTAAGTTTCAGGTATAATTCCTGGAGTTCCTCAGCTAGGAGAGGCTGCAAAGGGCCGGCTTCTCTACCTAACAGTGTCCCATTGTTTGCACTGACTCTTTTCCACCTTGATAATAACTTCCAATCTAATGTGACAGCTGGTAAGCACCACTTTTTTGCCTTTCCCTGTGGTTATGTGTGATTGGTTGCTTTCGAAAAAAATTGTATTTCTTGCATGTCTTAGGATCTCATAAATTATATAAGTGCTTTCTTTCTGGCTAGAAAAGAGCAATAAAGCATGTCCCTGACTTGTAGCTCCCTCTACACTCTAGTATCTTCTCATTTCCAATGTCTCTTACTCTGATGTCACTGAAATATTTATTTCCTCATGTGTCAGAGAGCCAAGAAAAACATCTATCTACAGGGCCAACACTTACTCATGCTATTCCCAGAATTCAGTGTATGAACAGACTGGGCATGCTTTAAGCCATTGGCTCCTAACCTTTGTGCCATGATTCAGTGGTATGTCTTGATCGGTTTCCTCATCTGTCATCTCTTAGAGAGCATGTAAAAAATTATTCAAAGATATCTGCTTATATTAGCTAGGTTAATGCTAGTTGATTAGCAGATGAAGTTTAAAATCTCAGTGGCTTAACAAAATAGTTGTTAATTTCCCACTTATAAATGCACATGAAGCCCAGCTGTTGGTAGGCAGTGGTAGAACCAGACTCAAGGAGGCTTGGCCATCTTCAACCAGTGGCTTCAAAGGAAGCCCTCAGGGTGGCCATCTATTCACAGATGAAGAAATAAGGAACTTTTTGTAGTTTCATTTGTTTGCTTGTTTTACAAAAAAGTTACAGTAAGCAGGTGAGATGGAGCTTCAGAAGAAATTATGCTTATGGCTCAGACGGTAAAGCGTCTGCCTGCAGTGTGGGAGACCCGGGTTTGATTCCTGGGTTGGGACGATCCCCTGGAGAAGGAAATGGCAACCCACTCCAGTACTCTTGCCTGGAAAATTCCATAGACTGAGGAGCCTGCTGGGCTACAGTCCATGGGCTCCACTGGACATGACTGAGAGACTTCACTTTCACTTGGTGGAAAAAAAGAGCTTAAAAAGGTGGAAGCTTTCCTTTTATTCAATTTATCCTTCATCACTTAGAATCACAGAGTATTAGACTTGAAAAGTGTCTATAAATCAACTTGCTTGCTTTCCTACTCCAAGGAGATCTATTTCTAGAACTCAGGACTTTAAGCTCCAAGGTGAGCTAATGAGCTTCCTTCACATAGAATACACATCTGTAAGAGTGCCCTGGGATTTGTCACTCATATGTGCTCAGATCTTTGCACCTGGACACTCAGTCGTGTCGAGGTCTTTGCAACCCCATGGACTTTAGCCCGCCAGGCTCCTCTGTCCATGGGGTTTCCCAAGTAAGAATACTGGAGTGGGTGGCCATTTCCTACTCCAGGGGATCTTCCCAACCTCTGCTGGGTTTAAATCCTGGTTGCACCACTTGGGAGCTGAGCTAGTTACACTGTCTGCAAAAGGATAATTTTAATAATCTGTTCAGTGAGTGGTTGTGAGAATTAAATGCACAATGTCTGACACGTGCTGAGAAAGATTGAAGGCAGGAGGAGAAGGGGATAACAGAGGACTAGATGGTTGGATGACATCATCAACTCAATGGACATGAGTATGAGCAAGCTCTGGGAGACAGTGAAGGACAGGGAAGCCTGATGTGCTGCAGTCCATGGGGTCACAAAGAGTCAGACACAACTGAGGGACTTCACAACAATAAAGTTTCAAAGGACTAAAACTGAGTGACCAGACTTGGTGATGTTATATAATAATGAAAACAACAACAACAATCTTTACCATCATGGCTTCCACATATTGAGCACTTTCTACCTGCCAGGGTCATGTTTTAATGGACTTCACACACATTGATGTTCTCGTTTCTTACAATAAGTTCATCATAAAAATACTATCATTATTTCCATTTTATAGATGAGGAAGTTGAGGTATGGGGAACTAAATAAGTCTCCTAAAGTCACATAGCCAGAGAGTGAGCAGAGCCAAGATTCAAACCCAAGCTTTCTATCTCTAAAGCCGCCCCTATAACCTTACAACTATTATGTTACTAATACTAATGGTTGCAAAGCAAACAAACAAACAAACAAAATACTGTTGGAATAATCATCTCGCATTCTAGCTGTCTTCAATATTCAGAAAATAGAGAAGCATTTTTACCACCCCTTACCCCCATACCAAAAAGATACTAGATCATCTGTTCTGAGCCTCAGATCCTTTACTTTACAGATCATGAACAACTTCTGTGACTTAGGGCACAGAGTCAAAATGAGCAGGAACCCAGAAGTCAACTTCCCTCATACAAAAATCTGTCCGTGAGTCTGGGCTGAAGGAGTGCTGGGCCTAAAGGAAGCAGAGAGCCCAACCAGAAGGGGTGAGCTTTTCTGAGTTAGAAAAGGGATAAGAGATTACTGAGTTTCTATGAAAGACAGAGTCCCAGGTCCCCTTCAAAGTAATGCCCAAGATGAAAGGGATTCCCGCTGGTTCCTGTACAACCAATAATAAACCCTGCAGAAGAGTAGAAAGTGTTTCTCTGGCCAAGTTGGTGGTCAGTAGAGGGCCATAGTGAGGACCCTCTCTGTGACCAGCAGGCATATGACCTGCACAGAGAGCTGCGCCGCGTGGCAGATAGAGAAATAATCACAGAAGGGTCCCCTGGGAAGGATGCAACCCTCCATTCCTATCTTCCTGACCTCATGAAAGTGTCACTTCAAATTTTTGAAGAACCCTAGGAAATGTGTTTCCTCAAACAGAATGCAATAGATTTTTTTAGACACCTTTCCACCAGATGAGAGTTCAGAACTAAATTTAATTTGATTTAGAGGAACTAAAATAATATGGCCTGCACTTGAGTGTTATACAGTAATATTACCTACCTACAACACTTACAGTACCGCATACAAATACTGCCCATGATATATGGATCAATCTGACAATCTCAATGTTTGATTAGATCCTTAAAACAAACTTTTCTTGATTGTGATAAAATATACAAAACATAGGATTTAACGTTTTAAGTGTACATTTCACCGCCAGTAGGTATATTCACATTGACCTGCAAGCTCAAAATCAGTTTGCTTAAAGAATTCACCCTAGTGGCGAAGAAGAAAACTTCCTACGGCTTTTTGATACATTTAGGGCAGTCAGCTAGAATTGGCCATATTTTTTCAAACATTTTAGATAAAAAGGAAATACAATGTGGCCTTTAGAAAGTTCAACAAAAGACTTAATATTTACTTTAGCAGGCATCGTAGTATCAATACCTCATATCTTGAATTTCCTTTCCTTATTTCCTAGCATACAAAACAGATAAAAGAAAAGGAAACTGTAAAACAGCCCTGAGATAGAAAATCTGAAAACACTTCAGAAGTTAGATGGGAAGAACTTGTAAAGCCTGTCTGACCACGAAAGCCAGAGTTCAAGTAATAATGCAAATATAAAGAAAGCCATTAACCTCTGCCGTCACCCCTCTTGGGCCCTGGTGTGCCTGTGATTACACGTAATAACGGCAGTGACTGCGAGTAAATCTTGCTGTGATTTGTCAAGCAACCGGAGGCCTAGGAGACGCATCACCAGATTCCAAATGGAGGCTGGTGTTAGTGTCAATCAACAGAATTTCTGTCTTCGTCTCACCCTTCTGACTTTTCCCCGTGTTCCAAGCCAGGAGTGCCCATGGTTTCTGGAGTGAGATCCACATTCCCATGAGCATCCACATTCAACCCCTCTTCCCCTAAAGAGGCAAGCAATCCAGGCAGACTCTGGGATCTCAAGAGCTTTACTTCCACACCTCATCAAAAGGCCTTTATTAAACACCCATTTATAGACAATGCAGTAAAAACCTTCATCTCTGTCTAAAGACAACCATGGAGACCCAAGCCTACTCCTCCATGTGAACTCAGCAGTCATTTAACTTCTCTAAACCACACTTTCATCGGTAATACGGGCATGAGGATTTATAAACCCAGAGTTGTTTTGAGAACTTTATGAGGTGTTATAAATTGTCTAAACTATTGCACACACCCCGAAAACCTGTCCCTTTATTTGAGTGACAGTTCTCCCTTCTGTAGTAGTAAAACAGAGGCCACTGACTGGGAGTCTGTAATGTCTTATTTGGCCAACAATGCTTCAAACATTTATTTATTTATTTATTTATTTTTTAAATTAAAGGCAACATCAAAAAAACCAGAAAAACTAAGATAAAAATATAGATTTTCAACTTTTCTTTAAAAATAGAAATTTCTGGCCATATGACCTTATCTTCCTGAGGCAGTTCACCCACCAACCCTAAAAAGCGCAGTCCCCTGTAGAAGGGGCATGTCTTCCTCAGGTGACCACTGCAAACCCCACGCTGCAGACAGTCCTCATTCTCTGCCTCTTCCAAGATTCTGCAGGCTTCTAATAAAATTCTTGCCACAGTCACAAAGAGCCTGGGTCTTTCAAAGACATCAAATGAAAAGACATTCTTTGACCCAGCTAAAGACAAAAAGCTGCTTGTGCTACGTATCTGGATTGTGATTTTTGTCACAGAAACCCAGCAAACCTCTCTCTCCTTTTCTTGCCCTACCTTAGTTTAAGAAAACTTTTCTGAGTCAGTTGACTTCAGCCTGCCCACCTGATAAGACCCAGATCAATGCTTCATCATTCTCCTTGGATTAGCTTGTGTGATATTGACCCATTCTACCAAGCAGACAGATAAAAATGTGTCAGCATATGATCCTGTGTGTAATGGAATAGTCTCATGCTTGTTAAGGCTCCAAATGAGGTCTGTGTAACAGCCTCAGGGCCAAGACTCACACTGGTATCTTGGCTCATGCATCCATATCCTGGGAAGTTGTTGAAGGGTAGGTATAAGAGCCAAGACCTTCTCTTTGGGTCTGATAGGGACAGTATTATATAAGGAGATTGGGCTAACCTAAAGGTCCATCTTTAAGAAGCCACCTACAATGCAGGAGACCCCGGCCTGGAGAACTCCATGGACTGTATAGTCCATGGGGTCACAAAGAAGCCAGACACAACTGAGCGACGTTCACTCACTCACTCATCCATCTCAGGATAATAATGATGGATGTCAGGGTGACTGTGAATGATTACTTAGCACAGAACATTAGGCACATGTAGGTTGAAACCCCATAGCAGTAGGAGCTCAGCCTATATAAGGACTCAGATCACTGAAGAACCACGTGGGGTTTTATCATCAAATGAGTCCTTCAATGAAATGTTTCTCAGCAAATGGTTTCAAGGCCACCCTTATCAGAATTATCGGAAATGCTAGTGAAAAATACTATTTCCTGAGGTCACTTCCCCACAAATAGAGTTATACACACACACACACACACACACACACACACCCTGCTGACCCATGATCTCCTTAATTATACACACACACACACAGACACACCTGCTGACCCATGATTTCCTTAGTTATACACATACACACACACACACACACACCTGCTGACCCATGATCTCCTTAGTTATACACACACACATACACACACTGCTAACCCATGATCTCCTTAGTTATACACACACACACACACATACACATCCCTGCTGACCCATGATTTCCTTTAAGGATGTCATGGAGTGAAACAATAAACACAGAAAATTCTCTTCCTTCCCATGTCCTAACTAGTAGGAGGATTGGCCAGGGGCTTGAGAAGGAATCATTCTTCAAATTGTTACTCCAGTTAGCCACATATAATGCTGTTCGTACTAGTCAATAATCAGTAACCTTGAAGACTCTGGCACAGTCTACCCTTGTTCTCTCAAGTCATTATTTATTTAACCAACGGCTGCTAACTTCACTGAGCACTCCAATACATGAAGAGTGACGCTCACTTCCTTCTATGACCCCATATTCAACTAACTAAATTTCCCCAGAATGTGCGTCATAGAATAGCAGTTTCAGAGACACCAAAGTGTGCCTGCAGATGAACTTAGGATGGGAAACTAACCCTCTCCCCCTCTTGGAGATTCACACGCTACATCAGCACATTAAAGGCAGTGAGAAGTCTGCAGTGAAGAATTCCATTTCACTCCAGTTAATACTGGTTTCCCCACACTTATATGACCAGAGAATTCTGTTTTGGCAGCTTCTGTGTAACAGTCTACAAAACAGACTTTCTAGGGAACACATTTTTAGAAATGATTAGCATAACTGTGTAACTTTTCATTTATCATTAAACAAGCCCCAAGCAGCCTCTTTTAAGTGAAATGGGAGCATGATTAATTATTAGACTGCAACAAGTATAAGGTGGGCCCATGCGAGAGAAACTGGAACATATGAATAATGTACCTCCTTCCGTTTGATGTCACATAAAACCCACCTTCAAACAAGTGTCCCAGTCCCTGGGACCATCCTTGTCTCTGGTCGAGGAGAATAAAAGAAGCTCAAGACCCATGGGTCTTAATCATGATCTTGCTGATTGTGGTCCTGACCTGCCCAAGCACTTGTACCTCAGAGTTCAACATTCTCCCCTATCTTGATCTGACCTCAAGCTGTTGATATTGGCCTGCTCCGTGGTGATCTGCTCCAAAGACTAACATCCCATCCCTGCCAGATGTCCCTGAGACCAACCATCTTTCTTCTTTCTTTATTCAGGGCCTCTGTCTCCTACCTATAAGGACCTGCTGGCTTCCAGGATATTCACTTGCTGCTTCCTGCTCTCTTGGCCTTCTCTTGTAGCCTTTTTAATTTGCATCTCCCCATGTATCTCACCATCCTGTTATCAATCAAGTTTTTTTTTTTTAATTTTATTATTTCTAAGAGTAAAAAATAACCGGAAGAGTGAACAAACAATTTAATATTGAGCCTGCAGGTGCTATTTTAATATGCCATTTAGTTATTTAACTAAATAAACAGATTGCAAATAATGTCAGTAAGCCAGGTGAGAGCCAACAAGTTATGAATAGACATTTACCCAACCTCACGTTTCTGCCAGTGACATTAAACGTAAAACAAAATGGTGCTGTTCCCTTCCCAAGTAACTATAGCTGCTTTAATACATTATTTATTCTTAGATATTGCCTGGTGCAAAAACAGACCTCCCTCACAATTATACACTAAGTCTACCAATTTATCAGATTTATACTAGACAGAGACTCATGGTGTCAGGCCATGGAAGACAGTTCTTGGGAGCAGTGAACCATTATTGCTACCTTCACCAAACATCCTGTGGCCATTTATCCTCTGCCTACTCTTTTCTGTGCCTAGAGAATTCCAGGGATGGGGAAGCCTGGGGGGCTGCCATCTATAGGGTCTCACAGAGTCGTACATGACTGGAGCGAATTAGCAGCAGCAGCAGCTGCCGTTCAAGATTTCCAACATCAAAAACAAATGGAGAGGCAAGAGAGTTAACCACTGGGTACCATTTCTTGCAACTGTCCTAAGTGGTTAACAGCCTATCAAAGTAGTTGCACAATGGGGTCCATTTAGGTTGCAAACAAAAAGTAAAAACTGGTACTTTTATAGGTAGGCTGCTACTCCAAAAAGAAAAAAAGAAGAAAGTGAAAATAACAAATGTAAAGTTCTTTGATCAAGTCTTTATGCATTTTTCAACCATTGCTATTCAAATACAGAATTTATAGACTATCGGACACTGTTCTATAAGCAGACCCGCAGCGTTATTGCCCAGCATGCTCGGCCTGCAGCTCCAGATCCGACAGTTTCCAGAAGGAAAAGGGCCCTGCAGATGAATGATGAAGTTTATTGACCCAAAGGAGAGGAGAAGGGGACAACAGAGGACAAGATGATCCGATGGCATCACCAACTCAGGCGACATGAATTTCAGCTAGCTCCGGGAGATGGTGAAGGACAGAGAAGTCTTGTGTGCTGCAGTCCATGGGGCTGCAAAGAGTCGGATACAACTGAGTGACTGAACAAAGTGTGGCAGATATGTTAATTATATAAACTAGTATTTATCCTAAGCATGATGTTTTTTGTAGACACAAAGCAGAATCAATCTAAGCAACAAAGGCATTGCTAGGTAGCATGCAGATGACAAGGCTCCTGAGTGAGGCTTTCAACACGGCAAGTGCTTCTGCGCTGGAGGAAGTAGACGTAAACACTAGTCATGTGACCCGTGAGGCTCTGGCAGGGACTGGAAGGAGGCCGTCTTTGGGAAAACATCTCTGGGCCATGTGGATCTCTTTGGAGATCCAGGGTGGGGTTATACAAAATCTGGCCACTGCTTCTTCATTTTCATGAGGCCCTCTAATGTCCTTTGCACATTCAATATTTGTTAATTCTTTGTAAAAAAAAAAAATAATAATATTCATTGTTTAGGCCTCTTAGCTCCTAGCCCATGTCTATCTGTTTCTCTAACTCCATCTTCCTATCTCTCTATGTGCTCAGACAGAAAATATGAAAAGGGCTGACAGCTATGAATGGGTAAGGGGTAGCTGTTAGGTAATTGACTTAATCTTAAACTGCTCATAACAACTAACTTCTAGAATTAAAATATCACTCTGTCCATGTGAGATGACTTATAAAATGACTCCCCAAAATCCTCACCTCCTAGTACTTATGCCCAAGTGTAATTATCTCCACTTTTTTAGGTCTTGTGAATAGTTCTTTGTTGTTTAGTCACTAAGTTGTGTCTCACTCTTTGTGACCCCATTGACTGCAGCATGCCAAGCTTCCCTGTCCTTCACTATTTTCTGGAGTTTGCTCAGACTCAGGTCCATTGAGTAGGTGATGCCATCCAACCATCTCATCCTCTGTTGTTCCCTTCTCCTCCTGCCTTCAATCTTCCCCAGCATCAAGGTCTTTTCCAGTGAGTCAGCTCTTTGAGTCAGGTGGCCAAAGCCTAGGAACTTTAACTTCAGCTTCAGTCCTTCCAGTGAACATTCAGGGTTGATTACTTCAAGATTGATTTCTTTGATCTCCTTGCTTTTCAAGGGACACTCAGGAGTCTTCTCCAACACCACATTTTGAAATGTGATGGTCCAATTCATTTATGGTCCAACTCTCACATCCACACATCAGATCAGATCAGTTGCTCAGTCGTGTCCGACTCTTTGCGACCCCATGAACCACAGCACGCCAGGCCTCCCTGTCCATCACCAACTCCCGGAGGTCACTCAGACTCACATCCATCGAGTCAGTGATGCCATCCAGCCATCTCATCCTCTGTCGTCCCCTTCTCCTCTTGGCCCCAGTACCTCCCAGCATCAGAATCTTCTCCAATGAGTCAACTCTTCGCATAAGGTGGCCAAAGTACTGGAGCTTCAGCTTCAGCATCATTCCTTCCAAAGAAATCCCAGGGCTGATCTCCTTCAGAATGGACTGGTTGGATCTCCTCACAGTCCAATGGACTCTCAAGAGTCTTCTCCAACACCACAGTTCAAAAGCATCAATTCTTTGGCACTCAGCCTTCTTCACAGTCTAGCTCTCACATCCATACATGACCACAGGAAAAACCATAGCCTTGACTAGACGAACCTTTGTTGACAAAGTAATGTCTCTGCTTTTGAATATGCTATCTAGTTTGGTCATAACTTTCCTTCCAAGGAGTAAGTGTCTTTTAATTTCATGGCTGCAGTCACCATCTGCAGTACTGGTAAAACCATAGCTTTGACTACACGGACCTTAGCTTTGACTGCCTCCTATTATTTATGCCCAAGTGTAATCATCTCCACTTTTTTATGTCTGGTAAACTGCTCTTAATGAATAGTATACAACAAAAGTCACGGTATATGACTTCCAAGTTTACATTACCAAAGACTGTAGCTCCAGTCTTATTCACACTGGCTTTTCTCTGTACGAAGAGACAGAAGAGATCTGGCTCTTCTCACTTGCCTCAGATAAAGCCAGCTGCTGTGTCATGAGCTGCCCTACAGAGAGATCTGGATGATAAGGCAATGAGGGAAGCCTCTGGCCAATAGTCCAATGTGGAACTGAGGCCCGCAATCCAACTTGCAAGGAACTAAATCCTGCCAACAACTACATGAGTGACTTTAGAAGCAGATCTTTTTTCAGTAGACCTTTGAGTGACTGCAGCCCCACTTTGGAGAAGGCAATGGCACCCCACTCCAGTACTCTTGCTTAGCAAATCCCATGGACAGAGGAGCCTGGTAGGCTGTAGTCCATGGGGTGGCTAGGAGTCAGACACGACTGAGCGACTTCACTTTCACTTTTCACTTTCATGCATTGGAGTAGGAAATGGTGACCCACTCCAGTGTTCTTGCCTGGAGAATCCCAGGGACAGGGGAGCCTGGTGGGCTGCCGTCTATGGGGTCGCACAGTCGGACACGACTGAAGCAACTTAGCAGCAG
Organism: Tragelaphus eurycerus; assembly: GCA_935064755.1. NCBI lineage: Eukaryota > Metazoa > Chordata > Mammalia > Artiodactyla > Bovidae > Tragelaphus > Tragelaphus eurycerus. Next base: position 35,791,680 of record CAKXYN010000008.1, on the reverse strand, counting down.
CAGCAGCAGCAGCCCCACTTTAATAATCTGAGCCAGAAGACCCAGCTAAGGCATGCCTGGGTTCCTAACTCACAGGAACTGTGACATAAGAAATGCTATTTTCAGCTGCTAATTTCTGGGTTAATCTGTCACTCAGCCATAGATAAGTAATGTAGTTGCCTCCGTAGAAGCGGTAAAGAAAGGGAGGGAGAATAAACTAGGAGTGGTGGGCTTCCCAGGTGGCGCTAGTGGGAAAGAATTTGCCTGCAATGCAGGAGACACAGGAAATGTGGGTTCGATCCCTGGGTCAGGAAGATCCCCTGGAGGAGGGCATGGCCACCCACTCCAGTATCCTTGCCTGGAGAATCCCATGGACAGAGGAGCCTGGCGGGCTACAGTCCATAGCGTTGCAAAGAGTCAGACACAGCTGAAAGGACTGAGTATGCACGCACGCATAGGGCAATACGAGAGGCTTGATCATCTGCATTTGCCTGTGTTCTCTAGTCTCTAAGAGAAGGGAAATAGAGAGCTACTTACTCCCATTAATAGTGGAAGGAAAACAGATTAAGATTTGAAGGACAGTGTCTGAGCAAATAAATCTTTGAGGGCTGTGAATATATATAATTATAACTTCATCACCTAGCACAGAGCTGGGTCAGAGAAAATGTTCAAGAATATTTGATGAATAAATTAAAGGAGTGAGTAACTCTGCATTTAATTCTGAATGACACTGACTAGAACCATGTGAATGGAAACAGTTACAAGGGAGCTTTTCCTGACACCTCTATCAATTTGCATCTATGTTCCTATACAGCTTATCTTCCCTTGAGACACTAAGAGGAGGCAGAGAAAACCTTTCCCAGTCCGAGGCTCATGACACTGTGCTACCCTGTACTTTTGTCTCAGCTTATCCATTTGTAGGGGGAAAACAGACAAATTGGAGGTCTAAATATCCAGATTTACTAAACAGATAAATACAAGTTAACCATCCTCACTTTATCACTGTAGATAGCTGCTTCTCCTTAAAAACTGTGCCTTTAAATAGGAGCTCCCCTAGCACCTGAGTACTTGCTTCCAGATCATTAACCACTTAACAGAGAGGCTGAGGAGGAAAAGAAACTTAAAACTGTTCTCTTTGTTAGGAGTGGCTGCCCAATGACAATCAATCAGAAGGAAGACAAAGCATGCCTGAAACTGCAACGTTCATTCATGGAAACATAATTTTTTATTTATAGGGAACAAAAAGTATAGCAAAACTATAATTTCTTAGAGAACAAAGTTTCCAAAATTCTGCTGGAAAATTCAAGGCCAGCTATACCAGTTAGACTTGTTCTGATAAACTGGAGCCTGTGGACTGAAGTTCAACAACAACAAAAAAAAGCTAAAGTTAAGCAAAATAAAGCATCTGAAAGACAACTAATAGGTCAGGCGTGTTGTGACAGAGACAAAGGTGGCCCCCAGTGGTCCCCATTTCCTAATAGTTACACCCTTGTATAATCGCCTCCTTCTGCGTGTGGGTGGAACTGGTACCTTACTTCTAACTAACAGCATATGGCAAACATGTTGGGATGGCACTTCTGTGATTACATAAGACTGCAACCTCCACGTTGTTGCAGTCTCTCTCTCTCTTTTTCTCCCCCACTCCTGCTTGCCCCCTCCACCTCTCCCCCACCTTTTTGTTGGCTGTGATGAGGCAAACTGCCATGGCAGGGAGAGCTGCATGACAAGGAACCGAGGACAGTCACCAGCTAACACCCACTGGAACTGAGACCTTCAATGCAGTTACAATTTTCATTCAATAGAAAATCATATAGAGTCGTGAACAAGTACCTGTTCTGCATTCTGTCACAAGGAGCAGTGGGAAGAGAAGAGAGACTTCGTTTTGTTCCAGTTGAACTGACATTCTTCTTTCACCAGAAATGTGAAATTTTTGCACGGTGTGTAGTCGCTCAGTCGTGTCCGACTCTTTGAGACCCCCACGGACTGTAGCCCGCCAGACTTCTCTGTCCATGGGGCTTCTCCAGGCAAGAATACTGGAGTGGGTTGCCATGCCCTCCTCCAGGGGATCTTCCCAACCCAGGGATCAAACCCAGGTCTCCTGCATTACGAGTGGATTCTTTACCAGCTGAGCCACCAGGGAAGTCCATATTTTGCATTTCAGATCAGTTCAGTTGCTCAGTCATGTCTAAACTCTTTGTGACCCCATGAACCACAGCACACCAGGCCTCCCTGTCCATTACCAACTCCTGGAGTCCACCAAACCCATGTCCATTGAGTCAGAGATGCCATCCAACCATCTCATCCTCTGTCATTCCCTTGTCCTCCTGCCCTCAATCCCTCCCAGCATCAGAGTCTTTTCCACTGAGTCAGGTCTTCGCATCAGGTGGCCAAAGTATTGGAGTTTCAGCTTCAACATCAGGCCTTCCAATGAACACCCAGGACTGATCTCCTTTAGGATGGACTGGTTGGATCTCCTTGCAGTCATTTTGCATTAGGTTTGATGAAATTGGAGAGAACATCCCTGAGAGACTGAAAATGGACTTGAGAGGTGCATATGAAAGAAAACTAACATTTGTCGAGGACTTACCTGTGCCAGGCACTGTGCTGGGCAATGACCTACCTACACAAAGATTATCTAATTGAATCTTCATCATAACATTACTCTAAATAGTTACAGTGGTAGTACTAAAAGAAGAATAAGAGGGGGAAGGAGGAGGAAGAGAAATAAGAGCAAACATTTATTCAATACTTCTTAGGAGCTGATAACTTAAGTACTTTAAAAATATCTCATTTAATCTTTTTAACTATCCAATGAAGTAGCTTATAATTATTAAAAATCATTTTATATCAATAAAACTAAGGCACAGAGAAGCCTTGCCCAAAGTTACATGACTAATAAAACACAGAGACATGATTTGAACCCAGGCAATCTGGCTTTAGTGAAGCGAAAGTTATTCAGTTGCATCTGACTCTTTGCAACCCCATGGACTATACAGTTAATGGAATTCTCCAGGCCAGAATACTGGAGTGGGTAGCCTTTCCCTTCCCCAGGGAATCTTCCCAACCCAGGAATTGACCTGGGGTCTGCTGCATTGCAGACAGATTTTTTTAGCAACTGAGCTACCAGGGAAGTCCGTATCTGGCTGTACAGTCCTCCATATTTAGTCCACACAGGCACTGAAGTCACCACATGATTATCATCCTAAATGTGACATTTTTCTAACGTTTTCCCATGCCTTTGCACTAAGATGGGTCACAGCAAGTTTAAATGTAAGTGCCACCACTGTATCTTGCAAAGTTACAAGTCCTGTAAACCAAGCGCTATTATCCTTACTCCAATCAGATGCGAAGAGGAATGACCCAGAGTTAATAGCAAACATTTGTTGTTGTTGCAGTGCCCCTAGGTCGTATCCGGCTCTTTGCGACCCCATGGTCTGCAGCCCACCAGGCTCCTCTGTCCATGGGATTTCTCAGGCAAGAATACTGGACTGGGTTGCCATTTCTTTCTCCAGGGATATTCCCAACCAAGGGATCAAACCCACACGTCCTGCACTGGCAGGTGGGTTCTTTACCACTGAGCCACCAGGGAAGCCCAATATCAAACATAACTTGAATTTTTAAAAAAACAAAAACTAGACCTGTTTGTCCAAGGTTAAACTCTTCCTGGAACACACACAGAGACATACTTTGTTCCCCACTGGGATCCCCACCTGCCTAGACCATGTATCAGGACAGAGTCCTAGAAATGTCAGACAAGTCACTGACACAAAGACAAAGCAAGCCACAGAAGACACGAGCCAATCGCAGGGAGAAATGGCTTTACATTTCCATGCCAGCAGAAGCAGCTGGAGGATCATCTCCCTCTGTCTGTCGATCGTCCCTGCTCTGCTCCTCGTCCTTGACTGGCTGCCCTGGTGATGCTCACACCTGGCACTGGCCTTCTGTAGACACGCTGAACACTCGTCAAGGACAGGCACTTGCATTTGTCCCATGGAACATATCCTGGGTACAGTGCATGTGCCAAGCACTGTGTTAGATGCTAGGGATGCATCTACCCCTCCCGTTTCTCCCGAAAAAACAACTCTCTCATTAGCACTTAACACAAGCTGGGTCTCTGATAAGCTGCTGGATGAACTGGTAAGAAGTGAACTGATAAAAAAAGAAAAGAAGAGAGGATTAAATGGAAAACAAAAAAGCTATTCCTCCAGGACAAAAGGAAAGGGCCTCAGATAAATTAATGTTGTGATTCTAATAACAAGTCTGTGATACATCTTTAGCAGTTCTCATCCTACAGATGAAGAAACTGAAGCTTAATCGATATAACTTACCCAGGACTTTATGACTAAAGCCATGGCCAGGATTCAACTCCAGGCAGTTTGAGGCTACAGTCCATGTATCTAACCATGAAATATATTGCTTCCCAATATGGTACCTGGCACAAAATAGTCACTCAATAAATAGAAATTTGGCAGATGGCTGGATGGGCAGATGAATGAATAGGAAGATCGGAGAATGGGTGAACGGATGAACAGACAGATAAATTAATGGATTTACTATGTAGAGCTACAAAAGGAAACACAGTGGCATTAAAAATGTGGTGTCTATTTCCAGATCCATGAGAACAGCAAGTGGTAGCTTCTCTCTTCTTACAAATCAATACAAGTCCTCCAAGGCTGGGGCTTGTGGCTTCGTTCATTATGTAGGTGGTGGGTAGGTACATTCTTGAAGAAGGTCATGGAAAAATAGAAAGGCAGATTTATGAGTTAAGGGGTAATGAGGCCTCAGACAATGTGATTATATAATTGTGAAACCACTAATTATGTTTGTGGCTGTGTTGGCTGGAAGCAAGGAGAAAGGTAATCTAACCTTGGGTTTCGGGGAAAAATATATTACCTTCCACTCTCCTTCTCCTAGGCACCATACACTATTGCATTTTACCAAGAAAACTTCGTTTAAGGAACTTCAGAGTGAATAGCAGGCAGACCTAGATGTTCCAACACCGTACCAGGTTCGTACAGCAATGGCTCAGTGGCAAGGTCAGTGAGATCTGTTTGACCTAGTGATATATTGAACATAGAACACTGGACCCGTGGAGCAAGAAAACTGGTTTTGGTACATTAAGATCCCAGAAGCCAAAGAAAGCCTCTCATGTGAACTCACACTAGTCATTTGTTCATGGATCTTACCTGGCAGCTCAGATGGTAAAGAATCTGCCTGCCAATGCAGAAGACCTGGGTTTGATCCCTGGGTCAAGAAGATCCCCTGGAGAAGGGAATGGCACCCCACACCAGTATTCTTGCCTGGAAAATTCCATGGACACAGGAGCCTGGTGGCCCACAGACCATGGGGTCACAAAAGAATCAGACGTGACTGAGGAACTAACACTTTCACCAAGACTCTGTGATGGCTCTCCATGTCAACTCAGAGAAAAAGCTGAAGTCCCTTCAGTGGCTGAAAAGACCCTCCCTGCCCTGGTTCCCAGCAGTTAACTTCCCCCTTCTTCACTCTAGGCCTTCCCTGACAGCTCACTTGGTAAAGAATCCACCTGCAATGCAGGAGACCCCAGTTCAGTTCCTGGGTCAGGAAGATCCACTGGAGAAAGGATAGGCTGCCCACTCCGGTATTCTTGGGCTTCCCTTGTGATTCAGCTGGTAAAGAATCTACCTGCAATGCAGGAGACCTGGGTTCAATCCCTGGGTTGGTAAGATCTCGTGGAGAAGGGAAATGCTACCCACTCCAGTATCTGGGTTCGAGCCCTGGGTTGGGAAGATTCCCTGGAGAAGGGAAAGGCTACCCATTCCAGTATCCTGGCCTGGAGAATGGCATGGACTGTATAGTCCATGGGGTCACAAAGAGTCAGACACGACTGAGTGACTTTCACTTTCTTCACTCTGCTCCAGATGTGCTGGCCTTGTCGTCCCCAAATGTCTACAAGGCTAACTTCCTCATCTTTGGACCAAATGTCCCCTTTTCCTCCTGTATAGCACTCTTTAACCTGATATCTTAAACTTATATATTTTGTCTTTTTCTATGGTGCTTATCACCATATAACATATTATAGAAGTCAATTCCTTGCAATGCTTATTTTTTATTGCTTTTCCCTCCCTCTACCAGAATGTAAGCTCTATAAAAGGAAGGGATGTTCTTCTCTTATTGTTCATTGAGGTATTCTAGGCCCCTAAACGGGGAAGGCAATGGCACCCCACCCCAGTACTTTTGCCTGGAGAATCCCATGGACGGAGGAGCCTGGTAGGCTCCAGTCCGTGGGGTCGCTGAGAGTCGGACACAACTGAGCGACTTCACTCTCACTTTTCACTTTCATGCATTGGAGAAGGAAATGGCAACCCACTCCAGTGTTCTTGCCTGGAGAATCCCAGGGACAGGGGAGCCTGGTGAGCTTCCGTCTATGGGGTCGCACAGAGTCGGACACGACTGAAGCTACTTAGCAGGCCCCTAAAACAATGTGCGGCACAGCAGATACTCAATAAATATTTGTCGAATAAATGAATGCAGTTTATATTTTTAACGGGAAAGAAAAAAATCACCAGCTTAATTTTTTCCATTCTTAGAGAAGGGGTTCCCCAAATTAAAAAGAAAATGTATGCACTTATGTTCAGTCACTAAGTCGTGTCTGACTCTTTGCAGCCTCATGGACTGCAGCACACCAGGCTTTCCTGTCCTTCAGTATCTCCAGAGTTTGATCCAACTCATGTCCATTGAGTCGGTAATGCTATCTAACCATCTCATCCTCTGCTGCCCTCGTCAAAAGACAATATTCCACATCAAAACTCAAAAACACAGGCGTAAAAAATCCCAAAACAAAACAAATATTTTAAAAATCTACAATTGTATTAATTTAAAACCTGGGGAAATTTTGTGGACTGACTTCCCCCCCAACCCCCGCAATTTCAACTAAATATCTTCTGAAGAGGTAGACTTCCCTCTGGCTAATATATACAACACTGAAAAGGCCAGGATGGTTGGTGTTTTGGCATTCTGTTGTACAACATGTTAAAAAGCAAGAGTAAAAATTAAATACCTAAGCAATACTGGAGATTTGATCAAGGTCAGTGGTGAAAACTGTATTCATTTATTACCCCTCCATTTGTTCTGATGAGGGCTCTGCTGCTGCTGCTGCTGCTAAGTCACTTTAGTTGTGCCCGACTCTGTGCGATCCCATAGACGGCAGCCCACCAGGCTCCTCCATCCCTGGAATTCGCCAGGCAAGACACTGGAGTGGGTTGCCATTTCCTTCTCCAATGCATGAAAGTGAAAATGAAGTCGCTCAGTCGTGTCCGACTCTTAGCGACCCCATGGACTGCAACCCATCAGGCTCCTCCATCATCCATGGGGTTTTCCAGGCAAGAGTACTGGAGTGGGTGCCATTGCCTTCTCAGACCATCCCAACTGCCATAATCGATGTGTCACTCGTGTTAAGACTGTGGGATCAGTAAATGGGAGAAAAATGCAATGCTGAAGCAGAAATGAGTAAAGCAGAGGGGTGGGTGGACACAGTGGGTGGTCTGACTGCCTGTAATAGCTGCTTTATAGTCATCCAAAGTTCTCTGGGAGAAAAGTCCGCCCAGGCTGATGGGGTAGGGAACAGGCCAGCGACAGTGGTGCCATTCGGGGATTCAGGCAACTGCCCCCCAGTGAGGGGCGAGGGGTGAGTAGTGGGAATCCCTAAGCACTCAGTGCTGGCCGTGTTCTCCAGAGAGGATCTGAATGATCCCTAAACAGCTTTCCCATCCAGGGCTTGCTCCTAGTCCCTAATACAAGGAATCAAGAGTCCCTTCAATCATTCTCTGAGAAGAGGGCACCCGTGCCACTAAAGAAACTCTCCAGATTTAAAGTTTCTGTTGCCATTTATTGGAAATACAGGTTTCTTGTTCACTGGAATTAACCAAGATAATAGTAAAAAGACGGGATACATAGCAGGCATTCCATCTCTTTTCCTTTTTCCTGCTGGGACACACATGGTAGAAACAACGTTGCTGTTGAGATCTGTGTACTTTGCTTTGGAGAGCAAGCGATGGGAGTCTATTTTTAGCATTTAAGGAATTTCTTACCTATCTCCCTAAGTAAAATGACTCACGACATGTACTTCACTCTCTGGGATCTAAAGGCTCCTTCTGGGTCTAGAGGTTGTCAATTTTGCTCCTTCCAGTAGAACTGGGGTGAAATTGACAAGAGGAAGCATAGTGACATCTCAGTTCAGTTCAGTTCAGTTCAGTCGCTCAGTCATGTCCAACTCTTTGCGATCCCATGAATCGCAGCATGCCAGGCCTCCCTGTCCATCACCAACTCGCAGAGTTTACCCAAACTCATGTCCATCGAGTTGGTGATGGACTGACTCCAGCCATCTCACCCTCTGTCATCCCCTTCTCCTCCTGTCCCCGATCCCTCCCAGCATCAGAGTCTTCTCCAATGAGTCAACTCTTCGCATGAGGTGGCCAAAGTACTGGAGTTTCAGCTTTAGCATCATTCCTTCCAAAGAAATCCCAGGGCAGATCTCCTTCAGAATGGACTGGTTGGATCTCCTTGCAGTCCAAGGGACTCTCAAGAGTCTTCTCCAACACCACACTTCAAAAGCATCAATTCTTCAGTGCTCAGCCTTCTTCACAGTCCAACTCTCACATCCATACATGACCACAGGAAAAACCATAGCCTTGACTAGATGAACCTTTGTTGGCAAAGTAATATCTCTGCTTTTGAATATGTTATCTAGGTTGGTCATAACTTTCCTTCTAAGGAGTAAGCATTTTTTAATTTCATGGCTGCAGTCACCATCTGCAGTGATTTAAGGGTACACTAACAAGCCACTTCCCCCTCAAAACACACACACACACAATAAAGAAGAGGAATCCACAGAAAAAAAGCCAAGAATTTTTTTCAGGGAATGCCAAGCTCTGGTCCCATCACTTCATGGGAAATAGATGGGGAAACAGTGGAAACAGTGTCAGACTTTATTTTTCTGGGCTCCAAAATCACTGCAGATGGTGACTGCAGCCATGAAATTAAAAGACACTTACTCCTTGGAAGGAAAGTTATGACCAGCCTAGATACCATATTCAAAAGCAGAGACATTACTTTGCCAACAAAGGTTCGTCTAGTCAAGGCTATGGTTTTTCCTGTGGTCATGTATGAATGTGAGAGCTGGACTGTAAAGAAGGCTGAGTGCCAAACAATTGATGCTTTTGAACTGTGGTGTTGGAGAAGACTCTTGAGAGTCCCTGGGACTGCAAGGAGATCCAACCAGTCCATTCTGAAGGAGATCAGCCCTGGGATTTCTTTGGAAGGAATGATGCTGAAGCTGAAGCTCCAGTACTTTGTCACCTCACTCGAAGAGTTGACTCATTGGAGAAGACTCTGATGCTGGGAGGGATTGGGGGCAAGAGGAGAATGGGGCGACAGAGGATGAGATGGCTGGATGGCATCACTGACTCGATGGACGTGAGTCTGAGTGAACTCCGGGAGTTGGTGATGGACAGGGAGGCCTGGCGTGCTGTGGTTCATGGGGTCACAAAGAGTCGGACATGACTGAGCGACTGATCTGATCTGATCTGAGAAAAGAATCCTGCTGGACAACTGATTCCAAATTCTATGGACCAATCCATCCTACTTTCACTTCAGAGCAACTTACTCGGAAAAGCTGGGCACCCTACAAAGAGGCCAGTCTGATTAAGTTAAAGAACTAGCAAAATACACCTCTCCCTCAGAGGCACCTTGGGCTATCAGGTAGTATTCCGGAGTGTTGCTTCATTAAAGGAAAATGATAAGCATAACAGAAAACAACAAGTCTGTGTTAATTTTTAATAGCAATGCATTTGCTCTATTAGGATAGTGATTTATTCATGTACTTCATAATAAATACATATAGTAGCCTGGAGTTACCTCTATCTGCATCTCAGGGCAGGAACCATATCTTTTATTAGGTTGGCTCTAGACATAAGAGGAATATTATCTAAATGGTCAAGGAGTTAGTTCGCAGGGCTGCAAGTGTTCTTTCAGTAGCTATGGCCACATAATCTATTGCTTTCTTTTCCACACTCCAACGCTTACCTAAGAGTACAGCTAAACCATTCTGATTACTCAGACATTTTTTTTTTTTTGTCTGCTCCCTTAAGTTTGAACAATGGAAATAAAAACAACAAAAATCTCTGGAAGACCTTTTTCATGTCAGTGTGGTCTAACTCCCTTTATCAAGCAGCCAGACAGGCTGGATGTGGGTTTCTACATGATTAGGAGCTAAGCATTTCTCCTAACCCTGCTTTCAACAGAATTAAAGAGAATGGTTAAAAACCACCTGCCTAAAACCTCTGTTAGACTAGGAGGAGGCAACCTCAGCACAAAGTCTTTCTCATAGCAAAAGCTACATGAAGACTAGTTTTAAACATGGATGTCAATTATATCTCAAAAAGAATAGCTTAATGGAAAATATTGCTGCTATGGATGGAAACTAGGTCTCCACATTTGTGCTAAGTGACTGTCCTGGTAGTAATCGCTGCAAAATAGCCAGGACTTAGAGACAGAAGCACTGAGGCCCACCTCCTAGGAGAATGAGCAAAAGAAAAGAACAGTATCTTTCCATTCCCTTTGCATGCATCTTACACTTAGAAAAGGACAATCCCACAGGCTGAAAAGTTTTTTCAGCTTTTTAAACTTCAATCTATGCTGACACCATCCTTAAATTCTGACTTAACAAATCTGGATTTTAAGTCAGTTTTGCTTTTATATTAACCTGATTTGATTTTGGTTTTTATTTTGTCATGATTTAGAGATTTTGAAATTAAAAAAATTTACTACAACACGTAAAGTCATTTCAGCTCTATGTGTCAAATTTCTCCTTTTCCAAGATGTTACCTCCTACTTAAGGCTGCCTCCTTCCTATCAGCAGAAGGAAGAGCCACAGCTTTCCTCCAAAAGAAGATAATCCAAAGATGAGATTCATTCGGAATTTCTCCCAACTAATTACTCATCAGGTTGGTTGGAAGACAGTTTTTAAAAGCTTAGAGTGCTGAGAGCAAGGGACTGGGACATAAAATGCACAACACCCCCAGAAAAACACATGCAAATGTATTAAGGTCAACCACATGATGTAATTCTGCATTACCTGCTAAGTACCCCATGGCTCTGGAAGCCTCATCTGAGAGTACTTCCCTTTAAAGATTTCTGTGCAGAACCAGAACTAGTCACAGATATATACAAAGGCAAACCCACAGGGCTGAAATATAATAATTAAGATGGGTGAGTCTGTACAGATTTTCTAAACTATTTTTTACACTTGGCAGAGTTTATGCCTTCACACAAACATATTCTTGGATGTATAACAAAATAATATTATTCTTAGACATTTAAATGCTGACTTTGGTTATTATTGAGAGCTTCAGTCCATGTCTAAATCAACAATGGAAGACAAAAATAGGCTGACTGCATGCCAGAGTTCTCTTACTGAATGACAGTATCCACTTGGTCCCTGGGGAAATTTATGTATGGGACTCCCCCCAGGCTGGAGTTGGGCTGTATATTGGAGGGGGATGGTAGAAATAGTATATTTCTATATCTGTGTATAAAAGCCTGTTTATACCTTAGCTTAGGGAATTTGGGTTTCCCTTGCAGCCCAGCTGGTAAAGAATCCACCTGCAATGAGGGAGACCTGGGTTTGACCCCTGGGTAGGGTAGATCCCCTGGAGAAGGGAAAGACTACCCACTTCAGTATTCTGGCCTGGAGAATTCCATGGACTGTATAGTCCATGGGGCCACAAAGAGTCAGACACGACTGAGCAACTTTCACTTTCTTTCACGTTTTGAGGGAATTTGGACTTGATTTTCAACATTTATACTATACCAATACTAACTAGTATACAAAATACAATACTTAGCACTATTTAAGTGCTTGTTAGTTAAGTACTTGATAAGCATAACCTTATTTTCCACACACCCCTTGGATGGAGGCTGAATTCCTTACTTTGGGAATGCTAACATGCCTTTTGAAATATATTACTAGGTGGCAGTTGTTTTTAAAATGCTTTACAAAAATGTTAGCAGTCCTAAATTTGTTCCCAATATTAAGAATCCAAAAATCTGGGGATCCCTGCACAAAGAGATCTTACCACTATGTGGTCACACCTGTCTCATACTCGACCTGCTGGATCAGAGGGGTGGTGGGAGGGATTTCTCTGATGCGTTACTGAGTGAGAGGCCTTCAGTAATTTATGTCAAATATACTATTTCATTTCCTCCTCAATATAAAGCAACCTCACACGGTTGTTACACATAATTTGACTGATGAGTAAACAGACGTAAAGGCTTAAAGAGATCAGTAAGTTACCCAGCGTCAATGTTGCTCACAGAAAAGTGCAGAGGCAGGATTTAAACCTAGCACCTGTGAGGCCCCAAATACCATACTCTTTCTGCCACATCCTACTGGTACCTGGGCTCCTGTGGTTGGATTTCAGAGAAAAACTAGTTAAGTTTCTTCTTAAAGATGAGAAAGGAGGAAACGTTTTCAGGCACATTCCCAACTGAGAATTCCATAGACCTTACCAGTGATTCATAGAGGATGCAAGCTTTCAACAGGAGGAAGTTTGAAAAGCACACACACCTACGTGGCATAGGGATTATGTTCTTGATTTGGAGTAAGGAGCTGGGGCTCCTTGGCAGCATAAAGCTGCATTCACTTTCAACTCAGTCTTTGTTCCTAAAGAACCATAAAATACACAACATATACCAAATATTAAGAGCTTCATGTATATATATGTTCATATATATGAAGTCATATGTGTACTCAGTCGCTCGGTTGTATCCAACTCTTTGCAACCCCATGGACTGTAGCCTGCCAGGCTCCTCTGTCCATGAGATTTTCCAGGCAAGAATACTGGAGTGGGTAGCCTTTCCCTTCTCCAGGGGATCTTCCCAACCCAGGGATTGAACCCACATCTACCTCCATTTCCTGCATTGCAGGCAGATTCTTTATTGCTTAGCCATTGGGGAGTTGTGTGAGGTCCTATTCATTTGCTATCTCGACAGTCACAGAATGCCAAATCAGGGATTCCTCTCTCTACAAAGGACAGGAGAAGACATTCCCATTCAATAAGCTACTGTGAGGCCTGAATCTGCTAATTCTCCTTTTCTTCCGCCTCATTCCCTGCCAGCTTCACTCAGAGGGGACAACAAAGAGCCCTCCTCCCCAGCCCCCCATGGACTCCACTGGCCTATGACCTGGGCCACATGGCAATGGCAGGAAGGACTTGACCAGGATCCTATCCATCTTCCCTCCCCCTCTGGGTGGCCAATGAGCTGGAAAATGAAGGATACAATGCAGGTTCATGAGACTCTTAATTAGGTCACAGCTGATCCCGGTCCCCTTCATCCGACAGCTGGGGCCAGTGGGCCAGCACATGCAATCCAACCCCTTTGCAGGGGTGCCCAACTTGAATACACCCTTTCTTCCTTAAGATGCCCCTCACAGACCAGACCCAAGGAAACCCAGCAATGCAACTCTTCTCCATATAGGTCAAACCACTCTTGGAGAACAGGCCCTCCTTGGGGAATAACACTTTAAGAGGAGGCACGTACAGAAGAGAGTGTGGGACAGTTAAGAAGCAGTCTGCCAAATGGAGGGCTCAGAGAGGGCAAAACAGCAGTCTTCCAATACTATGGGTCAGCTATGGCCAGAGAAATAAGGATTCGAGGATAAAAATTAGTCACGTGACTTCAGATAAGCCCCCTAACTTCTCCGTGCCTCTGTTTTCTTATAGGTAAAATTGGAATAATTACAGTACCTACCTTAGAGGGTTGCTAAGAGGAATAAATGTAACAAATATTACTATGCATAAGTGGGTCTGGTAAGCACTATAGGAATGTTCGATGATGATGATAACTAGGCAGATCTGGGCTCAATACAAAATCTTCTTCTAAATATTATAAATGAACATTAAAAAAAGTGACTTGCGCTAAAGGCAGTGATAAGCTAGTAAGTTTCCCATGACTAACAACAGTCATCTGGGCAGGACATGGGGGCATAGAAACAAGCCCACGCAGAGACGCTGCAGGAAAAACCCCTACATCGGTAGGGGAATGTTTAAAAAGTAGTAACATTATGTTTTATGGCTCTTTGGTGCTTTCAGAATATTTTGCCACCTGAACTTTTCTTTGAAAGCCCACCCGGGGAAGTAAGTAGGGTAAGTATCAGGCCCACTGCACAGAAGATGAGACTGAGGCACTGACAGGCCAAATGTCTTGTCTGAAGCCAAAGAGCTTTATCTGAAAGTGCGGGCGTCTGAACAGAGAGTGCTCATGGCATCTTAGACACTGTTTCTCCCTGCACCTCACCCCCACCCCCCCCCACCCCCGTCTCATACAGGTCAGGCCTCGTTTCTGCATAGACTCATCCCTGTCACCTCCAGACCCATCTGAATTGTCCCTTCTCGGCCTAATGCTGCCGTCTGCTTGCTTGAGCTTCCAAAATCCTGTTGTCTCACAGATCTCCCCGCTTAATCCTGTGTTTGTCAACATAATTTGTTATTACCAAAGGAAAGGGAGGGAAATACATGTTTAAGCTTGAGCTTTGATGCTAGGGTTCCAGGAAGAGGCTGGGGAGTCATAAAACCAGGAGGGCCTTCAAAAAAAGAGAGAGGTGGATGAAAATCACCTACATAGAGGTCCCCAGGTGCTCACAACACACTTTTGCATTGTTCTTCTTAAGTTACACATCCACTGGACATACCCACACCACCCAATGTGTCCCTGTCTTAGAATTTGGGAAAAAAGTAGACCATTGTCAAGGCTTTTTAGCAAGGAGGACAGAACTGGGCTTTAGTTTCTAGAGTATCTCACAGGGGCCACAGGGAGATGGATGGCCTGGCAGCTACTAAGAGCTTTGGGCCCATAAACCAAATTGCCTGAAAGAGCGACTCAGTTATTTTCTCATTCATGGCTTCCAACGGCACCAACAAAGCCTGAGTCATCCGAGTCCCTGGAGAGACATATCCGGCCTGTGCACACATCCGTGCTCATTACTGCTGGACGGTCCTCAGCTATCCACACCAAACAAGCACCTCCCCGCCTCCAGGGCCACATTTAATTTCTGCTCCTGTTTGCATACATCTGATCTACACACTTTGTCCTCATGGCAGGACCTGGATCTGCTAGGAGAAGGAAACGCACAAACTCTCTCACACATTTTTATCGTATTTTTTTAAGCAGGTGAGTATTTATTTATTCATTTGGCTGTGCTGTGCAGCATGCAGGATCCTAGTTCCCTGAACAGGGATTGAACTCTTGTCGCCTGCATTGGTAGCCTAGAATCTTAACCCCTGGACAAGCAGGGAAGTCCCGAACTCTCTTTCCAAATGCTGGCCATGCTAATTCCCCTCTCTTCTCTGTTTCTCCCTTGATCACACATTCTTCCTTCCTGCCCCTTCTCCCGCTGGGCCTCCCTCTTCTCATACTTCTCTTCTTCCATGCTTTCACTCCCTTATCTTTCTTTCTTCTCCAGTCGTCTCTTTTTTCTCCCCTCCTTTCCTCCACTGACATGACAGTCTTCTTCAACTTTCCGCTCTTTCCTGTCCTACTCCCAAATCCCCTTCTCCCTCCGCAATGTGTGGGGAAGGCTACCAGTGTTGCCCTCTGCTACCCAAACAAGATAAAAGTTTATGGAGCCATGATCCTTTCCGCTCACCTCTTTTATGGTTGTTATAAAGGCAGTTCTCATAGTTAATTTCCCATATCTAAGACGTTACAAATATGCCCAAATACAAGCTTCAGAAGGAATCTCTAGAAAGCAGAGCCAAGGTAGCGTAGGGATCAGTCACTGCTTTTTTTAAGATCTGCCTCAGCCGTGTGTCCCTGTATGAAGGACACACCCACCCTTGCATCCTTCCAAAATTCACACGTTGAAGCTCTAAACCACCCGGTGTTTCCAAATGCTACTTTATTGGGAGACAGGCTCTTTAAAGAGGTGATTATATTAAAATGAGGCCATCTGGGGAGGCTCTAATCCATTATGACTGGTGTCATCATAACAAGAGGAAATTCAGATGCACAGACCCTCGGGCCTCACACGGAGGGAAGGCTGCGTGAGGACACAGCCAGGAGGCGGCCATCCGCAAGCCGAGAACCGAGGTCTCGGAGGAGATGGAACCTGCTGACCTTGCTCACCCAGCCATCAGGGCTGTGAGAATATAAGCGTCCCTTATTTAAGCCCGGAGAAGGCAATGGCACCCCACTCCAGTGCTCTTGCCTGGAAAATCCCATGGACGGAGGAGCCTGGTAGGCTGCAGTCCATGGGGTCGCTAAGAGTTGGACACAACTGAGTGACTTCACTTTCACTTTATTTAAGCCACCCTGTCTGTGGTATTCTGTTATGGCAGCCCTAGCAAGTCAATATGCTTTGTGAGCAGATCAGATCAGATCAGATCAGTCGCGCAGTCGTGTCCGACTCTTTGCGACCCCATGAACTGCAGCACGCCAGGCCTCCCTGTCCATCACCAACTCCTGGAGGTCACCCAGACTCACATCCATCGAGTCAGTGATGCCATCCAGCCATCTCATCCTCTGGCGTCCCCTTCTCCTCCTGCCCCCAATCCCTCCCAGCATCAGAGTCTTCTCCAATGAGTCAACTCTTCGCATGAGGTGGCCAAAGTACTGGAGTTTCAGCTTTAGCATCATTCCTTCCAAAGAAATCCCAGGGCTGATCTCCTTCAGAATGGACTGGTTGGATCTCCTTGCAGTCCAAGGGACTCTCAAGAGTCTTCTCCAACACCACAGTTCAAAAGCATCAATTCTTTGGCACTCAGCCTTCTTCACAGTCCAGCTCTCACATCCATACATGACCACAGGAAAAACCATAGCCTTGACTAGTATTCGTGAAGTAAATACAGGTATCTGCCTGTCTTCTCTTGCATTTGGGGAATCTGGACAAAAACTCGATGCCTATCAAGCTGTTATTCTTTGAGTTTAAGGAGAACTCTTTTGTAAGGCAAAAAGTACCCCTCCCCTTCCCCAAAAAAATCTATGCCAAGTAGCATAGTCCAGAGATGGAGATACCACCCCAAGGCCGTTTGTGGTCTGAATGCCCTGCCCTGCCCAAATGCAGGCATGGCACAGTGACACTTGTGTATCAGAAGGAATTCTTCAGAGTGGAATTGATATAATCATGCCCCCAAAATATCAACCAGATTCCTCCTAAAAAAAGAAAGCATTTTAGAAACAAACAAACTAACAAAATTGTAAAATTTTAATAAGAAAAAAAGTTTACATCATAGGTCTAAAGCCAGGCAATACTGGATAGATTCAGGAGGTGCCCCTAACCATGGAAGTTACTAGAAATGGAAGATTACTAAAACTCAGTCTCTGGCAACCTTTAGATGTCAGTCTGCTCTTAGGTACCTACAGAAACTCGCCCGTTTACATACGCTTGTGCACACGGTGTTAAGTCACTTGAGTCGTGTCCGACTCTGAGACCCCACGGACTGTAGCCCTCCAGGCTCCTCTGTCCATGGGATTCTCCAGGCAAGAAAACTGGAGTGCATTTCCATGTCTTCCTCCAGGGGATCTTCCTGACTCAGGGATCAAACTTGCATCTCTTATGTCTCCTGCATTGGAAGGCGGGTTCTTTACCACTGAGTCACCTGGGAAGCCCGTATATTCTTATGGGTCCCAGCAAAATTGTAAATTCATCTGGAAGCCCCTTTACTACATTGTCTTGAGGTCTGCATACAGAAGCTCTTCTGTTCGGTGGTTAATAAATGAAACGGAATCTGAATGACGCATGAATAGCTCCTCTCTTGATTATAACCAAAGCCCCATCCACTTTTATGAGCTTCCGTGTGCCTAAACAAATCACTGATATAAGAGATTATATCACGGACATCACCCTCTAACAGACAAGCCCACAAAACCTCACACACATAAGTGTACATAGAATTTGTGTGGTATAGCTATCTCTAATATGCTGGGGAGGAAAAGGAAAATTCCAGACATGGGGATCTGCTTTGTGATCCTATTTTTCTCATTTTTCCTTAAGACCCTTCTTTCACCAGACAAGCCCCAAATCTCATAAGCAGCTCTTGCCTCCAGAGGGAGGCCACCAAGGAGTTCAACAAATCTGTTCACATAAATGGACTCTGCGTTGCTCTGGGAGAGCCCTTGTCTCTGGAAAGCAGTATCTCTCCATTGCCTCTTACATCAACAAGTTGAAGAAAAGGCAAAGACTGAATGGGGCAGAGTGTGCACCTGTTCAAGCTACAAGCAGGTCTCTTAAGAAAAGGCTCACAGACTTCCCAGGAGAACAGGAGGCATCTCATGTTAACTCCATGCCCTTAAGAAGTGTGTTGACCCACTCCAGGAATACACAGCATTCCCCATTCATCCACATGGCCTTGAAGGATCAGCAACACGGGGGATCCAGAGAGGACATTCACCCAGGCTTGTATTTCCAAAGGACTCCTCGACATTTTAGCTTTTGAAATTGGTTTCATTATAGTGATGTTCAAACACTCACTAACAGTCTATTGCTCAATTCAACAGTTATTATCAATGTAGTTTCAATTCTCTCTTTTTGTTGTTCTGGAGTATATTTAAGAAAATATCAAACATAATATAATTCAGTCTTTGGGTATTACTTCCAAATGATTCTGCATATAGAGCCACCACTAAAGAGGGTACAAAAAATTTAAAATATCAACAAACAATTCTAAACTGGGGTTCCATTCCTGGGCCACCTGCCCATAGCAGACTGTGAATTAATATCCTCTCTAAATTTAGAGATTCCTGGTTTGTGACTACACTGCATTCAGTGGGTTTCTGTGTGAACAAATAATTTCTTAAGTGTTAACATTTAAAGGTTATGGTGACTATGTTATTTAATTTCTTCATTTTACCAGTGTGCCAAGAACTTTAAAGCAGAGAGAAGGAAGAAAGAAAAGAAAGGGAAAAAAAGTAACAAAAAGTAAAGACAGTGGTCAAGGGCTCTCTGACCTCTGAAACTTCTGTCCCAAAGAAAAATCCACTATGAATTAAATTCAGTGAAATGATCCTGATAATAGCGACGATTTGTTGAGTGTTTACTACATACCAAACACTATACCATGCTTGGAGGAGGAATCTCCTGGAACATAGAGGTACTACTATTCAGCTATATCCACTCCTCAGGGCTTTGTACACGGGAATGTCCAATCAATTTCAAACAACATACAGCCTGGAGCACATATGAAAAAGTAGAGGCGGGGGTGAGGTTAGTCATTGCAGTCTAAAGGTAAACCTTGGCTTTGGGAGGAGGGAACAACCTATTTGGAGAAACTATTCCCCTTTGTTTCCTCTGGTGGGCTTACGGCCTTCTTGAATCATTGTGTGGTTCCCCTAAACAGCCAATACAAAGCAATTGCTTCTTTTTAGGGGGTCTTAATTAATAAGTAAACACGGAGTTGTTTTATTTACGTCCTAAAAGAGTACCATCACTAGCCAGCGGGGCTCCACTGGGGAACCTCTAGCTAGAATACTGTAGCCTTGAGACTGCGGTGCGGGCTTTCCCAGAGTGACAAAGGATGTGGCAAGGGAAGGGTTAAGGCATTGTCGGGGTGCCGAGTCTGTCCCAAAGCAGTGTGCCAGCGCAGTTCATTTTCTATACTATTCTATTTCTTCTGCACTAATTCACAGTCATTATCATACCCGGACAAGCACCCCATGCTTCATTTACTGACATTAATTAATTCCCCACCCCCTGCTCTCTACCTTATTTTAAAAGCGCGAGGAGGGAAATATCCCATTCTCTCAGGGAGAGAATACAGGTTTAATAATGGGTGGCAGCTGGCTTTCTCTGGTGCAGATGAGAAAGAGAAACGCAAGCCAGCTCACTGTCGAGCTTGCTGGACCGTGGCCGAGACGACGCCTCTCACCTCCTGTCTCCACCCTCAACCCACAGCCCCACGCCCAGACCCCAGGCCTCCACAAGCTCAGTGTTCCAACCCCACTCCCTGACGTGCAGAGGTTTACAAGGAGTAGGGACGAGAGAGAACAGCCTAACTTAGGCACCTCTTCCTGCCCTCGGTCATACCCAGTCAGGACACGGAGGAAAGTAATGCACGCCTGTAAAGGACCAGCTGATACCAGCCCGAGGAGCACAGCTTGCACGTTCTGGTTCAGGCTCTGGAACTCGCAACTTCACCCCTGAAGCCCCAGTTCCGCACATCTCTGAGTGTCCTGCCTGCCTCTCAAATGGGGAGGCCAAAGGGCGAAAGAGGCAATTTAAACTCAATTGCCTAAGTGTTCCCATTAGAAAGATGCTCCTGTGAACGCGTATTTGATCCCCTGTCATTTACTCTACAACTAAACTGAAGCAACTTGGCGGCGGCAGCATGTGCATTAGATCATGTGATGTCATCCGGCCATCTCATCCTCTGAAGCCCTAATAATGTCTAATAATAATAGATAGTATTTATTATCTGTTACTATACTCTTTGGTACTAGTGTATTATTCAGCAGCTATATTAACACTCTGCATCCCTGACAGTCTACCTGTATTAATAACTCTGCCCAGTGAATCCAGACAGAGGAGTATCTATATGATGGTTTTTGGGGAGGTGGAGGAGGGGAGGGTGGTTGTCAAAGAGAATGCCTTGGTTCATATCAAAGAATGACTTGGCATGTACACACTGCTATATTCAGGATGGGTAACCACAGACCTCTTGTAAAGCACATGGAACTCTACTCAATGTCATGTGCCAGCCTAGATGGGAGGAGGCTTTGGGGGAAAATGGATACATGTATTTGTATGGTTGAGTCCATTTGCTGTTCACCTGAAACTATCACATCATTGTTAATTGGCTATACCTCAATATAAAATAAAAAGTTTAAAGTATGGGGAAAAAAATAAAAAAGAGTAACTTGGTCTTTCTTTAAAAGGAGGCATGCACTGGAAAATGCACCCTGGCAGTCTAGGTAAGTCAGGAGCTAAAACTGCCTTCATTTAGCTCACGTCCTCCCTGGCCAGCTATACTTCTCTGGGCCTTGATTTCCCCATTTACAAAATGAAATTGTTAGATGAGATGAACTCTGCCCTCTTTTCAAAGCCTTTGAGTTCTGTCTACTTAGGGTTTAGCCACTGAGTTTCATACCCTCCTCTCTCACAGGGGATTTTTCTCAAGGCTAGAGAACACTGAACATTCTGAGTTCTTATTCTGCATAAATTTGGTTAATTTCTCTATTTCATTGGAAAGGAGAAAAACTTTGGTTGCCTCTCATCTGTATAGCATGGATCAGAATCCCTCTTTGTGTGAATTAAATACCTTGGTAGAATTTTTTTTTTTTTTTTAAGACAGAGGGCCAAGTTCTTGGAAAATAGAGAACACAGTTTAAATAGCAAAGTTAGTTGATTTTTGAATTTTTGGGGGATTCACCAATGATGTACAGTTGGCAGAAAGTTCTCATTCATCCTTTCCATAGCCAAGTCTCCATGCTGAAGGCAGTAAGGAAACCTCAGCTGCGACACGGAACTGGCTACCAGAAACATGAAACACAGAGGAATCTAAGAGTTAACCAATTCATTCCCAACAAGTCGAGTAGCAGGTTAATTGGAAATGTAACTTTCCCGCTAAATAGTCAGACAGAGTCACATAGAAGAGGGGTTCTAGATACTTTGGGTCCTTTTGCTTAAGCCAACACTGAATATCTTTTTTTTAATGAGTGTTTGTTCACAGTCTTTTATAGAGCTCAGTCTTCCTCAGACCACTAGAAATGCTGTTTGTTACAGGGATCAAAAAATAGGAATTAGCATATTAAGAACTTAAAAAAAAAAGTAAGTTTATGGGGAAATGAAAAGGGGTGAGAGGCTGGAGGGTGAGGGATGAAGCAGGTAAGTGAGCGGTGATAACAATACACCAAAGAAGGACAAAGACCCACAGATGACCTATAAACGGAGAGTAAGGTAAGAGCTAAGTCAGAGTAACAGTCTAGATTGATTAGTAACCAACACAAAGCTTTAGAAATGACATTAAAAGGAGGGAAGGGGCAATGCTAACTAATTATGAAGGCTGTCACTCTATCACTGGTCTCATTAGACAGTCAAGAAACTTCATTCACTTATCTCAAGGTTATCCACAGAAACAAATTCAGAAGGTCACTGGGTTTGTAGTCATGTTGTCTATTCTTTTTGTAAAATAGAAAGAACAAGTCTAAAATGTGACTAATCAAGTCAGCAAGGTCTAAAGTCCTTGTTGAAGCATATGGGACAAGTACTAAAGAATGTAATGGGGTTTGGAGTCAGCTCATCAGTCAATCCATTGACAGGTATTCATTGAGGCCTTACAATGTGCCCAACACTGCCATTCCTGATTGCAAGTCAAAAAGCTTGGGAGGGGGAAGGTCTAGCCACAGCTATCTCATTGCCTCCTTTTGTGAACTCAGACAAAACAAATAATCTAACTTGACAATATTTTCAAGCCTCTGTTATAAAGTAGGCATAGCCCTGGGTATATAGGAAACCCAAGAATTAGCGAGGTTCACTCTCTGCGTCAATCAGAACAAGAGAATGATACACAGGTATAAACAACACTTATATAAACAACACTTATACACAGCATATACAGTAACCTTAAAACAATAAGTTTAGTAGGGTTTCCTGATCTATAAAATGGAAATACCAATTAACTAGAGTATACCAACTATTCAAACTTCAGAGTTTTGGAAAAGAAATAATAGTCCACTGATATAAATACATCCAAAGCTTTGAATTTATGGGAGATGAAATGAGATCTTTGGACAAAACTCAGAATTTTTATTGTAATTTTACAATATGTGATTTATCTGTTTCATGGGGCATCAGTTAACCTTCCATTGAATCCTTGATAAAAGAAATCACTTTATCATCTTGTTTACATAGATAATACATATTATACAAATGATTCAGTCTCTGGGAGGAAAGGGTGGGAGGATGCCTTTAAAAAGCAAAGAAAACCTCAAGAAACAAATATTTCCTGAAAGAACGCTTTAATAAAAAAAGTAAGAGTCTTGAGCTCAGGGCAGGATGAGCAAAATACCAGATGCCTTTGAAGGTTCTAGGAAGAAACCCCCTTTCTGTTGGTGGCAGCACCTTAAACTGGACCTTTCCACAGTTTTCCTCCATAGAAAAATCCCCCGTGTTCCTCTTGCTACCAAGACAGACACCTGGAAGGTGACCGTCTCTGTGCGACTCTGTTTTCTCTCCCTCAAATTGTCTCTTCTCTAGCTGTTTTCCTCGCTCTCCTCTTCATCTACCATAAAACTGATCACTCCAGTTCATTCTCTATATTGTTTTCACTCTCTCTTTGTGGAGTGTGTGTGTGTGTGTGTGTGTGTGTGTGTGTGTGTGTGTGTGTGTGTGTGTGTCGTGTGCATGCATCCACACATGCACACATTTCAACAAAATAACAAATCTTAGTCTTTGAGAATCTCTCTTTCCCAACCCCCATAAGGGAATCATAAAAGCGAGTGAAGTTGCTCAGTCATGTCTGAATCTTGCAAAGAGTAGCCCACTGGGCTCCTCCATCCATGGGATTTTCCAGGCAAGGATACTGGAGTGGGTTGCTATATCCTCATACTGAACCTGTTTGTGTCCACTCTCCGCTTTTTGACCTACTTCAGATTCAGCAGTTCCACTTCAACACTTGCCTCAAGAAAGAAAGCAAAAAACAGAGAGATAGAAAGAACAGCTTTAATTAACTAAGCTCTAGACCTCTTATCACAGTTTATAGGAGACCCAGAATAAAAGAGGAAAAGTGTAAAGAATATATATCGCTTCTCCTCTTATCTCCTCTTATTGAAAACACTGAAAGACTGTGTGGCTATCCACTCTAAGGAGCCAAACACTTGGACTTCCCCCTGGTTCTCCCAGGGTGGTACATTTCCATGACAACACATGAGCCAACCACAACAAACATTGTTGCCACACCTCGGCCAGACTGAATCAATCAAAGTCCTTCCTTGCATCTGACAGGGAGATGGTTCCAGGGTGAAAGCTAACATTTTAGTAAGGTAAGGTGAAGGTAAGGTGAAGTCGCTCAGTCGTGTCCGACTCTTTGCGACCCCATGGACTGTAGCCTACCAGGCTCTTCCATCCATGGGATTTTCCAGGCAAGAGTACTAGAGTGGGTTGCCATTTCCTTCTCCAGAGGATCTTCCCGACCCAGGGATCGAACCCAGGTCTCCCTCATTGTAGGCAGACGCTTTACCGTCTGAACATTTTAGTAGGTGGAGGTAAAAGAAGTCTGAAACATGAAAGAAAAAGAAGTACTCTTCTCATGGCCACAGTGATTTAGAACACTTGAGAGTTCACTTGGCAGAGCTCGCTGACTACACTGTAAATCGGTTAAGATTCGCTTTGCACAGGTTGCCCTGACTTACTGACAAAACACTGACTGTCGTAGGATTTCCTCACCACCACCATCCCCGACTCTGTCTCCCTCTCACCCATGAACCCTAAGGTTTGGTGAAAAAATTCATTTATTTGGTTCGGTTAAACCCACATTCACAAACCAAAATGTCACAGAAGAGCTGAGAAGGTTTCCTTCTAGCCTCCTCACCTGTTGCCACTCCCACCCACTGCTGGGGAGAAAAGCAGAGATTGACTGGTGTCCGGGGGCCCTCCTTTCCGGATTCCTGCCCACTGCAATGGACACAGGCTACCCTAGATAGAAGACAGAACACTGACTCACGGTAGAAACGGGGAGCAAGAGACGAGGGAACAATAAGGGGAAAAGTGGGATAAAGGGGAAGAAAATCCGGCTAAATGCAAATTTGACCCAGTCCTCATTTGAACCATGTCCCCTCCATTTCTTCTTCAAAAGGAGAAATAGTGTATGAAGGAGGACAAAATAAAAGCAGATTACATAATACCTCAATGAAAGTAAAAAGACAAGGGGGAATATATCACACAGCTGAAAATCAACATCCTGAACTTTAATATTTTAGCTGATGCTTAGGACATTGATTGAAAAAATAGTCAAGATATAGAAAATTCTTTAACAGCAACTCAGATCCTTCATAGTCCCTAATCCCCTATTTCTTAAAATGGCTTTCTTAGATCCACTATACCAGAATCACTTATTTTTGTTAGAGATTCCTAGATACCACCCAAGATTAAGACTCTTTGGAACTGTCACTTGGGACCTGAACTTTTAACAAGTATCCCTGGTAATTTTAATATCTTCTAACATTTGAAAGATGCTCCTGAAATCCTTACACTATTTGCATTGAGTACAATTACCTAATTATACTGAATTTGCAAAGCATGCTTTTAAAAGTTACTTCTGCAAACAGCAACTTTTGACAAAGATGTGGAGAAAAAGGGATGCTCATGCACTGTTGGTAGGAATGTAAACTGGTGCCACCACTGTGGAAAACAGTATGGAGATACCTCAAAAAATAAAATAAAAATAGAACTAGCATACAATCCAGCAATTTCACCCCTGAGTCTCCAAAGGAAACAAAAACCCATTTCAAAAGATAATATGTACCTCTGTGTTCATTGCACCTTTACTTATAATTGCCAAAATATGGAAGCATCCTAAGCGCCCATCAGTAGATGACTAGATGAAGTTATTTCTCACATACAACTGGGATTACTGCCACTACATGAACAGTGGGTCTGTTATTACACCACAAGCCCCATGATAAAGCCTTTTCCTCCAGGTTCGCTCTGTCGGTACTTCAGAGTACCTAATACAATTCAGTCTATAAGAGTTTTTCTCATAAAAATAGCATAAAACAATTACCAAAATCCTTATATGGCCAGACATTCAACTTATGTAATAAAACAGCATTGGAAGCAAGAAACAAAACTATTAAACTACACAGTAGCTCACAAATGATAGAATCCAAGATAAAGACCTGAAGATCTCATTTAAAACTGCAGGGTCGGAGGAGCTAAGATGGCGGACGAGTAAGACGGGGAGAATACTTTCTCCTCCACAGATCCATTAAAAGAACATTTGAATGCTGAATAAATTCTATAAAACAACTTTTGAATGCCGGCAGAGGACATCAGGCACTTAGAAAGACAACTCATTGTCTTCAAAACGAGAAAATGAGCCCTGCGGTAACTCCTTTTGCGGAGAAGTGGCGCGGACACCAGCATTTGCTATTGGCCAGCGGGGGCTGGGCTAGGAGGAGCGGCGAGGCCTGCATTGCTTTGAGAAAGGATTTGGCCTGGCTATCTCGGGCGCTATCTGAGCGAAATAACCAGACTGTTGGTTATCTACTACATCAAAAGCCAGCCCTAACTTAAGACACCACCAGGACTACCTACGGAACAAAGGGCTGCACAGAGTTGGCCGGCTGCAGGCCGTCCCACTCCGGTGACAGGCAGCCAGGGCCAGAGGCGGGCAATTACAGCCCTAGAGAGACACTGTCTAACGGAACTGTGAGTAGGTTTCTGTGCTGACTCACGCTTCTTGGGGCTCTGGATGGTCAACATCTGCCTGAGAAAGTGCGCTGTTTGTATACCCAGAAAACTGAGCGGCAAAGAGGCGATAAGTCGCAGCAGCTGCGCTCGCTGAACATTTCATCACCTGCGCTACTCGGATCTGGGAAGGGCATAAAACGCAGACTCAACCAAGTCTGTGCTTCTGAGGATTATCCGAGTGCCTGAACCTGGCTGGCTTAGATTTGGGTGTTCATCTCTGCCCCCTCTGTAACAGGGCAGAGATCAGATATTGAAAAGACCTGTAAACCGCCTCAATAAAGAGAATTCAACAAACTACCAGAATATAGTAAGGACACTCTAAACTTGGCAATTTTAACAAAATGAAGAGACAAAAGAATACCCAGCAGCTAAAGGAACAGGATAGATGCCCACCAAACCAAACCAAAGAGGAAGAGATAGGGAATCTACCTGATAAAGAATTCCGAATAATGATAGCGAAATTAATTCAAAATCTCGAAATCAAAATGGAATCACAGTTAAAGAGTCTGGAGACAAGGATTGAGAAGATGCAATAAAGGTTTAACAAGGACCTAGAAGAAATAAAAAAGAGTCAACACATAATGAATAATGCAATAAATGAGATCCAAAACACCCTGGAGGCAACAAATAGTAGAATAACAGAGGCAGAAGATAGGATTAGTGAATTAGAAGATAGAATCCTAGAAATAAATGAATCAGACGAGAAAAAAGAAAAATGTATCAAAAGAAATGAGGACAATTTCAGAAACCTCCAGGATAACATCAAACGCTACAACATTCGAATCATAGGAGTTCCAGAAGAAGATAAAAAGAAAGATCATGAGGAAGTACTTGAGGAGATAATAGTTGAAAACTTCCCTAAAATGGAGAAGGAAATTACCACTCAAGTTCAAGAAATCCAGAGAGTCCCTAACAGGATAAACCCAAGGCAAAACACCCCAAGACACATATTAATCAAATTAACAAAGGTTAAATATAAAGAACAAATATTAAAAGCAGCTAGGGAAAAACACCAAATAACTCACAAGGGAATTCCCATAAGGATAACAGCTGATCTTTCAATAGAAACTCTCCAAGCTAGGAGGGAATGGCAAGACGTAATTAAAGTGATGAAAGAAAATAACTTTCAGCCTAGATTATTGTATCCAGCAAGGATCTCATTCAAATATGAAGGAGAAATCAAAAGCTTCACAGAAAAGCAAAAGTTGAGAGAATTTTGCACCACTAAACCATTTCTTCAACAAAAACTAAAGGACATTCTCTAGATAGGAATCACTAAAAGAGTGTATAAATTCGAACCCAAAACAATAAAGTAAATCTTATTTATCAATAATTGCTTTAAATGTTTATGGGCTGAATGCCCTAATCAACAGACAAAGACTGGCCGAATCGATACAAAAACAAGACCCCTACATACCTTGTCTACAAGAGACAACCAAAAGACGAAAATGGGTCAAATGGATACAAAAACTAGACTCCTATATATGTTGTCTACAAGAGAACCACCTTAAAATACAGGATATATACTGACTGAAAATGAAGGCCTGGAAAAAGATTTTCTATGCAAATATGGACCAAAATAAAACAGGAGTAGCAATACTTATATCAGATAAAATTGACTTTAAAGATCCTGAAAAGGAGACAATGAAGGTTACACATAACGACTTAAAGGAACAATCCAAAAAGAAGTTATAACAATTATAAATATATATGCACCCAACATTGGAGCATTGATATATCTAAGACAAACATTAATTAATATGATAGAAGAAATATGCAGCAATACAATAACAGTGGGAGACTTTAATACCCCACTCATATAATCTGGCTGTAATAGACAAAGTAAAGAGCAAAACATATTTACTTATGAGCCTCAAAAAATTCAGTACACTCAGGAGAGTTTAAAAAAAAAAAAAAAGACTTATTTGTTCACTCTGTGAAGGTTTATTGACTATTTTATGGGTTTGGTACCACTTTGGGTAGTAGGGAGGAAGAGGTGACAAATGTGATCCTGTCCTAAATAATATATTGTGATAAAGATAGACTTACCAATACAAAATACCAAGATGTGCCTAAGATGAGGACACCCAAACTGGACTTTTTGTTTCCTGAACTTTTCATTTCAAGAACAAACCTCCTAATATAGGATGAATTCAACATGATTTTTTTTTAAGTGTTCTTTGTGATTAAAAACAGAAAGCCATTGGTTAAGAAATTACATATACTCCTCCCCACCATCACTCCCCTTCTTTCTTCCCATTTCCCTCCCACCCTCATTGATCCTTTCCTTTGTCCATAAAAAAATAAAAAATTAAAAAATAAAACTGCAGGGTCTCAGAATTCTAGGTCAGCAGGTAGAGGGAGGTACTCAGAATCTGCATTTTAACCAGTATGTTCAAGGGCCAAACTTAAGGAAATGTTTAGAATGACTTGGACTGACTTGACTTCGATAGCTTATAACAGTGTTTCTCAAAGTGTGGTCCCCAGGACAGCAACATCAGTGTCAGCTGAGGACATCTTAGGATTACACATGCTTGGGTTCAAGTCCAGGTTTACTGAATCAGAAACTCTGGAGGTAGGATCCAGAAGTCTGTGGTTTAACAAGCTGGCCAGATGCAATTCATTTACATAAGTACTTACAGGAGTGGTTCTCAACTTTCAAGACCTGGGGACTTTTAGATAATCCAGTGCCGAGACTGCTCTTCAACCACATCTCTGGGGCAGAGGGAGGGGCTGAGCATCAGTAGGTTTTAAAGCTCCCCAAGGGCTTCCCTTGGAGAAGGAAATGGCAACCCACTCCAGCATTCTTGCCTTGAGAATCCCGTGGATGGAGGAGCCTAGTAGGCTACAGACCATAGAGTCACAAAGAGTTAGACACGATTCACCGACTTCACTTTCACTTTTCAAGGGTTTCCCAGGTGGCGTTAATGGTAAAGAATCTGCCTGCCAATGCAAGAGACATAGGAGACACAGGTCTCTGGGTCAGGAAGATTCCCTAGAGGAGGGCATGGCAACCCACTTTAGTATTCTTGCCTGGAGAAGCTCATGGACAGAGGCGCCTTAAGGGGTACAGTCCATAGGATTACAAAGAATCAGACACGACTGGAGCAATTTAGCATGTATGCAAGTGACTGCAATGGGTAGCCATGGTTGAAAACCACCACCTTAAAACAATATTATTTTGCTTACTCATGAAGCACAAGAATAGTCACATCCCTGCTCACCCATTGTAACACACTGCTTTGTCACTGAAACATTATTCACCATTATCTTGGATTCTCTAACCTGTTCTGTTCACCACAAGCTCTCGGATGTCAGTGGTATGACAACACTCACATCTCTGCATTCAGCTTGGAGAGGAGGGAAAAGAGGTGCATCTAATGTGTTGCTGGATCAAGTGACTTACCCAGGATGATCTGCATGTAGAAAGCCCTGGGTTTCTGAGCAGTTCTTTCAGCTCTGAGCTCCCTGCCTCTAGATGAGAGACACATAATGGTGGGGGAAAGCTACCCGGGCACTCTCTTTCCAAGCTGCCACCAACCCCATGATTATTCCCTCCATCAACCTGGGTGAGTGGGCTGGGAGTCACTTACCCTCCTTTGAATTGCTCCATTTGTGTCAAGGTTACTTTGTACAAAATGATAAGCATTACCCACTAATTCTCTTCTGCACCTCCCACATTTTTCCCCAAAGCCTAGGCTCTTAGAAAGCTTTTCTCTTTCTCCTTTCTGACTCCTTTTAAAAAGACCTTTAAAACATCCTTACCCTGTGGATTTGTCTTGCTTTTCCATCCTCTAATCTGTGCGCCGACAGACAGCTAATCATTATTATAATAAAAATGAGTTATTATCTTTACACACTAAAAAGAAAATGATGCCAAATCCTGCATTTTACTCCAGGTCCAGTTAAATACCTCCTCCTCCGCGAAGCATTCCTTGTGGGCCCCTCACAATATTAATAACATTTCTTTCTGTTGACTCCTGCAATTATTTGCGTGTCCGAACTGCCCTAGCTAGTGCTTAAGTGCATATAATGGCATGTACTGGTTTCAAGTTGTGTCATATAAAGTCATTTTTCCTTTCCAGCTCTCTGCTAAACTTCCCAAGGGCAGGCACCACACCTTCTAGTTCTTTTATGTCCCTCACGGCCACAGCACATTTCTGGGCAAAAAGCACTGAGCAAAACTCCAATAAACATTTGACTCTCATTACACCTATTTTATAAAACATCAAAAACATTTAACCATTATTCTAGCTCCTCAGATATATTCTACAAGTTAAAAAGCAAAACTAAGATTGGCAACCTATCTCTAATTTCAATCATTAGTGAAAGTCACTCAGTTGTGTCCAACTCTTTGCAACCCCACGGAATTCTCCAGGCCAGAATACTGGAGTGGGTAGTCTTTCCCTTCTCCAGGGGATCTTCCCAACCCAAGGATCGAACCCAGGTCTCCCACAATGCAGGCGGATTCTTTTCCAGCTGAGTCACAAGGGAAGCCCAAGAACACTGGAGTGGGTAGTCTATCCCTTCTCCAGGGATCTTCTCGACCCAGGAATCGAACCAGGGTCTCCTGCATTGCAAGCGGATTCTTTACCAGCTGAGCTTCTAGGGAAGCCCTTCAACAATTAAGTTGAGCCTAATTCTCAAAGATCAGAAAGCATACTGACTTGTGTGTGCGTGTGTGTGTGTGTGTGTGTGTGGAGAGAGAGAGAGAGAGAGAGAGAGTGCATGCCAGTGTACGCACCCTAATGCTTCTTGAAATTTCTGTGAAAATTAAATATATTTTAGTTTTTGTAACTCAATCTTTGTTCTTGGTATTGCCTTCAAGTCTCTGCTTTTGTCCTGTTTAATTATTCCTGAAATTTAAGAACTATTTCTCAGACATATTTAAACATTTTTATCTTAGAAACCATTACAAATCTTGAAATTCAAGTTTTATAATTGAAAAGACATTTGTTCCTTATGGGTGGCATTTGCATTTTAAAGCTGGTCAAGGCTGAGGTAGTGCCGAATTTCAAAGCTGATCTGAATTGGTTATGAGGCATATTAAATTTTCATTCTAAAAACAATACTGTATTTTTGAGAAATCACGCTTCCTTCTTTGGGGAAGCATATGGCTTGGTGATTCATAATGGGAAAGTTACTAAGTATATTTTGGGAAATAAGTATACATTGCACTCAAATATACAGTGAGCTTACATTAAAGATTTTCACTGCATTCTTAGCATGTAAGTAAATTTCTATGCAAACACAATCTATCCCCTCGGTCTTCACATTTACTTCTATAACCAGTGTAAATAGAATGGAGCTTTAGAGATGTGTGAAATGTAGAGGATGAGTGAGCAGAATATCTTCTATGATTAACTGGGGAAAAGAGGACCCACTGGTATGGGGAGTGTTTCTCTAGACAGCACGGGAATAGCAACAGAGAAAGGAAAAATATGATCGCCTACAAAAAGTATTGTCTTTCTCCCTAGAGACATCAAAGAGAATTTTAGCAATGCATGCACCCTAGATGGGTACATACATCTACTGCTTAGACAGGAATGGACAGATGGCAGCACCCAGGATGCAGAAGCAGACAGCTGAGGGCAGAAAGCACTTCCCTGGATGCTCCAAAGGTCTGGTAGCCCAGGATGCTAGTCACAGAGAAAGTACACGCCAAGATCTCAAACACACAACCAAGCAAAGAAGCTTCGTATCAAAGGTATTTCAGAAGACAAATGGATCTGCAGACTAATATTAACCACAAATTCCCAGTAACTACCTAAGTCAATACTCTTAATAACTTGCTGTATATTGCTGTATGATATTTTTTTCATTATACTACTTAATGAAATTTTATTAGAATAATGTTTGTCCTGCATTTTGGATTTTCTCAGGGGGTGCTGGAGCAAAGAGAACTAATTACAGGATGAAATTCATATTATAAATCAATGGATTTAGATGCTATACCTATCTCTGATGGAAGAGCCAGGCATGATTTAACTGGAAAGAAAAATAGTTTTCTAAGGAGTTATATTGGCTTCCAAAGTCATAGTTATGAAAGAAGGTTATTTTTCTCCTAATTCCTTTAACCAGGTTCCCAATCTCCTCAGGTTTATAAAGTCATACCAGTCTTATCTCTGCACCCTGACCTGCAGAAATCAGAGAGTAGCCTACCCTAGTTGGGGGACTTCCTCTCCAGGGAAGGGACATTTAAACTAATATCTGAATAAAGGAGGTGCCAGCTATGCAGCTAAGCATCCCAGACTGAGTTGAGAGGGCACTGGGGCCAGGGTCCTGGGTCTTTTCTGACTTAAAAAGAAAAAAGCACCATGAATCAGGAAATGAGTCTTGTCTTACCACTCAAGCTCCATTGCCCAGCTACTCAATAAATATTAATTGATAGATTTGTCATAATGACATCAAAATTATTATAACAACAATGATTATTGCTGTCTCCTTTGAGACACATGGAAAAGAGAAGGACATGAGAGAAAAGATTGGCAATACTCCAGAGAAACTCAACTTGAGAAGTATTAAAGCAGTCCCCACAACATGCAACATGCTCTGGCAGCAGCTCCTGGACACTTCACATCAACTCGCTCCTGTGTAATAATACACCTACGGAGAGACTGCAGTGAGTAATGTACAATGCCAGCCTCCGTGGGCGGAGAGGGCAATGGCACCCCACTCCAGTACTCTTGCCTGGAAAATCCCATGGATGGAGGAGCTTGGAAGGCCACACTCCATGGGGTCGCTGAGGGTCAGACATGACTGAGCGACTTCACTTTCACTTTTCACTTTCATGCATTGGAGAAGGAAATGGCAACCCACTCCAGTGTTCTTGCCTGGAGAATCCCAGGGACGGGGGAGCCTGGTGGGCTGCCGTCTATGGGTCGCACAGAGTCGGACACGACTGAAGCGATTTAGCAGCAGCAGCAGCAGCCTCCGTGGGAACTGCGGAATTACACAGCATCTGGATCCTGCCTCCAACAGCTTATCATCTGGGAGGCAAGTGAACGTCTACAAAAATAATGCTACTGAAATGCCCTGTCCACATCTCACTGTACCCTCCTCATGCATGTCAGCAATTCACCTAGTATATGTCAGCCATGCAAAGTCTACAAAGCAACCTTTACATGTCAACCATTCCACAGAATGAACCCTTGATGCCAGGGGTTAAATAGATACGAAGTCAATGTGCTGTGCTGTGCTCACTCCACAGACTGAACTGTTGATGCCAGGGGTTAAACAGATATGAACTCAATAGATGGCAGTTAAGCCAAGTCCTGCCTAGGACAGTACATCTCAAAGTGTGGCCCTCAGACCACTTACATCAAAACCATGCCAGGTATCCTGCTGCTGCTGCTAAGTCACTTCAGTCATATCCGACTTTGCGTGACCCCATAGACGTCAGCCCACCAGGCTCTCCTGCCCCTGGGATTCTCCAGGCAAGAAAACTGGAGTGGGTTGCCATTTCCTTCTCCAGGTATCCTAGACACTCTGAATCAGAATCCCAGGGGTAGGCCTGAAGACCTGAAATTTTTCACACTCCCCAGGTTATTCTTCTGGATACTAATATTTGAGAACCACTGGACAAGATCTGACAGTATTTTCATACATCTAAGGAGACCAGTCCTTGAATCTGCCAATATAGTCATATAGTGATGCTCTTTCAAACTGTCACCCCTGGAGAGCAACCCCACCCTCTCTCTCGGTCAGTCCTTACAATATGGGAGTTTTCTAATATAAGTGCCAGCTTTAACATTATGGCATGGAAACAACATTGGTAACCATCAATTCCAGCCCTGAGCAAGTGGGTGCCCAATTTTGAGTTGGTTTTCTGAGACCAGGAAAAAGATCATGCATAGACATGATGCAAACAATATGACTGCCATTAATGACAAAATTTGAGCCTACCATTGTCTGATAAGGAGAGCCAGCACAGTGGGTCCCAAAGATACTAACATGGAATCCCTAGGAGTAGAAACCTGGTCTCCATATTTTTAACAATATTTCAGTTAACATGACACAGTTCCACAGACCAACCATGGGGATCTAGGGATCCAGTATAAAGGATGAGACAAATATCCACATATTTGAGGACTCACCACAGTCACGCATACTTCAATATAGGCTTAATCACTTAACCATGACTATGAGTAATGGCAACTGATTTATTCTAAATCTATAAATAACTGGGAAGTTAACTATTATTCTCTCTCTCTCTCACTCTCTTCACTATCAGTGGGGTTGGTCAACACAGATGCTGTTTTTTTTCAGAGGGCATTCCCTTAATACCACAGATGAACTCATGCTTAATATTCTTAATATCAGCCAGCCTCCAAGCAGCCGCTCCCCAATGATTCTAGCTTCCTGGTATTCACGCCCTTGTATGATTCCCTCCCACAACGAAGAGTTGAGTCATGAAGTCAGTAGAACCTTGAGAAGATGGTAGAGTGTTACAAGGCCAGATAATAAAGACACTGCCCCTTCTATTTACACCTTCTTGGATCACACGCTGTGGAAATGTGGCTGCCATGTCATTAGGATGCTCAAGAAGCCCTCTGGAAAAGTCCACATGATGAGACACTGAGGTCTTCCACCAGCAGCCAGCACCAACTCATTATCCATCACACTGAGCCGTCCTTGCAGCAGATTCTCCAGGTCCAATCAAGCCTGAAGATGACTGCAGACCTGTCCATTGTTTTCACTGCTACCTATGAAACCCTGAGCCGAAACCACCAGCCATAAAAGCCACACCTGAATTCCTGATCCACAGAAACTAGAATTCCTGATCCACAGATAATATATGAGACAATGAATGTTTGCTGTGACCTAAAACCACTACATTTTGTGGCAATTTGCTATGCAACAATAGTTTATACCCCTAGTCTAACCCAAGATGGCATCAGAGCTCCAAACTCAGAGCTCTCTCCAGGGCCATAACTGAACAGGCAACCCAGGCAAAATTACTTCATCCTTTCCTCCCTTAATTTACTCTACTAAAAAGAAGTTTCACAATAGAGAGGCTTTCCTTTTAAAGAGCCTTAGAAACAGCCCTACTGTATCAAACAGGATTGGTTTTAAATGAACATTCTTGTACTTCTCTACCTGTCAGGGGAGTTGTGAGGCTTAATTAATTACAGATCTTTGGATGAAAGGAGAACCAAGCACTAAGAATTATCATCAAATGGGACTAGGAAAAATGCGGGGGGTGGGGGAGACATTTTCTCTCTTTGCTTGCTAAATCCATTTCACTTAAGATAGAGCAAAGGCTGAGTCACCTATTGTTTAGAGAATATTAAATTTTTTGCTGAGTGCAGAGTGCAAATAAGCCAGCACAGCATCAGAACAGGGAGCCCCTGCCCTTTAGCTTAAAATAGACCCCTTCTCCAAAATGAACCGCAATTCTGCTTTTAGGGAATATCATGGGCAATTGGTTCTTCCAAGATTTCAAGGAGGAACAATGAGATAAAATAGACATAAAATATAATCTCCATCTAACAGAACTATCCCCGTTTGTAACCAGAAGCCTCCTAAACAACAAACCAGACCACACCATGGACACTGATGCCTACTCTGGGCAAACACAAAATGGAAGAAATATGTTTGGGGGGTTCTTTCTCATGTTCTAATGACAATGCTCTAGCCAGAGGAAGCCCAAGAGAATAGAACTGATTCTCCACATAAGAATAAGATGGCTGGTAGAGGCCAGGGAGTAGAACAGAAAAATCATGAGGGATTGTCACCCCAATTCAAGAGTTCAAATCCCAGCTCCTCCACTCACAAAAGAAATGACCTTGGTCGAGTAAATGATTTAACTTCCCTGACCCTCAACTTCCTCACAGCACAAATACACTACTAGACATATTGCTTGGACCTTAGACCCCAAGGCTACCATGCCCTCCCTCCAACCCCCATGGACCTCCAGACCCCACAGGCATTGCCCAAGGAGGAGGGGAAACTAGCCCACTGGCCCTTAATGCTGAATTCTTCCAGGCTGAGGGGTCGTGTCCACTTTCCTTGAATAACAACCTTAAAAAACACTTTACCTTTACTGATGTATCTAAGCTGCAGCAGGTGTTAGCCATGGCACACAGACTCTCTAGTTGTGACTTGTGAACTCAGTTGCCTTACAGCATGTAGGATCTTAGTTCCCCAACCTGGGATCAAACTCGCATCCCCATGCCCTGGAAGATGGATTCTTAACCCCTGGACCACCAGGGAAGTCCCCTTGTCCATGCTTCTTGACCTTAAAAAATAAGATAAAGCCTTACTCTCCACACTGATAGTGGAAGACTGGAGGGCAATGGCAATTCCAAATGCAGGAATTCCTAAAAGGAAATTCAATTTACTTTTTGGAAATTCTTTAAGGAAGGGTCTATGTCTTGATTGTAAATGACGTTTGTATAAATGAGCAAACCTTCTCCAACCAACCAAAAAGAAAAAACTTGTCTGACTTCTCCTCTAAGCTTATTTGAAGCAGTAACTATAGTAAAGACTCTATAACTACATAAAGATCATCCAAAAAAGTGTGAAAAGTACAGATGACTGAGCCCCACCTTCAGAGGTTTTGTGGGACTCCAAAATGTGCCCTTTTCACAAGCCTGCCCCCACCCCAAGGGGGTTCTGCTGCCTACTTTGAGGAACCCTGAACCCAAAACACAGTCAGTGCACACCTAACAGGGGTCCACTCTGCTCTTATGCAATTAACATCTTCTCCAAATACATGAGGCTTACGGAGGCCAAAAATAAACTAGAGGAAAGTCAGGGAGGCAGCCCAAAACCCAAATGATTAAAGTTCTGCCAGGAATGATTTATGAACCGAGGAAAAAATCTCTAAACACTCTGCTGTTGACTCAATGTCTTGCCTATAGACAGACAGTTGGTCTATAAAATATTTATATTAATATTAATAAGCAGGTCTGGAATTATCTAAGATGTGACAAGGTCAGAGTTCAGATTAATGGGATGAACCCAAGGAAGAGGCAGGTTTGGTTTGCAATCAAGGAAAACACACACATATTGAGACCTAAGACATTCTGAATTTCCCACCTCACAGAAAAATGATGCAAGTTGCATTGTCTGAGTGCTGCTACAGACAAGACTGAGCGCATTCAAGGTGGTATGGCTAAAGGCTGAGTGCTACTACAAGGGAAGCTAATTGGAGTTGGAGGACAGGGGCGTTAGATGACATTTTACATTCTGTGTCTTTTCAGGGAGATTTCCTGACATCTCTTCTGGAAGCAGGATTAACCCTGAGATGCCCTTGAACTTCAAGTGCTAGGTGTATGATCCCAGTTGGGTCCTCAAAGTTTCTGGTCTCATCCTCCGATTGCTCCTGTCCCCATGTCCTGACTGGCACCCAACAATGTCACGCTAATTCTGAACTCGCCCAGAGCTTAAGGAGACTCTGTTACAGTGCCCCTTTGCCATGGCTTACAACCTGAAAACACTGATTATTCACAGTGAAAATTAACTATCTAGGTCAGTGGTTCTCAACTGTAGCTGCACATTAAATTTACCCAGAAAGACTTTTTTTTTTAATACAGTTGCCTAGGTTCTCTCCTAAGCCAATGAAATAGACTCTTTAGCTCAGGCATCACTATTTGTTATAGATCTCCAGATGATTCTAATGTATGCACAGAAGGAGAACACTATCTAGATAAAGTTTCCAATTTTGGCTGTACATTAGAATTTCCTGTGATTACTTTAAAAAAAAAAAAAATAACACCAGGCCCCATTTCCAGAAATTTAATCCTAATTGGTCTCAGATTAAGACTCAATAAATATGATTTATAAAAATCTGCTTATATGATTTTAATTTGCAACCAGGTGGAGAAAGATTCTCCTTATGGAAAGAACTCCAGCAAATCAAACTCTAAACTCAAATCTCTCCCCTTTACCTTTGACGTCTCTGATTTCCCATCACCCTCCATTGACTGATTTCTGCTGAATATCTTTCTTCAGTTAGAAACTTCACTATCTTCTCAGTCACCCAGGCTTCAGTTCCTTGGACTCATCTTTAACTTGTTTGATTTTTCTTTTAAATAAAATCTTAGAAACAGAGTTGAGGTATGCATTCTGTGTCTCTTCCTGCCCAAAACATACTCAACTGTCTTGCACACAATGCTGTGAAGACTTGCACATACTTTGCACACGGCCTCTGGCTTGGCACAAACAAGCACTCAATATTTATTGAATGAATAAACAAATGAGTGAAGAAAAAATGAATAGCAGTCACTCAATCCAAATGAGTGTTTTAGAATCAACAGCAAGGCATGGAAAACCCAATTATATTTGGAGAATAGATATGCACATTACTATAGCTGAATAATGGATAAGTAATAGTTTAACAATTCTGGCGAAGGAATGATGAATGGAAGGCAGCATTCAAGGATGCAGCTCTAAATCCTTCATGGCAAAAAGTCAAAAGATAGTGTCCACATTTCATATATCAAGAAGTATATACGAATCCCGGCAGTAGAACAGAACATTAGTTTTACCACTGGAGATGCGGCTTCTGCTGCTGCTACTGCTAAGTCACTTCAGTCGTGTCCGACTCTGTGCGACCCCAGAGACAGCAGCCCACCAGGCTCCCCCATCCCTGGGATTCTCCAGGCAAGAGCACTGGAGTGGGTTGCCATTTCCTTCTCCAATGCATGAAAGTGAAAAGTGAAAGTGAAGTTGCTCAGTCATGTCTGACTCTTCGTGACCCCGTAGACTGCAGCCTACCAGGCTCCTCCATCCATGGGATTTTCCAGGCAAGAGTACTGGAGTGGGGTGCCATTGCCTTCTCCGGATGGGGCTTCAGGGTGGATCATTTTCATTTGGGCTGCTTCTGTAAACATCTGAATATTTTTTTTTACAGTATAAACATATTGCTTTTATAAATTTTGTTTTTCTAATATAAAATTGCTAAGGACAAAAACACAATTAACCTTTTGACTTTGAGAGAGAAAGATTAAACCAGACTGTCTAGTTTAAGTCCTCCAAGAATCTCTTCAGGAGACAAGGGGCAATGACCTCTGAATTTCTTTCCCATGTGAATCTAAGATTATAAGACATCCTTAATTTCCCCTTTCAGTTATCCCATCATCTTTGCCCCCATGCTCATCACCAGTTGTACTTCATCAAACATTTTCCTTTTCAAATTAAAAAATAATAATAAAATAAACACATAATCTAGAAGGCCTCATAAAGAAATGGGAAATTAACAGTAACAGTCAAATCCTCATAGATAAAGGTCAAGGAATATTCTGTAAAAGGGACAATATTTAATACACCTCTATTTTGCATAACCATCTATACAAACTAATGTGTAAAGGCTGGCTGGGTGGGCAAACGTTCTTTGGTCCTGAGCAAACATTTACTGAGTAACTGCTATGTCTAGAAGAACCTCCCCAGTGGACACAATGATTATCAGATAGGAAGAGAATCTTGTGACCCCAATTGGTCTGTCTCCCATTTCCAAGAGACAGAAACAAGGCATCTCTATCTCTGTTGCCCCCAATGCACGTCTGTGCCTTTAATATAATTAATACTGAGCATATTGAGCACATACTGTGTCCACCATGATGGAAGAAAGGACAGAAAAAATTCCTCTATCAGGGACCCACCAGGTGACAGACGTAAGTGATAAGAATCATTATATGTGATGTGTGTTTGTTGTTGCTTAAATAAATAGGACAGAAAATTCCAGCAGAAGCCCATAATTCTTCCACTTTTAGACCACCCTTCACACAGAAGGGTGAGTGGGCCACAGGAACACTCCTTCAAGGCCACAGAAACATGGTCTGTAGGTCAGAGATATGGGGCCAACTGCATTTCTGTCACAGAGGTGAGGAGCATCGCCCAATGAAATTACTACAAAACTACTTCCACAGACGTATAACCAAGGGTAATAAAGAGCCCTTGGGATGCAAATGGTGTATATTAACACTTCAGAAGGACAGGTTAAAAAAAAAAAGTGAACTTTTAAAAATCATATTCCAAACCAACCATCGGAAAGTGGGCAGACTGTGCAGAACCGAATAGTAGACAGTCAACTCAGGGACAGAGCTCCAGGGGCAAGGAGGTGTTGTTTGAAGGGTGAAAGAAAAGTAAGATGCTTGGTCCTGACATCATAAGTACTCAAAGCCAAAGCCTTTTACACCCTACCCTTTATCCTATAAGATGAGCTTGTCCCAAGAGGGAAATAAAAGCCAGCTTCTGATTACTCTGAAACAATAGAAATGGGCAGGAATAGCTAGCTAGATAGACAGATAAGACAGGTAGATAGATCGATAGACATAGAGAACTGTACCTGCACTTTGGGAATTTACATATCCAACTTTATTCCCCACTTTCTCTCCAAACCAACCCTCCAATCTCACAAGTGAGCCCCATGACTCTCACCCATCCAGCCTCCTTCTGCCTCACTGCTAAATCTCCCAGAGACTTCATTCACTCCTTCTGCTCATTTACTAAGCTGACTAATAAATGAATGGCTCTCAGCAAGTTGAGGGCTTCCCTAGGAGCTCAGTGGTAAAGAATCTGCCTGTAACACAGGAGACCTGTGTTTGATTCCTGGGTCAGGAAGATCCCCTGGAGAAGGCAATGGCAGCCCACTCCAGTATTCTTTTCTGGGAAATCCCATGGACAGAGGAGCCTGGAGTTGCAAAAGAGTCTGACACAACCTAGTGAGTAAACAGCAACAACACTCAGCAAGTTGAAGGCATAAGGATTCCAATCAGTGCCAAGTTCTGGATCTGTAGGCTGGGACTCCTGATACCATTTGGAGCAGAAGCAATGTGTTAACTCCACACAATTACTGAGAGGAGAAGGTCCATGACACATGACACATTCTGAGGCATTGAGACTTTATCCTGGGAAAAGCATCCTGCTCTCAATTTAACCCGTGGGAAAAGCTTGCATCAGATCAGATCAGATCAGATCAGTCGTTCAGTCGTGTCCGACTCTTCGCGACCCCATGAACCGCAGCACGCCAGGCCTCCCTGTCCATCACCAGCTCCCGGAGGTCACCCAGACTCACACCCATCAAGTCAGTGATGCCATCCAGCCATCTCATCCTCTGTCGTCCCCTTCTCCTCCTGCCCTCAATCCCTCCCAGCATCAGAGTCTTCTCCAATGAGTCAACTCTTCACATGAGGTGGCCAAAATACTGGAGTTTCAGCTTTAGCATCATTCCTTCCAAAGAAATCCCAGGATTGATCTCCTTCAGAATGGACTGGTTGGATCTTCTTGCAATCCAAGGGACTCTCAAGAGTCTTCTCCAACACCACAGTTCAAAAGCATCATCAGCAGCCAACAACTCTCCCCCTCGTTACCGCCACTGCTCGGCCAGTGTGCATTCAAAGCAGTTCAAAATAAAGAACAGACATCCCTAGGATGTGCTTTGAATTACAAGGTCATTGTCATTAGAAAAACTGCCAATCCAAGGGAAGAAAAGTACCCTCCCCTATACGAACTATATTTAATTATAGTCATCTTATGCATTCATTTTGCCAAGATCATTTGATGCAAAACGACGAAGGTAAAATAAAGAGGAAAAACAAGAAAGCACAATGACTCCTCTTATTTTTTAATAAGTAAATAAATTAAGATGTCTGATAATGGGAGCTGGAGAGAGACAGGAGCTTTAATTAGCACCTCCTGGCATGCAGGCTGAAGCAGCAGAAGTCAGGTTTTTTCTCTTTGCATCTGGGTCAGTTGATGGGACAATCACCACTCTTGTCTCATACCCTGAACTCTACCATTTTGAATTTTGAAAAGTGGACACATCTCCCATCTGCTTTTCAGAGCAACCCCACAAACATGCAGTGACGTGGCACCTGGTGATGGCCACCCAGGGAGACGTGTCCCTCTGCCCTTCTGGAAGGGCCTGGCCTCTGCAAGAGAAAGTGGGGGAAGTGGTTCTTTGGGGAGACAGACAGCATCACAACCATCTGGAGGGCATCCGTGGATCTTCGGGGCATCTGAAGGGATCAGTGGGAATTCGGGGGAGGTTTGACAGGGGATCTGCAGCTGAGCCTGCTTCCTAGAAAGAGAAATGACCACGTGCTGAGCGCCACGCAACAGGCATCGCACTTGGGGCTTTATCTCATTTATCTCTTATGCAAGCCCGTGAGGAAAGGATTACTCTCCTCGTTTTATTAGAAGGAAATTTAAAGATCACACAACTGTTAAGTGCAACGCAGGAGCTGGGAACCAGCTCTCTCCAGCCTCAAAGTGCTGCTCGTTCAACAGAAGACAAACGGATCTTAGCTCAGGTGTTACTTCACACACATATGTATTTTATTTAAGAAGCGGCCTGGGAATGGGCGGTTTGATTATTCTGATTTGCTAATCGAATTTTCCGAGGTGAAAAAAAAGCCTCAGGATTTGGGCCTCAGCCATTGTCACAGCTTACAGTTTTCCCTGACAGTTGGGAAAAACAAATTCAAAAGCCTCGAAGCCACCCTGCGTTCTTAAAATAGGTCAACGTGTCAGATCCATATTTCTCTTCTCCTCACTGTTCTACAAATACCTCTTTCCTTCCTTAAGTCAAGGCTCAGTACTTTGGCTAAACGGCTGGATGGCTGGATGCTGGGAACGGTCCCTCAGGGGAGAGGCAAACGCCCCATTACCAGAATTACCTGAAGGCAAACTAGGTTAGAGTCTGAGAGGACACCCACATGGAATGAGCTGTGTATTGGCCAAGGCAGCAGAATCATTCACCTGAAGCATATCTGCAAGAGCCTTTCTGTACAGAAGGAAGAGAATAAAGGAACGCCCACGTGGCCACCAGGACAGTCAGACCAAAATCCCTATGTCTGGAGGGGTTTGGCTACACATCTGTGGAAAAAGGTCTACCTCTTTCGACACAGGTTTTATTTGATTATGTTTCTAAACAATTCTGTAATAATCACATATACCTTTTCCAGGACCTTTTCATTGAGTGCTTAGCTTTGCATTGTTAATTAATAAAGCCTTTCACGTAGCTATGCACACACACACACGTGCACACACATACACATGTACACACACGAGGCTGATGAGCGCCCTGCCAGGAAAAATGCTGATCAATACTAGAATGTTCTAAAACATTAGTGTCAGAATCCTAATTTGAACCTTGTGATTAGGATTTGACAATCCATGTATTAGTCTGTGGACATTTACAAGTGTTTACGTGAATATCTGTCTCTCAGCTAAAGCGTGTTTAGACATGTGCCACTGGGCATGATTGCAGAGGTGCTTATCTTCTGTTACAAAGGAGTGTAAACAAATATTTGTGGGGAAAAGGAAGAAAGGAGTTAGAAAAGGAACAAGTGGGCTGACTGCTAGTCCAGCTTCAGATGTCTGCAGGATGCAAAAAGGAGATTCCCAATGTCACAGATCACCAGGCATAGTCCTAGCATATTTCTACTAATTAGTGACCCAGAAGGGGCAGAATCTCAGATTCAGTCTCTGGCCCTTTCATTACACTTGGTTTGTGTGCCCAGCCAGCCCTAGTTTGATCCTTTCTGTACAACCCGCTGCAACCAGCTTCTGCTCAGAGAGTAGCTCCTTAAGTCAAAGAGCCCATAGTCTCCC
Organism: Tragelaphus eurycerus; assembly: GCA_935064755.1. Taxonomy (NCBI): domain Eukaryota; kingdom Metazoa; phylum Chordata; class Mammalia; order Artiodactyla; family Bovidae; genus Tragelaphus; species Tragelaphus eurycerus. Next base: position 35,747,702 of record CAKXYN010000008.1, on the reverse strand, counting down.
CAGTTATTCACAACCTTCCCACACCCAAAACCCCATCACCCGATAACAATGCAAGGGCCCCTGGGCCACCACCCCCCCCCCCCAGATGTCCCACCCTGCACCAAAAATCCTGCACCAGGCACTTACAGGAAGCAATCCTACAGGGGCCAGGGAGGAAAGGCTAACCTATCTACGACCTTGTCCAAAAGAGCAGAGGCCCTTCCATGGGCCGAGATGAGGAGCAGAACAAGAGGGTGATGACATTTACAGCGAGGCAAGAGCAAACTTTACATTCCACCAGCATCTTTCCTTTGAGCACCTCATACGCTGAACATGAACTCATTTGCTCTGCCAATATCCCCATGAGACAGACAACCGAGAAGGCATTATCTTCTTCATTTTTGAGAAGGATACCGGAGGCACCAATAGGTTAGGTAACCAGTCCAAGGTCACAGAGTTAATCAGCATCTCCTATCTTTTGATGCCCTGCTGGAGTTCATACACTTTCCCCATCATTCTCATGATTCCTTTCATTTCAGCAACAATAAGATGTAACCAGGTCACGAGGAGAAACTTCAGTATATTAGCCACGTAGCTCTGCGTTGATCCACTGAATCAATGGAGAAGGTGAAGCACAGGATATGGGGGGTACAGGGGAAGCTGCCTGTCCTAAGAGAAGAGCTCAACTTGACTAAAAGGAATAGAGGCATCTTCCAAGTGGCCAAGGAGCATCATTGGCCCAATTTCTAAGCTGGAAGAAGTCTCAGGCTACATCTCTTCTGGTGCAGAAGTCCCTTCTCTAAGCACACATCCCCTTGTGCCATATTTCTTTGAGAGTTTCTCTGTAGTCAGAGAGTTTGCACATAGCACTCTAGTGGGATCTGGAGACTCCTCTTTGTGGCCCCTGGTGAGGAGGAGATGTTACAGTGGACATTCTGCTTATAAACTCTGTTAGAAGAGAAGTATCTCTAGGTTAATAGCTTAGGTTCTCATGAATTAAAGATTAAACTATGACCACAATGAAACATCACCTCAAACCTAGCAGAATGGCTATCGTCAAAAGGAACACAATGAACAAATGTTGTAGAGGATGTGGACAAAAGGGAAAACTTACAAACTGTTAGTAGGAAGATAAATTGGTGCAACAACTATGGAAAACAGCATGGACGTTTCTCAAAAAACTAAATATAGAACTACCATATGATCTAGCAATTTCACCCCAGGTGTATATCCAAAGAAAACAAAAACACTAATTCGGAAAGATACATGCACCCCAGTGCTCAAAGCAGCATTCTATAATAGTCAAGATACGGAAGTAACTCACGTGTCCATCAACAGATGAATCCATAGAGAAGATATGGTACATATGAATATATACAATGGAATACTACTCAGTGAGAAACAAAGAATGAAACTTTGCCATTTGAAACAACATGAATGGACTTGGAGGGTATTATGCGAAGTGAAATAAGTCAGACAGAGAAAGACAAATACTGAATGGTATCACGTACATGTCAAATCTGAAAAATAAAACTAGTGCATATAACTTCGGAGAAGGCAATGGTACCCCACTCCAGTACTCTTGCCTGGAAAATCCCACGGATGGAGGAGCCTGGTAGGCTGCAGTCCACGGGGTCGCTGAGGGTCGGACACGACTGAGCGACTTCACTTTCACTTTTCACTTTTATGCACTGCAAAAGGAAACGGCAACCCACTCCAGTGTTCTTGCCTGGAGAATCCCAGGGACGAGGGAGCCTGGTGGGCTGCCGTCTATGGGGTCGCACAGAGTCGGACACGACTGAAGTGACTTAGCAGTAGCACTGCATATAACAAAAAGGAAGCAGATTCACCAATTTAGAGACTAGCGGTTACCAGAAGAAGCAAGGGGAAGGAGCATGGCAGAGGTAGGGGATTAAGAGGTATAAACTACTATGCATAAAATAAACAAACTACAAGGATACAATATACAGTACAGGTAATATAGCCAATATTTTTCTAATAAATGGACTGTAACCTTTAAAAACTGCAAATCACTATGCTGTATACCTGAAACTTATAGAACACTATAAATCAACTATACCTCAGTTTTTAAAAATAAGAATACTATTCCCAGTAATAAGAAAAAGTATGACAGCCAGAATGAAAATTAAACTATGAGTGCTGTTTGGTAGGATTGGGACCTTGCCTCATAGGAAAATCTCAGGTCACAAAACTGCTTCAAAAGACATGTTCTCCTTCTCCCCCATATAGAGAGAGGGGAATACACACACAGATTCACAAAAGAAGAAAAATGAAACACAAGGAGGAAGCATGAAAAAATGTAATCTCACACTGTTAGGGTAATTTAGGAAAGGATCAGCACAGTAGAGACTGCTGAGGGGGTGGGGGGAGCTGAGGAAGAAAACCACAGCTATTAGCGATGCGTGTTTGGGCATAGCTTGAGAGAGCCGTGGCACGCATGCCACCACTGTCCACATCTCTAAATTTGTCTTAGCCCCTCATTTGATACCTGAGGGTCTTCCTTAGGAGATAATTCCCTATGAATATCTCACCTTTCTGCATGGACTGGGCAAAGGGTATCATCAACCTTTTGAAGCATGTTTTGCAAGGTAAATCATCCTTGGAAGCTAAAACCATGCCACCTCTCCAGGTCTGAAGGCCGATTTGTTTCACCAATCAAAGATAAACAAAAAGATCAACAAAAATACACAAAGATAGACAACATCTCCCTCCCCGGAGCCACTCCAAGAGGATAAAGACTCCCAGCCTCTGCAAGCAGATTGGCTTACATTCCAGAGTAAGGCAGGAGAGGTCACCAGCAGCCCTAGATAAAGTCAGTTTCCTAACTTAGGGGGGTCTTGTTGATACACTCCCCGGCACGTGCAGGCTTCAGCCAGCCCCCGCCACCATCCCATGGGCACTGGGACTCAGATAACTGAGACAAGGGACTGCTCTGCTTGCTGCTTTTGTCATAAGTAACCAGTGCTTTTTGTCTCTTACCCAGATATACACGTGTGTGTGTGTTATCTGTGCATGTATACATACTGATAGTAATGTACATGTACACGTGTATATATTCACATGTATTTGTATATACATACTGACAGTAATGTGCATGTACATGTTTATATGTATATGGATGGCATCACTGACTCGATGAATATGAGTCTGAGCGACCTCCGAGGGCTGGTGATGGATAGGGAGGCCTGGCGTGCTGCAGTTCATGGGGTCGCAAAGAGTCGGACACGACTGAGCGACTGATCTGATCTGATTCACATGTACATACATGTGTGTACATATTGACAGTAACGTGCATGTACATGTATGTGTGTATATATTCACATGTATATATGTGTGTGTAAACATACTGACAGTAATGTGCATGTACATGTTTACATGTATATGTCCACATGTATATATATGCATGTATGTATTCATGTTGACAGTAATGTATGTATACATGTATGTACTACATATGTATTATATGTGTATATAGTCGCATGTATATGTGTGCATACTGGCAATAGCATGTATGTACATGCATACATGTGTATATTCACATGTTTATATGCTATGTGTATTATGCATGTATATATTCACATGTGTATGTGTGCATACTAACAGCAGCATGTATACACATGTATATATGTACATTTTTATAAACTATATATGTATACAATTACATACATTTATCACATATATGCATACAATTACAGACACACATATATACCTGAAGCAGACCAACTTGCTAGCTTGCAAGTAGCTTACAGTCTCAGACTCTTCACAGCTTCTCACTTTAAATAATTCTCAGCTCAATATTCCTTCCCCTCACTGAAACTGGTGCCAGACCCGATTCTAACCCCTGCTTTCACACCTCAGTGCCACCTGCTCCTACCAGAAAGCAGCTCCTTGAGTCAAAGGAGCCAGAGTTCCCTCAGTTACTGTAAGCTCACCACAGCCCACCACCCTGTCAGCCAGTAACAAGGGGAGGAGGCGCAAGGGCTTTTCACCATTCCCCCACCCCCATCCCCGGGGGCCCACACCGCACCAAAAATCCTCCATCAGGCATTTTTAGGGGGCCAGAAAGGCTGTCCTTTGGGATGAGCCATCAGAGATAGAAGATGCTCTTCCACAGGCTGAGATGAGAAGCAGAACAAGAGGGTGATGGCGTTCAGTGCAGCAGCAGAAGGAAAATCATGAATGAAAACAAGAGGGATGATGAGAAAGGAAAAGTCAGCTAGAAAAAGAATGAGCTAGAAAGGAAGTATGTGCAGAGAAGGCGACATGGAGATAGAAGAGTATGTTACTAAGGAGGAAATCAGTCAGTAAGGTAGATTTTAAAAGTGTGAAGTCAAAAATAGTGCTGTTAAAAAAAAAAAATCCATCCCCAAATGCTTAAGTCATTAAAGCAGGAAACCCTTTACAGGCTCACATTTTCATCCACGTCCCCATTTAACATATGAGAACGCCAAGGCACAGAGAACTAAGCAAACCTATTAACACGCCTTATTCAGTCGCTCCAACAAGCCCGGGGCAAGCAATCCTGAGCGGCTCTCTGAGTCTGTCTTTCTGAGCTCTGTTTTCCCTCCTGATTCTTACCAGGATGCTGTCACCGGGAGCCTCAGATGTGAGGTCTCCCGCAGTAAGAGGGGGAGGTGGTCACATGCGGAAAGACAACAGTACTGTTTGCCCTGCAATGTTTACAGAGGACAGATTGTGCCAGATAGGTTCACAGCGCTGCTGACGGGCCTCTGAGAAAAGGCGGTGGGGGCGGGGGGGCTGGGGGGCGGTGGGCAGACGGCGGACACCCAGCTGAACTCGGTGTGTTTGGACGTTCAGCAAGACATTTGATGCCCATCAGGAAATTGTACTTGCAAATTCATTCAGACGGACTAAAGAGAAGATCAAGACTTTCCTGAATTGCAACACAAACGTGTCAGACAGGAGAAGAGGAACGAGGTGCAGAGAGAGAAACCTACAATTTGGAGGGCAGACCTGAGGGGTCAGCTGGGCCCCCAAGAAGCTGATACAGCTCCAAGAGCTGGATTTTTTGGGCAAAAAGGAAGGAGAAGAGTCTCCCCCTTGGAAGGAGGGGGTGGCTGGTCATAGGGCTCTCGAGAGATCTATGAACCCCCAAGGGCCTTCTCTGTAGGATGGGGTCAGCGGTGCTAATGGAGTTTATAGGGCTACTGCTTGGAGAAGTAGAAAAACGTTCAGAAGGCCCTCGGTAAATATCAAGTGCTGTACAAATGGCAACAATAATGCCACATTTTATTTAACGTCTTCATTAAGGACATAGAGCTCGGCAGGCAGGCTGTTAATGAAATCTGCAGAGAGTAGGAAATCAGATACCGCTGGTGACAGTGCAGCTCAGACAAGTAAACACCCAAGAGATACCACGAACGCAAACCTCCAGGACGGCAGGTCTGGTCCGTCTCTCAGTCGTCAAGCCTATGGGCTGAAGGGCCCGCCTTCGGGGATGGGTTGGGAGGTGGCTGGGGGAAATCACATTGAACTGTCTCCAATCCACTCCCCAGGTTTATCCAGGTAAAATCGGATTACAATGAACATCGGAAAGGACGCTAATTGAGGGATGCGAAAGCTGTCCTGGGGTCCACCCAAAATGCAGATCTGTGGCAGGAGTGTTGAGAACACCTCACTCCTAGATCTTAGGGACGGGGGTAACAGTTAGGGACATGACACAGTTGCATGACTTGGGAATCTCTCTGGAAAGTTGGGGAATTCCCCTACTTGTGACCCGGGCCTGCAGGCCTGGGTTCTAAGACACACATCCTGTTTGGACTCCTGGCTTCAAAGAGAACAAGTGTGAGCTTCTAAGACCATAGCTTGACTTGTGTAAGCATCAATGCCAAGAGAGCAAAACCCAGCGTTGAGAGCCTTGGGTACGCCCCCAGGACAACCCAAATCCGAGACTGGCAGGACATACTCTTCTTACCATGGCTTACAGGGCTCTTAATGATTCACATTATGTTCCAGCCTTACCGCTCACCACCCACAGACGACTCCAGCTGTGCGTGTCCAGATCCTGGACTGTACATACATGCTATTCTCTATGCCAGGAACAGTCTTCTTCCTCCTTCCTGCCTAACTAAATAGACTTCTCTTTTAGGTCTCAGCTATCCCACAGTTGCCCTGAATACTCATCTTCTGTGCACCAAGAGTATCTTATACTTTTCTAATTATCAGTTCAGTTCAGTTCAGTCACTTAGTCAAGTCCAACTCTTTGCGACACTATGAATCACATCACGCCAGGCCTCCCTGTGCGTCATTAACTCCCAGAGTTTACTCAAACTCATGTCCATCGAGTCAGTGATGCCATCCAGCCATCTCATCCTCTGTCCTCCCCTTCTTCTCCTGCCCCTAATACCTCCTGGCGTCAGGGTTTTTTCCAATGAGTCAACTCTTCACATGAAGTGGCCAAAGTATTGGAGTTTCAGCTTTAGCATCAGTCCTTCCTATTTCTCATTATATATCCTGACAATTATTTTGTGATGGCCTTCTTTGAGCTTGACACTGTGGAAAGGATATGTCATTAAACAAGATGTACACTATTCTTACCTCATCAGAGAAAGTGGTTCTCAAAACCTGGCTACATATTAGAACCACCTGGGAAGCTTTTTAAAACCATCACTACGAACAAAGCTAGTGGAGGTGAAGGAATTCCAATTGAGCTATTTCAAACCCTGAAAGATGATGCTGTGAAAGTGCTGCACTCAATATGCCAGCAAATTTGGAAAACTCAGCAGTGGCCACAGGACTGGAAAAGGTCAGTTTTCATTCCAATCCCAAAGAAAGGCAATGCCAAAGAGTGCTCAAACTATCGCACAATTGCACTCATCTAACATGCTAGTAAAGTAATGCTCAAAATTCTCCAAGCCAGGCTTCAGCAATACATTAACCATGAACTTCCAGATGTTCAAGCTGGTTTTAGAAAAGGAAGAGGAACCAGAGATCAAATTGCCAATATCTGCTGGATCATGGTAAAAAGCAAGAGAGTTCCAGAAAAACATCTATTTCTGCTTTATTGACTATGCCAAAGCCTTTGACTGTGTGGATCACAATCAACTGTGGAAAATTCTGAAAGAGATGGGAATACCAGACCACCTGACCTGCCTCTTGAGAAATCTGTATGCAGGTCAGGAAGCAACAGTTAGAACTGGACATGAAACAACAGAGGTTCCAAATAGGAAAAGGAGTACATCAAGGCTGTATATTGTCACCCTGCTTATTTAACTTATATGCAGAGTACATCATGAGAAACGCTAGGCTGGAAGAAGCACAAACTGGAATCAAGATTGCCGGGAGAAATATCAATAACTTCAGATATGCAGATGACCCCACCCTTATGGCAGAAAGTAAAGAGGAACTAAAAAGCCTCTTGATGAAAATAAAAAAGGAGAGTAAAAAAGTTGACTTAAAGCTCAACATTCAGAAAATGAAGATCATGGCATCTGGTCTCATCACTTCATGGGAAATAGATGGGGAAACAGTGGAAACAGTGTCAGACTTTATTTTGGGGGCTCCAAAATCATGGAAGATGGTGATTGCAGCCATGACATTAAAAGACGCTTATTCCTTGGAAGGAAAGTTATGACCAACCTAGATAGCATATTCAAAAGCAGACACATTACTTTACGAACAAAGGTCTGTCTAGTCAAGGCTATGGTTTTTCCAGTGGTCATGTATGGATGTGAGAGCTGGACTGTGAAGAAGGCTGAGCGCCAAAGAATTGATGCTTTTGAACTGTGGTGTTGGAGAAGACTCTTGACTTCTCTTCCAAGGAGAGTCCCTTGGACTGCAAGGAGATTCAACCAATCCATTCTGAAGGAGATCAGTCCTGGGTGTTCAATGGAAGGACTGGTGCTAAAGCTGAAATTCCAGTACTTTGGCCACCTCATGCGAAGAGTTGACTCATTGGAAAAGACCCTGATGCTGGGAGGAATTGGGGGCAGGAGGAGAAGGGGACAACAGAGGATGAGATGGCTGGATGGCATCACTGACTCAATGGACGTGAGTTTGAGTAAACTCTGGGAGTTAGTGATGGACAGGGAGGCCTGGCGTGCTGTGATTCATGGGGTCGCAAAGAGTCGGACATGACTGAGTGACTGAACTGACTGACTGACTGACCACTGCAATTTAATTGGTCTGCAGTGGGGCCCTGATAGTATTTTTTAAAAGTAATTCTCAACAATGGCAGTCTTTGCGATTAAATACTAATGATGTGTATTTTCATCCCAGTCCAATTAGATCAAAATATCTGGGAGTGGGAACTGGACATACTTTTTTTTTTTAAGTTCCCAAAAGATTCTAATGTTTGGTCAGAGCTGAAAGGCAACAGGCTAGAGCAAAGAATAGATATTAAATACTTATCCTGCTGCTAAGAGTGGCCTGTTCATTTACCTACATCCCTGCTAATTTATTAACTCCATAAAAGCAAGGATCTTCTCTAAGACACTGTTTTCAGTACTTGGCATTGTACCTGGCCCACAGTAGGGAATCACTAAATATTTGCTTGAAGAAGGAAGGACAAACTCTGAAGTATCCTGGTTCAGTGGTATATTAGTGTAGGAAGGCTACATAGCAAGAACCACAAACTGGGGGACACTGAAGTCTCACGGTTCTGGAAGCTAGAAGCCTGAGACCAAGGTGTGGCCAGTCTTGGCTCCCTCTGAGGGTTGCAAGGGAGAATCTGACCTTTCCCTCTCTCCTAACATCTGGTGGTATGCTGGTAACAGCTGGCATCCCTCAGCCAGTAGGTACATCACTCTGATCTCTGCTTTCAGCTTCATCTGGCTGAAAGCCCACACTGTCCCTGAGTGCATGTCTGTCTCTGGATCTAAATGTCCCCTTTTTATAAGAACACCAGTCACACTGGATCAGGACCCAACCTAATGATCTCAGATTAAGTCAATCACCCACAAAGACCATCCTGAAATAAGGCCACATCCACAGGTACGAGGGGTTAGCACATTGGCATCTTCCGGGGGGACGTACAAATCCCATAGCAAGTGGGATGCTCTTTCTTAAGCTCGGAGAAGGAGAGAAAGGAGGACACACTCTTAATTATCTTGGTTGAGTGGGATGTTGTCCTCTCCTGGATCACAGCTCCCTGTTCTAATTTGTCTGCACTCAGAACTTCTTCCAGTAGCTCTCTGCTAAGCAAAAAAGGCACAAAGTGGGCTTTCCCTTGGCAAAATATGAATTAGCAAAGACTGTCCGCCCTCTCTCCTCCCAAGGCACCTTGCCTATATTCAGTTCTGAATTGGACGAAGGTATTCAGCTGTCTGCTGCATCCAAACATGAAATAATAGAATTTTTTATAAAATACTATTGCATGATTTAGTGTAATGTATTGCCCTCTTGGGGATACTGGATAGTTAACTGAATTTTCATTGAAAACACACACGCACACACACACACACACACACACACACTAGCAATACCTCAGAAGCTAAATCCCTAAGGATAGAAATATAGCCATTTTGTCAGGGGAGGTACAGAGAACTGTTGTTGTTATTTGGTTGCTAACTTGTGCCCAACTCTTTGTGACCCCATGGACTATAGCCTGCCAGGCTCCTCTATCCATGGGATTTTCCAGGCAAGAATACTGGAATGGGTTGCCATTTCTTTCTCCAGAGGATCTTCCAGACCCAGGGATTGAACCCAGGTCTCCTGTATCACAGGTGGACTCTCTTACTGCTAAGCCACTGGGGAAGCCCTATAGATAAAAGGAGGGAGGGTAAAAGTGGACTCTGTGGCAACACGCTCCTCATCTGACCCACCCTCTTTGTCTGTAAGACAGGAAGCCGTATAGGACTTGGCCAAGTAAAGGTTTATTCTAGGTCCATCTAGAAAAGAGAAAAACTTTAGCAAATATAAGCTCCATTCCACATTTGATCCTGATGTGATCAATGGATCATTACCATATTCTGTGAAGTGGCTCTTTTTCCCAGTGGCACCTCAGAGCTTGACCTCTGCTCACCACACAAGTTGACTCTCTTCCTGAGTTTCCACCTAACAGCAAATCTTCTCTGGACTTCACCTACTTGTATCTAATGCCACTGGGTATTAGCCCCAGTTCCACTCAGTAAGTCCACTAACTGCTCTGAAGCTGCAGCTGCCAACTTGGGGTGGGCATACAAATTGTGAGTACTTTTATGTTTTCAGGGACTAGAGTTTAATTAAACAAGCATCAACACTTCAGCTGTTCTCACCAAGGTTTTCAGCCCTTGTTCTTATGACTGACAGCTGCCAAGGAGGATGATATTATGGGGGATATAAATGATCCTGTAGATCTTCCTCAGAGCAAGAAAAAAGTACTTGACGAGGAGTCATAAATTTGTGACCTGGATCTGTCACCAGCTGGGTATCATCAAGAAAATCACTTCTACTACCCTTATCCTCAGTGTTCTCAGATGTTAAATGGGGATAATAATAGCCAGGCACACGTCTAAATGCCTTACAGCCCTAGAAGTGGTACTGTTATTTAAACATCTACTTAAATATTAGAAGATTGAAGCCCATAGAATTAGATTGCTGTGTTCCCACTACTGGTGATGAGTGAGTTGAACTTTGAACCAGGTAATCTGGCTTCAGCTTCTTGCCCTTTAACCACTATGCTATAATAATGGCATAATAATAACAGTAACTACTTCCCCAGAAGTAGTGAAGATTAAATAAGATAATATACTTGAGAACTTGGCAAAATATTTAGCAAACATCAGCTGTTTTATCATATCTTAGAGTAGGATGTTAATAAATGCTGAGTAGGTGGGCAGCTGGATACGTTCCCCAGAAGCACCTGTGAGTCTTTTCCTGAGGATGCAGTCCATTGTTTACTGCTGCTACTGCTAAGTTGCTTCAGTCGTGTCCGACTCTGTGAGATCCCATAGACGGCAGCCCACTAGGCTTCCCCGTCCCTGGGATTCTCCAGGCAAGAACACTAGAGTGGGTTGCCATTTCCTTCTCCAATGCATGAAAGTGAAAAGTAAAAGTGAAGTCGCTCAGTCGTGTCCGACTCTTAGCGACCCCATGGACTGGAGCCTACCAGGCTCCTCCATCCATGGGATTTTCCAGGCAAGAGTACTGGGGTGGGGTGCCATTGCCTTCCCCGAAGTTTACTAGGTTTCCACTATTTCCTCGACTTGATGGAGAAATGTGAAAGGGACAATACCACGTAAGTCCAGAGAAAAATACCCAGCTGAGCTGGTGCAGAATCCCCTTCTGATGCCTGCAAGATAATGCTAGTCTTAAGAAGAGCCAAAGTGGAAAAACTTTCTGATCTGAATCCAGATTCCCTATCTAGATACTCTTGTTGCTGTTCAGTCACTCAGTTGTGGCCGACTCTATGGCCCCATGGACTGCAGCACGCCAGACTTCCCTGTCCTTCACCAACTCCCGGAGCTTGCTCAAACTCATGTCCATCGAGTCGGTGATGCCAACCAACCATCTTGTCCTTTTCTCCTTCTGCCCTCAATCTTTCCCAGCATCAGGGTCTTTTCCAGTGACCTGGCTATTTGTATCAGGTGGCCAAAGTATTGGAGCTTCAGTATCAGGCCTTCCAATGAGTATCTGGGGTTGATTTCCTTTGGGAAAGACTGGTTGGATCTCCTTGATACTACCTTGATCTCTATAGATACTACCTTGTCTAAAAGGCTGCCATCTTGGCTTAAGGATTCCCCTCTGCTTGCCCAGGCAGGGCTCTTAAAATACAGATGCCCACCAGGAGAAAACCTGCATTAAGTCCCATCTGCTGCAGTATAAGTCAGTTCATTGCAGTCTTTTTTTGGGAGAATCGCATGTGTGAGCTATGGATATCTATAGAGAAAGAGAATATGAAAAAAAAAAAAAGTAAAACAGCTCAAACTTTGCTTGTTTCCACAACTTGGGTTTGGGCCATCCTGGTTTCAAGCCCATTGATTTTGCTTCTCATTTCAGACTATCATGGAAGGCAATGCAGAGCCCAGAAGAGAACTAAATTTATAGAGCACAGATCAAGTGTTAGGCATGGGGCAATGTGATTTCTCCAGGATTTCTCCCTTTGATCCTCATGGTAATTTTGAAACGTAGATATTCTCCACTCCCACACCCATCACCTGTTTTGGTTTGGTTTTTTAACAGATAGAAACAGGTCAGAGATGTAAAGCAATCTGCTGAGGCCCCATAAACTGTCATGGGCACAACCGAGACTAGAACTGGGATGCGTCCCATTCTGAAGCTTGTTCTCTGCACGCACGAGCCACCGGCCCTCTCACAGCCCCAGGACTCCTGGGTGGCAGGGTGGGATACCAAGGGGGAGGTCCTACAAACTAGCTGAGGACAGAGCCCAGAAGCCCAGTGCCACGTCTGGCCCCTTCTCTGCCCTCAACACTCATGCAAACGCAGAACTCTAGAGACGAAAGAAGTGGCAGCAGCTGAGCCAAAGCCCCAAGAGTGCGCACCTTTGCTTTCACACGCACACACTTTCTCTTTGCCTCTCTCTCTCCCTCTCCATCGAGCACCATCATCTGAAGCTTGGATTGCACTGCCAGCCAGGCTCCTGTGTGGCTGAGAGGAAAGTTATTTACAGCAAGGTCTGGCCTCTCGCGCCACCATGTAATTCAAGGCAATTGCACTTCCAAATAGATCTTTTTTGGAGAAAATCAACAGTGGCTTTGCTTTCAATCTGCTGGAAAATGAAGTCCTGGGAATGTGTTACATAAGTCCCCAGCAGCCGGAGCAAGGAGGGCAGGAGCCCAGGGCCCTGCCAAGACAAAAGGGGGCTCTGGTGCCTCCATGCCTGCCCTGCTGCAGGCTGTGGCTTTTGCGGGGAGTGAACCACAGCACCAGGGAGGGAGAAGGTGTGATTGCAGCCTGCCAAAACCATCAGCTGGGGCTTTGGGGAAGAAATGGGAACCAGAGAGCCACAGAACACACAGATCTCCCTGATGGGGGAGATCAGAGTGTCTGCTTCACTCACTCATCCTCAGTGGAATCTAATGCAAGGTGGTAACAGCCACCGCCCTGCATCGCATACACACACACACACACACACACACACACAGCAATAACTATGCCCCAAAGTTTTTCTTTCTTTTTAATGTTTATTTTCCATTACAAAAGTAATCAAATCTCACTCAAGACAATGTGAAAATACAGAAACACAGAAAACTAAATTGTCTACAACTCCATCACCCAAGCACAGTCATCATTAACGTTCTGAGGGATTTTCTTTCAGTCTTTGTTTTCATCCATTTTTAGCTTAAAAAAAAAAATGATTCCTGATGAGCTTTCCAAAATTCCTCAGGCATTCACCTCTGGGACCTTCTGTCAAGACTCTGATTGACGCAAACTCAAGAGTTTTAAGAGGCTGGATGGTAAACTGATTGGCTGGATAACTATCCAGTGGCCTGTTAGGTCATGGAGAAAGACGACAGTGGGGGAAAAGGAGCACTAAATGGTCAGTCGGGACATGCTCATTCCAGCCCCATTTCCACCGCTATTGACTGTAGGACAAGGGGTATGTTCTGTGTTCCTTTTTGGCCTTATTTGCATCATCCATATTAAGAAATATAAGGAAGTATTCATTAGGAGACCTTGTATTTCTTATATTTTCTGAGAAAATCACTTCCTCTATCTATATATAAGTATTTTCATCTGCACAATGAGAATATCAATAGCTGTGCTCCAAAACTTCTCATAGCTCTTGTGAGGGTCAAATTAAATGGTGCATAAAAATGGCTTTGCTAACTGAAGAACCATAAAAAAGGAAAGCTATTGTTATGACTTTTAAAGAGAAAAATACCTGAGCCACATATCTTGTGAAAATACAAGGATAGTGAGATGAGGTGATCCAGGAAAGAAACAGAGAGAGGTGCTATCTCTGCAATTCAGACAAGAAATTTGGAAAAATAGAGGGGGAGCAGAGAGAGCAAGGAATGAAAGAATACAAAAGACAGTGACTTCATTTTAGCCCACTTTGTCTAAAAAGGCACCAGTTGCTCACCCTCTAAGAATCCAGGTAGGAGATACAAATGTGGGGGGTGTGATCTGAGTTTGGTTCTGCACCTTAGCAGGAACTTAGAGGAAGTTGAAGGACCTCTATTTCATCTCAGTGGAAACCTTCCCAAAGGGTGACGTTCTCCAGCCTGTAGAATGGAGTCTGCTTTACGTTTTTATATCGTGAACGGACGGAGGAGAGGATAAAGAGAGGACAGCATTGAACCACATAAAACACAGATGAGACCTACCCATCAGAAGTGCGTGTATACTAGTTGCTCAGTTGTATCAGATTCTCTGCAACCCCACGGACTGTAGCCCACCAGGCTCCTCTGTCCATGGAATTCTCCAGGCATGAATACTGGAGTGGGGAGCCATTCCCTTCTCCAGGACAAATCAATTTGGGGGATCCCCAGGAGCAAAGCTGCCAGACCGTGGAATCAGTGACAGTGAGCCACCTTCTGGTGGGCTTAGATATTGCACAATTTCCTGTGTCCATGAATTCTAACTTTAGTCCCTGTTTAGAAGCCAATGACACCCCACTCCAGTACTCTTGCCTGGAAAATACCATGGACGGAGGAGCCTGGAAGGCTGCAGTCCATGGGGTCGCTGAGGGTTGGACACGACTGAGCGACTTCACTTTTGCTTTTCACTTTCCTGCATTGGAGAAGGAAATGGCAACCCACTCCAGTGTTCTTGCCTGGAGAATCCGAGGGACAGGGGAGCCTGGTGGGCTGCCGTCTATGGGGTCGCACAGTCAGACACGACTGCAGTGACCTAGCAGCAGCAGCAGCAAAGCTTATAAGGTATCTTACCTTACTAGTTCCATGGAATCTCCAAGACCAAAAGCAGGACAGGAAAAACTACTACAATGATGAAACATGTCTTCAGCAGTTCCCACTTTCTTATTCAATTTGTTTTCTCCCGGTTTTCCCTTCTACCCTCATTTGCCACCTGAGCCCAGTGCTCTTAATTCATATATTTGTACTCATGCCTACCAGGTCAGTTTCAAATATTTCTATTAGAAAGAAGGCCTAAGGGAATGGGCATAACATCCACCTTATACATGCATTCAAATGGGTGTTGGGCCTCGACTGTGTGCAAGATATGATCCCATTTCCAAAATCTCATCATCTCTTGAGGAAAGTAAAAAAATATGTACTAAAATAACTACCCGACCATAGTTAAAGGAAACAATCAGATGAACAGTAAAGACAACAGAGTCTCTAGGAATTCTGGAAGAAAAAAGTCACTCATGATTGGGGTAATTAAAGAAGGTGGTATGTGTGTTACGCAGGGCAGTAGGGTGTGCAGACTTCCGTGATTGTGGCACGTGGGCTCAGGAGTTGTGGCTCTAGTGTGTGGGCTCAGTAGCCCACGCTCCGCAACAAGAGAAGCCACTGCAACGAGAAGCCTGCACACCACAACGAAGAGTCGCCCCTGCTCACCACAAGCAGAGAAAGCCCACACATAGCAACGAAGACCCATTGTGGCCAAAATAAACAAACAAATAAATATTTTGAAAGGAGGTGGTGTTTGACCTGATAGTTGAAGATTTTAACAGGAGAATGGAGAAGAAGGTATACCTAAAAGGGACATAGCACACAGAGTACAGAACGGGGAAAAGTTAAGACTCACTCACGGGGTACTTTGACCACAGCATGTCTGAGAATAATGACAACTATTGTTTACATGACTTTCAGTTCAGTTCAGTTGCTCAGTCGTGTCTGACTCTTTTGCGACCCCATGGATTGCAGCACGCCAGGCCTCCCTGTCCATCACCAACTCCTGGAGGTCACCCAGAGTCACGTCCATCGAGTCAGTGACGCCATCCAGCCATCTCATCCTCTGTTGTCCCCTTCTCCTCCTGCCCCCAATCCCTCCCAGCATCAGAGTCATTTCCAATGAGTCAACTCTTTGCATGAGGTGGCCAAAGTACTGGAGTTTCAGCTTTAGCATCATTCCTTCCTACATGACTTTAGGAAGCCTCTTTTAAGAAATTTTATCTTCTCAACCATCTCCTAAGGCTGGTATTATTACTATTGAGCCCATTTTCCAGATTGAGAAACTGAGTTTAGAAGAGATTAAATTATTTGTTTTATGAAAATTCTATAGCTAGAAAGAGAACCTAGACCCAAGGATTTAATATCCATCTCCCAGCCCATAGGAAATATGATTAACTAAAAAAGGGAGAATGCAACCATTCTGCAAAGGGCAAGAAATACCAAGCTATAATATCAGGCTAATGGTGAGGTTTCAGGCCCTGTGGCAGTACAATAGAGCTTCCCTGAGGGGCTGGTGGAGGTAACAAGATATGATCTTCTTTGTCTGACCTCTTTCGAGAAAGAGGCTGCCTCCTCACTGGTCATTTTCTTTCTTCTTCTTAGAGACACACCCTGAGCTATACGACTACACAGGAGCTGGCAAAAAACAAAGAAAACTTATTTCTTTGTTTTTCCAGTGAATTTATCAGTTTGTTTGATTTCCTGTTCACTGCTTTGTATTTTATTAGGCCTTAGGGTGCCTCAGTAAATTAAGATGATATAGTCGAAATGTATGATTAAAAGACTGAGCAACAATAATAACAGCATACGCATACTGTGCATTCATACCCTACTCAGCATCTGTTATATCATTTACTCACACAAAATCAGCAGCACTGCAAAACAGGAAAGACAGAATGTAGCAATCCAGATTGACCAGCAGGAAAGCTGAAACAGAAAGGCTAGGTGGTTTGCCTGGGGCCACACAGCAAGTTATTAGAACTTCACTCAGATCCTTCAATTCCCAAGCCAGCCTGCTATTCACAGTAGTTCAGTCTCTGGGCTCAGACAAGCTATGGAGATGAGTGGTACCATGCGGTACCATCTGCTTCTGCCTACCAGGGGCTCTGATTTCAGCACCATGGACAGAGGCGCCCAGGCCAGAAGCTATTCTTTAATGGCATACAATGTTAGTTTCCAAACTTCACAAACTGAATTCTGGAATGTTGAACTATGTCATGCACCACAGGAATATTGCATGAGTGCCTAAAAGTGATGGCAATAATAACCACTTAGAAACAAGTCAGAGTCTGGAACAAAGATCTTTACAAGCCTTACCTAGGTTGAAGCAAATGCAACCTTTAAACAGAACAGCTACTCATTCCTCATAAAGCCTGAAATTAATTAATAATCAGTAACATTTATCCTAGTATTCAAATACCAAACTGCCACCAGTTAAGTAACTTTGTTTTCCCTCTTCACAACCCAAACTATCAAATGTGAAAATAATAGCAATATCAATAATGTCTACAGAGTTATTGTTTTATGTCAGGGCATGGGCTAGGCACCTAAATACTATGTCACCATTTGATCCTTTTAGTGGTATATATGAAACGTATCTAGGAGATAGAGGCTGTACGCAAAGTATTTGGGAAAATAAAGATGCTAGATTGAAAGACAGACCAAGTCTGGAGTCACACAATTCTGCTTCAAGTCCCAGATCTGCCTCTCACTAGCTGTGTGATTTTGGACACTTGTTTCACTGCCCTGAGTCTAAGCTTCTGCCTATGTAAAATTCCAGAATCATACTCTCTTCATAGGGTTTCTTTATGTGCATAAATAATGTGCATAAAGCCCAGAGCACTAAGCTGGGCACACAGTAACTATTCAACAGATACTATTGTATAAGTTCTCTCCCTCTATCTTGTATGTGTACCTTTGGTTTATCTTTAGACTCCTCTTCCCAGGGATTACCTCCAACTCCTTGACTTGATATCAAGATAAAAATAAAATTTGGGAAAGAGGAGAGAGTATGTTAAATGAAATTCAGCTCACAGATCTGAAGAGAGTAGGACTTGTATTGAGTTAAAAAATGATAATGCCTCTAATGGGAGTCTCTGAGGGTATAAGGAAGGGAAAGACAGTGGGTGCAGTGTGTATGATGGTTATGTCAGTTCTATACACACTGTCAAACCTACAGTGTCTGACCACAGACGGCAATGGAAACAGAGACTATAACAAAGCTATAAGCCAGTGAACATCATTCCTGCCTTGGCCTCCCACTCATATCATTTTCAACGTAACTTCACAACCTAAGCAGGGAAGGGGCTAAAAGTGAGGATTTTTTTTTTTTTTTTTTTGCCAGAACCATAGGCACAACTTCCAACATTCACCCTTATCTGCAAACATCAACTCATCTTCACCTACCCTTCCTAATATAAGCTTTAGAATCTACCGTCCCATTGAGAAGAAGAGATTCCTCCAAACAAAACTGATGCAAGAAGGAAATGTCTCTGGAGAAATGGAATCTAAACGAGCTTGGCTGTTGCATCTGTTCTTTCCACCACCACTCACTGATTATCACAAGAAATAGTTAAAAGTCTCCCCCCACGTCAAGAAATTTGCAACTAGCGAGGGACATGCCACTAGAGCCTTTAATAAAAATGTTTTAATAAATTTGCTTTGGTGAATGCTTTAATAAAAATGTTCCCATGGCACTATGCATGATGATGGGGAAGTTTAATGCCAACCAGCCCCATCCAGGAATATTTCTTGACCCATTGCATATATAGATAGCACAGCTATCTACATAGAACCACTTAAGTTCCTTGGCACCCTCCTGAAACTCTACTTGTCCAGGGTAATCAGGATCTCTACCTCTTCTCACACCCCAGGCCCTCTGACTGCACTCCAATTCAAAACACAACATATGTTTATGTCTGAAAGGAAACCTAGATATCATCTTGCCTGACCTTTTCATCTTACAAACTGAATTCCAGAGAGGGACTAACTTCTCCCAGGTTGCAAAGCTGGTGGATCAAGAACTAGGACACAGGTCTCCCAATAACTATAAAGGAAACTATGGTAAGTTTCAAGTGTTTTCATATCTCATATGTGGTTCTTTGACCTCCTTGGTGAATTTACAATTCTGTCTCCTTTGTAAACCCATGTCCCCACAAGTCCCTCCACTGCTATGCAAAGCCAAACAAGATGACCAGGAATGTTAGGTGGCTGAGACTCAGCTCTGGGTTTTAATTCAAGGAGTACTGAGAAAATTTCCTCTGTCTGTACTCTAATGCTGCTGCTGCTGCTGCTGCTGGTAAGTCACTTCAGTCATGTCCGACTCTGTGCGACCCCATGGACTGCAGCTTACCAGGCTCCTCCATCCATGGGATTTTCCAGGCAAGAGTACTGGAGTGGGTTGCCATTGCCTTCTCCTGTAACTGCATGCTGCTGCTGCTGCATCACTCTAGTCGTGTCCGATTCTGTGTGACCCCATAGACGGCAACCCACCAGGCTTCCCGTCCCTGGGATTCTCCAGGTAAGAACACTGGAGTGGGTTGCCATTTCCTTCTCCAATGCATGAAAGTGAAAAGTGAAAGCGAAGTCGCTCAGTCGTGTCCGACTCTAGCGACCCCATGGACTGCAGCCCACCAGGCTCCTTCTAGGCAAGAGTACTGGAGTGGGTTGCCATTGCCTTCTCCTGTAACTGCATAGTGATACACTAATTCAAACTTACTGCTATGGGGGAAAAACACCATTTAATGAGACATGAAGACAAAGCACAAACCCAACTAAGGAGATACACCAACCTGCAGTGTATTACATATCCTGGGTAGTCTTTTTTTCTTCATTGGTATATAATTGCTTTACAATGTTGTGTTAATTTCTGCTGCACCACAACGTGAATCAGCTATATGTATACACATATCCCCTCCCTGGAGCCTCCCTCCCACCACCACCCCCATCACAACGTCTAGGTCATCACAGAGCACCGAGCTGACCTCCCTGAACTTTATAGCAGGTTCCTACTAGTTATGTATTTTACACGTGGTAGTGTACGTAGCCTTTATCAAAGCCTCCCGAAATGATAATGGGCATCAGATCCATAAGCAGTAGGACAGAGGGGAAACCTCTTGGGTCTCGCACTACACTGCTGGTCAGGTTCTATGCAAACTCCTCCATCCCTTATTACTGAACGACTGGGAGAAAACCCGTTCCCTGGAACTGCATATTCTGTGCTCTGTTGGCAATTGGGAATGACAGTTTTGCTCTTCTTGATTAATCCTTATATTTTGGCTCTTCACAAGCTATATTTGCCCCCAGGGCCCCTAGGGAAGCAGCATGATGGGGCATAGAGTGCTGACTGGCACAGGAGTCAGGCATCCTGGGTAGAAAGGTTTCTCAGCTATGTAACCCACAGCAGGTAGAGCTCCCTAGGTCGGCATTTCCTCGTCAGTTTACCAACCTGATTGGGTTGTTGTAAGAATCAAATAATATATTTAAGTAAAGGAACTGGCTTATATTGAAAAGTGAAAGTTGTGTCTGACTCTTGGTAACCCCATGGACTGTACAGTCCCTGGAATTCTCCAGGCCAGAATACTGGAGTGGGTAGCCATTCCCTTCTCCAGGGGATCTTCCCAACCCAGGGATCGAACCCAGGCCTCCCAAATTTCAGGCAGATTCTTTACCAGCTGAGCCACAAGAGAAGCCCAAGAATACTGGAGTAGGTAGCCTATCCTTTCTCCAGGGGATCTTCCCAACCTAGGAATCGAACTGGGGTCTCCTGCATTGCAGGTGGATTCTTTACCAACTGAGCTATCAGAGAAGCCCTGGCTTATATTGGAGTTAATAAGTATTGGTTTACTGGCATCTGAATATTCATTTCCTCTGTTCAAATCCTTAGCTTCCCCTTTGCAAAAAGAACATCTTCCTATTCTCCAGAAAATAATGTGACAGAACTACTAAATTTTCCTGAGATAAAGGTATGATTTACAATAGAAGCATAACTTTAATAGCAGAATTAATCATGTGTGGGTGAGAGGAAGGAAATAAATGATGACTAAGTGCCTACTATGTACCAGTCATCTGAAGCACACTGTTTAACATAATCTTGTGTTCCTCCTGGGAGAGTGTATGTTACTCTTCCATTTTACAGATATGGATTGGCAAGGTTAGATAAACTCAGACCAGCGTAGATTAAGCAGCAGCCTTAAGAAGTGAAGCTATCTGTGAGACTCCAAAGCCATTTTTCTTTCCATTTACACAACACTCTTAGCTGAGGAGCAGAATCAGCCACTGAAAGTTTTAAGGAGAGAGCACACCAACATAAACCATGCTAAACGGGGTGACTCTCCCTGCGTCCTCCTGACCCAGTGATCTTCCTTTCATTGGAATTTTAGATGCTCAGGTGATGGATTTATGCCAGTGACCACCAGAGGGGGATAACAGCTGGCAAAGTGCAGGCTGCATGCACGTGCATGCATGGAAAAGCATACACACACATACACACACATTTCTCTAGTAGCCTACCCAAATAATAACAGAGGAGTAAGGCACACAGAGAGTCCTTTTAAAACAAAGACCCTTGAATATTTACTCAGTATTGACCTTCCAACTATGGCGATGCCTGCACTTAACCACACAGGGCCTGGTGCAGAAGTAACAGGACTTGGACTGTGTGAAATAGAAGAGGAATCAGGGGTCATAAACAACAGTCTGGAAGGAAGGGTCCAGAGTACCCACACTGGTATTTTTATGTGTTCCTCCTGCTCTCCCAGGCCCACCAGCCTGTTATTAGTTTCCAGGAGCTGCTATAACAAATTATCACAAACTGCGAGGCTTGAAACAACAGAAATTTATTTTCTTACAATTCTAGAGGACACAAGTCTGAAATCAAGGTGTTGGCAGAGCTACTGCCTCTGGAGGCTCTCAGGGAGGATCCTTCCTTGTCTCTTTCAGCTTCTGGTGGCTGTCAGAATTTCTTGGATTTATTGGCTTGTGACCACATCACTGCGATCTCTACCCCCATCTTCATCCCAATTTCTTTCCTGTCTGACAAATCTCCCCTGTGTGTCTCTTATAAGGAGACTTGTCACTGGATTTAGGGCTCATCTGATCATCTCTTCATCTCAAGATCCTTAGCTTAATCACACCTGCAATGACCGATTACCAAATAAGGTAATATTCATAGGTTTCAAAAATTAGAATGCACCATATCTTCTGGGAAATCACCATCAAACCCACTAAAGAGTCAAACCAAACAAATCCAAAGACACAGAACCACGTGGATTGTGTGATGCCATGTTGTGTGAGACACACAGATGGGAAGATAGCCCTTGACCCAAAGAAGGGAGAGGATGTGAGAAACAGCACTCCCAAACACAGAAAGCAAGGTTCACTCTGCCTGGGGAAGACAGCAGGAGAGCTTCTTTGAGGGGAAGCATTTGAACTGGGCCTTGAAGGGTGGGTTTGTTAAGGAGTAGTTGGAAAGGAAAGAGAAGGAAATTCTGATGGAAGAAACAGCAAGAGCAAAGATAAACAGGTTGCCAAGGGGTCCTGGGGGTAGAAAACAGGGAGAAGAATAGATGCGAAGAGGGAATATATATCTAGGTGGGAGACTAAAGGTAGAAGCACCTCACCCAGGGCCCCAGGGTGAAGCAGAGAGAAAACAGAAGAGCAACCACAGTAGGGGGCTGATTCCACTTCACTGCCCGCTCTGACCTGCTTTACTGTGGAAGACCCTTGCTCTCTTAAGTCCCCGCTCCAGTGGTTGAAAAGAATAGCTATTCTGCCTGTCCAAGCTACTCCTGAAACACAAGCCCTGCCATGGGTAGTTTTGCACACACCACCACCCCGCCCTCTTGGGGATGCAAACAGTCCTGTAGAGAGGCACAGCCGCAAGGATGGGAGCCAGCACACTGAAGACAGACAGAGAGACAGATTGTCAAGCATGCAATGCCCTGCAGAAAACGCAGCAGCTCCAGCCGATCCCAGTGCCTCAGGACACAGACAGTTGGACCTAGTTAATTGAAATAGAGGCTTCAGGCAATAGGATTTATCCAAACAGCAAGAAAATAGCAGGAGGATGCTAGCAGCATGCAAATAGTTGAGGTGGGAGGCCTTGAAGATCATCATTCAGATGGGGGCGGTCCAGGGACCAACACTGTCACTCACACACCAGCACCCCCACTCTAACCCCTTCCTCACATCCTCAGGGCTCTCTTCTCCCCATTCCATGCCTCCTGGACAAGCCCGATTTGCTCTAATAAAAGTGGCCTCAGCCCCAGGGAAACTGGGGGAAGAATACAGTTGATTTCACCTCTTTAACCCTGAAACTAGGAAAACAGCAAATGCTGACTGTCTTCCCAAGGGAGAATCCCAGAGCTTTATCTCATGCATTGCACGACCTCTGGGAACCCCTGCATAAGTGAGATAAACCCCCTGTGCCCAAGAGGAAACCTACTTATCTCCCAACAAAGCATTTTCATAATTACTTTTTTTTTTTTTTTCTCAGGGAAGGGAGTATTTTTAAAAAATAATAGCTCCAATAACAGTAATAATAATCATCAACTGATGCCTAACCCTGGCCAAGACTTCAGGGAAAGAGGTATGGGGGCCTGCAGGGCAAGATCGTGCTGGGATGTGGGCAACTCATGTGACAGGGCTGGGCAGCTCCCCCAAGGGTCCTCAGCCCTGCGTCTGGTTTGAGAGATACGGCTGCCACCTCTCTTCATACAGAATAAACAAATGATTAACTGTCTCATTAGCGACTGTGCGGGAAGACACACGACGCACGTCCCGGCGGGTGGTGCAGCCAAGAGATTTATGTTATTTAACAATAAAAGCAAAACAAACGTGGCCTTCCCACCCACTGCCTGCCTGCATGGGGCCTCTCGCACTAGAGCAGGGCAGTGGCACCTGGCCAGGACAAGGATTCCGGCCGGAAGGAGGGAGTAGGTGCTGGACCACCTTCCTGGCCTTTTCAGGGCTGGGGTTAGGATAGGAGGAGGGGTGAGGGCAGGGGTTGGAATGGAAGAATAGAGAGGGAAAGAGACTGTCCAGAAATGCAACACCAGTTACTCAGGAGCTATGTGTGGGTGTTCACATCCTGGGAAAGAAAACACAACTAGAAGTCAAGAGACCCGAATTTCAGCCAGAGCTCTGGCCCTACCAACATGTGTGACAAGTTTGGCAAATTCTGCCTCAGCTACCACATCTATAAAATGGGCAGATGAGTGTTTTAAGTACCATGAGAATGCATGTTGTGGTTATTGCCGCCTTTTCATCACACAGAATAGCTGTGTGATGAGAAATCAAACTCTGAATCCAGACTCTCTGGGGTCGAATCTCAGCTCTACTATAATACCTACTAGTTACATGAGCACAGACAATTAGTTCCTTCTTGCGGGCTGTAGAGTGGGTATGCCCATTACATTTACCTCTTGGGATTACAAAAAAGTAATTCCTCAAGAGCACTCTACAATGCCTGGCAGAGAGGGGAAGGCCTTCAAAGTATTGCAGATGTTAACATATTTATCCTTCTTCTTCACCAGTGCTGTCATTTGGAACAATCTAGAATTACACTTCCAAGAATTCCAGTTGTAAATTCAACCTCTAAGCTTTTCTCTATTTTTCCTTCCTATCCCAAAGAAAGTATTCCAACTTTTCCCAGGGACATGAGTCCTTCTTCCTCAGCTGGGATTTTAATCCAAAATGATCCAGTCCTTTCCCTGTCTTCAGATCCTTTTACTCCACTGGGTCCCCTCTTCCTATAAACATGCTCAAGCCTCAAGCATTCTGCAAACAATCCTCTGTCAGTCTTGGCTCTCCACAAGCCAGCATCCCTCCTCTTGCTTTTCCCTCTGAAGACAGTAATCTTCATTCCCTGCCTCTCTCTCTTACAACTTTCATCCGCTCTCCTGGTTCCCATGCCCCATCACTTTGCTGGTGACAGAAGGTTCCAAACATGTCCAGCCTGTCAAGCTTATCCCAGGACCTCTCTCCAGGCTTCAGCTGGAGTTCTCAGTGAGAAAGAGCTTTCTAAAAATAGATCTGTTTGCAGAATTACTTTATCCTCTGCATAGTCTCTAGGCTTCAAACCTGTGCTCTCCTACTTACCTCCCCATTACAATTTTTCAGTGGCTTCTCATTGGTTACATTGTACTTGAAAGTCACCTGGGGAACTTACTAAAATGCATATTCCTGTCTTCACCCTAAACAATTTATGATACTTATTCCCAGTAAGTCTAAGAGACTGTATTTTTAACAAGCACCCTGGAGGATTTCAATACTAATTCTCCACAAATGACACTTCCAGAAACTCTGGATGGAAACCACAGCTGGTTGTTAAGAACGTGGACTTTGAAATCAAGCTACCTGTGGGTTGAATACTGACTCTTCCAGAGTCAGCCATGCCTACCAGCTCGAGGCCTTTCTCTCTGTGCCTTGGTTTCTTCATCTAATGTGTAAGGGTGGTAACATCAATACCACCCACATGTCCGATGCTTATCACACATCAGGCACCATGAGGAATGCATTAAAGGCATAGATTCTTGCAATCATAACAAGCATATGAACTGGATGCTGCTGTTAAGTCCATCTCCCAAATGAGGAAACTGAGGCACAGAGAGAAGGAGGAATGTGCCCAAGCCTGCAGAGCTAACAAGTGACAGAGCTGAGTTTTGTATTCAGGCAGTACTCTTGCCTGGAAAATCCCATGGATGGAGGCACCTGGTGGGCTGCAGTCCATGGGGTCGCTAAGAGTCGGACACGACTGAGCAACTTCACTTTCACTTTTCACTGTCATGCATTGGAGAAGGAAATGGCAACCCACTCCAGTGTTCTTGCCTGGAGAATCCCAGGGATGGTGGAGCCTGGTGGTCTGCCGTCTGTGGGGTCTCACAGAGTCCGACATGACTGAAGCAACTTAGCAGCAGCACCACCACCAGTTTGGATCCAGAATCTTTGCCCATAGCCCTCATGCATTAGATTTTCCTGGAGATCACAGGACACAACCTCATGGAAACACTTAGCACAATGCCCTGCACACAACAAGAGCTCAACAAATGGCAGCCCTTGTTCCTGCAGCTGTTGTTAGTACCACCACGGTCGTTACTGAGTCAGCTCTGCACACTCTAATTTCAAAAGCAACAGAGTGTTACAGTTAAGTAGACTAGCAACCTGCCTTGAGCAATACAGTGGTTTCTAGCCAATGTGCCTATTTAAATGTACATATGATCAAAATTAAAGACAATGTAAGATTCAGATCCTCAGTCTCACCAGCCACATTGACAGCCATATGAGGTTAGTGACTCCTTCAATGAAGTGCAGATTTAGAACATCTCCATCATTAAAGAACGTTCTAAGGATAGCACTGCAGTCCATAGAACTGCAGCTCAAGGGGTCGCAAAAGAGTTGGACATGACTGTGCGACTGAACTGAATTATAACACTGCTCTAGATGTAGATTGCCGGATTAAAAACTTGACTCTGACAGCTGAGGTTTCTCTGGAAAGGTAACTCGCCTGAGCCTCGTTTTCGTCATCTGTAAAACAAGGGCAATAATGGCACCCACCTCATATGAATGCTTTGAGTAATAGATGAGTTAATGTAACTAATGTACTTAAAATATGGGCTTCCCAAGTTGTGCTAGTGGTAAAGAATCCGCCCGCCAGTGTAGGAGACGTAAGAGACACGAGTTTGATCCCTGGGTCAGAAAGATCCCCTGGAGGAGGGCATGGCAGCCAACTCCACTATTCTTGACTGGAGAATCCCCATGGACAGAGGAGCCTGACAGGCTACCATCCTCAGGGTGGCAAAGAGTCAGACACAATTGAAGTGATTTAGCATGCCTGCACTTAAAATATAATTAATACAATAGGTAACATGTAGTGGTATCATTACTAAGATTATCATTTAGACTGGAGCCACTTGGCATGACAAGCCTTGACCTTTGAATCTTTGTATTTTGCCTCTGAGAGGCCCTTCTTTCCCTCCATCTACTTTCCACTCACCTGACAAACTCCTACACTTCCTCCAAAACCTAGTTAACTTGTTGCATTCCCCCAAAGCTACCTCACTTCTGGAACAACCCATCACTTCTCAATCCTGCCAAGTCTGGGGCCACCCCTGCTGCTTCTCCACTCCAAGACCCTGAATTCCAATTGCTCTAGGTTCTTCCTCCTGACATCTCCTTTGAAATTTCTTCTAAGAGTCACAGTACTCTTTGAAAATGAGAACAGGCCTTGCAAACCCTCTTATGATAAAATGTGCTCAGAAAGAGAAGCAAATGTGATCTTTTGCCTTAGGCACCGTGTCCATCACAAAGCCCTGGGCTCCTGCGTGCATGACCTTTGCAAAGTCACACTGGCTGAAATGCCTCCGTATTGTTCTCTGCTCAGCAATGAATCATGCCGGGTAGAGATGAACATTCTTCCTTGAGTAATTTCTCAAACAACTGAGCTGGGAAGACCAGGAGTTTTGACTGGGAGGGGGATAAAAGGTGGGCACTACAGCTGGTTCTCACAGAATATCTGCTGCTCTCTGCGCATCCTAAAGAAATAGTGACCATTTCCAAAAGAAGAAACTTGCCAAACTTTAGAAAATGAAGGATTTGATGTGAGGGTAGTGACAAAGTGCTGGGGAGACACAGCATCACTACTTACTGGTTCTGTAACCTTGGCCACAGCCCTGAAGGCTTTCTGAGACTCGGTTTCCCCATATGTGATATGGAGGCAACAGTCTGCCTTGTAGAAGGGGGTGAGTAATAATGTACATGCACGCTTCTCTAGGGCTTCCTTGGTGGCTCAGACAGTAAAAAATCTGCCTGAAATGCAGCAGGCCCAGGTTAGATCCTAGGGTCGGGAAGATCCCCTAGAGAAGAGAATGGCTACCCACTCCAGTATTCTTGCCTAGACAATTTCATGGACGGAGGAGCCTGCTGGACTACTGTCCTTGGAGTCACAAAGAGTTGGACATGACTAAAAAACTAACATTTTAACTTTTCACTTCTCAATTCTCATAAGACCTGTCATGTGGTAGATTTTCCATCAGCACCAGCTAGTGCTGGTTCTATCAGAACTTTCCTTCCAAAAAAAAAAAATCATAAAATTTTAAAAGAATCAAGAAAGGGGAGACCAAATAGAAAAGTATTCCCGTGATATTAAGACTGAGATTTACCAGGCCACAAGTAAGCTA
This sequence comes from Tragelaphus eurycerus, assembly GCA_935064755.1. NCBI lineage: Eukaryota > Metazoa > Chordata > Mammalia > Artiodactyla > Bovidae > Tragelaphus > Tragelaphus eurycerus. The sequence continues at coordinate 35,719,765 of CAKXYN010000008.1, read as the reverse complement.
ACATATGTCTCCAAAATAACTGAAACTCAGTCAGATTGCACACATCTCTGTTTGCAAAGGCCATGTAATAATATGTGCAGTTTTACAAAATCCATATGGGAGAATAAGTCAAGTTTCCATAGAAGGGGCATGGAGATGACCAGAAATAGTTGGCTGTTTAGTTAGCTGCAGATTCCTCTCTGTTGGTTATTTCTAAACAATAAACATGCCCAGGTCTCTTTTTTTCAACCCCAGTTTCTTCTCTTCTCACCACTTGGCCTCCTCTTGGTCACAGCTGCTTCTTGATTTCAGGCTCCACACTCTCCATTATGTGGAAGCTGCTCTCACCCTGGCCACCAGTGATCTCCTTTTTACTTACGGCTGTCCTCACACCCCAACCACTGAGCAACTCTCTTGGTTCAAGGACTCAGTGACAAGCAAAATCCTAGGAATGGCATTCAACTCTGTCTTCCCTCCCCTTTGAGTGCCGGCAGAACCCATGAACAGTATGCACTGTATTATGACATATATACTAGACGATATTATGGGTTAAATTGTGTCCCCTGCGCCCTGAAATGCATATGATGTAGATCTAACCCCCAGTATCTCAGAAAGTGATCTCATTTGGAAGGGGATGTTGCAGATATAATTAGCTATGATGAAATCTTAAGGGTGGGCCTCAATCCAGAATGACTGGCATCCTTATAAAAAGGGGAAGTCTGTGCACACAGGGAGAAAACCATGTGAACATGAGGACAGTCAGCTGGAAACCACGGAGAGAGGCCTGGAGCAGACCCTTCCCTTCAAGCCCACGGAAGGAGTCAACCTGACCAACCCCCTGATTTCAGACTTCTGGCCTCCAGAAATGTGAGATAATAAAAGTCTCTTGTTTAAGCCGATGGTGACTGCAGCCATAAAATTAAAAGACGCTTACTCCTTGGAAGAAAAGTTATGACCAATCTAGACAGCATATTGAAAAGCAGAGACATTACTTTGCCAACAAAGGTCCATCTAGTCAAGGCTATGGTTTTTCCAGTGCTCAGGACATGACTGAGCAACTTCACTTTCACTTTTCACTTTCATGCATTGGAGATGGAAATGGCAACCCACTCCAGTGTTCTTGCCTGGAGAATCCCAGGGCCGGGAAAGCCTGGTGGGCTGCCGTCTATGGGGTCTCACAGAGTCGGACACTACTGAAGCGACTTAGCAGCAGCAGCAGCAGCATGTATGGATGTGAGAATTGGACTGTGAAGAAACCTGAGCACCGAAGAATTGATGCTTCTGAACTGTAGTGTTGGAGAAGACTCTTGAGAGTCCCTTGGACTACAAGGAGATCCAACCAGTCCATTCTGAAGGAGATCAGCCCTAGGTGTTCTTTGGAAGTATTGATGCTAAAGCTGAAAGTCCAGTACTTTGGCCACCTCATGCAAAGAGTTGACTCATTGGAAAAGACCCTGATGCTGGGAGGGATTGGGGGCAGGAGGAGAAGGGGACGACAGAGGATGAGATGGCTGGATGGCATCACTGACTCGATGGACGTGAGTTTGGGTGGACTCCGGGAGTTGGTGATAGTCGGGAGGCCTGGTGTGCTGTGATTCATGGGGTTGCAAAGAGTCAGACACGACTGAGCAACTGATCTGATCTGATTGTTTAAGCCACCCAGTTGGTAGTACATTGTTATGACAGTCCATGAAATTAAAACATGTGGCAAAAGGAGATTATCCAGGTGGGCCCCATTTCATCACATGAGCCCTTTAAAAGCAGAGTCTCTCCAACTGTTAATAAACAGGAAGTCACAGATTTATAGCCAAGGTTGGACTTCAGGCCCCATTGCTGGCCTGGTAGATGGGGTAGAGCCATGACAAAGAATGTGAACAGCCTTTAGGAGACAAGAACGGCCCTGGGATGACAGTAGGCAAAGAAATGGGAACTTCAATCCGACAACTGTGAGGAATTATCTGTGGTCAACAATGGGCCTCAGGTTGGATATATAGGTTATTCTCAGAATCTGCAGATAAGAGCCCATCAACCAACACCTTGATTTCAGCCTTGTGAGACCCTTCCAAGAGGACCCATCCCGACGTACTGCACTTCTGACCTATACAACTCTGAACTAGTAATGGATGCTGCTTTAGGTCACTAAGTTTATTCATTTGTTACAGCAGCAATGAAAGACTAATCCAGATTCCAACCCTCAGATCCTTTTCTTACAGAATACTGTGAATTCCAGACTCTAAGACTCAATTAAGTCTTCTCCACTCCTTGCTTCAGTTTGCCCCTCCGCTCAGATGTTCCTGGTTCCAACAATTAAGGCACTGCTCATCGAAGTCAGGAAGTCACAAGGGACTTGGGGTTGAAGGTAGTTAAGAGCTTCTCTGAACTTCTCTCTTTATCCTAGGGTACAAGAGCTTTCCTGGACTACCAAATCTGCCTGCTTCCCTCTGGTCCTCCCACCTCCTTGTGAACAAGCTCACCATCTTCAGCTCCTGCCACAAAATGAGGTTTTCATCACTACCAGGGTTGCAGAGTCAGAAGCACTTATTCTACCCAATGCCACACAACTCAGTACCTCACAGAGGCATATCTCAGTGGCAAGCCATAGGACAACAAGTTGCAAAGTCCCTTCAGAAAAATGGAGATAGCATTGTGAATACACGTGGAGGAGAGAAGACCTGAAACATGTCTAAGAAAAAAAAAGAAGACCTTGACTGCAGCTTCCGAAGATGGGTCTAGAAAACCAAGCGCACACTACACAGCAGCCTTGCTGATGAGCTGCTAGAATTGCTGTCTGGAAATTCCACCAGAGAGTCGATCTGAACTGGTGTTCTCAACAGGCAGACGTTAGGGTGTAACTTCCCGAAACAAACTCCTTTTCTGTACTGTTACTTCTTCCCCAGCCTCCAAACTCAACTCTCCTCCCAGAGGTCTCATGAGCACCTCTAACTCAACACATCCAAAATGCATGCCTCAGCTCTTCCCCCCACCAATAACCTTCTCTGAACACCCACAGTAGAATCAGGGCAGGAGAGAAAATATAGCCTTGGGTTCAAATCCCAATTTTCTCCCCCTCACTGGATGGCTGACTTCTGAGCCTTAGTTTCTTCATCTGCAAAGTATACATAATAATAACACTGATCCCCAAGATATATTGTGAGGAAAGAACTTAAAGCTATGTAAAGCAGAAAAATCCATGTGAAGCATGTAACTCAATAATTGCCTACAAAATGTATGCTGTAAGTAACTCACACATTGCTGCTATTATTATTATTCTCATTATCTTTCTAATGTACAAAATAAAGTCCACCAGATAATCCCTAAAACTCATGTCAACTCTTGAGTCCATAAGATCTACACTTTGATTTTTTTCAGATCATTCTCCCCTGCTTACCATACAAAACACAAACACACCTCATATACACATTTGCCTTTCCCTTTGTTTCTCTTTACGCATGATGGTTCCTCACCCACATGATTTATATTTCTGCCTAAAATCGTATCTATTTTCCAAGGTTCAACTAAAGGGTTGAATCCAAATTAAAGGATTCCAATCATCATTGGAACCTTCCTTTATCCCTCAACTAGAAGTAATCTCATTCACGCTGAACCGCTGATGTAGAACCTTTAGGGAACATCAACTTGCTATGGTATGGGTTTTGAGGGAATTAACCTTCCATGACCATTAGATTTAAACTTCTTGAGGTCAAAATTCTGAAAGAGATGGGAATACCAGACCACCTGACCTGCCTCTTAAGAAACCTGTATGCAGATAAGGAAGTAACAGTTAGAACTGGACATGGAACAACAGACTGGTTCCAAAAGGAGTGCGTCAGGCAGTATACTGTCACCCTGCTTATTTAACTTCTATGCAGAGAACATCATGAGACACGCTGGGCTGCATGAAGCACAAGCTGAAATCAAGATTGTTGGGAGAAACATGAAAACTCTCAGATATGACACCACCCTTATGGCAGAAAGTGAAAAAAGAATGAAAGGCCTCTTGATGAAAGTGAAAGTGGAGAGTGAAAAAGTTGGCTTAAAGCTCAACATTCAGAAAACTAAGATCACGGCATCTGGTCCCATCAATTCATGGGAAATAGATGGGGAAACAGTGGAAACAGTGTCAGACTTTATTTTTCTGGGCTCCAAAATCACTGCAGATGGTGACTGCAGCCATGAAATTAAAAGACGCTTACTCCTTGGAAGGAAAGTTATGACCAACCTAGATAGCATATTCAAAAGCAGAGACATTACTTTGTCAACAAAGGTTCTTCTAGTCAAGCCTATGGTTTTTCTAGTAGTCATGTATGGATGTGAGAGTTGGACTATAAAGAAAGCTGAGCGCCAAAGAATTGATGCTTTTGAACTATGGTATTGGAGAAGACTCTTGAGAATCCCTTGGACTGCAAGGAGATCCAACCAGTCCATCCTAAAGAAGATCAGTCCTGGGTGTTCATCGGAAGGACTGATGTTGAAGCTCAAACTCCAATACTTCGGCCACCTGATACGAAAAGCTGACTCATTAGAAAAGACCCTGATGCTGGGAAAGATTGAAGGCGGGAGGAGAAGGGGACAACAGAGGATGAGATGGTTGGATGGCATCACCAACTCAATGGACGTGAGTTTGGGTAAATCCTGGGAGTTGGTGATGGACTGGGAGGCCTAGTGTGCTGTGGTTCATGGGGTCGACTGAGTGACTCAACTGAACTGAAACTGAACTGAGGTCAAGTACTCAGTCCATTTCACCTTAATTTTCCCTTAAGGTCAGTCAAATTCCCTGGACCCAGGAGGAACCTATACACATCACTTGAATGAATAACTAACCAAATGAGTGCATCTCCTCTGGACCCTCTGGGTTCCTGGGGGAAATGCACACGCTGCCCTGCAGGTCTGTTTCAGAGGCTTCTGCCTTCTAAATACAGCAAGTCTGGACTTATGGTAGATTTCAGCCACCAACTTAAAAATAACAATTTATTTAGTATGAGTTTACTAAAAATTTTAAAACTTTTGTAAAAATTCAGGAAAGAAAGAAGTTGACCACAATAGCCGGGAATGAAGCAGATCTTAGTAACAGTGAACCAACAATTCCCAAAATTCTTGTCAGTGAACACAAACTCTGAGTGCCCAGAAGGAAAACAATAACAGCAAAATCCACTCCCTAAAGTTGCAATCTGTCTTTACAAGGTCAGTACCAAGTGAGTACAACCTTCCCCTGTCTGGTCAAGGTTGGGGGAGTCAGATTTATTTGTTTAGGGTCCCACATGGTTTGGTAGAGAATTGTTTCCATCACAGTGCCTGTATGCCTCTGAACAAGAGCTATTCAGGGCAGAGGAATGAAAGCCTTCCCTCTGGTGTGGTGGGAAAAACTGCACATTCGCTGAGTTGGAGGACCGCTCATCATGAGGATGGGTCCTACACAGCCCTGCTGTTTTTGGCTGCAGATCTGAAGAAATGAAATGAGTGAAGTATGGTGCTCTGACCAGAGCACTGGACTAGGAGTCCTGAGACTGTGGGTGATGGCTCTGCGCCTAGGTATCTGATTTTATGAAAATTACTGGACTTCTTTGAGTCTCCTTTTTCCACCTGTAAAACAGAGGGTTTGGGCTAGGCTGGTGGAACCACATGGCAATGGTATCCTATAGCATACTTCTAAAAACACCAATACCCAGGTTCATTCCCAGAGAGGGACCAATCTGCACAGGATGAGACCCAGGCACCTGTGATTTTAAAGTTGAGAACCCCTGGGCTACACCACTATCCATTTCAGTTCTAACACTCTTTGATTCTATAGGAATCTTTCTAGAAACCAGTAAGCTTCCCTTTTCATCATATGGGGTCAATCTGAGAGAAGAATCTGGTAGAGACCTAAGTGATCTCTTTGAGTGAAAATACTGCCAATGTATTTTTCATCTCACAGTTGTCTATAAACCTATAATCGTTGCAATAAGGCAACTTCGGGGATTGGTTCCATGCCTCTGTCCCTGGCCATCCCAACCACACAGAGACCTTACCAAAATAGGGTTTAGGGGGCTTCCCCAGTGGCTCAGTGGTAAAGAGCCTGCCTGCCAATGCGGAAGACCTGGGTTCGATCCCTAATCCAAGAAGATCCCACATGCCATAGAGCAATTAAGACCGTGCACCACAACCACTGAACCTGTGCTCTAGAGCCCAGGAGCCACAACTACTGAGCCTGTGGGCCCCAAGCACTGAAGCCTATGTGCCCTAGAACCCTACTCCCCAACAGGACAAGGCCCTGCAATGAGAAGCCCGTATACAGCTGGAGAGTAGCCTCTGTTGGCTGCACCTAGAGAAAGCGCATGCAGCAATGAAGACCTAGCACATTCATAAACAAGTACATATATTTTTTTAAGTTTAAAATAGGGTTTAGCCAAGAGAATAGGGTAGGAGTTGGCACCAATGAATGGAAATCACCCTGAGTGTCTGCCTCAGGCCGAAGGCAGATGCTAATCGTACTGGGTGGCCATCTGAGTGAGAATCTGTTTTTCAATGTTCTTTCCCTACAATTCCATATTCCAGAGATACAATATCCAGCGGAACTTCTTTATGGTATGAACTCATCACAGTTCAGTTCAGTCACTCAGTCATGTCCGACTCTTTCTGACCCCATGGACTGCAGCACGCCAGGCTTCCCTGTGCATCACCAGCTCCCGGAGTTTACTTAAACTCATGTCCATTGAGTCGGTGATGCCATCCAACCATCTCATCCTCTGTCATCCCCTTCTCTTCCCACCTTCAATCTTTCCCAGCATTAGGGTCTTTTCCAATGAGTCACTTCTTCGCATCTGGTGGCCAAACTATTGGAGTTTCAGCTTCAGCCATCAGTCCTTCCAATGAATATGCAGGACTGATCTCCTTTAGGATGGACTAGTTGGATCTCCTTGCAGTCCAATGGACTCTTAAGAGTCTTCTCCAACACCACAGTTCAAAAGCATCGATTCTCCAGTGCTCAGCTTTCTGTATGATCCCACTCTCACATCCATACATGACTACTGGGAAAATCATAGCTTTGAACTCATCACACTGATTAGCAAATTGTGGTCGTTAAGATAGGATTTATATCCCCACCACAAGAAAGAAAACTAAGGCTCTAGTGACACGGAGCACACTTTAGTAGTAGTTAATCAGAGTGGAGTTGGGTTTGGTCTTGAGCCTGGAACCAGCGTTCAGGACAGGATTAGGGAAGAGGGTAATATCATAGATAATTTTATGCGACAACTTGACTGAGTCATATGCTATCCAGACAACTGCTCAAACATTATTCAGGGTACTTCTATGAAGGTGACTTTGGATGAGATTAACAAATAAATCACTGGAAAATAAGTGAAGCAAATTGCCCTCCCTAATGTAGGTGGGCCTCACCCCATCAGCTGAAGATCTGAATAGAATGAAAAGGCAGACCCTCCTCCAAGTAAAGGAGAATCCTTCCTGCCGGCGGTCATAGAACTAGGGCATCAGCTCTTTGCCTATCCTCAGACTCTTCAATGAAGTAGCAGCTTTTCATCAGGTATCAAGCGTGTGGGCCTTCAGACCAGAACTATACCATCAGTCTCCTGGGTTTCAGACATTCAGGCTGGAACCTCACCACCAGTTCCCCTGGGTCCCCAGCTCACCACTCACCCTGCAGACCTTGGGACCCGCCAGTCTCTATAATCACACAAGTCACTTCCTTAAAACACGTGTCTGTTGCTCTTTCATCCATCCTGCTGGTTCTCTTCCTTTGGAAGAGGCTGACTAAAATGCAGTTGGAATAGGGTAGGGCAGAGAGTTGGGGTTACAGTTTGGTATAGGGTTGGGGTGGGATTCTTGCTAGGATTGGAGGTAAATCTGGGAAGAGGCTGGGGTTGGCATTGGCCTAGACTGTGGGGTAGGACTGTTTGGGGAACAGAGATTCATTAGGGAGACAAAATAACGAACATCTTTTCCTAATGTTATTATTGCCAATATGACCTTGAAAAGTGATCAGAAACTGATTATCAAGTGACTATCAAGTACCAAGTGTTATTCCAGAGTCTCTTATTTGCCTGATGATAATTATGTGGGAAATAATGGGCTTTCCCAGGTGGCACAGTGGTTTAAAAATCCGCCAGCAAGGCAAGAGACATGGGTTGAATCCCTGGGTCGGGAAGATCCCCTAGAGTAGGAAATGGCAACCCACTCCAGTATTCCTGCCTGCAGAATTATATGGACAGAGGAGCCTGTGAGGGCTACAGTCCATGGGGTCAGAAAAAGTCAGACACGACTGAGTGACTGATTACAAATGGCCAAAATTGCTCTTAAAGCTCAACTGTGTTTTTTTGTGTGTTTTTTTTTAACTCTTATCTCATTTCATCCTCTAAAAAACCCCCTCTAAGAGCTATCACCCCATACTTTTAGCACGGTAAGAGACTGAGGGCCCATAAAGACAAGGAAACTCCTAAGGAGAAGATGTGATGTTTGAACTTAACTCTTTCTGACTCCAAAGCCAATTTGTGCCAAAGCTCCACCTGGGGTGATAACAAACTGGTAACATCCCTGTCCCCCCAGAGGATAAGAAATCAGACAGGATGGGTCCCTTCCTCAGTGGGGGGTCAGGAAATTCCTCTGGCTAGTGGGGAGTGGTGGGATGAGAAGGCTGTATTGCCTCTCTTTCAGGGTAGCCCTGACAGCTGTGCTTTCAGCCTGGACTCTGATTTATAAGCCCCTTCCCTGAACAAGGCTGGAGGCACACTTCCTTCCAGGAGGACTGTCTCTGCCTCAACCTCAGCGACACGCAGCCTCCCTTGTCTTTCTTCCACTCAGTGACAACGTTGATGAGTTATTGCCCTCCTTCAGAGCAGCCCCTTTTGGGACCTACCCAGAGATGCAATTTGTTTTATATTTTTCTCCTTTTTCAGAAGCCTCCTTCCAGAGACACATAAATGCTGGATTCATTATATCACTCTCAGGTAGAGGCCAGTGTTAATGAGACTTCGATCGATCTCTTAAATAAAGCTGGCAAAATATTGCACTTACTGTGGGCTTTCTGTTCCCTAATGTAGTCAGACTGGCTTTTCCTCCTGGCCCCGCCTGCTTGGCCAAGGAACCCAGCATTTTCTCCCCACTGTGGTTTGGCTCATGACAAACAGACTTAGAATTTGAACAGGTCCTTTGATCAGCAGATTTTTAATTCTCAGGAGGAAAAGGGCAGGTTGCTCAATTTCTATTTTCCTGCTGGGGAAGTTGAAAAAAAAAGAAAAGTGAGATAATTTAAATCAGGTGAATCCAGAGAAAAATCGCTGCAGCTCTGATATTTGGACAACTCTTCTCCCTTGTGGAGGCCCTTCTGCCTCCTTATAAGACCCCTCGGGGCATCTCAACTTGCCCTTGACCCTTCTGCTTCTCCCTCCCCCCTCAATCCTTTTTCCTCACTGGCACTTTTAAAAAATCATTTTCTCCTCCTGAGGTAGTTAGGCAGCTCTGAGGTCCTGCAAAAGGCATCAGACTTGAGGGCTAGAAAATTGTGGTTCAAATTCCAGCACTGCTCTTAGCTGCTTAGACAAGATTTCCAACTTCTCAACTTCAGCTCATGGCCTTCAAGCACAAAGTCCCTAATTCTGGAAGAAGCCAAATGGATGTGCCTGGAACCACCACAGACCTGCAGTATCTTTGGGGGACCGGTGTTTGGGACACCCTAACAGGGACCCCAAAACCCTCCTCCAAGTCCTACTCAGTCCCTGTTCCAATTTCCTTTCTGCTTCCTCTCCAGCCTGGCCTTTAAAGTGACATTTAACTTGAGGAAGTGATAGGAAGTAGGCCCACAGGGCAAGTGACCCCAGCGGCCAGCAGCCTTTACTCTCTGATGTCACTTCCTGGAACAGCACAGCAAGTGCCACTTCGGGGACTGCCAGGAATCAGGCTCCCAGGCCACTCACATGGTGGTTATTTATAATTTCTTGGGCCTTGACTGCTGGCCAAATGTTACATTCACAGCTAATTTGCTATTAATTAGGTGCTGCAGTTCCTCAGCTAAAAGAATAATGAGCCAGACAGGAGTCCTGAGGTTCAAAAATGCCATGGACTGTGGTGCAAAGAGAAGCTGGGTCAGAGGAGAGGGGCAGGGAGCCAGCCTGGGAAACGGGGGGAGGGGGAGACAATGGACTCAGCTGAGGGCTGCTTCTGCAGTCCTGAAGCTGTTACTTGTTGGCCTTATCAAGCCTGCAGTAGACATTCGGCTGAGAATGCTTCTAATACTTACTTCTCAGGGTTGGAAGAGAATGCAGGAATGTGGCAGGTCTAGCCAAGGAGTACAGTGGGGGCTCTTCGCCCTCTGAGCCAATAGTCCTCTGTGCCGGTCTCTGGACCTATGTACCAGCCTCGCCTTGTTCAGCCTGGTCACGTGGGGTGAAATCTGGGAATCTGCACTTTTAACACCCCCACCCCTGGTCTTCCCTAGGGATATGAGAATCGGGGAAACATCATCCCAAGGTTACTGGGATTTCTGGGCCATGAGGAGTCAAAGGGCCTTGGCTAACATTTGTAAACATTTGTTTATAAATTTGGTAACTGTTTACCAAGTACCTTCCATGCACTCCCCTTTTTCTTTAGTTCTTACATCCCTATAAGAACTGGAGGCCACTATTATCTTCTAAGTGAGACAGCTGAGACTTTCAAAAATCAAGTGGCTTGGCTCAAAGATCTAGGAAGTGGTGGGAGCAGGTGGGCTCATTCTTGGCACACTGGATACCATGTTTATTTGCTAAAGACATCTTCTTCCGCTTTCACCAAATCAACCCAATGAGACTCCTGAAAAACCGCTGAGTCTTCTCTTCAGCTGGAAAGGATCAGATAAGACGGAGGTATAGGACAGTGATCAAGTGAGTGATCAGCTTATATATGACCAGATTCCAGAGCATTAAGAATGCAGCTATGGCATTTGAGTGTTGCTTTGCAAATCTAGACTCCACTCCACTTTCCACTTTAGAAACTTTGGGCAAGACAGCTTATTTCTGGTGCCTCCTTTTCCCCACTCTAATACTGATGATAACAGCCATGAGCACTACACTGGTGTGGCTGAGAGGATGCAGAGAGCACAAGACTTTGGATCACCCACAGATTCCAGGCTCATCGACTAAGTCAACCTCAGTGATTCAAACCCCCTCATCTCTGGATGTCTCATCCTGCTTCTCCCTGGGGGTAACACTTGAATCATCACACAGATACCCTGCTTTTGCTCTGGGGATGTCTCAGATTATGAAGACTGATGCCTTGATAAATGTTTTATAGGACATTTCCACTCACACTGTGAATGTTCTTCCATAAATAATTAAACTAAACTGGTTACTGAAAGAAACGATCAAAATCCACAGTGGGAGGACAGTAGGAGCTTTGTCCCGACAGTCTGTCCAGCCACTTACTGATTCCCTTTGGGGCCCAGGGGGATACAGAGAGGAGCACAGACCCCACTGTGAAGAGCCTTCACACTGGAGATGTAAAGGGAAAGGGTCCAAGGGTCAACATAGGGCTCAAATTGAGACAGACATGAAGACTGACAGGCAAGAAGACAGCTAGACAGACTTCCTTTGAGAGCGGCCCCTGCAGGACAGATGCAATGCCCATGTGGGAGCAAAGCAACGAGGTGGTGGCTTGGCTAGGTCCAAGGTCTAGGAAGCGGCAGAGGCAGGAGACAAACGCAGAAGATACAACGTAGGAGACCAAAGCACCGTGCAGCACAGGGGACTTCCCTGGAGGATAGGACTCCACCTGCCAACGCAAGGGATGACGGGTTCGCTCCCTGGTCAGGCAAGATTCCACACGCAGTGGAGCAACTAAGCCCATGTACCACACCTACTGAGCCTGCAAGCCCTAATGAGCCGCCACTACGGAAGCCCACACGGGCCACACACCACAACTACTGAAGCCCGCGCACTACAGACTGTGCGCAGCACCAAGAGAAGCCAAGGCAATGAGAAGCCCGCAACAGAGAGTAGCTCCCATTCGCTGCAACCAGAGAAAGCCCACGCGGAGCAATGCTATAGCACAGAATCCCCTCACCCAAATAGGGGCCTTTAGTTCTGTTCAAGAACCCTCATTTCTTGGACATTTCTCTCCTGAGCCCAGACCACTACTCACCTTTCCTGGAATTCACTGAGGATACGCTCAATCCCTTGCGGAAGTTTTTGCATATGCTTGTCCATGTATCCATGCCCCTGGGGGAGGCGAGGGGGCGGTAATATTTCCTTAAGCGGAAAGCCTTCCTCTAACTGCTAACATACCTTTTTCTCTAACAATAATGCAATAAAACCATGCTCACAGGCCCTAACTGGACTGTTCTAATGAAGTGGGCATTAAAGGACATTTAAGAATAAACGCGCTCTTCTTAGGGTCTAGCTCAGAGAATCAAGAGTCGAGGCAGGGAGCTAGCAAAAGGGCTTGGCAAACCTATAAATGCTTGCACCAGGAGACAGGAATCAGCTGCTGCTTGTGAGCAGTTCAGAGCAACTTCACTTTCACTTTTCACTTTCATGCACTGGAGAAAGAAAGGCAACCCACTCCAGTGTTCTTGCCTGGAGAATCCCAGGGATGGGGGAGCCTGGTGGGCTGCTGTCTATGGGGTCGCACAGAGTCGGACACGACTGAAGCGACTTAGCAGCAGCAGTCTTAATTTACACCTTCCCTTCCTCCAACTCCCTGCTCCATCCACTGTATGGATAAACTGTAGCCCACCCAAGGACAAGCTTATTACTAATGTTACATGGAGGAGGTCCTGTCATTCTGAAGACAGCTCTGCTCAAACTTAAAATAATCTAGGGTGGTAGGGCAATGGAGAGGGGAGGGAGTTATAAAGCATTCCTAGTAGGCTATGACCAAAGCCCTTTGTCCTCCCCGCCCCTAAACAGGAACTTCCTTCATAGATTCCAGGACGGAAAAAAAGGTTAGGCCAGAGACTGAAAGGAAACAGCGGGATTTGCTTGGTATCTAAATGTATCCATTTCCCACATCTTCTTTCCCCTAACAGCTCATGTCTTATTTCTGTTCCTGTCCTTGATTCCCATACAAAGGTGATTGAGGAGGAATTCTCCTTTTGCATTTTTACACAGCAACATTTCAGAGTAGCTATTTCGTCACATTTCAATAGAGAAAGGCTAATTGAGCCAGACCAAACCTGCCCGCACCCCCATCCCTGAAAGGCAGAAAACTGGTAAACCAACACACGAACTCCGCAGTTATTCCACTTGGGAACCGTTTCCTTTTTTATTTCATGCTTCTAAGTTCAGGTAGGTGTCTCCTGATCCTTGTGTTTAAGATGACACCTTTGCAATAATCATCAGAGGCATTTCTGCATCCATGTCTTTCCTGGGGAAAGATGAACTCTGTGTTTCCCTGGACCCCACAGCGAAATGCTGAAGCTAAAATGCCACTGGTGTTTCATGGTTCGTTTCCAGTCACTCCTACCCCTGGCCCTTTCTGCCTTCTCAATTCTGCAAGTCTTAATAACCCCACTTCATGCACGAGCTGAAGAAAAGAGGCAAAGCTGCTTCTTAAAGGTCTCAGTGCCTCTAACTGTGCTGGGCACATGGTCAGCACTGGGTAAATGGGTGTTGATTGATTTCTTGACTGATTGGCCTGATTAGAATACAAAGTCATAGCTCTCCCGCATGTTGAATCATATACTCTTTCCCAGAAAAAAAAAAAAAAAGACATGGTACAGTGACTCTGCTAGGAAGCTTTCTCTCAAGACCATCATCCCTCCAATCCACCTCAAAATACAAGACCTGTCTTCCCACCAGCTGATTCAAACCTTTGGATGCAAGAGTGTATTCATTAATGAACACTTATGGAAGACAACGAGGGATAGTCCAAAATGACCAAACACGAAAGTCAGAATAGATACCACACATTCATCTAATAATCTCAGAAATAGACATAAAATTACATGATAAGAATTCTAAAGTGCTGCAAGGATATTCAAAGAGGGAACACAGATCCCCTATTTCAGGGAAGATTACCTGGAAAAGCACCAGGTGAGCAAGCCCTGAGGATGAAAAGAGGTAACCTGGGAAAGAGGGCGGAGTGGGAGCAGAGTTACCACCTTGGCTCAGACCTCCACTTTGAGACTGAGTCACTCCTCCCAACCTTCCACGACCCATGAGAAAGGCAGGGCGTTTGGCTTACCCTGCAGTCAGAAGCAAAGGCTTACCCTCCATGACCAACTAATAAATGTAGCATCCAGAAGCAAGTCTATCCAGCAGCTCCTGTTGCAGTTTTCATGGGATGAACATGCCACAGTAGAAACACCTGGTATGTGTTCCCATTTTATGTTTGGAAAGGTGATATGTAATTGTAGAAAATAACTTGGCCAGATGAGTTCAAATAAGAAAATTAAAATTTTCTGGTACCCAGAGACAGTTACTGAAAAATGTATGTTTCTTTAGAGAATGTTTTCTAGGGATGGATATAGATATTTGAAAAAGTCAAGCTCATATTTTATAGAAAGAAATCTTTTGCAATTTTTACCAAAATACATTTATATCTATATTTATCTAACTATATCCATGTTATCAAATACTCTTTAAAAAACATGTTTTTTAATGGCTGAAAAGTATTCCTAGTATCCCCAATATTAGACATCATTATTTATCTATGTATGTCCTTCTTGTTGGGCCTTTAGGATATTTTTAACTGGTCACTATTCTGAATGATGCAGTAGTAATTCTCCAGCATCTAAAATGTGATCACATTTCTTAAGGAAAGTCATAACGGTGGGAGTGCTGATTCCCCACACTGTATTGTCCTTTCCACTTTCTATCATCGGCCACACACACCCCATAGGGGTAGAGGCTGCTCTGTCTTGATGCCTCCACTCTCCATCACCAGTATTAACTTGCAGAACCCATTTGGAAGGTCCTGCGCCAAAGACCTAGAGATTCTGCCTACCACAATGGATCAAGGTCAGGGGACACCAGACCACATGGATGCTCTTTCAGCCAGGCCATGTGTGTGTGCTAAGTTGCTCTGTCCTGTCCAACTCTTTGGGACCCCGTGGACTGTAGCCCGCCAGGCTCCTCTGTCCATGGGATTCTCCAGGCAAGAATACTGGAGTGGGTTGCCATGCCCTCCTCCAGGGTATCTTCTCAACCCAAGGATCAAACCCACGACTCTTGAATTGGCAGGCAAGTTCTTTACAACTGCACCACTTGGGAAGCCCAGGATTACAATTGGTAATCCAAGTTACAATTGGTAAATTACAATTACCAATTTTCATATCTACCGTACATCCCTTAAATTCAGGTGGACCTTATGTGTGATCTCAAAATTCATAGTTTAGGTAAGAATAGCCATTCTTAATCTGCTGCTGCTGCTGCTAAGTCGCTTCAGTCGTGTCCGACTCTGTGCGACCCCATAGACGGCAGCCCATCAGGATCCCCCGTCCCTGGGATTCTCCAGGCAAGAACACCGGAGTGGGTTGCCATTTCCTTCTCCAATGCATGAAAGTGAAAAGTTAAAGTGAAGTCGCTCAGTCGTGTCCGACTCTTAGCGACCCCATGGACTGGAGCCTACCAGGCTCCTACATCCATGGGATTTTCCAGGCAAAAGTACTGGGGTGGGGTGCCATTGCCTTCCCCGATTAGTTCCGAGCAATTCCTTCACCGGCCTATTATTCTTGCAACCACACCCTGCATCTGCCCAGTCGCTCCCAAATGCAAAAACGACAGCGCCCAAAGGAGAGCAGAGCAAGCGTTCCACGCAGAGGTGGAAAATGATCCCCCCAAGGAAGCAGAGCAAGCGCTCCACGCGGAGGTGGAAAATGATCACATCAGCTTCACGGTGATCCAGATCAAAAGGAGAGAGAACAGAGCAAGCGCTCCACGCGGAGGTAGAGAGCGATCACATCAGCTTCGCGATGATCCAGATCAAAAGGAGAGCAGAGCAAGCGCTCCACATGGAGGTGAACGATCACATCAGTTTTGCGGTGATCCTGATCAAAAGGAGAGCAGAGCAAGCCCTCCACGTGGAGGTGGAGAACGATCACATCAGCTTCGGGGTGATCCAAATCAAAAGGAGAGCAGAGCAAGCCCTCCACGCCGAGGGGGAGAATGATCACATCAGCTTCGCGGTGATACAGATAAAGACATGATGAAAAAGACAGAATCACTGTATTGCATCCCTCCCAACCATATCCTCTTAATGTTATTAATAATGTTATTTCAAAAGTCTGACACTCACTTGTAGAGACATGAATCGCTAGTTGCAAACTGATACAAACTTTGCTCTATTCGCTTTCCTGTACAAAGATTATGAGAACATTATGTTCATACATGTTTTGTCACTAAAAAATATTTCTAGGTTTTATAATTTCAAAAAGTTAGCAACTCCACTGATCAAGTTAATCTATGAAAATACTGTCCACATACATATCTGTCTTAATTCTCTTCTTAGACTTCCAGGGCAGCTTAAGGCGAATGGCACCACTTTGAGATTTTTTAAATCTCCCCTGCCCATAGAGTAAGTTGAGTGCTCTATACACAGCAGGCATCTCTCCTACTGAACCAAACTGTGTGGTGGTACCATTGGTAGTCATGTACGTGTACGTACACACACACACACACACACACACACACACACAATGCATAAACACACACAGGTAAAATTCTCACGATCAGTGGAACTAAAAATCTAGAGAGGGTCACTGGTCTTTGGTCAGCGGTACAGCCCCTAGGGCAGGTCAGTGTTGAGACATGGTGTTCTGGCTTCAAATACAGTTAGATGAAGCAAGTTCCCATGCACCCAGTCTCTAGAACTGTTCCCTCTCATAAGCTCTCTGATAAGCATCCAGCTGTTCCTTAGTGCTACTGTTTTTGGAGCCCCACTCCCGGACAGAATCTAGCACCCTCTTCATTGACATAGGGCTTTTGTCTTCGAAGAAGTTGGAAATTCTCTTTGGTCTCATCCTCAGGAAGGAGATGAGAACTGACTGCTGAGAAAGAGATCTGGATTGAAGGAAAGAGAACACTTTCTGAACCAAAATAAAAAACAGAACTGGGGTCTCAGGAGATGCAGAGCCTGAGAATGAACCCAGATCCATGGTGTACCAGCTGTGTGACCTCAGACATGGTACTGAATCTCTAAGTCTCAGTCACTCCATCTTTGAAATGAGGACAATAATAATAACCTGCCCCAAGGTTGTGGTAAGAGTAAATGAGGCTCTCCTTGTGAAGAGCCTGGCAAGGGTCTAACACAGAGTTAGCCCCCAATAATCGTTAGCCACAGATGTTACTCTTGTTGTTGTTATTACTTGGAAAGTAATATAGTACCAAGGTTAGGATTATAGAGCTCTGTTAGACTACCTGGGTTCAAATCCCAGCTCCTCCATTTGTTAGCTATGCAACCTTGGGCAAATTTCTTTGTCTCTTAACATGGAAATTAAATTTATCTGCTCATAGAGTTGCGAGTTGAAATCAAGTAGGCCAAGTAAAATGTTTGGCGTGGTGCCTAGCCTGTAGAAAACTTTCAATGAATATACATCATTATCGTTATTATTATATTAATAGTGCTATTATCATTACGACCAGAATACCTTTCATAAGGGATGCACCTAGAATAAGGGATGTAGCAGAAGGCTTCTTTTTGAAGGCTCCTACTACTTGGTCCCTTCTACACTGGTCTTGTTTCCTTGCAAGGCACACTCTGACATCTGTCTCTGGGCCTCCATGGGCTTCCTTGGCCCATATGCCTATAGACTGTGGTTCGAAAGGGTAGAGCCAGTTCCTAGGCTCACACCTTTCGCTTCTCTCAAAAGAAGGAGCATATGCACTTGGGTTAGAAATGTGGGCATGCATCCTCCCGTCTCCTACCATGCCTGGAACTTACTCTCAGAGTCCTCGTTTCTAAGGGCAGGTTGAGGAAAAAAGAACTGAAGGCAAATGCTTTAGGATGTTTTATGCGATCTGACACCCCAATCTACCAACAGGAATAAAATGATCATCCAAAAGGCATGAGAACCCACTCCAGTACCCTTGCCTGGAGAATCCCATGGACAGAGGAGCCTAGCCAGCTACAGTTCAGAGGGTCACAAAGGGTCAGACATAACAGAAGTGACTTAGCATACACATACACAACCTTATTTCTAACACAGGATAATCTCCAGAAATTGAACTCAAATTCATCAGTGTGAGGACTTGCTTAATTTATCACGTGATACTAAATATACAAACATCTCCAAACTCATCTGGACGAATCCATCTCTGTGCTCTTGCCCAGGCTTTTGTCTCAGAGTCATAAAAATTTCATCTTTGCAGTAAATACTCATATTGATTCCTGTAAAGATATGTAATATCAAAACAGGAAACCCCTTCACTAAAGGGAACTCAGATTCAGGGTGAAAATTCCAAGTCTCCACCACGCATGAATTTCCATGACAACCCAAAGAGGTATCTTCCCAAATCCATTAATTCCACAAACATTTTTCCAGCATCTCCTCTGTGGCAGTCCGTTCTGTGCTGTTCAGTTGGGTTATCAAAAGGATTAAAATAAATTCCTGGCTTCAAGGAGCTCACAGTCTGTCTAGTGGTAGAGCTAGAAGCATAAATAAGTAATGACAATGTGGTGTGACAAGTGAAACGTTGAGAATGAGGCACCCAAGACAACACGAGCATGTACGTCCAGGAGGGATGTTTGCAGCACATCTTTCCCAACTAGGGGAGCTGGTGGGGTAACTAGGCAAGCACATTCCAGGAAAAGGGAAGGATGCAAACGGTGGTGCAGAGAAGCAGAGCACGGTGTGTGCAGGTAAGACAGAAAGTTCAAGATGTGGATCAGAACAAGCTGAGGCTAGACAGGTAGGCAGGAGCCAGACTAGGGAGAGCCTTGCAGGCTAGGGACCAGGGACAACATCCCACGGGCAATGGTGGGCTGTGATGGTTTCCAGCCAGGGGGCTGGCATGGCTGTCTCTGAGTCCCATGAAAATTGCTATGCGGGTTTCTAGACAAGACAATTTTGAGGTGACTGTGGTAAGACCACTTACTAGGTTGAAACAGTTGTTCAGTCATTCAGTCATGTCTGACTCTGCAACCCCATGGACTGCAGCATGCCAGGCCTCCCCATCCTTCACCATTTCCTGGAGCTTACCCAAACTCATGTCTGTTGAGTCCGTGATACCATCCCATCATTAGAATCTGAGCCCGATTACTCCCCAGTCCTTATTTCTCCGTTTAAATAAGATCCTTACCTTTAGTCATCAAGACACTCGTCACTCATTTAATAAGATCACGAGGCCTACCCTAGGTCATATTGATCCAAACTGCACTGAAGAGAAGTTCCACGCTTCCCAAGACCATAAGTCTCTGGGCCAGCCAGTATGCAAAGGCTGCAACAATGGTACAGTTTCCCTACCAGCCTTGGTTCCGGCCACGGACGAGCAGATAGAAGTGACAGCTCCCGTGGGGATCTATGCGCCTCCAAGTGAGTGTAATTCAGCGCTGGAGCCAAAGTCGATGACATGCATTAGTTATTACTGTAAGACGGCAATTCGGTGATAAAATACAATATTGTCACTTTCAATATGTACTAAAAGTGATTTACCAGAGCTCGTGGGGAACAACTTAGATGACGATCTGATTACAATACACAGGATAAATCACCCTCATTTGAGGGTTAAATTATCCCATCTGACACTGTAGATCAATCTGACAGCTAAAATCAGGGTCCCACTCTTCCCAGCTTACAGAGTTTGTCCTGGTTCACGTGGGTGAAAAATCAAAACAGCAGAAAGACCCTCTCCTTTTCCTCACATAGCTATTTCCCATCCTTCATGCAGGGTCCCCCTGGAGCTCTGGGAAGCCATCTCTAAAAATTTTAATGCACTCTATAGGGTACTCCCCTTCATAGCAAATATCTGTAGCCCAAAAGTAGCACGCTGTCAGACAGTAAGGTCTAGAATGAATGCCTGCGCAAGAGATAGTCTCCAAATATGGCCACTGAGACAGTTAACTTTATGTATCAACTGGGCTGAGCAATGACGAGACAGATAGTAAAGGTATTATTTCTGGGTATGTCTATGAGCGTGTTTCCAGAAGAAATTAACATTTGATTCAGTCGACAGTAAAGAGAACCCAGTATGGGAGGACCTCATCCAATCCATCAAGGGCCTAGATACAACAAAAAGGAGATGGAAGGCCAAATATATTCTCTATGCTTGAGCTGAGATCTCCAAGTGCTCTTGCCCTTGGACACTGGTTCTTGGGCTTTCAGACTCAGATCAGCACTTGCACCATGAGCCCTACCCCATGCCACCCCCAGGTCTCAGGGCTTCAGACTCAGACTGAATTTCACCAACAGCTCTCCTGATTCTCCAGCTTGTAGATGGCAGCTTGTAGGACTTTTCAGCTTTCATAACCACAAGAGCCATGCAATTCTCTCTATATATACATACACACACACACACACACACCTATATGTTCTTATCGTTTCTGTTTCTCTGGAAAACCCTAATACAGTTGTCAATACTCCTCTTCCAACACGTCAATGCCACTCTGCCCAATGAGACTTGAAGTCTGATTCCCCTCCCTTTGAATCTGGAGCATCCATGTAATTTGTTTCATCTATGGAAGTGACAAAGTGCTAACTCTGAGCCTAACATTTACAAAGGCAGGGTGCTTTGGTTTGGGGGCTCCTGGAGGCCAGCAGCCATATAAGAAGCTTGAGCTAGACTGCTGATAGTAAGAAGCAGGTGAAGGAGGACCAAAGCCCTTCCTACACACCCCTTGTTAGAGCTCAGCTAAGCCCCCAGCTACATGCAACCACGTGAGAAGCCAGGCTGACAGGATGCGCAACCTAACTGGGTAGTTTACCCGGCCAACCCATAAAACTGTGCTAAATGATAAATCACTGTTGCTTCAACCCACCAATTTCTGAGATTGTTTATTACTAATAGAAACTGAAACTGTCTTTTCTCCCCAACTAGACTGAAAGCGTCTCATGGATGTAGCATAATGACTGGTAGAGAATAAGTGATTTTACATGACAGGTATTTTATATACATTATGTCATTTAATCCACATGGGACTTATACATGCTCAGTACTCTTACCCTCATTGGACACATGGGAAACTGAGGCCTAGAGAGGTTACATGCATAACTTGCCCCAAGTCATAAAGCCAATGCTCTAGTCTGTCTGACTCCAAGGTCTGAGTGTTTAACCACTCTTCTATACTGGAATTCATGGTTCAGAACTAAGTAGGCAGACATCTTAAAATCTTGTGTTATTCAAACAATATGGCAAAGACGTTGCCCCTTTAGAGTCAGAGAATCAGACACCTCTGGAACCAAATCCTGTCTCCGACATGTCAGCCTTGCCTAGGTCTCCTTCTCCACACTCAGCATGGAAAGATTTTGATATTAACCAAAAAAATGACACTTCCCTCTTGTATTACATTTTCTGATCTTTGATGAGTATGTGGTTTTTCATCATTTTCTTAATTCTAAATTAAGAATCAATCATCATTTTTCATCTAACTTCTTAATGAATTTCCTTAATCTTCCATTCTTTGATGCTGTGATTTGTTTTACCACATGCAAGCTTGTTTTCATTTGTTTGTTTTGGGGATTTTTTGTGGGGTGGCTTGTAGGATCTTAGTTCCCTGACCAGGGGTTGGACCTCTGCCCCTCACAAAAGTGCAGAGTCCTAACCACTGGACAGTCAGGGAATTCCCATTCGAACTGTTTTAACTGTGTTTCCTTGGAAAAATTGCTGACATTCCCTGATATGTATTGTTCTGGACCATAAAATGGATCCTCTAACTTCTTATCTTACAGGGTCACAGAGAGATTAGATAAAATAGTTATACAGCCAAAGCCCCGGTACATCAGTTCAGTTCAGTCACTCAGTCGTGTCTGACTCTTTGCGACCCCATGAATCGCAGCACGCCAGGCCTCCCTGTCCACCACCAATTCCCAGAGTTCACTCAAACTCATGTTCATTGAGTCGGTGATGCCATCCAGCCATCTCATCCTCTGGCATCCCCTTCTCCTCCTGCCCCCAATCCCTCCCAACATCAGAGTCTTTTCCAGTGAGTCAACTCTTTGCATGAGGTGGCCAAAGTACTCAAGTTTCAGCTTTAGCATCAGTCCTTCCAATGAACACCCAGGACTGATCTCCTTTAGAATGGACTGGTTGAATCTCCTTGCAGTCCAAGGGGCTCTCAAGAGTCTTCTCCAATACCACAGTTCAAAAGCATCAATTCTTCGGCATTCAGCTTTCTTCACAGTCCAGCTCTCACATCCATATGTGGCCACTGGAAAAATCATAGCCTTGACTAGACAGACCTTTGTTGGCAGAGTAATGTCTCTGCTTTTCAATATGCTATCTAGTTGGGCATAACTTTCCTTCCACGGAGTAAGCGTTTTTTAATTTCATGGCTGCAGTCACCATCTGCAGTGATTTTAGAGCCCCCCAAAATAAAGTCTATCACTGTTTCCACTGTTTCCCCATCTATTTCCCATGAAGTGATGGGACCGGATGCCATGATCTTAGTTTTCTGAATGTTGAGCTTTAAGACAACCCTGGCACATAGCAGGCATTTAATAAATTGTGTTGGTGTTGGTGCCATTATTAATATTATTATTCTGAGTTGCTGATTCTGGGTCTATGAGTTTGAAGCTGCCCAGGTGGCTCTCAGTGGTAAAGAATCCACCTGCCAATGCAAGAGACAGGGGTTCGATCCCCTGGAGGAGGAAATGGCAAGCCACTCTAGTTTTTTTGCCTAGAGAATCCCATGGGCAGAGAAGCCTGTGGGCTGCAGTCCACGGGGTCACAAAGAGTAGGACATAACAGAGCATGCACACACACATTCACTAAGAAGGAAAACATCCCAAGAGTTGCCAAAACATTTTTGGTAGTCACCGTGCCCATTTAGAAAGTAAAGAAAAAACTTTCCCAGGTGATAGACAACATGTATAAGTTCCAGGTCCAAAGGTCAAGACAGAGTTCTTTGCCTACTTGGCTCTCATGGGCACACACACACTTGGGTGTCAACAAAAAGCACTGTAATGAGGAACCATTGTGGTCACATCCCACTACTGTGTTACAGAGTTTGCTGTGTCCCCTTGGCTTAACCCTATCACCCCCAGAAAAAGTACAGATCTAAAAAAGATGAGCCACTGACCTCAAACACTGTAGTAGATGCTACTGATGCATCCTCCAGATCCCTTTACCTGGCAGGTGCACCCATCCCCCAGTTGCGGCAGACAGTGGCTGTAATGACCTCACACGGGCATCTTCCTTGGTGGATTGCCTTTAGCCAATGGGAACCACTTCACCTGGAGATGCCTGGGAGGTTATGTGCGTGTGTGCTAAGTCGCTTCCATCATGTCCAACTCTTTGTGACCCTATAGGGCAGGCTAGTCTGTCCTTGGGATTCTCTACTCAAGAATACTGGAATGGCTTGCCATGCCCTCCTCCAGGGTATTTTCCAGACCTAGGGATCAAACCCACATCTCTTATGTCTCCTGCATTGGTAGGCAGGTTCTTTATCACTAGCATCACCTGGGAAGCCCCTGGGAGGTTACATCCAAGGCCGATGACCAACTGTTTCAGGGGAATAAAAA
This sequence comes from Tragelaphus eurycerus, assembly GCA_935064755.1. Taxonomy (NCBI): domain Eukaryota; kingdom Metazoa; phylum Chordata; class Mammalia; order Artiodactyla; family Bovidae; genus Tragelaphus; species Tragelaphus eurycerus. The sequence continues at coordinate 35,696,208 of CAKXYN010000008.1, read as the reverse complement.
CTCAGTCTCTTTGACTCAATGCAGAACAAGCTCTATAGTACAATCATACACCATAGCTCCCCCATGGAGTCAGGCTGAGGCTAGGCTTCAGCTGTACTGCATCTTTGCTTAACTTCTTTTTTTCTTGGGGTATACTAGTTTGGGGGTTCCCTGTTGGCTCAGTGGTAAAGAATCCACCTGCAATGCAGGAGCCACAGGAGACGCAAGTTCGATCCCTCGGTCAGGAAAATCCCCTGGAGGAGAGCATGACAACCTACTCCAGTATTCTTGCCTGGAGAATCCCATGGACACAGGAGCCCAGTGAGCTACACTCTATAGGATCACAATGAGTCAGACATGACTGAAGTGACCTAGCACACACACACACAGTTGCTTTAGTTGTTCATTTCTGTGCTACAATGATGTGAATAAGCTATCAGATCAGATCAGTCGCTCAGTAGTATCCAACTCTTTGCGACCCCATGAATCACAGCACACCAGGCCTCCCTGTCCATCACCAACTCCCAGAGGTCACTCAGACTCACGTCCATCGAGTCAGTGATGCCATCCAGCCATCTCATCCTCTGTCGTCCCCTTCTCCTCTTGCCCCCAATCCCTCCCAGCATTAGAGTCTTCTCCAATGAGTCAACTCTTCGCATGAGGTGGCCAAAGTACTGGAGTTTCAGCTTGAGCATCATTCCTTCCAAAGAAATCCCAGGGCTGATCTCCTTCAGAATGGACTGGTTGGATCTCCTTGCAGTCCAAGGGACTCTCAAGAGTCTTCTCCAACACCACAGTTCAAAACCATCAATTCTTCCGCGCTCAGCCTTCTTCACAGTCCAGCTCTCACATCCATACATGACCACAGGAAAAAACCATAGCCTTGACTAAACGAACCTTTGTTGGCAGAGTAATATCTCTGCTTTTGAATATGCTATCTAGGTTGGTCATAACTTTCCTTCTAAGGAGTAAGCGTCTTTTAATTTCATGGCTGCAGTCACCATCTGCAGTGATTTTGGAGCCCAGAAAAATAAAGTCTGACACTGTTTCCACTGTTTCCCCATCTATTTCCCATGAAGTGATGGGACGGGATGCCATGATCTTCGTTTTCTGAATGCTGAACTTTAAGCCAACTTTTTCACTCTCCACTTTCACTTTCATCAAGAGGCTTTTTATTCCTCTTCACTTTCTGCCATAAGGGTGGTGTCATCTGCATATCTGAGGTTATTGATATTTCTCCCAGCAATCTTGATTCCAGCTTGTGTTTCTTCCAGTCCAGCATTTCTCATGATGTACTCTGCATATAATTTAAATAAGCAGGGTGACAATATACAGCCTTGATGTACTCCTTTTCCTATTTGGAACTAGTATGTTGGCCCATGTCCAGTTCTAACTGTTGCTTCCTGACCTGTATACAAATTTCTCAAGAGGCAGGTCAGGTGGTCTGGTATTCCCATCTCTTTCAGAATTTTCCACAGTTGATTGTGATCCACACAGTCAAAGGCTTTGGCATAGTCAATCAAGCAGAAATAGATGCTTTTCTGGAACTCTCGCTTTTTCCATGATCCAGTGGATGTTGGCAATTTGATCACTGGTTCCTCTGCCTTTTCTAAAACCAGCTCGAACATCAGGAAGTTCATGGTTCACATATTGCTGAAGCCTGGCTTGGAGAATTTTAAGCGTTACTTTATTAGCATGTGAGATGAGTGCAATTGTGCGGTAGTTTGAGCATTCTATGGCATTGCCTTTCTTTGAAATTGGAATGAAAACTGACCTTTTCCAGTCCTGTGGCCACTGCTGAGTTTTCCAAATTTGCTGGCATATATGTATACATATATCCCCTCCTCCTGGGACCTCTCTCCCTGACCCTCCCTACCTCCCAATCCCACCCATCTTCCTTCCTTGCCCTATCCCACCTCCCTCACTTCTTTATAGGTTTCTCCACAAAGCACTTCATGAAATAAATCACACACCAAGACCCCCATCTCAGGCTTGGTTGATAGGAAGTGGACTCAAGATAATCACTCTGAGGCCTTTAAGCGAAGATGAAAAAAAAAAAAGCCTTGCATTTAAGGAGTTTCTTGTCCCCATATCAAAGATTTTGGTTTCAATAAGAGGTTAAAAACCAAAAAGTGGTCAGGCAAAGCAAAGCAAATGAGAGACTTCCTGTGACAACTTGAGAGCTAGATAACCACAACAGGCCACTCCACCGGTTTCTCGGCCTCACCACCACACTGAAGAGTAAAAGCCAACAGAGGAAATCATTTCCAAATGAAACTATGGGGGATGCAGTTCAAGAGAAAGGGAAGGCAGAATTAATATCGGCTGATCTTACTAGGAAACCACAGGCCTGGTCTATGGAGTCTGCAGAATAGTGATTAAGAGCAGAGGCTCTAAAGTTAGACAATGTGGGTTTAAATCCTCAAGCTACCACTTACTTGCAGGGTGACTGGGCAAGTTACTGAACATTGTTGACCTTGGTTTCCCCACATAAATATGAAGTTAATAATGACACATCTTTCTAGGGTATCATTATAAAGTGTGGACCAACATGTGTCTGGCACTAAAGCAAGTGCCCACGACATTGTCTGTTATCTTGGGCACTACAGGCCAGGTTATGTACTATGAAAAACATCTCCAAAATCTCAGTACACCAAAAGTTATTCCTCCTCACACTACACCGGCCTAGGGTACGGAGTTCAGGCATACTAAATAGCCATCATCCCAAATGTTAAGATGAAGTAAAGGGGGCTGAGCTAAAAGTCACACACCAGGAATTAAATGCTCTGATTCAGAAGTTACAGACCTCATTCTGACCCACAATTCATTGGCTGGACTTGGTCACACAGCACCATTCTACAACAAGGGATCCAGGAAGCGTCATTCCAGTACGATCCACCAGAGAAAACAACTAGTCACCTTGAGCAGCACTAAGGTCCTACTAGCCTGTGCTCAGCAGGTACCCACATTTTCCACTTAAGTCTCACAGCCATCCTAAAATGTCAGGATTAGCACAGCTTCATTCTAAAATGCACATGCTAGCAAGGTAATGCCCAAATTCTTTCAAGCTAGGCTTCAGCAGTACATGAACCAAGAACTTCCAGACGTACAAGCTGGATTTAGAAAAGACAGAGGATCCAGAGATCAAATTGCCAATGTCCACTGGATCATAGAGAAAGCAAGGGAATTCCAGAAGAATATCTATTTCTGTTTCATTGACTACGTTTAAGCCTCTGACTGTGTGGATCACAACAAACTGCAAAATTCTTAAAGAGATGGGAACACCAGACCACCTAACCTGATTCCTGAGAAACCTGTATGCAGGTTAAGAAGCAACAGTTAGAACCAGATAAGAAACAATGGACTGGTTCAAAATTGGGAAAGGATTATGACAAGGCTGTATATTGTCACCCTGCTTAGTTAACTTAAATGCAGAGTACATCATGCAAAATGCCAGCCTGGATGACTCACAAGTTGGAATCAAGATAACTGGGAGAAATATCAACAACCTGAGATATTCAGATGATACCACTCTAATGGCAGAAATCAAAGAGAAACTAAAGAGCCTCTTGATGAGGTAAAAGAAGATTGAGAAAAATGGCTTAAAACTAACATTCACAAACTAAGATTACGGCATCCAGTCCCACCACTTCATGGCAAATATAAGGAAAAGGTGGAAACAGTGACAGATTTTAATATTCTTGGGCTCCAAAATCACTGCGGATGATGACTGAAGCCATAATAATTAAAAGGCGTTTACTCCTTGGAAGAAAAGCTATGACCAATCTAGACAGCATATTAAAAAGCAGAGACATTACTTTGCCGACAAAGGTCTGTATAGTCAAAGCTATGGTTTTTCCAGTAGTCATGTATGGATGTGAGAGTTGGACTGTAAAGAAGGCTGAGAACTGAAGACTTCTTTTGAACTGTGGTGCTAAAAGACTCTTGAGAGTCTCTTGGACTGCAAGGAGATCCAACCAGTCCATCTTGAAGGAAATCAGTCCTGAATATTCATTGGAAAGACTAATGCTGAAGCTGAAGTTCCAATACTTTGGCCACCTGATGTGAAGAGCTGACTCACTGGAAAAGCCCCTGATGCTGGGAAAGATTGAAGGCGGGAGAAGAAAGCGGCAGAGGATGAGATGGTTAGATATCATCACTGACTTAATGGATGTGAATTTGAGCAAACTCTGGGAGAAAATAAAGGACAGGGAAGCCTAGCATGCTGCAGTCAGGGGGGTCACAAAGAGTCAAACATGACTTTGAGACTGAAGAACAACAACAAAATTAAGAAATTAAAGAATAGAGAAGTTAACCAACTCACTTAAGGCCACATCACTAGGAGGAGGGCATGGCATCACCTGAAGGAGGGCCTGGCAACCCACTCCAATACTCCTGCCTAGAGAATCCCATGGACAGAGGAGCCTGGCAGGCTGCAGTCCACAGGGTGGCACAGAGTCGGACCTGACTGAAGTGACTGAGCAGCAGCAGCAGCTCTATAAATACTCCACAGAAGTGTGAAAGCAGGGCTAGCTTTTAGCAAAAGCAACCTGGCAGCCACCCTGGCCAAGCTTGGACACGGGCACCTTAGGAGCAACTGCTCTGGGAGACTTGTACACATGTACATATGTATGGCCATTTTAGGGGGCTCCCCCAACACCATATGGGATCCTCCAGGGCTGTCTCCTTTGGGAGCTGCTATGCAGTAGCAGTTTGAATTGTAAAATCCCACAGAATGGGCACTAATGACATACAGAATTGTAACAAGGCCAGGCTTTACATGAATTGTCACAAATCCTAGCATTAACTTTGTGGGCAAGTATCATTATCCTCTTTTTACTGAGCAAGATTCGGACATGAGAGATTCAATTGACTTCCAAATATGATACAGCTAGTCAGGGGTGGAACAGGGATTCCAACCTAGGTGGCTCTGATCCAATGACCAAAGCGTAGGGCCCACGAACCAGAACACCTCCATTTTCCTGTGGTCTGGGGCAAGTGTTCAAAAAAGACCTCATCCCCCAAAAATCGAAAGAAAGAAATACTAACGGCAAGTTCAATTCAGTCACTCATTATCAACATGCTTAGTGTCATGAAATCACATTATGAATGGAGAGACTAACTTCCAAGTTGTTGAATATCCAGAGTTTACAGACAGGGAAGAAAAAGCTAACACTGATATTAAATTTCCTACCATGGGCTGTTTGTTTTTACAATTTCTTGTTGAAGTAGCTACTTCTATTATCCCCATTTACAGATTAGGAAAGCTAGACTTGACAAGATTAAGTGAATTATGCAAAGGCACAAAGGGAGGAAGTGTCAGCTTTGTCTACCGAGTTGCCTTTTCTATGGTCAAGGGGGAGGAATCAGTGATCAGTGCTACTCAGGGCAGGAGGCCCTGACTCCTCGTCTAGCAGCCCCTATTTCATACGCCTCAGCTATGTGTCCAGTGGAGTTTTAATCATTCCTGGACTCTTTTTCTTCATTCTTACAAAGAGACTGCCAGAAATTCACATCTTTCAGTTTAGAAGGCTTCTCTTCACCAACTGAAACCTCAAGACTTTTCTCTTGACTTGAATCCAGTGTTCCAGCTCAGCCCTCCTGACATCAGCTGCTCCCACACACATATCTCCCCATATGCTGATATCCAACCAACACCATCTGTAGGACTAAAGATGTTCTGGGTCCCTCTGTTCTAAATAAGAACCCTGACTCAGGAGTGAAAGAACCGCAGGGCCAATTGAAAGAGCCAATTTATGTGTTGTTATAGTCTCTTTAGCCGTTCCTTCCTAGTCTCCATGCCACTGGACACATATTGATTGGCAAGGAGAGTTAGGGGGTGTGTATCTTGTGGGTGCTGTTGTCCCTGGAGAGAGAGAAAATACTGTCTGAAGAAGCTAAGATGTAAGTCATTACATCAGGAGTTTCCAGTGAAGGAGTCATCATCTTTCTCCAGGGTAAACTGAATTGCCTTGAGGATTCACTGGTCACCCTCTCTCATTCCATCCTTATAGCAAACTGGCCAAAGGTAATCAGTGTAACTTCTTTTGCTGAGCACAGTGACTGCTCCAGGAAGAAGCAGGCAACCTAGAAGAGTCAATAAAACAAAAACCCAGGATTCTTTTTCTGATCATTTATGAAAGGAGTTCTTTTATCACCCTCTCCCAACCCCGGACAGAAGCTAAGCAGAGTGAGGTTTGGAGCTGCTGTGATCATAAACCCTGTGATCATAAAGCAAGAGGAGAACAGAACCAAGTTGAAACATGAGAACATGAAACTTGGCAATGTCACAGGAGACTCTTCATCAAGCTGTACCTCAATCCAGAACAACTCCTAGACTCTCTCCCTATGGATTCCACTCAGTTAAGTTCAGTCCCGTCCCTCAGTTGTGTCTGACTTTTTCTGACCTCATGGACTGCAGCAGGCCAGGCTTCCCTGTCCATCACCAATTTCTGGAGCTTGCTCAAGCTCGCATCCATAGAGTCAGTAATGCCATTCAACCATCTCATCCTGTCATCTCCTTCTCCTCCCGCCTTCAATCTTTCCCAGCATCAGGGTCTTTTCCAATGAGTCAGCACTTTGCATCAGGTGGCCAAAGTATTGGAGCTTCAGCTTCAGCATCAATCCTTCCAATGAATATTCAGGACTCATTTCCTTTAGGATTTGACTGGTTGGATCTCCCTGCAGTCCAAGGGACTCTCAAAAGTCTTCTCCAACACCACAGTTCAAAAGCATGAATTCGTTTGTGCTCAGCCCTCTTTAAAGTCCAACTCTCACATCTATACATGACTACTGGAAAAAAACATAGCTTTGTCTAGACAGACCTTTGTTGGCAAAGTAATGTTTCTGCTTTTTAATAGGCAGTCTAGGTTGGTCATAGCTTTTCTTTCAAGGAGCAACTGTCTTTTAATTTCATGACTGCAGTCACCATGTGCAGTGATTTTGGAGCCCAAAAAAATAGTCTATCGCTGTTTCCATTGTTTCCCCATCCATTTGCCATGAAGTGATGGGACCAGATGCCATGATCTTAGTTTTCTGAATGTTGAGTTTTAAGCCAGCTTTTTCACTCTCCTCTTTCATTTTCAAGAGTCTCTTCAGTTCCTCTTCGCTTTCTGCAATAAGGGTGGTATCATCTGCAAATCTGAGGTTATTGATATTTCTTCCAGCAATCTTAATTCCAGCTTGTGCTTCATCCAGCCCAGCATTTCGCATGATGTACTCTACATATAAATTAAATAAGCAGAGTGATAATATACAGCCTTGATGTACTCCTTTCTCAATTTGGAACCAGTCTGTTGTTCCATGTCCAGTTCTAACTGTTGCCTCTTGAACTGCATACAGATTTCTCGGGAGGCAGGTCAGGTGGTCTGGTATGCCCATCTCCTAAAGAATTTTCCAGTTTGTTGTGATCCACACACGCAAAGGCTTTGGTGTAGTCAATAAAGCAGAAGTAGATGTTTTTATGGAACTCTCTTGCCTTTTCAATGATCCAACGGATGTTGGCAGTTTGATCTCTGGTTCCTCTGCCTTTTCCAAATCTAGCTTGAACATCTGGGGTTCTTGGTTCACATACTGTTGAAGCATCACTTGGAGAATTTTGAGCATTACTTTGCTAGCATGTGAGATGATTGCAATTGTGCAGTAGTTTGAACTTTCTTTGGCATTGCCTTTCTTTGGGATTGGAATGAAAACTGACCTTTTCCAGTCCTGTGGCCTCTGCTGTGTTTTCCAAATTTGCTGGCAAATTGAGTGTAGCACTTTAACAGCGTCATCTTTTAGGACTTGAAATAGCTCAGCTGGAATTCCATCACCTCCACTAGCTTTGTTTGCAGTGATGCTTCCTAAGGCCCACTTGATGTGGGACTCCAGGTTCTCTGGCTCTAGGTGAGCAATCACACCATCATGGTTATCTGGGTCATTATGATCTTTTTTGTACAGGTTTTCTGTGTATTCATGCCACCTTTTCTTAATATCTTCTGCTTCTGTTAGGTCCATAGTGTTTCTGTTCTTTATTGTGCCCATCTTTGCATGTAATGTTCCCTTGGTATCTCAAATTTTCTTGAAGAGATCTCTAGTCTTTCCCATTCTAATGTTTTCCTCTATGGACTCCACTAATATTCCCTTCTGACTTAAAGTAGTTTGGGTTGGCCCAGACACTTACAATCAAAACAGTCCTAATAGAGTATCATAAATAATAAAAGGTCTCTGGGTCACCATGTGTAAGTCAAAATAGGGGAGATTGAGGTTTACCTGCCAGACTATTAACTTCTCCCTCCATCTGGGTGCCATTTTATTGCCTACTTCCCTGCAGCCTCATGAGCAGAACTGGCTTCAGGAAAATCAAGAAGCAAGACCAGAGAATCCCCAGTGCTCTGCTTCCTTAGGCTCTGTTCTTTCCCACCTCAGGTGCCAAATGTTTGAATGCCGAATTCATATCATGATGTTAGAGACTTCTGTCCATTCACAGGGGTCGCTAAATTTGGCAAGAGGGAGAAAACTGTGCTTATTTCAAAGGAGGAGTAAAGGTCCACTTAGGGAGAGCTTGAGTCTACAGCCAGTAGAGATGTTCAGATACAAGCACCTCCCTGACCACACTTCTCTCTCTGCTCTCACAGTGTCTTGTACATATATTATCTCTGTGAATCTGAGGCAAAGCACTAAATGACCCACTGTTCATTTTCTCATCTGTGAATAGGGACAAGACTCTCACAGAGGTGTCGTGACAATGTAATGACTCAATCACATGGAGCGCATGGACAGTGCCTGGCACAGGGTAAGGATCATCTATGTCAGCTCCCATTCTTGTTATTCTTAGGATGGATGCTACCATCTAGATTGCATACTCCTGGGCAGCAGATGACATGACTTATCTTTTCTAGGCATTATTATAATCAGCCCACGGTCTGGCTCTAAAAGTGTTAACTGAATGGCCCTTGGCAGGGGTGCTGTAAAGACATTCTTGTATGTATGTTTCATCTCATGGTCTTATGAATGGATCTCTAATAATGGAATTCTAAGACCTAAAGTAGGGCATTGTGGAAGAGATTCTTGGGCAAGTCACCCATCCTCACTGGGATACTTCCTATTAATGGTTGAGAAATAAACAAATTGGTTGGAACAGCCACACAGGAACAGCTCTGAGCCTGTGATGGAATCCCCATCCCACTCCAGAAACCTCCATCTTAACCTGGCTTATGACTATGGTTTAACATGTTTCTTCATTTCTCCAGAATCCAGAAATCTTCCTGCCTTGAGAACTGTCACACTCAAGAGAATTTTCTGATGTTTGTCTTGCAGCATCCTAAAATCAGCTCCGCAGAGGCACCTTCGGAACAGGCTTGTTCTTCAGTCCCTCAGCTGCTGGCAAACCAATAGAGAATTGTGAGCTGTCAGCGAGGGGTTTCTGTTTTTAGAGGAAAGGAACCTTGAGCAAAGATACTGTAAAAGAAAATCAGTTGCAAGTCTACTGAGGGGAGGGAGACAGTTCTGATGGAGAAAAAGATTCCCCACCAAAGGAAAAAAGCATTTTCAGGTGCTAAATTTCTCTTGTGTGTGGACTACTAGTCCTATACAGGGTTAACAATCTCTTCTATCATTTTTTTTGTTCTGAAATGTGCTTTGAGAATCAGGAGTATGAACAGGTAATTCAATTGGGTAAGTAAATTGTCTCTCCTCCCTGTCAAGCTGGTAAGTGGGCACTTCTAGCATTGCATGGGCTTCCCTGGTGGCTCAGCTGGTAACGAATCCGCCTGCAATGCGGGAGACCTGGGTTTGATCCCTGGGTTAGGAAGATTCCCCTGGAGAAGGGAAAGGCCACCCACTCCAGTATTCTGGCCTGGAGAATTCCATGGACTGTATGGAAATTTGCGACCCATGGGGTCGCAAAGAGTCAGACACGACTGAGCCACTTTCACACTTCACTTCTAGCATTGCATGGGCTTAAATAATTTCCCAGAGGCCGGCTAAATGAGGACGGTGAAATGACAGCTCAGAAAAGTTGAGGAGTGTATCTCCCTCAAGATATCGGAAGACTTGGTGATAGTCTTCCCTATAGAAACAAGCAACTCAGCTGGCATGTACTTGTTCAGTTCAGTTCAGTTGCTCAGTCATGTCCAACTCTCTGAGACCCCATAGACTGCAGCACACCAGGCCTCCCTGTCCATCACCAACTCCCAGAGTTTACCCAAACTCATGTCCACTGAGTTGATGATGCCATCCAACCATCTCATCCTCTGTCGTCCTCTTCTCCTCGGGCCTTCAATCTTTCCCAGCATCAGGGTCTTTTTTCAAATGAGTCAGTTCTTTGCATCAAGTGGCCGAAGTATTGGAGTTTCAGCTTCAACATCAGTCCTTCCAATGAACACCCAGGACTGATTTCCTTTAGGATGGACTGGTTGGTCCAGAAAAACCTCTATTTCTGCTTTATTGACTATGCCAAAGCCTTTGACTGTGTGGATCACAACAAACTGTGGAAAATTCTGAAAGAGATGGGAATACCAGAACACCTAACCTGCCTCTTGAGAAATCTGTATGCAGGTCAGGAAGCAACAGTTAGAACTGGACATGGAACAACAGACTGGTTCCAAATAGGAAAAGGAGTACATCAAGGCTGTATATTGTCATCCTGCTTATTTAACTCATATACAGAGTACTTGTTAAGCATCTCTATAAAATGTAGTGGGGGTGGGGGAAGTGACTTCATGGTAGGTGGCAGGGAAGAGGACCTAATTCTTTCCCATAAATATTCCTAGAAATACCGACCCATGCCTATCTTACAAACAGAAGAAGTTTAGGAACTCAGGGCTTAAATATTTCACTAAATTTCAGCTGTCTCATTATCTCATTCCTCATTCACAAAAACCACTGGTAGAGTACTCTTTATGCCATGCACAGCGAGGCAGCAATTATGAGAGTCCAGAGAGGGATGAGGCATCACTGGAACGGGGGGAGGTGAGGGATGAACAGGATGGTGTGGGCTTAAGAGGGATTTGGATATAAGATCAATTGGACTTTGTTGGTTGATGGGATGTGTAAAGGCAGCACAGAAGGGCTAAGCATCAGAGAAAAGAGAGCGAAAGACGTGGGAGCCAGGATGATCCCCTGGTGTGACTGGGTGTGGCTCCCTGCACAAAGGAGTGCAGCCCTGCTGGAGGAAGCTCAGAGGACTACTGCAGCCCGGAGCACAAAGGGTCAATACTCAAAACTCCTGATGCCCATCTGATTCCTGGCTGTAATTCTATCAACCGCCAAGTCACTTCTGCAGCCCTTTGCACCTGCTAAATCTAATCTGACTCAAACTCGGGCAGGAATGGCCTTCCAAAGGCTAACCTGGGTTTCTCCACTAGAATAACAAAGCTGGAATGTAAAATAATTCTATCTGAGGAAGAAAGAGAAGAAAAACTCTGCTGGGGGCTTACTAACAGGCAGACATGGGGTTGCCTGCTTTCTTGTTTGATCCTCACAAACGGGGAAGGAACTCTCACCCCATCCCCACCGCCCGCCACTTTACAGATAAGGCTCAGAAATTAATTTGTTAAAAGAAGTCAAGTGAAGAACAGTAGATACAGAGACCAGACCAAAGTCATGCCTCCTGATTTCTGCTATGACAATATTCTTTCTGATTACCCGTGGAGCTTTTCTGACAAAGAAAAAACACATGAGCTCTATGTTTTGATGGGCCAAATACTGAACCTCCTACTTGACTTCAGTGTAAACCCCCAGATGCATAAGCCCCTTGAGAAAACCTAGGCATTAGTTAATAGAGGGTCAGTGAAACAATAAATGTCATATCCTCCTAGGACACTCAACAGGTTCCCAATTCTTGAGACCGTCTCTCCCTCTCCTGACAGCTTGCTTTATCCCTGAGCAGATGGTGACCTATACAACCCAACTTATACTGGAGCTGGTGGTCAGGAACCAATATCAGTGGACCTTCAGGGTACAGAGTTTATGCAGCCCCAGAGCAGAAAGGAGGAATCTTGGGAGTAACCAGTGTAAGGACCGCCACCCATTTCCACTGCTATGACCCATCGGGTATACTTGGGCTTCCCCAGTGGCTTAGATGGTAAAGAATCTGCCTGCAAAGCAGAGAACTGGGTTGGATCCCTGGGCTGGGAAGACATCTGGAAAAGGGAATGGCTACCCACTCTAGTATTCTTGCCTGGAGAATTCCATGGACAGAGAACCCTGATGGGCTACGGTCCGTGGGGGTCCCAAAGAGTCGGACATGAATGAGCAACCAACACTTTCTCTAGGTAAACTTAATCCTGCCTCATTATTCTAAGACGCCCGTGGAGCCCGAGAGGAAACTATCAAGTTGCAACATGGTGGTGGGAGGGCAGTGGTAAGAGGTCCCAGCTGGCAGAGGCACAGCTTCAGGGCTGGCATCCTGACCACTGACCCAGATCCCCCACCCCTAGTCGCCACCACTGCCCCACTTGCCTCTCTAGGGCCCCTGCTATGGGATGCTGGTAGGCTGCCAGGCACCCATCCTCCCATCTCCCACCCTGACTTTCCTCTGGGGAATTTGCCTCTCTGCTCATATCCCCCAGGCACCCTGGAGAAAGGTGCTGAATGATCTGTTAGTCTGTCTTTCCCCAACCACGGTTGGGTCCAATGAAAGAATATGAGCTCAGGAACCATGATGGGGGATGGGGGGGCAGTCCTGAAACTCATCCCACGGCCAGGAGGGAAGGGGGCCTATGCTGCTGGCTGGAAGGTTCAGAGGCAATGGGAAGATCCTGAGGATAAAGCCAACACAGCAGGAGACAAGACCAGACTGAGAAAAATCCAGACCTTAGTCACATTGTCTGATCTTCTCAATTACATGAGCCAATAAACCGTTTTTTGTTTAAACTAGTTCGGACTGAGCTTCTTTGTCACCTGCTCATGGCTCACCTTAATTTCTACTCTGTAAGTAAACCCTTCAACCCTTAACATGTCTTATAAAAGAGTCTTTTCTGAAGGTGCCTTTCCTGACAAGATGTGTGCTGAAACATACCCATACTTCAAAGTAAACAGAGTTTCAATTATGAATCACCTGTTCACTAGCTATGTAATCTTAGGTAAGGTGAAGACATGTGTCTCAGTTCCCTTGTAGGTGAAATGGGATAAAACACTTTTCTCTCCCAAGAGGAATAAAAGAGACCGTGGAAAGCACCTGTTATGTGGGGAGCAGAGTGAACTTCTTGGGGGAAGGGACCCCTGCAGCTGACTCCCAAGCACACAAGGACTCCATGCCCTACACACAGCAGGTGTTAAGTCAATATTTCTGCACGGGCTGAGAGAATGACTGTATCCCTCCCCCAGCTCCAGGTCAGAACCTGGGAATATGAGCTGAGCCAAGTCGACCCAGCATGGGGAGCATCTGTCCACAATCCACTTGGCTTCCAGCCAAGCTCCCAGCCCTGGCAGTTGCAGGAATTCATCAGCTTACCTGGAGTCCCCCTCCCCATCCGCAGCACTCACACTAAAGGCAATTCAAGCTCCAGGCAGCTCCCCTCGTTTCATGTAAACTGTGGCCAGTGACAAACACAATGAGCAGAAGAGGAAGTGATCGGTGATAATAGAATATTTTAGTAGCCGAAAAAGAAATAATAGAATATTATATTAAGTAGGGAGACCATAGTAAGGGAGACCGTGCTTTTCCTGTTTCAAATACAGGGAGAAAAAAGTAAGCAAAGCACCATGTGGCTATAAAAGCGAAGCCCAGGCTCAAGGATGAAGGACCACTCAGTCAGCTGCTTTTTCACTTCCCAAGGGCAAACTTCAACCAGCCCTCCACGGATGACTCCATCACCTGTGCGGCTGCTACCTGCCTTTTGCTGAGAGGAGGGCTGAGCGTCTGTCTATTTTCCAGCATGTCTGCAGTATCAGGTATGAGGTTGGTGGAAGAGGAAGTCGAAATAAATGAATCAAGAATTATAGTTACTCTTAAATTTCAGCCATCTGTAGGTGATGTCACCGCAGAAGCACAGATCGACCTGTGGATGAAGGCTATCTTTGGTCATTTTTATCTCTAATGATGCTCTTTTACATGAAGTCTGTCTTATAACCTGCCTTAAATTCTCCTGGAACCAGGTGGCTAATCAACAAGAGACAGACATAGAGGATGGACAGATAGACAGATATGCACACAGGCTCTGCGTGTTTATGTCTCCCTGTCCCATGCTTCCACTTGAGAATATCATTCTACTATTCAGCAGAACTCATATCTTCATCACTTAGCAATTAGCATTATCCTTCCTTATTACTCCATCTTGACATTCTAAGGATCACCTAGCATATGAATCTGAACTCACCCCCAAAATAATACATTTTGGCACTAATATTCCATCAACATGTATTTATGGAGCATTCAGTCTGATCCACACACTGAATGAGGCACTGTTCCTCATTCCCTCAAGCCAGTCACTGACATCCTAATAATTATCTCCACAGTCATGTTGTGATTTCTACGCAGCTCCGAAACAGTAAAACATTTACTTTCTCCCCTGTAATTTCCTATTCCCTCACTCCTATCCCTTGCCTGGACATTCCGTTGCTCCCAAGAAAGTCAACCCAGGTGCCTCTGGAAATTGGGAGGCTGTAGGCAACATCTGGCGCACCAGGGGAATGTGTTTGTCTCAGCCCAGCTCAAAATAGTATCTGACAAGCCTGAATCACACAAGTTCTGAAAAACTCACAAGAAATCACCTAAGAAATCTATAGCTGCCTCCTCCAATTTCACTCCCTGTCTGGCTGCTTATTGACTCCTGCAGCCTATATTGACAGCGTGCAACCCTGCTTCTGTCTGCCTGCTCCCATGCAGTGGTAACTAAACAAGCAGGGGAAAAAAAAAAAAAAAACAAACAAGAAAGAAAAGAAAAACAAGAAAGATCACAGCTCTCACTCATGCCAGAGACCCTGTTTTAGAGCTGGGCACCAACCTGGAGGCAAAATCTCCAAGCAAAATGGGAGATTTGATAGAGAGAAAAATGCCTGAGTCCCCTTCTCTTTCTTTCATTTATCCCCCTACCCCTTCCCCCAGGGCCACGTAGTTCGTTTGGCTGCTGCAAACCTCTGATCCACATTTAAGCTTCCAGATACCACTTTTGCATCAATAAAACATGTCTGATGTAAAGCAAAGGGGGTACAGCCCACCCCCACTGCAGCTCTCAAATCTTTTTTTTTTTTAAAGGTGACCTGAAAGACTTACCTGCGAAGCTTGAGTTAATTTCACTGCAGAAACGGAAGTGCAGGGTACATTTCTCTAGGAACGCACCACCTCGGGGAGCTGAAACCGCGAAGAGAGGGACCACCACATTGCCTAAGCCCTCTAGTCCTGTGTCTCTCCCGGAGCAATTGATAATCTCACTAACACCTACAACAGTGTGCAGGAAGCTGCCTTCCTAACACCGCCCTCGGTGTTCGTGATTTTGCAACTCTCTCACCCTTCAAATCTTAGTGCAGTGTCGGCAACTAGAAACCTGCACACATCTGGGGCCTGGGATGGGGTGCTTTGTGCATACACTGGAAGCTGCAGCCAGCACGGGGGGACTCTTGCAGCCTCGTCCTCTCTCCGGGGATTTATTTGAATCTGCAGATTGTGTCATGCTAAACCTGTCTCCTTGCTCAGTGTGAATCACCTACTCGGGAAGTCACATGGACCCAAGATTCCCAGAATGAGAGCTCTGTGCTGGGAAATACTGGGGATATCTACTCTCCTATTAGCCACAGCCTTTAAATAACTATTTTGATCAGAATGCATGACTAGAGAGGAGATTGTGAACTGAAGCTGCTATTGCAGTGAGCAGAAAAGAAGTCAGGGCAAAAGCCAGCATGCTTCCTACGGGAAACCGTTTCCTGGGCCCCCTACCTCCTATTGGCTGGTTCAAGTGTTTCAAGGCAGCTGCAAACATCTGGAATACTCTGCAACAAATGCAAGGGTCTTGAAATTCTCTTGTTTCAGATCTATGACCTAGCAGTCCTCCTCTCTAACGTAACCCCAGGGTTCACTGAACTCCCAAGGGTATTTTAGATTGGATCTGTCATGTCTTTGCTCCTACCTTAGAAATGAGGGGGATAAGGTGCTATATATGGATACCTCATCTTGTGTTGCTAACAAATATAGACTTGGCTGTTACCTAAACCTCTCAGGGGGAAGGGGCATCTTATTTATTACTTCTTAGTGTTAACAATAACATTAATAATAGAAGTTGGCATTTGTTATGTTGCAAGTATTGTTCACAGCACTTTTCATGCATCATCTCATGCAATGTCCTACCAATTTTGTGAGACCCATGTGCCTGGTATTCTCCCCATTATAGAAATGAGAATGCCTGGTGGTAGAGGTGCTAAGCAAGTTGCCCATGGTCACATGGCTAAGCATGGTTTCAAGGCTGATATCCAGTCCCCTCTAACTTCAGAACACTGCGCTGTTCCACCACATTGAGGAGGCATTTAGAGTAAGCTCAGAATCATTCATATCCTTCATACTTGAAATCTGTGGCCATTTCTGTATTACTCACCTTCAGGATACTCTTCTGTTACAGAAGAGATCTGTTAAAGAATATCATCATATGCTGGAGATCTCAGAGAGAATGACAAAGTTTTTTAAAAGAACACTTCTTTTAAGCACCTGGGCAGCACCTTCTTGCTTATAATTCATGTAAATATAAATTTCCTAAGAATCATGACATATATTTAAAAAAATATAAATCCACTTAATAAAGCATTGCTGTCAATATTAAATTCTTGAATGTGATTTTTTTTAAGTAATCACTTATTCTGACTTTTCACTAATTCAGACTTTTTTTGTTATCAAATGATAAAGGTCTGCTTGTAGACATTTT
The DNA here is from genome assembly GCA_935064755.1 of Tragelaphus eurycerus. Classification (NCBI taxonomy): domain Eukaryota; kingdom Metazoa; phylum Chordata; class Mammalia; order Artiodactyla; family Bovidae; genus Tragelaphus; species Tragelaphus eurycerus. The sequence continues at coordinate 35,679,397 of CAKXYN010000008.1, read as the reverse complement.
CTTCAGAGATGTTTAATACACATAATATCCTCAGAGAAGATGGAAAGCATCAATTCCCTCACTTTATGGACATTCAGAAGAACACACACAGACCCTTTCAAAGGACAGCAGCGCACAGCACACAACATACAATGTACAGTAAGCCAGATCGTTCAGAACAATTCAACATCCAGTCACAGATTCATTACTCACTACGTGCAGGAAGACAAAAGCACCATTTTAAAGAGCAACATAACTCTCTAAAGTTGTGTGGCTTTGGAATCCAGCAAACCAGGTTCTCAAATTTACCAGTTTAATCTGGCCAAGGCTTTACAAGTTACTAAAACTAGTTACCAGTAACCTGATGACTATGTTCCTCTGTCAAGCATTACCTTCTGAACTGTGCTGACTAGCTCGGCTTGTCAGACCAAGAAGTTAAGTATGAGTTATAGATCTAATCCTTATGTGGGCCAGTTAGCTTCATACAAGGTAGAAAGTGGTCCATGGCCATACACTGGCTATTTGCACAAGCAAAGAGACATAACTTCTGCCTTTCATTATAAAAATTTGAGGAAGGGAACAGTGGAGACAGTATCTCCACTTTGAAGACAGTGACCAACACTAAATTCATATAACCATACACTAAATTTCTAATAATCATGAGGTTTAATTAAAAATGGCTATAAAGCATAATGTGCAGTCCAGGGATTAAGTAGGTGAAAAGCTTTCAGGACCCTTCATCTTCTCACGGAAATCCAAGCCCTTCAAGGATCCTTCAGTTCAGTTCAGTGCAGTCGCTCAGTCGTGTCCGACTCTTTGTGACTCATGAATTGCAGCACACCAGGCCTCCCTGCCCATCACCAACTCCTGGAGTTCACTCAGACTCACGTCCAGCAAGTCAGTGATGCCATCCAGCCATCTCATCCTCTGGCGTCCCCTTCTCCTCCTGCCCCCAATCCCTCCCAGCATCAGAGTCTTTTCCAATGAGTCAGCTCTTCGCATGAGGTGGCCAAAGTACTGGAGTTTCAGTTTCAGCATCATTCCCTCCAAAGAAATCCCAGGGCTGATCTCCTTCAGAATGGACTGGTTGGATCTCCTTGCAGTCCAAGGGACTCTCAAGAGTCTTCTCCAACACCACAGTTCAAAAGCATCAATTCTTCGGCGCTCAGCCTTCTTCACAGTCCAGCTCTCACATCCATACATGACCACTGGAGACCTGTGTAATATTTTAGTGCCTCTCCCAATGTCTGTAATCCCATGAAATAAACTAAGTACTTGCTAGTTAATAGATTGACCATTAGGTAAAATTTCTATAAAAGATTCTCATAAAGCTCAAGTAGGAAAAAACCATCACCTCTTTAGTAGAGGAGGATGTTAGGACCTAAAAACACAGTGAAATTACTATCATATAAAGGAAGAAGCACAAACTTTCTTTAGAGGTCATGGAAATTTTCAGACTAAATCTATCTGCCTTTTATCTATTGCATTAGGAATAGAATGGATGGAGGGGAAAACTATCACTGCTTGGCTCCAAGGTCAACTCATAATAAGAGACTGCTATATTCCTGTTTCTGGGGAAATTTTCTCTTAAAGAAGAAAAATATCTTTTCAACCATGACCACATCATCCCCTTTTAATACTCCTAGTAGAATAAACAAAAAATGTTTTGCAGTTATTTCTTTGTAAATACTCAAAACTGAGAGAAAAGGGGGGAAAAACAAAATTCAATATAGCCAATTATATATTTTCTGTTCCTTATGCCTTAAAAGTAAAAAAACAATGAATGCACTGTAGAGAAAGGCTCTGGAAATTTTCCCTTAGTTGTAATTAATTCTAGTTTCCCTCTGAAACTATTAGTGTCTTGAGGGAAGAGCCTCTCTTCTGCTCTGCATTTTTGCAGAGGATTTGTTTCTACTGTTCCACAAACAGGGCAATTCAATGGCTAGAGATAACACTGACAAGAGCAGTTAAAGACCATGACAGGGGATGTCCCTGGTGGTCCTGTGGTTAAGACTTTGAGTTCCAGTGCAGTCGGTTCAAGTTTGATCCCTGGTGGGGGATCTAAGATCCCAAATGCCCTTCAGTCAAAATACCAAAATATAAAACAGAAGCAATACTGTAAAAAAATTCAATAAAGACTTTAAAAATGGTCCACATCAAAAAAAATCTTAAAAAAAAAAAAAAAAGACCATGACAGTGCTGTGAACTTTCCAAGGATCTAGTCAAATAAGAGTGATAGCAAATACAAATTTTTATCAAAAATAGACAATGCATAGCCAGCTATTAAGGCCCGATTAAGCACAGGTTCATAAGGCACCAGTTAAAAGCTGAGTGAGAGAGGAGCAGTTAGAGGCTGGTACCAAAATAAATGAAAACAGGAGAGAGGCTTAAAGCAATTAGGAGCAGTAAAATACAGAGATGGAAAATTCACATCCACTGAGCCAGAGACTTTAAGGAGAGTCCAGTATCTCAGACAGCTTTCTGGGAGCTTTACCCTGAGTCCCTAGAGAGTCAGTCTATAACTGGCCATCAGATGGTCCTTCACTTATTAGACATTTATCAAGGGCTTTGGTGTTTCCAAAACAAATGCACAGACTTCCAGACTTCCACTTAAGAGAAGATGGAGTAGACACCCCTGTTCCTCTTCCTTCTTTGGTGGTGGTGAGTCAGTCATTGCGCCGTGTCCGACTCTGGTGACCCCGTGGGCTATAGCCCACCTGGCTCCTCTGTCTATGGCAATCTCCAGGCAAGAATACTGGAGTGTGTTGCCATTTCCTTCTCCATTCCTTCTATTAAGTACAATTAAAACCCAATACATGATATATAAAATAAGCATAAATAGACACTGAATGGTACAGAGAAAGTAGAATGAGTAGGGAGTTGAGGATCTAAAGAACGACCTGTCTGTGACTTCTCTGAGTTTTCTTTCTGTCTCATATGTTACAGACACTAGATGCTGGGGAAACTGGACATAGAAACACCAGAGGGTGCAAGTCAAACAAACAAACAAAAACCATCAAGCCAGGGAACCAGAAAAGGTCTGGCAAGGCAGAAAACTTTGACAAAGTAACTGCTGTGCTCTAGCCAAACACTATAAGAAACAAGAGTGGTTTCACCCCTACCCAGATCAGCAAAGAGCAAGTGAAGAATCAAAAACTCCACCCTTGCCAGGCTGTAATGAGGCATCTCAACTCACCCATCCGTGTGGTATCAGAGAAGGCCAAGTGGGAGACAAAACTTTCACTTCTGCCATGCAGTAACAAAATCCCCCATCGTCATGGCGGCAAATGAGAGCTGCATGTGAATCCTGAGGTTTTTTACAATAACAAGCAATCACTCTCTAGCCCCTCTGGCTTTGGGTAAGAGGAGACATTTTACCACATCTTGCAGTAAGAAAGCAACTCCTTCACTATCATCTCAGTATTAGTTGAGGCTAGTGGGGAGTCGGGGCTCCATACCTTTCCCAAGAGTAAGGAGCCCCACCCTCAAGTATCAAGGGTGAGAAGAGAACCTGGATTTGCACCTGGACTGGGCAGTAAGGAGGTGGTTTCCTGCACCATTCCCTAACACAGCAATGTCAGACATAGCCAGGTAAACCATAAAGTTTAAATAAAATCCAAAGTCTCAAAACATACAAACAAAATGCTCAGATTGCAATTGAAGATTAGGAGTAACAGCAAGAACCAAGACAATCTCAAACTGAATGAAAGAAGAACTCAGTAGATGTCAACAGTGAGATGATAGAAACATTAGAATTATCTGACATTAGAATTATTTTAAAGTGGCTATCATGAAAGTGCTTCAGTGATCACTTATAAACACATTTGAAGCAAATGAAAAATTAAAGAGTCTCAACAGAGAAATTAAAGTATCAGCAAATAAAAAGGCAGTATAAATAAGAACAAAATGGACATTTTAGAACTGAAGAACACAGCAATTAAACCAAATGAAAAGCTCAGTGGATGGCACAACAGCAGAATGGACACAGAGAGGGGAAAAAAGTCAGTGAAGTGGATGACAGAACAATGTAAATTACCTGATCCGAGCAAGAGAGAGAAAAGAGACAGGAAAGATGAGCAGAGCCGCAGGGAGGGACCTGTGCACTAAAACAAGAGATGTAACATTTATTATGCTATTAAAGTCCCAGTAACACTTATTTTGCTATTAAAGTCCCAGGAGAAGAGGGGAAGGGAAGCATGGCTGAAAAAGAAGTCAAAAGGGTAATGACTTAAACCTTCCCAAATATAGTCAAAGATATTAACCGATAGATTCAAGAAGATGAATGAACTGCAAGCAGATTGAATTTTAAAAATCCACACCATGACACATATGATAGACTAAATGATGCTTCTTGGATTCCTACGTGGAAGCTCTAACCCTCATTGTGACTATATTTGGAAATAAGGCTCTTAGGAGGTAATTAAGCCAAACCATTGGAAAAGACACCCTGATGCTGGGAAAGACTGAGAGCATGAGGAGAAAGGGGCAACAGAGGATGAGATGATTGGATGGCCTCATCGACTAAATGGACATGAGTTTGAGCAAACTCCAGGGGAGATTGAAGGACAGGGAGATCTGGCATACTGCAGTCCATGGGGTCACAAAGAGGTGGACATGGCTGAGCAACTGATTAAGTGCTGTTTAAGAGAAACTCACTTAATAATAAAGGTTAAGTGAGTTCATACGGGTGGGGTTCTAACCCTGTAGGATTAGTGTCCTATAGGAAGAGAAAGAAAGAGATCTCTGTCTCTGCCCTGCATGGACATAGCAAGAAGGCAGCAGCCATCTGAAAGTCAGGAAGAGAGCTCTAACAGGAACCCAAATATGCTTGCACCCTCATCCTAGACTCCAGAACTGTGAGAGAACTAATCTCTATTGTTTAAGCTACCTAGTCTATTGTATTTTGTCCTGGCAGTCCAAGCTGATTAATACAACACATCACAGTCAAACTTTCAAAATGAAAGGCAAAGAAAGAATCTTGAAAACAGCCAGAAAAAAATGACACCTTACCAATAATGGAAAAGTAATTTAAATGACAGTGGATTTCTCATCAGAAACCAAAGAAGACAGAAGGAAGTGACACCACAGTTTTCAAATACTGAAAGAGAACAACTGTATACCTAGAATCTTCATGTAGTGAAAATATCCTTCAGGAATTAGAGGAAATCCAAATATTTTCAAATAAAAGAAACTTGAAAGAATTTGTTGCTAGCTCACCTACCTTAAAATAACAGCTAATGGATGTTCTGTAAATGAAGGAGATGATAAAAGAAAGACTCTTAAAGCATGAGGCAGGAAGGAACAACACAGTAGGCAAAAAATACAGGTAATAAAGTAGGCTTTTCATCTCCTCTAGTTTCTTCTAAACTATGTCTGACAGTTCAAATAAAAACTACTACACTGTCTGACTTGGTTCTAAACACATGTAGAGAAAATATTTAATATGATATTATAAAAGGATAAAAAGACATAAAGGGAAGTTTATTTGAGGTTTCTACATTTCACAAAAACTTTTAGAATGATGATACCAGTAAACTGTGGTTTCGTATACATGTGTGTGAAATACGGAGAGCAAGCACTAAAGGAAGCTGTACAAAGAGATACACTCCAAACACTACAGATAAATCAAAATACTAAATCTTAAAAAAAAAAAAAAATCATGTAAGCAACAGCAATAAAGCAAAAAGAAAAGAGGAACAAAGAAATAGAGAAAACAAAACCAAAAAAAAAGGGTAAACTTATGCCCTAACATATAAATAATGACGTTAAATATAAAAGGCATATAAATATATGAAGTAAAAGACAGAGAATGCAGGATGGGTTGAAAACATGACCCAACTAAATGCTGTCTACAAGAAATTCACTTCCAGTATAACAATATAGATAGGGTGAAAATAAAATGATGGAAAACATATGCCATGTCAACATCAATAAAAAGTAGAGTGGCTTTATTAATACTAAGTAAACTGGACTCCAAGGCAAAAATATCATATACAGAAAAATTATTATATAATGAAAATAGGATTGATCCACCAAGAACACATGAGCTTTTATGTGACTATCAAACAGCACAGCTGCAAAATATGTGAAGCAAAACAGTCAAAACTGAAAGGAAAAGTAGACCAATCCAACTATATTTGGAAAATACATAAGCCCTCTCTTCAATTGACAAAACAAGCAAAATAGAAAATCACACAGTGTAGATGAGCTTAACACCACCATCAACTAACAGTGTCTATGCTATGCTACGCTATGCTAAGTCACTTCAGTCGTGTCCGACTCTGTGTGACCCCATAGACGGCAGCCCACCAGGCTTCCCCGTCCCTAGGATTCTCCAGGCAAGAATACTGGAGTGGGTTGCCATTTCCTTCTCCAATGCAGGAAAGTGAAAAGAGAAAGTGATGTCGCTCAGTCATATCTGACTCTTAGCGACCCCATGGACTACAGCCTACCAGGCTCCTCCGTCTGTGGGATTTTCCAAGCAAGAGTACTGGAGTGGGGTGCCATTGCCTTCTCCAGTGTCTAGTGTCTAGTGGACATTTATAGAACAGTGTCTAGTGGACATTTATAGAACAGTCCACACAACAGCAGAATATACAACATTTTCAAGTATCCATGGAAAACCCACATCCAAAACAGCCCACATCCTGGGCTGTAAAACAAACCTTGACACACTTGAAAGACTTGAAGTCATATAGAATGCACGTGCCAACCAAAATGGAAATAAACTAGAGATTAGCAAAAAAGTAACATGAAATTCTCCAAAAAACTGTAAACTTAAACAGGACACTTCTAAATAATATACAACTAATAAAAAGGATCAGAGGAAAATCAAATAGCATGTTTAACTGAAGGAAAATAAAAGTACAACATATCACAATTTGTGGGACAGAGTCAGAGCAGCACTGAGAAAGAAATTTACAGCAGTAACTGAATATAGAGAAAAGAGGAAAAGTCTCAGATCAATCATCTAAGCTCACATCTCAAGAATCTCACAAAAGAGAAAAATAAATCCAAAGCAAGGAGAAGAAAGAGTAACAACTAATAAAAACAAAATGAAGGGAAAAAAAAACACTGTAGAAATCAATGAAATAGAGTTGGTGCCATGAACTAATCAATAAAATTGGAACAGCTTCCTGCCAAGGCTGACAGAAAAAAAAAGGGAGAAGACACAAACTACCAATATTGTAAATGAAATATGAGATTTTACCATAAACTCTCAGACACCAACAGAATAACAAAGGAATACTACAAACAATTCTACATACATAAATCTGACAATTTAAATGAAATGGACCAGTTCCTCGAAAAACACTATCTACCACAAAGCATTCCACATGAAATAAATCATTTGAATAGTCACTTAAACATCGATGAATATAATACTCCCCCAAATGAAACCTCCAGACCCAGAAGTCTGCCCTAGAAAATCCTGCCAAATATTTAAATAATTAACATTAATTCTCTATAATACCTTCCTGAAACAGAGAAGAAGAGAATTTTCCAGTTCATCTTATGAAGCTAACGTTACTCTGATACCAAAATGAGACAGGGACAGCACAAAAAAGAAAACTGCAGATCAATATCCTTCATGAAGAGACACAACAACCTTAACAAAAAATTTAGCAATACATATAAATAACTATAAACCATGACTAGCTGAGGTTTATTCCAAGAATACAAGGTTGGTTCAATATTCAAAAAATGTGTCAGTGCGTCCGCCATGTCCCCAGGCTAACAAAGAAAAACCACATTATCATATCAACTGATGCAGAAAAAAGCATGTGAAAAAACAATTTAATACCTATTCACAATTTTTTTTAGAACTCTCAGAAAAAACTGAATAGAAGTGAACTTTCTTATCATGATAGGGAACATCTATTAAAAAAAAAAAAAACTACAGGTTGATTTAAAAAAAAAAAAAAAAAACAGCTAACAATAGTGAATGACTAAAATTTTCCCCTTGAAGATCAGGAACAAAGCAAGAATGTGTCATCATTCTCACCCAAGATGATATTGAAAACTCTCACCCATGAAATAAGGCAAGAAAAGGAAAGAAAATACAGAATTGAAGGAAGAAATGAAAACGTCCCTATTTGCAGATGAAATGGTTTTCCATGTAGAAAATTCCAAGGAATCCACACACATACATACATACACCTAGAACGAATATGTGAGTTCAGTAAGGTCACAGGACACAAGGTAATCATTAAAAAAGAAATCTATTGTATTTCTGTATACTAACAATGAACACATGGACATGAAAATTTCAAGGATAATACCACTTATAAATTACTCAGAAAAATTCAGTGCTTGATATAAATTTAACAGAACTTGTACATTGAAAACTACACAATGCTAACAAAAAATAAATAAATAAATTGAGATATACTATGTTCAGGGATTAGAAAACCTAATAGAGTAAAGATTTTAATTCTCCCAAGTTGATACACAGGTTTTTAACATGGCTTCTTTCAAAATTTCAGCAAGATTTCTTATAGATATAATGAAGATTAATTTAATTTATATGACATGGAAAAGGAACTAGAAGAGCTAAAAGAATATTTGGAAAGAAGAATGAAGTAGGAGGAATCAGTCTGTCCAGTGTCAAAACTTACACAGCTATAGTAATCAACACAGTATGGTATTAGTGGAGGGACGGACATACAGACAAATGGACCAGAACAGAGAACCCATAAACAGGCCTACATAAATATGCTCAACCGATTTTTGACAAAAGTACAAAAGCAGTTCAATGGAGGAAAAATAGCCTTTTCAAAAAATGGTGCTGGAAAATTGTACATCCATATGTTCAAGCAAAAATTGAACCTCAACTTGTCTCATTCTTTACCCCCAAATTATCTCAAAATACATCATGGGCTTAAAAGCAAAATGTGAAAACATAAAATTTTTTAGGAAAAAATGTAAGAGAAAGTCTTCAGGATATAGGGTTCTGCAAAGAGTTCTTGGGTCTGACAGCAAAAGCACAATTCATAAAAGAAAAACTTGATAAATTGGTTCTCATCAGAATTATTAACTCTTGCTTTGTGAAAGACCAAGAAGACAAAACCACAAGCTACAGAGGGGGAGAAAATATTTGCAAACCGTGTCTCTGACATAGGACTAGTATCTGGAATATGTAAAAATAATTTCTAAACTCAACAGTTAAAAAATCCACTTAGAAAATGGGCAAAAGAGCTGAAGAGGTATTTTATCAAAGAGAATATACATATAGAAAATAAGAATATGAAAAAATGGTTAACACATTAGTAATTATGTAAATGCAAGTTAAACCACAATGAGATAGCACTACACACTTGTCTGAACGACTGAAATAAAAAACAGTGACAACACAGCAAAGAGAGGGAGAAAGCAAAATATAGATATCATCCTAGTGGTATTATAAAATCATACAGGCATTCTGGAAAACACGTGGCTGTTTCATAGAAGTCTAAACACGAGACTGCCTAGCAATTGCACTAGTGAATATTATTTCAACAAAATAAAAATACATGTTCACATAAAAAATTTTGTACATAAATATTTATAGCAGCTTTTTTCATACTAACCAGATTGGAAATGACCCAGATATCCTTCACTTGGTAAGTGGCTAAACAAACTGTGGCATATATTTTGCTAAATAAATCAAGTTAATCCCAAAGGTTGCATAATACATAACTCCATTCACATAATAGTCTTAAAATGGAAAAATTACACAAATGAATGGATTTGTTTTCCATTCGAGATTAGTTGCTGGGGTTTAAGGAGGAGGTGAGGTGTGAAGCAAGTGGGTTTGGCTATAAAAGGGTAACCTGAAGGATCTTTGCATGGTGATGGAAATATTTTGTATCTTGGCTATATCAAAGTCAACATCCTTTGTGATGTTGTGACATCAAACAATAGATTTGCAAGATGGTACTGGAGAGGGGAACTATGTAATGGGTACTCGTATCTCTCTGTATTATTTCTTGCAACTGCATGTGATATACAATTATCTCAAAATAAGAGTCTTAATTTTAAAGATTGGGGGAAGAAGTACCATATATTCTCTGATTATTTCCTGCTTAGGTCTTTTCCCTGGAACCTTCTAGATGTAAAGTCAGCCTTGCTCCTATTTACAAGTCATTATCACTAAATCACAATCTTCTCTGTTCTAGCAGATTAATGAAAAGTCTGGGCCTCGGAAAAGCAGAACTTTCTCTCTTCTAACTCATTACCAGGCCTCAGATTTTCAAAGATAAAACGAATTGAATCTCCTCTCCTTTTACCCACTTTATGATACTCTAGGAATTACAATTATTCTTTCAATAAATAAAATTGCTTTAATATTCAGCCTCACTATTCCCAAGAGTGAATAGTTCCTTTTTTATTAGTTCAAATCCTAATGGGGTACCACATTTAGCAAAATATTATTCTTTTATACTATGTGATACACTTTTGGTCTGAAGAAGGAGATCATATCTAAAATATACCAAACCAGGGACTTCCCTGACCATCCAGTGGTTGACTCCATGCTGGCATTGTAGGGGCCACAGGTTTAATCTCCAGTCAAGGAACTAAGATCCTACATGTCTCAAAGCACAGCCTAAAATTAAGATAAAATATGCCCAACGAACTTTTGAACTCTTAATTCTGGCATGAAACACTTTCATTGAACTTCTCTAGATTGAAAGTCTTCTTGCTCTAATCCACTACTGAAGAAGACCATGTTTGCCAGATTGATCCTTGTTTCTAAAATGAAGAGACTATGAAAGGTTATTGGAGAAAGCAACGGCACCCCACTCTACTACTCTTGCCTGGAAAATCCCATGGGCAGGGGAGCCTGGTGGGCTGCAGTCCATGGGGTCGCTAAGAGTCAGACACGACTGAGCGACTTCACTTTGACTTTTCACTTTCATGCACTGGACAAGAAAATGGCAACCCACTCCAGTGTTCTTGCCTGGAGAATCCCAGGGACGGGGAAGCCTGATGGGCTGCCGTCTATGGGGTAACACAGAGTCGGACACGACTGAAGCGACTTAGCAGCAGTAGCAGCAGCATGAAAGGTTATAATACTAGGGATTTTCCTAGCAGTCCAGTGGTTAAGACTCTGTACTTCCATGGCAGGGCACATAGGTTCAATCCCTGGTTGGGGAACTGATCCCATATGCTTTGAGGTGCAGCTCCCCCCAAAAAAATTAGATAATAGTAGAAATCCAAAATAATACTAAAGATAATGATAATAATAAATTAATAATAGATAACATTTACTGAGCACTTGTCATGTGTGAAGCATTATGTTAAGCAATTTATATCATCTCACTTAATTCTCATCACATTCCAAAATGGTAGATGCTATTATCATCCATATACTATAGGCTCATTTCGGCTTACAGAGTGGAACTAACCTTCCCAAGGACACAGCCAGGCCACGGGACAACACAGATTCAAATCTAGACCTTCTGACCCTAAAGCCCAAAATCTTAACAGCTACTGTAGTGTTTAAGCTTCTTTCAAGATCTAAGAGTTTGATAAGTCCCTTCTGTCAAAAATATCACGGGATGGAATTCTACACTGGGTGATGGGTTAGTCTGATCAACTCTTAGGGTTTATGATGTCTGAGGAGTGTGTGTGCATTGCAATAAGAGTGGATGGCAAAGTTAAGAGTATCTACATACCACTGAGCACAGATATTCAACAAAATAAAACCTCTGTCTACATCACCACCCTGGAGCTCTGGATAACTAACCTATGCTCAATCTCTACTACATTTCTTAATATATACTAACTTTTAGCCAGTGACTTTCTGCAAGACCAAAATTCTCTTGAAAGATGACTGTCAAACCACCTCTCTCCCTAGGGGGTCTCTACAACACTTTTGTTCCTATTCCCATTCTCATGGGTCTCTCTTTCCCTCTTTCCCTTCATTCTTTGCTTCTTCTCGGCTTCCCCATCTCCCTGATTTCTGCCCTTCAGCAGAGAAGTCACATCCCTACATAATCCTTGCCCAGTTTAAAACAAGGACATGTCTTGAGGCTGAAGAAACCACATCCTACCCTTCCATTCTGAGATGGTGACGAATAATATTTAAAATAAAATTTTAGTTCTTGGTACTTGTGAAAATAATTATTTCAGTACAAACCTGCACCAACAATTTTTTTTTCTTTACAGCATTCTGAGACTATACCAAAAATAAAATGTGACCTTAAAAAAAACATACTTTTTATTCTCTTTTTAATTTTCTTTCTCAGCTCCATGTGGATGCATGCTCACACATACACTTATATGCACGTGTGCACACACAACTTTTTAGGCATTCCCGTCAGCCTCTCAGGGACCTCTGACCAGTTACAGCAATCCACAGTGCACTGCTGAGTGCATAAAAGCTCATTCTCGACCACACAGAGAAAACTAGCACTTCCTACTGAGACAAGCCAGAGTTTCAAAACTGTCAGAAAAATAAACAGAGACTTGTGTGCCTTTGCTATGGGGTCTGTGTGCAGATATCACTATTCAGTTTTTAAAAATCCATGGAAGTCTCACTTTATCATCCTTCAAGCACTTCATCCTTCAAGCACTTCAGGCATGCTCATACCTGCCCCAGAGAAGGGTCACAAAGGATCTCATAGATATACCCACACACTTGAAGACTTAACCTTCCAAGAGACCCTTTTTGCCTTTCATGAGTCCATACTTCTTGTTCCTTCCATCAAAGGAGGAACTCTCCTATCTTGAGCTCTTAGCTAATCCACACAAAAAGTCAACTTGTGCATCCCAGAGCAAATGGAGAAAGAATGTGATGAGATCATGAAAGCTGTGGATTATCTAAAAGACTCACTTCATTGGCTATGAAATGATCTTTCAAGCAGTCAAGTTATGTGGTTGCATTATTTTGCTTAGGTTATCACTGTAAACTGATACGTCCCCCAATCCCGCCCGTCCCCTACAAAAGAAGTCTCTAAGATTGTAGGAGGAAGTCAGATTGGGAAGAAATGTTTGCTATCAAAACAGCAATAAAGCTAATGCAAAGACCAACTGCAGACAGAGTATTAGCTCTATCTTTCTCCTTCTTAAAGAAGTAAAGGCAGATATAAAATATATTGGAGCATATGGCCAAAGTCTTGCTTGGAATCTGTAGCATGTCCCAAGAAGTGGGTCTAGACCTCGTAGCACTAGTTTTCCATCTATTTCCTATCCCAAGCCTTTCAGACCTGAGGGCCAGATAGCAAGTATTTTAGGTTCTTCAGTTCATTAAAATCTCTGTCAAATCTATTCAACTCTGCCATTGTGGTGCAAAAAATACATACACGATGAAATGCACACAAATAAATGTGCCTGTGTGCCAATAAAACTTTATTTGCAAAAAACAGGTGGTGGACACATAAGGATTATGTACCATTGTTTAACAACCACTGCTTTAGATGCTTATTGATTACGCCCAATGGTCATTTACATTTTTAAAAGAGGATTTATGATGTCCTGCCAATTGTTTGTATGCAGGTCAGGAAGCAACAGTTAGAACTGGACATCAAACAATAGACTGTTTCCAAATAGGAAAAGGAGTACGTCAAGGCTGTATATTGTCACCCTGCTTATTTAACTTATATGCAGAGTACATCGTGAGAAACGCTGGACTGGAAGAAACACAAGCTGGAATCAAGATTGCCAGGAGAAATATCAATAACCTCAGATATGCAGATGACACCACCCTTATGGCAGAAAGTGAAGAGGAACTAAAAAGCCTCTTGATGAAAGTGGAAGTGGAGAGTGAAAAAGTTGGCTTAAAGTTCAACATTCAGAAAAAGAAGATCATGGCATCCGGTCCCATCACTTCATGGGAAATAGATCGGGAAACAGTGGAAACAGTGTCAGACTTTATTTTTCTGGGCTCCAAAATCACTGCAGATGGTGACTGCAGCCATGAAATTAAAAGACGCTTACTCATTGGAAGGAAAGTTATGACCAACCTAGATAACATATTCAAAAGCAGACATTACTTTGCCAACAAAGGTTTGTCTAGTCAAGGCTATGGTTTCTCCTGTGGTCATATATGGATGTGAGAGTTGGACTGTGAAGAAGGCTGAGCGCTGAAGAATTGATGCTTTTGAACTGTGGTGTTGGAGAAGACTCTTGACTTCTCTTCCAAGGAGAGTCCCTTGGACTGCAAGGAGATCCAACCAGTCCATTCTAAAGGAGATCAGCCCTGGGATTTCTTTGGAAGGAATGATGCTAAAGCTGAAACTCTAGTACTTTGGCCACCTCATGCGAAGAGTTGACTCATTGGAGAAGACCCTGATGCTGGGAGGGATTGGGGGCAGGAGGAGGGGACGACAGAGGATGAGATGGCTGGATGGCATCACTGACTCGATGGACATGAGTCTGAGTGAACTCCGGAAGTTGGTGATGGACAGGGAGGCCTGGCATGCTGCGATTCATGGGGTCGAAAAGAGTTGGACGTGACTGAGCGACTGAACTGATCTGAGCAATTGTTAGTCTAAACACTAAAGCTATAACACCTGGAACAATGTAAAGCTGGAACAAGCATTGCTAGAAAATTACTGAGCACAGTAGAGAGCCTAGTATATATGAAAATTTATGCAATATAGAAATCCACAAATCAGTAAGGAATAAGATGAATTACTTAATAAATTGTGCTGAGAAAGTTTGCAATTTGAAAACCAAAAAGAAATAATTTGGTTTAGTACTCTATCCCCAACATAAATTCCATAAAGATTAAAAAGTTAAATCACAAAAAGACAGAGAGGATGCAAAGGTATGTTTATCTCATCTTTGAATCAGGAAAGTCTTTCTGAACACAGAAAAAGCAATTGGAGAAATCATAAAAGGAGAAAAATCAATAGTTTTTACTAAATAAGAAAACACATATTTCTGCCCCCTCAAAGAACATCATAAAATTAAGAAATAAAATTGAAAGAAAAAAAGTGTTTGCCACAAGTATGTATTTATAATACCAATTACAATGTTGGTAACAAATTGGTTTCATGTTTGTGCCTAATGCAGATTCACTACAGCTTTGTGGGCTCTGTTTCACTGTGGCTTGTGTATACCCAAAAAGCCAAAGTGCAGTCAAAAGAGCCCTATGCTTGGAGTCAGACACCCAAGGCGTAAATCTTGGCTCAGTCCCTTACTAGCTAGGTGATTTCAGGTACATTATTTAACCAGAGATTCAGTTTCTTCCCTTGCAAAATAAGTGCAATACCCATCACACCTAGTCAATTATTCAAAGAGGTCATGTATAAGAGTATCTGGCTCTGGGCTGACACATGTATCAGTAGAGATGAGTGGAATTTCCCTTTGGAAGGTATAGAATGAACTCTGGTTGGAGAATCCATTATATTTTGATGAGGAAAGAGGATGTTGCAAGCATCAGGTCAAAAAGTCTTAGAAACCTTCTATTTCACGCAAACTGCTTAACTATCAACTGACCTAAGAATACAGTTCTAGCTATAATACCCATGGGTTGACTGCTTCTCACTCAACTGGCCAAATAATTTATATCTGCAACAAGATACCTAAGACCATTTTATAAACATTTACACCATAAAAAAGTAGGGAGCAGCTCACCAGCACTCCCCATATCACTGTTCAAGAGCCCTTGTTGGGCAGAGATCTTCTGGGAGTAGGCAGAAGATGGGGAGATGTGAGTAGAAGATGGCAAGAGTTTTCTGGCAAAGAATTGCCCAGGAAATCTTTGTTCATAGATTGATTGCCTTCACTCCCAGGAGAGAAGCCTCTAGGACCATGTTTCAGCCAGGAGCACCAGTCCCGCAAGCAATCAGTCACACTGCCAAGTCATGAAACCAAGGCTTTATGGTTGACCAATCACATCCATAACCTGAGATCCTCTAAAGAACACCATGAGGAATGAAGGGCAGGTATTATCAAGCCCTTTATGGAAAAGAGAAGAGATTACAAGAGGCTAAGTCATTTACTTAAGGTCATTTCAAGGTCAGGTGGGGACTTCTAGCTGAATATTTTTTCCCATTAGGTAATCAATATCATCTTTCCCATAAACCTCACTCCTAGCATAATTTAAAAAGAAGTTCATGAAATAAATAATTTGGCATGTCTTTTTTGATGAACATGAAAGACACCCTCTGGGGCTTCCCTATTAGCTCAGAAGGTAAAGAATCTGCCCACAATGCAGGAGACATTCTCCAAACTAAGTAAATCATTATTTCCTTTAGTATTAAGTTAGCATTTAAAGAAGAAAATGCCATTTAATTGACATTTATTATACATAAAGTACTGCATTGGTATTGGGATCTAGGGGTAAACATGGCAGAAAACTTCAAAAACAAGACAAAATATGAATATAATCTAGCCCTTAGAGCTAAGAGGTATAGTAAGCATAGCACGTTCTTTAGAGTACAAAGTCCAAGATTCAAGTTCTGTCTCTGTCACTGCTATCTTCGTTGTACTAGTCCACTTATATGTTCTATAAGGACTATATATGCTCTATATGGACTATATGTTCTATAAGGACTATATATGTTCTATATGGACTATATGTTCTATAAGGACTATATATGTTCTATATGGACTATATGTTCTATAAGGACTATATATGTTCTATATGGACTATAGCCTCTAGTATGTTCACCCATAAAATGAGAATAGCTATTTCTAACTTGCAGGTAAGTGAAGACAACATGTACATAAGATAAGACAAACACACAAACGAGTTCTGTAAGCAAATGTAAGGCCTTGTCAGAAACATGTTAGGCAGGAACATGAGATCGACGTGAAAAAGTCCCATGGAAAACTACACTGTGAATTCCAACTCCTTATGAGGTGTTCTAGGCTACATTTTCCCACCTTGCTTTGCCTCCGTCCACCGACAGCCACAAGGAGCCACTATCACAGGAGCCAGAATGAAGCCAACTGCACGTAACTATCTGGTGCTGGGTTTGAAGCAATGACCACTGAAATCAAGAAACGACTTTGGAAAGCAAACTTCAGAATTGATTTTCCTTTGCCTTTGTCTATCTGCTTTTAAATTACAGCATGAGGAAGAGGAAGAAAAAGACACTTTTAAGAGAAAACAATTAACCCTGAAAATCAAAAATAATAAACTGAACATAGATCTGACTACTGCACCATGTCTGTCTGCCCCTGTCTATCTATCCATCTGTTATCCTCCCATCTCTCTTAAGGAGACAGTCAGATACTGAAAATGGGACTTTTCAAATTTTTACTCGTGCAGTTAAACCTAATTACCTTAAAATGCCTTATAGAAGAGAAAAAAGAATAAAATGCAGAGGAGTTTTCTTCGGTTGCTCTTCCCCTTTCTTGATTTTCACAGGATTTCAAGTCAAGGTGTGTTTTAAGGATTGTCGCAGATAATTTTGAGGGCTTATTCTTGACCTTGAGATCTCATGGCATTTATCAGGCGCTCCTGGTGCATGTCATTTAGCCAAGACTATGGTAACTGGACGCGAAGAAGAGTGTGTCCTGCCTTCTAGGCCTTAAAAGACAGCCTAGTATACAGTACCAGGAAATAAGGAGACTGATTCTTAAATGTGTAAGCTGAATCTGCCACGGATCCAAACATCTGCATGGAGCTTACGTTAGTATCCAAAACAAAGCATCTTTTCCGTGTGGAATGGCCCCCAGCCACCTCATACACAGAACAGTTTCCAATCACTAGGTCTTCTGTCCCTGGAGGAATGAGGCGCATTCATCATATGAAGGGGTAAGAGGGCTTCTATTATAAGTTCAGGAAATGTGGGTCCTTAAATTTATAATCTGTCCTGGCTCATTGAGTTTAAAGTCAATAAAATGCTATTTTTAAACACTATTAATTTCAATTTTTGTGCTGACTTAATAATCTTTTAATTAACTTAATTACTTTTGAATGAAAATGTGTTCATTTTTAATAACTTTTTTATGATTAGGACTTACGTACACATGTGCTGCTTAATGTTCAGAAAATACATAGAAGTTAAAGAAAAAACAATTAACTTGTCCTCCATTATCCAACTGCTACTGCTACTGCTAAGTCGCTTCAGTCGTGTCCAACTCTGTGCGACCCCATAGACAGCAGCCCATCAGGCTCCAGCGTCCCTGGGATTTTCCAGGCAAGAACACTGGAGCGGGTTGCCATTTCCTTCTCCAATGCATAAAAGTGAAAAGTGAAAATTGAAAGTGAAGTCGCTCAGTTGTGTCTGACTCTTAGCGACTCCATGGACTGCAGCCTACCAGGCTCTTCCATCCATGGGATTTTCCAGGCAAGAGTACTGGAGTGGGGTGCCATTGCATTATCCAAAAGTATCCCCTATTAGCATTTTTTTTTCTATCCTTTGCTCCTTTTATGTGTATGTGTGAGTAAAACTATATGGTATATGTAAAGTATGGTGTTTTTTAGGGGGAAGTTCTTGTGTTACTTGAATCACAGTTCTGCTAAGTTCTTTGGCAGATTCCTCTAATCAGTGATAAAGTAACAATTGGCTGATAAATAGTGACAAACAGAAAAATGTAGGGACTTCGACAGGATTTTATTTCCCTGGTTTAAATTTTCTGAAAATGAAAGAAAAGCAAGTTTAATCAAAATCCCTAAATTGCTAAATGCTAACCAAGATAACAGCCTTTAATCTATCTCTCTAAGAATGCTACTGCTAAGTCACTTTAGTCGTGTCCGACCCTGTGTGACCCATAGACGGCAGCCCACCAGGCTCCCCCATCCCTGGGATTCTCCAGGTAGAAACACTGGAGTGGGTTGCCATTTCCTTCTCCAATGCATGAAAGTGAAAAGTGAAAGTGAAGTCGCTCAGTTGTGTCCGACTCTTAGCTACCCCATGGACTGCAGCCTACCAGGCTCCTCCATCAATGGGATTTTCCAGGCAAGAGCACTAAGAATGGTTACTGATAAATAAGGTAAATTCAGTGGCACTCTAAATCCTGGAATTAGTGAATATCCAAAGGTTACATTTGAAAGAGATACAAGCAATTGCAGAATTCAGTGGTTTTCAAACGCTGCTCCAGGGAACCCTGGAGGACACTCAAAGTACCCCCAGGAGCTTCTAAGCCTTGGGAGAGCAGTGGCAGGGCAGAGGGAGAGAGGATAGAGAACGGGGAAGCTGAGCATAGTTCCCTCTTTCCACCCTCAACCCTCCTCCACCCAGAGCAGGTCTACTTTTGCATGATCTACATCTTAGGTATCTAAATAAGGTTTCACCTGATACAACTGATCAACTGTTTAAGAAATAAAAGTTGAAAAACGCTGGTGTGGTACAGAACTCTCATGTTACAGATAAATAAAATGAGGGTCAGGAATATGAAATTACTTCCCACAGTCACATAGCTAAATTAATATCAGAGCTTAGCAGATATTTGTCATTTGGGGAGGTAGTTCTCCAATATTCTGTCCCCTTCCGATCTTGGAGGAAACCCCTGTTGAGTACAGTAGGCTATGAAAGTAGAGTTGGGGAGAATCCCCCCTTTTTTCATGCTCAAGCAGCCAAGGCCTAAACACAAGACAAGATCGTCTTCCCCCAGTACTAAGTCTCAAGCAAATGATTCTCAAATATACACAGAGAGGCAGAAGTCTGCTCCTAGTCTCTCAAAGTCTCTTTGGTTCATTCAATGCCTCCTCTTCTAGGCACCCAGTGATTCTGCCCTCTTCCAGTAAATCAGTGCTTGGTTTTCAGACAGACAGCGCTTCCAGACACATAGAACGTGTGCTAGGACCCAGAGCCCTTTCCTGCTAACCCACTTCTCTTTCCTCTGCATCACAAAGGAATCACTGTGTTTAACCACCTGGCACTTTGCCATGTAGATCCCATGTAACCATTACTTTTCCATTGGGAAAAATGTATCCCTACTCAGAGAGACTCCTTATTGTGAAATATTATAAATCAAGATATAAAAATCGTTCTAAGTGGGAAGCTGGATAAAGGCGAGGATTAACATTTGCTGAGCACCTCCTATGCTCCGGTATCCTTTTCCACCCTATCTACCTCTGGCAAATAGATATAATGACCTATTGTTACTGGTGAGGAAAATTGATCCCAAAGAGTAAGTAATTCATCAGTTTCAGAGTCAGGAGGAGAACTCAAACAGCTACTGACCTCAAAGTGGAGAGTCTGAAGTTCATATGTCTTATCAGATTTTATTTTCATTGCAGATAAGATTTGTCCCCTAACACAGGTTATTACACATTACTGTGGAGATCTTATCAAGGACTCCCAAAAGTTCTATACCCAGGTCTTCTCAGATCAAGTCATTCTGTTTATTTTAAATTAGATTAGATAAAAGGTAAGTCAGATAGCTAGATATAATTAGATAGATAAATATGAGAAAAACAGAATGATTTATTCTCCAGGTATTTCTCTACACTGGTTTTAGACCACAATTTTTTTTTTTTTTTTTTTTTTTAGGTAGCACACGGTGCTTTATGCTGTGCAGGAGGCTTAATCCTGGGGCCCCCTTGCCCCAACATCTAGCTACATTTCCCATTACTCATGTTCACCGTGTTTTCCATAACTAAATGAGCATGGCCAGAGGAGACTGTGAACAAACCTTGGCAGACCCGTTGATGAAGCAAAGACACCATGCCAAAAGTGGCTTCCAGTCCCTCCCAGTTTGCTCCAAACACAGATGTCTACTCTCAGATATACCAGACACCTCAGGGCAGAGCACGGCCCGATTCACATGGAGGAGGGCTATCCAGGACACAGTCTGGCACATGGCACCCTTTGCTGGGAGAAATTTGATTAATCATTCTCATTACCTTTCAATTCCATGCACCTGAGCTCATTCATGCTCTGCCCAGAACCAGCAGTGTTTAAACGGCACATGAACACCCAGATTAACTATGATAAGCAAATGCAGAGAGGGGCCCCCTCCTCCTGCACTTCCCTCTTAGGTTAGAGATATCTTGTAGCACCTCATCAAACACTCCGATCCAAACTAACTGACCTGGGTTCGATCCCTGAGTTGGGAAGACCCCCTGGAGAAGGGAAAGGCTACCCACTCCAATACTGGCCTGGAGAATTCCATGGACTGTATAGCCCATGGGGTCACAAAGAGTCAGACAGGACTGAGCAACTTTCACTTTCACAAACTAACCAGTTCTAGGAGACAATGTCTCCTTAGGCATTCCAAACAGTTATTTAAGAATTCTGGGCACCAATTAGAGAGAAGGAGGGTGAACACAGACCTCCTCAGAACTAAGTATTTCATTACTGAGAAAAGATACCATTAACGATGACTACAACTCTTTGTGACCCTATGGACCATAGCCTACCAGGCTCCTCTGGGCATGGGATTATCCAGGCAAGAATATGAGAGTGGGTTGCCATGCCCTCTTCTAGGGGATCTTCTTGACCCAGGCATCGAACCTGCATCTCCTGTATTCCAGGTGGATTTTTTTTATCACTGAGCCACCTGGGAAGCCCAACCATGACCATACACCAAGAGAAAATGGACCGCAAGTGTCTGCAAGGCAAGCAATGTCCACGACCTTAAAAAATGCATATTGTACATTTAGCCATTTCTCCTTGACTCTCCTACCTATTTATTTACACATATTTCAAGTTCTTCCAAGGGTTAACCACAACCTCAAGATCTCCAAACACTGACTTGTAAACCTTATAAAGCTAGATCTTACATGGCTCAGTCTCACTACAATATTACAATTAAAGATATTGATTTTTAAAGCCTTAGTTTAAAAATTAAACCAACTAAAGCAATGGTTAATTTCTTTCCTGAAGTTTTTGAAAACAAGAAAGATCCCTCAATACATCACAATATGTATCACTAACAAAAACCCTCTTTTCCTGTCTACTTGCATCATGTTCCATGGGTGTTCTGGAATCTTTCTATCCACCAGTCCACAAATCTCCTCTCCCATTTCAGCATACCCAACATTTTTCTTTACTCCTCTCTCTGCCCTCATTTACTTATTATGTAAATCAAGAAGCACACAGTAGTACTGAACAGGCAATATTGGGTCTGAAAACATGTTCTGACTGCTTGCTGGTAATTTTCTAATTCATTAATAGTTGCATGGCTATTCTTATTGCATATTTCATATTGGCTGAGTTGTGGTAGATTGTGTTTTTTTAAGAACTGATTCATTTCTTCTGAGTTGTCAAATGTATATGTGTGAGGCTAATTTATAGTATCCCCTTATTATCCTTTGTTACCTAGTGCCTGTAACGATATCTTATATTTCATTTTTAAATTGTATTTTATTTATCTTTGGCTGTGCTGGGTTCTTTGCTGTGTGAGCTTTCCTCTAGTTGCTAACTCTGTAGTTGTGGTGGCTTCTCACTGTGGTGGCTTCTCTTGTTGGGAAGCATGAACCCCAGGGTGCTTGAGCTTCAGCATTTGTAGCACTCGAGCTCCATAGGTGTGGTTCCTGGGCTCAAAAGTTGTGGCACACAGGCCTAGTTGCTGTACAGAATGTGGGACCTTCCAAGATCAGGGACTGAATCTGAGTCTCCGGCATTGGCAGGCAGATTCTTTACCACTGAGCCACCAGAGAGGACCCTATTTCATTACTGATATTAGTAATTCATATCTTCATTTTTTCTTCATCAGCAAAGCTAGAGGTTTGTCAATTTTCTTGATCTTCTCATGGAACCATTTATTTTTTCACTGAATTTTCTAAATCATATTTTCTGATTTTAATTTCATTGATTTTATCTTTCCTTATTTTATTTTGCACTTTGCTTTATAGATTCTTTGAGTGTGAGCTCATATTATTAACCTGAGACTTTTTCTCTTTCCTAACACATGCAACTCATTCTATAAATGTGCCTCTCAGTATTACTTTGTCTGTGTCCTACAAATTTTGTTATATTTTAATTTCCATTCAGTTTAACATATTATTTGATTCCTTAAAACCTCTTCTTTAACTCATGGGTTAGTTAGAAGAATTTTGGTTACTTTACAATATTTGGAGGATTTCCTGTTATCTTTTTGTTCAGTTCAGTTCAGTTCAGTCACTCAGTCATGTCTGACTCTTTGCAACCCCACGAATCGCAGCACACCGGGCCTCCCTGTCCATCACCATCTCCCGGAATTCACTCAAACTCACGTCCATCAAGTCAGTGATGCCATCCAGACATCTCATCCTCTGTCGTCCCCTTTTCCTCCCGCCCCCAATCCCTACCAGCATCAGAGTCTTTTCCAATGAGTCAACACTTTGCATGAGGTGGCCAAAGTACTAGAGTTTCAGCTTCAGCATCAGTCCTTCCAAAGAACACCTAGGACTGGTCTCCTTTAGAATGGACTGGATGGATCTCCTTACAGTCCAAGGGACTCTCAAGAGTCTTCTCCAACACCACAGTTCAAAAGCATCAATTCTTCGGTGCTCTAATTTGATTCTACTTTGGTCAGTCATACATACTCTATATGATCTCAATTCTTTAAAATCCATTGAGGTGTGTTCTATGTCCCAGTCTCTCATAGTATATGTTCCATGAACTCTTGAAAACAACTGTGTGAAAGCCACGTCTGTTCTGCTACTGTTGGGCTAAGTGTTCTATAAACATCAATTAGATCCTCTTAGTTGATGATGTTGTTGAGTTCTTCTATATTGTTATGGACTAAATTGTGTCCCCTCCTACCAAAATCCTTGTGTCAAAGCCCTAACCCACAAATGTGACTGTATTTGGAAATAGGGCTTTTAAAGAGGTAATTAAGGTTAACAGAGGTCACAGGGGTAGGGCCTGAATCCAATACGATGGATAATCTTATTAAGAAGGATATCTTATTAAGAAGAGGAAGAGACACTGGGGACGTGTGCACACACAGACAATACGGTGAGAGGGCAGCCCCCTGCAAGCCAGTAAGATAGGCCTCAGGAAAAACCAAACCTCAGGACACCTTGATCTTTGATTTCTTGCCTCCAGAATTGGGAGAAAATAAGTTTCTGTCATTTAAGTCACCCAGTCCATTATATTTTGTTATGGCAGCCCTAGCAGATTAATACATATATTCTTGATTTCCTTCCAGTTTGTCTCCAAATATAACCGGATTTGTGAATTTTCTCTTTACAGTCCTACAAGTTCTCATTTCACGTATTTGGCACTTCTGTTCTTTGGTGTGTTAACGTTTAGGATTGCTACGTATTATTATTGCATGGACTCCTCTTTTATCATTAAATAATGTCCCACTTTGTCCTCTGTAACAATCTTTGTGCTGAAGACTAATTTATCTCATATGAATATAGCCACTCCTACTTTCTTTAAATTAATGTTGGTATGATATATCTTTTCCCATCATTTTATTTTCATCCTGCCTTCATTATTATACTGAAAGTGAGTTTCTTTATACATATAGATAGCATATAATTGGGCCATGTTTTTAATCCATCCTGCCAGTATGTTTTTTAATTAGTGCATTTAGACCAGTTACATTCATTTACATTTAATGCAATTATTGACCTATTAAGTCTTATCTATCATTTTACCTTCTGTTCTTTTTCATTTCTCTGTTTCCTTTTTCCTGCTTTTCTGATTATTTGGACACTATTTTAGGATGGTATTCTGCTTTACCTATAGTATTTTTGAGTACCTCTCTTTGGGTAGCTTTTTTAGTGGTTGTACTAGGTATTACACTAAAAGTGTATCTAACATCACAAACCTGACTTTCCTTTACCCTCCCCTATTTATTACATAATTGTCTTAAATATTTCTCTGCTATTTGACTAGAAAAGAGCAGTTATTCACAAAATTATTTTTGTCTTGTTCAGCTTCACTTTTCCTATTTGGAGGCTAAACAGCATAGACTTTTCTTGGGGCTCTTTTATCCATTGGTGTTTCTAGTTTTTCGTCTTCTTTAGCTACAAATCTGGAATACAGGAGGTAAACAGGAAATCCAAATAAGTCACTATGGTATGTGTATTTCCTTGGGTCCCAGGTCCTTAGCATGTTTGACATTTACTTTCTACCTTTCAGAGTCTTTTTATAATTATATATAATACTCAGTTATGACAAACCTACACAGCATATTAAAAAGCAGAGACATTACTTTCCCCAAAAAAGGTCCATATAGTCAAAGCTATGGTTTTTCCAGCAGTCATGTATGGATGTGAGAGTTGAACCATAAAGAAGGCTGAGCACTGAAAAACTGATACTTTGTACTGTGGTGTTGGATAAGACTCTTGAGGGTCCTTTGGACCGCAAGGAGATCCAACCAATCAATCCTAAAGGAAATATTCACTGCAATAAATTCTGAATATTCATTGGAAGGAATGATACTGAAGCTGAAACTCCAATACTTTGGCCACCTGATTGTGAAGTGCTGACTCATTGGAAAAGACCCCAAGGCTGGGAAAGATTGAAGGTAGGAGAAGGGGATAACAGAGGCTGCGATGGTTGGATGGCATCACTGACTCAATGGACATGAGTTTGAACAAGTTCTGGGAGTTGGTGAAGGACAGGGAAGCCTGGAGTGCTGCAGTCCATGGGGTCGCAAAGAATTTGACATGACAGAGTGACTGAACAACAACAAAACTAATACCCAATTAAGTTAGACTTAATAGATAGAACAGTGACAAGTATTCTACCCATTTTCCTGGAAGTGGAAGTTCCTATGGCAATGTTTTTAAAACTGGAAAATCTCATATAAAAAACAGATCTATACTATTCTTGAAAAACTGGAACATATGGCAATACCAAGGTCGTATTATACATTCCAACAATGTTCTCTAGCAGAGTAGAAGGTGATCTGTTTATTTAGGGTATGTCATGTTGGCAACCATGCCTCTTCATTGCATTACACCCAACCTGCATGACTCATTTATGTTACACTTATCCTCTGTGAGAATTTGAGTTTACAACCTCCAATTCTGGCTCCCTGGCTAAGCATACACATTTTCCTCCTGCCACTCTAATTCTTTCTCTCTCTTCAGCCTTTCGATTCTGTATCACAAAACTCCTAAAAAAAATGATCTGGAAGAGTTGATATTATCCTCAGGAGAATACATACATGTATGTACATGGATATAAGTGTCTGAGGAGGAGGCAAGAAGTTAAACAGGCAGAAAGGAGAATTTCAATGAGATGGAATCATGCCAGTTTAGCTTTAGGTAATGCAGAAAATTCTCCAAGCTAGGCTTCAATAGTACATGAACCGAGAAATTCCACATGTTCAAGCTGGATTTAGAAAAGGCAGAGGAATCAGAGATCAAACTGCCAACATCCATAGGATCATAGAAAAAGCAAGAGTATTCCAGAAAAGCATCTACTTCTTCTTCATTGACTACAATAAAGCCTTTGACTGTGTGGCTGACAATAAACTGGAAAATTCTTCAAGAGATGGGGATACCAGACCACTTGACCTGCCTCCTGAGAAATCTGTATGCAGGTAAAGAAGCAACAGTTAGAACTGGACATGAAACAACAGACTGGTTCCAAATTGGGAAAGGAGTACATCAAAGCTGTATACTGTCATCCTGCTTATTTAATTTATATGCGGAGTACATCATGTGAAATGCCAGGCTGGATGAAGCACAAGCTGGAATCAAGACTGCCAGGAGAAATATCA
Source organism: Tragelaphus eurycerus (assembly GCA_935064755.1). Lineage (NCBI taxonomy): Eukaryota > Metazoa > Chordata > Mammalia > Artiodactyla > Bovidae > Tragelaphus > Tragelaphus eurycerus. The sequence continues at coordinate 35,652,919 of CAKXYN010000008.1, read as the reverse complement.
ATAACCTTGGATATGCAGATGACAACACCCCTATGGCAAAAGGCGAAGAGGAACTAAAGAGCCTCTTGATGAGAGTGAAAGAGGAGAGTGAAAAAGCTGGCTTAAAACTCAAAATTCAAAAAACTTAAATCATGGTATCCATTCCCATCACTTCATGGCAAACAGATAAGGAAACAATGGAAACAGTGACAGACTTTATTTTCTTGGGCTCCAAAATAACTGCAGATGGTGACCACAGTATTGAAATTAAAAGACACGAGCTCCTTCAAAGAAAAACTATGACCCACCTAGACAGCATAATAAAACCCAGGGACATTACTTTGCCAACAAAGGTCCATCTAGTCAAAGCTATGGTTTTCCAATAGTCATGTATGGATGTGAGACTTGGACTACAAAGAAAGCTGAGTGCCAAAAATTGATGCTTTTGAACTGTGGTGTTGGAGAAGACTCTTGAGAGTTCCTTGGACTGCAAGGAGATCCAACCAGTCCATCCTAAAGGAGATCAGGCCTGAATATTCATTGGAGGGACTGATGCTGAAGCTGAAACTTCAATACTTTGGCCACCTGGTGCGAAGAACTGACTCATCTGAAAAGACCGTGATGCTGGGAACAATTGAAGGCAGGAAGAGAAGGGGATAACAGAGGATGAGATGGTCAGATGGCATCACCAAACTGATGGACTTGAGTTTGACCAAGCTCCAGGAGTTGGTGATGGACAGGGGGCCTGGCGTACTGCAGTCCATGGGATCACAGAGTCAGACATGACTGAGCAACTGAACTGAACTCTCAGTCATGGCAAGAGGGGAAGGTCGTGAATGTGCATCCATTAGTAACTTTTGTCATTTCATTCCCACCTCAGGGCCTTTGGAATTGCTCTTTCCCCACCTGGAACATCCTTCTTCAAGACTACTACACATATACTGCCTTGCACTCGTCTCAGGTCAAATGTCACTTACTTACATAGATCTTTCCTGACTACCCTATATATTTAAAATAGCCCTTTTCCATTGTCAAAACTGTCTATACTTTACTGCATTTTTCCTTACAGCATTTAACATTGCCCTGAAAATATTATAAATTTATTTATTTCCTTTTTTTATTGCCCATATCTTTGAAGATGGAGACCTTGACTGTCTTATTCTTCATTATATCATCAGTTCCTGGCATATAATAGGAGCTAAATAGGCATGTAATGAATGGATGAACCACGTCTTGAAACATCTTAATGAGAAGACTGATAAATCAGAAAGTGTTTGGAATAGGGTGGTGAAATGTTTATAACCATAAAACGGCTGAACAGCTGAAGGATATGAGACTGAAATGATGAAATGATCATTGAAAGATGATGACATGATGAAGGATGAAATGATCATTCTCTTCAAATATATAACATTCTGTTTACTGGGAGCCTGTTTATCCCAGGCTGTTTCAAATGGCACCCCTGCAGTCACCTTGTAAAGAGACAAATTTGCCCCCACAGTGAAGACTTTTCTAAAAACTAAAAATTCTTCAACAAGGAAGTATAGTGAGTTCTCAATTATTAAAATAGGTTAAGCTAAACTAGGTACCATCTTAAGGGTGAGTTGTAAAACAAATTCCAACTCTTTATTTTGACTGGGTAACTTACAAAGCCCCTTCCCCTCCACAATTTTAAGATGTTTTAAGGGCCATAAAGCTGGGTTCTCACTTTTCACAACTCCAGGAGACACAACAGACAATACTGCTGAGTTTAGAGGCTTAGTTTAAGAAGGTTAACCACAGAGATTTTGGGAAACAAAATGTAAACCAATGAAGTTTAAGTCTCTCCTAGCATAAAATAGGAAATAATTGATTTTTGCTTGAGTGTGTTACAATTGAAATTCAATGACAAGTTAGATTTCTTTAGAAACCAGGATGGGTAACATTCTATAATTAATAAAAATATTTTCCCTGTATGGTTTTGAGTTTTAAATGATTAGTATGTTTAAGGCTATTTTTTTCAGATACTATGACTTTGATTTGAGCAACTACTAGTTGGTGGTAAATGTAATTATAGACCATATCTCAAATAAGTATCTTATAATCTTATACTAGTTGTAGTACAGTATTTACAGAATTTGTTTTTTAGTCAACATGGATTTTTAAGGCATAAAAGTAATTATGGACTCCGTCATATGGCATAGTTAAAAGGACAATATAAATAAGACTTAACTATAAACTTCTAGGTATAATTTGATATGCTCTTACTCACTTTAACAACCACTGATTAATGATGCTTTCCTATTTTAAGCAATAAACAAAATTCATACCAAAGATTACCTTGGAGCCAAAGCCTCCTTAGGCACATAAACACTTCGGGCTCAACCTCCAGCACTTTTGAAGTTGTTTCTCTAACCTGGTATGTGATCAAAGAACCCAAGGTCTTCATATCTAATATTTAAGTATTATTTTGTAATTCTAATGCCCACTATAATTAAATATGTATCAATATGTGGGAAGCCTTAGGACTCACTAGGGATCTATCTTGCACCACCCCATTTTCATACTTACTTGGAGTTCAAACCATCCATGTTTTATTTTTCAAGCAAATCACAGGAGCTTGGTAACTCGCATTCTTAACACTGACTAAATAGCCAAAAGAATTTTTTTTTAAAAATATTGCAATTCTTATTCTGGTAGTTCTAGTTAGCAGTTTACTTCAGTTCCAAACTAAAAGCCTATAACATACAGTTATTTTCTTTCTATAGAAATAATACAGTAAAGGTGGCTGATGAGTTCTCTCACCTTCCTCATCAATTCCATTTCAGTGGTTCTGTCAGGAATGCAGGAGGGCTTCCTCTCCTTTGCAGATGGCACCAGCTACGCTCCTTCGGCTTGCGTTTCCATCACACCACGGCTTCCCACTCCCACTCCCTCACACCTAGGAGTCCTTCCTTTGCTGCTGCAGCACCACATTCAAGGGAGACCGAATTCTTTTTAAACTCTGTTTCATCCAGGAGATATACATAATACAAGTGCTGTCTCCATCAACAGCTGTCAACTCGCAGGCATCAAGATACACAACCACATGGCTTTGTCCCTGGTTTACAGATTTCCGGTGAGTGTTTATACATTTAAAACACAGCTGTTTTGCATTTAAGCTATCTTCACACTGATGGAATATCTGCTCATCAGCTCAAAAAGAGGACATTAAGGACCAAGCAAAAGACAGTTTCTTTCCGTGGGTTGCTGCCCTAGTGTCTGTACTTCCTCTGAGGCACCTGCTTCACAACTAACTGCCTAAGGCTGCTGCTCTCTAAGCAGTACCTTCCCCATCTCAGCCGTCCTGCTCCCACACTCCCCTGACAACCATCGTCCCCTCTGATCTCAGAAAAACACCCATCTCCACCATGAAGGCTCCCTTTTCCTTTGCTCTTAGCATCCCTGACCTCTAATATACTTGGGATACTGCAGATGTTAAAGTTCAGGGTTGAAACAGGACAAGGTTATCTGGGTCTTGAGTCTGCACACCAGTTTAGACACTTCCTTTTCAGGAAGCCCAGAGCCATGGTGATGCCATGAATATTTGATAAGAGTCTTAGGTGCGTTAACCAAGAACTGATTCATTATTCTACCCAAGCTTCCTGCCCTAATCTTTCCTACTTGCCTCCTCTAATGTCTTCTGCATTATGATACACAGCCATTTATTTTTTATAACACAGATGTTTTATCTAACTTTATTCAAGAGCAAGAGAACTGTTTATTAAGGGGAAAAAAGCAGAAATAAACATTTGAGTACCTACTAAGTGTGAGTAGCTAGGCATAATGTTTTAAATATACCTTACCATATCCTCAATTTTTAGATGATATCAAAGAACTCTAACAAACATGACGGCACCAATATCCTGCAAGTGATGAAACCAGAAATGAAATCTAGGACCACCTGACTTTAAGAACATATGCTTTCCTCTATACCACGTTCTCTCACATTGTTCCGCAATTCTGTGGCGTGCAATTATGTCACTGTGTGTACATCACAGTATTAATTAAGAGATAGACTCCAAAGGCAGAATGCCCATTCATCACCACCCATGACTTTAGGCCAGTCACCCAGTGGGCTTATATTTCTTGTCAAATGAAGAATAATACCAGTGCCCATTATCTACAGTTTCAACGAGTATCAAACGTGTTACATTAACATAATTATAGCTTAGAATAATACCTTACATATACTAAACACTATGTAAGTATTAGTTATTTTTGTAAATCTAACTTCCCAGATGGAGTATAAACTCTCCAGGTATCAATCAATCAATTCAATTCAGTCGCTCGGTCATGTCCGACTCTTTAGGGTAACTTAAATTATGCCTTTATACTGGTATCAAAAGTAGCTACTCTGTAGTAGGCTGGATTAATTCTTCTGTTGACTGACACTCTTTATATCGTTTCCAGCGCAATGTGGAAGGAGCTTTGTCTATGCACACCTTTACCTCACGCTTGTAAGCAGGGCTCCCAAAGCTTGTGGTCAGGTGCAATCTTAGACGTCTATCGGGAATCCAGGTGGACCAGTGATTCCCTCCCCATTACTTCCTCTTCCTGTATGTAGGTTATAGACTTTAAGTTTAGGATGATGATTGATGTGGCTCCAAGTATGAGAATGGTGGAAAGCTGAGATCTGTTCATCACTCTTTCATTTGCTCATTTATTCACAAGACACATTTTTCATCAGGCACTGAGATAGGTACCAGGGAAAACTCAGAGTCCAGAGGTGAGTAGAGATGAGGAAAGCAAACAATCACAACGTAGTGTGGTAAGAGCTACAAGGAATGGAATAAAAGTTGCAACAGCCACTTAACCATTTCAGGGAAAGCAGCCAAAGCAGGGAACATTTGAGCAACATCTGGAAGGACGAGGAAGCAGCTATAAACCAGAGGGGTAAAGAAAGCGGGAACCTTCTATGTAGTACACACAAAAAGGGTACTAGCGAAATCAGAGTAAAGTCAGCGAGTACTATGCGGTGCTTACTGACGTTACACCACTCTCATGAGTATCCTGGAGGGGTGGAAAGAGCTGCGACAGGAAAATGAAATTTACAGTCCAGATTATTATGTTGAGATGACTGGAAAAAGGAAGGATTGCAGACATGGACATTGAAGACCCAAGAAAGACGGTCAGGATAATAGCATGATCTCAGCCTTGGCACGTGGATGGAGAGGTAGGAATAGCTATAAGAGATCCTCAGAAAGTAGCATTAGCTGGATTGGTGACAAACGAGTATTAAGGGGAAAAAAGATGAGCCCAAGCACCTTAATTTGCTTATGATACATTTAACATGACTTTAATGTTACACACATTTAAAGTCACAGAGTGACTTTCTTTTTTTAAACATGATAGTAAGGACAGAGATCTCCTTTCCAATTATCACTTAAATTTGTTTATTGAAATTATTGAGCTTTATTCTTTTAACAATGTCTTTGTATTCTGCCTACACATCTTTCTTCTTTGAACTAGTCCCATAACATTACCAGTTACACTTAACTAGACCCTACACCAAAGTGAAGACACCTTCTCTAACAGAAGCTATATGAGCTTATACACTTTGACTGGAGTCAAAAAAATTTAGCTTCCCAAACACACTGCTCTGTCTCAGACTCTGGGTCAAAGTACTGTCAATAAACATCTGTTAAAATACATACAGCCCACCTTGGGCACTTTACTTCATAAACTAACTCAAAGTATCAGAAAAACAGAGAGCAGACTAGGAGGACATATTTTGAAAGAACGCACAGGAAGGGTTCACTGGCATAATTAGAAATCGGAAACTGTCCAAAGCGCCAGAACCAAGAGAGGACAGGTAAGGAGGGTCAAAGGGTAGGAAGAGCAAGTGCACACCAGATACTAGGAATTCTCAAAGTGGGAAAGGGAGGCCACATATAAAGAAGTCTAGTCTAGCTGGATCCTAAAGACTGCGTCACACATATAATGATAGCATCTTTCTTTTCATAAACCTTTACTGACAAAGCACTACTACATCTGATAGTTAGTTTCACCGCTTAATAGCTGCGTCGTGTCAGAAGGCAATGGCACCCCACTCCAGTACTCTTGCCTGGAAACCCCCATGGATGGAGGAGCCTGGTGGACTGCAGTCCATGGGGTCATACAGAATCGGACACGACTGAAGCAACTTAGCAGCAGCAGCAGCAGCAGCATGTCAGACAGGATTTAAACTCTTTGTGCCTTGGTTTTCACATCTACAAAGCAGGGAGGGATGAAGAGAATCCATTTCACAGGGTAATAAGCTGAGATGCACAGAAGATTAAGTAACTGATCCAGAGTCCCTAGAACCTGCAGAACTAGGGCTGGAGTCAGGCTCTTCTGACTCCCAATTCAGTGAGTATTTCTGCTTACCTGGAGGGCTGGTCCAACCTGGGAGACCAGCATGTACTCCCAGGTAGAGAGTCATGTGTAGAACATGAACAAATCACATTCACTCTGCAGCCCTGCCCCAGTTTGCAGCACAACTAGTTCTAGCGGTCAGGATGTCATCTCTCACGGCCATATTTTAAGTCTTTCTTAGGACCTCTAAAGAGGGCTTTCCTGGTGGCTCAAGTGGTAAAGAATCCGCCTGCAATGCAGGGGACCCAGGTTCAGTCCCTGGGTCAGGAAGATCCCCTAGAGAAAGGAATGGCTACCCACTCTAGTATTCTTGTCTGGAGAATCCCAGGAACAGAGGAGCCTGGAGGGCTATAGTCCATGGGGTCACAAAGAGACAGACAGGACTGAGCAACTAACACTTTCACTTTAGGACCCCTAAAACCTCAGAAATCTGTTCTTGGGTTGAGGAACTCATAACAGTTCAGTTAAGTCACTCAGTCATATCTGACTCTTTGTGACCCCATGGACTGCAGCACGCCAGGAGTCCCTGTCCATCACCAAATTCCCAGAGCTTACTCAAACTCATGTCCATTGAGTCGGTGATGCCATCCAACCATCTCATCCTCTGTCATCCCCTTCTTCTCCCACCTTCAATCTTTCCCAGCATCAGGGTCTTTTCAAATGAGTCAGTTCTTTTATCAGGCAGCTAAAGTATTGGAGTTTCAGCTTCAACATCAGTCCTTCCCATGAATATTCAAGACTGATTTCCTTTAGGATAGACTGGTTGGATCTCCTTGCAGCCCAAGAATCTTCTCCAACACCACAGTTCAAAAGCATCAATTTTTCACCACTCAAGTTTTTTATATAGTCCAACTCTCACATCCATACATGACTACTGGAAAAACCATAGCCTTGACTAGACAGATTTTTGTTGGCAAAGTAATGTCTCTGCTTTTTAATATGCTGTCTAGGTTGGTCATAAGCAGATGACCGTATCCATAGCATTTTTACATCCCACTTCAGGAAGCATGTGAATGTTTAACTTAGGTCCTTCTGGTCATAAACTGGGGCTGGGCTCACAACATCCCCCTGCTTGCACCCTAGTAGCTGCTGTTGTTTCCAGATTCTTTTGTAAGTACTCTTGAATTTTTCCCATGTAAAACATGTTTCATTTGCCTGTCCAATTATAAAATCCCCAAGCAATCCTAATAGGATAAGGGATAAGTAAGGCTAACAATTTAGTAAAAAGACTAAATAATGGCATTTTAAGTGGTAATTTTCTTACTTTCCCATAGTTAAATCTGCCAAAGGTCTACCTAGTAAAATTTTTGGAGGACCAGCTTCAATGACTAGATAGGAGAGGCTTGTAATTAGCAAGTCAATTGTTTGTAAGCAATAGGTACGTAAAGATCTTTTACAGTCATTTCTAGACTTGGTTGAAAACTTAAGTCTTAGGGATAAAGGAAATATTTGTCCTTAGCGTTTCAATAAGTACCCACGTTCCCCAACAGCTTTGTTTACTTTACCCGTTTGCATTTTAATCTAGACCTTGGAAGAAAACCACTGAGGGGCAAAAGTAAGCTTCAATTTAGGGAAAACCCAATAGAAATCAGGACCAGAATCAGAAAAATAGCAAGAAGTTCCAAATGCAAAGTTGCTAGTTTATTTCTTTCTTGTTCCAAAATTAAACCCTAAGGCTTGGTTTCAATTGAACCCAGTCCTTTCTGCTCGGGTCTCTGTTTCTCGTGAGAGATAATGGCACATATCACATACAGGGTCAGCATAGAGTGGTGGTGGTGGTCATCTAGTCACTATGCTATGCTATGCTATGCTAAGTCACTTCAGTCGTGTCCGACCCTGTGTAACCCCATAGACGGCAGCCCACCAGGCTTCCCCGTCCCTGGGATTCTCCAGGCAAGAACACTGGAGTGGGTTGCCATTTCCTTCTCCAATGCATGAAAGTGAAAAGAGAAAGTGAAGTTGCTCAGTCATGTCTGACTCTTAGCGACCCCATGGACTACAGCCTACCAGGCTCCTCCGTCCGTGGGATTTTCCAGTCAAGAGTACTGGAGTGGGGTGCCATTGCCTTTTCCGTCTAGTCACTAAGTCATGTCCAACTCTTGTGACCCCTTGGACTGTAGCCTGCAGGGCTCCTATGTCCATGGTGTCAACTACAATTTGGCACTTACCAAGAGCATTGCCAGCGACTGAACAGCAAAGGCATTGCCATCTGCCTCTGCAGAGAGTGAACCCATGCTGCTATAGCTGTTGACCCTCAACAACCCCTGAGGGAGTTCAGGGTGGAGGGAGGCACTCTGTGCTCCAGGGAATCTGGTGGGACAGGCCTTTAGATAGTTGGAGGTTTTTAGGAACAGATTTTATGATCTGGATCCTTGCATCTCCTCTATCTAGAGAAGTACTAAATACCTTCACGGTGACATCAGATCCTCATGACTAGCAAAAAACCTTTTATAAAATGAGCACTTTCTGGTACTGAACTCCCCCTTCACCAAAACCTTATATATTGACTTTCCCCCACAGCCGCTTTGGAGCAGACTCTCAGAGCTATCCGAGATGCTGCCTCCTGGGCTGCAGTCCTCATCTTGCCCCAAATAAAACTTAACTCACAACTCTCAAGTTGTACATCTTTTTTCAATCAACGATGGGATTCTCCAGGTAGGAATACTGGAGCACCGAGTAGCTGATGTCCAAATAAAAGACTTGACTGTGAATTGTAAGCACAATCTGTATTACTGGACTATGGGAATGAAGTGACTAGAAGAATGTGGTAGTAAGGACTGAGTCTCATCATCCTTCAAAGGATGGAGAGTGATTTATTGATTGATTTTTTTTTTTTTAGCCCATGGAAGTCAGCACCTTTCAGAAGTTTAAGGCAGGTCTCAGACTACTATCACCTAAGCAAAAAAGAGCTAGGACACCACCTCTGTCTTTTTGAGATATGAATATTTTTTTAAGTATACCTGGTTCTGCCAACTGCCCAGAAGTACAGAGTAGCAATATAAAGAAAAGTGCTGGTGAGTATTCAGGGTACCAAAGTTTCCAGCACATTTTTTTTTTTCCAGCACACTTTAACTAAAGGAGCTGAAATTGTCTAGTCAGAGAGCATCAGCAGTTAAGAGTCCGACAGCGGCAAAGAGTCCCCTGGATTGTTTGAGGAGCTGCTCTTACTGCTCCAAGGAACCTCTTACTCTGAGGACTGTGGAGGGGCAAGAGACAACTTTGATTGTGGACCCTAAATAACAGGTTGTCAAGCTGAGGAACTCATTCTGTGTCTTTCTAAGCTTGAGCCTATGTAGAAAAAAAAAAAAAAAAGAAGGACAGGAAAGAAATAGGCTGGATGTTGCCAGTTTCCCCTCCCCCTACAGTATCCATATCTTCAATAATAGGTAGGCATTAATCTAAACTTTTTTGTGTGAAATATGCACTTTAATTAAAAAACAAAATGCTAAGCATACCAGTGACCTGATAACCAGCTAGGCAGCAAAAGAAGAGAGACGTTTTTTCAGACATAACTTGTTCTGGCAAATCATTAGCCCAGGACCTGCATAGGGTCCTAGTCTTCTTAATGACTGTTTTCTTTCACTGGTGGTACTATCATAGCTACCACATTCTCAGAGCTTACTCTGGGTTAGGGTATGACATTAAGTACTTTATATTTATTCTCTCGTCTACTTTTCAGAACATCTTTACCTACTGGGCTCTATCATTACCGCCATGTAAAGAGGAGGAAATGCAGGCTTGAGAGGGTAGGAAAGTGGCTACAGAACACAAGGCAGGCAGGTGACTACCAAGACCAGGACATGCAGCCAGACCCGAGTCCACAGTTATAAATCACTTGGTGAAAATTAAAATAACTTGCTCAAACATCACTTCTGACCCTTTCTCCACTCTACTGTTCCTATACTTGAGCTTCTCTTGTTCAGGACACTCTCTCCAGTGTGACTTTCCCAGCAGGAGAAATTTTTGCCTGTTTTGTTCACTGTTACTTCCACAGAGCCAAGAGCAGTGTCTGGCACACAATAGACACTCAATAAACATTAGCTGAATTGATGAATTAACTCTAATACATCAAATTCTAACCACAATATTGTAACTTTGCAGTTGTCCAACTCCTAAAAGCAGTCTGCATGCTCTTTCAGTCCCCTACTATGATAAGTTTTTCACAGTTGCACGAGCTGGTAGTTCAACTGTGGTCCAAACAGTTTTCGTTTACATTGGAGACTACCTAGCTGCCCCTGCAGTTGGCAGTGGTTTGTGACTGAGTTCTAGCAAATGATATATGGGTAGGAGTGATGCAGCCACTTCCAAAGCTGACCTGTAAAAGCCTAGCCTTCCATACTCTCTTCTTTCATTTGCCAGCTGGTTGTATGACACCCAGTAGACAGAAGAAGCCAGGATCTGAATGTCTGCACAGACTAGAGCCTTGCTCTACTCAACTGACCTATATTGCACATTGGGCCTAGACATAAGCAAAAAATAAATCTTTATTTTATTAAACCAGTAGACCTTGGAGTCATTTTTATATAGTAGTTACTCTTCCTGACTAATAAAAAGCCATATCAGTCAAAAATTGTTTGAACATGCAATGAATATATATACATTTTAAATATTTATATATATTATAAATGTATTTGTGTATATAATTGATAAATTACATGCAGGGCATACTGTAACATTATGTAAATGATAAAATACACTATAAAACCTACATCAAAACATAAAATTTGAAAAGGGCTGAATACAGATGAAATTAAAATATTCTTAAATTTCTTGCTAGTCATGATGGTTCTACTATGTAACTAGGCAACATTTCAAGGCACATCATTGGGGCTTAGGAAAAGGCTTGTCATTAACAATGATAGAAATAAATTTGTATTTCAAATGGTCTTCCTGACTGACGACTATTTGCTGGCTGACTTTGCATCAGTCCTGACTATACCTTTATTGTCCTTACATCATAATATTGCTGAAAAAGAACTCAAATTTGGAATAGAAGTGACAGTTCTGCCATTTTATTGTTGCTTACTTATAATAGGGGTATTATTTTCCATCCAAGGACTCCTTACAGGAATCTGTATGAGCCACTTGTCTATTCTGTGAAGGCTGTTTTCATAAAAACTAGATCAGGTAATCCATAAATCCACTTTACCAGACACAACTGAAAAGCGCTATGTCCCAGTTCACTGAGGACAACTGAACATATAAAAGTACCAATGTCAAGCTTCCCTCCCTTTAGGGTGTGTGGGAAGCTTGCCTTCTTTTAGGATATGTAAATAAGATAATACATGTAGCCATGTGTCATCAGATCATTTGAGGATGCTACTAGCAATCCACATATTAAAAATACATTAAACTTAACGTTCTATTTTTTTCATTATAAAATAAATTGATGTTTTAGCCCTTATGAACCCTGCATGGGTACAATCTATTTTTGAAAGCACTGTTCTGGCAAGTGTTTTGGACATCCAAATCCTAATGCTCTCTATGCTTGAAATCCAGTCTTCCGGATGTGCGTCAGACGGCTGCCGTCCCTCCACTAATTCCTTTCATTCTACAGCCCCCACCTTACCCCAAGGTAAGAGTTCTTCCTCTTAATATGGGCTAGAAGACCTGGTCTTGTCTCCTAGATATTAGCTAAGCTCTCTGTGATGTGCCCTAAGACAAATTATAGAAGAAACAAAACCCTACTTTACCCACTCAAGTAAAAACATATGACTTAAGAAGGTGACTGGGAGGTTGTGTGATTTGGGGACAAGACCACAGGCTATGAGTTACAATAGCCAGGACCATCTCTTCAATAAAGTCAGCATGGTCCTTTGTATCTCAGTGCCCTGACCTATGGAACAGGCACAGTAATGCCTGCCCTACCTATATCCTAGGGGCCGTGAAAGAACAGTGGGTGAAGAGGCTCCTTACAGCCCTAACTTGAGTAGACTGCATGAGCACTCCATGGAGAGAAACTTGGCAAGAATATGAGACAGGAGATTCTCCACAACAATGAGTCTGTGATCTATGCTGTCTTCCAGGAAAACTTGAGAGCAGCTTAGGACAACACAGGACGAGAAAAGCCCTAAGAGATTTTAGACTTTTCATGCCTTTAATCAAGAGCCTTGAGAGGATAAGTCACAGTGGATAAATGAAAAGAGTAAGGCCCCCTCTGCCTCCAAAGTATAGAACACTCAGCGGATTCTCCTATTGGGCAGAGAGCTCCTAGCCAGGGGCAGAATGGTCGGGCTCTGAGCGGAGCATGACAGTGGGCTCTGAAGTCAGGGTTGAGTTCAAGCTGAAGCTCTAGCACTGACAACTTTCAGATGACTTAATCAACCTGTATATGCCTCAGTTTCACCATCGGTAAAGTAAGGACAGTAATGATAAGCTTGTATTATATTTATGAAGTTTTAAAGAAACAGTAGCCATGCCTGATGTAATCCAGGACCTGACACACAATAGGTTCTCAATAAATAGTTACCTTCTTCACCATCATTATCTTCCTGCCCTTGCTTACTTAGCCCATCTTAAAAAGGAAATACATGAGGCATAGCTAACATTTGCCAAGTACTTAAAAGTTAGGCTTGGCAAGCACTCATCAACATCAGAGGTTAGAAAAGTGCTTCATGGTGGGTCATACAGAGTGGATACTCATGCCCTGCAAGTCCTTGCCAAGAAGTCACGGGTAATGAGCAGTGAAAACAAAGCAACAAACCCTGGCCAGGTTGGAGGAGAGGCAGCGGGTAGGCAGCTGGCAGCCAGCAGCAAAAATGACCTTACTGACTCAAGGACACCCTAGTCAAGTGGGTGAAGAGCAAAGAGGAATTGGAAAGCCTTAATAAGAGGATCTCACTTCTTTACTAAGAAAGAGGATGCTTTTGGCCCCAGTCAGTAGAGACCAGTTCAACCTCTCTCGTGCACTAGCTGTGGCCTTAAGCCATGCCCCAGCCAACTTGCTCTCTGAAGCTCACATATCACCAGACTCTGTCCTTAGAGAAACAACTGAAAGGCCTCCCACCTGAGTGCCCAGCACTACCACAATCCCCACTGTGAACACTATCCTTTCATCCTCCACTGTGAACACTATCCTTTCATCATTTTGGAGGGTCTTGTAAGCTGTTAACCAAGTCCAACATCATGTACAGGTCTCAGGGAGAATCCCGACTTTGGATTCGCCTTATAGCCCACAAAATGAGGCTGTAATTCTTATGGACACATTTAATTCTTTTTCACAAGAGCACCAGGAGAGATAGGGAAGTGGGTGATATCGTGCATTGCCCTCACCATGACTAGACAACTGAAAATTCTTTCCTTCTCAATAGTAAGCCCTGCTCATGCATAATGATATGAACAACATCCCCATTAGGAACAGGTTGTGTCTGAAGGGTTCTCATGTATGCCCTTTGAAAAAGATAGGGTAAATCCTCCTTGGTAAAAGGAGAGGTGTTAATTATTTAATTAAACAAAGTAGTTATTGACTTTTTAGAAGCAATAGGCAAAGTTTCCATAAAAAAACAGACTCTTTTAAATATATATTTCTCTAGTTCCTGCTCCTGAAGATAAAATAGCTGAAAATTTAACCCCAGAGTGAAAAATACAGGTGTTTATGAAAGAAGTAATGTGCAAGTAGGACCTAGAATTTCTTCCTACAGTTTTGACTTGGCCTTTGAAAAGTATCTCAGTTCAATTTCTATGTTAGTATGAATCCCAGTAGTTTCACAAACAGGGGGGTGATTTCAGGAAGTGGAGGTGAGAGCTATACCAAATCCATGAAGGATAATATTTGCAAAATATCCCATAGATAATACAAACTACGCCACTTAATCAAGTATGGAAAAAGTTCAAATTAATCCTGACTTCACTAAAGTTAATATAAATGTCCCAAGTCAATAAATCTTGTTATTGATTAATCTACCCCCCCCCCAATTCAATTTTTAAGACCCACCAGTTCCCACAGGCAGAAGGGGCAGATGTGACAAAAGCAATTTACAAAATCAATACAGTGCAAGAGATCTAGAGAAATTAACTACAGGACAGACAACCCAGTAAATCATCCAGTCCATCTCCATCTCCCTCTTGGCCCCTTGTAGCCTGCTCTCTTCCCATATATTTGAGCCACGCTTTCTAAATAAGTTGTAAAGGTCAACAGGTATGGGGTCTTGTTCCTTTTCCCAAAAAAAAAAAAATAGTGCCATCCCCTATCTCCCTAAACTGAGACCCACATCGTACACTGCATCAAGTCTCAACTCTGGCAGCACGTTAGATTCACCCAGGGAGCTTCTGAACTATATACCACTGCCAAGCCTTATGCCCAGAGATGTCTATTTACTTGATCTCGGATAAGACCTCAGCCTTGCTGGTATTTTTTTTTTAATACCCAAATGATTCTACCATTCAGAGAAAGTTGAGAATCTGTTCTCTTTCATTTCAACAGTCTTATCTCTTGTCCAGGTTTTGAATGCTTTCTTCTTGACCATGTTAAAATTAACACAATACTGCCAGACTGGGAGTAAGGTCCTAGATGACAGTAAGTCAGTAAATCCCCTCTGGTTGAGGAGCACCAGCGGAGGACCCTGCAGGGAAATCACTGCCACTGATGGAAGCAGCACCTAACCTCAGGTGGAGTGGGTTCCTGAGAAGGGGATAATGGTTGTAGACTACAGCTTTGAACTACAAGGGAGGGGGCTTCCCCCGTGGCTCAACTGGTAGCGAATCTGCCTGCCAATATAGGAGATGCAGAAGCAGTTTTAATCCTTGGGTCGGAAAGATCCCCTGGAGGAAATGGCAACCCACTCCAGTATTCTTGCTTGGGAAATTCTATGGACAGAGGAGCCTGATGAGCTACAGTCCATGGGGTTGCCAAAGAATCAGACACAAATGAGCGAATGAACATACATACCACATGGAGAGCTACCAAAGATGGAAACCCATCCAGTTTGCTGCTCCTCTGTTGATCAACATAACCTTTGAACACAAAAATGTATACATATGCAATCTAAAAGCTAGCTTTTGTTGAAACCTCATTACAGGCACAGTTCTAACTGTCTTATACACTTTAACTCATCTGTCTCCCCACATCCTTGTGAAGTGGAGGCCATTATTGTCCCATTGTAGAGATGAAGAAACAGAGGCATCTAGGGTCACCCATCAAGAGACAGAGGTGAAGTTCCAATTAGTTGATTAGTTCCAATTAGGTGGAGTGGTTCCAGAGTCCATGCTTTTAATCATCAATGTCAACTACCTCTCAGCACTGTGTAATTTCAACAGAAAGCACACACCTGAAGGTAGAAATGAAAGGTAGCACCTTGTCCTGTGGGGCTTCTCTTGTGGCTCAGATGGTGCCAAGTCTGTGACAAATCTGC
Source organism: Tragelaphus eurycerus (assembly GCA_935064755.1). NCBI lineage: Eukaryota > Metazoa > Chordata > Mammalia > Artiodactyla > Bovidae > Tragelaphus > Tragelaphus eurycerus. Next base: position 35,637,215 of record CAKXYN010000008.1, on the reverse strand, counting down.
CTGCAATGCAGGAGACCTCAGTTTCCCTGGAGATCCTCTGGAGAAGGGAACAGCAACCCACTCCAGTATTCTTGCCAGAAGAATCCCATGGACAGAGGAGCCTAGAGGGCTACAGTCCATGAAGGTGTCAAGAGTCCGACACGACTAAGAAATAACACACACACACACATTGTCTTATAAGGCCTCGCTCGCTCACTAAGTCACTTCAGTCGTGTCCGACGCTCTGCAACCCCATAGACAGCAGCCTACCAGGCTCTGCCGTCCCTGGGATTCTCCAGGCAAGAACACTGGAGTGGGTTGCCATTTCCTTCTCCAATGCATGAAAGTGAAAAGTGAAAGTGAAGTCGCTCAGTCGTGTCCGACTCTTAGCGACCCCATGGACTGCAGCCTACCAGGCTCCTCTGTCCGTGGGATTCTCCAGGCAAGAGTACTGGAGTGGGATGCCATCACCTTCTAGTTATTTCTATGCATGATTTGAAACCACTGCTTTATGGTTAATTATTGAAGAAATTACACCCTAGCCCCTTATTTGTAATTTCTTCAATAATTAACCATAAAGCAATGGTTTCAAATTATGCATAGAAATAACTGAAAGAGATTTTAAAAACAATTGCTGGTCCCCTTTCCCTAGAGATCCTGATTCAGCAAGGGGCCTGGGGGTGGGGGTGGGGGTGGGGTGGGCATGAACTTGCATTTCTTATAACATCTGACACTTTCAAGCTCACCAGAGAAGTTCAGGACTGGAACGGAGATAAAGCAATTTCAGCAGTTAGGAGGGAACTGGGAGCCTTGCACACAGTCCTTTCGGGCAGCTGGAGTGGCAGAAGCTAAGCTAAAAGAGTTAAAAAATAGTTCTAAGGATGTGGAGCTGGTGAGGGGTGACTCCTCTTCCAAGAAGCTTCTTGGTGAAGAATAGTACTCTGAAGAAAATTATTTTTAGAAGAATGGAAAGTGCCAGAAGAAAAAAGAGAGATTAAAAATTCAAGAAAGATAGAGGGAAACTGATGATGGAGCAAGGTTCTGGAGAAGGCAGGAGGGTCCACGACGACTACACAGAGTCCACCTACCAAAGTCTCCGGCGCAAGAGGGCCTCCTAGACCGATGGGCTTACACCAGGCTTCTTGGCACTGTGTTCAGCAGTACAAGTGTGTACTTCCCAACCAGGACTGAAGAGCTATCTCAGGAACACTTTATCAAAGCCTCTTTAAAAATAGGCGGAAACTAACACAATATATCCTCCATTATTAAAAAGAAATAAATTGATAAAATAAATAAAGAAAAAAGAAAAAAAATATACCATAAGGTAGAACATCACCATGACATGTCCAAACCTTCGTGAGTACTAACGCTAAACTGGAGTGATACGTTGCTCCTAAGAGGACCATGAGCTAGTACATGTGATACAGCCAATCCGTCTTGTCTCATTCAGGATGCTCTCAAGCCTAGCTGCAGAACTGGCTGTGTAATTTATGGAACTCAGTGAAAAATGAAAATGTGAAATCCCTTGTTCTAAAAGTATTAAGAATTCCAAGATGGTAACAGCAGAGCATTAAGCCAAGTGCAGGGCCCTTCTAAGCGTGGGGCCCTGTGTGACTGCGTAGTTTGCCTACCGTGAAGCCGGCCCTGCCTGCCTACACATGAGGACCACCCGGGGAGGCTTTACAAATGCCAGTGCCCAGGCCACACCTAAAACCAATTAAAACCAGACCCTCTGAGGGTGAGAACCACACATTAGAATGTTTAAAGCTCCCCATCGATTCCAAAGTGCAGTCGAGTTTGGGAACCACTGGTTATTTGTCATAGACTCTGACAATGCCAGCTTTAAATTATTTTCTTTAAATAGGACATTCCATCTGGAAAAAATATATTGGTCCCACAAAACGGACGATAGCCTTACTTACATACTACTGAGTCACATTTCTTGACCTATTCATCCCTATACACTGGCTCAAATTATTAGTACAAAAGAGAAGAATACAAATCCCTTCCTATAATAAATACATGTATTTCTATACAGACCAAAAATAAGAGACAACTTGAGCAATGGAGACCTTGCTGAATTCTGTTAAGGCCACTGCCTGAATTTTCTTGGCTCTTCTAGACGGTTTCTTCCAGGGTCTGGGCACTGGCCCAGAACGCCTCCGCATTCTGAATAATGCATGACACAAGGTCCTTCCAGGCAACAGTGAGCTTTGGACGGAACGCTCCGTTAAGGCAGGAGGATCCGACCCTCACCAAATGCAAAGCCTGAGATTTACCCGAGGAGAAGGGATCAACTGAGGATGAGGATCCAAGCAGCACAGCTGGGCCACTTCCAGCTGGATACAAAGCTAAAGAGTAGTTGTTCGCCACAAACCCAGCCACCTCAAGGAGAGAGCCGCCGTAGTGAAGAGAGGTGGAGCTCCCCACAGGACTCCAAGACCCCAAATGCATTAGGCAGGACAATTCCTTTACAGTGGTCTCTACACAAGCAACACAGGCTGAGGCAGATCACGGAGACCTCCAATGGGGTCCCCTCAGGATACCAGCAAGGACTGAGGTCTTTCCGTCGGATCCTACCAGCAACGGGATAACAGGAAACGCTGTGGCAGTCGATTCTATGGCTTGGAAGCCTGGCTCCACCACCTATTATTAGCTGGATGCCCTCTGTGTGCTTCAGTTTCATCATCAAAAAATGTGGCGCTAATAATAAGCTAATCCTCACAGAATTGCTGCGAGGATTGAGATAATCCATGCATGGTCCTTATAACAGTACTTAATACATCGTGAGCATACCATTACTAAGGTAACGGCAACTTAGCGATCATCGTCATTACCACCATCGCTGCGGCAATCCAGGACACACGTACCACTCAAGTCTTCCCTATTTTGCTCAAAATGAAACCAAGGGGCACAGGGCTTAAAAGGCTGGCCCCAGGTTCCACAAGCCAGTGAGAGCAGGGCCATGTTTTCTATCGTATATTCTTAACTTCCTGATGTCACCCAATTTGAGAACGGAGAGACTCTCTCTGCAGCCTTTCTGGTGTCGCATACAGCTTCGCCACAACTTGCTCTAGGTGACGACCGAAGGAGGTGATGTAGCTAAAATCGGGGAGAGCTGTCTGTCACATCAGAAGGACTCATTCCATGTCAGCTACTGTTATTGTTGCATTGACACCACACAACTGACCAGGAAACTGCCCGGTAATTGACCATATCCACCATAGTGGAGACTCAAGGAGCTGGCTGTCTTAGGAAACCTAGTATACAACTCATAGGTGAAAATAGAAGTCTTCCTGCTCATACGATTAAAATCACCCCAAAGCAAATTATCCCACGTCTATGCTAGGAGCCTCCTGTACTGGCTATGCTGAAAATAATGAAAACCGTACTGCCAAGCTGTCCCGAGCAAGGGACAAAGCAAAGGTGTAATTTTAGAAAAAGAAATCAAATTTCGAAAACCTCCAGTCCCCTAGCTGGGGACTGGCCAGTATGGAGATGAAGTTTTAAGTTCTCCCTTCTCTTTAAGAGAAACTGTATACCACCAAACCAAGCCCAACTCACCTTTTGTTGCAAAGAGTCGCACTGACACAGTCACAGGCCTTTGTTGAGGGCCCGGAGGCAGCCATGTTGAGTTTGTATTCCCACCATTGAGGGAAAACTTCCTGACCAATCAAATGGCATTAAGTCATTAGATTTATTTTTCCACCCAAGTAAATGCTTCTTCCAGAAAGAAACCTGCCCTATGGCATCAATTTCCCTCTTTTGCTGAGTGGTCTAAGGCAAAAAATAAAAATTTAAAAAACAACAATGAATCCGTGACAATTAAGCTGGCACATAATGAAAGCCACAAATACGTAATTACCATGTCCCACTTGGTACAATATACTTCAGAGTTGCCAAAAACTGCCCACTCTGATAGCAGTTGCCCTTACACAAGCCCTGGGCTCTGCAGCTGCATCTCAATGAACCCAAGTCAGCTGCCTGGAATGGTTTCCCTGGTAACAAGGTGCTGGCTGAGAGGGACATTGATTACCCCGAGGAGTGAGTTTCCACTTGGAGGGAGACTGGGTGAATGCAAAAGCAGGGAATTTGGAAGGGGTACAGCAGGGTCCAAAGGGGTACAGGAGTCATCAAAAACCCAGGAGAAAGTCCCAAGCTTTTCCCTTCCTGAGATGGAGGAAAGTCACATGTCAGTCTGGGGACTTGAAGACTTCTAAGGGGAGGCTTAGAGTTGGAATATTCCATCTACTCCTGACTTGCCCACATTCTTTATCAGGAGAACTGGCCTGGTTGTCAGAGGTGTGAATTCTAGTCCCAGCTCTCTGATTGACTCACTAGGTGACCTTGGATAAATCACATCTAGGTCAAATCAAGGGAGTCAGGATTAAGTGATTTTTCTAAGCCTAGCTAAGACCACATGAGGAGAGAGAGGGTCAGCTCAGCCCATGACAGTGAAATCGAGTTTCTGTGCGTTAACAACTGTTCTTTCCTTCTGCATTTACATTTTCTAACTCTCCTCTTCTGTCTCAGGCATAACTTTTGGGGATGAAATTCAGATTTTTCTGCCACCTGTTTCCAAGGTTGCTTAGAAGAGAAAGCTTCCCATCAGTCTGGTCAATTTCTACCACAAGGGGGACAAATCTGAATGCTATGTGGGGATGAAGATGCTCCATTGTTGCCCAAGAACTGTGAGCAGCTGCTATGATTCTTTGAATGGCTCACCCTCTCCAGGCATGCTTTAACAATTTACGAACAATGAATTCATGGGATCTCAGAGAAGTAGAAAGGGAAAAGCATTCCGGCTAAAGGGAACAGCATATGTAAAGGCTATGCGGGTGATGAAAGTGGGTTCTTATGAAGCCTGAAAAAAATGCCAGAGTGATAAGTATATTGAGTGATGGGGAGGAGTTAAGGGGTATGTGGAAGGCAGGCAGTCAGACAGGCAGGAGTGAGACCATGCAAGTCTCTTTAGTGGCTATGGTTTTGTTTTTATTCTAAGAGCTTTAGATGCTCTTAGCAGGGATGGAAAGTGGAGGTAATATGACAGGATTTTATTTTGAAAATATTAATTTAGTTAACCTATGAGACTAATTAGGAGGCTACTGTCATAACCCAGGCGAGAGATGCTATTGGATAGATGGATAATTTTCAAAAGAGGAGTACAACTTCTATATGAATGGTGGGTGCAGCCCTCAGACTGCCCTCCACCCCCGGTTCCAGGTAAGATCTCCTGATTTGTCCTCTTCACCTCGTTTGGCATAATCTCCTGGCATCCATGCTGACTGTTAACATCTCATCATAGAGAGTGGATTCCCCTGCCCCTCAATAGCCACCACCTCCGTCCTCCTACGTTGCACTGACATCTTACTCAGTTGAAAGCCTGAAACTCTCTGGAGACTTGTCTAGTCCTTATTCCTCAGAAAGCACATAAACTTTGTGACTGGTTGTTAAATTTTTATCTCACAAGTCACATGCAGTAAGAGTGAATCTTCAGCAAACACACATCTTTTAGCGTGGTGAGATTAAAAAGAAACAAAACAAAAATAATCCCTTCTTCTTATCTCCAAATGCCAAAAGGCAGTGTAAGTTGTGTTAGAAACACAGGAACCTGGTCCTAGAATCCTTCATGTGTCACCAAGTACTACAACAGCTGAGGAACACCACCTTTAAAAATTGTCCCGGGGATCATTTGAGATCGTGTCCGTCTTAACTGAGTTCTAAGCATACAGGCAGGGACAGAGAGAAGCATGATAAGACTTTTGCATCTGTCAAATATGAGTGATTTGCTTTCAGCAGACTGGGGCCCTAGACAGGAGAGTCCAGGGTGACATCCCTTCCGATGGAAAGAGGCAGAAAGGGAAGTGTGAAGATCACACAGTCTCTAATATTTCTCCCCCGAGAGTCAGAGTCTAAGTACTCTGCCCTTGGCTCTGGGCTCTAAGGCTATTTTGGCCTGTAGAATCCAGGCAGATCTCACAGAGATGGCAGTTTTGGTTCCAGACCATCACAGTCAAGCGAATATAGCAATAGAGGGAGTCACATGAATTTTCTGGTTTCCCAGTGCATATAAACATTATGTTTACACTCTGCTGTAGCCTAGTAAGCGTGCAATACCATTGTGACTAAAAAATACATATATGCCTTAATTTAAAAATTCTTTATTGCTAAAAATGCTAACCATCATCTGAGCCTTCAGCGAGGTATAATCTTTCTGCAGTAGTAATGCCACAGATCACAGGTCACCATAACACATGTGATAATATTGAGAAGTATGAAATATTGCAAGAACTGTCAAAAGGTGACACAGAATCATGAAGTGAGTGAACACTGCTGGAAAAATAGCACCAACAGACTTGCTCAGCACAAGGTTGCCGCAAACATTCAATTTTTAAAAAAACACACTAAAGATGAAATACTATACATCAAAGAACAACGAAACAAGGGATGCCTGTACAGAGAATGCAATGGCTATGACACTGTGCCAGTGTCTCTTCAAAACCCTCTAAGTCTACAGAGGCTTCCTGTTTTAAAGATACAGACATAATTAAGTGGGATGATTATTCTTATATCAAATGATGCTTCCCATTTCAGACAGTTTTCTCTGAATTTCTTTATGACTTTGTGACTATTACATGATATCTGCTGAAATAAAAGAAAAAGTTATAGTGTGAACAGTCACTAACAAGTTAATATCAATCAGAAATGAAGCTAGAAGACTTTTCCCAGGTCACTGGGACTAAAAAGACTATTTTTAAGGTCTCATTTACAAATGACCTTTTAAAGAAACTTAACCTTAAAGTGAGTTTTACCTCCACAAATTCCCCCAGGAGACACCCAGTGCTTTTTTCCGTATGAGAAACCAGACTTCTGGATTGTGGCAGGTTTTTAAATTCCCCTCTGAACTGCATTCTCTACCTCCCCTGGGGCCCATCTCTGAGGATACAGAAATGGCCTACTTCCAGGAACCAACGTCTCTGCAAATATGGTCTCTCCTCAGTCCCACAGCATGGCAGCTTCTACACTCTCAAGGCCACAACAGGGAGGGGCATACATGAGAAGAGTTTTGCAGGTATTTTTTTCCTGAAAACCTTTTCCCCTCCTCCAGTCAGGACAGCCACAGAGTGAAAAGCAAACTCAAGTGGAAGCCCTAGATTCTGGAGCTTTCCGCAGCACTGTAAGCGGGGTGAGCAACTGAAGCTCTCCCCACCTCAGTCTCCTCCGCAAAGACACAAACACACCACAGGCACCACCATCCAGCAGGTCCTTCTGACCTAAGAATCTAGGATTTTACACTTTTGATGAGGAGTGGGAATCCAGTCATGCGAGTCAGAACTCCCAGCCAGATCAGATCACAGCCCTTCCAATGGCCTGAGCACCCAGCTTGCTGTGTTTAGCAGGGAGGGTTGCAAGGAGGAAAAGGCAAGACATCCACCCTCTTGGAGGAGGAAGGAGTGGCCACTCCAGGAGGTCTTGCCACTGCAAACCAAGACGGTGTGAAGAGGCACATACATGGTGCATGCATGCATGTTAAGTCACTTCAGTCACATCTGACTCTGTGCGACCCTATGGACTGTAGCCCGCCAAGCTCCTCTGTCCTTGGGAGCCTGGCAGGCTACAGAGGTTGGAAAAGGCCAACATTTCCTCTCCCCTGAGTTACAGAAAGGTGATGCCTGACGTCTGCAGCTTCCCGGAGCCTTCCTGATGGCTGTTCCCTCTCCAAGACAGGCCCAGTGGCCAGCTGCATGCTCTCAGCTTGCATCTAGGTTTGTGGTATCATCAGTTCAGTTCAGTCACTCAGTCGTGTCTGACTCTTTGTGACCCCATGGACTAGCACACCAGGCGTCCCTGTCCATCACCACCTCCAGGAGCTTGCTCAAACTCATGTCCATTGAGTCAGTGATGCCATCCAGCCATCTCATACTCTGTCATCCCCTTCTCCTCCTACCTTCACTCTTTCCCAGCATCAGGGTCTTCTCCAATGAGTCAGCTCTTCACATCAGGTGGCTGTGTTAGAGTTTCAGCTTCAGCATCAATCCTTCCAATGAATATTCAGGACTGATTTCCTTTAGGATGGACTAGTTGGATCTCCTTATAGTCCAAGGGACTCTCAAGTCTTCTCCAACACCACAGTTCAAAAGCATCAATTCTTCAGCGCTGCAATCTCCAAAAATTTACTTTTTCTGGTTATATCTTCACTCGCATCCTCAGCCAAATGTAAACCTCTCTAATCTCAAGATGATATCTGAGATGGTGAAAAAGCCAGAATTTGGGATTGTGTTCTGATTTTCACACAAAGCCAGTTGAAAGTGCAGATGGTAAAATGTCCCCAGTGAGCCCAGCCAGAAAACCAGGCTTCACCAGCAAAGGTTATGGTAGTCTTGAGTCCGAGAGTCTTGATTCTGCAGAATCACCTGGAGAAGGTAACTAATGGCTTGGGATAGCAGTGAGCGAAGAGCATTAAAGTTATGGCTTTTTAAAACACTGTGCTGTCTGTTCAGGGTTAAACGCATAGACCAAGGCACTGAAAAGAAATCTCTCAAACAAGGACCCAGAGCGGACCTGGTACATAATGAAGGGAGCACTATAATTATGTGGGTAAAGGACGGATTGTTCAATAAATGTGGAGGGGTAATTGGCTTTTAAAGGAAAAGTAAATAAATAGAATTCTAGTCTCTATGTCCCTGATCACATGAAAATATACTCCTGTTGCATTAGAGACCTAATGGCCAGAAACAAAACTTTAAGACTATTAGAAGGATATACAGGGTCATGCCTACAAGCTTTGCGACACTGAAATAGGAAAAGAGTTTTTAGACATAAAAAATATCTCATGGAGGGCCAAATTAATACATCTGCAACATATTTTTAGACAATATCATAAATGAACTTTAAAAATTAGATAAAATGAGAGAAGTTATTATTATTATACACACACACGCGAAAGTGAAAGTGATGGTCATACAGTCGAGTCCAACTCTATGTGCCTTCATGAACTGTAGCCCACCAGGCTTCTCTGTCCATGGAATTCTCCAAGCAAGAACACTGGAGTGGATTGCCATGACTTCCTCCTACACACACACACACACACACACACACACACACACACATATTTTCTATTTTTATATATGTGCATGTAGGTATACACAGAGACTGATACCTAGAATATATGAAGAACTCTAAAATACCAATTAGAAAATGGATGAAGACCGTCAAAGGTAAAGACTTCCAGTTTTAAGATTAAGTACTGGGATATAATGTACAACATGATAAATGTTATTTACACTGCTGTACGTTATACATGACAGTTATTAAGAGAGTAAATACTGGACTTCCTTGATGGTCCAGTAGTTACAAATCCATCTGCCAATGCAGGGGATAAGGGTTCGATCCCTGCTCAGAAGAGTCCACATGCCACGGGGCAACTAAGCCCATGTGCCACGACCACTCACCTGCACTCTAGAGTCCACAAGCCTGAACTAGTGAGCCTGTGGGCCACAGCTACACCCTAGAGTCCATGTTCTGCACCTAGAGAATAGCCCCTGCTTGCCAGAACCAGAGAAAGCCACGTGCAGCAATGAAGACCCAGCACAGCAAAAAGAGATGAAGCAAAAGTTTTTTTTTTTTTTTTAAAGACAGAGTAAATCTTAAGAGTTACCATAAGGAATTTTTAAAAATTTCTTTAATTTTGTATACATATGAGGTGATGGATGCTCACTAAACTTATCATGGTAATTACTTCATGATGTATACAAGTCAAATCATTATACGTACACCTTTAACTTACACAGTGCTTACGTCAAATATATCTCAATAAAACAAAAAGGAAAAAAAGTTGTAACCCAAAAGAAAGTGAGCAAATGGTATTAGTATAAGCAAGTAACACATAGAAAAGGAAATTTAAAGCTGCTGCTGCTGTTAAGTCACTTTAGTCGTGTCCAACTCTATGCAACCCCATAGATGGCAGCCCACCAGGCTCCGCCATCCCTGGGATTCTCCAGGCAAGAGCACATGAAAAGTTTCTGACTACATGTGATAATTAAAGAAATGCAAAGAAAAACTAGTCACATCAAAGTGGCAACCTTCATAAGGCCCATAATAACAAGTATTGGAGAGGAAATGGAGAAATGGACTGTCCGCTGATGGTGGGAGTTTAAACTGGAACGATCAAACAGGAGAGTCTTTGGCAACACGTACTAAATGGGTGTTCCTTAAGACCAGCAATCCCATTTGTGGTACACAGCATAGGAAGATCTTCAAACACGTGCACAGGAAAAGCGTGCATTGCTTCTCCTAACTGAAATGCTTCCCAAAGCAAATAACCAAACATTCTAAATGTCCACCAGAACAAGAATGAATACATAGTCATAAGATGAAATACTGTTCAGCAGACAAAATGGATAAACTAGAGCTAAATGTATCCACACACAGACAAAACCAATTTGCAGAAAACAATGATAACCATTTCCATAAATACTATACAGTGTTTATGAACACTTAAGTATGAGACTAACATAGAAAAGCTTGGACAACAAGAACACGTACCAGATTTTTAACAATGGATGCCTCTGGCAGTGAGATAGTGGATGGAACTAAACAGAGAAATTTAATTCGTAATTTTAAAATGTTTATAATAAAAAGCAGATAAGAAGCAAATATGACAAAATGTAAATATCCGTCCATGCTGGGTAATGGATACAGGTGTTTATAAGAGTATCCTCCAGGCTTTTCTATTTTAATGTGTTTATAATCAAGAAAAGCAAAGCAAACAATGTTCTTATATTAAATGTAAACCCTCACACCCTAAATATGTCTACATTCTATTTCCTCCCTCCCTGCCTCAGCTCAGACTCTCGTCTCTTCTCCAACAGGCTATTACTGGTCTCCCTGCTTCCAGTTTCCACCTCTACAATGTTACCAGGGTGATTTTTATGAAATATAAATCTTCAAAAACTATAAAAGGAAATTCAAATCCAACTCTCTTCACACGGATCCTTAGCTTTCAGATAAAACCCTCGCTTCTTTGCGTGGCAGACACAGTTCTCCATGACTGAGGTCCTACGTCTGTTGGCCCCAGACGCCGCAGTCCCTGCCCCTCACCACACGCACACCCGGGGCTCTGGCCCCACTGCTGTCTAAGAGCCCCAGCTTTCACAAGCTTGTAGAACACTCTTCCCCTCCTCATCTCCCCACTTCATTACGGTTTGCTCTTCAACACTGGGCTCAAGACATCACCTCCTACCTGCATTCAGGGCTCCTTCCCCAGCCTCCCTGAGAGCCCTGTGCAATTAGCATCCTAACCGCCCTCTCCCCAGGGAGGCTGTAGGCATCCAGGCTTCAGGAACCATGTCTCATAAAGTCCTTTCCCTTGTGCCTTAATGAATGTTCACTAAATTGTGTCAGATTAATAAATTAAAATATCCCAGCACACAGGAAACACCCACGGAGCACAAAGTACCAACCTAAGTGTGGTTTTACTCATTCGTTCTGTAATGACTAGGATTATCGATAATAACCATAGCTCTCCCTTGTGGGGTATTACAATGCACTTGCTGGGTCTTGCGGGAGAACATAAAGTAAGGCTGGACACAGGCTTGGTCTTCAGGGAGTTTCCAGTCTTGTGGGACAGACACTATTAAGACATGAAGCGACCTGAAGCCTATAACCAGATCTGGGTATGACATGGGCAACTCAAATCTAAGGTAGAACCCCTTCCCAGCAGATATCCCTTAAAGCATTTAGACATAGAGTTGCTTTAAAGTGAACAAGAGGTAGGAAACAGGAAAGAAGAGAAATGGGAAATGAGTAAAGAAGAAAAGGCCACAAAGGCCCTCACATTCATTCTACACATCCCGGCTTCCTGCCCGATGGGAGTAGACACTGAAGGCGGGAACGGGCCCAGACCAGGCTGGGGGCCCCCATGGCGCCTGCCTGTCAAGATACCCTGTACGCTCAGGATTAATGATTTAGGGAGAAGCGGGGCCTGGCACTGGCTGGCAACTTGGCCAGACAGTCCCAGTCCTTCCCCCGCCCCCAGGGCTCTGCCATTCAAATCAGTATTGGTTAGCAGGCGGAATGGGCTCGTTTCATGCATGTTCTCATTAGACAATGGAGATTATTACAAAACACCTGCAATGTTTGTAATCGTTTAAAATAATGAGAATCAATATTAGCTTTCAAAGTCACCATATGGTAAATGCTCATTCCAGGCATGTGGTCCCTGATAGGCTCTCAATGCTTCAAAATTGATCATTAACATTTTTTAATTTGCAAGAAGTTGCTCTCAGTTAATGAATTGGCTGCCTGTGTGCCCTCTGCACAGTGACTGCCTCTAAGTGATCATTTAATTGTAACACGGCCTCAGGGCCCACCGGAGTACTTGGGGTCTGCTGCAAAGGACATGCTCCAGAGTCAAGTACAAGCCAATACCCCACCACCAGCAGACACTTCTCAAATGTCTGATCTCCAAGCCCCTTATAATGCTGGTTCTCAGATCCTGAGAGAACTTGTGAGAACAGACTAGTGAGTCCCATCCCAGGGTTTCTGACTTGGCAGGTCAAAAGGAAGGGGCCTGAGATTCTGCATTTCCAACAGTTTCCCAAGTGATGGAGACATTGTTGGGCCAGGGACCAAGCTTTGAGAAGCACTGTCCTACAGGAGGACATCCAGGCCATACTCCAAGGTAACACCTTCCCCATCAGCAAGAAGCACCTGGGAAGGGTGAAGAGTGAGAAAAAGACTTCAGTTTTTGCCCTGTTCCCTGAGCAAACTTCTGGGTCACACCTAATGAGATGGGCAGTGGGCTTCATGGAACATGTGTTGAGCCAGATACTGTGCTGGGCACTTCCACATCTTGATTAATCCTCACCACAACCTGGTGAAGGGGGTGCTACCACCACATTGGACAAAAGAGGAAACAAAGACCCGGGACTGTCCAGTGGCAGCCTGGCCAACACGTGGAAGATTCTGATTCAAACAAAGGTTTCGTGCCTCCAGCCCCATGTGTCATCACAACTGTCCCAAATGACATGACTGGAGGTAAGTGTGGGCCACTTCACTCGTCACCCAGAGCCTGCTTTTCCCCTTCCCAAGGCTCTCCTGACCACTATGGGATGTGAGGAGGAGAGGATCCTCTGCAAGCATGTAGATGGTGCAAATTACCAGAACAGCACCAGAATATACTCTTTTTCCCTTTAGTTCAGTCACTCAGTTGTGTCTGACTCTTTGCAATCCCATGAATCACAGCACACCAGGCCTTCCTGTTCATTATCAACTCCCGGAATTCACTCAGACTTACGTCCAGCGAGTCAGTGATGCCATCCAGCCATCTCATCCTCTGTCATCCCCTTCTCCTCCTGCCCCCAATCCCTCCCAGCATCAGAGTCTTTTCCAGTGAGTCAACTCTTCGCATGAGGTGGCCAAAGTACTGGAGTTTCAGCTTTAGCATCATTCCTTCCAAAGAAATCCCAGAGCTGATCTCCTTTAGAATGGCCTGGTTGGATCTCCTTGCAGTCCAAGGGACTCTCAAGAGTCTTCTCCAACACCACAGTTCAAAAGCATCAATTCTTTGGCACTCAGCCTTCTTTACAGTTCAACTCTCACATCTATACATGACCACAGGAAAAACCATAGCCTTGACTAGATGGACCTTTGTTGGCAAAGTAATGTCTCTGCTTTTCAATATGCTATCTAGGTTGGTCATAACTTTCCTAATTTCATGGCTGCAATCACCATCTGCAGTGATTTTGGAGCCCAGAAAAATAAAGTCTGACACTGTTTTCACTGTTTCCCCTTCTATTTCCCATGAAGTGATGGGACCGGATGCCATGATCTTCATTTTCTGAATGTTGAGCTTGAAGCCAACTTTTTCACTCTCCATTTTCACTTTCATCAAGAGGCTTTTTAGTTCCTCTTCACTTCCTGCCATAAGGGTGGTGTCATCTGAGCATACAACCCCTTCTTTGCTTTGACCTCAGTTTGACTTTGCTTTGACCTCAGTTCTCATCTACTAGGCTGGTACTTCTCAACTTTTAATATGCCTAGGAATCACCTCCCAAAAACAGCAGGAATCACCTGGGGAGCTTGTTAACCTGCAGCCTCTGGAGGCACAGGTCTAGGACATGCCCAGAAGCAGCACGTGCTGCCCTGCTTCCAGGTGGCACCCCAGGGGATGCTGACGGTTAGCTGTGTAGACACAGAGGTCCTGGCGTGGTGGGAGGCATGAGCTTGGGAGCCAATGCACCTAGGTTCCGATCACTCCCAAGGTGTTTTTCCTAAAGCGGTTTACTCAAACTCTCAGAACTTCAGCTTCCTCATTTCTAAACTGGGAATAAGATATACCCCCCACAGGATTATGGGATTCCCAGGTGGCAGTAGTGGTAAAGAACCAGCCTGCCAATGCAGGAGACATAACAGACAGGGGTTTGATCCCTGGGTCAGGAAGATCCCCTGGAGGAGGGCATGGCAACCCACTCCAGTATTCTTGCCTGGCCTGAAGGGCTACAGTCCATGGGGTCGCAAGGAATCAGACACGACTGGAGCGACTTAGCATGCACCACAGGATTAGGAGATAAATAACACGTGAAAAGCACCTATCATTCTAGCACTCTCTTGCCCTCTCCACAAAAACCCCTCTGCAACTACTTCACCCTCTTTGATATCTCCCTTCTTTCACTTCCTACCCACCCAAGCTTACGAGCAAAGGAGGTCGGACATTTTTACCTGGTTTACCTGTGGGGCAACCACAGGCTTCTGATAGACCAAGTCCACAGCCACGCTGTGCCGGGTCTCAAATACAACCCAGGGCTCCTGATTCCAAGCTGAATGCTGTCTCCCATGCCCTAGGGACTGAAGCCTCAGCCCTTTTAATTTGGTGGTAGAGCAAACACAAGAACAGAACCACTGCAGCCAGAATTAGCATAGCTCTGCAGGAGTCCTAAAGAAGAAATGAATGGCTCCGTACTCATCTTTTGTTATCTGGAAATAGAAATATTGGCAGTGGGAGTGGGGTGGGGTAGGGGGGAAGTGTGCAGATTTCAGCACAGCAACAGCCCAGAAAGTAGACACTGCCTTATCTCTAGCTGGAGCTCTATTTTCATCCAGGGAGTGACTTGGTAAAACAGTCCCTGGGATAACACATGAGATACCTCTTAGCCCCAGGCAGGGAGCCCCGAGAAATGTACAATATCAAAAGAAGGAAAACAGATAAAATGGAAAAATCATAGGTAGGATTTATGGCAAAGTTTGCTCACAGCCAGGTGAATTCACTAGGCTCCCCGAGCTTCCTTTTTCTTCTTCCTTTGAAGTTTGAAAATACCTAAGACTGTTGTTTTAAATCATCCCCATAAAACATCGCCTGCTACAGAAGCTGCGATCAGGGATTCTCTTGGCATCCGCATTTGTCGCCGAGCTCGTAATTCACCGCAATTCATAAACTTTTTCAAAATGCTGTGAACGTAACTTCAGGGGGTTAATAAAACAGCTTTCTACTCCTCTACTTCTTGCCATTGATAATTTATTCAAATTGTAATTGCCTGTACTGTGCACCCTCTATCACATTATTGCTCACGCCCCGTGCACGCTCCCCCACCATCCATCACCCCAGCTGTCAGCACGGCCCTCCTTCCTGCCTGGCACAGGCAGGGGACCACTTTTCTCCTCACAGCTAGTGGACAAGCTGGATGGAGGATTCCACTGGCGCCTTCCCACTCGATGGCCGACATTTGGTCTCAGGCTATCCGTGTCTCAACCATGTGTCTTGTGGCATGAGGTCTGCAGGGTTTAGTGGTTTGGGCCGAGCTCTTTGCACACGTGCAGCCAGTGCAAAGACAGCCAAAGGCTCTCCTGGGGAACAGGGGGTGACGGATGGATCACAGATTTGAAAGTCAGGAGACTTCTCATCCTAGCTGTACTGTGACTTCTGTGCAAGCGGAGGTAACCCCTTAACCTCTCTGAGCCTGTTTCCTCACCTAGAAAATAGAGGCTGTGAACTTGCCCCCTCTATTCCACAGGACCCAGTGACTGTTTCAGAGACAACGAGATTATTTCTCAGGCTGACTCTGACTCACACAAAGTCTGACATTCCCTTCCAGGTTTTCCCCAGTGGAAAAAAGCAAGTTATCATCTGAGTTCTTGAGGCAGGTCTGGAACCAGGGGATCAGACAAGGAAAGAGGTGGGACCCAGCTTCTAGGGGCAGATAAAAAGGATACTAGAGTCAGTCCTAGAATTAGTCCAATTGTTTGGTGTTGGGCAGATGGGTATCTGACTCTGGTGACCCCAAGATGGCAAAAGCAGAGGTCAAGGCTGCAGCTGGGCTCCAACCAGTGGCTCTGAGGTCTTTCGGGCACTGGGCGATAATGCATCAGATGATGTTTCTTTCCCTCTGCCCCTGTTCAGATCTCAGTGTGCATCAGCAGTTTCCAGCCTCCTTACTGAGCGGCTAGCACTGGTCTCTCCTCTCCTGCATATCACCTCTTAAGCTCCCCAGATGTACAGAAGGATGGAGTCCCAGCCTTTAACAGCCTTTCCAGAAGATAATGCTCCCACCCTCTCAGAAGTTCCTGTGTGGACTCAGAACTCCACATGCAGGGCCTGTGTCTAGGCAGCTGACCGCACAGAAAAGCAGCATCTTTTCGACCCCAGCTTTTTTTTTTCAAGTCCCAGCACCGCCCACGCCCCCACCCCCCACTTCTTGTTAAAATTCCCCGCAACAAGTGGCAGCAGTAGGTTTGCTCAGCAGGTACCCGAACGTAACTGAGAAGAGGGAAAGGAAATCAGGAAATCGCAGAGATTGCCAAGAGACCTCCCAGGTCCCCCATCACCCCCTGATGGGTTTCTCTTTGTAACACGTGGGGGAAACCAACTGGTTTCCTGCATCTGTGGAGGCCGAGAAGTGGCACTAAAATGAGGAGGAGGAGAAGCAGAGAAGAGACGTCTCTAAACCCCCCAGTTAAGTTCTGGCCCGATGCCTGAGCCCCTGGGAGCCTCTAATCCCTTAGGAAGAGGCAGGTGGAGGAAAACGCTCTTTTCTGCAGCTGCTACCACTTACCACAAATCATTTACTTCATCTTCTTAGCAAGCGCAAAGTGTACCCAATCCCACCAACTGCTTTCTTAAAATCTTAAGACGTAGTATTCTCCGGTAGGACTTCTTCCCCGAACGAGATTGCCTTCCTCGTGCGATTTACATTAGTGGGGAGTCTGTTATTAGCTTGATATTTTATCTCTGACACTGTGAGAAATACTGCTGCCATAAACCTGGGGGCCCTTAGTAAAAGCTGAACTACTTGGCAAAAGCTAATAAAGTGAGGGACGATGAAAGCAATTGGCTATGAATACCTAAGCAGCAAAGACGACAGAGGCCCCGCAAGTCTGGGCCACAGGCATGCGCGGGTCTGCACACACACAGACACGCACGCACGCCCTCCCATGTCACTTTCCCTTGAGGCCACGATCACCTTTTTCTTGCCCTGTGAGCCATTCCCTCCCAACCCAGGGCTCTTTAGTCCAAGAGTCACAGTTGCTTATTCCTAAAAGCGGATGGATCTAGGCTTTGTAAACCATGCAAGATTCAGAAGGCATAGGAAACACCCAGAGAACTCGGTGAGGATTCAAATTCCCAGCCCCTAATCCCTCCAGAGACTCTGAGAACAGGTTGATGGGATCTGAGAACCCGCATTTCTAACAAGCATCCCATGAAGGGTCAAGGAGACTGGACTTTGGCGACAGCTGTATTCGTAGGTGCTGAGTGGTCAGCCTAACCAACAGGAACCAACGTTGAGTGAAGAATGCATTTCAAGGCCGACTCAGACTCTGTTTCAAAAGATCTGGTCATCCGTATGCCCCAAAAGGCCTCGGATCAAACCAGCCGCATCAGAACAGAGGTTTCTGGCTTCCTGAAGGCAGGTGCCAGCCCAGATTCTGGGTGTGTGCGTCACGTGCAGGAGGAACGGTGGATGCTCGCTCCGTATATTGATGAACACGTGCTGTCAGTCCGTGGACACGCCCATAGAAATATTAATAAAGGCAGCGTCTCTTCCTCTGGCTACCTATTTAAGAAACTTTACCAAGTGAGAGACTCTGAAGCGAAGTGGCTGGCAGTAAATGCCGATCATTTGGCTCACATTGCTTGAGGGACTTCAAAACACTCAGAGGCAGGACTATTGGGTGTGGTCCTCACCCACCCAGCTGCTTCTCCTGAATAATGAAAACACAAAACCACACTGGACAAGCAGTGAATTATGCAGCATGCCTTGAAGTTTTTAATATGTGCTTCTTTACCCAGTGATGAGCCTGGAAGGCGAGACAGGGTCGGGGGTGGCAGAATCCACCATGATGGAAAGTGAGCCTGGTGGAGCCAAAGAGATGGCATAACGCTGTGGATTCTCAGCCCTGGCTACGTAGTGGCATCATCTGCAGAATTTTAAAATAATAGGAAACACTAACCCTAGAGATCCCAACTCTGACCTGGGGTGGGGCAGGGCACAGGTATTTTTTTAGGGCTCCTCAGATGTTTCCAACACGCAGCAGGAGTCAGTCATCTCAGACAAATAGAACTTCCAGGGAGTTTAAAGCTGGACGCTCGCTCAGTCTGCGCTGAGTTGGACCCTCTGGCAAACTTCACAATGTGTCATTACTGGGGTCCCATCTCAGAGAATAACAGGTGTGGATTCTTTTAAAATAACCCCTTTTGTTTTGCTTTTGTGTGTGCTCAGTCGTGTCTGACTCTTTGCAATCCCATGGACTGTAGCCTGCCAGGCTCCACTGTCCATGGGGTTTTCCAGGCAAGTATACTGGAGCAGATTGCCATTTCCTACTTCAGGGGATCTTCCCGATCCAGGGATTGAACCCGGGTCTCCTGTGACTCCCGCATTAGCAGGTGGGTTCTTTACTACTGTGCCACCCGGGAAGCCAAAATCTCCCCCAGGTGACTGCACTCTGCAACAGAGGCAGAGAAGGGCTGGGAGACGTTTCATGCTGACAGCTGCCTGTCCTTTGCCTCAGGTTTTAACCACTGACCTAGTGGGAAGCACTGGATTTTGAATCAAGAGACTGAATTTAAGTCTTAATTTTGTTAGAAACTTGCTGTTGCAACTTAAGCAAGTCATTAACCCGCTAGGCCTCAGCTTCATTTTGATCCTGTCTCACAAAACTGGTGTAAGAATTAAATAAAATCATTTGAGGGACTTTCCCGCTGGTCCAGTGGTTAGAACTTTGCCTTCCAATGCAGGGGTTTGGGTTTGGTCCCTGGTCAGGGAGTTAAGATCCCACATGTCTTGAGGCCAAAAAGCAGAACATAAAACAGAAACAATATTGAAACAAATTCAATAAAGACTTCAACCATAGTTCACCTTTTAAAAAATCTTAAAAACTACACTGAAAAAAATCATTTGAAAGCACTCAAAAAGTAGTGATCTGCTACATAAATATCACTGTATCCTTTCTTAGACCAAAAAAAAAAAAGTTCTACGGGGTTTATATCTCAGCAGGCAGGGAGAGCC
Organism: Tragelaphus eurycerus; assembly: GCA_935064755.1. Classification (NCBI taxonomy): domain Eukaryota; kingdom Metazoa; phylum Chordata; class Mammalia; order Artiodactyla; family Bovidae; genus Tragelaphus; species Tragelaphus eurycerus. The sequence continues at coordinate 35,617,737 of CAKXYN010000008.1, read as the reverse complement.
TGTGCTCTGAGGAAGCAGGCCCCACGGGCAGATAATAGTGACAAGGATGATGCTTTAATGCTTCAAGTGAGTTTTTCCACCATTGACTCCACCCCAGGTAGAATTCTGAGATTATGCTGTTCCATATTAGAGAAGAAGCTCAGAAAGTCTCAGAAAAAGGCTCAGAAAGTTCATCACTCAAAGAGCAGCAGCAAAATACAACTTGGTTCTATTGATTTGCAACCCCAAGTCCTTTCCATTACACCCAAGGTTCTCAAACCTTCCTGTACAGCAGACCGTAGGGGCCCCTACCCCAGAGTTTCTGATTCGGCATGAATCTGCATCTCTAACAGTTCCCAGGTGATGCTGTTTGTTCATTGACCACACTGGGAGAACTACTAACACCACCAAACCTTCTTTGATGGTAGAGAATGAAGCCCTAGAGAATGAAGCAACTACACCTGTGGCAAAAGTGGGGGCAGGGAGGAAATGGGGAGCGAAATGGACAGTCTAACTTCACCTCCTCTATTTTTTTAAATGTGTGTGATACACTGCTACATAAATATCACTGTATCCTTTCTTAGACCAAAAAAAAAAAAAAGTTCTACGGGGTTTATATCTCAGCAGGCAGGGAGAGCCTGTGCTCTGAGGAAGCAGGCCCCACGGGCAGATAATAGTGACAAGGATGATGCTTTAAAGAAACAGGCTCAGTGAAGGTAAATGGCCTATCAAAAGACATGTGTCCCACAATACCAGGCAAGGAGGCATGGAAAGGGCTCACAGAAGCTGACAAAAATACCAGGAAAGGCTTTGGTGCTATGAGCTCATGAATCATTAAGGGTCTAGAGGGTTTGAATCCCCTGATGGCTCAGATAGTAAAGAATCCACCTGCAATGTGGGAGACCTGGATTCAAGCCCTGGGTTGGGAAGATCCCCTGGAGTAGTGCAAGCAACCCACTCCAGTATTCTTGCCTGGAGAATCTCCATGGACAGAGGAGCCTGGTGGGCTACAGTCCATGAGATTGCAGAGAGTCAGACACGACTGAGTGACTAAGCACAGCACATCAGCTTTCTGGACAAATCAAAACAATTTTCTAAACCACAATTTAATTTCCTGTAAAGCTGAGAAAATGAGAGATCCTATGCCTCAGAGCATTTACTAAGATAATGAATGTGAAATATACAGTTTACCTGACATTAAGCACCCGATAAATGTTAGCTGTTATTTATAATCATTATTGTTATCACTATCACCATTCAAACCACTCTCCCCACCAGCAAGCACCTATTGAACATCCTCTAATAATGTAGAGGGCTGCAAGATGTGGGCCTTCCCCAACCTATATAGAAGTGAGGACTCCATATTTTTCACTTGTAGCAGTGTCTTCAATTTCAAGTAAAATAAAATGAATATTCCTTTGAGACTCTTTCTATCATCTTTGAGTTTAGGGGAGATGGATCATCTGAGAGCTCACTGACTTTCTCCCTCTCGATCCTGGCTTGCCAGGAACTATCCTGGGAAAAGCCCAGGGAACTGTCCTGGACTTCCCAGGTGGCCCTAGTGGTAAAGAACCTGCCTGCCAATGCAGGAGACACAGGAGATGCGTGTTCCATCCCCGAGTCAGGAAGATCCCCTGGAGGCGGGCATGGCAACCCACTCCAGTATTCTTACCTGGACAACCTCACAGACAGAGGGGCTTGGTGGGCTATAATCTATAGGGTTGCAAAGAATCAGATGCAACTTAGCACTTATGCACGTGCTGGTTTTAGCTCTGAAAATCTCACACCCTGAGAAATTTCTGTCTCTCCCAGGCAAACAGGATGGTCGATCAAGGACTACTCTTTCACACACCTGAATACTCTTTAGTAAGATGAATGTTTTAATTATGGGCATAGGCGAGCACATTTTAAAGGTGGAGAACAAGGTAAGGACCACCTGTCTTACCCAAGTCAAAAGTATAAATGAGTTACAGCCTCAGCTTTCCTGTCCCAGGGTCCTCTTCTATTCTCCTTCAAGAGGGATCCTAAATACATTTATTCTGGGATGTAAAGGCTGTTTATCAGCTTAAAAGGATTCTTGGTTCACGCAATTTACATTTCAATAGAGAACCAAATATTAGCTGAAGACTCAAAGTAATTATGAGCAGAGAGAGATTTGTACTTGAGGGTGAGGGATTTAGGGCAATCCTTGCTGAACCCCTGAAATTATAGACTTCTACTCTAGGGGAAGCAAGCCTTCCCTTGCTCACACCAAGAATTCTCATTAGAGAAGGGGGCACATCAGAATCATCATGTCCAGGGATCAGCAAATTGCAACCTGCTTGGTCAAAGCCTGTCCACCATCTATTCTTGTAAAGAAAATAGTATAGGAGCACAGCCATGCTCCTTTGCTTATATACCGTGTGTGGCTGCTTTTCTGACACAACACTAGAGTTGAGTAGTTGCAACAGAGACCCTATGGTCTGCAAAGCCAAAAACGTTTCCACCCTGAACGTTGTAGACCAAGCTTCTTCCAAGTGTGGTCCACGGGCTGTCGTGCACATCGCCCAGGAGCTTCTTAGAAAGGCAGGGCTTGGTTCCACCTCAACACTTCTAAATCAAAATCTGCACCTTAACAAAATCTCCAGGTGATTCATATGCATGCCAAAGTTTGAGAAGCACTGGCCTAGGAGGATTTCTCCAAATATTCATGTCTTGGACTAGCTTCAGGACACCAATTCACTTCTATAGACCCCACCTGTCACCCCATGACAGGTGGAGAGCCACTGTTCCCACAGGGTGGAGTTGCAAAATAGAATATAAACTGCCCAAGGAATAGAGATGCAGATATAGAGAACAGACTTGCAGATACAGCAAGGGAAGGAGAAGGGGGACGAAATGAGAGAGGAGTGTCCACATTTCTACACTACCACGTGTAGAATAGCTAGCTAGTGGGAAGCTGCTGTGTAAAACAGGGAGCTGAGCTCGGTGCACTGTGATGACCTCGGAGGTGGGATGGTGGGGGCAGGGGAGGGAGGTGCCAGACGGAGGGGGTGCATGTATACGTACAGCTGATACATGCTGTTATACAACAAAGCCAACACCACATTGTAAAGCGACTATCCTCCAATCAAAGATACAAATTAAAAAAAATATATAAATTGCCCAGTTAAATTTGAATCTCTAAAAACAAGTACTTTAGTGTAAATGCGTACCAAATATTCCATGGGATATACCTCTAATTTTAAAAAAAAGACTCATCTATCTGAAATTAAAATTTAACCAGATGTCCTATATTTTTATGTGCTAAATATTGCAACCTATCAATTGGGGCTTGATAATTTACTACAACAGCTCACAGGACTCAGGGGAAAAAAACTGTACTTACTATTGGTTTATTCTAAAAGCTACAAGTTAGGAACAGCCAAATGAAAGAAGTACATAGTGCAAGTTATGAGGGGAGGGTACCCCGCTACCCCAGCACTTCAATATATTCACCAACCCAGGAGCTCTCTGAACTTGTCCTTTAGGGTTCTTATAAAGGTTCCACTACATAGGCAAGATTGGCTAAATCGCTGCTCACTGGGGACTAACTCAGTCTTCATCCCCTCTCTTTTACCAGGAGGTTGAGAAGTGAGGCTCCAAGTTCCAACTCTAATCACTTGGTTGGTTCCCCTGGCAACCTGTACCCACCCTGAAGCTGTTTACGTAAAGACATCTCATTAGCACAGACTCAGTTATGTTGAAAGGGTCTTGTTATAAACAACAAAAAATACTTTCACTTCAGTCATTCAGGAAATGTCAAGGGTTTTGGAAGCTCTAGGGCCGGAACTGGGGATGAAGACAAACATATATTTCTTACTGTGATTTCTTATATCCTATCACAGCTCTTAAGGCACTTTGCCTGCAAACATGGCTCCTAATAATCCATCCCATCCTGATGACCACATGTCCCTCCTTCCACCGAGAGGAATAGCCTGTTTTCTGTCCCATGAATCTCAGCTGGCCTTGAGATGTGCTTTGATCCACAGGAAATGGCAGAAGTGATGCTCTGCCAGTTACAAGGTCAGTCTTTAAGACACCCAACCGAGAAAGACAAATATCATATGATATCAGTTATAGGTGGAATCTAAAAAAGCGTACAAATGAACTTGTCTACAAAACAAAAATAGAGTTACAGAAGTAGAAAATAAACATATGGCTAACAGGGGATAAGTGGAGGCGGGGAGAGATAAATTGGACGGTTCGGACCAACACACACACTGTTGCCGTTTTGTTGTTCAGTTGCCGAGTCATGCCTTTGCGACCCATGGACCGCAGCATGCCAGGCTTCCCCCACGCTGCTATCTATAAAATAGATAACTAATAAGGACCCACTGTATAAAATGGGAAACTCAGTGCTGTGTAATGGCCTATATGAGAGAAGAATCAAAACAGAGCGGATGTGTCTACATGTACGACAGACTCACTTTGCTGCATACCTGAAACCATTACAACACTTTAATTCAACTATACTCCAGTAAGAGTGTTTTCAAAAGACACTGACAATTTCCACTTTTATTATCTTGGGACCCAACTGCTATGCTACAAGAGAGCCCAGGCTATCTTTCCTGCTGGAGAGGGGCTGTGCAGAGAGGCTCTGGAAGGTAAGAAGTGACATGGAAAACTGAGGTGCCAGATGGGTGAGAATGACCTTGCTTTTCTAGCTCAGACTTTCTGCCAAATAAATGAAGCTACACAAGTGACCCCAGTAGTAGTACTCAAGGCAGAACTAATGGGTCAACCCAAAGAATCATGAGAATTAACAAATTACCATTGCAAGCAATCTTTTTGTTCCACAGCAGTGAATAACTGATAAACTTGCCCTGTCCCCAGATTAGACACTTGGTTTCACTCTGAAGAGTCTCACTCTTTAAGGCTGAGTCTGGCAAAGGAAACAGCCGTCTTTAGAGTATCCAAGCCCTTCTAAGAAGGATTGGATAAGTCCTCTCAGGACAAGATGGCTTTTCTTTCCCCCACTCAGTATACTGGAGGATGCAATTCTGTTCTCTACCACAATGGTGGCTGGATTTCTCAGTTCTTCTTTGGGCTCACAGCTGCAAAGCCAGCTTTTGATGAGCTGTTATTTCTCTCCCAGGAACCAGTACAATCCACGGGATGAGAACTGCTTTTTAAGCTATGAACAGCATTCTTTACTGCCTTCCCTTCCCCTCCACTGCCTCCATGAATTTAAGCTGTTGGCAGAATGAATTCAGCTTGTCTTCTCAGCTACTGAAGATTCTGGGTTAAAAGGAGAAGTCGAAAATCTCTCTTCCTTTGTGGGCACTTGCCATCTCACTGCTCTCCATCTATGTTTTCCTTCTTCAGAAAGTCCAAAAACCCTGCCCATTAGCATCCTCATTAAGCAAGTCCCTGGCACTAGTATCTGGACCCATCGTGGTTGCATAAAGATATTTGCTTTTATCTGCTCTCAGCATCCAGAGCTCACACGTGCTCAGAGCAGGGATCAGGTGGGCAGTCTTCTCTGCCACCAGTTTAAAAAAAGGCATCCCTTTTTGACTCAAGCAGTTGGACTCCAAAGAAATTGGCAGCCTCATTTGTCCATCCCACTCCAAAACTATTTCTTTTCTCCTCACATACATGGCTGGGAGAATCCTATATATGAGAAGGGGCTGACCCGGGGCATCCCTGATGGCATCCCTCCCAACTCACATGCTCATACACAGGTAATGCCATATGTGACCTCCTCTCCAGGGTCCCAGGTCTCTCACCTCATTACCACAGGGTTTGCGCACAACAGCACTGTGGAATGGTACAAAGACCAGGCTTTGGAATAGCACCCACCTAAATTTGTATCCCATCTGCTTACTAGCTTTGGGACTTTGGGCAAGATTCAAAATTTCTCTGAGCCTCAGTTTCTTTATCTGTTAAAAATGAGAAAAACAATATCTGCTACCCAGGTGACAATATATTGAAAAGACCTGGCAGAGTATCTAGTATATGATAAATATTCAAAAATAGTAACTTCCTCTCCCCTCCAACTTCTACAGCTAGGGTGTCACACAGCTTAGCAGGGCCAAAGACACCCCACCCCCGACAATTAGTTCACTTGCCTTGATAGGGGTCTTCATCAGAAGAGAAAAGCAACTCATTACGGCCAATCAGGCTAGGACTTGGTCTTTTCTTTGAGAAGCAATGTGGTCCAATACAAAAAGGCAAATAATTCAAAATTAGCATTCTCTAGATCCTACTGACCGGAGAAGGCAATGGCACCCCACTCCAGTACTCTTGCCTGGAAAATCCCATGGACAGAGGAGCCTGGTAGGCTCCAGTCCATGGGGTCGCTAAGAGTCGGGCACGACTGAGCAACTTCACTTTGACTTTTCACTTTCATTCATTGGAGAAGGAAATGGCAACCCACTCCAGTATTCTTGCCTAGAGAATCCCAGGGAACAGAGGAGCCTAGTGGGCTGCCGTCTATGGGGTCGTACAGAATCGGACACGACTGAAGCAACTTAGCAGCAGCAGCAGCAGCAGATCCTACTGACAGGCTAACCACTTCCACTGCCTTGCACAAATGACGCTAACTCTAAAATACGAACTCCTCATCTCTCTAATAAGGGACCTCGAGACACCACAAAGACACCTTCAGGTGTTCAACTATGAAGTCCCAGATTTTAACCTAAAAGCCCTGATAGCTGTATTTTCCTGGGCCTGCATCCTGCTCCTATTTCCTTTCAATCTAATTCACCCCTGAGTTGAGAAGTCCTCATACTTCCACTGTAGCTCATTTTACCAACTGTTGAGCTCCCACAGGTTCTGTGCCACCTGCTGCCCTGAGAGTCTGTCTTTTCCACTGATAGACTGGCCATCAGGTGGCCCTCAGTCTGTGGCAATGATCAGGCTCGTTGAGAAGGAAGGTACCTATCTCCCCACCCGCAAACACAGGCCGAGGCAGTCCTAGCCCCTCAAGGACTTTGGGGTCAAACAGGAACGTCTGTGACGATGGAAATGTTCTGCGGTCCCGCTCTGTCTGTGACATTGGCTGCCAGCTCCGTGAAGCTGTAAGCACTTGAAACGTGACTAGTGAGAGGGGGAAACAGAAATTCAAATTTTAGTTAATTGGAAAATAAATAGCCACACGTGGCTAGTGACCACTGTATCGGATGGTGCAGCTTTAAGAGAAATGTTACAGAGAAGCAGCTTAAAGGGCAGAGCTGGTGGGAATCATAAATATGTCTGTGGACGACATTTACTCTCCTGGGGATGATTTATTCTTCGAGGGCAGAAAGGTCTGGCTCAACTCTTAGCAGTAACAACCTAATCACCAAAGGGAGGAGAGGAATATACAATACTCGCCCTCACTTTTCATCCACCCGCAGGTGTTCACCAGACAGCCACCACCCCCACGGAGTACTCTGAAGCCACGTGCTCCATAAGAGCCTCAACTGGGTCAGAAATGACCCTCAGGGTCTTAGACTTTGACTGTGAGCCCATCTTCCTACCAACTTTATTGCCCTAAACATTCCTTATTCATCTGTTCATCTGAATATGCTCTAAACAAAGGGAGTTAAAAAAGATGCCAACTTCCTAGGAGAATAATATCAATACTGTACAGTGTGGCCTTTGGAGGGTTCCAGAAGTGTAAAATAAATTAAGATGCTTGACAGAAAGAAGTTTTATGTAGATCTTAATCCTTTAGAGAAAGTCTCCAGTGCTTTGTCTAAGACACAGCGCTGGAGATGGCCTTTGCAACTCCAGAGCGGGCTGTGTACAGAGGCACAGTCACCAGTCAACTGAAGACAGCCCGCTCCCTCCCAGTGACAGAGGCAGGAAGGTGTCCCTCGGCCTAGCTCACTGCTCACTTCATCATCCCCAAAGCAGCTTTGCTGTCCCTCTGCCCCTACTGTCTCTCTCTTTTCTCCTGTAACCCATTGCCTCCTTCACTAATCATCCTTGGTAGTTCCACCCTAACAAGATCCAGAACTAGGATGAGTGACAGTGCTTTTCTCCCAGACAGCAGAATTTAGGGGGTGTGAAAACGGTTGAACTCAGGGTCAAGGAGAGGGAGGTCATGTCCCTCCCTCTGTACCATTGGGGAACCGTCTATCTCCCTCTTCCATTTGCTTCTTGGCTCTCCATTTCCAAGGATGTTCCATTGCTCAGCAGGCACATTTGATACCTACCCCTAGAAGTGGAAAATTACAGCAAGCTACAACTTCACATCTCAAGATCCCACTGAGACAGACACTAAAAAGACAAAAGTCAGGGCTCAGACTAAATTCCAGAAAATTCTTAGAAATTAGAAATTCCAGAAAATTGGAGCAGGACCTGGGCTATAAATGCCCACCTGACTCAAATGCCACGATGGAGGCATGTCGGGTTGAATGACTTGCCCTAACCCTGGCAGAAGGCCACTGTCCCAGTGCAATGCATCAAAACAGAATGCCGTTCCCCAGCCGTCTCCCCAAAAGGTGATCTCAGGAGGGTAGGTAAGAGGGAGCCCTGGGGTGGCCATATGTGAATACTTACCCTTCTGAACACTAAGTGAAGTGCTTACAATAGCCGGGAACTGAAAGCACACCATACCTGTTGCACCTCCATTATGAAAACAAGTCACTTGTCCCCTAAGGCTCTTCCTTTCCTCTTCATCCATAAACTGAGGACTGGAGCACCCACCTCTGCATGAGCGCCAAGCATACACAGGCTAACCCCAAGTTCTGGCATTGTCTTAGAGCCTCAGAGAAGAGACCCCTTCTGTGAACACAAATAGAGACCCAGAAGCCTCCTGGGACAGAAGCTTCAGCAGAGAGAGCAGGGCCTTGGTCTTATTCATCCCTGTTTACCTGAAGTACCTAGAACAGGGCCTAGAACAAAGTGGACCCTCAGTAAACACTTACTAAATAAATGAATATATTGGCGTGTCCCTTCAGCCTTCTAAAATACCAGTTCAAGCTCAGGCTTGGGAAAGCCGCCACAGTTTAAAGTCAACTAAGAACCAGGGCTGCATGAGAAAAGGAAGCTCCTGGCAAAGGGATAATTAACACATTCAAGACAATCAGATCAATTCAAAGAACCTAGACCCACCACTCACCCACAACTCCAAGTAAAAGTGCAGTAATTCTCTAAGTGTGGTCTCCAGAACAACCCACACTGATTTGTTTATATTAAAAAAAAAAACCTGGGCCTGGGAGAGGATGCCCAAGAATCTGGATTTCAGTTGCTTCCCCAGTGACTCTGAGGAGCTCTGGAGTTTGAAGACCCAGATCCAAAGCATGTTCTTCTGAGTCTGCTTTGAGGAATCTCCTTATATGGAAAGCAGGGAGCCACCGAGAACCCAGACAAAGCCATCTGAGTTGGGATTCTGGCTCTCCTGATGATGTTCTATCTCGTGATTGCCCATGATCCTTGTGTGATCACCTGCACCTTCCCCACCAGCTCCCCGATTTATGTCTCATGAAGCTGGAGACAGGCTTTCCACAGAGAGAGGCTTCTGTTTCTGAAATCATTTCTGTCCTGTTCCAGAGACCTCAGCAAACTCCAGGAGCCTCATGCCAGCCAAAGGGCATAGAGGTGGGGATGGAGGTGAGCAGGTGATGGCTGCCTTCCTCCTGGATCCTGGCTGTTGTGAACTGTTTAATCACTGCTCTCCCTTGATTTTGTTGTTGAGACTCTTACACCCATGACAGACTAATCGGTCAACAAGTCATCATCCAACACCCACAAGGTACAGGGCACTGAAAGGTAAGAATAACAGAAAAGGAGCTGCAGGACCTGGGTAGGTTCTTACCCTCGAGGTCTGTGCAGTCTAGCCTGAGAAATAATCATAAACCCATGAGAAGAGAACTGCAAAAGAACTGACCAAAGAGCCTGAGGACCATAGACAATAGTTGGAACCTGAAAGAAGTCTAAAAGAGAGAGAGAAAGATTTGGAAAATGCAACAGCCTCTTCCCTTCCAGGGGAAACACTGCTCACCATTTGGCATTTCCTGACTATTTTCATCAAGTGTAGACCTGAGATTAGAAGAGTGTTTTCTGAAAGTGTTAGCCACTCAGTCACATCTGACTCCTTTGTGACACCAGGGGCTGTAGCCCACTGGGATCCTCTGTCCATGGGATTCTCCAGGCAAGAATACTGGAGTGGGTTGCCGTTCCCTTCTCCAAGGGATCTTCCTGACCCAGGGTTCGAACCCATGTCTCCTGCATTGCAGGCAGATTCATTAACACCTGAGCCAACTCAAAAGAATTTGGAGAGAAAAAAGTTGAGCTTTTTCCCATCAGGAATGCCTTGGGGGCAATGGTGGTCTAGAAGATAGCAGTTCTTGAGGTGAAATCCTGGAAGGACACCTCCCCTCTTTACCTGAGTAAGGGCTATCTCCTGGGCCTGCGGGGGTCCTGAGAAGGTTGCCACCCTGTGCCTGTCATCAACTCACCCTCCCTTTCCTGTTCCTTCATGGGGAGTGATTCTCTGGTTCAACCTCCCAGGCTTCCTCTGAGCATTTGAGAGCAAAAGGTGAAAATGCCCATTGTGCTGTCCGGACCTAGAAGGTGCTTCAGCAAGTCTTGGTGGCACCAGAATGTTCCCTTAAAAGGATCTCTTCTACTGGAGGCAAGCTGGGTGTCCCTCTCACTCCACCAGGGACAAAGACACAGGACTCCCTGATTCCCACCCATCTCTCTAGAGCTCCTGAATCAAAAGATGTCCCCTGTCTCCTTCATCCAGGTGGTGGTCTGTAAACTTCTTTAATCTACCACTTTGTTAGAAGTTTATAAACACACATTCTCAAGAAGCATAAACTTCTTTCATATGCTATAGACACACAGTAGATGTATTAGAGAGCACACACATACACTTGAACATGCACACACTCACAGAGAAAAATATTAGGACAGGATCAAAGATAAATATTTCTAGCCTGTTCATCCTAACTTCTCAATAGATCACTTTGTATCCTCCTTGGGAAGCAGACCCTTCACTTCAAAGACAGCTGAATCCAACCAGATATAAACCTCAGACACATGGACAAAGGAGAAGGCAGCTTTGGCAGGAAGCTATCTCAAATCCACCTCAGGGGAATGTGAGTTCTGTCAAAGGACAGGAAATCTCACTAAAAGGAACTGACTCTGGAAAGTGTCCTGGCTTTAATGGCTGCCCATATGCTGATGACCCTCAGATTTACATCTCTGGTCCCACCTCTTCCCTGAACTTCAACCTCAAACCCACTGACTCCTCAACATCTCCCTTTGGATGTCAAATCCAGGTTTGGAGATCTCAGACTTCATGTGACTCAACTCAGCTCCAGCTCTTTCCCCTTAAACTGGCCCCGCCCACAGCCCGGTCTCCCCCTCTGGTCAAGGGCACTGCCTTCTTCCTGTCGCTCAGGACAAATGCCTGGGAGTCATCCCTGACCCCTGTCTTCTCACTCACCGCACTTAATCTAAAAGCCAACCCTATTTATTAACTCTGCCTTCCAAATAAACCCAGAATATGACTATTCTCGGGCTTCTAGAAGTGGCGCTAGTGCTAAATAACCTACCTGCCAATGCAGGAAACATAAAGAGTCATGGGTTCTATCTCTGGGTCAGGAAGATCCCTTGGAGGAGGGCATGGCAACCCACTCCAGTATTCTTGCCTGGAGAATCCCCGTGGACAGAGGAGTCTGGCGGGCTGCAGACCACAGGGTCACAGAGTTGGACATAACTGAAATGACTCAGCACTCACACACGGTTGACTATCCTCATCCTCTCTACTATGGCCACCCTGGCCCCAAGCCCTAACCTCTCACCTGGGAGCCTCCTAAGAGGTCCTCTTGTTTCTAGGGGGCATGTCACCCACCTTTACTTCCTGAAAGTGAAAATGCAGTTGCTCAGTGGTGTTGGACTCTTTGCCACCCCATGGACTGTAGCCCACCAGGCTCCTCCATCCATGGGATTTTCCAGGCAAGAGTATTGGAGAAGGTTGCCATTTCCTTTTCCAGGGAATCTTCCCAACCCAGGAAGTGAACCCAGGTCTCCCACATTACAGACAGATGCTTTATCTTCTGAGCCACCAGGGAAGCCTGTACTATTACTTCCTGAACTATCTTCTATTTCCCTCTCTTGTTTACTCTGCTTCGGGTATACAAGCCTCCTGGTTGTTCCTAAGCAGGTCAGGAAGGCTTTCCACCTCAGAGACTTTGCCAAATTATTTCTTCTACACGGACCACCCTGCAGTCCAAGTCCTGGTGGGTGTGTCCCGCCTCCCCCTGTATCTGTATCAGGATGGCACATGTAGTCTTCATTCCAGTGTTGCATTCTCTGCAATGTCTCTCTAACAACCTCATACCAAACTGTGTCCTGTTTGTCACACACACTCCCACCCCACACTTCACTGATCTATTGCACTGCTTCTCCCCCGACCCCTATCATCAGACCCAAAGTGAGCAGGAAGGTTTCCGTTGGTCTTATTCTCTCATTAGACATCCCTAATGTGTACCATGGTGCCTGGCATTCAGTAGGCACTCGGGAAATCTCTGTTGAATTTGGACCTGGAAGGCACAGTGCAAACCCCTCACGGCACTGATTTCAGAGGCCTCCCTGCCACATGCTTCCCGGCAGCTCCTTTGCCCTGCACCTGGCTGCATGGTCAACCTCCCTCCAGGCCTGCAGAACTTACCAGGGCCCCAGACCCTGCCAATCTAATGCCTAACAATCTAGGGAAAAGAGTCCTGCCCTACGTTTGGATGCTCTCCAGCAACGACTAGATTAGCACTTGCAAATTTATTCAGGGACTGAATCAAGCAGCACAGTCTCTGGAAAGGCCCAGTGTAGTAAACTTACTAATGAAGCTGTGCACAATCTCGCTGGCACACAAGCACTGGCACAGTAACTGTAAGTTGTTTTTTTTTTTAAATTTCTGATTAAAACAGTCCTGAGGAGCCCTCTATTTCATAGCCAGATTGGCTTTACAGTTAGCTAGGCAAGGCCACATGAAGAAAAGGGTTTAAAAAAAAAACAGGAGTTCAGAAATTTATAACTTGTGATATCAAGATGGTACTGGCCCCAGACAAAACTGACCCTCATATCAGCAAGCCAGAAAACAGAAATTTCACCATTAGAGATTCATTCCTTTTGGGTCAAAATGAGTTTTGAAAGTTCTAAGGTGCCTCTAAAAGGTTATAGGTGTTATGGGTTATAAGTGTTAGTCACTCAGTCGTGTCTGACTCTTTGTGACCCCATGGACCGTAGCCCATCAGGATCCTCTGTCCATGGGTTTCTCCAGGCAAGAATATTGGAGTGGATTGCCATTCTCTTCTCCAGAGGATCTTCTCAATCTAGGGATCGATCTTCTCAATCTAGGGATCGAACCTGGGTCTCCCGCGTTGCCGGCAGATTCTCTACCATCTGAGCCACCAGGGAAGCCCAGATCCTAGATGATACTTAGAGCCTTTACAGCCAGGTCCATGGCAGGGTTAGCATCAGAGCATAACTCTGTGAAAATGTAGCATAAGATAGGGGCTTGATATAGCGAAGAAAAGAGTCGGCAGAGGAGGAGAAAACGAACTAAAACTAAAGAGAAATAATGAAAAAAAAAACAAACCACCAAGGTCTCCTACACTGCGGGCAGGCTCTACCATCTGAACCATCAGGGAAGCCCCTGTAAAAAAAAACAAACACTGAGGGTCTGCCTTGAAGCAGGTATTCTGCCACGTCCTTTACATACGTGAACACACACGCACTAAGACACCCTGATAATTTTCTCCTTATTACTCTCATCTTAGAAGAGGAAGCTAAGGTTCAGAGAGGATAAATGACTCATCTCATCACACAGCTAATAAGGACACAGTCCAGGTTCTGACTTCAGACTGGTGTAGCTCCAACAGTCACCGTCATTACTCAAGAACAAACTCCAGAGAGAGTTAACACTCAACTTCTTTATGATTTCCCTTCTAAGTGGCCTTCCCGGATATAATGAGGTGGCCCTTGTTTTAAGGTAACCTCTAGTACAGAATAATGACAGATGGGCACCACGTTGAAATTCTGGATCTCTGGGCAAATTTATGTTATGTGGAGTGATCAAGCACTCACGTTGAGATGCATCATACAAAAACAGCTAGTTCTCTGCACGCTCTCCAATTTCCAGGCATGAAAAGGCATCATCCTTCGGGTGCCAGCAATACCCAGGAAGTGAAGAGTACTTCCTTCTCAGGCCACGAATCCTGGAACTCTGGGCTACCTGTTCCAGGAAGCAGCCTTCAGGCACACATTTCTGGATTGCATTCAGCTAAAATTGATCTTTTCTGGGAAGAAAGCTTTTTCAAAGATTCGGTAAACACCCTGCCTTGTTTGTAGTTGAGATTGAGGGCATCACATTCATCTCGCTGTCTCTATTCTAGAGGCTTTGCATCTTGGGACCTTGGAATATGTTCACATCTGTCTTTTCATTTCATGTATCTCTTTTCCATCCCATCATATGTGGAGAATTCTAAGGACAGAGGAGCCTGGTAGGCTATAGTCCATGGCATCGCAAAGAGTCAGACACGACTGAGTGACTATCACTCATATACTCAAACACTGGCGAGGTATAACTTATGTTTCTTTTTAAAAGAACAGTCCTTTCAAACAGAGTACTCAGTAGCTGAACTGAGAAATAAGTTTAAGGTCATGATGGGAAAAGAAGGCTGATCACTCCTTGGTGTTTAAAAACTCACATCCGGCCAGACTTTTTCAAACTTTAGTGAAGGTTTAAGATTTAATCATCCTCATTTCAAGCCTACAGTATCTACTTTCAAAGTCAGCTTATACATTTTGGTGACCTTTCTCAAACTGGGCTTTGTAAATCCATGTGGTTATTATTTGACATTATAGACTCATGCCAAGCCAAATACCTTGCATAAAATATAGGATCCAGCCTTCTGACCCTTCAGAATTTGCATGTTCAAACACAAAAGCAAGCAGATTCTGGCTCCACTGTTTAAACTATATGAGAACATAAAGCTGAAAAATGCTAGGAAATTTACCAATATCTTTTTATCTCCTAAGGGGACATGGGTATTAGTGAAAAAGAAACAATGGCTTGCACACTTGTATATGCTATCATTCCATCTGCAATGGTGTCAATCAGCTAATATGATGAATATTAAGTACATACTCAAAATATCGAATTGCAAAGATTTTAATAATTAGTTATTGTTAAGACTTTAAGCCTAGATTCTTTGTTTCAGCCCATCAAAATGTTAACTGGTCTTACGGCTGAGTCCCTTCGCTGTTCACCTGAAACTATCACAACGTTATTTATCGGCTATTCCCCAAGACAAAATGTTTGTGGTGTTAAAAAAATTTATACAATTTTTTAAAATGTTAACTGATCTTCCTCCTATGAAGGGCAACATATGTGACAAATTTAAATGAAACAGAAGTATATCATCAGTAACACCACATGATGACGGCCTTACTCACACAGAATCTCTTATTTAAAGCAAAGACATTATGTTGTGAAAAGTACAGAGATTTTAAAATTAAAAACCTGCATTTTTAGACCAGATCTGAGATTAATGTAACATGACAGAGAAAATTTTGTTCATTATAAGTGCCCTGAAAAAGTTTTGAATTTGTTTGGGAAACAGGTTAGAGTGGAGGACGAGTGTACTGGGGCGACCTGAAGCTAAGGTGGGCTCACTTCATCTGAAACAAGAGGAAGAATGTTTCTGGTGTTTTGGAGAAGACAAGCTCAGAAAGAGAGACCAGGAAAGAGACTGGGGTGGGAATCAAAAGTGATGCTCAGAAGACCACGTTTGGGGAGCTACTGTCAAGCTCACCAAACCTCCCAGTGTCAGATCGGCCCCAGTTAGCACTAGCTTGCACTTACCAGTCACTTAATCTCTGTCAGCTTCATGAAAATGGAAGAGGGCATTAAATTAATTATCTCTAAGCTTACTTAAGGAGAAGGCAATGGCACCCTACTCCAGTACTCTTGCCTGGAGAATCCCATGGACAGAGGAGCCTGGTGGGCTGCAGTCCATGGGGTCGCTGAGGGTCGGACACGACCGAGCGACTTCCTTTTCACTTTTCACTTTCGTGCATTGGAGAAGGAAATGGCAACCCACTCCAGTGTTCTTGCCTGGAGAATCCCAGGGATGGGGGAGCCTGGTGGGTTGCCGTCTATGGGGTTGCACAGAGTCGGACACGACTGAAGCGACTTAGCAGCAGCAGCAGCAGCAAGCTTACTTAAAGTTCGAAGATTTTAAAATTGTGTCTATTTAGCTATGGTACCAGGAGCACAGAGCCCAGTCTACTTTACAAAGAAATCAAATTCTGAAACCATTCAACAACATCGGGCCTTCCACTGCATATGGAATGGCACACCTCAAGGCAAATTCAACGAGCACCAATTATTTTAGGTGCTTACAACAGCAGTAATAACCAATGTGTGCATCTTTGGAGCAAGATTGGTGACATCCTGACATCATCACTGTTCCTTCTCGAGAGACCTCTGCAAGTTGTACTCCCAACCATCCTCGAATTCTAAAACATCATGAGAAAAACGGGCTTCCTATTTTCTTCCTTCAGTACATTTTGCCCACCAAGAGGCATTTCAAAGCGAGTGAGTAGAAAACACTCATGGAATTCCAGGTGCCGATCCCACTTTGCCTGAAAAAACCCAAGGACAGAAGCAGGTGTGTCTCTCCTGTTTGGAAACTTCTCGTTCCCCCTGTCTTGCCCCCGGCCCCAGCCCCAGGCCCTTCTTTTCGGCCTGATGCAGGAAACTGTCAGTAGGATGAGAGTCATTTGGCGGTGACTGCTACGAACAACTGTGCGTTTTATAACAGTCCATTAGCGCAAAGCTCTTAATGAAAATGAAGGCCATTAATGAAGCCAAAAGGCAGTGGAAGCCTCCGTTCTGGAGAGGGCAATTAGACAGGAGGGGAGGGAGGAAAAAATAAATACAAATCCGAAACAAGGTACTCTGTGATTAAGCATTGCACGTGATGTAAGCACGACAAATCAGCCAATTTATTTCCTGCCTTTTTAAAGAGACATCTACAAACACTGAAAACTGTCATCATCCCAGCACCCGCCCCTTCCCCCAGGCTGTCAAATGATTCAATCTTGAAATTTCGGATCCATTGGCACTTTTGAAATATAAACAGCAAGTGGGATTTTTAACTCCAAGAAGGTTTCCCTGAAGAGTGCCATGATTTAGAGCAAAGTGAGTCACGAAAGTGAACTTTGTAATTACTATATTATTTTTATAACTCCTCTGAATCAGAAGCTCTCTTATTTTAACACACTGCAGACAAAGGCAAAGATTGCGGGAGAATAGGCCTTTGCCAAACACACTATTTTTGAGTGGGATATTTCCTGTGAAAAGACAAGTCTTTAAAAGCTGTGCAGCTTCTGAGCTGAGCATGAAAAGATCTCTGGTTTCGAAAGCTTGACCGGGTCATGAGATGGTCTTCTCCCCACCCTCTACCCAGTTCCAGCTGTGCTTGGCCTGTAGCCCCAGTTTGCACTTGTAACATAGTCCCTTGCCTTGTGTACCCATGGGCTCCTCAACTAGACCATAAGCAGTCTGAGAGTGAGGACACCATCGTATATGCAGGTAGGACATTATGCCTCTTTGCCCAGAGAGACTTACAGACTTCCTGCTGGTGGCATCTTCATCCCTGGGCATACCTCTACTAAAATTACATATCTGATATCAACATCCATCTCTGTATCCCTAGCATTTAGCATAATGGAAGTTTACTTGCTAGAACAGAATTTATGCTTCACATCCAAACATAGCCCATTATTGTGCCTGTGCTGAGCACAAATATTTGGGGAATGAATGACTAAACAAATGAATGATCAAATTGAACCGGATAGTCGTCTCCTCATTTGCATCAGTGCTTCTTCTAATTCCCCAGAGCCAAGTTCTTATTTAATCGTTTTTCTTTTTTGTCTAGTAATTACGTCAATCAAATTCTGTTGCATCAAATAGCTGAATATGATGCTGTGGCTAATGATGATTGATGCAACTAAAGTCATCCTCCCCAAGGAATGCGAATCAAATCTCCTCCCTGTTAGCTACCATCTGGGCACTTGGGTAAACTACTGGAAAATCAAAGGCACCTCACCCTGAGAAACAGCTTTAACTAAGGAGACATTGTCTATTGGGCAAATAGTCAAGGAAGTCTCACGAGGATCTTTTCCTAGATTTCCTAGGAATCCCAATCCACACATCCCATGTGGTGGCTTTGTAATGCATCAGCTTGGCTAGGCTGAACTGTTTCCCAGAATTCCCTTTCTTGTATGTTTCCACATTGGGTGGGCCCCAGGGAAGATTCTTGAGGGATCTGCATGATGGAGGAACAGTGGTAGCTTGTACAGTGTTACCAATCTGTTGGTTTGCCTCATTCACATGAAGCAGCGCCGAACCTATAACTGCTCCTCCCTCCCCTTGGATTCCCCTTCAGTGTCTTTGCCTCCTGATCCTGGGCAAGTATGTGTCTTCATTATAAAGAAGGGCCCCAGCTTTGACAGGATATCCATACCACTAACACCAGACGTGACCAGAACCGACACAGGTTTCAGACCATCCTCGTGGAACTCATGCCATGGGGGCCAACCCATTTTTGATCTCTCCTAAACCACTGACTGCAGCCATGAAATTAAAAGACAGTTACTCCTTGGAAGGAAAGTTATGACCAACCTAGATAGACATTACTTTGCCAACAAAGGTCCGTCTAGTCAAGGCTATGGTTTTTCTAGT
Organism: Tragelaphus eurycerus; assembly: GCA_935064755.1. Classification (NCBI taxonomy): domain Eukaryota; kingdom Metazoa; phylum Chordata; class Mammalia; order Artiodactyla; family Bovidae; genus Tragelaphus; species Tragelaphus eurycerus. Next base: position 35,599,046 of record CAKXYN010000008.1, on the reverse strand, counting down.
GGTCATATATGGATGTGAGAGTTGGACTATAAAGAAAGCTGAGCACAGAAGAATTGATGCTTTTGAACTGTGGTGTTGGAGAAGACTCTTGAGAGTCCCTTGGACTGCAAGGAGATCCAACCAGTCCATCCTAAAGGAGATCAGTCCTGGGTGTTTATTGGAAGGACTGATGCTAAAGCTGGAACTCCAGTACTTTGGCCACCTCATGCAAAGAGTTGACTCTTTGGAAAAGACCCTGATGCTGGGAGGGATTGGGGGCAGGAGGAGAAGGGGACAACAGGGGATGAGATGGCTGGATGGCATCACCGACTCGATGGACGTGAGTTTGAGTGAACTCCGGGAGTTGGTGATGGATAGGGAGACCTGGCGTGCTGCAATTCATGGGGTTGCAAAGAGTCGGACATGACTGAGCAACTAGACTGAACTGAACTGAACTGAAACCACTACTTACACCCATATTCCCTTCCTGACTACCTGCCTGGTGGACTAAAAGCTCCATTAGACACAGTGAAAACTTCACACATGTAACCAGCTCCCCCTAACTCTTGCATGATGCCAAATCCCTACAACAAACCCATATACGCAGAGATATATTTATTCACATATATGTTCCACCTCCTAGTGGTTCTGCATTTCTGGCTGAACCCTGACTGATACACTCTGCTTCCTCTTTGGTGTCATTCCTTATTGGCCTCCCCTCACTCATTTAGCTCCGGCCTTAATAGCATCCTTGATATTCTTCAAACACAATGACAGTGCTCCTACCTCAGGGCCTTTGCACCTCCTGTTCCCTCACTTTCAACACTTTCCTCACCCCCATCCATGTGACTTGTGCTTCACATCGTCCACACTCCATTCATGTCTCCACCTTCTCCAACCACTCTGTTTAAAACACTACAACCCTTGCCCTCTCAGTGCAATCATTATACCCTGCTCTAATATTTTTCTTCAGAGCACTTATCACCGCTTGATATACATTTTTCCTTTTACTGCCTGCCTCCTCCGCTAGAATGGAAGTCTCATGAGATTAGCAGTTTCTTGTCTCACTGTTGTATGCCCAGTACCTATAAGAGTAGAAAGCACGGAATAGATATTCCATGAATATTTGTTAAATGAATAAATCATTCAATCAATCAATGAATCTACCAACCAAAAAAAAAAAAAAAACCTTGTAATTGAAGAACAATAGGGTAATGTGTTCAATTCACGCCTAGGATCTGAATTGTAAATAATAAAATAAGCAGCAATACATAGCATCTTCTGTTGGCTGCTGTGTTAATCAGCAAATGCAGCAGGAATTGCTGTGCACATCTCCTAAAAAGCCAAGGAAAGCTCTAGCTAGCCTTTTTAGGCTGATGAAATTGCCAGCTACTGCCTCAGACGTTGACCCCTTCTTCTGGTTATTTACTTCAACTTGGATTCCCTTTTCCCCCAGCAGGCAAGCCTCTATAGATCCTTTTCCCACCATTCATATATCACCTTTAGGTCGACAGTACATTTTGATGATCTTAATCCTTTGCTCTTACCTAGCTTTGCCTTGGCTGTGTTACCTTTGTACTATAAACACAATTCTTCTATGCCTCATTTTGATATATTACTATTGATAATAACAACAACAAAAACAATTATCAGATCAGATCAGTTGCTCAGTTGTGTCCGACTCTTTGCGACCCCATGAGTCACAGCACTCCAGGCCTCCCTGTCCATCACCAACTCCTGGAGTTCACTGAGACTCACATCCATCGAGTCAGTGAAGCCATCCAGCCATAGCATTCACTGAGTGATTAGTACCTGTCCGGTCATATACTGAGCATGTGAAATGCATTAGTTCATTTGATAAGGATAACAGTAACATGAGCTACATGCCAGGCATTCTTCTAAGTGCTTTTGATATACAAACTGATATAATGTTCACAAGACACTTCTCCTTGGAAGGAAAGTTATGACCAACCTAGATAGCATATTCAAAAGCAGAGACATTACGTTTCCATCTAGTCAAGGCTATGGTTTTTCCTGTGGTCATGTATGGATGTGAAAGTTGGACTGTGAAGAAGGCTGAGCACTGAAGAATTGATGCTTTTGAACTGTGGTGTTGGAGAAGACTCTTGAGAGTCCCTTGGACTGCAAGGAGATCCAACCAGTCCATTCTGAAGGAGAAGCCCTGGGATTTCTTTGGAAGGAATAATGCTAAAGCTGAAACTCCAGTACTTTGGCGACCTCATGCAAAGAGTTGACTCATTGGAGAAGACTCTGATGCTGGGAGGGATTGGGGGCAGGAGGAGAAGGGGACGACAGAGGATAAGATGGCTGGATGGCATCACTGACTCGCTGGACGTGAGTCTGAGTGAACTCCGGGAGTCGGTGATGGACAGGGAGGCCTGGCATGCTGCGATTCATGGGGTCACAAAGAGTCGGACACGACGGAGCGACTGAACTCAACTGAACTGAACTGGATGACTATGCTCCTTCTAGAGGTAAGGAAACTGAGGCACGGAAAGGTTTTGTAACTTGCTCAAGGCAACCCAGCTAGTAAGTAAACCCTTGTTTCTCACAACTACACACACTGCCTTTCACCCCCAAAAAAAGACCAAAGAAAGGATGGTACCATCTTTGTGTACTCCCCACACCTAGAGTATGGGCTTTCCAGGTGGCAGAGTGGTAAACAATCCGCCTTCCAATGCAGGAGACGGGGTTCCATTTCTGAATCGGGAAGATCCCATAGGGTAGGAAATGGCAACCCACTCCAGTATCCTTGCCTGAAAAATCCCACAGACGGAAGAGCCTGGTGGGCTACAGTCCATGGTGCTGCAAAGAGTCTGGACACAACTGAGTGACTAAGCAACAGCGGTAACAACAGCACAGCTGGAGCCGCTGATGGCAGTGTAAGTAGATGCTGAATAAATGCAAAGTGTAAGGGTGCAGCTTTGGAGCGGCTTTGCCTCCATCCACAATTCCTCTGTGGATGCCTGGCCCCAGCCTCCTCTCTCCTCCTTCCTCTCCTAGTTACCCTCTCTTACCCTGCCTAGATGCCTGGGCTTTTGTTCTTTTTCTTCCTTCTTATCAATTACTTCTGCTCCGTCAATCATCTGGATGACTCCCTCACAGCACCCTTCAATCTGTCACTTTCTGGTCCCTGAAGGATCCAAAAGTGAACGTGATATTCTAGACAGAGCTCTGGAAAACAAGACCAACTCCTTCTTTCAATTCACTCTTTCTATGGAGGAAGCCTCACGCATGTTGAGCCTGTGAAGCGGTGCCCTTTGAAGACTCACTCCTCTCTTTGTCAGCCCCAATGTCAAGACGGGAAGCAGCCAAGCAGCCCTGAGTAAAAGCATGAAGTGGGACTGGGTTGGTGTAGAAATGAGGGGTAGGCACAAGGACCCTTTGGCACTTCCATGGCAACACGTCTCCTGATGACTCAACTTTGGTCAGCCCATCTTGCTATGGACTGTGTTCCCTTCCACAAAATCATATAGTCAGCCTTAACCCCCACATGAGGACATTTGAAAGCAAGGCCTTTGGGAGGTTCCCTGGTGGCTCAGATGATAAAGCATCTGCCTACAATGCGGGAGACCCGAGTTCGATCCCTGGGTCAGGAAGATCCCCTGGAGAAGGAAATAGCAACCCACTCCAGTACTCTTGCCTGGAAAATCCCATGGACAGAGGAGCCTGGTAGGCTACAGTCCATGGGGTCACAAAGAGTCGGACATGATGTTGTGACTTCACTTCACTTCACTTCACTTCACTTTTGGGAGGTTATTAATTCATGCAAATAGTATCACTATATGCAGAGACAGAAATGATCTGTCTCTACCATGTGAAGACACAGCAAGAAGGCAGCCATCTGCAAACCAGGAGAAGAGTCCTCACCAGGAACAGAATCGACTTGCACCTTGATCTTGGATTTCCCTGTCTTTAGAATGTGAGACATAAATTTCTATTCTTTAAGCCACCAGTTGACGGAATTTTATGATAGCAGGCCAAGCTAAGGTAATGCCCCATGAAAAATGTTAAATGGCTTCCTCAGGATGCTTCCCGTGGTTCAACACAACTACTCAGTTCCTGCAGATGTGTATTTAGACTGTCATCCAACACTCCTACAGTTGGACAATTATTCCATGGGTAGGCTGACCAACCATCCCGGTTTGTCCAGGACTAAGGGGACAGAGGAGGTTTGGGGATGTAAGACACTCAGTGCTAAGAGTGTAGGAGTCAACTTTCCCATGGGTGGCAACTGCTCGTATAGGTCTGCAGAGTAATATATGTTAAGAAAATATGCTTCAAACCCGACAGGTTGAACAATATAAAACCCAACTCACTTTGTATTTGAACTTATTGAGCTGGAAGGGGCCTCAGAGATGGCCAGGTTCATCCCCAGATGTTTGTAGAGGTGGAAACAGGAACAAAGAGCTAAAGCGACTCATTCAGGGTCACCTGTAGCAGAGTTTTGGAGAAGGAATTGGCAACCCACTCAGCATTCTTGCCTGCAGAATCCCACGGACAGAGGAACCCGGCAGGCTACAGTCCATGGGGGTCACAAGAGTCAGACATGACCTAGTGTCTAAACCACCACCACCACCATAGCAGAGTTTGGGGAAAAATCTGGATGCCTGAACTTATGCTCTTTTCACTCTACAAGTAGTTTTCAGATCATGTTCTCTGGATGTTTCTTCCCCACTTTAACCAGAAGGCCGTTATCTGTTCAGCTGGTATTTTCCACCACAGGTATAGACTGTGCACTCCAGGCCATGATAATGATGATAAAAATAGTAATGATAATAAGAGGTAATATTTACTAAACACTTAGCACATACCAGGCATGGTGCTACCTATTCCATTTATTTAGTTCTCATAAAACTCCTGAAGAATCTTATTTCCCTATTTTACAGGTTATTTTCCCGTTTTGCAAGTTAAGCGATAGAGCCAGGATACAGATATGCACAGTGGGACATGAGAACACTAACTCCCAAGCAGGTGATGACACTGTAAAAGCCAGTAGTTCTGCCTCTAAGATCATCACATCAAAGAGGAAGGAAGGGACTCTACCTGGCAGGCCACGGCTGTTAAAATACCCACCATGGCTCAGGTGCCTTGCTGATCCCCAACATACCTCCGTGTGATTCAGCTCCTGTGTGATTTAAGCTCGTGTTCAGCTTAAATCATGGAAGGATATATCCCTGGACAGCTTAAGATCTCCAGCTTATTCCTGTCCTGATGTTACTAGATATATATGTATTTTTAACGTTTGCAGACTGTCCTCAAGGAAATTCCCTCCACTTGTCCTTGCCTGCATCCTCCCCCATTTTTCCAGCCTGCATCACTGTGGCCTCCTGACCTTGACTGCCATTCCCTTATTCTGTGCTTCCTTCCACAAGCCATCACGGTGACACCTCCCAATTTAGCATCGTGTATGAACGTCATTACCAGGAGCTTAGTCGTTCTTCCAGATCATTAAGTGTTAATGGCTAAATTGGGTCTTCTCACCTGACCCCATCACACCCAGAGAGCTATGGTCTTTTGTCATCATACCCCTCTTTCCCTCCCATCTCCCATCCAGTTCTCATTCTGAATGGCACAGCTTCCTTCCTGGCCAATTTGATTTAATTTCTCAGGCAAGATTTCAGGCCATTTCTCCTTTAAGTGATTTTACTAAAATCTAGATATATTACATCCACTGCATACTTCTCACCTTTGAGAACTGATCAAAATGTCCTGACATGATCTTTTCTTTTATAAATGCACTCTCTTTGCTTTTCTCTGTTTAACTGTCTTTGTAAATTGCCCACCTTGGTTAAATCTCTTGATTTTGGTATTTATACTTGTGTATAAATATACTTGTTTATAAGGTGGATTTGAAGGGCACTGGTTACGCATTAACATGGCTTTTTCCTTTCTGAAAACACAATTGTTGTAAGATGGCTACATTTTTTCCTCCCCTCCCTACTTTGTGGTAGGTCCATCTGTTAAGAGATTATTACTAGAAGGACCCTCAGTCTGAGCTGATGCCCTGGCTATCTTATTATCCCAGACCCAAAGCAATGCCAGGCGTGTCCTGGATGCTCAGGAATATCCATGCATATCATCTACAGTGCAGTACACGCAGTCCTTCCATATCCAGCCACTCACCATGTCCTCACACACATGCAGTGAGCTAGGTAGATATCATTATCCCCAGGGTACACATGGCGAGACCGAGGTTCCAAGGGGTTGAAGCCAGCAGAGCATAGTGGTTAAGTGTTCAGCACTGGCAGAGGCCTGAGATCCAACCCCAGCTCCTGTTTCTCACTTGGCTGTTTCCCGTGAGCTGCTCTATTAACATCCCTGAACTGTCCCCTCACTTGTATTCAGGATGAAGTGAGGTCATTTCCATAAAGCACTCAGTCTCTGGCATTTGATTGGCTAATACCACGTTTCTAGAATGTAATAGTCACGGTTGGCAAGTATGGAGAGGGGACTACAGCCCAGGTCTTCAGCCAGTCCTGGGGCTCACACTGACCTCCAGGACCTCTCTATTGTAACGGTGGTAAGTGACACCTCATTTGCACCTATCATAGGCAAGGTCAGGGCCGACACATCTTACCCTTCTTCACCTTCACAGGCCTGGGGGAATCCCTCCCAATCAGGAGAACCTTTGCACAGATGCAGGGCCTGCAGCAGCTGACCACAGGCTCCTTCCAGTCTGGCCTCTCCCCTCCAGTCACAAAGGCCTCTCCATCGATCCATGCCCCTGCCGCAGTGTGGCTTTGGGAGCATTCAGACGATAAGTGATGACGATGCCATTTATAGTAACAACCCTCCTTTCCATTCACAGCGCAGCTTACAGTCTACAAATTGCTTTCATTTGATCTCCCAGCAGACCAGGAGCGGGCCAGGCAGGGTCCTAATTGCCCTCTACAGACCAGGCTCCAGGTGTGCCTCACCCAGGTTACCCAGAGAGAAACACAGCCAGGACGCTAAGCAGGGCTCCTGGGGCTCTGTGATGCGAGCTCACTCCATTCCTTTCTGACTTACCTCCTTCGGTTCTGCTTTTCTCTCTCACCCCCGCTCCCAGCTTCTGTATCCCCGAGGGGAAGGACAGGGAAGCCTGTCGAGCTGCAGTTCATGGGGGTGGCAGAGAGTCGGACATGACTGAGTGACTGAACAACAAAGCCACTGTACCTCACCCGCTATGAAAAGGAAGTACTAAATCGACTATGTATTGGGTTGGCCAAAAAGTTCATTACGATTTTTCCGTAAGACATTAGGTTGAGGGCTTCCCTGGTGGTAAAGAATCCGCTTGGCGATGCAGGAGACACAGGTTCAATCTTTGGTCCTGGAAGATCTCAACTAAGCCTGGGTGCCACCGTTACTCAGCCTGCGTTCCAGAGTCAGAAGCCACATTGTGCAACAAGAGGAGCCACCTCAATGAGAAGACAGTGCACAGCAACTAGAGAGTAGCCTCAACCAACTACAGGTATAGAGAAGCCCATGCAGCAATGAAGACCCAGTAGAGCTTAAGATAAATAAATAAATATTTAAAATTACTTTAAAAAAATATTATGTTGCAAGTTGGGAAGATACAACAATTGAAAATTCATGTTTAATTTTTATCTATCTCCCATCTGCTGGCTGTGTGTTCGTGCCTGCCACTATAAGAAACTCTGTGCAACACCAGTTAGATCAGCCAACCTACCACCCTATAACCATCAAGCCTGTAGCGGCACCATGGTGACCACATCACAAGGAACAGAAAAGAGGGTGCCTAGCTTCCGATAGTTTAGACAGGTTGGGGAGACATGAAGAGAGAGATATAAACTATAGACAGGGACAATATAGAGTAAGGGATCTGTTTGTGGTTCTGGAAAGCATTGTGGCATTCTGAAGAGCTGAGACAGTCAGAAAAAGAGTGCCAGAGGGACTGAGACTTGAATTAAACTCCCACAGATGGCCAGAGCTGGGGAGAAGTTATGGAAGCTAAAGGGGAAGCAAATGAGCAAAGTCCCAGAGAAAACACTGCACCTGGGATATGGAAGGGTCCTTTGTCAGCAGGTCCTGCTGCTGGCAAAGGGTTTCACACATGGGAAGGGAGCTGAGGTCAGGCCAAACTGTGGCGTCCTGAGTGCAAGACTAAGGAGCTTGGCCATTATCCTGTAAGGATGTCCTATCACAGTGGTGGTGGGGTACATAAAAAGTGTTTCATTGGGAGCGTGACATCTGGAGCCCAGAGTTTAGGGAAGATCTGTCTGCACTCTTACAAAAGATTGTATATCAAGGCCGGCATCACAACAGAGACAACCAGAGAACAAAGAGAAATCTAATAAGGCTACATGATATAACGCAGTATGGCTGCTGGAACGCCCAGGCTCCAGAGTGCTTTACCGCACAGTAACAGGGCAGGGAGGAGGACTCTAGAGCTGCATGTTCTAGCAGAGCTGAAGTCCAGGGGAAATGATCGCTGCTCTCCCGGTGCCAGTGAGGGCAACCCACTCCACCTCCCTAGTGCACTCACATGGCCATGCTTTTTCCCAACATCCACAGCTTGTGCAGTCACACATGTGACAGCTGTCTTCCCCTCCAAACTGTAAGCGTTCAGAAGCAAGGGCCAGGCCTATCTTACTCATGCTATCTGGGCTGTGTGCTTAGTCGCTCAGTTGTGTCCAGCTCTTTGTGACCCCATGCACTGTAAGCCCACCAGGCTCCTCTGTCCATGGGGATTCTCCACTCCAGGCAAGAATACTGGAGTGGGTTATTCATGCTGTCTACTCAGCCCCTAATAACCCGTGGAGCCTCAATTAAGAGTTTCAGCTTGTATTAAAGGGGAATTCAGGAGCCAAAACCCGTGGAGCCTCGATTAAGAGTTTCAGCTTGTATTAAAGGGGAATTCAGGAGCCAATTAAGTAAGGCTGCTGTATGGATTGAGGGAATGTGGTGAAAAAGAAAGAGAAGTGTGGAAGAAACCAGAGTTTGATCTTAAATTCAATGAAGAAGTTGACTAGTCAAAAGCAGAAAGTATGGACTGAAAGCCCCTCCCTGATGTGCCTTCAGAGAGCCGTTCCATCTGTGCTCGGGTACCTTTAGGTAGGCAGCTCTTTGTTATCCAACATCATGATCCGCAAATTTCTGACACTGAGCAAATGGATTTAGAAGAGGAACAAGCGATGCTTTGAAACCCGTGGAAACCACGAAGGCACAAAGCCCCGTCAAATGCATACCTCTGTCTGCACTGGCTCAGACACCTTGCAACTTCAAAACTATGGAGGGAAGAAGTGTGTTGGGGCCCTTCTCCCCATCTCTCTACCATCGAACCAGCTTCCCTGCCTTGATGACTGAGGACAGAAATGTACAAGGCATCTAGATCTGCCATGCCTTCCTTTAGGCAGCTGTCTCAGAAATGTTTTATCAACAAGAATAAGCTAAATCTAACAGACAGGCTTGAGGGAAACTTTTAATAAAACTCATTGTGCTCACTAAAAAAAAAAAAAAGCAAGGGATGGGAAAAGAAAGGAAAATAGAATTTGCATGTACAAATATTTATGAACACAGAAGGAAATAGAGACCAGGATGGAGTGGGCGAGGGGGCTGTAAATTATGGGGAAATGGGTTTTGTCCCGTTTTTACTGGTGATTTTAACCTCCTGAACTCTCTGATTATCCCTTCCTAGCCTGGGGAAGGCAACGGCACCCCACCCCAGTACTCTTGCCTGGAAAATCCCATGGATGGAGAAGCCTGGTGGGCTCCAGTCCATGGGGTTGCTAAGAGTTGGACACGACTGGGCAACTTCGCTTTCACTTTTCACTTTCATGCATTGGAGAAGGAAATGGCAACCCACTCCAGTGTTCTTGCCTGGAGAATCCCAGGGACAGAGGAGCCTGGTGAGCTGCCATCTATGGGATCGCATAGAGTCGGACAAGACTGAAGCGACTCAGCAGCAGCAGCAGCAGCCTGGGGAAAGCTTTTAAATGTTGTCACTGTATGCGACACCTTGGGGCAGCGGAAAGAAGGCAAGATAGGGGTGCAACACCAGCTTGGACTTGAGTCCCAGGAAGGATAATTCAGAGCTGGGTGACCTTAGGTGAGATGCTGAATCTCCTTACATGCCCATCAGTGAACTGGGAACACTAGAAGCGCCGTCCCTGGGTTACTGTGCAGATTCAGCTGGAGCGTGTCACAGGGAAATCCACACCACATCCTCAGCACTCAGCATGAGCTGCCTCTTGCCTGCTTCTCCCTCTCCCTTCCAGACCTCCTGGAAACTACGGGATTAGAAGAAATCACAGGCGCAAGCATTTTTGGTTCCTCTGACCACATGCTAGGCAAATATGAACAGCAAGGTAAAGGGTCTTATTTGGATTATTCTCAAGGCAAATTAATCGAAGCCGAGGTGTCTGGCCAGGAGCAGATAAGGTCAGATCTTACACGGACGACCTCAAGCTGCTCAGAGGCTCCTGTGTGAAGGAGATTAACATCCACTCCACGCTTCCAGGACCCCAGTAATGGAATACATAATTCATTTCCATCCATGTTTCTCTTCCTGCTGCCGAAATTCAGATTTAAGTTTCAAACAGTTTCATTTGTAACTATAATAACCACCAAAATCCTGGCGAGGGCTCCCCCTTCCACCCACGTGGTGTGTGTTTTCTCTGACTCTCCTGCGGCTGGATTAGTCCTCAGGGAAGCCCGAAGACCCGCACTGTAACCGTTCTCTGAGCAGATTGAATAACTAGCTCCACTTACAGCTGGTTATGCAGCATCCCTAAAGACGCCAGGTAAACACCTGAACCCAGGCAACTACCAGCTGAAAATCGGAGCCAAGCTTCATCATAAATCCATTAGCCAACACAGGCACAAGCAACCAGTTGTGCAATAAAAGCCTCCTAATTCACTTTTGCTCCTCCAGCAGCGTGTTTCCTCCTCCCTCTAGTCCAAATAAAGCAATGGAATCAACTGGACAGCTAAGCATCCTGCTTTGTTATACTGTCAGATTATATTTCTTACACATTTTCTCCTTTACATTTTGTTTAGATCTGATTCCTACTGGGGGATTATACAGACAGGAAATAGGGAGAGTGAGATTAAATAAGGCTGAACACAGGCAACAGAAGACTGCGTTTGTGAAACAGACTTGACTGAGATCATACCCGGAGGACAGCCCATGTGCGGGGTTGCAACCTCAGCCCCACACTGGCAAGGATGCAGACCCATGGCAACCACTCGTGTGTAAGGGGAACTCTTGGGAATTTGGGCAAGGGAGCGGGACTTGAGACTGAGACACATTTGATGTTCTTTCCTGTTGATAATTACAATCAGCATAGAATGGGAGTTTGTGAGTTGTGAAAAGTCTGGGAGGTAACTTAATACAGATTCCTTTAGGCACATGAAGTGGAGTATGCTGGAGATTGAATTATATGCTATCCCCCTCCATGTCCCTCAACTTGTGGGACTGATGAAACAGCACTTGAATACCGATCACAAATGCCATGACTGAATGTTCCCTAAGCTCCTGGGAGATAAGCCAATGTCATCATACCCCATCACACCAGGAGACAGAGCCCAAGATTATCACTCCACCTCTATCACCCAAGGAGGATGAGAAGGCTTGAGTTTTATCAGTCACCTGCTCAGGTGCCTGAAGATAACAAATGATTTCTAGAATTTAAGTTGCAGGTCTCCCCTCTACTTCCAAAGGAGTGCTGGTCTCCTCCTTTGCATCCAGGCTTATCAGAGAACCAGATGGTCTCACTTGCAAGATCACTCAAGGTGATGACCTTAAAGACTTGCTCCTCCAAACTATGATCCACACACCAGCAGTGTCATGGGCATCCGTCTCCTGGTAGCTTGTTAGAAGTGCAGCATCTTAGTCTCCATTGACCACACACCTCCACAACTAGAACCTGCATTTTAATGAGATGTCCAGATGATGTACATGCACATTAATTTGTGAGACGGACTGGTCTAGAAAGAAGCTTGAGGAAGGTCAAATACAACTTTGTTACTAGGGGCAGCAGCCCATTAATGAGGGGGCTTTGCCCTCATGGTGCTTGGTTTGCAGACCATAATAACCAGATCCATCCAGCTACAGCCCCTCAAGACTCATTGCTTTGCTTGCCACGCTGGCAGCTCGCTTTGGCCAAAGGTCCCTGCTATGGTGGGGTGTCAGGCAGGTGAAGAGAATGGTGGCCCCAGGTCAAGGTGGAGCTAACACCAACAGTCACACCCAAGAGGCGCTGCCTCCAAAACCTAGACAAAATGTGCGGCTAAGAATTAGGTCAGTGTGCTATGGGGGCAGCAGTTGATTAAGCAGCAGTTAAAGAGAAAGACTCTGTGGATGAGACAAGGCATTTGAGAAAGAGATACTTACTGAGAGCCACTCTTCTGCAAACACACTTGAGACTAGAGGGCTGTCTCACTCAGCCATCCATCAATAGCAATCCACCCCACGTGACCTAAGCAGAAGCCTGAAGGCAAAGTGGGAGGAAAAGACCCCACCAGACCAGTATCGCCTAAAGCAAGTTGGGCCTAGCATTCACTCCATTCCTGTGGACATTTTCCCTGACTCTTTTCACATCAAGATCCCAAAACATTGACATCTTGATTACGCAATGCCAGGTCACCAGTGGCCTTCCTCTCCCAGCTCTTTGCTTCCAAATGGAGCCTCTGCTGGTGCACACACCCGCACTGACATCCCCTCCTCCTGAGATAGGACAGCCAAAGGCTGAACGATACACACCCAGTTTCCTTGTTTTGTGATTAAGCACTTAATTGGCTTTGGCTTCTGATTTTGACATTTTATCCAGGAGCAGAAGCAGGCTTCTGCTTCCACTCCCCTATTCCCAAAATTTGGGGTGGCATATCCAGAATCCCCGTGAATCCCATGTGCTATGGGAAAAGCCAACTCTTCCTGTCAGTTCTGGAATTGAGCATGTGAGTCAGGCCTAAGCTACCAACAAATCCCATCCCTGTGATCACTCTGATTACAGTGATAGGCTCAGAAATAAACAGGTGACCTAGGTGGTCCCACTGGTTTGAAACTCCAGGATTTTTGTTGAATTGCTAGGGAAGAGAGTTACTCTTCTTTATTTACAGGAATCAAGAAGCAAGTCATCCTGGAAATGGCCATCAGCCGTGTCAGGATCCCAGAGGCTGTAGTCTGCCAAGAACGAAGCCAACACCCGGAAAGCAGAGCCAAAAAAAAAAAAAAAAAAAAAACGGGTGAAGTGAGACACCAGTTCTTGGTCATATTATTTGAGTTACTACACTTTTCAAGAACTGAGCCCATAAATTCCCTTTGTTGTTTAAGGCAGTTGAGCTCAAAGTTCTGTTATTTGCAGCGGAAAGCATCCTAACTGACAGATCAGGTGAATAAATCATTTCCGGCTGGGAAGGAAGATAATGTCTCACAAAAACTCTCTTGGTCTGAGCATATATTAGACGCTCCTGGCTCCCTTCCTCTTCTTCAAATAAATTGTCATATCAAATAAATAAATAAATAAAACCACTTGGATGAAGAGGTTGGCTCGGATCAGAAACGCGGCCTCGCCTTTCTCCATCCCCAGCTCTACAGAACAACAACCCCAGACCAGCCTCGGTTTTCAATTCTGCTTTCTTTCATCAGGTATTTCCTATTCCCTCCATCTAGGGATTTAAATATCAGAAGCAAATTGTCCATCCCTCCCCCCAGCTCTGCTTTTGCCCTCCAAGACGCTACTCCCTCCCTCACTACATTTAAAGCAAGGGCGGGGGGCTTTATTCTAATTCCAGTGCAATTCTCTCAGCTCTTTCCTAAGCCCTCCACCTGTGAGATAATTGCTGGCAGTTAGAGGAAAAACTCAATAGTAATCATAGACTCACACACAAAGACACAGAAAGAGGCAGATAAAATGGGACAAAGGAAAAAATCACAGGCCCAGAATTATCCACACTCCGACATTCATTCTAGAAGTACAATGTGGCCAACCACTTTCTACGAGGAATAAAGGCACAGCCTTACAGAAAAGGGGTGCATTTCACAATATCATGGTTTGTATGGCTCCCACACAGAGTGAAATAATACACATCTAAAAGTTAAAGTGGGTTGTCATCATTTAACTGTACACAAGTCAGACACAGAAAATAAGCAGGTCTATGGAAAATGGGCTCCTATCTATTGTCTTAATGTAACACAAGAATTTTCTTAATCTAGGGTGTCCCTTGTTAAGTGATAAACAGGGAGAAAAACATGCTGAGATATTCCTATCCAGTGATAAGAATAAAATAAAACCCTGTGAATCATGCATTTGGCCCCACTATCAACTAAGGCTAAGATTTCAAACACACTTCTAGCTTTTGGTTTATGGATGCCAACTCAAGATTAAACCCCTTAAAACAAAAATTACAACAAAAATTCATGTATAACGAATAGGTTTAAAAGCTTAGATAAATGTGAAACTTGTTTTAAACTACATAAAATACTGCAAAATACTTTTAGTAAAGTCTCATATACTTCCTTTATGGTTTTCTATATTCCTTGGAATTTGGTATAACACTGTGTATCTCAAACTTGCCTGATCGTAAGACTAATGTAGACCTGCAGATTCTGTGGTCCAAATAAAACTAAGAGACTTTAGCTTCACAAGTTGCCTGAGTGGTTCTTATGAATTTGAGAAACATTATTGTAACTTTGTAGGGTTTTATTTAAAATAAAAATGGTGTATGTATTATAGAAAAAGGAATGGACAGGAACCCACTATAGAAATCATGGAGGCATTTTGTTGGTTCGTGTGTTTGAACAAAGGTAAACTGAAAAAGGCTAACAGGCATGACACAGATGATGTAAGAACAGAACACAACTCACCCACTTGGCAGGGACTCACACGGTATCCACAGAACTCCTTTCCCTTTCCTCCTGGGCACACAGCTAAATTACATTTCTCAAACTCTTTTGCAATGAGATGGGATCAAGTGATTGAGTTCTGGCCAACAGTAAGTGCCACACATTACTTCCAGGCTTGATCTTTTTAAAAAATCCTTCAAGTTTCTCTCTTTCTCTCTCTCCATCTCTGTATCATCTCATCATCCCATCTCTATCCATCTGCCAGTTGAATTTAGTGAAGGACAAGGTTCTAGAAAATGACAAAGCCACGTGGAGTGCCTGAATGTCTGTTTGGAGCAGAGATCCCCCCTGCACCACCCACTAATTTGCACTGAATTCTGATGTAAGTGAGAAACTTTAGTCAGTATTAAGCCACTGGGATTCAGAAATTATTGTTACAGCAGTTAGCCTACCCTAATACACACCATTACTTTCCTGTATCTCTCTGTTTTATCCTGTCCCCAACACTTGAAAAAAAAATCCCCATGTAAATGGATTCCACAGTTCAAACTCATGTTGTTCAAGGGTCAGCTGGAGCTCTGTAATTAGTTTTGTAAGCTTGGACTTCTGTTTTCTTGTCAGTGTAAATGGTGATAATGCCATGTATTCATTCAGAGACTTCTTTAAAGTGAAATGAGAAATAAACTAGCAAACAAAATCTTTGCTTTAGGTTGAAGACGAATTGGTAGAGAAATTCAAGAATCATTTTAGACAGGATAAACTATTGCCAAGAAAGAAGAGGCGCTGATCTTTACCTCTAAAACAAACTGCCAAGCAAGGACTGACTGAAGAGCCAGTAAATGGAAATACAGCCACTCATCTCCAGGGAGAACAGACCTGCCTCTGTCCACTGAACGGATGAAACAAAAAATGGACAAAAGATTTCCAGCTATCTGGTTGGCCAGAAAGGGCAGAAAGGATGCAAAAGAGAAAGTGAGCCTGTAAATTCTCAAATGCATTTTTTTTCCTATTATTTTTGGAGGAAAGCTAACCAAAATAGGAAGGGATCTGGAAAGTGGACAAAAATCATTATTCTCCACAAATTACTTTAACCTTGCCTAGGAAGTGACCTTCACACTACCACTGGTTTAATGGCCTCTATTTCAACAGTAGCTGATTTCACCGTTAAACAAAGATGCAGAGCACAAGATAATACAACTAAATCACTCTTGTAAATATTTAATATCATGGCCTTTCTTTTTGCCTTTTAACAAATCACTATCAGAGCTGAGCACATAGTAGAAAACACATTTTTTTATTCTATCCTGGAAAAAAAAGCTTAGTGCTCATGCATTTTATCTATCCAGTTCTCCAAATGACTTTGACACTTGAGAGCCCTTGTGATCCACACAGTCTGAAGGAAGGCAATTTTGTGACAATTTAAGAGCTGATTTCATGCACTGATCAGCACCCCCCAAAGTTGCCTCATGGAATAGTACTAAACTTAACCCATCAGATACATGGCTAACACCGAAGGAGAAACCACATTTTTAAAAGAAAACAAATGATACCGACAAAGACAAACAGATTCTTACTTGAGAAAAAAAAATTGTTTTTTCTTTTTAGTTTAAAATAAATTATAACTAAAATTACTAAACTATTCTTAAAGGAAGAAAGGAAGTGGAAAATTATTAAGTAACAGTTTGAAAATTAGTTCCAACTGGATTTCATCACAGGCATATACTCTGTTATAAACTGTCAACATGGGAACAGTAAAAAGAAAAAAGCGTATAGAAGTTTTTTTAAGTCAACTGGTGTCACCATCTGACTTCAGCCAAGATGAAGCAGTCGACAGGGCAAGTCCTTAAGTGGTGTAAGGCATTATAAAATCCTGAAAGACAGAGAAATTTACTGACAACTTCAAAGACGGGTTGCATCAGTTCTTAGGACAGTCAAATAATTTAAGAGACGACCTTGCTTAGTATGGGTGTGCTCTGATCAGGGTCTTCCTTGCATAGCACCATTGGTTATAATCTCAGCAGCCAGTGCAGGGTCTGTAACAAACGCCACTCGTGCACAAAGATGACTAGGACACCTTGGTGGCCTCTTAGATGTTACTTCATGGGAGGGGAAAGAAAACAGCTCTAGGAGTCAGGTCTGGCCAATCCCAACAGCAGCATGAACTATCGGTAGAGCAACAAACATAGCACTTATGCCTTCTCAGCATGTTTTGTCATTCACAAAATTACAGTAGGATGGACTATAGGAATTTTAAGTCTCCTTTCAACTCTGAAATTATATGCTTCTAAAATTTAGGGAAATAAATCAGCTTAAAAAAAAAAAAAAAGGTGCCAGCTAAATGTTTTTGTTTTCTTTATCATTCAAATAGCTTTATCAAGTAACAAGGAAATCCCATAGCTCTATATGCACAGAAACGAACAAGCACGTCCACTGAAGATTTAAAGAACAATCAGTCTTTAACAAGATTACTTTTTTTTCCCTATTACAGGAAGTTCTGAAGGAAGAAGCCAAAGGTTTCCTTTTGCAATGGAGTTGCCCAAGGATCTCCTACCAAAAGTAGAATACTATCAAGGGTAGGATTGGAGCTGTCCATGGTACTGAATCAAATCCCTTATGATTATATAGTAGAAGTGACAAATAGAATCAAAGGCTTAGATCTGATAGAATGCCTGAAGAACTATGGAAGGAGGTTCATGACATTGTACAGGAGGCAGTGATCAAGACCATCCCCAAAAAAAGGAATGAAAAAAGGCAAAACGGTTGTCTGACAAGGCCTTTCAAATAGCTGAGAAAAGAAGAGAAGCATAAGGCAAAGAGGCAAGATATACCCACTTGAATGCAGAGTTCCAAAGAATAGCCAGGAGAAATAAGAAAGCCTTCCTCAACAATCAAGGCAAAGAAATAGAGGGAAAAAATAGACTGGGAAAGACTAGAGATCTCTTCAAGAAAATTACAGATACCAAGGGAACATTTCATGCAAAGACAGGTGCAATAAGACATAAAAGGTCTGCTATGGACCTAACAGAAGCAGAAGATATTAAGAAGAGGTGGCAAGAATACACAGAAGAACTGTACAAAAAAGACCTTCATGAAACAGATAATCACAATGGTGTGATCACTCTCCTAGAGCCAGACATCCTGGAATGCAAAGTCAAGTGGGCCTTAGGAAATATCACTATAAACAAAGCTAGTGGAGGTGATGGAATTCCAGGTGAGCTATTTCAAATCCTAAAAGATGATGCTGTGAAAGTGCTGCACTCAATATGCCAGAAAATTTGGAAAATTCAGCAGTGGCCACAAGACTGGAAAAGATCAGTTTTCATTCCAACCCCAAAGAAGGGCAATGCCAAAGAACATTCAAACTACCATACAATTGCACTCATTTCACATGCAAGCTAAGTAATGCTCAAAATTCTCCAAGCCAGGCTTCAACAGTACATGAACTGTGAAATTCCACATGTTCAAGCTGGTTTTAGAAAAGGCAGAGGAACCAGATCAAATTGCCAACATCCATTGGATCATGGAAAAAGCAAGAGAGTTCCAGAAAAACATCTGCTTCTGCTTTATTGACTATGCCAAAGCCTTTGACTATGTGGATCACAATAAACTGTGGAAAATTCTGAAAGAGATGGGAATACCAGACCACCTGATCTGCCTCTTGAGAAATCTGTATGCAGGTCAGGAAGCAACAGTTAGAACTGGTCATGGAACAACAGACTGGTTCCAAATAGGAAAAGGAGTACATCAAGGCTGTATATTGTCACCCTGCTTATTTAACTTATATGCAGAGTACATCATGAGAAATGCTGGACTGGATGAAGCACAAGCTGGAATCAAGATTGCCAGGAGAAATATCAATAACCTCAGATATGCAGATGACACTACCCTTATGGAAGAAAGCGAAGAAGAACTAAAAAGCCTTTTGATGAAAGTGAAAGAGGAGAATGAAAAAACTGACTTAAAACTCTGCATTCAGGAAACTAAGATCACGGCATCCAGTCCCATCACTTCATGGCAAATAGATGGGGATACAATGGAAACAGTGACAGACTTTATTTTGGGGGGGCTCCAAAATCACTGCAGATGGTGACTGCAGCCATGAAATCAAAAAACACTTGCTCCTTGGAAGAAAAGTTATGATCAACCTAGACATCATATTAAAAAGCAAAGACATTACTTTACCAACAAAGGTCGGTCTAGTCAAGGCTATGGTTTTTCCAGTAGTCAGGTAAGGATGTGAGATTTGGACTATCAAGACAGCTGTGCTGAAGAATTAATGCTTTGGAACTGTGATGTTGGAGAAGACTCTTGAGAATCCCATGGACTGCAAGGAGATCAAACCAGTCAATCCTAAAGGAAATCAGTACTGAATATTCATTGGAAGGACAGATGTTGAAGCTGAAACTCCAATACTTTGACCACGTGATGTGAAGAACTGACTCACTTGAAAAGACCCTGATGCTAGCAAAGATTGAAGGCAGGAGAAGGGGATGACAGAGGATGAGATGGTTGGATGGCATCACCGACGCAATGGACATGAGTTTGAGTAAGGTCTAGGAGTTTATGATGGACAGGGAGGCCTGGCATGCTACAGTCCATAGGGTCGCAAGGATTTGGGCACGACTGAGCAACTGAACTGAACTGAACTGAAGGTCCTGATCTCTGCTAAGCATTTTCAGTTCACTGATTCCTAGTGCCCATTCAACAAATGCTGAGTCATTTCCACTCTGAGGCAGGCACTGTTATAGGCACTGAATAAGCTATGATGAACACCACAGATACTGCTCCTGATTTTGTGGAGCTTGTATTTATTCTCACTACTAATTCCTTAACATAGTCCATTTTAATTTGCACAGCACTTTTACTTTCATAATATCAATTACTAACCAGAACAAACCTACCAAGTCGGCATTTTACAGGTAAAGGTTAGAAGATCAAAAAGATTAATTTTTCAAGGTTCCCAGATCCTTGGTGATACTAACAAGATTATTTATGATGATAACTAATGTTTATGATAACAAATATTTACTTATGTTAGATCCAAACTCTAGTATAAGCCTTTTCTATACATTGTCTTAATGCCCTCCCAAGTAGGTAATATCATTGTTTCCATTTTACTTATTAGGGTATGAGGCTTGATGAATTTATATAACGTAAGTGTCAAGCACTAACATCGGTGCTTTAATCTACCACATTTTCTTCCTCAGCACCCTGATCGAGGTCTCCTCACAGTTACCTCAATGCTCTTTATGCTCCATAGTGCTGGCATGTGTTAGAATTATTCACACCTGATTATTTGGTGTGGCTTAATTGCCACATGGATCAAGTAGTTTAAAACTGGGAATCTCACTTATAACAGTTTTGGCCAATGCATCTGCAGAGGCCCATTACTGGTCACTTGGGGAAATGGAGAGTATGAATGGCTCACCAAACTACACCCCCATGGCCAGATTAAGAGCCCCAGGCAAACGGTCTATTACAGATGGGTCAGTGGCAGCCACTTCATAATGAACAGATAGCACATAAACAGGACAAGGTCCTCAGCCTTGCAGTGAGTGAGCCACAGGATCCGCAGCTGAGCCAATGATTTCCAAATAAAATACAAGTCATTCTTACCAGAAAGAATTTCTTTCACTTACATGTTCACTGTCTGGAAGAAAAAAAAAAAAGCTATCACTAGGCAAACCCTCAGAGACATAAGATGAAGGACTCCAGCTATACAGTAGAGAGATAACCACAGTGACTGCTAACCTGCTCCAAATTTCAAAGCAAATAAGACTTAAAGTTTCTAGAAATTTTCCCATCTTCTGCTGAGACCAGCTCTTCCCAGAGTGAAGCAACCCATTATCAGAAGCATTGCTTACACACACTATATGGATACCCATTTGAGTACTTAGGTAATACAAGCTGAGAGTACTTTAACAAGACTACTGTTTTTAAAACTGTAGTTGTTTTAAGATCTGTGTTATGCATTTTACCAGGAAACTATTTTTTCTATTGAAGCTAACCCATCCAAAAAACTATTCCAAATCCATATAGAAAGTGTAGTTTAAAAGGATTTGGGGGTGAAGGAAATCCAAAAGCCTCTTTCAAAATTTAGACACATTAAGGTTTTTAATTTTCGACTCAGAAGGGACTTTCCCAAAGTTTCTCAGCTGCAAATTGGGTTTAATTCTAGCTATCCTCATCCAAAATGTAAATTACAAAAAAGGATTTCATATCTAATAAATTTGGGTAACTTTGAAAACTACATTTCCTTTCATAGAGATTCAAATTTTGAATTGTCATAACAAAGACTCTGAGAAGTCCTAAAGTCAAAACCCTGCTTAACTTTGTTTTAAACCTGTGTTTTGAGAATTTATTTTTCCCATACCTTTTTTTTTTTCCTTGAAACACCATTGGCACTTCTCAAAATTCTTTTGGCAAATGGCAATCTGGATGAACAGACTATATAATACCAAGATCTTGAAAGAACAAAATTTCCGCCAGTTCACACACACTTGGGTTTTCCTTGGGGCTATTTTGAAGCCAGGTATTTAGTTTTAAAGAAATATAACATTTTAAAACATCTCTAGTTCCTTCAGACTTAAACAATAAGCAAATGGTTAGTACTGACTGAGTTCCACAGTTCTCCAACCAAATGTGTAAAATGCTAGTCACTATAGATATATTGTTTTCCAGGTGGCTCAGTGGTAAAGAGTCTGCTGCTAACGCTGCAGATACAGGTTTGATCCCTAGTTCAATAAGTTCCCTGGAGAAGGAAATAGCAACCCTCTCCAATATTCTTGCCTGAAAAATCCCATGGACAGAGAAGCCTGGTGGGCTGGTCATCCACAGGGTTGCAGAAGAGTCCGACACAACTTAGTGACAAAAATACAACATAGATATATTAGACTATGAAACTCACATTATCAGTTCATGTTCAGAAGTGTCACCAATAATTCAAGAATGTGTTTTTTCAATGATATTTTAAGCTACTTACTGATTCTTAACAGCAACAAGCAGCAACTGGTCATAGTAATACACTAAGTTCAGTTTAAATATTTCAAGAAAATGGGTTGAGAGATTTTTCCGACCTTTGATACACCTTTCATTTTGTTTGGGGAGAAGTGTAACACAGACACACACACTAGTACTTGAGGATTGAGATTTATTTTTGGATAGTATCAAGCCAAAGTACTGACTCGCATTTCAA
Source organism: Tragelaphus eurycerus (assembly GCA_935064755.1). Classification (NCBI taxonomy): domain Eukaryota; kingdom Metazoa; phylum Chordata; class Mammalia; order Artiodactyla; family Bovidae; genus Tragelaphus; species Tragelaphus eurycerus. The sequence continues at coordinate 35,577,063 of CAKXYN010000008.1, read as the reverse complement.
GAATGGATCTGCCGGCATTTGCAAGAAACAGTCATTAGCTTATCTTTAAGTAAATATTTTGATTGTCAGACAGCTCACTGCAAACAAGGTTCTTTTCCAAACACTCGCTCCTGATGCATCCAAGCCCACTTGCACATCATTCATTCAGGAATCTGCGTCTGTGCTAAAATATAAAATCATCCTAAGGAAGTCCAAGTACAGACAAAAAGCATGTTGTGCAGGCTTTTCATTTAAAAGGGCTCCCGAGCTTGTGGGACCTGGTTCTCTTTCAGTTCTCTGTTCTTTGCTGTGCCACATTACCATAAAGCTGAGGAAATGAGCTATTACACACCATCATCCCTCCTAACGGCTATCACAGAAAATCATACACTCACAAAACAGCATTAATTGTCAGAATTAGCAACCATTTAAAAGGCAGCTGTTCTTTCGCTCTTAAATAGGCTCCAAATTTCAGATCTCTCTCCCTGTATTGGCTGCTATTACACGCTTATACATGCACACATACATAGGCACACACAATGGATTCTTAGACAAATGAATTTTTTTAATGCCCTATATTCAAAGGATCCAAGAAAATATTGTTTACTCAGTGACATTTTCCACACCAGTGCTTGCCATTATTGGTCCAACTAGCTGGAAAGCTTCCAACCTGCACGGAAGCATTTGTCACAGCTCCAGGTAAAAGGAACTGTTCCGTGCAGCATGGGGGCAGAAAAAAAGAGCAGTATCTCTTTAAGAGTCAACAGTAAATTAACTTGCCCAAAAGAGTGAAATAATTAGCAGTTAGTAGCTTATTAAAAGGGTGGCAAAGGCCAAGCTGCCATCTGGGATCTCCAGTTTCTTGTGATTGTTATTATGTCAGGATGGGTAAGTTGCATTAGCTTTCATGTCACCGCGCCTGCCCTTACTTTATATGTAAATTTTAATGAAAGATGTGGCGCTTCTAAAAATCAGACGTCCATCAAAAAGTGCTATTAGTCTGGCTCTTTACAAAGCATATGGTCTTTTCTACCTCTGCTGTTCTATTCACCACTAAATGCCTTAGGAAAAAAGAGAAAAACCCCAATGATATCAATTAGATATTCTCTTTGTGCAGAGGGAAACCTGCGTATCATCAAAAACAGGGCAAAGCTCCACCTCACCAGAGGAAAGCGTTTCTGCCTCTATTTACACACAGTGAAAACCACAATACCTCCTTGTCTTGCAAGGTTAACCCTTGTTAATGGAAATTAAAGCAACCTGGAGACTGCCTGCTGATTACTACACGGATACATAGTTTTTTGAAGGGAGTAAGGAGTTTGGAGTTTCAGGAATACAATGTCAAAGAAAATATGAAGAGATAGAAAGAGGGAGGAAAAAAAAGTCACAAAAGTAATAAAAAAAGAATAGGTACAAAATTGGTATGGGAAGGGTTCAGGATGGGGAACACATGTATACTTGTGGCGGATTCATCTTGATGTATGGCAAAAGCCATACAATATTGTAAAGTTAAGCAAAATAAAATTAAAAAAAAATAAAGGGAGTAAGGAGAATAAAATTTATTCATTAAAAATAAGTGATAGAAAGTGGTAGGATAGAAACTTATGGGATGATGGACACATTGTATATCTCAGTCTAGACAGTATTTATATGCGTGCATATATATATGTGTGTGTGTGTGTGTGTCAAAAATACTTAAGCTCTATGCTTAAGAGCATGAATTTCATATGTTTTATTTACACTGTGTATTCCATCATCCAATAAAGATAAATAAATGAATGAAAAACTCCAACTTTTTCATATACAAAGCAACTTCTCTTTTCTGATTCTGAGTAAAGGGTGGATGAGCTAACTGAGTTGTTACCTGATGGTTTCCCTTTAAGATAAACAAACAAAATTATTTTAAGACTACATATATAACACATTGAAAGAATTTACTCAAGGCTTTAGAAGGAGAGGTGGTTGCTACACTTGAAAACCATTTTCTAACTCTGTTGACTATTAGCAAGATATCAGAAGGCAGGGCTCATATTTCCTTGGTCAGCCTTATGTATTTAATAGCTGGCACTTGACCTGGCCCATTGTTGGCACTCTATCTTTGTGGAATGCTGAAAAACCACTGCTTTTCAAATGTTAAAGTAGACCATCTACTAAATTCAGATGCATATGACACTGGAATAAATTATTTTTAGAATTCTACAAATAAAAGCTATATATAATAAACCTATTAGTAAAATATTTGGACCAATTATACTTACACCTGGATGTACATACACTGCTCTGCACACCTGAAAAATAGACCATGGCATATACAAGCCTAAGCACATAAGGAAATGCTTGAATTCTTTATAAATGAGATGAGTCATAAAAATAATAAGTTCAAAAAAAACATCCTGTAGATATGATCAAAGTTAGGCTTATAGGTTTTTATGTGTATACACACAGATTTTCAGCTGAAAATTCTATGCCATCTAAGATGAACCAACTTGCCTTGATAAGCAGAAGTCTATACAAGTATGTAGCTCACCATTCATCTTTAAGGAGAAAGTGTTTTATGATATATACACAGATACAAAATCTATGCATAAACACTAAATCCAAACTGATAATTGAGAAGGAAGAAATAGAAATGTTGATTAGAAATCTAGAGAAATATTTTCCTTTACATGTAATGCCAACTGGAGTTGAAGCATTTCATTAATCCATTGTACAGTTTATTAATAAATCTGTTCACATTTATCCATTTAAAAAAATCCTCCAAATAACAACTGCTCTTAAAAAATTCTTCAATGTCCAATGAAAATTTCTAAACAGGGAAGGAGGGAAAAGGCCCTCTTCATAGTTTAAAGTACCATTTTAGACATCACTGTCAAAAACACAGAGTTGCTAAAATCAGGCAATTTTATTTCTTGTGTTTAAAATAAATCTACTTTTCCCCTGAAGACTTTCAAAACATTAGAAGAAGAGAAAAAAAAAAGCATGAAAAGAAAGCTTCTTTTAAAAACAAAGTGATGTTATTCATTGTCAAGAGGACAAATCAGTGGTGGATGAGAAACAGATGAGGCAAGAGATGGAAATATAATATTGCCCCTATTTTATTATAATTAGATATTTATAGAGCACAGATGAGTTTATTTTCATAATTAGTAGCGGACGTTGCATTTACTAATTTGCATAAACAGTTGGCTATCAACACAGTAACTTACTTGCAGGGCTCCTGAGCCCGAGCAGGAACAAGAAGGGCCTCAGCTCCTGAGACCAGCTTTTTAAATGATATTACCAGCAAAATATAATCTACATGAAACCATGTTCAAGTTCATGTAGCTTGATTATCTCTTTCCAGTCTGGCCAGTTTTGATTAGTTCAGCATTAAAAGGCCAATGATCAAATCCACAGGGAAAAATACACGTAAATAAATTGGAAGGGATCTCTAAATTCTGATAGATTAAAGTAAATCTTAAGGTCAACACCACCTAGTTTAGTAGATAAGAAGCTCTGTAGAGAAAGAGGAAAAGGGAATAAAATACCCTACAGTCACTCTTACTATTTACAAATTGTGCTGGTTCTTGGCAATCGCTGAAGGTGTCAGTGACACACTTTTCTTGGTCATTCTTGGCATTCTCCATACCCTCCCTACCCATGCCCACTCCACTCTACAAAACCAACTTCCCCCAAAATGGATCAGGCTCCCTGGCAGCAGTGTTAAGGGTAGGATTTATTCCTGGTGCCCTGACCACTGCTATGGGCTAAGAGAAAATTAATCAAGCATGCTGGCTAGACACCTCCCACTACTGATGATCAGGAAAACACTTCAAAGGAATATTTTACTTCTCTTTTCCCCTTATGTCAAAGGTCAAAACCAAGTCAAAGGTTTTGCACATGTGAATGTACATGTGTAGGCATACACACCTCTATATACACAGAGAGAAGATGCCATGAGCTGACATTTTTATAAAATCTACTCTGGCTTATCCTGAGGCTCCGGTGACAGTGGGCACGCATTCTTGCATAGCAGCAATCAGCTGGAGGGGAATAAAGACTTGACAGGATTTGTGGTTGCCAGTTTGCCGCAATGCCCACCACTCTCTCCTGTTCATCTTACACTAGGACTTTCCATACCATACAATCTGCTCCTTGATAATACCTGTCAAGCCCCTGTAAGCATTTTAATCTACTACACCTATTCCAAGTTCAGTTTCAAGGGAAAGTGTTTGGCAATCGGACCCAGGATAGGCAATCCCCAAACTAAAAAGTAAAGGGGGATAGAGGCCAAAACACACTCTAAACATTTAAACAAAGGCAGTCAAAATCAAGTCCAAAAAGTTGACCAAGGTTGCTGAAGAACTCCTTCCATCAGCTACTTCTAGTTAAAAGTCACGTTTGCTTTTGGCCCAGTGCAGCCCAGTAACCTTCTGAATGTGGTGAATATTGTTATGGCCTAAACATCCTGCTCAGCTTTGTAGATTTAACTTCATAGTTCTTTCCACTACACGTTCACTGCTTCATCACTCAGTTTTAAAACAATGACAAAATCTGAGGCATTCTTTTCTCTTATAAACTCCTGAGAAAAAGTCCAAAGACCTCTCCCACATTTATTCTGATGCCCGTTGCACACACAGGGCCAAGAGATGGCCTGGGTGAGGAGGGACCTAGACTCAGAAGGTCTGGCCTCACTCTATGACCCGCCGGGGCTCCTTTGCTCTGTTGGTGGGGTAAAAGGGTAATGAAAAGGGCCATGGTTCTGTCCACAGCTCTGGACACAGTACTAAGCTGCCTTCAGTATGGGTACACGGTTCTTTCGGGATGGGATAACTGACTCACATTAAGTTTGATTTAGGGCAGGTACTTCGTAACAGAAACACAAAGTCTGGAGGACCTAGGAAGCTTGAGCTTTAACAGGAGATAGGGGGAGAAGGGTGATCCGAGGCCATTCAGAAGAAAGACCAGAGCTTGAATGAAAGCCTGAGGCAGGAAACCATAGTGTGGATTCAGGCAGAGTGAGCTGTTGACTTTAGGAGACAGGGGGCCGGGCAGGGGTGGGAGCAGAGTGGGCTATGTTATTGTGGAAAATAAAGCTGGGAAGGCACGTTGACAATTTAACAACATGAATCCACCAAAAGCTTCTGAGCAGATGAGCTACATGATCCGATTTAATTTTAATTTTGCTTTATTTTCACTTTTAGGAAGATGATGGACAGCAGGATAAGAGGGATTAGAGATTTTGAGTCTGTTCACGGTATAACCTCCCAGGCTGGACCCATCTGGACATTAAAAAATGAATATGTTTGTCTTCAACATACTTGTGATCTAGTAGAGTGTAGTAGTCCAATTTCCAAATAAGTTTAGTGTGAGATATTAGAAAGATACATGGAAGGGGAGCTCATATCTAAACATAGCTTAGCGTATCTAAGTATGCAGAGCATTCGTAACATCAACTGGAAATAAAATCTAGGTATGATTTCAATGGGCAGAAACAGGAGAGGAGGAGCTCTTATAGAGGAGAGGGAAAAATAAGTAAAACTAAGAGACAAGGAAAGGTCCAGTAAGATTACTTCGTACACTATATTTGGTAATTTTGCATCAAAGACTAGCAGGTTAAAGGTAAACAAGGCCATACCAGGGATGGCTTTGAAAATGAGATAGTTAATCCTGAACTCCATATGGAGGACAGCAGAACTTGAGCAGTTCTCAGGTACTGGACAGACTGGGGGAGAACAAAGACTAATTAGGTTAGGGCAACAATCCAATAAGGGCTAGCTGGGAACCGAGCTAGTGTGTCAAACAAAGATGCAAGAGACATTCTGAAAAAGAATCTCAAAAACTCTCTTAACATCAGCTGGCAATAAGAAAGTTCAAGAAGGGAAAAAAAAAAAGCAATTGCTGTGTTCAAGCCCAGGTGATAAGGAAGATGGGGAAACCATTAACAAAATTAGAGAATCTGGTTTGTGGCCAGATGGTGCCAAGGTTGACTTGAAATATTCAGTTGACAGGACATTTCTGTGGACACACGTTACGGAGAATGAACACAAAGTGGCCAGTTGGAACCAGGGAGGTAGCTGAGAGGCATATCCATGGAGGTCATCCTTGGATCAAAGAGAAGCCATATAAAGCAGTGGCTAGGTACTCAGATTCTGAGTTTCACTGCCACTTACAGCCATCTGACTTAAGTTATTTAGCTCTCTGAGCCTTGTTCTACTTGCCCATATAGCTAGGATAACCATCAGCTACCTCATAAGACAGTTGCAAGGATTTACTGTGGAAAAGGGTCTAAAGCTCTAGGCACAATGTCTGGCCACATAGGAAATGATCAGTGTTAGCAGCAGGGGCCAGAGAAGGATCAGTTCAGTCCAGTTCAGTCGCTCAGTCGTGTCCGACTCTTTGCAACCTCATGGACTGCAGCACGCCAGGCCTCCCTGTCCATCACCAACTCCGGGAGCTTACTCAAACTCATGTCCATTGAGTCAGTGATGCCATCCAACCATCTCATCCTCTGTTGTCCCCTTCTCCTCCCACCTTCAATCTAGAGAAAGATACCCATGTGCAAAATCTAAAAACACTAAAGACATCTATCTCATGGGATGTTTTAGAGCAGTGGTCCCCAACCTCTTCAGCACCAGGGGGCAGGTATCATGGAAGACAATGCTTCCACAGACTGTGCAGGGGTTTGGGATAATCCAAGTGCATCACATTTATTATACACTTTATTTCTATTACTGCGATATCGGTTCCACCTCAGATCATCAGGCATTAGATCCCAGAGGCTGGGGACCCCTGTTTTAGGCAATTAGGCAAAGCAAAGGAGAGAGGCCTAGGGGTTGGACACAGGACCACATGTTTCATAAAGGTTGTGTCCTGGGCACAGAGTGCTGACTTTGACTGTGAAGAGATCACCAGAAGCCTCTGGCTGAATACAGTAAGTAGAGAAGTGGAGGGGGTGGCTAGATATACCTTTTCAATCATTATTCCTCTTCCTTGTGCCCCTCTCCCACCTCCTTAAGCTTATAAGAGGGTAAGGTTCCCCATAGCAGATTTCTGAAACTGAATCCACCTGTGATTAGCAGAAAAGAAATAGGCAACCAACCAATCCCAAAGCGAAAGGACTGAACTGCTTCCAAGGTAACCATACGTAACTTTTAAAAAATCCAGAGAGGCATGAAATTCAAATGAGATGGCCAGTTCACAGACTAGTCATCAAATTAACATTTTCAGTATCTTGTCAGCCCCATCTTTCTGCAACATCCTCATGCCGGAACTCCCATTCCCTACTTCTGTTATTTGCCAATCTTTATAGGAAGCAGTGGCACATGCCTGCAGAGAGATAGGGGCTGGAGAGTCAGGAAGGGAAAGAGGAGAACTGAATGCAAATACATATTTATAATTTATCAATTACCCTCTTCCTTCAGTTCTGAACAGCTAATCCAATTTGAGCTGGTGAGCTAGGTTCTCTGGGCTCAGGTCTCTGACAGCTTTGATTAGGAATGGATAAGTGAACTGTGGTACCCAAAGGTGTGAAGCAGTGAAAGCCATGTCAGAGCATCGGAGAGAGTGCACCGACTCAGTGCCCCTCCCTTTCCCAGCTTACCCCGCAAAAGGTGGACCTGCTAAGTTAAAATCCAGCGTTGTCTCTCCACTTTCTCCTTATGACATAATGGATTATCGTTGGATCCACTGTCCATGGATTCCTACGTTCTTCCACACCCCTAGTCCCACCATTCTTAGCTTATCATACTGAATCAGAAAACTTTTATTCCCCCCAAAATACAGGAGATACAACACAGAAGATAAAAGAGCCACAGATATTACCCAAATCTCAAATTTTATACAATTTCCAGTCATTCACCAATCCCTTCCCCATTCTCATCTATCACCCTGAATTCAGTTATTGCCAGGTCATGGAAATATTGGCAGGTCATTTTGCATCTTTCCTGTACCCTCAATATGTTTACTAGAGGGGATCTTAGAATACCCTAAGTTAAGTAAAACATATCTTCCCCACAGCGCACAAGCACATTCAGACAGAAACAGCACACCATAATGGGAAGGCTCATTCTGGATTTAGAGGAAGGCAGGCCAACTCAGAGCAATCCCCAACCATCAACCATGAAATACCTTGAAGGAAGAGGAGAGCCCTAGATTATTTTAAGTTGTTGTTTAAAACACCATTATAATCTGGACTGTATTCATAAGAATCAACAATTTCCCAGGGATATATGAATATTTCAGAAGGCAAATTGATAGTTATAATGATAAAAATAAAACGATCTCTACCTTTACTTCTACCTACAGAAATGAAGGTCCAGTTAAGTAGAGGAAGCATGGTGTTCACCATGGAGGCGGCAAGAGAGAGAAAGAGAGAGCAGGGAGAGTAAAACATCAGCATGCTGCAGACACACAAAGAAATGCAACACACATAACAAAACCCACAACAGTAATGGCAACAGCAATACAACCTTGAGAAGGCAGCACAAGACAAATGCACAATGTGAAGTTTAAACAGTGCAACCAACACGTGTTTAAGCTTTTTCCCGTTAGCCTCTTTTCAAGTCCCATCCTTAGAAACATGACCGAGACTGCATGCAGCAGCAGGGGAAGGCAATGGCACCCCACCCCAGTACTTTTGCCGGGAAAATCCCATGGACAGAGGATCCTGGTGGGGGCCAGTCCATGGGGTCGCTAAGAGTCGGACACGACTGAGCGACTTCACTTTGACTTTTCACTTTCATGCATTGGAGAAGGAAATGGCAACCCACTCCAGTGTTCTTGCCTGGAGAATCCCAGGGACGGGGGAACCTGGTGAGCTTCCGTCTATGGGGTCGCACAGAGTCGGACACGACTGAAGCGACTTAGCAGCAGCAGCAGCAGCATGCAGCAGCACTGCGTAGCCTCACGTGTGTGAAATTGTATGCACTTAGCCAGACTAAAACTGTTTAGGCCAAGCTTCAGAGAAGCGAATCCTCCTATATCTTCTCAATGTTAATATGAGTCATGAGGATCCAGAGTGTAACGTACATGTACAGGTGGTACACACACAACATACACAAGTATTTCCACATATATTTATAGGGATCAAAAAAAAAAAAAAAATTCCGGAGATTCAGTGAGAACCAGACAGAATTCTCTTTCTTTCATGTTGAAGAAATAAGGAAAAGGAAGGGAGGTAATCATCATAAGGGCAAGAATGGACAAGGGGTGGGAAATGAAAAAGAATGAGAGGGGGAGGGATGGGGTCAAAGGACCTTCTTAAAAAACTTAAACTGAAAGATTGCACCTTAAAATCTTAGTGGCACTGACCACCCGGAAGAATTCCGCATCCTTTCTTGAAAACCTTTCTTAAGAGGGATTCACAATACCCGTGTTTGTCACTATGTCATTGCCTAAAGACTCTTCTTCTAGAAGTTTCCTGACTTACCCCTGCCCCCCAGAGCACGCATCCATGGGTGTGTCTGAATTCTCTACTCTTAAATGCATCAATGCTGGGCAAGAAGCTGAATAGTAGGGAAAAGTGGGGAAGGTACACACTAGAGGTTCTCCAGATACTTTTCACACCAGGGTTGGAATTTAGCCCTCCAAAATGCCCATGCTGCATCAGCAGGTTGAAATAAGTCAGGATTAAAGAGGTCGCCACCAGCCTGTCTCATCAACCTAGACTCTACCCTATGACATCAGCCGTATGAATACCCTCAGACCTCCAAGCCACTAGAAAAGCTAGAACTCTTAAAGGGCAGCTGGGAGGACGAAACGAGAAAATGTAGAAGCATCTTCTCATCAGAACTCTGAGAGCCTGCTTTTTCTGGTGGAACCTGTTATCAAAGTGGGGCCGCCGAATTCTAGCATTCCTAGAGCATGGGTCATCACACTCTGTAGAGACATACGTAACTCTCTCAAACTATCCGGATACACTTGGTCAACATAAAGAGCGCTCCTTGCTCATACACACCTCATGGCAACCTGCTGTGGGGAGACAGCGTCCCTCACTCACCTATGAGAATGGAGAAGCTTCACCCCAGCCTCTTGCTGGAGAATTCAACTGACCCCCTCTAGCTCTGTTCCTTGACATCTGCTCTGTACGAGATCGTGTCTTCACTGAAAAGTCCAATATCCACATCATGGGTCATGGCTCAGGTCTAGAGGATACAGTTTTATTGGGAAAGTGTGCTTCCTTCTGCCCTGCCTTATCAAGTCAGAAATGCCCTCAACTGTCCACCTTGGCAGCTACCTGGACAAAACTTCCCTCAGACCTGGGTGGTTCCTTGATCTGATCATATACTCCTTTTTATGGCAACACTGTCTGATGAATCCTGTGTAAGAAAATCGTGGTGTCTGGGACAGGGCAATTGCCCTTCAGTGCCGCCCCACCCTCCTCAAAAGATCAAGGAAAACAGCAGAACATGGAAATACACCTCCTCCCCTTCTCTTTGGTCCTTGAACAAAGACACTGAGTCCCATGTGTATTTTGAAAAGAAATAGACAAGAGAAATTAAAGTACAGTCTTTCAGTGTCAGGGCCAGGCCAGGTAAACCAATCTTGCAATCACCCCAAAATGCAGAAGAAACACAATAGTAGCAATTGAACAGTGACGAAAAAGACAATTTTAAGTAGGCTCAGTTCTTGAATCCTGATTTAGGCTGATAATATGGAAAATTTTTATTTAGGAGAAAAAGGCTTCATTCACGGCCCACCCTGTGCTTAGCTGAGCTGAATTTCCTGCACAGTTCATTCCCTGCATAATTGAATATTTTAGGTTGCAGATGCGGAATTTACAGATCTTTATATGCAGTTTTCTTCAGGGTGTATAATGAGTTAGAACCCTGCCATCAGGACATTAGCATGTTCTTTCAGTGGTTTTGCTTTTATACAAAACTGAAAACAGTCAAATCCCCAAGGGCTTCCTTTGACCACTGGAGGTCGGGGCAGGGGGTGGGCGGGGGGAGGTAGTGGCTAGGGCTGAATGTCATTACAATGGGCAGCGGGATGGAGGGAAAGACAAAAATCAAACCTTTACTCAAGAGTGAAATTCAGAGAAGCCCAACGCCTCTCCCCCAAACTGGGGCCCCAGCATGAGGCTTAGGGAAGAAGTTAAACGCTCTGATGCTCTGAAATTAGCTTCATTCACCCCCATTATCGACACCGTCATGGCTTGTTTCATGCTTCTCTCTAGGAGGCAGCCCAGCAGGGCCAGCGCCCAGGATGACAAATGGGGGAGTGGAATGGAGAAGCCAAAGGGATGATGGGGGTGCAGGGGGAACCTCGATGCGATGGGAAAGGTGCCCCCCACCACCCCGCCCCCACTGCAGAGTGGCCCGCTCCCAGCCTGGCCCCTGGCAGGAGAGACAGGCAGCAAACGGCCTGCGGGGGATGATGCGGGCTCTCAGCGACCAGCCAGAGGCATGAAGGCAAGCAGTTCAGGCAGCTGCAGCACCATGAGTCCAGAGCACCTACCTTGTTCACTCATCATGAGGTGGGAGAGGCCTTGAAGGAGGGGGAGAGGAGAGGGAAAGGAGAAAAGAAAGAAGACAAAGTTAGAACCCCACATGGAAGGCTATTGCCTCTTAATGCCTGAGCAGGAGTGGCGGGGGGTGTCCACATGTACGCAAGAGCATGCAACGAGCCCTGAGATGCAGGGCAGGGTGTCCAGGGCCATCCAGTTCAAGGACAGTCTTTTGTTTGCCCAACCTGCGGGCCACATCGCCACTGATCTATGCAATAGGTAGGAATTGAGACAAATCTATGAGACATTAGGTCCCTTGGGAAAGAGACTCCAGATGTGGGCAAAGTAGGTTTCTTTCCTTCAAATAGCTTGCAACAGTATTTCATACGTAATCACTGTAGAAACTTTGGAAAAATCAGAAGAGAAAGAAATCAGTTGTAATCTCGCATCCAGAATTTACCTTCCAACACTGTCCACCCTAGATACAGTAGTCTTTTCTACAAAAATTGAACCACACTGAACATACCACATGGGTGTCTGCTTTCAAGAGTTAGACGGCTTGAAACATCTCCATATGATCCTGGCCTTTGCCCAATGATGACCACATCCCCTTCCCTCCAGCACCAACTTTTCCTAGAAAGTCCCTCATGTTTGATCACAGAGGCCTAGCCGGGCACTGAAAGGATTAAAGAAGGTACACAAAGTCCCAATAAATAGCACAACCTCTCACTATGTTCTTACGGAGTCAAACAAGGCTCTTAAGAACTCATTACTTCAAGGGAGGCATAAGCCCTGATAAACCTATTAAAAGAAAAGATTTCCAACCAGTAGCCAACTGTGCTGGCTATCTGCTCTTCCATTGCTTTTATTATTGCTGGAGATATTTGGAGATCCTTGCCCCAGAGTAAAATTCAGGGATATAGGGGATTAATAAAGGAGAAAAATCTCTAAAATATGGAAATCTCTCAATGTTTTTGGAGATTACTAGAGATTTAGAAAAGTAATCAGAGGCGAAATATGGGTCAAGCAACTGACTTTTTTTAAAGATCAATGATATATTAAATACATAGATACACCATGTACCATAAATGTCATGGAGGCATTTTTTCAACAAATTTCATTAAACTGTAGTCATATTTTAAATGCACATTTCTGACATTCATTTCTCAAGGCCTGGCATATTAGTACTCATGGAGGAATGGAATCATGCCAAAGCAAGTCATTCTCATGTTTTATTTAAAAAATTAACTATTGGTCATTTTGGGGAGGGGATAATAAGAAAGACGCATTGCAGGCAGATGCTTCACCGTCTGAGCCACCAGGGAAGCCATAATAAGAAAGAAGAAAGGGCACTAAATTTGATTAAGAAACCTCAGCAGAAGTGACTGTTCATAAAATGCCTGGAGTTTCTGGACCAAGCCAGAGCCTTCAGCATCCAAATCAAGCACACCAAGAGGGAGGGTCTGAGGCAGGCAGGTGGGGCATGTGGGAGGAGGAAGAGGAGAATAGGAGTGTGAATTCACAGGACAGTTGTCACCATTAAGAAATGAGAATAAGGAAGATCTAAAGAGATCCCTAAGGTAGGAGTTAAACATAAAAGGGCAATAGTACTATATTCGGAGAAGGCAATGGCACCCCACTCCAGTGTTCTTGCCTGGAGAATCCCAGGGACAGGGGAGCCTGGTGGGCTGCCGTCGCACAGAGTCGGACACGACTAAAGCAACTTAGCAGCAGCAACAGCAGCTGCAGTACTATATTATGCACTTGAAGTATAAATGCTAGAGAGTAGATCTTAAATGTCTTCACCATAAAAAAGAAATGGTAACTATGTGATGAAATGAAGGTGTTTGTAACATGTAAGTGTATCTAATTAACACAGTTTATATGTTAAGTTTACACAAAGTTATATGCCATCTCAATAAAGCCGAGGGATATTTTTTTTTTTATTATTCTGTTAAATGGTACTTTTTTTTTTTTACCATTTAAACCTTTTATTTTATATTGGAGTATAGCAGATTAACAATGTTAATAGACATCAGTGGACTGCAAAGGGATTCAGCCATACATATACATGCATCCACTGGGGAGATATTTTTTAAAAGAAAAGACCAATATTTTACACCTGTGACTGAAGAGGAACTGGGACGCTTGATAGCGAGAGGGTATTCAAAGCCCAGGAGAAACCCCTAGCGTTGGGCTCCCGTTTATGTACCATGTGGGCATTTTAAAGCAGTGTTTCCCAGAGCATGTTTCACTGACCACCTGCATTAACCACCTGGGGATACTTACTAACAGCGACGTTCCTGGACCCAACTCAACTCCGAATGAATTAGAATCTCAGGGAGGAGTTGGGGAAGGACCTGAATTTTGAGTAAGTGGCACTAGTGATTCTCATGCTCACTAGAACTTGCAAGCTACCCCTTTAGAGTGACACATAAATCAAATTTTGGTAAATTAAACTGTGATAAATGCAGTAAGAGGAACTGGATATTTAATGGAACCCTACGGTGGATCTATGTACTTATCAGGTTTTATTAAGCTACATATGTACTTGCAGTCTTGTGATTAAAATAAAATGTACATATTCTTCAACTTATAAAAAATCTGAACTAGAAATACTAGGCCAGGAATGTAAATCTGGGATCCTGATGTGTTGTAGGCAACAAAGCAAAGCAGACGGAAGCAAGTGTAAGAGGAAATAGCACAAGACAGGGGAGAAAACTGTAACCATAACGTGGTTTGAGTTTTATTTTGCTTTTTGAGAAGGAGAGTTTAATCCACTTTCATGAGCTTTTACATTAGTATCTCCTCTTATACAAATCTACCCCCGAAGACTGCAGAATTCAGAACTGGAAACCAGGAATTCCAGAGGGTCTAGGTCTATTATGAAATTCTGTTTCTCCCCTTCCTTCCACTCCCAGACACTCCTACTTGCTGTAAAAAGACCTCAAGTTCCCACCAAAAGTGAATGGAAGAAATGACAATCAAACGACTCCAGTACCTACTATATGTAAACACTGCATAAGGCAGTGAGACGCAACAAGTGTGATACACAGTTGCCAACCTCTAAGGGCTTAGAGTCTAATTGGGAAGCTGTGTGCATGCGTGTTTATATTTACACACACATACAAAGTCATATAAAGACATATATACACATGAGGTATCTGACAGTGAAGGATAGGGGTTAAGATCAAGGACCTCAGATTGGAGTGCCACCTTCGTTATTTTCTAGTTTGTGACACCAGGAAAGCTGCTATACATCTCTGTTCCTTGATTTCCCATCTGTAAAATTTGGATAATTACCATGCCAAATCCAAAGTCTGTTTTGAGGATTAAATAAATGAATGTGTGTAAAGCAGGGCCTGTATATGCTAAAGGCTACGTAAGAGTTACTGCTGTTCTTTTTAGGCTGTAAAAATATACTACATGAAGCCTAGTGCCTGACACATAGAAGGTGCTCAGTGTGTATCTTGTGAGTGAATAAGGAACGAATGATGGGTAATTGTTAAGTGTCAAACAACTGATTCAGACAATAAGATCCGTAAGGACTGTGAGGAGGGCCCTGGGTGTACAGCAAGAGTTTCTGGAGGAAAGTGGGATTTAAAATACATCTTGGAAGATGGTTGAGGACTGAGAGTGATGAAGGACATTCCTGGTAACACCACTAGCTCCCAAGACCACTAACTGCTTTTCTAAGGATTTTCCTGTCACCTTTCTGGAATACCCAGGACACTGCCAGGCATATGGTAGGTATGTAACAGATGCTGTAAAAATAACAATGAACACATATAAAGGGTTCACAGAAGGCAGAAGTGAAAGGTGATCTTAAGGACCATTGTATGAAGGCCTGGAGTTTCCAGGCTAAGGAGAAAGGACTTGATCTTGCAGCTGATGGGAGACACCGAGGGCTCAGGGGTGGGGAAAATGACTTTGGGGAAGATTGCATTTGCAATGGTGTGGACAGGATGGATTAGAGGGGAAAGAGACAGAGGCACAGAGATCTGTCATAGGCAGAGGGCCGAAATTAGTATCGAAGCAGCAGGAAGGAAAAGGGGAAAAGGATTCAACAGGCTTTGGGTGACCGATGAGATGCTTCAAGGGAGGAATGGATGGCAGACTGAGTGAGGTGCTGTCAGAGACAGGAAGGTGGGATGGAGTTGGGAGATGGATCTGGAATGAGGGTGATAATGAATTCTGTTTTAGGCATGACAAGCTGGAGAAACAGAAGAATCACTGAAGCAAAAAGTCTAAGGTGCATTTAACATTACAGGAATAAGGTCTGCAAGAGAGTCAGGACAAATGTAAAAGTGTATCATCTCCCCTTCTTGGAAGAGAAGGGTCTGTGCCCATATAAGTGAATGAAGCCTCAAATAAAAAGGGGCCAGAGCCCTGAGTCTTAACCTGGGAGGGATGGGGATTATTAAAGTATCCCGGAGTTTCTTTTTTTTTCATGCATATTCCAACATTAAAGTAAAATTTTACATTCAAAAAGAAAAAATGAACTATATGGCTTTCCAATATAGATACAGAAAAATAATGCTCAAAAAAAAAAAAGCCTTCACTGAGGATATAATTAACAAGGAAGGAAAAGCAATCTATGCTAGCTGTGTGATATGTGTGTGGCTGATGAGAAAAAGAGGAGGGGGCCTTCTTGTTAATCTCAGAGACGGAAGGTCAGCCGCAGCCCCTCAGACCACACATCCGGCCCTGGCACTGGCACCTGGCTGGACTTGGTGCCCAGCATTTAATCTGAGCCTGATATTCAAGGGATGCTGAAAGACAAGACACAGGCTGGAAAGGGGGCTCAGGGAAGCAAAGGAAAAACCACCACATGTGTCCAAAACAATCCCACCATCAGTTCTGGATTCCAACAGACCTTCAATAAAGCTTCCAAAGCCAATTCCATAAAATTTCATCTAAGGAGAGCAAGAAATAGGGACTGGCCTAGGACGAACCTTTGATCGTCAGAATATGGAGAATTTTCTATACAGAGTTCTTATGGAACTACAATGCCTTAAAAAAAAAAAAAAAGATTATAAAAATTAGAAAGTAACCGAAATGTCTCCTAGCTAGATGT
The DNA here is from genome assembly GCA_935064755.1 of Tragelaphus eurycerus. NCBI lineage: Eukaryota > Metazoa > Chordata > Mammalia > Artiodactyla > Bovidae > Tragelaphus > Tragelaphus eurycerus. The sequence goes on along the minus strand of CAKXYN010000008.1, from coordinate 35,560,579 downwards.
CACACTCTGTCAAAGTGCTACCTAGCTAGGTTCAGGGACCATTCTGGATCCCATGAAGATGTCTGATAGTTTTCATTCTTTCTTCCACTCTTTCTCCCTGGAGGAGGACATGGCAATTTCTAGTACTGTCTACACCTCACTTTCTGTGCCTATCTGTGGTTCACGGGCTTCTCAGGTGGCGCTAGTGGTAAAGAACTCGCCTGCCAATGCAGGAGACATGGGTCCAATCCCTGGGTCAGGAAGATCCCCTGGAGGAGGGCACGGCAACCCACTCCAGTATCCTTGTCTGGAGAAGCCCATGGACAGAGGAGTCCCATGGATCATGGCCCACAGGGTCAAGAACAAGAAGAGAAAAAGACTGCCAATACGTAAAACATACAAAGTAGAAAGTACCTTGGAACAAGCTGCAAATCCTTTGTAGATTATATGCAAAATACACATATGGCCCTCTAAACTATGTTACACCTTTTGGGAAAATCCCTGTCGAGGTAGTTGCAGCTGGACAGAATGGAATGGCTACAAAAGCAAAGTCATCTGTAAGCGGCTGTGGCCATTATGAAGCCTGTCATGAAAATGACTAATATAGAGAATAGAGACCATTTACTGGCACAGGCGAGGAAGACGCACTGTTCAGGAGGCAGGAAAGAAGTGGAAGGCCTCCATCACTGAAGCTAATACTGTCTCCCCCTCAAACCTGTAATAAGCCCCGCTCCCCTCTGATGGTTTTTAATCCTTCTTCCTTCCTTCATTCTGGCTGAGTAATTGGAGAAAGTATTTCAGGGGAGGGAGGAAGTCATTCATGGGGGAGGAGAAAAGATTCGGGAAGGAAAAAAAAGCAAGTTATCTCTGCCAAGACTTCTCTCATTCACTTGCAAGATAACTTTTCTCCCCCTGTAAAATCCACACATATCATCTCTTTTTCCATACTGAAGTGGAGAAATGAAATGTCACTAATTGCTATAAGTGCCAAGTGCCAACGTTGAATTTTTATGAAGTGACAAGGACTTTTAAAAAGAGTAATTACATAAAATCAGAAGGTAATGGAAACATCCACCAGATATTTCCGGAGGAGCTAAGGAGATGGTGAAGGTAGCAAGGGGTGGGGCTTGACAAAGAGAGAAGCCCCCAGTGACACTGTGTCTGCGGAGTGACCGTGAATTTGGAAAAGAGGGAAGGGGAAAGAAAAAAATACACGTTGTAGCATGTTAAGCACTTAAAAGAGAGGAAATTCAGTTAGCTTGGTAAAAGGACAGAACTGTAACAGTGGCTAGTATTTGTTGACTGTTTAACATATACCAGACATGATAAGTGTCATGTAACATTAAATACATCTCTGTGGGAAAGGCATTGTTGTAATGTAGATTTTACAGGTAAGGAAGCTAAGACCTAGAGCCAAAATCCTACTACTTAGTAAGTGGTGAAATGCGGATGCTAAACCAGCAGATAGACTCTCCAGGCTGGATGATAACTGTGGTAACTACTAGCTACCCTGTCTTAATTCAGTGCTGGTGGAGAAGCAAGAAGACACATCTTGAACAATTCAGGACCAGAAAATAGTGCCTGGACGTGAATTCAACTTCATTTATGATCCTGGTATCAGCACTGACTGAAGTAGCCCCCAGGGTAACTGTTTTAAATAACTGGCCACCATCTCCCTCTCCTCCATCTCCATCCCCAGCTTCTAATAAAATATGAAGCTCTTCCCTTCCTGGGTCCTTTCTGGGGGTTACTAAGCCATTAAAAGATGTTTACTCCTTGGAAGGAAAGTTATGACCAACCTAGATAGCATATTCAAAAGCAGAGACATTACTTTGCCAACAAAGGTCCGTCTAGTCAAGGCTATGCTTTCTCCAGTGGTCATCTATGGATGTGAGAGTTGGACTGTGAAGAAAGCTGAGCGCCAAAGAATTGATGCTTTTGAACTGTGGTGTTGGAGAAGACTCTTGAGAGTCCCTTGGACTGCAAGGAGATCCAACCAGTCCATTCTAAAGGAGATCAGCCCTGGGTGTTCTTTGGAAGGAATGATGCTAAAGCTGAAACTCCAGTACTTTGGGCACCTCATGGGAAGAGTTGACTCATTGAAAAAGACTCTGATGCTGGGAGGGATTGGGGGCAGGAGGAGAAGGGGACGACAGAGGATGAGATGGCTGGATGGCATCACCGACTCGATGGACATGAAGTCTGAGTGAACTCCGGGAGTTGGTGATGGACAGGGAGGCCTGGTGTGCTGTGATTCATGGGGTCACAAAGAGTCGGACACGACTGAGCAACTGAACTGAACTGAACTGAAGCCACTTCCCTCATTAAAATTCAACTCTGAACACAAACTGCACTCAGGCCCCTGTGATTACACTGCCTTGTTCCTGAGGCCATCGGGAAGCCAAGCTTAAGATCTTTCCTCAGAGACAGGAATGGCACAAGGACATGAGAGAAGGAAGGATGGAGACACACAGCCACAGGCTGAGGAAGTCTACCGCCCTGGGGCAGGAGGGAGGGAAACAGGGGACAGGCTGGAACTGGGGAGAAAGAAGCTTAAAAGGAAAGAGGCGGGGCCTGAAGGAAAACTCCACCCACTTCCACAGCTGCATGTCAGACCGGCCCTTCCCCAGGCAATTCCCTGATCTGCGTCACTACCTTCATCATGGACTTCAGTTTCCTTGTCCTACCTGGGGTTCTCCAGTGGCTTACAGCAGAGCCTTGACCTGCTTAGCATTTTGACAAATGACTTGGCTGAGAACATCCATGACATGCTGTCTGGATGTTGTAATGAACCAAAGCGGAAAGAAATATCTAACTCGCTAGCCTTGAGAACCAGCGTCCAAAAGATGTGAGTGGATGAAAGCGAAATTTAATTTTAAGGGAGTAAATAGAACTTGTGGCCCTGAAGCACAACCTCTCCCCACGAACCCTCAAAAAAATCACAAGTAAAAAGAAGGCACAAGTTCCACTTCTTCTCAGCACTGACTACCAAAGTTAGGCTCTGGGTTCAAAGAACATTGCCATATATGAGGAGGGGCATTAATGAGGTGGGAAGGTCCATGGTAGAAGAATCGGATGGTAGGAATTCCAAAAGCACGTCACATGCAGAATGGCTGAAGGAACAGCTGTGTACAGCCCAAACATGAGAGAGCTAGATAAGGACATGACGGCTGCCTTCAAACATTTTCAAAGTTGCACATGCAAGTCAAAAGAGCAAGTACATTCAGCAAGATGAGGGTGGACTGATAGGGGAAGCGTCACTTGCCAGAATGCCATAGAAGAGAGTCATAGTGAGGTTTTAGAAGATAACTAACGACTGTTCCAACTTCAAGACATAGAGTTTCTATGAACCAAGCTGACCTCTGAAGAGGCCAAGCAACTCCTTACTGAGATGAACCATACGAAACTGCTGATATTTGACTGGTTTTGACCTACAAAAACCACAATTTTCAATGGTCCAAACTGATATGCAGAGAACACCACCCCTAATCAAAAAGGTAGTCATGAAATGAGGCTTTGCCGAATCACCCAACAGCAGGCATGAACCGACACTGACACTTGGGAAGTTCAACCGTTTACATTCACGACGTTGGCGTTTCCACAAGCCTTGCACAATACTAGGGACAGAGTGAACAGTTGGGCTGATGAGCGTGATGGCTTCCAGAGGAACACCTGTTGCTAGTTCTCTAGGGCAGGTTGGTCCCTCCATGATGCCACCACATCCCATCCTCGGCACGAAGCCCGGAGTAGGATGTTACTGCATTAGCTCACTCACCATGCCTCTAGACCAACTCTGTTCTTACAGCATGGTGCCTGGACTGAACAGGAAATATTTCTTTGGGGGCATCCATGAGTCACCCATGGCATCTATATGGCAATCACAGGGAAGAAGAAAGAATGCAGCAACCTTCTCAATCTAGCCCACCTGGGATGGTGGGGTGCGGGGTCAGGGTGATGGAGCTGGGGTGGGGTTTCCTTTTCATGAACACCATGAAAGACAGAGAGAGAAAGTCAAGCATATTACTCCAAGGGTTAAAAGTGAAGTCGCTTAGTCGTGTCTGACTGTGTCACCCCACAGATTGTATCTTACCAGGCTCGTCCATCCATGGGATTTTCCAGGCAAGAGTACTGGAGTGGGTTGCCATTGCCTTCTCCAGGGGATCTTCGCAACCCAGGGATAGAACCTGGGTCTCCCGCATGGCAGGCAAATGCTTTACCATCTAAGCCACCAAGGAAGCCCCTAAGGGGTAAAGCATCAGCAATTATGGCTTCTAGAAAAGACTCTTCCCAAAGAAAAGAAAGTCCTTGCTCTCCAAATGTTATGAACTTCTCTAAAATAGCTCTTTATTCAAGACTGACATGAAGCTGGAAAGGACTTCGGATATGTTAAATGAAATAATTGTGTCCAACTAGGCGAAGGCAATGGCGCCCCACTCCAGTACTCTTGCCTGGAAAATCCCGTGGACGGAGGACCCTGGTGGGCCGCAGTCCATGGGGTCGCTAAGAGTCGGACACGACTGAGCGACTTCACTTTCACTTTTCACTTTTATGCACTGGAGAAGGAAATGGCAACCCACTCCAGTGTTCTTGCCTGGAGAATCCCAGGGACGGGGGACCCTGGTGGGCTGCCGTCTATGGGGTCGCACAAAGTCGGACACGACTGAAGTGACTTAGCAGCAGCAGCAGCAGGCCATGGTATGCTGGATTTTAAAACTCCAGGGATGAATTTGACAAAATCAAAGCATGGCCCCACGTCTAAGTCAAATACACCAACTGCACACATACAGAAAAGGGAAAGAAATGGCTTAGCAGCAGTACACGTGAAATAGTAGTTCTCAGTGACATTAAGTTCAATTTAATACTGTAGTCATTATATAAAAGTAAGGTCATTAATAGATGTAGGAAGTCTAGACAAAAGGAGCAGTGTAACATGAACTGCTTGCAACATGTCCATGAACCTGTATGTGGTGTGGGCAAGGATGCAAAGAAAACGGTCATTTTTCAGAGAACAATGACCTGGATGAAAGAACTTAAAACCCTTGTGTGAGAAGGCCCAAAGAAACTAGAGATGTTTTGGCCTTTAGAAAAGAAAATCCTTAAAGACAAAAGCCCTGTCTTCAAACACTGGGAGTGTAATTAGATCTATTCTGTGCGTCTCCAAGGGCTGGAAGCAATACAGGTGGTGAAAGCCGTAGTGACTCAGAATAAAGAGGAGCTTGTGAACACTCAGTGCTGTTAGAACGGAATGGCTAAAGGAGCAGCGAGTTCCTCATCACTGCAGGGGTTCAGGTCTGAATAAGCTCATATGGAAGAGATTCAAAACTTAGGTGCACAGGAGCTCAGCAACTTTGGGTCCTTTCCATGTTTGAAATGCTGATTCTAATAAGAAAGCTTATGGGCGCATACAGGATGCCAGATAGTGGGGTGCAGGCATGGATAAGTCTCTGTTCTCAAGAGTATGGCTCTCCCTGCCCTTCTAGCCCACAGTGGCCAATGTGGACACATGGGGGACAATAAACAGCTGGCTATTGAATAGGGTATTCTGCGGCAGGCTCCACTAGCTCTGTGATCTAAGGTGCCATGGGAACTCAGGCAAAGTGGGGATCATTCATCCCATCCTCCCTTCCATCATGGGAGGTATACAATAGTGGATAATACCACTGCTTTCAAGTCCCTTCACTTTCCTTGAAAACGTGGTTTTCAAACTTTGGTCCTATCAGATTACCTAGGAGCAACATCTTACTTCAGTTAGACTGGATCGCATTCATTAGCTTTCCAGGTGACTTAAACTGTTTTATTATTTATTTGGCTATACAGGGTCTTCATTGCAGCAGGCGAACTCTTAGCTGCAGGGATCTAGTTCCCTGACGAAAGATGGCACCAGGGCACTCCGCGTTGGGAGTGCGGAGTCTCGGCCAATGGACCACCAGGGACGTCCCCGGGGAATTTTCAAGTTTACCATTGCTCTAAATAAACCAAAATCTGAATTTAAATCCCAGCCCTGTCTCTTGCTAACTGGGATATTAAGCAAGTTAACTATTCTGTGCCTTTCCCTGTAAAATATCTGCATCTCACATGTAAAATATCTTAGGGTCACTGGGACAGTCACACGCAACCACATACAAACAGCACATCTCAGAGCTCATGGCACACAGAAAGGGCTGGGAAGCTTGTAGCCACTGTTGTTATTCAGGAGACTGGCATATCTAGACCCTGTCTCCTCCACATCCCCACCCTCCTGTCTCTTGCCAACAGCACTTCTCCAGGAAGCCGGCAGCTCTAGGAGACCACCTGCCCAGGCATCCTCAGCTGCCTGCCTCCATGGTTATGGTCGGCTAAGGGACCCCACAAGGGCACCCACTGTTCTCAACACTCAGCTGCTAGTTCCTGAGGCCCAGCCCCGCACACTGACTAGCTTAGCCCAAGTCCTTTCTAGACTTCTCGAGGCAGGTCGTCAGAATGAAAGGGTCTCCAAGGCTGCCATAAATAGGCTGGTGACTCAGCTGAGTTACATGGATGTTCTGGGGCCTCTGTTTTCTCTCCTACACAAGGAAGAACTGGTCCAGAACAGTTTCTCTTTGGTCTCACCAATGGCATTTTGAGCAGCGCAGTCTTCAAGTGAGACTCTCCCGTATATTGCAGCACATTTAGCGTTGATTGGTCCTTCTTCCTAAATGCCACCAATGGCTCCTCATCACTGGCACAGCAAATATCCATACCACACCCGTGGCAGGGACAGTACTAACCCACTGAGACTACAGGATCGCTTCCAGGCCTTTCCCAGCTCTGACCCTGCCCTCCAGAACAGAGAAACAAAGTGGACCACAGCCAGCATGCTGGTGAGTCTGACTTGCCACTACAGTAAAGGAGGCAATTTTAAAAGGCTCTACAAAGAGGCACCAGGGCCAAGTGATCTGCTTCTTCAAGTTAGCCAAAGCTGGAGGCACGCTGGGACACGGCTCCTTACTCACACTTACTCATCAAGAACAGCCACAGGAGCCAAGGGGGTCTTCCCGGGCCCCAGCCGGGCAATTGGCTGGGAGCTGAGCGCTGTTAGCCCAGCCGAGGGCCCCTTTCCAATCCAATTACGCAAAGCAGTGCTGGATTTCCTACAGCCTGCAGCCTCCACTGAGCTGAGCCCAAGAGATGGGCACTGAATGAACACACAAGGCTGTTACCTTCTGTCTCGGGTAAGCCCCAGTAAAAAGCAGCCTGTCTTTCAAAGGGACGTGGGGTAAAATGAAAAGCTGATTCTGGAACACTTTCACTGAACAAGCATTTACTCCATGCCTAAGGTGTACTGGCATTGTCCGGGCCGAGACCATACAGTACGGGAGTGTACCTTCATGGGGCCGATGCTCTAGGTGGAACTCCGTGTGAGACATCCCCAGGGCCAGACCCATCAACATTTGCATCCCGCTCCACCACTTTTTACTGGGTGGGGCTGATGAGTTAGCATTCCTGAGAGTCAGTTTGTTCTTGAGTGAAGTGGGTCTAATAACAGGATCTTGGACACGTCAGAAGAATTAACCAGTAGATATGAAAACTTAGTACTTTAGTGCCCTGCTCAAAATACAAGCTCAATAAATGTCAGATGTTTTTCCTAATAAGAGGGAAAAGCAAATGGGACTGTGGCCCAAAGGAACAGGAAAGAAAAGACAAAAAATATACCGGGCAGCACTGGAGTTGGGAACCGCCAGTCTCTGGCAATGGAAGAGATGACATTTTCCTGAGTCCTTCTTCCCAAGGGGCTTAGTTACTGGCCTAATCACAGATCCTCAGAATGAAAGAAGCCTGAGAGGGCATTTGATTTAAATAAACCTGATACCCAGAGAGGCTAATGATTTACCTAAGGCCACACAACTCCTGGGGAAAGTGAGAGGCAAAGAGAGTCAGAAGGACAAAGCAGAGATCCCAGACTGAATTTAAATCCTGATGCTTGCCATACTTGCTTCTGGCCTGGGGCAAAGGACATAATGTTTTAAAGACCAATATTTATCATCTGTGAAGTGGTGGAGGCCTGGCACGTGAGGGGCCCTCTCCACCTATCAGTCCACTTTCCACCCTCTTACTGGGATGTCTTGGCCTCACTTGAAAGCAGTGCTTGCCAGGATCCAAGCTGGTGGGACCTCTTTAGGGACCTCTTTACTGAAAGCATAAAGAACAGGATGGATGCGAGAAAGTGTGAGATGGAAAGACAGCAGTTTAGAGGGGTCTACAGCAGGGGAGAAGGGGTGGCCAAGGATGAGATGGTAAGATAGCATCACTGACTCAGTGGACATGAGTTTGAGCAAACTCTGGAGATAGTGAAGGGCAGGAAAGCCTGGCGTGCTGCAGTTCATAAGGTCACAAAGAGTCAGACACGACTGAGCAACTGAACACCACCACAGCTGAGGAAGCATGCCTCTGAACAGTGAGGGGCACCAAGACACAGGAAAAGAATGTTTTATTTTGCTTTAAAACTTCTCTAAGTATTTTCAGTTGTAAAATGGAAACACATGTGGAAAGAACCAAATGAGATAACTTACAATAGTAGCTAATTTATACATTGCTTACTTTGTGCCAGGCACTGCTCTAAAGACTTGACTTGCTTGAGCTTACTTAATCTTCACAATAGTCCCATGAGATAGGTATTTGTTGTCCCCATTTTACAGATGAGGAATGTAGGGTCCACAAAGGAAAAGTTACCTGAACAGGCCATGCTGTGCTGGGATAGAGACAGGGTATCAACCTGCCTCTGGCTCCCAACCTATGCCCTAAGCCAGAGGTGACAAACTTCCTCTGTAAAGGGCCACATGGTAAATCTTTTAGGTTCTGCAGCTCAGAGAGCTGTGTCTACATCATAGCAGCTCCCCTCTGCTTTTGCAAAGCAGCTACAGACAATACAGAAATGAACAGGTGGGCCTATGCAGCCATGAAATTAAAAGATGCTTACTCCTTGGAAGGAAAGTTATGACCAACCTAGATAGCATATTCAAAAGCAGAGACATTACTTTGCCAACAAAGGTTCGTCTAGTCAAGGTTATGGTTTTTCCTGTGGTCATGTATGGATGTGAGAGTTGGACTGCGAAGAAGGCTGAGTGCTGAAGAGTTGATGCTTTTGAACTGTGGTGTTGGAGAAGACTCTTTAGAGTCCCTTGGACTGCAAGGAGATCCAACCAGTCCATTCTAAAGGAGATCAGCCCTGGGATTTCTTTGGAAGGAATGATGCAAAAGCTGAAACTCCAGTACTTTGGCCACCTTATGCGAAGAGTTGACTCATTGGAGAAGACTCTGATGCTGGGAGGGATTGGGGGCAAGAGGAGAGGGGAAAACAGAGGATGAGATGGCTGGATGGCATCACTGACTCAATGGATGTGAGTCTCATTGAACTCCGGGAGTTGGTGATGGACAGGGAGGCCAGGCGTGCTGCGATTCATGGGGTCGCAAAGAGTCGGACACGACTGAGTGACTGATCTGATCTGATCTGATGTTCCAAAAAACTTTGTAAACACTGACATTCAAATTTTATAAAAGTTTTGCATCACTAATTCTTCTTCTGATTGCTTCCAACTATTTAAAAAGTGAAAAATCACCCTCAACTCAAAGGCCATATGAAAGCAGGGAGCTATCTTGCCTCACATACATGAGAAGGGCCCAAACAGTGACGTGTGCAGACCACATGGTAGATCAGCATCCATTCTCTTTTCTTTCCCTAATTCTTCTTAGCTCGTATCAACCCAGAAAGTGAATATTTTGCTCTGTCCCCAGCAGATGAAACCAGGAATAGGGCTTTAGCAGAGTACTGCACTCTCCTTAATAAATATGGCCCTGTTGGTCCCAAGGAGACTGGGGATTTTAGGTCAGTGTCTCTCCAGCTCTAATGGGCAGACCCCAGGGACCTTGGTCAAACCCACAGGTCTAGGGAGAGGCCTGAGATCCTGCCTTTCTAATGGGCTCCTGGGTGAGGCTAATGCTACTGGGTCTGTGGGTCGGGTCTCCTCTAGGAGCAGCCAGCTTTGAGAGCAATCCCTCTGTGTCCATAAACACAAGTCAGCTGTGTCAGGCACTGTCTTCTGTGAACAGCGCCCCTCAGGCCAGATGAGGGACTCCCTGGAGACATAACAGGGTTCAGGACAAGTCAGCAGATCCCCTCTCCAAGGGCAGCAGTGATGACTTAAATGGGAGGAGGAAGACAAGGAGGGGCAGAGATCCAGAGCAGGCACAGTTAGGCCTGAGCACAAGCCGTCAGCTGCTTCCGGGCACAGCTGACCAGGACCCCCCCGGCCCTGGGCAGACAGGTGCCCCTCCTCCCGCACCTGCCAGGGTTCTGATGGATCGAGGCAAGAGGCCTATTTCCCTCATCAGGCCTCTGAATAACTAGGGCACTTCCACAAGGTCACCGTCATTCATTTAAATTCCAGCTCTAATCAGCAAGCTGAGCTGGAGAAATTATCCCTTCGGAGCAGAGATGGCTGTCAGTGAAGCACTATAAACAGCGGCCACCCCACCAGAGCCCCCCGCCTGCCCCAGGGAGGGAGAGGACTCAAGGGGGTCTCCCATCCACAGGCCCCAGCCCTGCTTCCTGCCTCTGAGGTCCTCCGTCCACCCTGTCCTCTTCCTCGCCTCCAAAGCACTTCCTCTCCCCTTGGCAGAGAGTTCTGGAACACACAGGAAGTGGGGAGAGGACTGAGAGCTTGGCAGAGCTGGGAGGGTAGCTCAAAGACAAACCCTATCGGCCAGGAGCATGTGATCGGCATCTGATATGAATCCCTTCAGGGCCCCAGATGGGGTATGTGGCCTCAGAGATGTCCCTTTCGCCTCCCTGGGCCTCCGTCTCCTGCTCTGAAAAGTGAGAGTTGCAGTCCTTAGACAGGATGCCCCTGGAGCTCAGAAGTGTCTCGAGACCCTGCAGACCTACAGCGCCCCTGCTGCTTGTGGCCATACTTTCTGCTCAAGAAATATTTCCAAGTCCCTCCTGTGGTGCCATGCTCTACCGAGCAGAGTTGGGAATGCAAAAACACCCAAGATGCACACAGCTCTGCCTTGAAAATGCCAGTTTTTAAAGAAAAAGGCGCAGGCTTTGGAGACAGACAGATCTGAGATCTTGGTTGGTCCCAGCAGCTGGTGACTGTGAGCAGTTAGTGGACCTCTCTGCGTCTCCCTGTCCTCTTCTGGAGTGTGGATCCCGACCCAGAGGGGCTGATGTGAAGAGTCAACCAGAGAATGCATGGCAGGCATCAGAGCTGTGGGTCCCTCCCCTCCTTCGGGTCAGCGCAGCACAAGCGCCTCTTGTGACTTCGTTATCTTGAACCTCCCTCCCAAGGACTAGGAGGAGGGGCTGTGCATTTTCCCATATGGAAGTCCATTTGAATAACGCCTGCCTCTTTCTCCTACCAGGACACTCCCTCTGAGGCCCCAGCCCATCTCCCAGACCTTACGAGAACTGCCAGGCCCCTTCTCCAGCTGTATTTTACAGGAGGGTTACTTCTAACCAATCTCCTCATCACGGAGAATTAATCAATTAATCAATCGTCCCTTTACAGTCTTCCAGCGGCCCCTGGGTAAATAGTTACATTAGCTCATAAAATCCCCAATTTGTCTTCCTGAGGGGAAAGGGGGAAAAAAACAAAGAAAATCAGAGAACCACTAAAGGCCTCTTGTTTCAGAGCCGCAGCCCCACTGGCTCCAGATTGCTTGGCCAGGAGCGCCGAGAGGCGGGAGGTGGCCCACTGACCTCAGCCAGGGCTGGCAGTGCAGGCTGCCTCCCACCACCTCCAGGGCGGCAAGGGAAGTTTCTGGACCAGCGATTTGCTTCAGGCTCAGAAACCACACACACACAAAGCCAAAGGTCAGTGAGGAGGCAAAACAGGCAATGCGCTCTTGACACCTCAAGGGTAGAATGGAGAAGGGTCAGAATTAGGCTGGAATCCCCCACTTGGCCAGGGGACTCAGCTCAGGACTTCACCTCCTGGCCTCAACTCCCTCAACAGAAAAATGGGGCTCAGGCAGTATGCCTCGGAGGGTTTTCAAGAAAGCAAGACGAGATAGTGGCCGTGAGACTGAGATAGTGCGGTGTTGTGCTGGCGATTACTATTTCTAAGGTAGGCTCATGAGTGACCTCTGCCTCTTTGGAGAGATGGAGGGGGCACCTTATGGGTCCACGGCATTTCACCCCACCAGGGCCAGTGTGGCACTTTCTGTGAGAATTAGGGAAAGGTGCCCCTGGGTCAGAGGCTGCCCTCTGCGTGGCAAAACGCAGGTTGGGGTTTGGCCTCCATGCGTTACCTGAGCTGGGAGCCGCTACACAGGACATAAGACACACAGGTCTAGGTGAAGACCCTGGGTCATCTCTGCCATGAACCAGGAAGAGAAGGGGTTCAGCCAAGTGGCACCTGAAAAATTTTGGTGTTGGGCTTACTCCCTCATTTGAAGTATCCTAGAAAACATCAGCTTAGCATAGAGACAGACCTCCCTGGACCCCGCTCTTTAAATTAGCAACTTCATTTTTACCTGCTTCATTTTTTTTCCACAGCACTTATTACCCACCACCTGATACAATAGATATGCTGATATATATACATGTACATATACACATATACACACATATTTTTAGTTGCCTGTGCTGTGCTGTGCTTAGTCGCTTCAGTCGTGTCCAACTCTTTGCAACCCCACGGACTCCAGCCTGCCAGGCTCCTCTGTCCATCGGGATTCTCCAGGCAAGAATACTGGAGTGGGTTACCATGCCCTCCTCCAGGGGATCTTTCCAACCCAGGGATGGAACCCAGGTTTCCCTCAATGCAGGTGGATCCTTTACCATCTGACCCACCAGGGAAGCCCATGAGTACTGGAGTGGGTAGCCTATCCCTTTCTCCAGGGGATCCTCTGGACCCAGGAATCAAACCGGAGTCTCTTGCATTGCAGGCAGATTCTTTACCAGCTGAGCTCCCAGGGAAGCCTTTTAGTTCTTTGTCTTCCTCTATCTATAGTAAAAGATTTATGAGGACAGGGATGATCTTCTGTTTTGTTCAGTTTCATCCCTAGAGCCTAGAACAGCGCCTGGTACACTGTAGGTTCTTGATAAATATTAGCTCAGTGAGTGACTGAATTAAAATGTTATAAAATAGAATAAATTAAATGATATCTCCCTAGAAAATTCTGTCCTGTGCTCCGGTTCAAACTCTGCTAATTTTCAAAGGTGAGTGACAGGCAGACAACAACAGAGGCAGGGAAGCCCTATGTATTTGCTAGGGATGACAATATTATCCTTTTATGTTGTGTAAGATGGCATAGAGATCAATGATCAGAAACTCCACTTAAGTCTGGGTGATTCTTTTACATATTCAAAATCAATAAAGGATAAATTCCTTTGGAAAGGGTGCTACAGATAAAGTCACATTACCTCTGCGCAAAAATAAATGATAATCCTATTAGAAAATACTTACGAGATCTTTAAGTGAAGAAATTCAGGGATGAGACCCCACATGTTCCATGGAGTATGCATGGCTTTGCAGTCTGAAAGCCCCAAGTTCAAACTGCAGTCCTCTGACAAGCCCTGTGATCTTGGACAAGCTGCTTAACCTGTCAGGCCCTATATTTCCTTCCCACTAAAACTTATTTAACAATACTTCTCCTCTATTGATGCTATGAGAATTAAATGTTAAAAAGATTAAATAAGAAAATACATGTGAAAATACCTAAGATGATACCCGCTTCTTATTTGGTAGGGTTATTCTTCTTAACCCAAAGTTCTATACCGTTTAGGGTGGTGGGAAACTATCATAAGTCACCTGATAACCATCTGTCTATAAATGGTTGTTCCTCTCGTATGAGTCTATGTTTGTGTATATACATACATCTGTCTATAAACACATATTGCCTACAATTAGGACTCTGGATGAATATTCATTTGTCCATTGATGAAAATGACAAGAACCATTATTGTTTCTTCTATTTTTCATTCATTCATTCTTTTTTTAAAAACAGGGAACATGTATTAGTTATAAAACCATTAGGAAAAAATATTGCTTTTTCCATTGTGGAAAAGTAAAGTCAAGTCTTAGACTATAAAGAAAGAAACCTTCTTTTACCCACATCATATTTTCCTGCTAAGTATGTCATATTTTCTACTTTTAAGCACTGAAAGCTATAAGATAGTAGCTTAAAGATAAGTAGATTTTTGAAGACAAGGCAAAAATGCTTACTAAATTGGAGAATACATATCCTAATAATATATTTTTAAAATATTTTCAAAAAATGCTCAATTTACACTTCTTTTCTTCACCAGAAATATTAATCAGAAGATAGTAATTGTACAAGCATGGGAACCATGTTCCTTTGGTTTGAAAATGGTTCTTCAAAGCCAATACAAATTCATCAACTTGTAGCCAAAACAAATTCATCAAGACGTGAAGGCACATCTTATAAACCTAAATCAATGAAAATGCAACGTGTTTAGATTTTTGCTCTGTGTAGAGTCCCTAGAAAAAGGTCTCACTCAGAGTCAAACCATGCACAATCTGGCAGAGGGGAAATTTCCACAGCAGCTGTACAAACACAAAGACTCACCTGGACCTTGACTGACATCTGTGGCAGCATTTTCAAAGGGAGGGAAACAGAGAGGAGAGAAAGAGGGAGAAAAAGAAGAAGAGTGTTAGCAACACACACACACACAATGCAATGTGCCCTTGCATGACTATCAAGTTCATGCAAGACCCCAAAGATGCTCAGACTCTGAGCATTTATCTCTACCTTCACCCAAAAGCCACCCATGCAAGCCGAGGGGCCAAGCTCCCTTTCCACTATGCATGTAGCAAGAGAGCTGAACTTCACATCTGTCCGGAAAGACATCCTCCAGGAATCAGATAGGGCCACAAAGAGCCAAGCAGACGGGGATCCTGCAAGAATATTGGTTAAAATATTCTGGTTGACTTCTGCATACCCACACCCAAACAGTTTTCCTCCCCTCTGGATGCAGAACACTGGACAAGAAGTCAAGCAAGGTTTCTGCACAGAGAGAAAAACAGTGATAAACCACTGGAACAAAGGAAAAGAGGTATAAGAATTAACAGCAAGTTGCAGCATCGTTCAGCTCAGAGTACTGAAGGACACAAGGTCACAAAACATTTATAATTCCCTCCCGACCCAGGATTCCCAGTGACCATTCTTCATCACAGACAGCGGTGTGTGTGCATGAGATTGCGTGTGAGTAGGTCATTTGCCACACAAATTGAAATTCTGCCTCTCCCTTTCATTTTTCTCCTTGCTTTTCACCCCATCATTAATGACAGAAATTGCCATTGGAAATCACTTCTGACAACCACAAATAAACATCCAGCTCTGGGAAGGCTGACATTTGAATTAAACCAATGAGCTTTCAAAAAATGAAGAACGGGTTCATGCCCACCATCTCCATGAACACAATCTCCTCCTCCTCCCCTCAAATGTAAAATAGAATTATGCTGGGGAAGCCCAACCCAGAGCAGCCAAAGCCTTGTTGTTAATAGAATCCCTAGACCTGACCTGATAAGATAGCCTACGGCTCAGGAGAAGCAATGGAGCTACTTCAGGAAACCACTGGCCATCCGGGTCATCCTGGGTGGCCCCCTTAGAATCACTGACAGTAGTGGGTCTGGGACATCCATGGACGTTGTCTAGTTCAATTCTTTTTCGTTAAGATGGAGGATGAAATACGCTGAGAGACTTATTCAAGGTCACACAGCTAGTTCCAGGAACAGATCTTAGCAGAGGCCCTGGATCCCGTGAATCCCACCCAATCCGTACTTCATTCAACTGAAATCCAGGTCCCTCTAGGGTACATGTGACATCAATTCAGTTTGCAAGCTCAAGTGAGCCCCTGAAGCTACAGGGAAGGAGACGAGAGACTCCCAGATAACCCTAAGAGGGGGTCACTGATTATCCTGTGTATCTCTAACCTGTGGCTAACAGATTTGCTAAATTCCAGCAGGTTTGGGCAACGGGTTCTTTAGGGCTTTTGCCCCCAGGAAAATCCAGGCACTGACCTAACCCACACCAACAGCTGGGCATTTCTCCAGCCCACGCTCTGCATTTCCTGAAGGCTGTATATTCCCAATGAGACTATAGAGAGCTCTGAATCATTCCTCAGCCACACCCCCTTCCAGGTTTTCTGGTGAGTTGTTAGATTTAGGGGTGGAGTAGCAGCAAAGAGGAAGAGCCAAAATAGAAGAGGTGGGAAGGGAAACATGCTGCATAAATAACTAAGCAAAGTCATTAACTGGGACTGATGAACTGCCTAGAACAGTGGTCTTTAGAATACCCCATCATTAAACAGGGTATCTAACTATTTCAACGTGGTAGAGTTCAGTGGTGAAAGGGCCAACACTGTTATTCATAGAAACACGCTCTCTGGGGACACCAAGACCCAAGGGAGATAGGATATCTTGGAGCCCCAAAGTTCATTCAACACTAAATTGCCTATTTGGGCACTATAGTCACAATCCTAAATTACAGAGACAGATAATCCAAGTTCAGATCCTGACCCACTCGATGACCTTGGGTCAATCATTGAACTACTGAGTTGATTTCTTCAGTTATAAAATGGGAAGATAACACAGCCTCCCTCATGTAAGTGTTACTAGAATTAAAAGAGATTAAATACTTGTAAACCACTTAACTCAGGACAAGGCAAACACTGCACAAATGTTAGCTGCACTGATTGTCATCATTTTTAATTGCCAGGGACAGAATTACCCAAAAATGTTGACCAGATGGCTCCCTGGAAACATCAAGAGACCATAGGAATTAAGGTGTAATTTCTTTAGTGATTTGCTTTCAACTTATGCTTATGAATGAAGGCCTTGGGGCAGCCCTCCCCTCCTGGATCTCTTTCCTCTCTCCCAATCCCCAGAAAGAAGTGGGTCAAAGGGGAGTTCAAAAATTCTAGGTTAGAAGAAGCAGGGATCAAAACAAATGCCTTTGTTATTTTGTTTTCCCTTGTGAAGCCTTAATACGGCCCACTTCTAGTCCTGCATAAAAAATACAGCATCCCTTCTTGCAAAAGAGGAGCAACAAGGCCATCAAGCAAAACCCCTTTAGCTGGGGGTGGGGGGTGGGTCAGGGTCCAAGCTCAGTTCTTGGCCGTGACACCACGCTGGAGGCAACTCTAAGAATTTATGTCCAACTTGAAGAAAAGAGAGACATCGTGTCACCTGGTACCTGTTCCAAGAAGCAATGAGTGACCTGAATTTCTATATTCAATTCTGACCAACAGAATGAAACAGCAAAGGTTTGGGCAGGCAGGGGTGATGGCAGGAGAGGGGAATGGGGGTGACTAGAACCTCAACAGTATCCATCTGTTATATGGTCCATCCAGCATCCTTTCCTCCTCCTTTTTGTAACAAGTCCCAACTGTCTTCTGGGAAACCTCGTTTGCCACCCTTAATCCCTGTGGTTTGGTAAAAGATGACCCCCACCCCCAGCCAAGGGTAGGCATGCCATTCAGGCCAGGTCATAGGAATTAGCAGAGGGAGAAGGGGGTCCACAGCTGGGTTACTGGGATTCAGGCTCAGGCTCTTCAGGTGGCGTGGATTTTATGCCAGTTAGAGCTTTCTGCGCTTGTTCCTTATCTGTAAAGTGGGTGTGACAATAATTCCTACTTCCCAGGATTGTGATGAGCAGCTCAGATCAGCGCTTAGCCTGCAGAAAGCCCTCAGTGAGTGTCAGCTGGTAATACTACTACCTTCAAGGGTATTTTATTTTTAAAGCAACAACCTTTTCTGCGGACACACAGCAAGGAAGGTTGACCTTGGACACAGCTGGGGTGTCAAATTCCATGCCTTGCTACTGCCCCACTCCCACGGTGGTCATCATCAAAGCCCCGCTGTCCATCACTGGTATGGGTCACAGCCTGGAGTCTTGAGTGTGAAGGAGCAACATGGGGCCCCGGGAGGAATGAGAGGAAATATACATATATGTAAATATGTGTATCTCAGTTTTTTTGGTAGATAAAAAGTGGGGGCAAATGGTTGCAGAGAAGATAGCTGACAACCAGATGAGATCGCTCTAGGAAAGGTGGCATCCTCTCCGGTCCCAGTACCTCCTCGGTTGCCTCCTGCTGTTTTATTTCCTCACACTGCTGGGCCTGTAGTTTTCCAGAGCACTACTGCATTTAAATCTGTATTCTATTTTCTCTCCTAGAAAATAGGTCAGACCCAAGGCAGAGTTCACCAGGTGGGGTCCCAGGAGGTTTGGCTGGGCCACGCCTCCAGGAACCTGGCTGGGCAGCCTGCCCCATGCTCCCCAAAGCTCCTCCAGGGGCCTGGGGTGGGAGGTTGGGAGGTATAAAAGCAGCAAGTGGGGGAATCTTGGACTTTCGCTCTTGAAATGACCTAGCCCAAATGAGAGGTGAAGTGGGAGGGTTCCCCCCACCCCCATCGAGCTATTTTCTTCAACAGCAGCAGATGGAGGGTCCTTTCATTCCCCTACCTGGTTACAAGAACCGGAGCTCCCCAAACTGCAGGAAATTGTTTCCTTTGAACTTTAAAATAACCATGCTGAGCATATGCACTTGTAGCTGAGATTATTGTGGAATACGCAATAAGCATCTGTGGGGGCACTGCGTAGAGGTGGGCCTGGCCTCATTTATTTCTTCCCTGGTTCTGATGCCAAAGAGAGTGGGTGAAGGGCAGCAGTGGCTTTCAAATCCTTCCTCTCCTGTGCCTCACCCATCCCTGGTTTGAGCATGGCACCCCAAACAGAGGTGGCCCCAGGCTGGACCAGGATCCTTTTCATCAAGATCACCCGCCCCGTATTTCTCAAGCACCTACCACTACCAGGGTCAGTGTGAGTGCTAGAGCTTGGAAGACAGGAGAAGGGAGGTGCCATTTACACGGGCCAACCTTCAGCGCTCTTGTCAAACAGCAGAAGTAACTACCATGAATTGAGGCCGTCCTGCCTACAGCCTATGAATTTGTTATTCTTCTGCCTGCCGGAAAAGTCTTTGTCAGACATGGGTAAGACTGTTCCTCACTTTCTTCTGATATCAGTTCAAATGTTACTTCTTAGAAGGATTTTCTTTAACCACCTTATATAAAATAGGAAGCTTCTTCTATTTATGTTTTTCTTTATGGCACTAATCACTGGCTGAGTGCCAAAGAATTGATGCTTTTGAACTGTAGTGCTGGAGAAGACTCTTGAGAGTCCCCTGGACTGCAAGGAGATCAAACCACTCAATCCCAAAGGAAATAAGCCCTGAATATTCACTGAAAGGACTGATGCTGAAGCTCCAATATTTTGGCCACCTGATGCGAAGAGTTGACTAATTGGAACAGACCCTGAAGCTAGCAAAGATTGAAGGCAGGACGAGAAGGGGATGACAGAGGATGAGACGGTTGGATGGCATCACTGACTCAATGGACACGAGTTTGAGCAAACTCAGGGAGATAGTTAAAGATAGGGAAGTCTGGTGGGCTGCAGTTCATGGGGTCGCAAAGAGTTGGACACAACTCATGCGAAGAGTTGACTCATTGGAGAAGACTCTGATGCTGGGAGGGATTGAGGGCAAGAGGAGAAGGGGACGACAGAGGATGAGATGGCTGGATGGCATCACTGACTCGATGAATGTGGGTCTGAGTGACCTCCGAGAGCTGGTGATGGATAGGGAGGCCTGGCGTGCTGCAGTTCATGGGGTCACAAAGAGTCGGACACGACTGAGCGACTGATCTGATCTGATCTGATCTAGCCACTGAACAACAACTATTTGACATTATAGGATGGGTCTGATTTTATTGTTTATATCTCCCTTAAGGTATAAGCTTCATGAGAGCTATATTATCTATTTCATTCACTACTTGTGTCCCAAGTCTTTAAGGAGGATCTGGTCTACAGTACGTGCTCTGCAATATGCCTTGAATGGTGACTAGATCATCTCAATTGATACAACTCACTGAGATAGATACTATTGGTATCTTCACTTACACTTAAGAAAACTGAGGCTCAGAGAAGTTAAGGTATGTGGCTATGGATAAAAAGACAGAGCAAGGACTGGACTCTGGTTCTGTTTTAATGCTCTTATGCTGTTAAGAACACTGTTTTCTTCCATGTTGGCCTCATTATCAGGTGAGTTGTCTCCATATAGTAACAAAGATGGAACTTGGCAATTCTAGAGAAAAGAGAGCAGCCTATTTCCTGGTGCCTGTGTGCTCGGTCACTTCAGTCGTGTCCAACTCTTTGTGATCCCATGCACTGTAGCCCGCCAGGCTTCTCTGTCCATGGGGACTCTCCAGGCAAGACTACTGGAGTGCGTTGTCATGCCTTCCTCCAGGGGATCTTCTCAACCCACGGATCAAAATGGCATCCCTTATGTCTCCTGCATTGGCAGGCAGGTTCTTTACCACTAGCGCCACCTGGGAATCTATTTCCTGGTAATTCTAGTAAAATTCCCTGGGAAGATTCTCATTGATTTGGTTTAGGGCACATGTCCATTCCTGAGCCAATTGCTGGGTCCAGCGTCACACGTCAGAGGATGAATTTCAGGATAAAATGGGATAATGCCTGTCTGTTCCTGGCACAAAGCAATACTAATCATAATAAAGTTCACATTCATTGAGGATTCTCTGTGTGCTGGGTGCTGTGTGCTGGGTGGATACACATCTTATGTCCAACCCTAACAGGTAGGAACATTATTCATCCCATTTTACAGATAAGGAAACTAAGACCCAGGAAAGAGGCTCCATCATTTATTCATACCTCTCATACTTTGAATGCCACATCAGAAGAGAGTTAACCTCTATTTCCGAATAAAAGAACAAGCCAGGATAGGTACCATCTAACCTATCAAGGTATAAATTAGGGATAAGAGTATTGGGCATTTCACAAGAGTGAGCAAAAGGCACAGCCCAGGGAGAAGGAAGGGTCAAGTGCAGTATGACCACAGGCCTGGACAGCTGGAGTTCCTGCTGGGGCTGCACACTTATCAGGGGCCTGCTCTGGCCCTTCTGCAGCCATAGCCCACCCCAGAACTGAGACATCTACAGGGCCAGCTGGACTCCCTGCCTCTGAAATCAGCAATAGCTGCCGGGAGCCCCCTTGTAGAGAATGCTCAGGTACTCTGAACCCTTTGCCCAAACTGCCCCAAATCCACGTGGGCCTCTTTCCTGGGGCCATTCTCCCAAAAGCAGAGCCATTCACTGATGCTTGTACTCTCGTGTCAAGAAACGGCCAATGGGAAGCCGTCTGCAGGAGCTGCGGACTTCTATTGGCTGGGGCATCCACAAAGTGCACAAGGGTCTTCGCGGTGCTGGCAGTGGAGAGAAGGGAGGCTGACCACTGGGTATCCATGTGTATTCTTATTCCAGGCCCACCAACATCGAACAGGTTTTCAACTCGGGATTACAACCAACTTAACATTAGGAGAAAAAGAAAATTGTTAAGGTAAAGATAGCATCTCCCCAATAGCCTATCTTTTCTTGCCCCTGGAGAGAATAGGCATAAGCGTCTTCCCTCCATTTCAGAAATAAATATACAGAAGGTTTTTTTGGGTTTTTTTGTGTGTTTTAAGTTGAGAGCTAAAGCAAACTTTCAGCAGCGAAGAGGCTGGGTTTCCTGTGTCCTGGGGCTCTTTCCGGCTCTCAGTGTCTGAGCTCTTCAAACACAGGAAGAGTTGCCTTTTCACAAAAGGCCAGGTGGTGTTAGCTTCATCCCCGACACAGTGCCCACTTATCCGCCTTTGTAGAAGACGGAGCCCTGGTGCTGTTTGCTTTTGTTCTTTGCTGCTAATAACTCCAGATTGCAAGATGGAGTGCAGGGGTAGCTGCTGTGTCAGGTGCTAGCCTGCCTGGAAAGGCAGAGGCATGGGAGAGGAGGAGGATGCAAAACAGGAAGGAAGGAGGGTCCTTCCATGGGCCAGGTCACCGCTGCGCCTGAACACCTTAGGGGGCCGCCACACCTTGTAGAGGCTGCGGCTCGAGGAGCCCAAGCTTGA
The DNA here is from genome assembly GCA_935064755.1 of Tragelaphus eurycerus. Taxonomy (NCBI): domain Eukaryota; kingdom Metazoa; phylum Chordata; class Mammalia; order Artiodactyla; family Bovidae; genus Tragelaphus; species Tragelaphus eurycerus. Next base: position 35,538,660 of record CAKXYN010000008.1, on the reverse strand, counting down.
CTGACAGGTGGGAAGAGAGGGAATTTCCTCATTATAGAGACAACGGGAGATCAAACGGAAGTTTGTTCTTTATGCGTGTGTGTGCGTGTTTCAATGCTTTAAAGGTTCTGAGTGCAGACATGGGGGTAAAGCCATCTGGGGTTTAAATCCTGTCTTTGCTATCTGTTATTCCAAATATTTTTGTTCAGTTCTTTACTGTACCTTCCTCTTCAGCCACGTGGGAATAATGGCAGTCAACTCAGTTCTGCTAGAAGCACCCATGCATGCCTAAAAGTCATGTGCTACGCAATATCACGCAGTTAGGAACCACAGGGCTTATAGGGAAAATAGGATTACGGCCCAGTGCCCACAAACTTCATCAGTGACACATGAGGAAGGACAGGAACCCGCTTTGCATGTGTTAAATGGTTAAGGAATGCATAAATAATACAGTGAGTTTAGCACTTGGAAAAGACCTGGGGTTGCTCCTGGAAATGGGAAGCTTGAAAGTTGCTTTGAAGTAATGCCAGAAGGGTCACCTCAGATTGGACAGGAAGTTGTAATCCCAGATGTGGAGGGGCGTGGCTCATAACACCTCTGGTAACTGAAGCAGCTGGCACATGTTGAGGTGTTTGCATTCCTACACAACTCAGATCAGTGGGCTGCAGTTTTCTGTCTTCACCTCGAGTTTCTCATGGGCAAAATCACGCATAAGCAAAAGCAAAATTATTATGCTCAAATCGTTCCCTAATATATCAATCGCATTGGAACAAATTTGCATTTTCAAAACAAGCATTATAGCAGAACTGACTGTACTTAATTTAAATGACTGTTATGAAGACCAAATGAGATGATCCATACAAAATGCTCAGCACAACAGCACAATGCCAGGCACAGAGTGAACATTCAATAAACACTCACTGAAACTACTGTTACTCATGTCCCTGCTGGCTTGTTGATAACTCCCCTGGTAAGCTGAAAGTATCAGATTGAGCGTCTATCCAGTCAGCTTGCAACAAAGGGCATCTCTAGCTAACTCCTACTCCCCACCTGAGATCATGAGATTGGCACCTGCAATACGCTCCCACCTAACAAGACATGCATTTTAGAAAAGTCCTCATATCAGATGGACACTGCTAGGGACAGGATCCAAATGCCAGCTTCTTAGGTAAAGCAACGGTTGCTTTCCTCCCCAAATGAGCAAGACCCACAGGAAGAAGAGTACCCACTTGGGTCTCTGAGAACACCAGGAAATCAAAGGAGTAACTGACCCACATGAGAGGACAGCCCATCATCTGGTAGGACAGAGAACAGTGGGTCCAGGAGGGGAAGAAATTAGTCAATTCTCACGTTAGAAAAACAACCTAGGTGCAGACATTTTCAATCTCCCTGCCTCCTGCAGAGAGGAGAGGGGTTCAAAGGCAGGTTCTAGAGCCAGGGGTGGAGAAGGCAATGGCACCCCACTCCAGTACTCTTGCCTGGAATATCCCATGGACAGAGGAGCCTGGTAGGCTGCAGTCCATGGGGTCACTAAGAGTCGGACACAACTGAGCCACTTCACTTTGACTTTTCACTTTCATGCACTGGAGAAGGAAATGGCAACCCACTCCAGTATTCTTGCCTAGAGAATCCCAGGGATGGAGGAGCCTGGTGGGCTGCCATCTATGGGGTCCGCACAGAGTCGGACACAACTGAAGCGACTTAGCAGCAGCAGCAGAGCCAGGGGGCTTTCCAGGTGGCTCAGACAGTAAAGAATCTGCCTGCAGTGCAGGAGACCCAGGTTCGATCCCTGGGCTGGGAAGTTTCCCTGGAGAAGGGAATGGTAGCCCATTCCAGTATTCTTGCCTGGAGAACTCCATGGACAGAGGAGCCTGGTGGGCTACAGTCCACAGGGTCGCAAAGAGTCAGATACGACTGAGTGACTAACACTTTCACTTTTCTAGTGCCAGGAAGACTTGATTGAAAATCCTGGCTCCTCCACACACCACGTATATGAGGTCAGGCATGTTAACTAAACCTGAGCCTCAATTTCTCTATCTATCAAATGGGAACAACCTATTTATCTTGTAGGACTCGTGTTAGGGTTGACAGGGTGTCTGGCACTGAGGAAATACTAATCAGCGCTGGTTAATCATAATGACTACATTTCCTCACAATGGCAATTTCCATGAGACAGGATTTGCCATCTTTCCCAGAATTCCTTGCTCTCTGGAAAGACTAACTCCTTGGGGCATATGCCAAACTGAAGAAACTGTCTAGAAGAAGCAAGGGTTTGGGTGGAGGTGAGTTCTGCAAACTCTGCAATTCAAAGACCCCTGCAAGGGGGCTCTGTAAGCTCTTGTAGGTGCAGAATGCGGGAAAGAGCCCCGTGTTTAGAATCAGCAGTCTTGGTTTTTTGTTTTGTTTTCCTAATTTTTTTATTGTGATGAAATACACATAAGTTACCAACTTAACCATTTTTAAGCACATAGTTCAGGGACACAAGGTACATTCATACTGTGCAACCGTCTCCCATTTCCAGAACTTGTCATCTTGCCAAACTGAAAGCTTTTACCCATTAAACAATCGTTCATCCCTCCCAACCCATCCCCTGGCAACACCATTCTACTTTCTGTCTTTAGGAATCTGACTATCCTAGTAACTTCCTATGAACGGAACCATGCAGTATTTGTTCTCTTATCGCTGGGTTATTTCACTTGGTACTCTGTCCTCAAGCTTCGTCCATGTGCGGCACATGCCAGAATCTCCTTCCTTTCAAAGATTGAAGAATACTTTGTTTACTGCATTGTAACAATGTAAAAAAACAATGTAAAAATACATTGTTTACTGCAGTTCCCCCCTTATCAATGCGGGCAACTATCAAGAACCCCAAGAGGATGCTCAAAACTGCAAATAGTACTAAGTCCTATATATACTATATTTTTTTCCTATACGTATGTACATACCTATGATGAAGTTTAGTGTATAAATTAGGCACAGTAAGAGATTAACAATAAGTAATAAAACAGGACAATTATATTGTGAGAAAAGCCATGTGACTGTGATGTTTCTCTCTTTCTCCCAAGATCTTACTGGTTATGGTGTAAGATGATAAAATCTTACATTTTATCCTCACTTCAGGATGAGCTGAAGTGAGGTGGATGATGTGGGCACTGTGATGCACCACAGGGCTACCTCTGACCCTCTGGTGATGTGTCGGAAGAAGGATCATCTGCTTTGGATGATCCTAGATCATTGATGACGTCGATGGCTGGATGTCAGGATCAGATGATATCAATGGATGGGGATTACAGGTGGAACAGAGCAGGATGGCAGATACTACTCAGAACAACACACAATTTTACACTTATGAAATTGTCTGTTTTATGAATTTTCCATTTCATATTTTTTGACCATGGTTGATTACGAGCAACTAAAACCAAGCAAAACTGTGGGTAAGGGGGGACAACCTACTGTACACTAAATTTTGCTTAGAAGCCCTGGTTTTGAGCCCTGAGTTTCCAGCCTACTACCAGCTGTTGTGATCTTGGGCAGCTCACAGCCTCTCCACGCCTCAGCTTTCCCATCTGTAACATGCAGGAATAATGATGCCAGTTACGTGACTAGGTTGCAGTGAGGTTGACCTAATGTGACCTAAATGGGGAAGCATTTTGTAAATAATAAAGTGCTATGCCATTCATCAGTCTCTCCAGAAACATTAATTAAATGGCAATTCCTTACTAGCCCCTAATCTAGATTCTGGTATCAAAAAGATTAAGTAGAGTCCCTGTTCATAGTGATATTACACCAGAAATTTTAAAAGAAGACAAACGCAGGGATCATCGTTATGATGATGAAATGAAATGATCAAAGTCGCTCAGTTGCGTCTGACCCTCTGCCACCCCATGGGCTGTAGCCCACCAGGCTCCTCTGTCCGTGGAATTATCCAGACAAGAATACTGGAGTGGGTAGCCATTCCCTCCTCCAGGGGATCTTCTGGACCCAGGGATCGAAGCTGGGTCTCTCATTATAATCCTTGCTATTTACTGAAGGCCTCCTACGTTTCAGGTACCTACAGCAGCATTGTACTTAGTGCTACTGTGGATCCTGTCACTATTCCCACTTACAGACAAGGAAATCAAAGCTCAGAGAAGTTAATATCCCCAAGTCCACTTAAGCCATCAGTCGTAGCCGTGATGTGAACTCACATTTCTCTGAATTTAAAGCCCTTTTTCTCCCCACAGTACCACCCATCCATCCCCCATTATTTCTTCCCTCACTGATCTGACCACTCAAATTTATCACCCTATAAGACATGGGGGCAAACTTCAAGAAATTAGTGTGGAAAAATGATGGAAACTGCTGACTATACCCAATATCTGTTGCTGGGCAGGATCTCAGGACCCACATTTCAGAGAAAGAAATATGAATTGGGACAATATATCCAAAACTGAATTCCATAAAAATACAACAACCAGTGAGATGTGAATAGGAGTTCCTTGCCCAAAAAAAAAAAAAAAAAAAAGCCAATCTGTGGTTAAGTAAATTTAGAAAACAGTGAGATAAAGGTAATCAAATATCTGAGCACCAAGACTTCAGAAAGCCTCACCTACACCACTGTGAAGTCTGAGAGGGGATATTGTACACTTTTCCCAATGTTTTGGGTAGACTGGACACGTTTCCTTCTATAAAAGACCTGGGAACATGTCACAGAACATAGTTTGAGAAAGGCTGGCTTTGCAGCTTTCAGAACAGCTGGGAAGCCTTTCAATTCATCACAAGCCTTTATCCTCACCCTTTTCGTCCCCATCGTGAGCCTTAGAATCTGGTTCCGTTTGAAATAGCTAACATGTATCACCACTTACTACATGCCAGACACCGACTTAGGCACTAGAGACTCAAAATAACTGCCGGGGTTGCAGTTACAGTAAATCTAACAAACCGAGAGAGTGTATAAGCACAATAGTGTGGCCATACACGGCCATCTATTATCGAACTTCACATTAATGGGGGATTAGGGGTTGACAGAGAATGCTTCAAAGGTTTTTGCTGGAGAAACCTTGAAGTGGCCCTCAGAGGATAAACAGTAACAATTAAGTAGAGAGAAATCTTGCAAGAACATTTTACCAAAACTGGCTATTGGTCAGGTTGACAACCCAAGGGATGGGCTCCCTGGAAGGCATATAGTCCTCTGAAAAGACCGGAAGTGTTGAGCTAAAATTCCAACTTTGCTATTTATTATGTGACCTTGGATAGGTTACTTAAATTTCATCTGTAAGATGGGGATCAGTACATCAATTTCAGAGTTGTCAAGAAGATCAAAAGAGGCAATTGTATGTAATAATACAACACCTAATGACCTGCCTGGCACAGTGCTTAGCTCCGTTTCGTTTTATTGGTGACATCCTGGAGTAATGTGTTAAGAAAGAGTCTGAGGCTGCTGCATATGCGCTTAGAGAGAAAGAGGGTCATGACTGATTGGCAGTTTCTGCATTGACTTGAGAAGGAGGGGGTCACAAATTGGTTCAAGTTAGCTGGAGACCTTCAACCGAGTGCTTTCCCAAGGGTCCTTGCCATCAAAAAGGAGTTTCTAACGACCTGGGGGACCTCAGAAGAAAGCAAGCAGCCCTCCCAGAAGGCTTTCTCACTGTCAGCCCCTGTCAGCTCTTCTGCTTTCCCATATATCCTTCATTCTCTTTCATTTTCAGAAAATGACCAAGGTTGATCTCTTGCCTACGTAAAGCAAGGGTGTGCTGTGATGTGAAACTAGTACAGTATTTGCTCTGAACCTAAAAAATTTTTGAGTCTGAAAAACATGCACATAGTCTACTAATGAGTACCAGTCCCCTTCTAAAGAGCTCGGCAGGATTGTACAGGCCATTCAAGAGGGAACTCAGAAACCTAGGTAAAGGGGCATTCCACTGCCAGGAAGTACAGAGATGGAACAAGAACAGAGGGAGCCCCTAGAGGGAAATTCACATGTTACCTATTGATAATACACTTGTTGTGTTATAATTATTATTAATCACCATTTTTATCTTGTAACTTCTATGGTACTACAGTTTAAAAAATAAAAAACAGTAAAAGCATTAAAATCTGATGGTTTCAGAGAGCACAGCGTAAAGGAGCCACACTAAATTTTAGAAGTGGAAGAATTCCAGGATGTCAAGTAGATCCATTCCTGTTATTTTACAAGTTCATTCCACTGACATGTGTTCACTGCACAGATCCATGGCCAAGGAACTGTGCCAGGCACTGGGGTAACAGCTGGTGAAGAAAACAGATGTGGGTCTTGCACTCTTAAAGTCCAGGAGGGGAGATGGGCCACAAATAACCAAATAGACATTTAGCTATTTAATTATCATTATGATCAGTGCCATAATTATGATCCTTATGGGTCCTTTGATGCTCAGATGAGAGGAGACCCAAGACAGGGTAACTGCCCTGTCCACTCAACCAGTGTTGAAGCTGAAGCCTGAATTCAGGTCATCTGCCTCCCCTGTCACCGTGATCCCCACTGGGCCACAGCAGGGGCACCAGTGTCCCGATAGGAGTCTGGGAGAAGGATCTAGGACTAAGAGTATGGTGCTGAGAAGCTGGGGCAGAGAAGCAAGTGGCCTCATCTCTGCAAGAACAAGAGTGGGGAGCCTGCAGACTTCACTGTCTTCCCAGACACCCCCTCACGCACAGCAGCCGTGGAAGATGCTTCAGCTACCCTCAGGTGAGGGCCGGGACACTGGAGCCTTCAACAGTCAGGACGATGAAGAGGACAGAGGAATGCCTCCGCCAAAACCCATTAGAAAGGGCAGAGAATGGGAAGTGTAGACCAACCGCGGAGGCTGATCGCCAAGCTTTCTGCTGCACTTTGCTTGGGAATTAATCACACAAATCCCTTGATAAATCCAAGGCCGTTATTAGACAACACTAATAGCCCCCTTCAAGTAATCCAGGCAAAGACATCAAGAGAGCAGGGGCAGGGGGAGCCCCAAGGGGCTCGAGAGCCGCCAGCTTTCACGTGCACGTGCGTCCACGTGAGAGCACGTGCGCGCGCACGGCCTGCCCGCCCCCACGCCCAGATGTCTGCTCCCAACACCACCTCTGGCTTCTGCCCGAGTCGCTTCAGGCAAGTGGAGAGAACTGAAGGATGGGAGAACTGATGGTCTGTGTTCCCTGCCCTCCCCAGCCCTGCCACTGACCTAATTCTCCACAAGAGAGGATTTTTTCCTTTTTGGTCCTTCTTGTTTGTAAATCATGCCGCCCCAGTGCACACACAGCTTAAGGCGGGGCCTGGGTAGGAAGCCCAGAGATGCCAAGCTTCGAACGGTGGTCCCAGCTGCTGCTCCTCAAGGCGGAGGGTCACAGGAAGTCTGCGAACCTCAGAAGGGTGGGGGAGTGGAAGGTGGAAGGAGAGAGGCACACCATCAAGGTCACCCCAATTTTACATTCTTACTCTGCCCTTTACTGAACTAGAGGTGCTATATATTCTAAAATGGGCCAGTAGAACTCTGCCTTATATATGATTTGGGGTAAATTTCTTAATTCATCTAGGTCAGCGGTCTCAATGAATGATACGGGATATTTGGACCCAGGTGTTATGACCCCTCGAGTATGTTGTGCAACTGTTAAAAAAAAAAAAAAAAAAAAAAAAACACCTGTCAGGAAAGAGACTGACTTTAGTTGTAGGAAGAAGATAGAGTACTTTGAACTGGAAAAATTGACCTGGAAAAAAATTAGAACTGTCAGAAAAAAATCAACGCAAAATGGAACTGACAGCTGCTAAAGATGCACGTGGCAAAATTGGTTATTGACGGAAAAATTGAAGGAGGAATCAAACATTACCGACAAAATTTAAACCAGCAGATCTGATGTGAGAAAATTTGGTATGGTAGAAATGATGACCATAAAAAGATGTTCACAGTGGTAGGAGCTACATGGGCAAGATTTGAGAGGCACACAGAAAAGTAACTGATGGATGAATCAAATCTTCGCTACAGAAGATTTGTGGAACAGGACTGATCTTGTAAGAAATAGTTCTGTGAAATAAAAATGAATTGGAAAATTAGGAAATGGTTCAACTATGCTGAAGAAAAAAAAAATGAAGAATTGCACAAACTCATTTACTTCTAAAAAACACTCCCTTAATAAAACTGTTTTAGTATTTGTACAATCCTGATTATACTGACATAGAGTTAAAAGGTTTCAGGGTCAAATTGCACAATCAAAACATCTTGGTAAATGCTGAAGAAAAATACTTATCTCAGTGGTCCTATCCAGCTGTAATTTTTTCCCCAATAAAAGATCAGAATAGAATGTGAACAAAATTCTACAAATAATTTACTGGAAGATGATAGCATGAGAACCAGCTTTCCTGCAAGAATGGTTCTCACACTAATAGATTTTATTTATTTATACTTTAAGCAATTTAAGGCAATTTTAGAAACTAACAATGGATAACTATATTTTCATTTTTCCAAGAAAGAACAAAAACCTGAAAATGACACTTTGTATAACCATAGTTTCTTAAAGAGAAAATGGCATTTTAACACCCTAAAAATAAAAGGACAGTAATTTCAGAATTAAACAAAAAATCTGAATGCATCTTTACAATAAACTTCTACATGATGTTTAATTTTCTCGTTTTCCTGAAGAAAGATGAAATTCCATTCTAACTCTTTTGGGTGTCTTTTATCCTACTGAGTGAAGGGCAGATGGGTAGTCTCTCTGTAGCTCAGTTTCCTCATCCATAAAATGGGAATAAAAGATAGAGCTACTCACACAGTGCCTGAAACATACTAAGTATTCAATAAACGTTAGTCTAAAACCCAGGAAGCATAAAGATCTAGCTGGTTCCCAGCCTTAGACTGTACCCCTACTACTTCAAGCTGATAATTCTTTAGATGTTCTGAAATATAAATACGTGTGGTAAGAATGGCCAAAAAGTGTGGTTTGATTGGGACAACCCCGTCTTCCTCTTCACCTGCCAAGAAAACACATGTGGCCTGAAGGAGGACCTGGGATGGCAGGTGAGACTGGGAAGAAAGAGCCGCTATTGGAAATGCACAGCTGATCTCTGGACTGTGGGCGGGACTCATGCTGTGCGGCTATTTGGGGAACAAGTCTCTTAAGGTTGGCAGCGAATGACACTTGCTGTGGCTTTCTTGTTCCAGCAGCCTCACCTTCACCTTCTCCGAACAAAGCTTCCTTTAGCTAGAGATTCTACTCCCCAGTTCTCCGCTGTAGGATTCTGAACTCTGGGTGGAGATGTCCATGTTTATGCCGCTTATGAGACAAGATCAGCACCCTGATGCTGTCACACTGAAGGCCTCTCTCTCCAGCCCCAGACAGTTCTTCATCCATCCATCCACCAATATTACCCATTAGCCATATCCCAAAGAAATACGTAAAAGTAAAGACATAGTTCCTGCCAAGAATTTTAGACTGATTCACCTTGTCCTTGGACCCAACAAGTGACCACACACATAGGCGGCCCCTCTCCACTGCTTTCTCCTTTTTCAGCCTCATCTTTAGATATCAGTCATCAGATGGGCCTCCCTGATCCCCCCTTTTCTCATTAGATCCCCGCTCAGCTTATTCTTTCCACCTACAGCATTTATCACAATCGTAATCATACATTTATGGGTTTATGTTGTCCACAGCGCTTATGTGTAAGCTCCACGAAGACAGGCGTCACAGCTGTTTTGATCTCCATGGTTTATGCTTGGCAATCAATGTCCTTTTGAATCAATCAGTTCTCTTTTCTCAGCATGATGTAGGGGAATGTATGCTAGACTGAGAGTGAGGATCCCTGGGCTCTAGTCCCAGTCCCCTGGCCACTTGCTGGCCTATTGTAAGTTACCTTGCCTCTCCAGGTCACAGTTTCATATTAAGAAGAAGGTTGGATTGTGATGTTCAAGGTGGGGAAGGGGTGATAAGATGTATGTGTCGGGGGTACATATGCAAATCGTAACAATAATCATCTTACAACTTGAGCTAAGCAAAAGATTTCCACTGAAACTTGACCAAAGACCTCTTGGATAGTAAGACTATGCGAACAACAACGAAATGACTTGGAGATCATGGGTTATAAAGACAGAAGATACAGGATTCCAGCTCAGGTAGTTCCTGGTTCACGTACAGCCCGCAGGATGAATAAGACACCACGGATAAAGGGTGGGTGGTGGGGAGGAGTTCCAGGATAGCTTGTTTGTGCCTGAATTGGGATCAAAGTCAGTCAAGTGCAGGAGGCAGAGAAGTCGTAAGACAGGTGAGTGAGGAGAAGAAAGGCGGTCCCCCTCCATGCTCGAGGCACCCCAGTTAGGCCAGTAGAACATAGGATTGGGTATTCAATGGTCAAAGAAGCCATCATTCAGTTTCAGATTGAAAGGGGGACAGAGTGAGGCAATGGGAACGCAAACTCCAGATCAGCCAACTGCCAGACTCATGTCTCAGGCAGATAGATTGCTGTCTCTTTTCAATATGAATCCCTCATTTATAAAACCAGAAAAACAACAGAACCTTCCTGGTGAGGGTGGTTGGGAGAATCAAAGGAAGTCACATTTGAAAGCACTTAGCCCAGTGTCTGAAGGCTTCCCAGGTGGCACAATGCTAAAGAATCTGCCTTCCAATGGAGACACAAGAAACATGGGTTTGATCCCTGGGTCAGGAAGATCCCTTGGAGTAGGAAATGGCAACCCATTCCAGTATTCTTGCCTGGAAAGTTCCATGGACAGAGGAGCCTAGTGGGCTACCGTCCATGGGGTCTCAAAGAATTGGACATGACTGAGTGACTGAGAACCCAGGCATAGACCAGTATCTGGTACACAGAAAGCATTTCATGAGAATTAGTTCATCATCACCATTCTTAATTAAATTTGTGAGTGTGTGCTCAGTCATGTCCAACTCTTTGCAATGCTATGGACTGTAACCCATCAGGCTACTCTGTCCATGGGATTTTTCAAGCAAGAATATTGGAGTGGGTAGCCATTTCTTCCTCCAGGGGATCTTCCCAACCCAGGGATCAAACCCCCACCTTCTGGCAGGCAGAGTCTTTTTACCACTAAGCCATCGGGGAAACCCTTGTTATTAAATTTAGTCTATCAAAATAGACAACTGATAAATCATAAGATTTCCATGATATTAGTAAAAATGATACTTAGCAAAAATGATTAGAAGTGGGCACAAAGCTAAACTCAGCCCTAAATCCACTTGCTTGAATTGCAATTCCTGGCCAGAGACTCAGGCTACACCAGCCTGCCTGACCACTGGGTCCAGAAAAAAGCCCTGGAGCTCCTGTAATTCCTTGGAGTGTCTTAATCACACCCTGAACTTCATAGAGTCCTTGCTCTGCCAGGGTTGAAGAGGGATCAGTGGAAGCAAAGAAACCACTGCTACGCTATGCTTCTCCTGTCAAAGCATCCATCACTTGATAATTGCCTGGTTAATTAAATAGCTTGAAGGCATGACTGTCTTGTTCATCACTCTATGCCCAGTACTTCCCCTAACACACAGTGGGCCCTCAGTAAGCATGTGTTGTTAGGGTAGGAAGAAGTTCCTTTCAAATAACATCCCTGGATTTCAGTAAGAGATTTCACACGAGCATGCATGCTCACGTAGGCTCCATTTCTTGGTTCTCATCACACGCCAGCTGGGCCCCTAACACCTCAATTTCTTGTGCTTTGAAAAATGTTCGAAGGCGCTCCCCTTCCTCCCTAGGCACCCCATTCTGACTTACGCTAGATAAGCAACTTCAGATTGCTGAACAGCAATACACAACACAGCTGTTAGAAAATTCCTGTGTCCTGAAATTCCTGGAAAACCATAATGCACAGCAAGCATTTAGAGCATGGACCCAGGATCCCTACCCCCAGGCCCGGAGTCAGAGATGGGAGGAAGGCAGCAGCCAGCAACTGGAACCCAGCCTTGACTTCCTGAAAGTATTCTGCTTCCTTGCCAAGGGCCCCACCCTGGGCAGAGAGAGAGAAACCACAGTGAATTAATTGCCAGCACTTCGATCACTGGCTGGTGAGCCAGGGGCTTCTACCATCTGCAGTTCGGGGGATCTTTGTCTTTGAGCTCACAAGAACCAGAATGAGAGAAATCTCTTCCCCAAGCCCAGGAGAAGGTCAATGGTTTTGTGCTGAGTGTGACTGCTAGTACCCTGTGAGCTCAAGGCCCAACTCCAAGAAAAAAAATGGCCAAGTGAACAGTATGAAAAGGCAAAAAGATATGACACTGAAAGATGAACTCCTCAGGTTGGTAGGTTACCAATATATTACTGGAGAAGAGTGGAGGAATAACTCCAGAAAGAATGAAGAGATGGATCCAAAGCAAAAACAACGCCCAGCTGTGGATGTGACTGGTGATGGAAGTAAAGTCTGAAGCTGTAAAGAGCAATACTGCATAGGAACCTGGAATGTTAGGTCTATGAATCAAGACAAATTGGAAGTGGTCAAATGGGAGATGGCAAGAGTGAACAATGACATTTTAGGAATCAGTGAACAAAAATAGACTGGAATAGGTGAATTTAATTCCAATGACCATTATATCTACAACTGTGGGCAAGAATCCCTTAGAAGAAATGGAGTAGCCCTCATAGTCAACAGAAGAGTCTGAAATGAAGTACGTGGGTGCAATCTCAAAAATGGCAGAATGATCTGTTTCCAAGGCAAGCCATTCAATATCACAGTAATCCAAGCCTATGCTATGACCAGTAATGCTGAAGAAGCTGAAGTTGAACAGCTCTATGAAGACCTACAAGACCTTCCAAAACTAACACCCAAAAAAGATGTCCTTTACATCATAGGGGACTTGAATGCGAAAAGTAGGAAGTCAAGAGATACCTGGAGTAACAGGCAAATTTGACCTTGGAGTACTAAATGAAGCAGGGAAAAGGCAACAGAGTTTTGCCAAGAGAATGCACTGGTCATAGCAAACACCCTCTTCCAACAACATAAGAGAAGACTCTACACATGGACATTACCAAACGGTCAATACCAAAATCAGATTGATTATATTCTTTGCAGCCAAAGATGGATAAGCTCTATACAGTCAGCAAAAACAAGACTGGGAGCTGTCTGTGGCTCAGATTATGAACTCCTTATTGCCAAGTTCAGATTTAAATTGAAGAAAGTAGAGAAAACCACTAGACCACTCAGGTATGACCTAAATCAAATCCCTTACGATTATACAGTGGAAATGACAAATAGATTGAAGGAATTAGATCTGATAGACAGAGTGCCAGAAGAACTATGGACAGAGGTTCATGACCCTAGGAAAAGAAATGCAAAAAGGCACGATGGCTGTCTGAGGAGGCCTTACAAATAGCTAAGAAAATAAGAAAAGCAAAAGGCAAAGGAGAAAAGGAAAGGTGTATCCGTATGAATGCAGAGTTCCAAAGAATATCAAGGAGAGGTAAGAAAGCCTTCCTAAGTGATCAATGCAAAGAAAAAGGGGAAAACAATATAATGGGAAAGACTACAGATCTCTTCAAGAAAATTAGAGATACCAAGGGAACATTTCATGCAAAGATGGGTACAATAAAGGACAGAAATGGTATGGACCTAATAGAAGCAGAAGATATTAAGAAGAGGTGGCAAGAATACACAGAAGAACTATACAAAAAGGATCTTCATGACCCAGATAACCACGATGGTGCAATCACTCACCCAGAGCCAGACATCCTGGAATGCAAAGTCAAGTGGGACTTAGGAAGCATTAATACTACCAACAAAGCTAGTGGAGGTGATGGGATTCCAGTCAAGCTATTTCAAGTCCTAAACAATGATGCTGTGAAAGTGCTGCACTCAATATACCAGAAAACTTGGAAAACTCAGCAGTGGTCACAGAACTGGAAAAGGTCAGTTTTCATTCCAATCCCAAAGAAAGGCAATGCCAAAGAATGCTCAAACTACTGCACAATTGCACTCATCTCACACACTAGCAAAGTAATGCTCAAAATTCTCCAAGCCAGGCTTCAACAGTATGTAAACCATGAACTTCCAGATGTTCAAGCTGGATTTAGAAAAGGCAGAGATCAAATTGCCAACATCCACTGGATCATAGAAAAAGCAAGAGAATACCAGAAAAACATCTACTTCTGCTTTATTGACTATGCCAAAGCCTTTGACTGTGTAGATCACAACAAACTGTGGAAAATTCTTCAAGAGATGTGAATACTAGACCACCTGACCTGCCTCCTGAGAAATCTGTATTCAGGTCAAGAAGCAACAGTTAGAACCAGACATGGAACAACAGACTGGTTCCAAATCAGGAAAGGAGTACGTCAAGGCTGTATATTATCACCTTGCTTATATAACTTATACACAGAGTACATAATGTGAAATGTCAGCCAGGACAAAGCGCAAGCTGGAATCAAGATTTCCAGGAGAAATATCAATAACCTCAGATACGCAGATGACACCACCCTTATGGGAAAAAGCAAAGAACTAAAGAGCCTCTTGATGAAAGTCAAAGAGGAGAGTGAAAATGTTAGCTTAAAACTCAACATTCAAAAAACTAAGATCATGGCATCCAGTCCCATCACTTCATGGCAAATAGGGAAACAACTCAAACAGTGACAGACTTTATTTTGGGGGTGCTCCAAAATCACTGCAGATGATGACTGCAGCCATGAAATTAAAAGACGTTTGCTCCTTGGAAGAAAAGATATGACCAACCTAGACAGCATATTAAGAAACAGAGACATTACTTTGCCAACAAAGGTCTGTCTAGTCACAGCTATGGTTTTTCTAGCAGTCATGTATGGATGTGAGAGTTGGACTATAAAGAAAGCTGAGTGCAAAAGAACTGATGCTTTTGAATTGTGGTGTTGGAAAAGACTCTTGAGAGTCTCTTGGACTGCAAGGAGATCAAACAAGTCTATCCTAAAGGAAATCAGTCCTGAATATTCATTGGAAGGAATGATGCTGAAGCTGAAACTCCAATACTTTGGCCACCTAATGCAAAGAACTGACTCCTTGAAAAAGACCCTGATGCTGGCAAAGATTGAAGGCAGGAGGAGAAGGGGACAACAGAGGATAAGATGGTTGAATGGCATCGCCGACTGGATGGACATGAGTTTGAGCTGGCTCCGGGAGTTGGTGATGGACAGGGAAGCCTGTTGTGCTGCAGTCCATGGGGTCACAAAGAGTCAAAGACAACTGAGTGACTGAACTGAACTGAACTGAAAGCATTTTATGTTTAGCTCACAAGTTCTCAGGAGAAGGCAATGGCAACCCACTCCAGTACTCTTGCCTGGAAAATCCCATGGACAGAGGAGCCTGGTAGGCTACAGTCCATGGGGTCGCGAATGTCAGACACAACTGAGTGACTTCGTTTTCACTTTTCACTTTCATGCATTGGAGAAGGAAATGGCAATCCACTCCAGTATTCTTGCCTGGAGAATCCCAGGGTCGGGGGGCCTGGTGGGCTGCTGTCTATAGGGTCACACAGTCAGACACGACTGAAGCGACTTAGCAGCATCAGCAACACAAGTTCTCAAAGAAACATAAAGTACAAATCAGAATGCCAACTCACTGATCTTGGGCAAGTCCCTTCACTCCTCCGGGTTTGTTTCTTTTGAATCATTGAGTGCTTGATTCCCATGAGATTCTAATGTTCTAGGAGTCAGAAATTGTATTATGTTTATGAGCAGAACATCCAAAACCCTCAGAATCATCACCTCTAAATGAGACTTAAGTTTCTACATGTAGACATTTTTTCAAATGAACAGACCTCTCCCAAAGCAGACAAAGAGTTAATGTGAATGGTTTTTTGAAGCTAAATTATATAATCTTTCAATGCTGTTTTATTATATTCCAATGCATGCTCCAACTTAAACCAGACGGAGAAGGCATACTCTTTCATTGAGTGCCCAGTGAACAATTTTAAGGAACTTTTCCTTTGTTCCAAGTTTCCCTTCTACATCACCAATCATTTGCTTTACTCTGTCTCATGGATTTCCTTTCTTCTGCTACACTCTATGTATTAAGGTTCTGAAAGGTTCTGAGTTTATCCTCCTTTACCTCTCAATTAGACTCCTTGCCTGAACAACCTCACTCCTGCACCTTACCCCTACAACAACAACCACCATTCTGACCTCTGCCCAGCCCTATCCTCCTCCCCAGCATGACCCTTGCCCCCACCTGCCTCTGCATATCTCTCCGCAGGTGTCCTATAGGTGCTGAAGAGAAAGTGGGCGAAATATGGACAAATCATTTAATCATCACCCTTCTCTCACCTTTACCACAAATCTGCTCCTCCCACTAACTTTCCTAGTTAGCCCTACGACCAGAAGAACATGTGATCGAAGCTCTTCTTCTCCCTTTGCAATTATCATCAATATTAATAATTAGTAATAATGGCTAACATTCACTTAATGCTGACTGCATGCCAAGTATTGTTCTAAGTATTCTGTGTGAGATCTCAAACTTCAAAGCAATCTGAAATGGTGGGCACTATTATTACACCCATTTCACAAATAGTGGAAATACAACACAGAAAAGTTAAGTCTTTTGCTCAAGTTTACACAACTAGTGTGTGTCAAAGTCTAAGTCCAAACCCACTAAAGCTCATTGCCTTTCCGAGTATGAAGTGCCTCTTTTTAATATCTCTGCAGTTGGCCCTTTTTCCATCACTACCCTCCCAGGAGTGACTCTTCTCTCACCAAAGTCACCCAATAGCCTCTACCTGGACCCCCAGCTTTCCCTCTCCCAATCACCAACCATTCTATCACACAAACTGCTCCTAGAGCCACCTTTCCTTTTTAAAAAATAAAATTTCATTGCAATATAGTTGATTGACAATGCTGTGTCTTTCTAAAATTCATATCTGATAGTCACTGCTCAGTTGAAAAGTTCCCAATGGCTCCCAAGGGCAGGAAAATATAATGTCCCGAATACATGCAAACATTTAAGACCCACACTACCTAAGTCCTCCCCATATTCCTCCTCTATGGTCCTCAACCCTTTAATTCAGCCACATTAACAACAGCAAACTCCTAGCAAGAGCATCGTGCTGTTTCATAGGGTCCCCTGAATGTCTTTTTCCCCCAGTCTACTAATTAAAGCTTTCAAGTCCAACCTGAGGGTTTCTACCATGAAATGCCCTTCAGCCCATCTCCCACCATGAGTACACACACACCGCAAGCAGGTGGAACGCTGCCTTTTGAGCTGCTCCACAAACATCCCACGTGGTATCTTAGCAGCTCTAATGTACACAACACCTCTTTGCCCGACAGGCTTTCCAACTGGACCATGAGCTCCTCAAGGGCAGGGCCCAAGCTGGTACACAATAGGCAGTCGCTCGGTGAATGTCAGAAAATGAACTTATTCCAGTAAAGAGATGAGCTACTTCAACATACAGATGATTATACATCAAGGATTGCTTTGCAAATGTTTGAACATACTTCAAAGACTCTGTTCTCTTACACAATCTAAAGTTGCCCTGGCGAACACTATGATTTTTTAATGCAAAAAAACTCTGCAATAGCAGATAATATTAGTCATTCTCAAACACTGAGGCTTCTGAAAGTGGAAGATGTGACTGGAATAACTTCCTATGGGGCCCTCCAAAGCCACCTGGCCAGGTCAACCAAGACCACCACACACAGAGCTGAAGACAGAGCTGAGGAACCAACGCACATCCCACTGGCACTGGGGACACGTTGGGTATCAGTCTCCACCTGAAATCTGCAAGCCAGCGGTGGGGGTGGGGGATAAGTGAGTAACTATTGCCAACTAAAGATTCAACTAGAGATGTAGAGATAAACATAGATCTGAGTCTTGACCAGTGACCTCCAAAGCTTTCTGGATCAACTCCTCACTAGGAAAAGTCATTTTACTATATTCTCCACAGAGATGTATATTACATGTACTTATATAATTTGTATACAGGTTAACTTTACACTTTCACCATTTCCTACCTGTATCCCCTTAAATGGTCTTTGCACTTACCCCACTTTTTTGGCCATGTCACACAGCTAATGGGATCTTAGTTCTCCCACCAGGGATTGGACTTGCCCTGGACAATGAGAGCTCAGAGTCCTAACCACTAGACGACCAGGGAATTCCCAATGTGTCCCTTTCTGAAGCCCACTGACCTAAGGAATATCTTCCCATCTCCCTGAACTGCAGAGGATGTACGTGATGATGCCCCAGGACTGAGGAGTCTGGTTCACAGACACGTGCACACCAGCGCAGGTGTTGCTCCAGCACTCCGCACCCCTCCCGGCAGTAAGACAAGGCCACGCTGTGCCTGCCATGGTCCTGCAGCTCCAAGCATCAGAATTCCTTCTCTGTAGCTCTGATCGTTTCCACCCTCCAGCCCAATATCCTCCCCCTCCTCCGCCCACGTGGCAGCTCTTCCCACATCCAAGGACACTTATCTAGTCCCCAGTGAGCCTCCCCTTCTCCAGGGAATCCACACAAGCTGATGGAGCCTCTCCATCTCCAGCGACAACACCGCGCCTGCCTCCAACAGCCATTCCACGCACACTTACGTGGTCCCAGGCTGGCTGCTGGCTATAATTGTTACAGGAAACCACTGGTTTGTAAACAAACAAAGTCTTTCTAGTTCATCCTCAGCTAGATCAAGCCAAGTGGAATGTACGTGCGTGTGACTCAGATTCTATGAAAACCGCCCCACAGCAACCATACCACTTTCCTTATTAAAAGGAGGCACGTCCCAAGGTGGCCCACTCTACGGTGGTCCAAGCCATAGCTGTAATCAATGTATTAAACAGACATTAAGCTCACATTCTTGGGAACCTGCATCCATCCATCACACGTTAGTGAGCTCACACATAGGTATGCATGTAAAACATGAATGCAGGCACACAAATACACACAGAGTAGGCTTTATTAAGGCCACAGACATTTGTTGACCACCTGCTTTTTCTCAGATACCAGAGACATGCCATTTAGCCTTCAAGCCTGTAGCGTTAATTTGCAAAAGGAAACAGAGTCTTCCCTTGGCTTCATGTCTTAGAATTCTCAACGAGAGTTCCTCCTCATGTATACTCCTGTAATGGGAATCAGGAAACCCAACGGAGCTACTACAACTTCCATTAAGGATGTGAAAACCAAAGGGAGCTGAGAGACACATTAAAACATAGCCAGTGGTTATATATGCTACACAGCAAAAAGGAAAAAAAAAAAATTAGCCCCAATCTGCATTAACACAAGGCTGAAAACTCAGTATCAGGATGGTGGTGGTTTAGTTGCTCAGTCGTGTCTGACTCTTTGCAGCCCCATGGACTCCTCTGTCCATCGGATTTTTCAGGCAAGAACACTGGAGTGGGTGCCATTGCCTTCTCCAGCGCAATATCAGGAGGAGCAAACAACAAAGTTCCCACAGCAACTAAAACCCAATCATCTTCTTCCCAAGTGGCAATTACCACTTGACTATGTGAGATGCCCATTTCCTTCCCTGGGCATGCGGTCGGTGGAAACGGGCTGGACAAAGGGGACTGCCACAGTAGAAGTCGGTGACTCTCAGTACATTTTCATGCTCTGAGTCAAAAGGATGTCTGTGGGCTTTGCTCTTAAAAGCAAACTATTTTAAACCATGAATTATGAGACAAATTCTCCTATCTTTGCTGCAGTGTCAGTAAAGTGACTGTCAATGGGGAGGTGGCTGAGAGCCAAGACTAGCCTCATCCCCTTTAGGGTGCAGGAGGGGATTTGCTTGGCAGGTTTCCAGTCCGTGCCAATGCGGGAGCAACATCTTCTAGCCCTGCCTAATCCTCTCCCTGGGAGACTTCTTCCCAACAGTGCCAAAAACATGGGACACCCAAGGCAACCTGGCAGAGTTGGAAACATTTCTGAATAGGGCATATGCTTCCAAGGCCAGTTTCCAGGAATAGCTACTCAATGCTACATCGTCTCATACCCTTGTCTTTTTTTTTTTTTTTTTTTAAGCATCCTACTAGGCTTTTAAGCAAAATCTTTATGTGTGTTGGGGCGTCTGATCCTGGCTGCCACAATAAGACTTGTCAAGCAAGCCCAATCCAATTCCATTTTCCTCTATTCCATAGCATTCTGGAACTTCTCATCTTATTTCTGAGCCATTAGATATTTCCAGGGGGCTCCTTGGAAATTCAGAGATGCTGAAAAGCTGGCTGAATATGGAGGAAGATGGGACATCTTAGAGGGGATCAAATTAGGCACAGATAATAGAGCCAGAGATGGGGCTAAGCATGAATCCTTCAGAGTGCAAGCTCCCCAGGAACGAAATGACTGGAGCATGAATCACCTGCTTACATCAGAATTTCTTCCCACGTCAATCCCTCCCATGTCATTTAAGATTAATCACAAGCAGTTAATTCTAAATAACTCAGTGGTGTGTATACTGTTAGTGCTATATTAGAGAATCCCTTATGAATTCTACTTTGTGCAAGGGTTAATTCCTCCAAAGCATCATCCAGAAATGTTATGACCTACCCCATCCGTCGCCCCACCCACATGGCCCATCGCAAAGGTCAGATTGCTTTAATTAAAATGAGGACCAGTGAAGAAGTGTCTGAGAAGCAGACTTTGGCCTGATGAAGGAAGAGCTCCACAATACTCTGTAATCAGAGATACATCAGGATGCTTTGGAAAGTACCAAGCCCCTGCCATTGCCACTGCCTGGGGTTTTTTAGTCAGGGAGAGATGTCTTACACAGTTGAGAAGAGGATGTGAAATGAATAATTAGACCCAATGACCTTTATAGTCCCCTCCAGTAACATACAGCCCATGGTAACTATACTATTAATAATACAGTACTGCATGTTTAAAAGGTGCTAAGAGAGTTGATCTTAAAAGTTCTCATAATAAGAAAAAGCATGTTGTAACTATGTAGCATATTAAAAAGTAGAGACATTACTTTGCCAACAAAGTAATGTCTGTCTAGTCAAAGCTATGGTTTTTCAAGTAGTTATGTATGGATGTGAGATTTGGACTATAAAGAAAGCTGAGAGCCGAAGAATTGATGCTTTTGAACTGTGGTGTTGGAGAAGACTCCTGAGAGTCTGTTGGACTGCAAGGAGATCAAACCTGTCAATCCTAAAGGAAATCAGTCCTGAATATTCGTTGGAAGGACTGATGCTGAAGCTGAAACTCCAATACTTTGGCCACCTGATGTGAAGAACTGACTCACTGGAAAAGACTCTGATGCTGGGAAAGACTGGGGAGAAGGGGATGACAGAGGATAAGATGATTGGATGGCATCACCAATGCGATGGACATGAGCTTGAGTAGGCTCCAGGAGTTGGTGATGGACAGGGAAACCTGGCGTGCTGTAGTCCATGGGGTCACAAAGAGTCAGACTGAGCAACTGAACTGAACTCTGTAGGGTGATGGATGTTAAGTAGGCTTATCGTGGTGATCATTCTGCAATACAGACAAATATTGAATTTGAAATTGTTACACACCTGAAACTAATTTAGTATGTCAATTATGCCTTAATTAAAAGAAAGTTCCCTCCAAATGTATCATCCCATGATTGTTAACAAGCATCTTGGTTTTTGGTTTTGGGGGAGGGGGTGGATTTTTGTGTTTGTTTTTGAACACCTTGGTTTTCAGCGCATCACACAGGCAGAGCCATGACTAGAAGGTGGTATAAATGTCTTCCTGACCTCAACATGGGTCACAGGACCTGTGGGGCATCCCTTACAGACGATTTCTCCCATGGCACCAGAGCACCCCTCTGATGTTTCAGTGTGACTCCTTATAAGAAGAGACTCACAGCACACTGCCTCAGCCTGAGCTCCAGACTTGCCTTTTCTGAACAAGATCAAGCAAATATGCTGTGGGACAATCATTAGTCTTTCAGAATCCCACGGATGAGAGGCTTGACATCCCCCAGCCTGCTTTTCCTCATTCGCTTAGCCATCCAAGGCTAATCATGCTAGAGACAGGACCCCTTCTGGAGAGACGCCTGAGAGAAGGAGGAGGAAGGTGGAGACCATGAGTGTTGGGTGAGCCCCTTCCCACCATGTGGATCACAGAGATGCAATGTCAACCTTGCTCGTCCCTCCTGGCAATGGGTGCTCATTTTTATTTGACAGCAACCTATCAGGTAAACAAGCTGTACACTCTCTCACTGCACTTTTTCTATTCCAATCATGCCTGGAGGAAAGGTTATGGGGTTGCCTGGAATGCCCCACCTGCCAGCGTGGAGGCACCAACCCTAACATTGCCGACAACCATGGGATTATCAAGACACTGGCTTCTAAGGACTTTACATCAGCAAACAGGACCACTTCAGGAGAACCAAATCCACAAGCAAGAGGAAAAAATGTCAGAGAAGGCTTGGATGCATACAGTTCCCTGGAGAAACATAAAGGAAAATCTCCCCCGAGCCACCTTCTTAGCTGCAAAGATACTGTACTTAAACAAGAGCCTCAGTAAAACCAAAAGGATATAAATGCATTTCACAGCTTAAACCAAGAGCTTCCCATTGCCCACAGCCTGCATCCCTGCCTTTCTTTCATCCTCAGCCTCTTTAGGACCTTGCACAAACTTCCAGAAAACTGCATCCCCTTCCCTCCCTTGACGAGCTGAGAGCATTCATGATTTTTAGGTCCACATACCAGGTAAGTGGAGCTGGAGAGTTGGGCTGGATGATAATGAGATGAATTTGTTTTTAAAAGCTGCTGGTACCGGTTCCTAGACGTTAAAAAAAAAATTTTTTTGGAAAATACATTATGTTGGAATATCGTGGCTAGCCATGGAGGTTTGAGCCCAGACACAGATGACGACACATTTAAAGGTGCCCCATATTGCTTTTAAATAGGTCACCCAAAGACATCAATTTCTGGAGAACAACAGCAGTAATGACAACCCACTGGCACTGTCAGTTCCCAAACAGATCACAGAGGCAGGCCTGCCGATCCACGCTTAGTCCCTCTCTTCTGTCAGCCGCAGCCTGCCACCTGTAACATGGCCTCGTGCTGAGCTGCGCAAACCAAGCATCCGAACCTCAGCTGAGAAACCTCAGGAGGGCCCCGGATGCTTCCCCTGCTTAAACACCAGCTTGTTCCTCGAAATTTACAGCAAACATTTCTGAACACATCCTCGTTACCCACTGCATGTCCTACATGTCCCCCGCTCCCCACCATGCCTCCCCAAACCGTGTTCCTCGCTGCCTTCCTCCTCCCGCACTCCGTCTCCGTGGCTCCTCCTGTCCTGTTGGTCATGAACGGAAAGGAAACGTGTCTGTGATGAAGGGTCAGGGGTCACTGGGGAATCACTCATACACCCAGAGCAACATTGCTGTTGCTGGACAGCAACAAGCCTTCTTAACAGAGGCGGATCCACAGAGGGGGAACCAGAAGCTCGTGATGTCGGGCATGCCTTAAGACAAAAAAACAAAAATCACAAATACAATAATATGCACTGGGCCTTGAAAAGCGACTGTGCAAGTGAAGATAGGCCAAAGGTTTAGTTTTGTGGCAAATCCGCCTCTAATAATCTCCCCTCCCATACACACAAAGGAAAAGGGAGGAATAAACACAGAGGAAGGAAGTTTGGTTTTTGCTATCTGGGAAGAGAGTCAGAAGACAGCAGGAAAGCAAGAAGTGCGAAGGACGAATCCTGGACCTCCGCCTTTGACCGCCAACCCTGGGTGGGCTGCCGGCCACTTCCTGGTACCTGGGAAATCAAAGGCGAGTCTGAAGAGGTCATGCGGTCCATCCAGTGATGCTCCAGCGTGGGGAAGCCGCGCAACTGCCTCGAGACCCATGGGTCCATTCCCAGGCACTTCATTTCAAACCAGGGTGGGAACTGAATACTCAGATTCATTCATTCTCTCTCATTCTCTCATCGCCTCTCTTTCTTTCCGACTGGGAGGAGCAGATCTCCTGGGACTGGCCAAGCTGATAACCTCCTGCACCAAGAGTTTGACATTTTGCTTATCATCAGCAACCAGGGAGGCAATGCTCCATTTCACAATGGAGACACAGGCCATTTGTGTTAATGAAGGCAGCCTAGGAGCAGATATAAAATGCTAGGTTGAAGATCTGGGCTCTCGAGTTACAGGGCCGCCTGCCCAACAGGCAGCATCTCAGCTAGCCCTCACTCTGTCTACCTGCAAGATGAATGGTGCTGAGTTTGGATCGCCTCACCTATTCTGTGGGACGGTAAGGCCTGTGCTACCCCCTCGATGGGATGCCTTGCGGACCAGAACGCAACATTTATGGGGCAAAGAGCTCTAAATCCAGTCCGGCGGGCACCACCACTGTCAGTGACCCCAAGCCCTTAGGCAGGGGTAAAATGGTAATGAAACTGGATTCTAGATGCTCCCGAAATCCCCCTCCTTTTCTTTCTGCTGCCTCTCTAACAAGGATGAAGGAAAATGACAGAGGTGGGGGTCACTCAAAGGGAAGCTTCAAACCTTCTGTGAAACCAAACTGACACAAAATTCATTCTTACACCCACCAGGCAGCCAACAGCCCAGAGTTAGGACTCCTTCTTTCCCAGAGACTGTGCTGATCATTTTATATGTTTCGTCTCCTTCTGTGCTCTCAACTCCCTAACCTATGATTTCTTGTTATCCCTGCTTTGCTGCAAGGCAGGACAGCACAGTGGTTAAAAGTGTGGGCTCTGAAGCCAGACCCTTGAGATATACACTCCGTTCCAGTCTCTCCCTGGGGGCGTTACTTAGCCTTTGTCCCTCAACTTCCTTATCTACAAAATTAGAATAACATTAGTGTCAAGAGTGGTTCTGAGGGTCACAAGAGCTAATACAGAGCAGACCTGGCCCTGTGACTGTCAGCTGCTCTTATCATTGTTGTTATTATTATTGTCGAGGATGCTGAAGCTTCCAAAACCATCTCCTAAGTGGACAAGCCTTCACGTAAGCCCAGAAGCTGTGCTCTTAAGCACAGCACCAAACCTTCATCAAGTTTTTTATTTCTCTGCTCCTCAGTTTCCTCATCTGTGAAATGGGGCTAGTTAATGGTATCAACTGCATAGGAGTGTTGTGAGAATTAGATGAGACCATGCATAGGACTTCCCTGGTGGCTCAGACGGTAAAGCGTCTGTCTACGATGCGGGAGACCCGGATTTGATTCCTGGGTTGGGAAGATCCCTTGGAGAAGGAAATGGCAATCCACTCCAGTACTATTGCCTGGAAAATCCCATGGACAGAGGAGCCTGGTAGGCTACAGTCCATGGGGTCGCAAAGAGTCGGACACGACTGAGCGACTTACACGAGTACGAGTACAATGCGTAGGAAGCACCTACGATTCAGACCGGGGCAGTGCTCAAAAATAGTAAATAACATCACTATTACTTTTTCTAAGGAAGGCTGCTTGATCTCTGGAGCCTTGTCCCAAAGCCTCTCTCACTCCATTTCCACCCCCTACCCCTGCCCCTGGGGCCTCACTTCTCTAGAGCCAGTGACCCTAGGGCAGTAGGAGGCGTTGGGGAGGGCATGTTAGCTCCATCTCCCCAACACACAGCCCACACCCCACCTCTTCTGTCCCATGAACAGGGGACTGAGCTGACGGCAGCTGCTCTGGGACAGCCTGTGAAGGGAGATAGGGACTTAAAGATAATTAAGATGATTAGCCCCCCAGTGCTGGGCCTGTGATGTCTCATCACCAGATGCAAATGCAAGTTCAGGGCTCCTGGAAGGCTTCTGGCAGAATGCCTGAGCGCCCCTCAACCCTGCTGAACTTGGACCAAGCCTTACCCAAGGCCCACCCTCTCTGCAGCCCACAGCTGGAGTGCAGGCTGGAGTGGAAGGAGAAGGCTGCTCTCCTTGTACCACAGAAGGGGTTACAAGGAAGAAGGGTCTCCTGTCTTTACAAGGAGGCAGAGATGCTATTGTGAGGAGGGGGGTTGGGGGAGCAGTTAAAAAAAAAATTGCTCTTCCCTCGCAGTTAAAAGAAGGATAATTGGAGCAAGTGGCAGGCGGCGGCTCTGTCATTTAGCATGCAGCATACCCAGGAAATCTCGCTGGGTAATCAGGAGGAGAGGACGAGAAAGAGCAATCAGACCCCTATTCAAGCTCGTTTAGTGACAGCCCCCCTGGCTGGCTGGCTGGCTGGGCCGGGGGAGAATGGGGCTGGTCCTAACGCCTGAATACTGGGTGGGAAATCGGTCCTCCCTGCTTCTGGGCTTGTCTCCACCCCAGGGGGAAGGATTCTGAAAAGGAGTTAGACTTGCCTCTTGATGACACAATCACTCCCCACCCCGATCCTAGGCCATAGGGGTTGACTGAGATTAGGAACAAAGCCACATTACTATTCAGGCAGGAGGGGCAAGGGCGAGGGGAAGAGACAGTGATATTGTTATACAAGTGCCCCAAACAGGAGGAGCCATGGCAATCACTGGGACCTTTGCTATAGCATCGGATGTCTCTGGCTCTTGGTAAAGCCTCAGGGGTAAGCACCTCTTCTTGGAATACCTTTCCATCTTAGTTCTGGCTTTGAGAAATTGGAGAAGAAACGGAAGGTTCTCCATAAAAAAAAAAACTAATTGAAATTCACTTTCGGGAAGGCACACCAAGGCCACACGGTGGTACTGAGCCATCCATCAAATCAACCTGAGTAGGATATCAGCTTCAGACGGTGGGAGGGATGGGGGATGGATGGGAGGCTAGTGGAGCCCACACTCAGACTCTGGCCCCTATTACCTGCACCCACAGCTGTACCTCACTGGGGGATCCCCACCCATGAAAACTTAACAGCTGAGACTCAAAACAAGCCACTTTTGCCCTGGACACCTGCCTAACAGGAGAAGATAGCAGACAATGAACCGTTTTTTCTTTTTGCCAACTCAACAGGAGCTCGTGTCGCCTCACTGAAATTAACCTAAAAACTCGGGTGCACAAATGATCTTTGACACAGGTAGACCCATGGATTAAGATCTGATCATTAAAATCTGATCATAGAGATCAACCTGTGGAAACTTCCCCACCTTTCCTTGGCCCCACCCCACCTGCAGCAGGCTGGTTTCAGGCTAAATGAACTCTTCAGGGAAGCTGGTACTGAAACGGAGACACCTTGGCAGTGAACCAGTTCGTCATGGCTATAAGATTGTTGAGAAATTCAATACCTGCACATTCACAGTTGAGAATGTTTTAAAAAACAAACAATCAAGCTAAACTCATGTGAAGGTAGTGACAAGCCCCCAACAACCAATGAGAGGGCTGCTGTCTGGAGGCTGCTGGGGGCACCTCTTTTTTGTCCAGTGAGCTTCAGAGACGCCCCAAAACAGGACAGACTGGGCTAAACAGAAAAAGCCAAGTGAATATCTCCCACTGCAGCGGGATTATATTCCAAACCAGATATGCATAATTTTAAAGTTATTTTGAGGCAAGATTAAAAGTCATCTTGAACAAATCTGAAGTTGAAAACCCAAATATTTGATTTATAAACATAACAACCTAGAAGAAAAAAAAAAGTCCAGGACCACCCCCTCTCTCTCCATCATATGCCAGAATGTTTAATGTGACCATTAGCTGGTTTGGGAGTCTTGGGATGAAGTTTCCCTAAATAGGCTGTGTGGGGTTCAGTCTGCAGCCAAAGTCTTTTGCCACAGGAAACAGAAGATAACTGTGTCCATAACTTGTCCCCCCAAAACCCAACTCTCCCACAGCAACTATCTCCGGGGTCTTGTCGGTCTTACCTAGAAAAGATACCCAACGGGAGGTCAAAATCGCCCAAAGCAAATAGAAGAGATGGGCCCAGCCATGCATTCTTCCTGGGGTGCAGGATGGAGACATTTCCGAGCCACTGAGGCATGGAAAGCCAGACAGGCCAAGCAAACATCAATACCGCCAGCATGCTAGAAGCTAATGGACCGCAGAGAGCGCCTCCAACAGGCCCCGACCACA
This sequence comes from Tragelaphus eurycerus, assembly GCA_935064755.1. NCBI lineage: Eukaryota > Metazoa > Chordata > Mammalia > Artiodactyla > Bovidae > Tragelaphus > Tragelaphus eurycerus. Next base: position 35,510,880 of record CAKXYN010000008.1, on the reverse strand, counting down.
TCCATCTGAAGCTGCAGGAGCCCTCACAGCTCTTCCTGCCCTGGAACTGCTAAAGCATGAAGCCCTCACACAATCAAACAGCCCGGCCCATCCTGCAAAGTGGGGTGATCAGAGGCTTGGTACCCAGGACCCACTGCTGGGACCAAGTCCCGGGGGGTTTCAGTTCTGTGACATTTGCAATTTAAAGTGGGCGAGAGACAAGGCGAGAGATGCACCCTCACTGCCCACTTCACACTGTCTTTAGGAAAATGGGCAGGTATTTGTTTAGGCTGTTTGTCTTGTTTTATGCAGATCGGCTTGACACTCAGCAGCTGCTGTGGGTGTTTTTTTTTTCCCCCTTCATATTTTACAGGTGAGTTTTCCCCCTGCTTACTCTAAAAATTAACTGTGTGGAGAGAACAGATATTTTCTAAAAGCCTGAGATGCATCTTTGTGATTGATTAGACATAATGACAATTACCAGGAGCAACAAGCTTCAAGTCACCAACAGTAAATGCTGGGTACCTCCCCCAACATCCTCCCTCACCTCAGCCATTGCACTGCTCCAAACCAACCAAGTGTTGGTAGTTAGTGGAGTGTAGTTGACACTAAGTTTGTTTACTGTATTATGTACCATGAGAATAACGAAATGTGCTATGTTTGCCTTCTACAGATAGAGGAATCAGTCCATAGCCATGAGATGGTCTGAACCCTATAGGAAAAAAACCATCATTAAAATATACATATTGTATTTAGCTATTAAAAAATTGACTGCTTATCATCTACTCTGAAGAAACTCCTCTGGAGACCTCAAACAAACATACACACACACTCAAACCAAAAAAAAAAAAAGAGAGAGAAGAAATTGTATACATATACAGTATAGAGATTTCTTCCTGCAGAAAAGTGCTGATCCAAACCTGCCCAGAGGAAATGAGTTCTTTTTAAACACAAAAAATGCAATCAGGGATAATCAGCAAGTTAACAACACACTTGCAAACACTCTGGTCCCTAGAAAGGAAGAATGCCAGCTTCCAATGCCAGTTCTGAGAACAGAACAGATCCTTTGGGTGAAGGAGAAAACAAGTGTTCGTGTCAGCCTTCAGGAAGAACTTTTTCCAAAGCCCAGAAGCTCTAGAACAGCAGTCAGCTCCAGGGGGACCTGCTTATGATAAGTGCTTCAGTAACCACTGTCCCCAGATGACTCTGTGGGTTCAGGGTGCCTCTACCCCTCTGCCCCATCCCTCCTCCAGTGGACTCAGTGAGGAATAACAGAGGTCAGAAAAGGACTTCTTACATGTCTTGCATCTCCCTCTCTGGCAACCCACCCACAAGAAGGGAGGTGTGATGGCAGTCCCAGAAGAAGAAAGAAGCACTCTTGCGATAACCCATACTTGACCTACAAAGAGGCTCCCAAGAAGATCCCCAGAGTGTCCTGGTCTCCAGCATGTATCACCTGTGAAATAAACTTTGTTTTGATTTAAAGAAATGTTGTAATACCTGCTAGTAGATAACATTCATATCAACCACAGCCTGCTTTAGGAGTTGGGTGGTTTCAGGGAAAGTGTAAGGAACATCTGCAGACACTATTTTTAATTACAAATCCCAAGGCAGTAGGGTATCACGTGAATGAAGGGATTGTGGGAGTCTGCACTAAGACACTCACCTGGCCCCACCTACCTGACCTCCCTTGACCTGTTGGTTCCCAACTTTAGCTGTACAATGGAATCACCTGGGGGGTGTTAGTACGAGGAGGCGAGAAGTCCCCCCCAAAATGCCCTGTCTACCCATCAGACACCTTCCAGAAGACTGTGGATGGAGGGGCACAGCTGAAGGGCTGGGTTGACAGCAAGGCTGGGTGTGGACCCACTATCAACCCTCATTCTTCTTGGCACAGGCATTCCTTATGTTAGGGACAATAAGGAGAAAGTGATGCGGGGTGTCCCGTCTTTTCACAAGGACCCAATTCTCAAGGGATCAGGAGGGCCATAGACGGCCACTTGCCCCTTTCTATATGACATCTGGCCTTGTACTGACTCTTCGAAGCTTCACCGCGGTGGAAAGAGCTGAGCTGGGGCTCAGATCCTATACTCGACTCTATCCAGCCTTTTGAGCAGACCCAAACATCTGTGTCGGGGAAAGCAATGGCATCCCACCCCAGCACTTTTGCCTGGAAAGTCCCATGGATGGAGGAGCCTGGTGGGCTGCAGTCCATGGGGTCGCTAAGAGTCCGACAGGACTGAGCGACTTCACTTTCACTTTTCACTTTCATGCATTGGAGAAGGAAATGGCAACCCACTCCAGTGTTCTTGCCTGGAGAATCCCAGGGACCAGGGAGCCTGGTGGGCTTCTGACTCTGGGGTCGCACAGAGTCGGACACGACTGAAGCGACTTAGCAGCAGCAGCAAACATCTGTGTAAGGAAGGAGCCCATGGTTGAGTAGTCAGGATTCTCTCCTGCTGAGACCCGACGGATTTTTCCATTGAGAGAAAGCCAAGGATTTCTACCATACCCTCGGGGAAAGAGAGCCAATTATCTAACAAGCCGCTAAAGAGGCCGGTCAATAATAGAACTGATTTCCCTCCAGCAGATCTTGATCCTTACCCAAGCCGTCAGGGGTGGGCTCGAGCCTCAGAGGGGTAGAGAAGAGGACCCTTACCTTCCGAGCACAGCTTGCCACCATAGCCAGTGGTAGAACAGTCACAGGTCGGGTGTCCATCCAGGAGAAAGCAGATGCCGCCATTTTCACAGGGACGCTCACCGCACGGCCCCTCGGCATCCAACTGGACACCCTGGCTTCCCAGAAGCCGGGGCTCTGAGTTGCCGTACTTGAGATCCGAGATTAATCCCTTGAAGCTGGGCATGGCCTGCACCCCATCAAGGGTCAGGGCAGACGGCCGGATGTCGGCGGGAACACCGCCCAGGAACAGGTCACTGACCACGTCCATGTAGGGCCGCTGGGGCTGCAGCTCCGCGGACCTGCCCTCCCCGTCAAGCACCAGCACGGTGCGCAGGCGGTCGCGGCTCACCATGACGAAATGCCAGCTGCTGTCGTTCACCCGCTTGCCGGAGAGCACCGCGGTCTCCGCACAGTCCATGCTGAGGCGCAGCTGCACACGGCCGTCCACCAGAGAGAGGCAGAGGAAATCGCAGACGCCGCCGTCGTCCAGGTAGAGGAGCAGCCCCGCGGACACGTTGGTCTTGAACTGGAAGCTGAGGTCGCTGCGCGTGCTGGCATCCCAGCGGAGGTAGCGCGCCCACTGGTTGGGGAGGCCCATGAACTCCAGGCCCAGGCAGAGCCCCAGCAGGGATCCCAGCAGGAGGCTCACCTTCAAGGTGAAGAACACCGAGTGCATGGTGAAGCTCATTCTGGCCAAGCCCCAGGGGCCCGGAGGCGGGGTACGGCCCTCGGGGGACAATACCCCCACCCCACCTCCTTTGAAGTGGAAGGCAGAGAGGAAGAGGAGATGGCTGGGGGACAGAGAACACACAAGACGGAGAAGGCACACACACACACAGAGGAGGATGAGGCAGGAGGAAAGAAAACCAGAAAGCCCCTGGTGGGTACCCACGAGCAAGAAATTCAGTAAGAAATGGAGCGGGGGAAGGATAGGGCAGCAATAGAGGAGGTCAGTCAGGCAGGCGGGGGACAGTGAGGGTGCAGAGTGGGGAGCAGAGTGTCTCTCCAAGAAAAGATCTCAGCTATCCAATGTGGATCCGAAGGCCTTGAATTGGGCAGGAGAAAAGTACACGGTGGGCCGGCGGCGGGGGAAAGCCTTCAGCAATGTCCACCTCCCTACAGCAGACCCCCAAACGGCCCAGCCAAGGAGGCTGGGGAGAGGGCCGGGGTCAGGGGGGCCGTGATGGAGGAGGAGCGAGCAGTCGGGTGAGCCAGGCGCAAGGTAGAAACAGGCCCAGGACCAGCCCTGAAGGCCGACCTCCTAGCAGCAGAGGGCCGCGGGGAGGGGAGTAGCCGGAAGTTGAGAGCTCAGGCAGAGCAGTGCCCGGGGCCAAACGGAAGTGGACTCAGGCTTCATGGTGCGGGCTAGAGGCGGTCCGGCCCGTAACCTGCCTCCCAGGACTCCAGAGAAAAGACCTGCAGGAAGGAGAGGGGAGAAGGAAACGAAGATTAGGGCCCCGTGTCAGGAAAGTACTGCACCCTATTTCACAAATATTGATGGAGTGCTGACTGCGAGCCAGGCTACTCTAGTGAGTCCCAGAGTGCTTGGTGCTTTAAGCGGCAGGGAAGGCCCGGGTCTTTCAGAGCCATGTCAGGACCCCAAGCTCAGCTCCTAACGACGCACTCAGGTTTTCCACGTGCAAAAAAGTATCAAACCCGCCAAGCCATATCAGCACATTTTTACAATGTTCATATCACAGGGTCACATGGCCAAAATTTATTTTTCAGGTACCTGCTAACATTTTAGATACTCAAATACATACATGCAGTTTTGACTTGTTTACCTATTAAAAGACATGAACGTGATAGTGATTTTTGTTTGTTTGTTTTAGATTTTCTTTCTCACTTTGCCAAGCCAATGTCTGGTGTAGGCAGCCGAAGACAGATCCTCACCTTTACATTTTTGAGGGAATTATTTATAGGAGTCAGTGAGAATAAACTAGAAGGTGAGTAATGAGCAAAAAACACTCATCTCTTAACTAAATGTTGGAGAAAAGGTCTTGTGTGTGGGGGGGCGGGGGGATGTGCTTTGAACCTTTAAAAAAAAAAAAGGCTGAGTATATCCTAGTTCTTGTATATGGAACTTTGAGAAAATTTCTTATTTCAGCTTCTGTTTTCTCACTCATAAAGTAGAGAAAATAATAGCCTTTTTACAAAGTTGGAGACAGGATTCAATGCAATCATGTATTAGAAGATTCTAGCATGAGGCTATACCTCTTTCCTTTCTCATTTGTAAGGAAGGATGAGAAGGGGGGATTGCTGGTGTATGTCTGTACATGTGAGTGTGTGTATGTCTGCAAAGGGGGACAGTATATTAAAACATACATTTTTAAATTAAAAAAAAAAACAGAATGAACAGCAAATCAATAGTTAAGGAATGTCACAGACCTAGAGCATATCATGCATGTTTCATACTGATTGTAAATGTTAAGGGGTGGCCGACTGAAGGCAGACTCTGGTCACAGAGCTGAGAGGAGACTTCTCTGTTCACATGAGAGCAATGAGTGTAATTTTCAAGAGTTATGCAAGTTGCTGCTTATTAATTGGCATGCTTGATAATTCACCATGGTCGCTGTCAGACCACTGTCTACTATTTTTATGATGGCTACATTAGCAAAGCTAGTTATTACTCATGCTTTGAAGAGGAAAACACTGTTTCTTAAGCAGGAACAAACACCTATTTCCAGTGAACACACTGCTGCCACTGCTAAGTCACTTCAGTCGTGTCCGTCTTTGTGTGACCCCATAGACTGCAGCCCACCAGGCTCCCCGTCCCTGGGATTCTCCAGGCAAGAACACTGGAGTGGGTTGCCATTTCCTTCTCCAGTGCATGAAAGTGAAAAGTGAAAGTGAAATCGCTCAGTCATATCCGACTCCTAGCAACCCCATGGACTGCAGCCTACCAGGCTCCTCTGTCCATGCTATTTTCCAGGCAAGAGTACTGGAGTGGGGTGCCGTTGCCTTCTCCAGTGAACACACAAGCCCACCCAAAAAGAAGCTGATTAAATCCATTATAAGGAAAGCCTCTGTGGTATAAAACGTCCTGTACACACAGTGGTTCCCAAAGTGTGGCATGGGCACCTCCAAGGGTGTGAGGAAGTCTTAACTGGAACATGAGCATAGCATGTGCCAACAAATGCAGGCTTCGCACAAGCACAAGCCAAACCAACTTTTAAAATGCCAGCAATTTTTGGACCTCCCTGGGGCTTCCCTGGTGACTCAACAGGTAAAAGAATCCACCAGCAATGCAAGTGATACAGGAGACATGAGTTCAATCCCTGGGTCAGAAAGATCCCCTGGAGGAGGGCATGGCAGCCCACTCCAGCATTCTTGCCTAGAGAATCCCATGGACAGAGAAGCCTGGCAGGCTACAGTCCAGAGGGTCACAAAGAGGTGTCCATGACTGTAAGTGACTTCGCATGCACGCACGTTGGTACAGTGGATAAGAATCTGCCTGCGGATACAGGGGAGGCAGGTTGGATCCCTGGTCTGGAAAGATTCCACAAGCCCCAGACAACTAAAGCCTGTGTGCCACAAAAGCTGAGCCCACACTCTGGAGCATGTGAGCTGCAACTACTAAGCCCGCGTGCCCTGGAGCCCGCAAAAAAAAAAAAAAAAAAAAAAATAGCAGTTTTTGAGCTGGTTGATGACACTTTGGTAACACGAAATCAGCTATGCTAGAATACTTACACCACAGAAATAGGCAAACATCATGAATCAGAATCTGAGAAGATGAGATTTAAGGAAAGCCTTGAAAGAGGATGAGAGAACTAGCTATGTAAATGTCTGGGAAGAAGGTTCCAGAAGGACTGGTGCAAACACTTCTGCACTAGTGCAGCATCCCAGGGGAGAAGAGAGACCCTTGTGCCCAAAGAGGGCTTCTTCTGGTCCTAGTATCTGCCATGTATACATAATATTGTTTATCAAATTTTTAAAAATTAATTTATTTTAATTGGAGGCTAACTATTTTACAATATTGTAGTGGTTTTTTGCCATATATTGACATGAATCAGCCATGGGTGTATATGTGTTCCCCATCCTGAATTTCTTAATCAAATTTTTGAAAAGGGGCCACTTTTAGGGAATGTGCTCAAAGGACAGCTGCCCTCCTATCACTCCCTCCATCATGCATCTGATCTAGAAGAGTGGGGAGCAAGGCAGACGTGACGAGCACAAAGCCCAAGTCTCTCCAACAAAGTATCCCACACCGGGAAATATCAAGAGCTGAGAATGTAAAGATCACACAGCATGGATGGAGCCTACGGTGTCTGAGTTCCAGAAGCTTGAGAAAGTGTTTTCTCTGTGACACTACCCCTGGCTGCCGCACCTCCTTCTCTACTTCCCCTCCTGCCAGTTTAGACCTAGGAGTCTAGTTCAGGCAAGACCCAAGCTCAGGTGGCTTCAGCCAGTGGGATCCCCTTGGTGGAAGGCAAGGACATGGAGACGGAGGGCCCGATGACATGGATGAGCAGGCACGTGGGAGTCCCTCTAAATGGACGGCCCCAGAAGCTTTCGGACTGATCTAGATGTCAACCCTCTGGGCCTCAGAAAGTCACTTGTGTGTCTGCAGAAATTAAATGACTTGCTCAGTTCAGTCTAACTACTAATTGAGCTCCGATTCATCCAGTCGCTCCTGGATCTAAGCAGAAGAAGACACGGTTCTTGCCTTAGGGGTGTCACAAAGTAGTGGGGCAAAGTTCTGCTTTAGAGATGAAAGCAGAACAAGAAAAGAGTCCACACTATGAAATCTCCCTGGGGGCACAGACTGCTTCACCGTGGTGCTGCCCAGGACCTTGGATGCCATGGAGTGGGAGCTTGAGACACATGTGTACAAAGAATGAACAATAAAAGAAGCTGAAGAGCATCCTTGAGGATCATTTGTGTTTCATGAGGTGACCACTGCACCTCTCTGTTTCATACAATGACAGCAATCCTGCACCTCCAGGCTTCCCTGAATGCCAGGCTCAGATGACCCCTCAGGACAAAGCAGCACATGCCAAGTAATCTGGGGTAACCCATGAGTTAGGAAGTAGGCTGCCCAGGACCACTCCCTGTGCGGAGGATCATGGGAATTTACCCCATCTGCTTTGGGGTGGTCACTCAACCCTGCCTGCTGAGCCTCGTCCATCAGACTGACCATCCTCCCCTCCTGCCCAGACCAGCACTGAAGATACCCACAGTCCCCTGCCTGCATCGTGGGGAATCAAAAAGGCTAACAGGAAAACCAAGCTTTCTTTCCCCTCCACAGGCGCTGGGCAGAATCTGATTTCAGGACAGATAGCATCAGAGTCAGGTTAACCTAGACTCGATGCCCTATGGACACCAAAATTCTCTCCTAAAGCTCTTGCATTGCTTTCTTGGACCGGGGACATTCCTGTGACCTCTGGGAAATTGTTGCAGTGGCGCACGCTAGAAATGACCTTCCATTTAATATCAAAGCCCTCAAGCCAACTGCCCCAAGCGTTCACCCTTAAGCCTTCTTTAACCCTCTACTGGGGCTGTGCTAGGCTCAAGAAATGGGGAAATGGGAGTCAGGGAGCCCCCTCCACCAGTCAGCCAACTGCTCCCCTATCCTGAGCCACGGGAGGGCCCAGACAGCCACAGGAGCAGGGAATTTGCTCCAATGCCTATGTGGAAGGCCCAGGCTGGTGCAGAAGCTCAAAATGCTTGTCTGCTGTCTGAGAACCGAGCAGGAGAGGGAAAGTGAGTGACATTAACTAATTGCCAGCTAATCTACATAATTTTCGAATGGTATACTTCTTACGTGGGGTTAGCATCTTTGCAAATGTCTCATGATCCGGCTGCTTGGGAGACAGAAGGGCCCCCACAAGACTCTAACACATGGGCTATTTACCACTGGCACAACTCGAAAGATCCGGCTGCCACGTGCCCTTCCACTGCCTCCCTATAGTTCCTCTGCTTCCTTGAGACAGATTCAGAGGAAAGTGGGGCCTGTGTTGAGAACCATGCATGGTGGAAAGGCGTGATGAAGGCTGTCCTCAAAGCCTCAGACTAGGCTCGTCGGCTCCTCCTCTGGAACCTCCCATCAGCATCCCTCTAAAGTCCCTCATCAGGACCAGAAAGTCCTGATGATGGCTCTCTGTTGGTTCTACTTGCCTCCCTTTCACCATACTCTTTGACCCACTTTGAAGGTAAAATGATTTTCACCACCAATCTCGGTCCATGTCATTTAGGTGGGGTTCATCCCAACCCCAGATCTTGGGACCCAGTTTAGCCAATTAGGTCATTGCAAACTCCTGCCACAGTGATTAGTTTAGGGATGGGTTTGTCACCCAAACTGAGTCAAATTAGAGTTTACATTGGAACTTTTACTGGAATATTGAGAGAAGGACCCTCTTTTTTTTTTTTTTTTTAACCTCATTGTCAAACGATTAGAGTGACATCCAGAATTGATGAGAGATAGCACTGTTACTATTCAAGATAATCTTGTCTAAAAATGAAGACAACAAAGAAGGAGAGTCAAGAGATGGATAGAGATGTATTTCCAGTGATGTTTCAGCACCTAGATGTAGCCAGACCTGAAGCCCAAAGGATCCTGGTTTCATCTCATGAACCAAAACTTTCTTTTTTTCTTTTTTGCTTAAGCAATTTTGGGTTAGGTTGTGCCTGGGAGTTCTGAAAAACACATTCCTAATGCTGGACCTTAAAAATCTATCACGACATATCAAGAGAAGCTTCCATTTCACATGGCCACCCGTGCCTGGGAGGACTCCCTGTAACTTGGGAGATATGTCAGATTTCTCACCCCACCACCAATGTTCTACACCCACCCGCCCATGTCCTTGGCAAAAGCGGAGGATGTGGGCATGCTCTATCCCCAGGTGCTTTGAAGGGGGTTGCAGGCTCATTTTTGCACAATGGTGTCAGAGATTCACTGTCAACCAAACTACGTCCCTCTTGACACTACACCACTAGGCCAGCCCCTCACACTTAGTATTGATTCACACTCGATCGTGATTCTACAACAGGCTCTACTTCAGGAAGTGGGGGAGGTGAGGCATGAATTCTCTCCAAGACATGAAAGTAATTCAGGGTAGCGATGAAGAACATGGGCTTTGGCACCAGACAGAGTTGGATTTAAACACAGACTGTCATTGCCATAGCTATTTAGCCTTGGGCAACTCTCTGAGTCTTTGTTTATTCATCAGAGAGAGAGAGAGAGAAGGAGAGAGAATGATAATACCTACCTTGTAGGGCAGTTTTGGACTTTATTAAACTTTAAAATGTATAGCAGTATAACTACTTTCTGAAAATTGCATAGCAGCAGCTACTAAAGCTAAATATTTTTGTCCCATGACTCCACAACCCCGCTCCTGGGACTCCACAATTCCAATACCAACAGAAATGCTTATGTATGTCCAACCCAAGTCACACACAAAAATTTTCATAACAACACTAGTCATAATACCCGAAACCTAGAAAATAACCCCATGTTCACCTGCAGTAGAATGAATTAGTAAATTGTCATCTATTCATGCAAAATGCCATAGAGCCTTGAGAATGCCTGGTCCTATGTCCAGATAGTCACACGGATGCATCTCACAGAAGAGCGTATATCCTACGTGTTCCATTTATACAAGGAACAAATCGAGGCAAAGAAATCATCCTCTACTGATATATGTCAGAATAGTGGTTACTCTCAGGGAATTAACGAGTGGAAGACAGCAAAGCGGGTGAAGTAGTTCTGTTTCTGGATGAGAGTGACGTTGCCCATGGTGCTTAGCTTGGGAAAAAGCATCAACAGGGCTGCACGTTGACGACTTGAGCTCTCATCACTATCTATGTTATACTTCACTGAAAACAATACGCTTCCTGATACACAGCGTGTGCTCACTTATTATTTTATTTGTCATCTGAAGGAGAGTTTTAAAAGAAACATATTACGGGTTTCCATTTGGAGGCTGGAACTCCTTCCTTACAAATCCCTAAGTTAACACCAATCTCTTATCTAGGAAAATACAGGCAGACAGGGAGAACACCATGCTTCTCTCTCCCCAGGCCACTTCATACCCCAGTTCTCCCTTTCACGATTTCTCACATCTAAGAGTCTCATCCCTCCTCACATCTTCTCCTTTCCTGTGACATCTGCTGAGCTGCTTTGGTCTCAAGGTGCCTCCGCCACCAAGCTCACCCTTATCCTGGTTTGCTGTTCCTGTCCTTCAGGAAAAGGTCTGAAGATCTCAATTCCAGTCTGTCAAGGGCCTTAAAGTTTATGTTGAGCTGAAAAGGGAACAGAGGTGGAAGAGAAGAGACTTTTTTTTCTAAAGTCTTCAACTATAGCATTTCTTCAGATACTAAGTTTTCTGTAAGAACCAAGACATAATCACATCAGACTAAAATAAATTCCTTTTCTGGGAATACTCATCAATGACAGTAGAGACACACAGGAGCTGTACGTGGACTTCTGCCAATCTTTTGGAAAAGTTTCTTATGTTATGAGGGATGTAAGGTGGACAGAACCACGAAGACTTGTCACTGGCTAAACAGCAGCATTCAACGACGGTGTGGTAGTTAAAGGCTTGGGGAGGCAGGCTCTCATCTGAGGTCAAGCCCTGGATGAAAGGCTTGATTCATATTCATCAAGAGCCTGGATGAAGAGGGAAGGGCCATGGGAATAGAAGCCCACTCACCAACTGGTCATGGTTGTGAATGAACTGACACTGAGAATTAGAATGTGACATCTCTCTTCCAATTTAAGACTGCCTCAAACCCCTAAGGCTACTGCTCTTGGTATTGTTGAGTTGGCTCTGTACATCCAAACACTTTGGTACTTTAAAGGTTCAAGAGGTTGCAGTAGGCTTGAACCACAGCCTGTGTCTAATAAGAGGAAGTCTAACAGAGATAAATGGAAAGTTAGACAACTTGATCCTCCAAAATAAACAATCCATGAAGATAGAAGGTACAATTTCTAAGTATATAGGAGACAAGAATTGAGGAATGACATAGACAAGAGGTTTTGTGGTTGCCAGATAACCAAATGCAATTTTAGACTCCCTTAATTATGATGAGCTGAAACTCCAGTACTTTGGCCACCTCATGCAGAGTTGACTCATTGGAGAAGACTCTGATGCTGGGAGGGATTGGGGGCAGGAGGAGAAGGGGATGACAGAGGATGAGATGGCTAGATGGCATCACTGACTCGATGGACATGAGTCTGAGTGAACTCCAGGAGTTGGTGATGGACAGGGAGGCCTGGCGTGCTGCGATTCATGGGGTCACAAAGAGTCGGACACGACTGAGCGACTGATCTGATCTGATCTGATCTAATTATGATGTAACTTGTAAGAAAAAGGACATGAAGATCTGTGTCAATTTAGTACTAGTCATTACATTTTTATTCTGAGCCCCACTTTTTGAGAGAGCTGTAGTTGAGTTAGAGGGTAGTGAATTGGAAGGAAGTCTTTTGTTTGAAATTTTTAAGATCATGGAGCACCCATGATGTAGATATATCACATCTTATAAATAACTCAAACCCTGCAAGGTACTTATATACCCAGTAGAAAGGAAAGTGTGTATATGTGTATTAGTCACTCAGTCATGTCTGACTCTTTGTGACCCCACGGACTGTAACTGGACAGGCTCCTCTGTCCATGGGATTCTCCAGGCAAGAATACTGGAGTGGGTTGCCATTCCCTTCTCCAGGAAATCTACCCAACCCAGGGATCAAGCCCATGTCTCCTGCATTGCAGGCAGATTCCTTACTGTCTGAGCCACCAGAGAAGCCCAGAGAGGAGAGATGTGAGACCAAATGATATAAAGAGCTAGACCAAAGGTGAGAAGTTGGATCTGCCTAGTATGGGCTTGATAAGGCAGAGGTCAATCTGTAAGGTCCAAATAGAATAGAGGTATTACACTGAGTACCTCTTTCACAGAGGTTAAAGGCATGGCCTCTGGAGCCAGACCTCCTGAGTTCAAATCTCAGATATACCTCTTGCTTCCTGTGTGACCTGGAGTTAGTCACTTACCCTCTCTGAACTGCAGTTGCCTCATCTATAAAACAGAGTTAATAGTGAGTTACCATGGTGGGGCACTGGTAAGGGTAAACCCCCAGAGCAGTGCTGAGCACGGGTAAGTACTAAGTACATGCTAGTTACCACTGCTGCTCCTGCTGCTGTGACTGACAGCCTCGGTGTTTGTGTTTCCTCCCAGCAGCAGGCTGATCTGGGTGCCTCACCTGGTCCGCTCAGGAGGACAGATGGACGTCTTTTTGAACCTCATCCCATGACTCAGACAATGGTAAGAGTCACACCTGAGTCTCTTTGCGTGAGGAACGTTTGAAGTACCAAAGTGTTTGGATGTACAGAGGCAACTCAACAATACCAAGAGCAGTAGCCTCAAGGGTTTGAGGCAGTCTGAAATTGGAAGAGAGATCCCACTGCCCTCAAGGATAGAATTCTGCCAGTGAATGGAGGTTCTAGAGAAAGTGGTTATGTCTTTGTCTTACACACAGACCACCTCCAGATGAAGTGAACTACCCCATCACTGCAGATGGCCCAAAAGAGATGGGACGCTCTTTGGAGTCGCATGTCCAGTACTATCTAGATCTTTGTATGAGGTGCAGCAGAGTCCAGAAGAACAAAAGATTACTCTGGCATAGTGTGGCCAGGGCAGGATTCTCAAGGGAGGGGGACTCACATGGGAACTTGAAGGACATGGGGCTTAGGCAACTGAAGAGAAGTCTGCTGTGGGGGAAGAACATCAGCCCAGGAGTCAGATCCAGGCTCTGTCTTTCCAATAACTACTGAGCAAGTGACCTTATGGGAAACTCTGTGAGGTCTCCAGTTTTTGTTTCTTCTCTTAAATTAGAGGGAACGATGAATATACCTTCCAGGATAGTGTGAACACCCAAGGAAGTAAAAGCTACACAACCTAAGGTAATAATCGTGCCTTCCTACCATGCAGACACTCCTCTAAAGTTCGCATCCAAAGTAACTCATGACATTAGTCTCTTCCCCACCTACCACTTCTACGCCATCCCCAGGGCAGTCCTGAGTTTTCTAACGGGCCAAACCCAAGCACAGCAAACTCTTCCCCCTGACCACAGAACTCAGGCCTTGCAAGGAGCTGAGGGGTTCCCCAACATCCCAGGTGCAGCCAGGACCTCAAGAGGCTGTGGTCACTCCACCGACTCACCTCCTCCCTCCCCCCATCCCCTCCTCTCCCAACCAGCAGGCTTTCCAAGCCATGGCTCAGAAGCCATCTGGCTGCTGGGAGAGTTAATAATTTATAATGAAGATAATCACCCTTCAAGATCCTTACCTCTTGGGACCATTAAAAAGGACTCAGTTGGGAGTCAGTGAGTTCTCTACAAGAGGGGACAGGGAGAAGGGGAGAGGGGAGGGCGGGATGGAGGAAGGAAACAGCGAAGAGAAAGGGAGGGGGCAATCAGTTAGGTGCTCAGCTGACCTTGCTCCCCTAACGGAGGCAGGGGCGGGGGGAGGAAAATTATTCAGTCCGAGAAGACAATCTTATCCAGCTTTCGCAGCACCAGCCCAGCAAGAGTGCCATTTATGGGGCTTTTCTTCTAGCCAACTCTCTCTACACAGAGAAAAAAAATCAAACGCATGCAAGAGATGGGGAGAGAGGTGCAGACCAGGGAGAATGAGCCTGCCCGGCAATCACATCTGGGCTGCTGGGACAGCGCTTCTCTGTTCTCTTTCCAGGGCACAGTGAGGCCCCCACAGTGCTAATTATTCCCATTACTTGACAAATTCTCCATTAACAAAGCAAGTGGGGCCAGAGCCAGTGCGGGTAAAGCAGAAAAGACTCACAGAGGCTCCAGGCAGACTCAAGAGGTGCAGACCCAGACCAGAGGGTCCCCAGCTTCATCACGGGGCAAATGCAGGAACTGGCACAGCCCCATCTGTGGGGTACATCTTGGAGGTGTGGGGTGCAGACCGGCTTCCTCCCATGTAAGGCAATGGAGTGGGGTGGAGGAGCACGTGAGGGCGGGGACAGTCTCTAGGAAGGATGATAATGGGGTGGGCCCTGAGCCCGGAGGTCTGGGGCAGGCTGAAGACAGCCTCTCTTGGAAGAAGGCAGAGCTGATCAGTGCATTCAGGACCAAGGCAATGGCAGTTTGGTCCTCCCATGAGTTTGGAAAGGCTCAACATTCTCCCGGTGCACACGTCTTATAATAATAGCAGCAGCTGCACATATCAGTAGGCTTCCCTGGTGGCTCAGATGGTAAAGCGTCCACCTGCAATGCGGGAGACCGGGGTTCGATCCCTGGGTCGAGAAGATCCCCTGAAGAAGGAAATGGCAACCCACTCTAGTATTCTTGCCTGGAGAATTCCATGGACAGAGGAGCCTGGTGGGCTATAGTCCATGGGGTTGCAAAAGAGTTGGATACAACTGACCAACCTCACTTCACTTTATACGTATCAGTAGCAACCACAGCAAGCACATGGATCACACTCACTCTGTGCAAGGCACTACCCCAAGAACCTTACACTTGGAGCTCTTTCACCTTTACAAAAACTCTAACAAGTAGTAACTATTATTATTCCTATTTTATAGATGAGTAAACTGAGACCCCCAGGAGAGTAAATAATTTTCCCAAAGTGTAAAGGCTCAGATGGTAAAGAGTCCACTTGCAATGCAGAAGACTCAGGTTTGATCCCTGGGTCGGGAAGATCCCCTGGAGGAAGGCATGGCAACCCACTCCAGTATACTTGCCTGGAGAATCCTCTGGACAGAGGAGCCTGGTGGTCCATGGGGCTGCAAAGAGTTGGACACAACTGAGCACATGCACACACATAAATTGTTACCAGCCTTCATACTCTGTCCTGTAGAGAGACATGAACACCTGGAGGGTGAAAGAGATGAAGGGAAGGCAGTGGCAAGGAAAAGACACAGCTAAAGGGCACTCTTGGGACCCTCCCAGATCAGGGCAACTTATTAGCTTAGGCGCTTTGAAAGAAGGTGGGTACAGTGCCTGGCATAGAGTCAGTCAGAGCTAAATGTTTGCTGACTCAACTAAGGTGAGGAAGCAGATGGAAATTAGAAGAATTCAAGGGAGAGACCTCTGGATCAGACCACTGGCAGATCAGATCTGGTATTTCATTCCTGACAATATAACAGGCACAGCTGCCCCCTACTGAAGATCAAGAATGTCAGAGCTCAAGAAGATAGTGAAAATCACTTGATTCAAACCCCTCATTCTGTAGACAAGAAAGGGAGGGAGGAAGGAGCCTGGGTGTTCAAGCTAGTGACCAAGATCTCACCACTGGGCAGTGCAGAAGAGGCATTAGACCCTAGGGCTCTGGACCCTTTGTCCAGGGATCTTTCCATGAAAACAACAGCTTATCATCAAGATCCTTATTTCTTCCAAAAGAAGAAAATATAATGCATCAAAACCCAAAATATGACATTGAAATGCAGAGTTAATCTGTAGAAGTGGAAGGTGAAATCTCCTTTTCCTCCACCTTGACTTATGGAGTGGTTCTCAAGATTTTATCATCAAAACCTGTAAAGTCCCAAAGAACAGTTTTAAAACCACTGCACCATATCAACTTCAACATATAATGGGCTATCTCTAAGAGCTCCCACTGTCCCCTCAGAAAGTCACAAAGAAGCTGTCATTTATACAAACTTTTCTGGAGCAGATTTGCCTTTTCATTCATACTAGCTTGGGACTGAGTACAGTAACCACAGAAGCCCTCATAGGGGCTAGCATCAGTATACCCATGACAGGACACATTCCTCAAAGTTACCAACCTCTGCATGAAAGGGCTGCCTACTATTTGTCTTGAGTTTCTCTCCAGTAAATTTCAAGTGATGTCCCAGCCACACACACCACCCCCACCCCACCCCAGCTCTGGTATTCTTTCTAAGAGCTAGACTATAGAGTCACACAGAAATAGATTATTATCCCAGCTGCACCACTTCAGAACTCTGGCAATTACTTAATCCCTCTGAACCTCAGTCCTCTCATCTGTAAAACAAACTTTCCTCTGGAGCAGGAACTGGCAACCCACTCCAGTACTCTTGCCTGGAGAATTTCATGGAAGAGGAGCCTGGTGGGCTACAGTCCATGGGGTTGCACAGAGTCGGACACGACTGAATGACTAACGCACGCACATCAAGTCTTGTGAGCGTTCAATGAAGCGGGCAGACTGTGTGCATATAAAGCTCCCAGCAGAGACTGGACCGCAGAAAGTATTCAGTACCTGTTAGGTGTTCCATCGCCATCATTGCTACTTCTCTGTTTTATTCACATGATTCTAGTGTTAATGGCCAAAATTCTTTACCTCTCTATCTCTAGGCCCTTACCATCTAACATTACTACACTTGACATCAAGCTCAGACATATGGCTTGCTTCGGCCGGATGGGATATTAGCAAAAATGACATGAACAGAGGCTTGGAAAGTAGTTTTACATTTTCTTCTTGCTCACTCTTGTTCCTCTGCCATGAGAACATGCCCGAGCTCACCTCCTAGAGGATGAGACATGTAAAACAGAAGTGATTCATTACAGAGAGTCCCAGTTCTGAGGCAGCTAAAGAAAGAAAGTCCAAGTTCTTGGTTCCAAATTTACTGTGAGTCCTTAACAGGGACCCTCCAAGCCTGTGAACCCCATGATATGGTCCAACCCCATCAGCTTCAGTGTCACTGCCTCGTCTGAAGGACATCACCACAGAGAAGCCAAAAGGCGGGAGCCCGGTGAGCACCCAAGCTAAGTGGTGTGTCAAGTCAGGGGATCAGCACAGCTTCTGCATATGGGGAGCAGCGAATGTAAAACAGGCCATACACATGGACACTGTCACGCATAACATGCTCGAATCAAACAAACAGACGCTAAGTACCTATGAAAGGGAAAGTCACTCAGCTGTGTCCAGCTGTTTGCAACCCCATGGACTGTAGCCTGCCAGGCTTCTCTGTCCATGGGATTCTCCAGACCAGAATACTAGAGTGGGTAGACATTCCCTTCTCCAGGGGATCTTCCCAACCTGGGAATCGAACCCAGGTCTCCCACATTACAGGTGGATTCTTTACCATCTGAGCCACCAGGGAAGGCCGATAGCAATCTCATAAGGCTTGTTTAAAAACAGTACACACTAATGTGTGTAAAGTACCCGGGAGTTTACAAAACACTCTCATCTAACCTTTATAGCAACAAGTAAGGTATCCATTTTTCAACTCTCTTTTATGGAAGAAACTGAAGCTCAGAGAGAGAATGTGGCCTTGTTAAGGTTCACAGAACTAGTAAATTCAGTCCCTCAAACAGTAAGTCCTATGTTTCTATCATTATGTAACACTGATTAACATTAAATCACTATTTCTGGGATCTGTTAGATACAGAAGGTGACTACATGAATTCTCCCTTCACAGGTCCATAATACACTTCACTAATCAATCACATAACCTTTCTATTAAGGAGGATGGAGCCTCAGACTCCCTCTCAACCCAACAATCCACCCATACATCAACTACAACATCCTTATTAAATGAAACCTATGGGCTCATCCTGCAGTAATTAAACACACTGGATGGCATAAAATGGACTCATCTATGCCACACTTTGTCTTACAACAGATAATGAGTTACTACATAATGACGAGCTTTTCATCCATGGTACTAATCCAAGATTTGCAATCATTCAAATGAAGTTTTCATCATCCTCAAAAGGTAGAAAGTTTCAGTGGCATTTTCCTCTACAAAGTTCTAGGTTTAACTTAAAAATATTTGGAAATTTCTAAAATAAAAAATCACTTTCAAACCCAGGGCCCTAAATAGTCTATCAATGTGGCTTCAACTTCAGGGCTCAGTGAATAATTCTGTAATATTTATGGTCTTTTGCTTATGATACATTATTACACAATTGGGACTACCTCTAATTTTGCATTAATTTTCCCACTTTACTTATTAGTACCTATTTACAGCTTTAGTACCTATTAGTACTTTAGTACCTTTAGTACTTATTAGTACCTATTTTGGGGAAGGCAATGGCACCCCACCCCAGTACTTTTGCCTGGAAAATCCCATGGATGGAGGAGCCTGGTAGGCTGCAGTCCATGGGGTCGCTAAGAGTCAGACATGACTGAGCGATTTCACTTTCACTTTTCACTTTCATGCCCTGGAGAAGGAAATGGCAACCCACTCCAGCGTTCTTGCCTAGAGAATCCCAGGGACGGGGGAGCCTGGTGGGCTGCCGTCTATGGGGTCGCACAGAGTCGGACACGACTGAAGCGACTTAGCAGCAGCAGCAGCAGCAGTACCTATTTACAGCTTATGAGAGCTCCGGCCTGCCCGCGACCCGCGGCACACTCAGAGCCCCCCGGCCTGCCCGCGAGCGGCGCACCAGAGCCCCCGGCCTGCCCGCGAGCCCCACTCCCCCCACTCAGCCCCCGGCCCGCCCGCGAGCCGCGCACTCAGGCCCCCGCGGCCTGCCCGCGAGCGGCGCACTCAGAGGCCCCCGGCCTGCCCGCGAGCGGCGCACTCAGAGCCCCCGGCCTGCCCGCGAGCCGCGCACTCAGAGCCAGTGGCCTGCCCGCGAGCGGCGCACTCAGAGCCCCTCGCCGGCTGCGCGGCGCACTGAGAGCACGCCCAAGAGGAGCTACCCAACGACCGAGGAAGGACGGCAGTAAGGACTGGCGCACTAAGCACGGCTGAGAGGAGCTACCCCACGACCGAGGTCAGGAAGGGCAGCGGTGAGGAGATACCCCTCCCCCAAGGTCAGGAAGGGTGGCAGTGAGGAAAGACCCCTCATCCAAGGTAAGGTGCGATGGCTGTGCTTTGCTGGAGCAGCCGGGAAGAGATACCCCACGCCCAAGGTAAGAAAATCCCAAGTAAAACGGTAGGTCTTGCAAGAGGGCATCAGAGGGCAAAAACACTGAAACCATACTCACAGAAAACTAGTCAATCTAATCACACCAGGACCACAGCCTTGTCTAACTCAATGAAATTAAGCCATGCCCGTGGGGCAACCCAGGATGGGCGGGTCATGGTGGAGAGATCTGACAGGGTGTGGTCCGCTGGAGAAGGGAATGGCAAACCACTTCAGTATTCTTGCCCTGAGAACCCCATGAACAGTATGAAAAGGCAAAATGATAGGATACTGAAAGAGAAACTCCCCAGGTCAGTAGGGGCCCAGTATGCTACTGGAGATCAGTGGAGAACTAACTCCAGAAAGAATGAAGGGATGGAACCAAAGCAGAAAGAACACCCAGCTGTAGATGTGTCTGGTGATAGAAGCAAAGTCCGATGCTGTAAAGAACAATATTGCATAGGAACCTGGAATGTCAGGTCCATGAATCAAGGCAAATTGGAAGTGCTCAAACAAGAGAGGACAAGAGTGAATGTTGACGTTCTAGGAATTAGCGAACTAAAATGGACTGGAATGGGTGAATTTAACTCAGAGGACCATTATATCTACTACTGTGGGCAGGAATCCCTCAGAAGAAACGGAGTGGCCATCATGGTCAACAAAAGAGTCCGAAATGCAGTACTTGGATGCAATCTCAAAAACGACAGAATGATCTCTGTTCGTTTCCAAGGCAAACCATTCAATGTCACAGTAATCCAAGTCTATGCCCCAACCAGTAATGCTGAAGAAGCTGAAGTTGAACGGTTCTTTGAAGACCTACAAGACCTTTTAGAACTAACACCCAAAAAAGATGTCCTTTTCATTATAGGGGACTGGAATGCAAAAGTAGGAAGTCAAGAAACACCTGGAGTAACAGGCAAATTTGGCCTTGGAATATGGAATGAAGCAGGGCAAAGACTAACAGAGTTTTGCCAAGAAAATGCACTGGTCAGAGCAAATACCCTCTTCCAACAACACAAGAGAAGACTCTATACATGGACATCACCAGATGGTCAACACTGAAATCAGATCGATTATAGTCTTTGCAGCTAAAGATGGAGAAGCTCTATACAATCAGCAAAAACAAGACCAGGAGCTGACTGTGGCTCGGACCATGAACTCCTTATTGCCAAATTCAGACTGAAATTGAAGTAAGTAGGGAAAACCACTAGACCATTCAGGTATGACCTAAATCAAATCCCTTATGATTATACAGTGGAAGTGAGAAATAGATTTAAGGGCCTAGATCTGATAGATAGAGTGCCTGATGAACTATGGAATGAGGTTCATGACATTGTACAGGAGACAGGGATCAAGACCATCCCCATGGAAAAGAAATGCAAAAAAGCAAAATGGCTGTCTGGGGAGGCCTTGCAAATAGCTGTGAAAAGAAGAGAAGTGAAAAGCAAAGGAGAAAAGGAAAGATATAAACATCTGAATGCAGAGTTCCAAGGAATAGCAAGAAGAGATAAGAAAGCCTTCTTCAGCGACCAATCCAAAGAAATAGAGGAAAACAACAGAATGGGAAAGACTAAGGATCTCTTCAAGAAAATCAGAGATACCAAAGAACATTTCATGCAAAAATGGGCTCGATAAAGGACAGAAATGGTATGGACCTAACGGAAGCAGAAGATATTAAGAAGAGGTGGCAAGAATACACAGAAGAACTGTACAAAAAAGAGCTTCACGACCCAGATAATCATGATGGTGTGATCACTGACCTAGAGCCAGACATCCTGGAATGTGAAGTCAAGTGGGCCTTAGAAAGCATCACTACGAACAAAGCTAGTGGAGGTGATGGATTCCAGTGGAGCTATTCCAAATCCTCAAAGATGATGCTGTGAAAGTGTTGCACTCAATATGCCAGCAAATTTGGAAAACTCAGCAGTGGCCACAAGATTGGGAAGGTCAGTTTTCATCCCAATCCCAAAGAAAGGCAATGCCAAAGAGTGCTCAAACTACCGCACAATTGTACTCATCTCACACGCTAGTAAAGTAATGCTCAAAATTCTCCAAGCCAGGCTTCAGCAATATGTGAACCATGAACTTCCTGATGTTCAAGCTGGATTTAGAAAAGGCAGAGGAACCAGAGATCAAATTGCCAACGTCTGCTGGATCATCGAAAAAGCAAGAGAGTTCCAGAAAAACATCTATTTCGCTTTATTGACTATGCCAAAGCCTTTGACTGTGTAGATCACAATAAACTATGGAAAATTCTGAAAGAGCTGGGAATACCAGACCACCTGACCTGCCTCTTGAGAAATCTGTATGCAGGTCAGGAAGCAACAGTTAGAACTGGACATGGAACAACAGACTGGTTCCAAATAGGAAAAGGAGTACGTCAAGGCTGTATATTGTCACCATGTTTATTTAATTTATATGCAGAGTACATCATGAGAAATGCTGGACTGGAGGAAACACAAGTTGGAATCAAGATTGCCGGGAGAAATATCAGTAACCTCAGATATGCAGATGATACCACCCTTATGGCAGAAAGTGAAGAGGAACTCAAAAGCCTCTTGATGAAAGTGAAAGTGGAGAGTGAAAAGGTTGGCTTAAAGCTTGACATTCAGAAAACGAAGATCATGGCATCTGGTCCCATCACTACATGGGAAATAGATGGAGAAACAGTGGAAACAGTGTCAGACTTTATTTTTCTGGGCTCCAAAATCACTGCAGATGGTGACTGCAGCCATGAAATTAAAAGACGC
This sequence comes from Tragelaphus eurycerus, assembly GCA_935064755.1. NCBI lineage: Eukaryota > Metazoa > Chordata > Mammalia > Artiodactyla > Bovidae > Tragelaphus > Tragelaphus eurycerus. The sequence continues at coordinate 35,488,682 of CAKXYN010000008.1, read as the reverse complement.
TTACTCCTTGGAAGGAAAGTTATGACCAACCTAGATAGCATATTCAAAAGCAGAGACATCACTTTGCCAACAAAGGTTCGCCTAGTCAAGGCTATGGTCTTTCCTGTGGTCATGTATGGATGTGAGAGCTGGACTGTGAAGAAGGCTGAGCGCCGAAGAATTGATGCTTTTGAACTGTGGTGTTGGAGAAGACTCTTGAGAGTCCCTTGGACTGCAAGGAGATCCAACCGGTCCATTCTGAAGGAGATCAGCCCTGGGATTTCTTTGGAAGGAATGATGCTAAAGCTGAAAATCCAGTATTTTGGCCACCTCATGCGAAGAGTTGACTCATTGGAGAAGACTCTGATGCTGGGAGGGATTGAGGGCAGGAGGAGAAGGGGACGACAGAGGATGAGATGGCTGGATGGCATCACTGACTCGATGAATGTGAGTCTGAGTGACCTCCGAGAGCTGGTGATGGATAGGGAGGCCTGGCGTGCTGCAGTTCATGGGGTCGCAAAGAGTCGGACACGACTGAGCGACTGATCTGATCTGATCTGATTTACAGCTTTAAAAAAATCTGCTATGTTTGAAAGATAACAAAATTACATCTCTTCTTTAAAATACTCCACCTCTCGAAGCCAGACTGGGCTTTTGTTTTTCTAAGTTAAGGAAGTCTTTCCATAACCAGAAAGGTGAGAACCTAAGAGAAGGTGACCAGAGGGAGTTAAGAGACCATAATCTTCTTTTCATTCAACACAACTCATGCTTATTCATACATTCAACAAACCTCCAATAAACACCTGCTACTTACCAGGAATCACATAAGGGCCTGAACTCTCAAAAAAACCCAGCCAGAGCTTAGGGCGTGAGGGGAGATAAGCATACAAGCAACAATCACAATGAGAGGTGATGAACTTTAACGAAGATGTATGACTGTTACATGAGCAAAAAAGATGGAGCCAATGACTAGCCGAGAGGTAGAAGAAGACTTCTAAACTGCACTCCAAAGATTGAGGGGTTTTGTTAGATCATGAGGATGGTGTGCCAGCAGAGGGAAAAGCATGAATGAAGGCAAATAGAAGTCAAAGATCATAGGATACTCAGGAAGTAATACGAAGTTCTACTTGGCTGGAATGTAGGGTGGGTAGGAGGTAAGAGGGGAAAAAATGTAAAGCTCAAAAGCCATGTTGGAGGCAGAGTTCAAAGGTCTTAGGTGCCAATTTGAGAGATTTTTAAACAGAATGATGAGATAGTCTGCATATTACACGTACTAGTTTTAAAAGAAAGACATGAGGACACAGAGAGACCAATTAGGATGTGATTGCTCTCATCCAGAAGATATGGAAAGAGCCTGGACTTGATCCCTATTCCTAGCTCTTAACCACCCATGGCCATTCCCCACACACCTGAACAGCCCGCCAACACCAGAGACCACATCCTATCCATGTAGCTAATCAACAGAAGGAGAAGGTAGCTAATAGCCCCATTCCAGATTCAGTGCTTTCCCTTGGAACTGCCTGATTTTCAGAAGTCCTGACTCTATATTGTGTTGACATGTTCAGCCCTCTCAACCTCTGGCCACATGCCTACACAACCCAGTGCCTCGGTCCCCAGGCCTCCAGAGATACGGTTACCCTAGATGCCTTAAATCCTCCCTGGGGTGCAGGGTGCTCAGGGTAAGCCACGGCTGCTCTAGGAATAGTGGACCAAAATAGAAGCTTAGCAGGTACAACCCAATTCTGAAACCTGAAAACCCATCTCCAACATCACCGGGACAAAGGATAACCACATGCCTGAACCCATTGGGTGGTTCAGGCAGCCAACCCCATCCTGAGCACAGAAAAAGAAAAAAAAGAATACCATGAAGTTTGGTGCAAGGGCACCTGTGAAGATGAGATGGGGATGACCTTCAGAAGAAATTCTACAAGGATTATTCCACCAGAATTAACCTCAGCCCACATCTCCTAAGGGCTCAGCTGTAAAGAATCTGCCTGCATTGCCGGAGACCCAGGTTCAACCCCTGGGTCGGGAAGATCTGTTGGAAGAGGGCATGGCAACCCACTCCAGTACTCTTGCCTAGAGAATCCCATGGACAGAAGAGCCTGGCGGGCTGTAGTCCACAGGATCACAGAGATTCAGACACGACTGAAGCGACTTGGCAGCTGTAAACAGCAGTAGCACATTTCCTAAAGTGTGCTCTTTAGAAAACCAATCCCATGAAATACTCTAAAAAAGGGAAAGAAAAGTCTTCGTCAAATACATGTCAGAAACATTGCTAGTTACAAAACGTTTGTCAATCTTCATTGACAAACATTCATGTATAGAAGCCTGATCCCCAGTGTGATGGTTTTAGGAGGTAGGGCCTTTGGGAGGTGATTGGGCATGAAGGGGGAGGCTTCATGAATGGGAGTAGGGCCCAATAAGGAGAGATAGGAGACAGCTTGCTCCCCACTGTCTCTGGTCCCTGTCATGTGAGGATACAAGAAGACAGCCATCTGCAAACCGGGAAGTGGTTCCTCCCCAGACACCAGATCTGCCTGTACCTTGATCTGAGACTTCCCAGACTCCAGAACTGTGAAAAATAAATGTTTGCTATTTAAGCCACCCACTCCATGGTATATTTATTATAGCAGCCTGAGCTGACTTAGACAGATATCAAATTGTTTTCCCTGTTTTAGAGATTTTTTCCCCCATTTTAAAGACTTCCAATGAACAATAGAATGTTAAACCTTCCAAGGAGCCTTATAGGAAAGAAACGTGAATGAATCGTGTTGAACCTCCCTCTTTCGAAGATGGGCAAACTGAGGTTTGAAGCATCTCCTTATAGCTCTGCATTTTTGGTTACTGTTCCCCAAGCTGCAAATGAAGATAAGTGACCATGTGCAAGGACCATGCCTTATTTCTATGAATCCCCAGGGCCTGGTCACCAGCTTGATATTCAAGAGGTCCCTAAACATTTTACTGACTGGTGTGGGCAAGAGCAAGTTTGGAATTCTTTTAAGTGGAGAACAATACACAAGCTTTAAATATTTTATCATTCACGCCTTCATCCACTTGAAAATATTTATTGAGCAACTATTATGTGTGTGCTGCTAGCATGCGGGAAAGAGCTGTGAATAAGGGAGGCCCAGGCTTTACCCTCAATGAGCTTACATCAGAGAGGGAAGGTCAGGAACCCTTGAAAGGTAGTGACAAGCTCCACAAAGATCAAGTGTAGGTTTGGGGTGCTCCAGCCTCTTCCATCTTTCTCCTAGAGTCTCTCTTTCTAAGGATGGATGCTATTTTTATTACTGGATCTCCATTAAAATAGTTTCCTTCCTACACCCACCCTCTCACTTCCTTATTTATACTGAAAAAAGAAAAAGGAAGGAAGAAAGGAAAAAAGAAAAAAGAAAATTTCCCAATACCCCATCAGAGTAAAAGCAATTGTGAAATCCCAAGTATAGTATGGCGCTGTGACTACCTCTCCATGGAAACGTCTCCTCCCAGGAAGCATCTGCCCTTCTCAGTTAGTCAGAAAGAGCCAGCACACACAGCCCCATTCAAGGCAATGTGGGGGCTGGTCTTTACAACACCTTCCCAAAATAATAAGGCTCCCAGAAGGTTTACCTTGGGTCACTCAAGCTCTTCTAGCCTCTGTGTGCGTGTTAAAATTTATTCCCGAGGCTAGGACTGCCCCAACTCAGGCAATAATTTATTCCCAAGTCTAGGCCTGCCCCCACTCAGGCAATTGCTCTCCAGCCTCTTATGAACTCTTCCTTCTGTGGCCTCTGCAATTCCTGCTGTTCGTATTTGACTTCTCACAGCACAAAACCCTGTATCTTCTCTAACTGAATGGTTTCTTTGCCAAACACTCTTAGTTGGGGCTCTCAGGGTAGGAGCTGAGCGGACAACACCCTTTCTTCCCACCTGTGTTCTTCTGTTGCCATCCACGCTGCTGTGCCTGCTGTAATCCGGTCCTCGCTCTGTCCTCATAGTGCCTATCTACTGCTTGTGGTCGATTAGGTTATTGTTTGAAAACATTCGCTTGCCAACCCAACTACCTCCAAGCGGAGCGTGTACTTCCCCACCCCGTGACTTTGGCCAAAGAAATGTTAGCAGGAATGACGTGATCAAAGGCTTGAAAATTGCTTGTTCTTTTGTACCTCTGGTTCATTTTTTGAGGAGGAGCCTGAGCTAGCCTGCCAATCCCAGGAGGTGAGTGACCAGAGCCCTTCCAGCCAGCCCCCTGCAACCAGGACCAACGTCAGTCAGCTAGATCCCATCCAACCTGCGGATGAGAAATCAACAGATTTAGCCAGATGAGTCTCTGGCTCAAATATGCTATCTCCTGATGTGGAACAAAATCAATATGTGCTATATGTTAAATGCCATCAAGATTTTTATAGTTATTTGTTAGGTAGTAAAAACTGACCAACACATCATTTCAAGCTTACTCTGCCATACTTACTGAGACATTTAACTGCACCCTGACTCCTACCATCACGTACAATCCCCGTGTGCACGATGCCCTGGTTTCCTAGCCCTTGTTCTCTTGTGCTCCATAACCATGACCTTCACCCGCATTCTCTTCATACCCACCTAGACTTTGACCTCACCCAGAACTAGTTCACCACCAAACACCTGGCTCAGAAAAGTCTTGTTTCTATCTCCTATCTCATTCTAATCCTCTTCTTTAACATGATAGAGCCACAGCATCCCTCTCTCTTCACTCTTGAAGTATGCTGTCCCTTCCCTACTTCCCCACTGTCTTTGCTCACCTTCTTACCTAGAAGTTCATGGCCAATCATTCCCTCACCCCTTGGACTCCCATCACATCCAGCTGATAGTCCTCCTCCTTGAAGGAAATCTAAGCATGCACGTGCCTTGCCCCTGAGCTACTTACTGATCAGCACCAGAAACCAAAAGCTCTTCTGTGCCACTGAGTACAACTATAATTCCATCCCTCTCACACTCAGTGATTCAGCAAGCCTTAAACTTTTCCCCAATCTGCTGTCTTCTTCAGCTCTTCTTAAGCCATTTTCACCTTCTCCACTCACCAAATGCTACAGGGGCTTCTATTTTACTGAGAAAAAAATTGAGGCCTTGAGTCATGAAGGCCTGTAATTCCCTCCCCTTCAGCTCCCCACTTTTTCCTCTTTCCCTTCTCGAGGAAAACCGGCCAAGACTGTCCCCTCCTCAGTGCCCTCTCCAAGCCGTCCCATCCCAGGACCTTGTTCCATCAATACTTCCTCTCTTCCACACCCTCTCCACTCCTTCCCCAACCACCCACTGCTAGCAGAATGCTGCTGCTGCTACTGCGTCGCTTCCGTCGTGTCCGACTCTGTGCGATCCCACAGACGGCAGCCCACCAGGCTCCCCCATCCCTGGGATTCTCCAGGCAAGAACAATGGAGTGGGTTGCCATTGCCTTCGCCAATACATGAAAGTGAAAAGTCAAAGTGAAGTCACTCAGTCGTGTCCCACCCTCAGCAACCCCATGGACTGCAGCCTTCCAGGCTCCTCCGTCCATGGAATTTTCCAGGCAAGTGTACTGGAGTGGGATGCCATTACCTTCTCCAAGCAGCATGCTAGAAATCTGAAAACCAAACACAAATCTTCCCTTTTATCATACTAGTAATCTGAAAATGAAACAAAAATCTTCCCTTTTCTCCAACCTTTGAGACAATCACGGTAATTCTTTTCTCCATTAAAACTCATAATCTCCATTCTTCCATTCCTAGCCTCATCCTCTGAAATCTGGCTTCTATCCCGCATGTGTCCCCAGCTCACAAAGCTCTCCCCAAGGTTACCAGAGGCTCTGGAAATACCCAGGGGGCTTCCCTGGTAGCTCCGTTGGTAAAGCATCCACCTACAATGCAGGAGACCCCGGTTCGATTCCTGGGTCAGGAAGATCCAATGGAGAAGGGATAGGCTACCCACTCTAGTATTCTTGGGCTTCCCTTGTGGCTCAGCTGGTAAAGAATCCACCTGCAATGCGGGAGACCTAGCTTTGACCCCTGGGTTGGGAAGATTCCCTGGAGAAGGGAATGGCTACCAACTCCAGTATTCTGGCCTGGAGAATTCCTTGGACTCTATAGTCCATGGGGTCTCAAAGAGTCAGACACAACTATGCAACTTTGACTTCCCGCGTGGTGCAGTGGTAAAGAATCTGCCTGCCAATGCAAGAGATGCAAGTTCAACCCCTGGGTCGGGAAGATCCCTTGGGGCAGGAACGAGCAACTCACTTCAGTATTCTTGCCTGGAAATTTCCAGGGACAGAGAGCCTAGTGGACTACAGTCCATGGGGTCACAAAAAGCGGACACAGCTGAGTGAGCACATGTGCACGCCTGGAAGTACTCAAACCAGCGCCTCTTCTCAGTTCCCAACCTCTGGGGACTTCGGCTGCTTTTGACCCTGTGGAGCCCCCTTTGATGAATCTCCTGCCTCTGCACTCCACCCTCTTCTTTGAAAATTACTCTTTCAAAGCTGCCTCACCTTTGAAAGTCACTCTCAGTGCTCTTCTCCCCTCCGCCTTTGAATGTCAGTGTCCCCTGGTGCTCCAGCCCAAGTTCCCTTCACAAACTACCCATTTATGGTCCAGGATATCTCCCCCAGGCAACACAGACATACCTTAACTAAAGCCAGATTCTGTATGCTATTTCCTCCTCCTCCTCCTCCTCCTCCCTTAGCAGTCCCTCCTGGCTTGTTATCTTTCTTTATATCTTTATCCATTCACTAGAAGCAGAGAGCAACCTGGGCGTGATTCCATCAGTCCGTGTCACAGCTTCACATCCCATCAAGCTTCATATGTTCTGATGCCATCACTCAAATACCTTTCACTTCCTCCTCTCTCCCATCCTCTTTCTACATCCTTCTCTCCTCCTTCCCTTCCAACCCACCCACCCCACTCACTCAGTTCAGGCATATCTCTCATTTGGATTATTTCATAATCCTAATGACTGATCTTTGTATTTCCAGCTTCTTCCTACTCCAAACTCTCCTTATACACTGCTTCCAAGTCAGAATTAACTTTCTGAAACTCACATTTAAACATAACACTCCCATGCTTCTAAAGAAATTCCAAAGGTTCCTTCGTTGCCAAAAGGAAAGAGTCCAATCTCCTTAGAATCAGACTCCAGGATCAACTAACATTTTTGAAATCTTACCAGATACCAAGCACTGTTCTCATTTTATTCCTACAGAAACCCACTGCTATGTCAGTACTTCAATTTTAGGGACTAGGAAAATTGAGATGTCAAGGCTAAGTAACTTGTTCAAGGTCACACAGCTAGGAAGTAGCTAAGATCAAACACAAGTCTTCTGACAGATTGGGGTGCATTCCATTGCATCCTTCAGTGATCAGTCTTTGAAATTAATAACTTGGACTTTGGCTATATCACAGTCTATGTATAGCTGATAAAGCTCCTCAAAAGTGGCCTCCTATCTCCAAATTTGTCACCCTATTCAATTTCTTCTGGAAACCAAAATTTGAGCAGACCTCATTTTAATCCTGGGCTTTCGGGTCCTACCAACCTTAAACTGGAGCTGTGACACAATTCCATTCTCCCCACCAGCTGGTCAAGAACTCCTGGGACACTTGATACATTTATATTCTAGGAAGATTAAGTTCTTGGAGAGAATTAACAACCCAGATAATGGGCCTGCCTTCCAACCAGCACTGGGGGCATCTAATAGTCTTGAGTTTTCAGACTTAGCAGATAGCATGGAGAAATAAAACATGGTCTTTCCCCCAAAAGAGAGTAAGCCTAACATGGGACGTAGGGTTATCAATATTTTCTTCATCAGACAAAGACATTTTTTAAAACAGCAAACTATAGATGAGTTTAAAAATCATACACACACACACACATATATATGTGTGTATTTATATCAATGTGGCTAGATCTAAAAAAATGTTGAAGGGGAAAACAAAGCAAGACAGAGAGTATGTTAGGATACTATTTATATAAATTAGAGGAATACTTAGACACAAAAACACAATACCACATATTGTTTATTCGGGCTTGTAAATGTATGCAGAAGTATGAAAACATTTCTAGAAGGATATGGATATCATGGTAATGCTTCTCTGTAAAAGAGAGCTTCTCAGTCTAGGAACTATTAACATTTTTTTAGATCAGATAACACTTTGTTGGGCGTTAAGGGCAGTGAGGGCTGTCCTATACATTGTAGAATGTTTAGTAACATCATCCCTAAAATTGCCCTGGTTGAGAACCACCTCGCTAAGACCAAGGAGAGGATGTCACTGAGGAGAAGATGGTTAGCAATAATTTTAAAATCTATGTCTGTATTTTTATTCTTAAAAAATTCTTGAATCAAATGCATGTCATTTGTTATTCTTTTGAGTGATAAGAATATGAGAGGTTTACTTTCTGAATATTAGACATTTATAATATAAAAACCTACCATGTCTGATAAAACCATAATTTTATAAAAAAGAATGACATTTAAAAAATCAAACAAGCAAAAAAAAAAAATCAAGCAGAAAGGATGGACTCAAACATAGTGTTGTGGGTTAAATCGGGTCCCTCAAAAAGATAAGTTGAAGTCCTAACCCCAGGAAGCTGTGAATGTGTGACCTTCTTTGGGAATAGGGTCTTTGCAGATGTCATCAAGTCAAAATAAGGTTAAACCAGAGCAGTTGTTGTTTACTCGTACTAAGTCATGTCTGACACTTTTTCAACCCCAGGGACTGTAGCCCACCAGGCTCCTCTGTTGATGGGATTTCCCAGGCAAGAATACTGAAGTGGGTTGCTATTTCCTTCTCCAAGGAATCTTCCCGACTTAGGGATGGAACCCACATGTCCTGCATGGCAGGTGGATTCTTTACCACTGAGCCATTGGGTCCTAAATCCAATGACTAGTATCCTTAGAGGGCTGGAAAGATTTGGACACTGAGAAGCACAGGAAGATGGCTGCGGGGTATGGGGACAGAAGCTAGAGTGATGCAGCCACACACCAAGGGCCATCAAGAGTTGATAGCAGCCAGGAGAGGCTAAGAAGAGGCGAGGAAGACTCTTCCCCAGAGTCTGCAGAAGGAGCACGGCCCGGCCACCACCTTGATGTTGATCTTCTAGCCTCAAGAACCACGAGAGAATAAATTCCTCTTGTCTGATACCACCCAGTCCGTGGTACTTTGTTAGAGCAGTCCAAGGAAACTAGTCCATAAAAGGAAGGCTCATTACCTTTCAAACTCACTGCATTCCCAGGAGGCTCCTCATTCTCCCACCACCCAGAGAAAACTCTGTCTCCCCAGATTTGCCTTTGACAATCACCAAGAAGCTAAAGGGGCTTTGTCAGCTAGAGTCCAAGGAGCCCTATGGCTCTGCCACCTCCAGTCAGGGCTCTGGGAGGGAGCAGGATCAGGTGGGAAAGGGCCAGAGCTGATAGCAGAGCTGCCACTGCTTCTGTAAACCTTGCCAAGCTGGGCCTCAGTGTGTACATCTGCGAAATGGGAACAACTCAACTACCTGGCACAGGACCCCAGGAGATCCCAATAAGACCATGTATGTGAAAAACACAAATCCACACTGTTATTAGCTCCAAGCAGTCATCTCGCACCTGGACCAAAAGAAAGACAATTAGCCCCAGAAAAGACAATTAACTTCATACCTGTAGGGGAAAAAATGTCTTTGACTATAATTACTTTTGTACCTGCTTAGAAAATCACTATCAGGTCACAAGCGGGTTAAAGATGAGGAAGGGAGACAGAGAGATGCTGAAAACAGTATCGGAAATAAAACCAATTAAAATTTTTTACTGCATGCTCCCTAAAAGTTTTTAATCATCCTTGCTCCTCTATTTCCTCTTTCATGGGTCATCTTGGGAGAAATTCCCCCACATTATTCTTAAACCCAGAGTGGTTATTGGTCACCATGCTGAGCTTTTATTATCTGGAGTAACTGCTGACACCAGCACCATTTCTTGGAAGTTTATACCCGAGGAGGAGGAAGTGGTACACAGAGAGGAAGGGCCGCAAGTTCAGAAATCAGAACAGTGGTGGGAGGCCCCAGAGAGTTTTCACCAGATACATAAACCCTGGAGCACAGGTGCAGCAGCAGAAAACAGGTGTGCACAGCAGGAAAGAGTATGCAAGGGGCATCTCAGCCCTGAAACTTCACAGCATCTCACACAGTGTCAGTGATCTGCAGGGTAGTTATCACTTTCAATGCTTCCCAGTCCACTTCCTCAGTTTCAACAGGACTATAATCGGGTCTTTCTTTCCTTTGCAAAAGTGAAGTGAAGTGAAAGTCGCTCAGTCGTGTCCAACTTCTTGCGACCCCATAGACTATACAGTCCATGGAATTATCCAGGCCAAAATACTGGAGTGGGTAGCCTTTCCATTCTCCAGGGGATCTTCCTAACCCAGGGATTGAACCCAGGTCTCCCGTATTGCAGACAGATTCTTTACCAGCTTTTCCAAAGGGAAAAGCCCTTTCTTTGCAAAGACCTCTAGAAAGCAATTCCCACACACCTGTTTGGCTTCTCCATTTCCAGCATTTAACTACAGTGCCAGAAAGTTTTTTCTTGGATTTAACAACTCTCTCAAGCCATTCCAATCCACTCTTGCTCTGTGCCCTGTGTTTGGGAGTCCAGTAAGAGCCTCCTGCTTCCTGACTTGAGCCCTTGCCCTTCATGAGGGTCTATGGGACTCCCTATTGAAAGAAGCCTTTAGACATCAGTTACCACAGTCCCTCCTGTCACTTGTCTCTTCATAGAGCTGATGCTCCAAAATTTTAACTTGTTCAGCTCCTTTGAAGAATAACATAAAAATACCCTATCCATGGAAGAATGGGCCAGAGTGGGCTCAGGAACATGAGCAGTGATTGGGCCTGAGTGGTCTGTCCATCCTCCCCCATCACTGCTGACTTCTATCAAGTCAGCTTCCATCACTGCTGACTTTTTATTTCTGTCCCTTTTATCAAATAGAAATAAAACATGATATAGGAATAGAATCTATAAAACATTTTAGAGTTTAAAAAAAGCACTCTTTCCCATATTATATCATTTAATCTTCAAAATTTTCCATTTAAAAAATGCATTATCAAGTCCAGTTCAAGATGGCAAAGTAGAAGGGCATGTGCACATTTTCTCCTGCAAAAGCACCAAAATTGCAATTAACTGTTGAACAACCATCAACAGGTGGATGCTGGAACCACCAAAATAAGATACTCCATGTCCAAAGACAAAGAAGAAGCCACAGTGAGATGATAGGAGGGGTGCATTCACAGTAAAATCAAATCCCACACCCCTTGGGTGGGTGAACCCACAGACTGGAGAACAATGTACCAAAGAAGTTCTCGCACTTCTTGCAAAGGTTCTGAACCCCACATCAGGCTTCCCAGCCTGGGAATCTGACAAAGAGATGGGGAATCTCCAGGGAATCTGAACTTGAGGGCCAGTGGGTTTTGATTATAGGACTTCCAGAGGACTAGGGGATACAAAGACTCCAGTCTTAGAGGGCACAAACAAACTTTTGCTTGCACCAAGACCCAGAGAACAGCAGTGACCCCAAGGAGATGGAATCAAGACTACCTGCTAGTGTTGGAGGGCCACCTGTGGAGGTGTGGTTCGGCAGGGGCTCACCACAGGGACGGAGTCACTGAAAGTCCCCTTTGCTGTAAACCCTCTTGGAGTTTGCCATTAATCCTACCATAGAGTCTACAGACCCTAGGGCTGGGTCTCCTCAGGCCAAACAACTACCAGAGAGGGAGTTCAACCCCACCCATCGGCAGATAATTGGATTAAAGCTTTACTGAGCAAGGCCCTGTCCACCAGAGCAAGACCCAGTCTTTCACATGGCCAGTCCCTCCCATCAAGAAGTTTATACAAGCCTGTTAGCCTCATCCATCAGAGGGCAGATAGAAGAACCTAGAAGAAGCACAGTTTCACAGCGGCTAAAACAAAGACCATATTACAGAAAGTTAATCATGGTGAAAAAGCAGAAAGTTATGTCCCAGATGAAGGGACAAGATAAAATCCCAGAAAAACAACAAATAAAGTAGAGGTAGGCAATCTTCCAGAAAAATAATTCAGAATAATGATAGTGAATATGATCCAGGATCTTGGGGAAAGAATGGAGGCAAAGATTGAGAAGATGCAAGAAATGTTTACTGAAGAACTAAAGAACAAACAGAGATGAATAATACACTAGCAGGAATCAACAGCAGAATAACTGAGGCAGAAGAACAGATAAATGACCTGGAAGACAGAATGGCAGTAATCACTGCCACAGAACAGAATATAAAAAAAAGAATGAAAAGAAATGAAGACAGCCTGAGAGACCTCTGGGGCAGCATTAAACACACCAACATTTGCATTATAGGGGTCCCAGAAGGAAGAGAGAGAGAGAGAGAGAAAGGACCTGAGAAAATATTTGAAGAGATAAAAGCTCAAAACTTCCTGAACATGGGAAAGGAAATAGTCAACCAAGTCCAGAAAGCACAGAAAGTCCCAAGCAGGATAAACCCAAGGAGGAGCAAACCAAGACACACAGTAATCAAGCTGACAAAAAATTAATAGTAATAGGATCATACATATCGATAATTACCTTAAATGTAAATGGATTAAATGCACCAAGCAAAAGACATAGGCTGGCTGGAGGATGGAAACATGTGCATTTATGCACTTCCACTTGCCGCCCTGCTTGTGGTGTGCTTCGTCGCTCAGTCGTGTCTGACTCTTTGCAACCCCATGGACTCCAGCCTGCCAGGCTCCTCTGTCCATAGGGATTCTTCAGGCAAGAATACTGGAGTGAGTTGCCATGCCCTCCTCCAGGGGATCTTCCCGACCCAGGGATCTAACCCGGCTCTCACCCGTTGCAGGAGGATTCTTCACCACTAGGGAAGCCCCCTGCTTGACACCCACCCACCCCCTACCAACTGAATGTAATTATTTTATATTATTAAGTTAATCATGTTTCCATTATGGCTTACAATTGTAATTATCTTTTATTTTTTGTCTGGCTATTGATTGTGAAAACTGATAAACATCTTTTACTATTGTGATTATGTAACTCTTACTCGCTTAATACCATTGTATGATTGGTCAACAGAAAAATAATAGAACTCTATATCACCAAAGGAGAAGGCAATGGCACCCCACTCCAGTACTCTTGCCTCGAAAATCCCATGGACGGAGGAGCCTGGTAGGCTGCAGTCCATGGGGTCGCTGAGAGTCGGACATGACTGAGCGACTTCGCTTTCACTTTTCACTTTCATGCATTGGAGAAGGCAATGGCAACCCACTCCAGTGTTCTTGCCTGGAGAATCCCAGGGACGGGGGAGCCTGGTGGCTGCCGTCTATGGGGTTGCACAGAGTCGGACATGACCGAAGTAATTTAGCATATCACCAAAACTAGGATCTAATAGAAAAACCTGTAATCACTTTTTAAAATCCAGATGTATATCATAATTATCTTGAAATTTTTTGAAAAAAATACAAATGCTCAAGTATTGCTTCTTTTCTCCAGAGCTCCAGATATGTTTCTAATGAGCAGTCATGTTTAAAAACACCTGGACTACATGATGATCTTTTACTTTTATCTAGTTTGTTTCACTTTTTCTATTTCATTTTCAGTGCTCCCATTTCATTTAGTTTATGGTCTCCAATTTCTCTATCACTTCTTTTTTTTTTAATGTTCTTTCTCAAGCTTTTATCAAGTGTAGTAGAAAAGCTTTTGTATACATAAATATAAGTATGTATTATATATATATATCTTAGAAAACTTATGAATTTTTGCCCAACTAAAAAATTATAACATTTTGATTCCACTTGTTTGACTTACTATGAATAGAATGCTAAATTTCTAATTTTTAATTAATTTATTTATTTTAATTGGAAGCTAATTACTTTTACTTCCAGATGTTCAAGCTGGTTTTAGAAAAGGCAGAGGAACCAGAGATCAAATTACCAACATTCACTGGATCATCGAAAAAGCAAGAGAGTTCCAGAAAAACATCTATTTCTGCTTTATTGACTATGCCAAAGCCTTTGACTGTGTGGATCACATTAAACTGTGGAAAATTCTGAGAGGGATGGGAATACCATACCACCTGACCTGCCTCTTGAGAAACCTATATGCAGGTTAGGAAGCAACAGTTAGAACTGGACATGGAACAACAGACTGGTTCCAAATAGGAAAAGGAGTACATCAAGGCTGTATATTGTCACCCTGTTTATTTAACTTATATGCAGAGTACATCATGAGAAACGCTGGACTGGAAGAAACACAAGTTGGAATCAAGATTGCCAGGAGAAATATCAAAAACCTCAGATATGCAGATGACACCACCCTTATGGCAGAAAGTGAAGAGGAACTAAAAAGCCTCTTGATGAAAGTGAAAGTGGAGAGTGAAAAGGTTGGCTTAAAGCTCAACATTCAGAAAACGAAGATCATGGCATCTGGTCCCATCACTACATGGGAAATAGATGGGGAAACAGTAGAAACAGTGTCGGACTTTGTTTTTCTGGGCTCCAAAATCACTGCAGATGGTGACTGCAGCCATGAAATTAAAAGACGCTTACTCCTTGGAAGGAAAGTTATGACCAACCTAGATAGCATATTGAAAAGCAGAGACATTACTTTGCCAACAAAGGTCCGTCTAGTCAAGGCTATGGTATTTCCAGTGGTCAGGTATGGATGTGAGAGCTGGACTGTGAAGAAGGCTGAGCGTCAAAGAATTGATGCTTTTGAACTGTGGTATTAGAGAAGACTCTTGAGAGTCCCTTGGACTGCAAGGAGATCCAACCAGTCCATTCTAAAGGAGATCAGCCCTGGGATTTCTTTGGAAGGAATGATGCTAAAGTTGAAACTCCAGTACTTTGGCCACCTCATGCGAAGAGTTGACTCATTGGAAAAGACTCCAATGCTGGGAGGGATTGGGGACAGGAAGAAAAGGGGATGACAGAGGATGAGATGGCTGGATGGCATCACCGACTTGACAGACGTGAGTTTGAGTGAACTCCGGGAGTTGGTGATAGACGGAGAGGCCTGGCATGCTCTGATTCACGGGGTCGCAAAGAGTCAGACACGACTGAGCGACTGAACTGAATTACTTTTACAATATTGCAGTGGTTTTTGCCATACATCGACATGGATCAGCCATGGGTGTACATGTGTCCCAAAATAGATATGCAACAAGCAACAAAGGCTTACTGTTTAGCACAGGGGGCTATAGTCAATATCTTATAATAATCTATGGTGGAAAATAATTTTAAAACATGGCTGAGCGACTAAGCACAGCATAATTGTCAGATATTCATCAAGGTCTGATGCAGCATTTCCTTTATCCTTCACAAGCATTTCCCCCAATAAAATTCTTGCATATCTAATCCTATCTTGAGGCCTGCCTCTGGCAGGACCCAAACTGACAAACCCACCATCTTCACCATATTTCTGTTCTCCTCCCCCTGCTTCAGACGAGTGAGCCTAAGAGAACCGAAAAGATCCTCACTATCCTGGTCTTGCTTTCACAAGGGTTTTCTGAAACTCAGATAGCATACCCCATCATTTCTTAGAGCATCTTGGCCAATATCTAAGCACCCGTGCTGTGCTGTTCTTAGTCGCTCAGTTGTGTCTGAGTGACCCTATAGACTGTAGCCCACCATGTTCATGGGAGTCTCCAGGCAAGAATACTGGAGTGGGTTGCCATGACCTCCTCCAGGGGATCTTTCCAACCCAGGGATCGACCCAGGTCTCCCACACTGCAGGCAGATTCTTTACCATCTGAGCCACCTAGCCATTCTAAAATGTCAATAAGCATTTTGCAAAACATTAGATGAGCTTTGCCAAAGCTATGGTTTCTCAAAGTCAGTCAAACCAAGGGGTTCCTTACAGAAGAACTTTTCAAATGATACCCATGATATCCAGGTATTGCAGATACTCTATTGAGAATCTAACATAGGAGAGGCCAGGTTGGCAGGCCTTGGCAACCTCTAGTCCCACTTTAACCAGAACAGCTACACTTTTATCATTTTGTTATTGTTGTTTAGCTTTGTTTTTGATATTGAGATTCTATTTATGATTTCATTTGGGGATAAAAAATGTCTGCTGCCCTAAGTAAAAATATGTAATTTATAAACCAGTCTCAGGCACTTTGTGGTAATTGCAGGCCATTACCACTGAAAACAACTAAAAATCTGGATAAAATATGCAATATATATATATTTTTAAGTCATCAGAATCCTGGTTACATAGTGAGGAAATACTAGTTTAATACTGAAGGGAATCAGGAACCCAGGGAAATAAGGACATCATTTGTGCCCTGAAAGTATTTTCTGAGTCTAGCAAATATGAACTTTGTTTTGAAAGCCTGGGCTTCCCTGATAGCTCAGTTGGTAAAGAATCCACTGGCAATGCAGGAGACCTTGGTTCCATTCCTGGGTCGGGAAGATTCATGGGAGAATCTTCCCACTCCAGTATTCCTGGGCTTTCCTGACCAGCTCAGTTGGTAAAGAATCCGCCTGCAATGTGGGAGACCTGGGTTCAATGCCTGGTTTGGGAAGATCCCCTGGAGAAAGGAAAGGCTACCCACTCCAATATTCTAGCCTGGAGAATTCCATGGACTATGATGGACAGGGAGGCCTGGCGTGCTGCGGTTCATGGGGTCGCAAAGAGTCGGACATGACTGAGCGACTGATCTGATCTGATATAGTCCATAGGGTCACAAAGAGTCAGACACAACTGAGCAACTTGCACTTTCACTTCTTTGAAAGCCTGGCAGGGTTAGAGACAGAAATCAATGCCCAGAACCTGTATAAGATGAGGTGACCAGAAACTGACCTTTTTCACAATAAGCTGAGACCCTCAGGGTGAGAATGACCCAGAAATTGACTAGCCCTGAAAAGTATCTGTAGAATAGGTTTGAATTTGCCTGTTGATGAGAGCATTTTAAGTTTTAATTTCATTCAAGAGGTGGGGGAGTGCTCTAGATTTAGAATACCTTCAAATTTCTGCCAGAAAAAAAAAACTAAAATTTCTCTCTAGAGGAAATTATCTTTTTCATCTCAGTTCTTTATAGTTATAAATGGTTTTCATGTACAATGACCAACACACAATCAAAGATAACCAGGCAGACTTTACAACCATGACTAAAAACCCAAAGCAATAGATATGAATGAACTTCTGTTCCTCAGCTCTGAGACCCTGTTGGGACTAGAAGTACCTCCACTGGGTCAGAGTGACCACCACCTGGGATCTGACTGGCCCAATCTGTAATCTCCCTTCTAACAATGTAGGAGCCTCCAATTCTCTAACCAAGAAGCTCAGCTCCCATACCACTGAAGGACGCACTCAAAACCTGAGCATAGGACCTCAGAGTCAACTTTATGCTTTCATCATAGGGAGAGAGCTCTACAGGTCCATCGTTGGGAAGTTGGAATCACTCGTACCATAAAGACAAAGATGCCTCCCCTTCAGCCCATGACCACTACATGAGAGCCCCCTTCTCCACTTTCTTCCTCCCCTCCAATAGCCTGCCCTCCCTCTTCATCAAGATTGCTCTCCTAATTAAAATAAACAAATGTCAGGAAGCAATTACTGCAGAGAAGGAGGCAGATGGTAGAATAGTGGCACTCTGGTATTGCATTAAGCAGTAACTTGCTCTCTCTTCAAAGTTTCTGCACTTTAATTAAGCATCGTTATAGACAGGTTCAGTGAGCTCTGGAGTGGGGTTTATCAAATTAGCTTTTTGCAGGGCTGATGCTGCATGATTGTAAGTGTTCCTGATGCACAGTTCAGCTTCCTAAGAGAGCCCAAGAGAGGAGCAAAGGGCAAGGAGGCCCAACCCCACCTCCTTTGCAGGCCAAAGGAGGGGAGGAAACTACTCACAGAGGTGGAGATGGTGACATAGATGGGGATAGCCTAAGTGAACCCTGAGATAGGGGAGCCAAATGTCCCAGAGCTGAGTGCTAACTCCTCAGTTTGCACCACACACACAGGATTCTGGCCTGAAGGGGAAGGACCAGAATTGGGGAATAGGGTAGAACACAGAGGTTAAATCAGACAGACTCGGGTTCCTTCCTGCTTTGCAGATAACACCAGTCTAACTACTTTACATTTCTGTGCCTCAGGGCTTTTTCCTTCATTTGCAAAATGGAAGTAATAACAGGTAACAATTATTGAATATGCACTTCTACCAGGCCCCATTCTAACCACTTTGTGTGTTTACTTTAACTCATTTAATGCTTCTCCTAACAATCCTATGAGGTAGGTACCATTATGACCCCATTTAACAGATGAGAGGCCTGAAGCACAGGGAAAATAATCTTGCCCAAAGCCACACAGCTGGTAAGTGGAAGAGCCAGAAATCCAAACAGTCAGCCTGGATCCAGAGTCCACCCTCCCTCATGGCCACGAAAACCACAAAGCAAAATAAGAAACTATTTTCTACCGATCAGCAATGAAATCAAATGAACCACTGCTACATTCAACACAGATAAATCTTAAAAACATTATGCTGAGCAAAACAAGACATGAGTATGAGTCCATTTATATGAAATTTTAGAAAAAGCAAAGCCAATAATAATGACAGAAACTACATCAGTTGTTACCTGTGGCCAGGGATTGACCACAAAAAGGTACAAGAAAACTTCCAGGGGTGCTGGGAATTTTCTACATCCTGATTGTGGTATTGGTTACAAAGGTGTGTATGTACCCGCCAATATTCATTCAACTGTACATTTCAAATGTATACAGTTTATTGTATGTAACATAAACCTCTAATCAAAAATTTACCTATATACTGAGTGACTAAATGCAAAAATATGAAGGGTAGTCATCCTTGTGTGATGAGATTCGTTCCTTCAACAAATACGAAGCACTGATTAGATCTCAGGAAATGTTCCAGGTGCTGGTGACCTATCAGAGTGAACTGATTAAGAAACTTGCCTTGGTGGAACTTAAAGTCTATTGAAGGAGGAAATAGAACAGGCTCTATCTTGAAAGCAGGACTCCATCTTGGCCAGACTGTGGACTTTGAGCTCTATGCCCAGTGTCTATGGAAACAACATACCAACTGGAAAACCAGGCCCCGGGAAGGAAGAGCCCCAGGGCTCTCCATTGCCTAAATGCTCTGCTGCTGCTAAGTCACTTCAGTCTGTCCGACTCTGTGCGACCCCATAGACGGCAGCCCACCAGGCTACACTGTCCCTGGGATTCTCCAGGCAAGAACACTGGAGTGGGTTGCCATTTCCTTCTCCAATGCATGAAAGTGAAAAGTGAAAGTGAAGTCGCTGAGTCATGTCCGACTCTTAGAGACACCACCATGGACTGCAGCCTACCAGGCTCCGCTGCCCATGGATTTTCCAGGCAAGAGTACTGGAGTGGGGGTGCCATTGCCTTCTCCTGTCATTGCCTAAAAGAATACCCTAATTATCTGTGTAACCGAATAGAATCATACATTCTGTTATGCTTATTGGGGTATGATCAGATCAGATCAGTCACTCAGTCGTGTCTGATTCTTTGCGACCCCATGAATTGAAGCACACCAGGCCTCCCTGTCCATCACCAACTCCCAGAGTTCACTGAGACTCGCATCCATCGAGTCAGTGATGCCATCCAGCCATCTCATCCTCTGTCGTCCCCTTCTCCTCTTGCCCCCAATCCCTCCCAGCATCAGAGTCTTCTCCAATGAGTCAACTCTTCGCATGAGGTGGCCAAAATACTGCAATTTCAGCTTTAGCATCATTCCTTCCAAAGAAATCCCAGGGCTGATCTCCTTCAGAATGGACTGGTTAGATCTTCTTGCAGTCCAAGGGACTCTCAAGAGTCTTCTCCAACACCACAGTTCAAAAGCATCAATTCTTCGGTGCTCAGCCTTCTTCACAGTCCAGCTCTCACATCCATACATGACCACAGGAAAGACCATAGCCTTGACTAGGCAAACCTGTGTTGGCAAAGTGATGTCTCTGCTTCTGAATATGCGATCTAGCTTAGTATTGGGGTATGACCACAGGCCTATTGATAATTGTCCGCTGTTAACTACCTGGGCTTAAGGCATATGAATCAGAATCATGGGTTTAAGGCATAGGAGTCATGGGTTAACTCTGATTGTATCTTTCTTTTCCTTTGTTCATACTAGTTTCAGAGAACTTGGGGAGGTGGGTTTGAGCACGTACACTTAGGGTTTATTAAAGTTTTCACAAAAACTGGTTGGGATCCTTGGCTAAGAGGAGACTCTGCCTTGGGCCTGCCAGCATAATAAACTGCACTCCACTATCTGCATTGTCCTTCTGAGTGAGTTTGTTTTCCAGAACACATGGCTACAACACTATTAGAGAGAGATAGATAATAAGCAAATGCATAAATCTAAGAAATAGTGTGCCCTATGGTGATGAGTACTCTGGAAGAAAACTAAGCAGAGAAAGAGGAGTTGGAAGTTTTGGAGGGAGGGGTTGCCATTTAAGACAAGGGGCTCAGGCAAGGGCCCCTTCTCAGCAAGGTATGTGAGCAGAGAGAGGAAAGTAGGTAAGATAATCGCGCCCACCATGACAGCCAGCCCATCTGGCCTCTGGATTCTCCCTCAGCCTTTCTCCACAGTCTTCCACCCCAAAGCTACCTCCCAAGAATCTATGCATCCTGACTGCTAGCTCATTCTCCCAAGTTCTCCAGATTCTCCTTGCCTGGTTGGCTGCTGCTGCTTCTTCCCACAGCTGGCATAGTCCTACCCGCCAAGGTCTCCAGGCTCCCCTCTCCCTCCAGGGCTCTGCTTATGCATCCCCCTACACACACACCTAGGCAGGCCTTCACACCTTGTTTCACACCACCTGCTCACTTTAGAACATCCTGCCACCTTTCAGGTGCAGACTCACCTCCTTCAGATGGACCATCAAGAAAACAAAACCAAATGTATGGTGGCCAAGACACCAACTTCATCTCAAGTGGGGTTCAGATAACCATAATTATTAGTATTATTTAGAATCATCTACTAAAGGAGATGCTGGAATTATAAAGCTGAGTATATAGGGTGCCACCCTTCATGGAGACACATATGTAAGCTATAAATTAGTTTATAGTATCTGATGCCTGTATTGATGGAAATATATCATCATAATGCTGTCAGCTAACCATGTGCTGCGAGCTGGACCCAGCCCTTAGTATGCATTGCTGCTGCTGCTTAGTCACTAAGTCATGTCTGACTCTTTGTGACCCCATGGACTATAAGCCCACCAGGGTCCTCTACCCATGGGATTTCTCAGGAAAGAATACTGGAGAGGTTTGCCATTTCCTTCTCCAGGGGATCTTCACAATTCAGAGATAGAACCTGTGTCTCCTACACTGCAGGTAGATTCTTAACCACCGAGGCACCTGGGAAGCCCTTAGAATGCGTGGTACCATGTAATTCTTACAATAACCCTATGAAATAGGTGGCTCCATGGTAAAGAATCTGCCTGCCAAGCAGGAAATGTGAGTTTGATCCCTGGGTTGGGAAGATCCCCTGGAGGAGGAAATGGCAATCCTCTCTAATATTCTTGCCTGGAAATTCCAGGGACAGAGGAGCCTGACAGGCTACAGTCCTTGGGGTCACAAAAGAGTCAGACATGACTTGGCAACTAAACAACAGCCACAAACATAACTTATTACTCCAATATTACAGCTGAGGCTCCCAGAGGTTAAGTAACTTGCCCAAGATCAGACCGTTGATAAGTGGCTGAATCAGAAAATCAGAATGGGAACAATTTCTGTCCTGCTCCAGAGCCTCCAGACTAACCACTGAATGAAATCTACCCACCCATGAAAGTAGCCCAGGGCAAGGTAGGTTATCTTTGTCCAGATAATGGGGATGCTTCAGAGAGGAAGCATCCATTGTAAATTTTAAAAGATGAGTAATTTATTTGAAGGTTTATAATGGGGAGGAGACATTGGAAAGAAGAAAGGAGAAGAACCCAGGGATAACAGGAAACATGAGGAAAAGCATAATGGTACGAAAAGTGGCAAATTGTTGAACACTGCTGGAGGCGCAATGCCAGGAACTAAAGGATCGAGGACCTGAGCTTGGAGAGGTCAACAGGGGCCAGGTTTTGAAAGGCCCCCATGACAAGCTAAGCAATTATATGTGTATTTTATTTAACAAACTCTTACTTACTATGTGCTAAGCACTTTTTAAGCACTTCAAAAATATTAACTCACTTAATTCTTATAACAACACTATGAAGTCGGTATATTATTACACCTACCTATTTTGACCCAGGAATTGAACCCATGTCTCTTAAGTTCTTTACCACTGGTACTACCTGGGAAGCCCCAATATAATTATTATTTTCTGATTTTATAGGTGAGGGAATTGAGAAACAGAAAGTTTACATAATGTACCCAAGATAACTCAGCTAGTCAATGGGATTCAAACCCAGGCAATCTGACTCACAGAGTCCAGGATCTTAGCCACTATCTTTGGTATACTAAAGAGGTTTACAGAGGAGAGAATGTTTTATGCAAGGAGTGGATTTGATCAGGTTTGTATTTCCTTTAGATCCTTCCTATAGTATGTAGGAGAGGAAGAGAAGATGAAGGAAGAAAAGAAGGGACAGTAAGGAGACCACCAGAGAATGAACCAATGTGTTCCACTTGGAGGCTGATGACTGTCCGCTGGCAAGAAAGACACAGAGGAGCAGATGGAGTCCTCGAGCACTGAAAAGACAGAACCAAAGGGTTGCAATGACTAATGAAGTGGGGAAAAGGGATATTGTCGCTGGCTCCCAGCTCTCCAGCTCACATTCCTGGGCAGACATGGATGCTGCCCACTCACACATGCAGGAAAAGATGCAAAGCAGACTTGGGTGTGTACAGTGTATGTATCAACTAACTTTCGATTCTCAACTGCAAGAACCAGTAATCAGTCACCTATGTAGGACTGAAGCCAACACCCTTTATTTATAAGCTGCCAATTTTGATGTGCCCATGAGAGGAGAGGACCGGGATTGGTGATCTAAGGTGTAGGAGGGGGTTCAAGGCTGGAAGTACCAACTGGGGAGTCATCCACCCTTGGGTAGCAGTGAAAACCACAGGAGTAGAAAGGCCCATACAGAAAGAGGATGAGGTACGAGAAAAGGGTGAATGGTAGGGCTCTAGAGAATCCAGACATTGAAGGGCCACATAGAAGACATGAATAAAAAAGAAGGGGTGTTTATAGTTCAGTTCAGTCAGTTCAATTCCGTCGCTCAGTCGACTCTGATTCTTTGTAACCCCATGGACTGCAGCAGGCCAGGCCTCCCTGTCCATCACCAACTCCCGCAGCCTACTTAAACTCATGTCCATCACACTGGTGATGCCATTCAACCATCTCATCCTCTGTTGTCCCCTTCTTCTCATGCCCTCAATATTTCCCAGCATCAGGGTCTTTTCAAATGAGCTGGTTCTTTGCAGCAAGTGACCAAAGTATTGGAGTTTCAGCTTCAGCATCAGTCCTTCCAATGAAGACTCAGGATTGATCTCCTTCAGAATGGACTGGTTGGATCTCCTTTGTGTCCAAGGAACTCTCAAGAGTTTTCTTCAACACCACAGTTCAAAAGCATCAATTCTTCAGCACTCAGCTTTCTTTACAGTCCAACTCTCACATCCATATGTGACTATTAGAAAAACCATAACTTTGACGAGATGGACCTTTGTTGGTAAAGTAATGTCTGCACTTTTTAATATGCTGTCTAGGTTGGTCATAGTTTTTCTTCCAAGGAGAAGCATCTTTTAATTTCATGGCTGCAGTCACCATCTGCAGTGATTTTGGAGCCCCCCAAAAATAAAGTCTGACACTGTTTCCACTGTTTCCCCATCTATTTCCCATGAAGTGATAGGACCGGATGCCATGATCTTAGTTTTCTAAATGTTGAGCTTTAAGCCAAGTTTTTCACTCTCCTCTTTCACTTTCATCAAGAGGCTCTTTAGTTCCTCTTCACTTTCTGCCATAAGGGTGATGTCGTCTGCATATATGAGGTTATAGATATTTCTCCCAGCAATCTTGATTCCAGGCTTCATCCAGCCCAGCGTTTCTCTTGATGTACTCCGCATATAAGTTAAATAAGCAGGGTGACAATATACAGCCTTGACGTACTCCTTTTCCTATTTGGAACCAGTCTGTTGTTCCATGTCCAGTTCTAATTGTTGTTTCTTGACCTGCGTACAGATTTCTCAGGAGGCAAGTCAGGTGGTCTGATATTCCCATCTCTTGAATTTTCCACAGTTTGTTGTGAGCCATACAGTCAAAGGCTTTGGTGCAGACTCTTACTGAGCTATAACTTTTAAAGTTAAAGAGCCTTTAAAGTTTAAGAGTCTTTAAGACTCCATTGTGGTGAAGTGGGAAAAAGAAGCTGGGAGACCAACACACTGACCTTGGAGAAGTCTCTTCAAGTCCCTTGAGCCACAGTTTGGACTTAATGGTCTTCAGTCTCTGCCAGTTATGAATCTGTAGAATGGGTCAGCAGCTGACCCATAGATGACCCCTGAATGGTGTCTATACAACAGTCTGGGAACATTTAGGAAGGTGAGTCCATGGAGGAGTGCAGGCTAGTCAAGCAGAGAGGCCACCATCCAGGAATGGAAGCAACCTCACCTGGCTCTCTAAGCCTCTCCGGGCCTTTTCTCTCTGCCTCCGGAACAACA
Source organism: Tragelaphus eurycerus (assembly GCA_935064755.1). NCBI lineage: Eukaryota > Metazoa > Chordata > Mammalia > Artiodactyla > Bovidae > Tragelaphus > Tragelaphus eurycerus. Next base: position 35,464,105 of record CAKXYN010000008.1, on the reverse strand, counting down.
CCGAGCTCCTTCACACCTCGTCACTCTCCTCTGGGCACACTAGAGAAGAGATGTGAGGGACCCAACCAGAGAGCAAAAACCAGCTAAGTAACTCTATACTAACACCACACAGACATCATTTCATGGGACAATAATGGTGGGAGGATCTGTGAGGAGTAATCACAAAAGTGTTTTGGAAGAAAAGTACCATTGTATATAAAGAAACCCCTCCACGGTATCAGCAGACAGACATGAATCTCTTTGGGGCAGCTTAAAATTTGGGAAGAAATGGTGTCTCTACTTTTGTGTTCTATAAGCCCTTTAAACACAACATGTCCCAAATTGGACTCATCAGCATCCCACCAGCCCCCCAATCTGCTGTCTCTCCCATTTCTCTGGCTCAGTGAACGTGCCCCCAACCTCCCAGCTCCCCCATATGTTACTTCCCTCCCACCTGCCCAGTGCTCTCTAGTCTCAAAGCCACTACAGTGGATTAATTTCACTGTCATCTCTCACCAGAATTACTGAAATAGACTCTGGTCTCCCGACAGCCAGGCCTGGTCCTCTCCAACCCACTCTATACTGGAAGCAAAGCGGTCTTTCCAAAAGTTGAGGCAGATCACACAACTCCTTTCCTTACAGCTCTTCAGTGACTCCCTGTTACTGTCAATCTGAAATCCAAGCTCTGACCTGCAGAAAAGGGCCTTCATCATCTGTCTGCCTCATTATCATCACTCCCCTCCCCACTTGCCTCTACGCCAGCAATCGGTGTCTGTAACGCACCGCCTTGTCCCTCCACCTTTGTGCAAGCTGTTCCCTCTCCCTGGAATACTCTTCTTTACCCTCCGGCCTAGTCACAGTCATTTTTTAGATCTTCCAACTCATTGTTTCCAAGCAGACTCCATGGTTCACCCCAAGCTAAGCTGGGTGCACTTCCTGTGTGAGATCACAGCACCCTGTACTTGACTAGATCGGTCACATATTTGCAATAATCTCTTTACCATTTACTCCTTTAATTGACTATAAGCTCAAAGATCTTATAGTTTGTTCACTATTATATCTCCAACACCTAGCAGAACATATGACAAGCAAAATAAATGCTTAACAAACAGTGAATAATGAATAGATCGTATAGCCAGCAGGTAAGCACGGAAACACTGAGTTTTAGAAAAGCAGACCTGAAATTACCCTTGGTGGCCATCTAGAAACATCCTCCCACCCAATCCAGGAATCTCCTCTGGCCAACACTTGGAGGCTCTGGCTCTCAACATTTGTTCTATTGACCACTGTTGGGAGGCGCTACTTTCTAGAAGGATCTTCCTTAAACTGAGCTGAAGTGGGTCTCCTCAGAACATCCTGGACTTCATCAGTTATAGCTCTGCTCTCAGGAGTCACACAGACCAAGTTTTATCCTTTGTTCCTTATGACACCTTCACACATATAGGAAGGCAGCTGCCACATCCTGCTCATTCCCTCAATGACCTTTTCTTCTACTATACCCTTCACTTGTTTTCAGAGCTCCACTCTGCCCAGGAATTCCACTGCTCTCCCACCATAACACTGCCCACCCTGGACAGACTCTCAGACTTAAAGAGTGATGCCCAAAGCCAACTCAAGTGTCTTCATACTCAGGGCACTGATAGCCAAAGATGAACTCAGTAACACAGCATGGAGCTTTAAGTCATAAACTGAATGAAGTCTCCAGGTCTCAGAATTCTGCTCAAACTCCCAGGATGGAAGGCATCATAAGAGGAAACCCATGCCACTGAGTGCCTGCAACTCAGAAAATAAGGGCATCTCCACATGGAAACCTGAGTCTGGGGAAAATAAACCCTTTCAATCATTAACTCATCTCTCTGCCAGCTCTCCCAGTTCACCTCCCTTTATTACAAAGTTCAGTACTTCCTCTTCCTCTGAATGTCATTTAATAATTATCATTTTATAAGGGGGAAAGACTGACACTGACCTTCTCCCGTGCCCAGTCGTACTAGTTAGAGAGTTAAAAGATCCTCTTTCATCCAAACTCTAACCAAGCAAGAACTTAACTCATATTGACCAGAGATAAATTAATACTTTCTTTGTTACCCAAATGTTATTGACCAGAGACCTTTCAATATTCACTTATAGAACAATTGTCAGCCACAGGCGTTAGTTTCTGCAAAAATCTCCCAGTCGATAATGTGTTAAGAATCACCCAAGTATGCTGTGAATCATCTCAGCCAATTAGACACATGCAACACAGGACATATTGCACCATCCCAGTGGAACACTGTCATGGGGATAAAGACCCTGTCGCAGGCAGGTGACTAAATCCCTCTAGCTTCCACTTCCTCATCCGTGAGTAAGGGGACCAGCATAGGATTCTGTCCCCAGTATACTTGTCATTATCAGAAACACACAAATACAACCAAATCAGTCCCTCCAAATAACACTTAGACATCAACACTCTGGCATTCCCTGCCTTTCAGTTTCCAAACCCCAACCCCAATGGTTCTGAGACTCACTGATGCCTTGGCTGGCGTGTCCTACGTATTGTGGCCCAGGACAGTGGACATCAGAGATAGGTTCTTTCTCTGCCCCCTCACCTTGTGCCACCAAGTCCAACAAAGGACAGAAGAATAGACGGATGCTCTTCTCCAACTCCCTAATTTGATTCTAACCTTATTAGGAGCCCCTGCTATAAGCAGTCCTGCAAACTTCCAAAGAGCCCCACAACCCTCAAAGAAATGTAAAAAGACTTATTGACACACAAAGTCCTTGGGAGAATTTAAGTGACCCAGAATACAGTTACTCAGAGCTCTTTCTTTCCATGCATAACACTTTAGACTTTACTTGCTAACATGTTTTGCGTATGATTTCAATAGTATTACATGCACCTGTTACAAACTTTTGAAAACACAGAGAAAAATATATAGTTATATCATTGAGAGATGATTAAAATTCACCTTTATAGCCTTTCTTTTATGCACATATTATTTGAGATCATAATGTACATATTATTTTATAGCCTGACTTTTCCCTATGCCATTAAATTATTTTAATGATTGCATAGTATTCTATTATCACCATGAATTTAATTTCTCATTTTAAACACTCAGGCTATTTCAGCTTTTATAAATAAAACTGTGACAAATACCCTTTAAAAGATATTTATATATACCTCTTTCTTTAGGATCTAGTGGTTTTGTGTTACATTGGCAAAGGAAAAATCAAAGGAGGAAATACACAAAATCAAACTGAGATGGCCGACATCTTTTTTCCCTTACAGCCCCAACAAATCCATCTACATACATACTCATTCTCGCTTAGAACAGCTTACGGTTGAGACAATGAAATAGCTTTTTTTTTTGGTCCTTTCAGGCAAAGAGCAGCAAAGATGTATCTTAAGGGTATTGGAATATGTTTGTTCTTATATACTACAGGCAGAAATGTAATATGGCCTAAACTTTGGAGGGATAAATAGTAATATTTCTAATTATAGAAAATGTAGGGCCTAAATATCTAACAACAGGGGACAAAGTAAATTGTTATGTCTGTATAATAGAATATTTTGTATCCTTACAACCTTTTAAATAAAATATTTAAGAATTTTTTGACCCATTAATACACTCACATTATAACACTAAAAGCAGGGAAAAAAAGACCATATATGTTATTTCATTTCTGTAAAAAAAAAATAAATAAAAAGTAAATGTATCCCACATACACACACACCTGAGAGAATCTACACCAAAATGTAGACCATGGTTTATGGTAGGAAAAGAGCGGTTTTTGCTTTGGCCTCTGTGCTTTTCTAAGTTTTTGAAGTTTTCAGTATTAATCATGTCCTATTTACATTACATAAAATACTATGTTAAGGTGGTAATTTAAAACTTATGAAATCAGTGAAGAAAATTTAAAAAACTAACTCAGTTTTTCAGACCCTGAGGCGGTCAGCTCAACTCACCATGTCTCCTTTCTCAAACCTCTTCGCCGTTGGCCATACCCAAGAGGAAAAAGAAGAAAAGCAACAACTAGAAAGTGAGGCAGGGGCATTTCCCACCCAGTTGTGAAACTGAGCCAAGTCACGGAGAAAAACTGGGATCAAAGAAACGATCCAACTTGCGAGCCGGAGCCAAAAACCACGGTACGAGTTGCTGAAGTCTAACCCTGCAACAAGAACACCGAGAGAACACTTCACCCGGCTCCAAGACGCCAGCAATGAGTCATTAATACTCCCCAGGCCCCAGGAAGCCTCACTTCACTCCGGGAGGCTGAAACAAAGAGGAGTGGCCTCCCTCACAAAGCGAGCCTCCCACAGCTCACGTGGCTGGCTCCCTCACCTGCCCTGAAACTCACAATCCCCGGTCCCCCCTCCCCAGGCAAGCTCCACTGCTCAGAATGCCCTCTCTATGGGGACACAGACATGGGAGGAGATATCATCATGTGTAAAGAGAAAGGTGCAGGGACTCGGGTATGAAGCTGTGCAAACTCATGCCTTCCTCACGTGTGTCTTCAAAGAGACAAGCACTCAACCCAGCCAGGCAGGTAGGGTGGGAGGTCATGGCCCCGACCAGGACTGTGTCGTGGGGTCTCCACTTGCTGGCTGTACAACTATATGCAAGAGTTTTGATGTCTCTGCGGCCTCATGTCCTCTTCTGGAACACAGGGTAATCCTATCTATCCAGTGAGTTGCTGTGATGATTAAGTTGAATAATACACATGGCACTTGGAAATTGGTTCCATTTCCTTCACCTTCCTTTGTCCCTGGAAAAAGCCAGAGATTCATATTGACTTATGGAGACATGCTTCCCACCCCCAGCAACGAAGACTTCTCTCTTTGGGTGTCAGTAAGGGGAACTGGGGGAGAAGGCAATGGCACCCCACTCCAGTACTCTTGCCTGGAAAATCCCATGGATGGAGGAGCCAGGTAGCCTGCAGTCCATGGGGTCGCTAAGAGTGGGACACGACTGAGCAACTTCACTTTCACTTCTCACTTTCATGCATTGGAGAAGGAAATGGCAACCCACTCCAGTATTCTTGCCTGGAGAATCCCAGGGATGGGGGAGCCTGTTGGGCTGCCGTCTATGGGGTCGCACAAAGTCGAACACGACTAAAGCGACTTAGCAGCAGCAGCAGCAAGGGGAACTGGGCTTGATATAAGAGATCTGTTGAACCCACTTGATCAACATATTTAGAACAAGAAGGTCCACCACTGGCATTTATTTTTTCCTAAGAATCCTAGAATTAAGAGTTGGGAGGGACTCTGAGGTTACCTAGTTGAATCTCTCCTACCACTCTACTTTTCCCTCACATTCCAGTCCTGACAGGTGACCTCCCAAAGGAGCACACACACACACACATCCCCAGTGGAACTTTCTGGCTATGATGAGCCCAAGCACTTGACAAATGTCACATCCTTTGACTCTTAACACCCCCAGAAACAGAAACCATAACGCTGCAACATCTTTAAACAACAGGGAAGCCACAAAGTCCTCGTGCAGAGGCTGATTTCAATTTCCTGCATTTCACTTTTTGATTTAAAAATTCTGTCAAATCCTTTCCGGCTGTAGACAAGAACAGGTGTTCCCTGCGTATTCAGGCAGGGAAATGGAGTTACACTCATTTTAAATCACACAGCCTTTTGTTTCCCCTTCTGCTCCACCCAGGATTGCCCTCTGCTCCCAGGTCCTGAAGCTCACCCATGGCAGCATCACACCTCCCAAGTTCACGGTGGAGAAAAAAGCCCAAGAGGGACCAAAGGGGGATGCTATGGGTGTTTCTCCCCTCCCACTGCCTCCATTCAGAGCTGTATCTGAATCAGACACCCTTCCTTCCCCCTGGTGGAGGCCCCTAGCCTGAAACAGACCTTACATGAAACGGCCTTGGTCACTGTAACCCACTTCTGCCCTGGTGGCGTCGCTCAGAGGTTTCAGTGGGGTGTGTCCAAATTGCATTTTCCTCTCGCAGCCCAAGTCACACTTCAGATGCACGTCCTCTGACGAAGACAGAAGGCAGCCTGTCCGCATGTCTGAGCGTGTCACGGCCATTCTGGCTCTGCCCACCAGCCCACCAGCTCCTCTCCCAAGGCAGTGTATTTCTCCGTTCTCCTCCACCTTCTGCCTCCAGCCCAACTTGTCAGCAGCCCCTTCAGGCAGCAAACGTAAAAGTTGTTTGGCTTCAAAAGTCAGCTTGGTACACATTCTTTGCCTCTGCCGCCAAAGTCCTATGAAAACCGTGGGAGTGCAAGCCGTCCCCGAGGCAGGCCACCCCCGCTCCCACCCCCGTTCTCACTCCTTCACCAGCGTCCCCCTCGCCTGAACAGTGTCTTCAGCCAAGGAAGGACAGACGCTCACAGGCTGTGTTACCACCGCCTTCCTCGCACAGGAAAATCTTGAGCGCCAAAGCTCAGCACACATAGCTGTTCAAGTCACCCAGCAGAAGCCACCAAGGGGGTCAGATAGAAGGAGACCTGGGGCTGGGGGGCTGACCCTTTGGTGTCCATGGGCCTCTGTGCTTGAGAGGCTTGACAGTATAGCAAATATAGCCTGGTTCAAAGTCAAAGAGGCTGTTTGGCTACATTCTCAGGCAGTCATTTCTATTAATGAGGCACCTGTCCTAAAAATGCAGCTCTCAAATCAGGGTCCAGGGCCTTTGGCACCCTGGCAGATTCTTCCAGATGGTCAGCAGGCCGTCGCCTCCAATATTAATGCTTAAACTATGACAGCATCAACACCCATGCTTCCAGCATGACATAACCACGTCCTTTCCTTGTGACATCTCTACAAACCATGGACTGTCACCACTAGGGAACTTGGAGAGTTCCAACTTATTCTCACTTCACAGATGAAAAGCCTGAGACAGGAGCCAGGAAGAGCCATGCTGCAGCCCTTGAGATTAATGCCAGGTAGGTCAAGAACCCCAGTGCAGATTTTCCTTCAGCTACACTGAACTACCTTAAGGAAACACCTACTGTCAACCATAGACTTTCTCCCACTCAAGTCCAGTGAAGGGTTTTGCCTAACAAGGTTGGGTTCAGTAGCTAGACCATGGGGAACTTTGCTTAAATCACTGGAGAACCACTGTTGTTAATCAGATTAAATTCAAAGAGGATTTATTAAGTTTATTTTTCATTAGACAATATAAAACCAGCAAGTCCAAGGTCTTCTCAGTCTCAGAGGTCTAGGCTATGTCCAGAACACTACAGTTTACTTACCCTAGTTTGCAGCTATGATTCTCAACCTTTACTATGCATCAGAATCACCTGGAAAGTGTTCTAAAATGCAGCTTGCTGGGCCCTAGAGTTTCAGACTCAGGAATTCTGGGGCAAGACCCAAGAACGTGTATTTCATATAAATTCCCAGGTGACACGGCAACCCACTTTGAGAACCATGTACTCGAGTGTCACCAAGACGGACATTTCCATTTGCACAGTGCCCACTCCACCCCTCAAGCTACACATTCACAGCTAATCCACACCTGCACAGTCGCCTCCCCTGGCTGCAACCTTATCTGATGGTTCTGCCCAATTATGGTGACTCGCTTGTGCTACAACATAATGTATTGCCCCATTAACAGATGGCTGAAGATTCAGGCTGGCCTCCTTCCCAAGATCGCCTGTACTGTGCTGTACAAGTTCCCCCAGTTCAGACAGAGCAGATGAACCAATGAGGGGGTTTTTAGACACCATCTTGACAGCAAGTCATTCCTGAAACGCTCCCATCACACCAGCTTTGCCAGGAATCATAGAAACCCAGGAGTTATCACAGTCCAGAGACGGAGACCTTCAAGTCAGTGTCTGGGAGGCCAACAGAAACATTTAGTTTGTCTACAGGGGCCTGGTTGAGTCTGAGGTCACGCTCCCAGTGGCCTTTGTAATGCAGCAGTTGAAGCCATTTGTCATGACATCTGGTTTTCCTTAGTCAAAACAGTATTAAGAGGAGCTGACATTTATTGTGCCAGGTCTCTGCCAGGCTTTAAAAATAATTCCTGTGAACAGAGCTCTAAGGCAGGTACCATCGTTTCCCTGGCTTACAGATGAAGAAACTGAACAGACTTTCTAAGGCCACATGACTCCTTGTTCTCCTTCATCCATCTTCAACTTGCAGGGCTTTGCTTCCTCTCCAGGCACTCTCCTGCTACAGGTACAAAAGTGATGACATCATTCGGGGGACAGCCACTCCTACATAATGCATTGAGTCCCTCCCTGGCTCAGAGCAGGTTGGGTTGGCTCCACTTTGGAAAGGGCAAGGCAGGCAGTTGCTTTTATCAATGGGTGTCTTCCAGCCTCCAGGGCTTGGCAAACCTCCTGCGGCACTGGGTTGCTCACTGGGACACAGCCAAAGCAAGAAAATGGGACCCTAACTGAGGCTGACCAGTAAAATAGCAGAGTAGGCTTAAGAGCGTGGCCGTGTGGGCTGAAGTCAGGATCCACGGTCCGCTCTGCTGCTGCTGCTGCTGCTAAGTCGCTTCAGTCGTGTCCGACTCTGTGCGACCCCATAGACGGCAGCCCACCAGGCTCCGCCGTCCCCGGGATTCTCCAGGCAAGAACACTGGAGTGGGTTGCCATTTCCTTCTCCAATGCATGAAAGTGAAAAGTGAAAGTGAAGTCACTCAGTCGTGTCCGACTCTTAGCGACCCCCTGGACTCAGCCTAATTACGTGGCCTTAGAAAGACTGTCCAGTTTCCTCATCTGTAAACCAGGAAAACGATGGTACCTGCCTTAGAGCTCTGTTCACAGGAATTATTTTTAAAGCCTGGCAGAGACCTGGCACAATAAATGTTAGCTCCTCTTAATACTGTTTTGACTGAGGAAAACCAGAAAGCATGACAACTGCCTGGCTTCAGCTGCCGTACTACAAAGGCCACCGGAAGCGTGATCTCAGATTCAACCAGGCCCCTGTAGACAAACCAGACCTTTCTGGGGGCCTCGCAGACACCCAGTTGCTCACTCACCTCCAGCAGCACTGTCCAGAAACTGGCCCCCAGTGGGCTGCACTTATCCCTCTCACATGAGGCCTCTTTGGCAGTATTCTAGATAATTCAACTTGGCCTCTCATAAACATCCATTTTAAGCCACAATGCAGGCTCTGACAGAATACTTCTGCTGACCTCAATGCATCTCCTAGTGCTGGCATCACTAGAACTCTCCTTGGAGACAGGAACTCCAACCCGAAGCCAGGCATCCGTTAGAGGTTTTTTTCCCCTCAGTCACCATTTCACTGGTGCACATCCATCACCTGACCCTGACAGGAAGCTGCCAGCTATAAACCCAGTTAAAGAATCTTCAAGGAATTCTTCCCAAACTACAGGAAATGAGCCGCTGTCTAAAGACAGACTAGAGGCTACTTGACACTACTTAAGCCCTACACACTACTTAAGCCCTACTCCTAGCCAACTAATTGGCAAGTCTGTTCTGTTGCCCTCGCCTCAGTGCTGGAAAAACTGTGAGGACTTGAACTAGTTAATAAACCTTAGATCTGGGCTTCCCTAGTGGCTTAGATGGTAAAGAATCTGCCTGCAATGCCAGAGATGCAGGTTCAGTCCCTGGGTCAGGAAGATCCCTGGAGAAGGGAATGGACAGAGGAGCCTGGCAGGCTACAGTCCATGGGATTGCAAAGAGTTGGCCACAACGGAACAACACTTTCACAGATTTGCAAGAAACAAAGGCTCCCTCCAAGTATGGTCAGAATGAATTGTTGTTGGGAAGATACAAGGAGTAGGGCAGGCTAGGACCACAAAGCTGTCACACAGGAGGAGCTACCCCCGCCTCCTTCCCTTTTTCTTTCCTCCCTGACACCATCACTTTGCGTTCAGCATCCCTCGCCATCTTCCCTCTCTGCTGGCCACCATCTGCTAACTTCAGTTAGGACTAAATCATGACATTTTAGCTCAGGAACCCCCACCTCCAGCTCAGTGCCCCAATCCCAAACTCCCAAGGGAACAGAACCCTCAGCCTGACTCGTCTTTTTTAAGCTCTAGATTACAAACCAGGATGTGGCTGGGCAGCCAAGGTGGCTCACTTCCAGCGCAAAAAGCCACATCTGCAGGGTAGAGGTGGGCAGGGTCCCAGGTTACGAAGCAGGACTTCCGTCCACTCAATAAGGATGACAAGAAGGGCAGCTTCTCTCAGAACAAGGTGAGGTTAAACAGGGAGGGGAATAAAAGAAGAAAATAATTAAATTCCTGTTCCAGGCAGAAACCCGCCCAGCCCAGCACTTCCCTACCCAGAGTTATGCCAAGACCTTAGATTTCTGACCGGCAGAACAGCAGCCAAATGCTAAGTATGGAGAGCAAGCCTGGTCTGAGGGCTCTTCAAAGTGGGACAGAGATTGAATCTGAGTTATATTTCTTCCTTAACTGGAGACGCTGTCCCTTCCTCCGGGTTGGAGGAGCTGTGCGGTAGATCATGTTTCTCTAACCATACAGTCAACGTTTGGGGATGGACGATAGAACGGGATGGAAGGGAGCAGGGATCAGATGAAACAACCACATCTCCCGCTGTTTGGAGGTGTTTCAGAAGTCACCCCTTCTCCTTCCTAAACTGGCCAGAAGAGGAGGAAGCAATGGGAAGGAAATGACCCCAGTAACGTCTCAAAGGGATAATGCTGGGTCATGGATACCCCAGAAAGGGGCATGCGAGGGCCAACCCAGCTCCTCTCACCAAGAGAGGGGCAGGTAAGACCAAGGCCTCACCTGGTCAATACCCAGCCAAGAAGGAAATAGGGGAACACACGCTATCTCTTTGCCAGCCTGTCTGCCAAAACTAGGACACTTCAATAGTGGTCAGAAGACCCATCAGTGCCAAGAACAGCAAAGGGAAGAGCCGCATGAAAGCTGCAGGCTGCCAGTGGCCTAGGAGTTCTTGAGCCAAGACACAACCAAGCACCTCCCCAGCTGCTGGACATGACGGTTTGGGGCTGTGGCAGTAACTTGTGGCCAACCTGCAAAATCCTGCCATGCAGCCTCGCAGAGTTAGGTAGAAGGCCGAGCAAATGAGGAGAAGGGGCATGGCAGTGGGACCCGGTGTGTGGCTGAGCTCCACAGAAACAGAAGGCCTTCTCCAGCACCCCAGCTCACAGCGTGGCAGCCTCTTGTATCGATTATGCATGGCGGCCACTGAGCAGACAGGCCGCGGCTGGGCAAGGGCCGAGGCCTACTGGATAATTGATGTCCTGACACTGGCATTCACAGTGCTGTGGGCAGAGTTCAAAGGAAAGTGCTAGAGAACAGACGCTGGAGACAGAAGCCAACTGCCACACTTCTTCAGCTTCCTGTGGGTGGAGCAGAAAGGTCTCTAAGGAGATGGTGCAGAGTGATGCCAAAATGATGTGTGTGTAGGTTACACAGCTCCCAATGCCCACAGCCTCCAGTCCCGAAGCTCCAGGCAGACTCCTTCAGGACGAGTGGAGTGTCAGCACCTGACCATCACTCCCAAGTCAGGCTAAGTGAGTGACCTCCTTGGAGCCCCTCTGATTACCTGTGGCTGACTCCATCAGAACCTTCTAACTCACCCATCAGTTCAAAGCATTTTTTCCAATGCAGTGGAGAAGGAAGCCTTCTCCGATGCACTTAACACAGATGAACCTCCCATTAGGGTCAAACAGCTCCCCGTACCCCTCCTTCATAGCTTTATCCCAGTTTGTACTCGGATTTTCAGTGCCTCTTTTCTCACTCTCCCTCCCGTCCCACAATGTAAGCTCCATGAAGAAGGGGACTTGTGGGCCCTTTTCACCACCGTACTCCTGCCCCCGCACCTGCCACAGCACCTGGCCTATGTGGAAACTCAACGCTCAGTGACTTAGTTAATGAATAAGTGAGTCCTACTACACCATTTTACTGTTGTATTAATTCCCTTTTCCTCCCAACTAGACTGGGAGATCCTCTGGGGCAAGGACAGCATCTGACTTGTCTTTTCTCTCCAGCACAAAAAGAAGGGGGATGAGGTCAAGCATCTCTGGCACCCTTGGGTGATTATTTCCCATCACTGAGATGAACCGAACAGCTCACCTCATGTTCCTTCACCGTGCTTAGTGTAATTCCCTACCCATAACAGGTGCTCAGCTATTTTCAGAAAATGTACCTTTCACAGAGCCCACACCTAAGACTAGGAATCAATCCTCTATGCCAAACAGTGGCAAGTAGGTCCCAAGTGGTGATGACACTTCAAAGCAGCCCCTCCTGGGCACCCAGCATGGACAAAGGTAGTATTTAGAGCAGAAGGAGCCCACCCAGGGGGTGGGAAAGCTGAGTATCAGGCCCCCTCCCCCAATACTTTGTGGCTGGGTGACATAGAGAAAGCATCAAACTTCCGAGTGGGCAGTTATCTCATCTCTAAAAGTGGAAGAAATTTCCCCCTGGCCCAGAGGTACCAAATCTACCATCCAATTTTATGGCGTCTAAGTACAGCTGCTAGTCGTATGGACCCAAGTTCGAGGCCTAGCTGTTCCGATTTTCAGCTGGGACCTTGGATAAGAGACTTGAGTTTCAGTTTGCTCATCTGTAAAACAGGGCTAACAAGAGTTTACAAGGATTGGATAAGATGACACATGAAAAGGACTTTGTACAAATGAACACAGTCATTTACTGATGGCAGCAAGTTACAGTGGAAAGACTACAGGCTTGAAGGGAAAGTCACTCCAGTTAGCTGGCTGCTATCCAACGGACAAGCTAGGTCTTAAGGTTCAGTATCCTCATCTGGAAAGGGAAGGAAACAAATCTGTTTCTCCTCACACTGGCTGAGTTCCCGCCCATCCAGGACACCTGCACTTGCTGTTCTGCGTGGGGCGGGCACACACACATACCCCCAGTAGCGTTCCCATGGCTCTCTCATCACTCAGATCTTAGCTCAGATGTCATCTTCCCTGCAACCCTTCCAAGAAACCCATCTGCCCTTTATCCTATTTTATTTCCTTCCTGGTAGTCACTTCTGGTCTGAAATTGTCTAATTTTTATGTGTTTATTGTCTATTACTCTTCTCACTAGACTCTCAGCTCAATGAGAGCAGAAAACCTGATTTGCTCTCAGCTCTGCTGTATCACCGGAGCCTAGAATGCTACCTAGCAGATACCATGTGCTCAACAAATGCTGAATGAATGAATGAACCCATGAACACCCTCCAGGATCACTGTGAAGATACAAGTGGATGATGTACATGAAGTGCCAAGTGCCATGCCTGACTCATAGTAGCCTCTTCATGTTCATTTTCCCTGCTTTTCCTGTGAACTCAGTTTTTGAGAACTATAGTCCTTAAATATTATCTCAGCTTGAGATTTAAAACTTACATAAACTGAGCCAAGGTTACCAGATGGGGGGAGGGGGAAGAGAAGGGGGAGCAGTCATAATTAACCTCTCTGTGCAAATCTCCACCAAGAGCTTCTTAATACCTCTGAAATATTGGAGCAACCGAGCCTCCCAGGATCCCCTGAGCGCTCTGGAAGACAGGTCATCAATTGAGCCATGACCGCATCTGCACACGTTGCACATCAGACACAAAGACAAATGGCGCTCAGACCAGTGCCAAGGGGTCAGCGTCAGCCAGGGTAGATTCCAGGCTGAGCCCCCCGAGAGGGCTGGGGGCTGGAATGCAGACCCGGTCAGGTGTCACCCAGGATGGGGACTGAGAGAGTTGCTCCAGGACACTAGAGCACCCCACCCTGCTCTGTAACTACGGTCCCCTCCCACTGCCGTCCATCTCCTCTGGCATGTCTCACACTCTCCTGCTCTTAACCCACCAGTGGGGGTGTCTCCCCACTCTGCCCAAGGGCCCAGGCCAGCGTGGCAGATGTGTCTGTCCTCCTACCCCCTGCCACATGCAGCCAACCACCCCAGGCCAGGTTCAGACTGCCAGGGGCCAAAGGTGGCGAGGACCTCACCTTGCCCACACATTCACCTACATTCTGAGTGACTGAGCCACAGCTGCCCCCAAAATTCAAAAAGGCAAGACATCAGAGGTCAACGGGGTGGGGGGGGGTCCCCCCAGGGGGTCTCCCTCCCCACAGGCTGAGCCTAAACCCTAGATACCAGTCAGAACTCACAGCCCTGCCCCTCTCCCAACTTTGTGGAACCAAGATGTGAAAAATGCAGGTGTGAACCTCCGTTTTAAGCGCAAGGAAAAGCTCTGTGGCTCTCTACACTCAAACACCACATGGCCTATCAAAATGCCAAAGCAAGGTCACAGCAGGGTTCATCTGTTGTTGCACTTGGCCCATTTCACCCAGAAAACTCTTGCCACTGGGAGGAGACAGACTGGCATGGGCATCACGCCCCTGCCCCAAGCCCAGTTTGCATTATCTCCATGGACTAGAGCATGAGCTGTCTCCGCTCCCTCCCTTTGGGGCAAAATCCAAAGGCAGAAGGAAAGAATTAGCCTGAGGGCTAGTTACAGAAAATAAGCACTAGATCGGGAGACAATTTCTTTGGAAGGAATGATGCTAAAGCTGAAACTCCAGTATTTTGGCCACCTCATGCGAAGAGTTGACTCATTGGAGAAGACTCTGATGCTGGGAGGGATTGAGGGCAGGAGGAGAAGGGGACGACAGAGGATGAGATGGCTGGATGGCATCACTGACTTGATGGGTGTGAGTCTGAGTGACCTCCGGGAGCTGGTGATGGACAGGGAGGCCTGGCGTGCTGCGGTTCATGGGGTCGCAAAGAGTCGGACACGACTGAGCGACTGATCTGATCTGATCTGATCTGAGATAGGGAGACAGAGAGAGTGGCTCTCAAGCCATCACACATCACAGGGCCTGGGGAGGGGGCTTCCCAAGGGCAAAGGCTGACAGATGACCTTGAACTCTGTCTTCGAGCCAGTTCAGGGGTATCCTTGACCCCTTTCAGTCCCATTTTCACTTGACACTTAAGTTTCTTGGTGAAGCTAAGTTCTTTTACAGGACAGGGGTCCTTAACTTCCACTCCAGTGGGTTCCTGGAGTAGCCTGCAATTCCTAAATGACACCGCCCTGACTCTCAGACCACTTCATTTGTTGTTTTTCAGACCTCTTCTCTCTAGCTTTACAGTTCGTAAAGTATATTGTACCCCAAGGTCCAGCCATACCAAGCTGCTATGTGACTTCACACTATCGTTAACCTCTTTGAGCCTCAGCTTGTGTATCCTTAAACTGCAGAGCTAAATTAAACAAGGTTCAGAGTTTCATTTTAGCATGAATATTCCACCATTTCATGGTCATTTGAAAGATTATCTGCTGGACTCATCTGTGATGTTACCAATTTTATCAGAATCGGACCTGAACATTTTTGCCTTCCTGGGTCCCAAGCTGAACAGACTCCCCACAGTTTCCCTTAGGTGGGTAAACGCTCTGTCAGTCCATTTCCCCTCTTCATATTCTTATTTCAAACAGAGGTGGGAGATCAGGAAGGTAGGAGGCGTTGGGTGGATTAAGGAGGAACTGGGAAATACTGGTGCGTGCCAACTTCTCGTAGGGAAAAGAAAAGTGCAGAAGTCCAGGCTCCGTGGCTGACACCTCTCAGGGCCTCTCTTACCCCTCCCCCTTTTGAAACATGTGAAATCTTCCCTAGCAATCTGGAGGCACTCCACCCTCTCCAGGAGAGGAGTGCTAATGCCAAGCTTCTGACAGCTACTCGCATCAGCGCCCTGGGAGTCATTCCCCACACTGATCCCTCCCTCCAAGATCCAATTCATCATCAACCCCAGTCAATGGCACCACCAAAACATGTCTCAAGTCTGCCAGCTGCCACCCACACCACTGCCCCCTCTCCATCTCTAGCACCTTGCAAAGTGTCTGGACCCAGCAGGTGCTCCATAAAGATCTGTTGAATGAATGGAATCCAGGGGTTGACTTCTTCCCTGAGAAACAGAACTGAGAGACAGGCTACTTTGCAGGGCAACTGTGAGTTCGGTATTTCCTATTCAGCTAAAGCACAAGTAGGCAGCCCACCTCAAACCCTACACCACCGCCTGAGTGAAGAATTCCTCTCCCCCTCCTTCCTGCTCGGGTCTCAAGACTTAGGAGTGGCAATGAAACCACAGGTATCTCCTCACTCTATGGATAAGACCTGAGGGGACATATCAGTTTAACATCTGAGAAGCGTTAATTCCCAGGAGCCATCTCCTGCCCGTATGCAGGGTAACAATATCCAAACAGCAAGAGACCCTGCAGCCACGCACGTGCACGGCCACGCACACACAGACACACCGTGCTCCAGCCGCAGAAGAGAGCAGGGTTGTAACTCAGACCCTCTGCTGGGGCCTCATGGTACCGCCCCCACCGGGATTTTAAGATTCAGCACCTCAGTTCCCTGACACTGGTATGCTCTTCAAGAATACAAATCCAACCCCCAACCCCATCCCCAGTCCCCATCCCTGGGGCCAGATACTTAGAGTTTACACGCAGCTCAGAGAGGAGAAGGGGTGATTTAAGATCCCCATTTACTCTGAATTTCAGGAATTCCACATTCATCTGTAGGGAGTCCCTTGCCACAAAAGTCCTGAGCTGCAGAGTGATGTGGATGGCCACCTTGGGCCCCTGTCATGCCCATTTCAGGATGGCCCTCTTTATTTCACATGGGTGGTACCAATTCCAAATTTCCAATGCCATCACAGGAACACTGGACCTGTCTGGTCCAGTCAAAGACATAGAACCAGAGCCTCATCAGGCCACATTGAAGAACAACTCTGGGGGCAGGTAGATCCCCCAGCCTCCTCCCACAGCTCCATCTAACGCACTTCCACACTGGCCCTCCCGCCTGTCATTTCCGACCGCTCCAGGAGCACGTTTCATTGTGGTTACTGACACAGACGCTGGAGTCCAGCAGCCGGGGTCTGGATCACAAGCTGTTCCCGAGAGGTATACCTGGAGAGGTCACTCAACCCCTCCAAGCCTCTGTGCTCTCATCCATAAAAGGCAACTCACAACCCACCGCACGCACAAGGTTGCCATGAGAATGAAGTGCGATAACTACTGTAGGGAAAGCTCCTGACCCCAGGTAAGGGGTCCCTCCACTGCTGGCAGTCCCCAGCCTCCAGCCCAGCCCCACCAACCCCAGTTAGCACACCACTGGCCCTGAAACACACAGTTCTTGCGGCCTTAAAGAAAGCTCCATCCAAGTAAGATGCTTTGAAAAATAACCAAATTAAAGGGAAATGAATTTCCCTTGTAGCTTTCCTGAGGTGTCTCTTCCTCTTCCCTGTGTGAGACCCTTATCTGATGAGAAACAAACGGCTTTCTTAATATATGAAAGAGAGCCACTGATGAGGCCGAATTCTGCCAATTCCTAGTCACACCACTCTCCACCAGACAACACTGTTGGTGTCATTGTCTTCTTGCTCCCCATTTCCTTAATAATATCCTTCCTTTGTCGCCCACTCCTCCCAGTTCAATCCTCTCCGCAAGAAACAGCACCTGTGCGTCGGAGGACGGTCTGTAGGGTGGGTGCCCTGACAGTGACAGAGGCTGTCTCTGGAAGGAGGGATCCCAGCTGATCTTCATGTTCTTCGTGGCTTTCTCCATCTACTGAATTTTGCTTTTGTTTCTCCCCTCCCCACCCCCACCACATGTACATGGCCACATGTATTTCTTTTTAAAATGAGAAAAAATATCAAGTTGCTTCCCAAAGTCCCAGGCCTTGTCTGTAAAGGTCGTTCATGAAAGACGTCTAAGGATGATGAATCGTTCTCATTTGACCCTCAAGGACTAGGCAAGAAGTGGCCCGAAGTAACCAGAGACCTGAGCTGTGGAAGCAGGAAGGAGGGTGCTCATTCACCCGGCAGGCGTTCACTGAGTGCTTCCCTCCTGCGAGGTGCCAGCTGTGAGCAACACAAATTTCCAGCCCACCCTTGGGTGAGGAGGTCCTATTGGGGCAGACAGACAAGGAGCCAAGCAAACACACGTGGAACATGTGCTGTCAAAGTTAAGTAAGATGAGGAGGAGGAGCGTCCTGGGGAGGGAAGGGCTGTTCTGGAAAGGGTGGCTGGGGAAGGCTTATCCAATGGGGCTCACTTGCACAGAGACCTGGGGAAGGGAAGCAGCGAGCAAACAGCCAGAACAAAGGCGTGGAGATGGGACTGGGCTTATCGAGTCCAAGGAGCAGCAAAGAGACCAGTATGACTGGAACAGCACCTGTGCAAAGGAAAGCGGGAGGAGAGGAAGGCAGAAAGGCGCTGAGCTCAGATCTGGTGGGGCTTGCCGGTCGTACTTAGGACTTCGGGGCTCACTCAAGTGGCACTTGAAGCCACTGGAGAATTTTGAGTGCAATGACATAACCAGATTTTCATTTTAAAGATCATTCCTGCCCTCTGGGAAGGAAAAAAGTATAGAGTCAAGAGTGGAAGCAGGAGTCCAGTAGGAAGGTCATTGAAATACTGCAGGTGAGGGGGGTGTGGTGTTGGTGGCTTGGACCACTGGGATAAGAAGTCTGGATATATTCTGGATCTTGTTTTTAAGGGAGAGGCCACAGGCTTGGTTGATTGAACATGGGATGAGAGAGCAAGGAAGGAATCAAAAACAATCCTATGTCGGGGTGAGCAACTAAGAGGTTGGGCTTGCCCACTTCTAAAATGAAGAAGACTGGGCAGAGCAGGTGGGGACAGGAGGTATGATCAAAAGATGTTAAAGCATATCAATTTGAGTTGAAATAGTATTAAACAAACAGGCAGTTTATGATCAAGCTGGTGGGTATACAAGTCTGAGCTCAAGTGAGAGGTTCAGACCAGACATATAATTAATTCTGAGAGCCCTAAACTGAGTAGTCAACCCACAACTCCTCACTTAATATTCCCAACTAAGCAGTGGCATGGCTGACTTTGTTTTATAAATGACAAACCTGAGACTTTGAGAGGGGAAGTAACTTGACCAAAGTCTGTATTCGAGAACAGATTCATCCACATTCATGTGTGGGTCAGTCTGATTCCAGAGACCATGTATCGGGCCTTAAGAAATCCAGATCATAACAACCACAGGGCCAGTAACTCAAGGCATGTGGCAGCCTGCACCTTCCCGATTCAGTAAGCTGAGCCCTACCTCCTTAGGAGATCTACAATTGTTCTTGTTGCCTGAGCATCCATAGCGTCTAGGGCCCAAAGTCATGTCTAGCTCTTAGGCATGGGCATTTGCCCTGGTTTCCTGATTTGTCCCAAATCTTCCTACAGACCCGAGATCAGGCTCTAAACACAAGCCTACAGCACTGTGGCCCTAATGCCCCATCACTTCTTGTCCATTCCTGCCTGGGCAGGCACCTCCAGGTGTCTGCTATTTATCTTGTAGTAACCATTACCTGGAGATATCGTGACCTTGACCTCAAAGTGGTTCCTCCCACTGTGGGATCTTGGTCAAACCATTCGACCTCTAAGCCTCAGTTTCCTCACCTATCAGAGGGTGGGGTTAGACTAGAATCTTTTAAAAGTCTGTGAAACATGTAGAAAGTGCAAGGTTTTCAAATAGAAGTTTTCTATAATGAAAAAAACTTTGGATCCTGTAACCCTGTTTTGAATCCTGGTTCAGAGGCTCACTGGGTGGGGTGGAAGTGAAGGTCGCTCAGTCGAGTCCGACTCTTTGTGACCCCATGGACTATACAGTCCATGGAATTCTCCAGGCAGAACACTGGGGTGGGTAGCCTTTCCCTTCTCCAGGGGATCTTCCCAATCCAGGGATCAAACCCAGGTCTCCCACATTTGCAGACAGATTCTTTACCAGCTGAGCCACAAGGGAAGCCCTGGAGTCATGAGTAATTTAATCCCTCCACCCCTAAATGAGGGTGATAATATCAACCTTACAGGGTGTGAGGAGCACAGTCGTGCAACATGGGTGCTCCCGACATACTCGTTTACTGAATACAAACTTCAGAAAATTCTAAGAAAGCACAGTGAGCCCAAGTTCCCCAACACTACCCCCTATTGACTCCCTTTCCATCCACAGCACACACAAAAGATTCCAGCATGTTCTACCCAGCCATCTGATGATTTATCTCACCTCCTGCTTTGACTTACCCCACATGCCCCCAAACCGTATTTGCTAACAGCTCACCTTTCCACTTAGCCCTAGGCTCATTTCACCAATTCCTACTCCCCAAGAAAAAACCCTAGGAGACATATTAGGAGGGAAAGAGAAAGATAAAAAAAACCTCCTTGCCTCTCTGATCCATCACCAGAAGCTTCTTATCAGCAGAATCTGATCAACAGGATCAGCAGGATCTGATCAACAGAAAATAATGAGTATCAGCACGGTTATTACAGTGGCTGTGGCTCCTTTATACCAGGCAGGACCACAAAGTAGTAGAGAAAGGGGGAAAGAGTGTGGGTTAGACCACAAGGGTTCTAACCCCAGCTGAATCACATTACCAACTACTAGATGACCTCAGACAAGTCACTTGATTCTGAGCCATCCCCAACTATAAATCTGACATTATTACCTCTGATTTATAGATAATGACACTTGAATATTAGCTTTATTATCGACACACATATGCCCTTGGACGCTTGGCTTTGAAGCTTCAGAGGACAACTATAAAGGACCTACTATGCTCCAGGGCTGCCTTGGACCCGTGGATTTTCTCATTCTGAAGTAGCCCTGGGGTAGCAGTCACGATGGGGTTGTAAGTTCAAGTAAAGTACTAGAAGTGAAGGATATACTTGGCTAGTGAATAACAAGCAGAGAGTTACCCTAGTCCTGAATATTCATTGAAAGGACTGATGCTGAAGCTGAAACTCCAATACTTCGGCCACCTGATATGAAGAACTGACTCACCTGGGAAAGATTGAAGGTGGGAGGAGAAGGGGACGACAGAGGATGAGATGGTTGGATAACATCACCGACTCAATGGACATGAGTTTGAGTCAACTCTGGGAGCTGGTGATGGACAGGGAAGCCTGGCGTGCTGCAGTCCATGGGGTTGCAAAGGGTCGGACACGACTGAGCAAATGAACTGAACTGACCCTAGATCTGCATGTATGACCCCGAAGCTCATGCTTCCCTTGCCAAGTCTTGATACTCAGGACACTGCAGGCTTTGAAGTCAGAAACCACTGGATTTATACCTCATTCACTTGCCGAGAAGCCTTGGGTAAGTGTCTTTACCTCTCTGAGCTTCCATTTATCTCAATAATGGAATGAAGACACTGCTACCTGCCTCAGAGGCCATCATGAGGATCTGGAAAGCATGTGGAGAGAGCAGCTTAGACACAGTGCAAGCACGAAGCAGCCCCTCAGAGACCTAGAGCTCCATTCTCCCTGCTACTTTAGGGCTACCTCAGATCCAGAAGCAATCACACGTTCAAACCAGCCCTGCCATACAGGAGGTCCTTCACAGCCATCCTCTGAAGCTTCAAAGCTGCATGTCCAAGGCCATGTGAACGACAAAGCTAATATTCACACACAGCTCTTCTGCCCCAAGGCTAGGGTTCCCCCCAAAGCCAACTCAGAGCAATTTGACCATCCTGAATCCCGAGAGCATCACGCCCTCTCCAGCCTGCTCTTTTTATCCCCCATATTCTAGCTCAATTTTTAGCTACCTATACAGACTCTCACTTGGAGGAAAATCACCAAATTAGAAAAAAGTCCCCTTTTGCCAGCTCACGGGGGATCTCCTAGTAAAAGGCTTCTACCTCCATGTCAAGGAACAGCAACAGAAAATATCCTATTGACTTTTCGGACTTAAAGCAAATTAATTCTCCAAGCACGGTCCAGAGCAAGTCACAGCCCAGTAAGAGCCAGTTAAACAAATGGGAACCAGCACAGCAGCTCTGAAGCCATCAGGTCCCTGAGAAAACGGTGACGTTGCGAAGGCAACTATCAATCAAAACTGATCCTGGAGGCGCCAGGTATGTCCACGCTGCGAAAGGAATAAAAACTCAAATCCAGAAAACATGAACACCGGTTCCTGCACGTCAGGCTCTATGTGGGAAACTACAGGCCCTTCTGAAGTATTCTGCAAGCAGCACCAACCCTCCAGCTTCCCTAGAAGATTCCTGGCCCCTTCTTTCTGAAACACGACGAAGTCTGCAGGAGCAGAGCACCGACAGATGAAGACTGGCTTCGTCCCCTGTGGTTACTCTCTGGTTCCACCTCTCCTCCTGCCTGCCCTGGGCCGGGATGGATCCAGTGCACCTACATGGACCTCATTCTAGATGTGGCTCAGTGGTCAGAAGAGCCAGTGTCAGCCAGGCTGTGCCCTCCTTGCCCTCAACGCTGCCAAATCCAGAGACTTCTCCATCCCACCTCCAGAGTTCTGCTCCTACACCAGACTCTAACACTAAAGGGCTGGGGTTTTTCCCACCCTCCAAACCTTTTCTGTCCCTCCCTTACTGCCTAGATAAAGGAATACTTTCTCTCCCAAGGAGTCTAACACGGCACCTGCCTTCTGTGCTGAGGATAAAGGCTCAGCAATCTTCCCTTCCTTCTTAAGACATGAGACCTGAGATGCCAGAATTTGCCAACTGCCTCATTACACCCCAAATCTAAATCTGGAAGCTCAACAGCACGAGTGGCTGTTGTGGGAAAGTGCTCACAATGCATCTTTAAGTGTATCTCGAGCTAGCATGACAGCCTCCAAAATGTGATTTCAGGGCCTGGTACAGAGCGGACACTCAATTGGTGCTTGTTAAATGAGTGAATGAATGTCTTTAAAAACAGAACAGCACACTCTAGATTGTGGATGCTTAGATGTTAAGCTGGAAAAATAGATGTCGAAATTTTCCCATTGGTTATTTTTGGAGTGGGGACTTACAGGGGGCTTTTCCCCCAGTATTTTCTAAATGTTCTCTAATGAACATACAACATTTTGCAATAAGAAAATCATTCAGTCACTTTTATAAGGAGTTAATTGTTGTTAAAAAAAAAAAAAGGAGGGGGGATCTACACATATACAAAAAAAGGAAGAGTGACTGTCATCCAAACTCGCAACCTACACACAAGCCAACTTCTTCCCTCCCATACATCCCACCCCTTCTCAGAGAAAGCTTCCCCCGCCCTCCCTTTGGTATCTTGATTCCAGGCATCTGGGGAGTCACTCAATGGCCTTCAAGTGTTAGCCTCATCAGAGTCAGAGCCCAGCATTCAGGCAAGCCCCACTGCTCCAAGGCTAGCAGAAATGCAGGTGGAAAGCTAGCCTGCTCGCTTCTGGTGTTCCCCCTGCTTTGCCAGAACCATCCTGCCATCCCTGGAAATGAATCCAGCCTCCATCTCATGGGGCGCTTGTCTACCTGTGCAGATTCACTCACCTGCAGGTCAGGCTGAAGACGTGAACTCTCATGTCCTGGCAAGCTTTCCGGGAACTTAATATTTTATCAATGACCCATTAACCCATCTCCTTCTTCTCATATCCCCTGTCTCTTTCTCTCGTAGCCCTAGACCATGTTTATGGCCCAAGTCCCCATCCTTCTTCCCACCTGGATTCACATCTGCCCAGTGTAGAGTAGCTCAAGATGACCCAGGGGACCACATGACTCAAGGGCAGAGGGGACCCCAGGTGAACACACAGGAAGGGCATTCACGGAGGCACCAGACAGAGGAGGGAGGGTGGAACTGCAGGTGACAAGCATCTCACCAATCAGCAACAGGCGGGCTGGACCCACAGACCGAGAAGCGGGCCAGCCTGGGGCTCTTGCCAGAGAGAAGAAAACTGGAGATGGCTCACAGCACAGAGGGGCAGCCAGGCCCCAGCCAGGACCTGCGTTCTCCCTCCTCTGGTTCTCCTCGGCCCAGGAAAAGCAGATTTGAGGACTCGGGAGGAATCCCCCTTGTCACCCGCACATTCACGATTAGCACACCCAACAGGTGAGATGCAAGAAGCCCCAACAGGGCACAGTGTCCACCGTCTGTGAATGTGACCTCTCAAAACCTTGGTTTCCTAGCCTGCAAAGAAGGGAATGAGAATGCCTACTATTCCAAGCTGTTGCAGGCATTCAGTGAGATAATTTCCATGAAGTATTCTGCACAGTGCTTAGCATCTAAGAGTTCCATATGAGGACAAGATTATCAGCATTTTCTTAACTTCTCTGGTTTTTCTTCACCCCCAACTCATCCTTCGGCTCTCTGTGCAAACATCACTTTTTCCAAGCCACCTCCCCATCAGAGATGGGGTGTTAGAGAGGGTTCAGACGGTCAGACAGACCTCAGTGTTAGTTCCAGCCTGGACACCTCGCCATGGCTCAGTCTCCTCACCTGTAACAAGGGAACAACAATGACAGTACCTCCCTCCCTCCCAGACTCATTGTGAGGACTAAGCGATACATGTGAAACCATGACAACAGGGTCTACCTATACTGAACACCTAATAAATTTTAGCTATCATTTCCCCCCTTGATCCCATCATTCTAAATTAGTTTTCCATAACTCTCAGTGCATTCATCATTTCTAATTACATATTTCTTTGTGTTGTTTAATATTTGCTCCCTCCACCTAAGTTTAAGTTCCATGAGGGACAAACCAAGTGTCTCTCTTGAATGTGGCTGTATTCCCAGCACCTGGTACAGTGCCTGGATATAGTAGGTGTTTGATAAACTCCTGCTGGATGAGTAAATGAAGAGAACATTAGTGCTGACATACATAATCACCAAGGTCCCTTCCAGCTCTGAGGGTCTCTTACCATTCTCTATTTTTTGACAGTTTTGGAAGAAAAGTTTAAAATGAGCTCCAGAGAAGCTGTTCACCGATCCTGGGGGAGGACTCAGGGCACTTTGCTTACAGACTCCCCAACCCTCAAGTCGTCCAGAGATTTACTCTGATTTTTTTGTTGTTAAAACCCAGGAAGGAGGGCTGCAGGGTTTCCAGGATGGGACCATTCTCTACTCCCTCAGGGCAGCTTGCATGCAGGACATTAACCAAGGACACTAACCTGGGTAGCAAAGACCCAGCCAGGAGAGCAGGCCTTCCCATGTCAGCAACGGACAGCCAGCCCTAAGCCCGGGAGACCAGACCTCACAGAGCAATAGGCGACCACAAGCAGTCCCTGTCCTCACCTTTCCACGTCTCCAAAGAGAGAGGGCTTCACATGCACAGACATCACAGGCATGAAACAAAGGAGACTCCGGGGCTGGCCCCGGGTATCACGACCTCACCCAGCCACACAAGGTGCTTGCTTCTGAAGCAGATTCCTGGGCCACCCTAGAACTTTTCCATCAGATCTGCAGTGGGGCCTAAAGACGTGCATTTTGTAAGAGCTCCCCAGGCACTGTGATGCATACCAAAGTCCAAAAGCTGCTGTTCCAATGAGAAAAAATTGACCAGTATAAAGGCTGCCCCACTGGATACTAGGTATGTGAAATCAATTACTTCTGCACTTCTAACCTAACTCTGGAAACAGAAACTGGCCTATTCTGCCAACAGCTGCTTTGAAGCAGCTATTTTGAATCACCAGTTTACAGGTCTGATGGATCACCTGGGAAGCTCTAAATATACTGATCCTGGAGTCACCCCTAAGGATTGATTAATTGGTATGAGTTGCAGTCTAAGACGGAGAAGGCAATGGCACCCCACTCCAGCACTCTTGCCTGGAAAATCCCATGGATGGAGGAGCCTGGTGGGCTGCAGTCCATGGGGTCACTAAGAGTCGGACACGACTGAGCGACTTCACTTTCACTTTTTCGCTTTCATGCATTGGAGAAGGAAATGGCAACCCACTCCAGTTTTCTTGCCTGGAGAATCCCAGGGGCAGGAGAGCCTGGTGGGCTGACGTCTATGGGGTCACGCAGAGTCGGACACGACTGAAGTGACTTAGCAGCAGTAGCAGCAGCAGCAGTCTAAGACTGCATAGGTCAAGGATCTTAATATGGTAATTCTAACATGCAGGCAAGTCTGAGAACTACTGCTCTAACCTACCCTTCCCACCCAGTTCACGAATGCAGACTCCAAATACCACAAGCACCCAGAAGAGCCTTTACCCACCAGAGGCTCGGCCTGAGAGGTCATGGGCGAAGAAGGAAACAGACAGTGTGGTTCACATTGCAAGACTGGGATTTCTGCGGCTCGGAATCTGGTCAGAGAATCCATCCGAAAAGACCCAAGTCTCTGTCTCCCAGAAGTTGTAGGTGACTTGCTGACCGGACATCCATGTCCTCAGTGTGTATGAGTCAAAAGAAGACGGCTGCAAAGAGGTCCCCAAGTTTTCTTTACCCAATTTTTATTCCAGCTCCACCATTTACCAGCTCTGCAACCTCAGCAAGTCAGGTAACCTCTTCAAGTCCCACTTTCCTCCTCTCTGTAATGGGAATATCATTATTTAACACTTGCTCACTGCATCCTCACAACTGTATATGCAAAGCATTTAACATTGTTGCTGGCACACAGTAAAAGCTCCATCCATCTTAGCTGATGATAAAATAAGTCATTCTCTGTTGCTTCATTCTTTTCCTTTTTGCCTTTAGAGGGGCTTGGATCCTTGCTGCTATTCTGGCTGATCTCAGATACTCTTCTAGGGCTCCCCTTTTCTTGCCAAGCTTGCCCACTTCTTTGCTCTTGAATTTGCTACCTAATTTCTCTCAGCCTCGGTTTCATCTCCAAAGTTGGGGTATAAAGAAATACTACTCCTGCATTTACTTTAAAAACCAATGAGCTAACCTATGTAAAGTGCCAAACACAAGACCTGCCACAGGATCACTCAAAAAAAAAAAAAAAAAAGGATACTAGAGAAGGTGAAGAATGGTGGCTTCTCCTCCTTGAATCAAGGTTCAGCCAACTCCATCTGCTCTGGCAGCCAAAGGGAAGAAAAGGTGTCTCCTAAAGGCTCTTGGGGAGCTGAAAATTCCAAATGTGGGGCCAGGGGAAGAGGCAGCCTTGCCTGCCTGTCACCCCTCCTGGGGTGATGCTGAAGAATGCTGACTCCAGCCTGGGCCCCTCTCACCAGCTCCCCATCCTCCTCACTCCATTTAGCTCTGGCAATCCAATTCCCTTTCTTCCACCCGGAATCGATGTTTAATTAACACATTATTGGAAAAATAAACACAGTCTTCAATGGGACTGCAATGAAGCTAATGCAGCTCAGCTTGGGGGCCACAGACCATCCCCCGAGTGAGAGAAATCCTCTACTCCTATTCCCTGCTTTGCAACCAAGAAAAAAATGCCCCTTTCTCCCTGGAGTCCTCCAGCCGGGGAATCCCAACTTCCCGCCACTGTGTATCCTCCCTTCCAGTCTCTAGGCAGAGCGATCACCTGTCCCATCTTATCCTTGGTCCTCAGACACTGATAAAGGGGAAGGAAGGTAACCAGGTGTCATTGCATATATCACAGCTTCCCAGGTGGCTCAGATGGTAAAGAATCTGCCCGCAATGCAGGAGGCCCAGGTTTGATCCCTAGGTGGGGAAGATCCCCTGGAGAAGGAAATGGCAAACCACTCCAGTATTCTTGCCTGGAGAATTCCACAGACAGAGGAGCCTGGTGGGCTACAGTCCCCGGGGTAGCAAAGAGTTGGACAAGACTTAGTGACTAACAGACGTCTGACATGATTACAGAAGGAGGTACCTCCTTTGGGACTTCTGCAAGGTGTGGACGAGCCCATCCCCCCTTCCCTCCAGACCAGAACTAGCACTCATCCAGCTGAGACTTCAGCAGCTGTCTTCCCCTGGCTGGAGGAGGGAGAAGACCCAGGGGTGGCTGAGCAGGAGATGGGCCCCAGATGCCCTCTTCAGCCCCCAGACTCAGGGGCTGATCTGAACACCTGAATTTCCGCCTCTGCCTCCCTTTGCAGACCTTCCAGCTCCCATCGGTTCTGCTCCAGGGTTCAACGTAGCAGGCAGGGCAAGGACTCCAAAACAGCAGGAATTCTGGGGTCAGACCCAAGCTTGGGTCAGAGGTCTGCGACTTCTCCCTGTGTGGTCCTAGACAAGCTATTTAACCCTCCTGATCGACAGCCTCCTTGTCAGACAAAAGAGGACACCACCCATTACAGGAAATACGGCAGACCACGATGCTCTGCCAAGAGCAAATGCTAGCCGATTGTCCACTCGTTAGAATCTCCCACTGGGGGCCAGCCCCACTGCCAGGGCCAGGATGAGGGTGGCCCATCAGGGATCAGGGCCACAGAGCAAAGCAGAGCCAGACAGGGTGCAGGTTCTTTGCCTTCTGCCCACCCACCACCATCATACATCAAACAACACAGCCTCCCTCCTCAGCTCCCTCTTCTGACCAAGGCAACTGAGTCACCACAGGAAACAGAGTCTCTAAAGGGCCATCAGAAAGACCCCCAGCAGCCTCCCATCCCTAAGCCTAACATGCCACTGAGCAGCAGCAGCATCTTTACCAAGTCCTGGGGTTGTGATCCAACAGCCCAGGAAGCAGGTCAGCTCCCAGACTCAAGTTCTCAGACATGGAGGGGTGGGTGAGTGGACCAGAGGACTGGCCCACAGACGTGCTGTGACTCAGTGTGAACATCAGAGCATCGGAGGCAGGTCATTGGGTTTGAACGTGATCTCGTCACTTCCTTCCTGCATGACCTTGCCCATGTTATTTAACTTCTTTAGGGCTCAGTTTCTTTGTTTGTCTTACCAAAATGTCAAGAGTACCCATTTTACAACGTGGTGGGAAGGTTAACTGGGACAACGCATGTCAGGTGCTTAGCATAGTAACTGGCAAACAGCCAGGACTCAAACACTGGCTAGCAGAAAGAGTTGTAGTAGGGAGTGAGGTTAGTAGTTGTCGTGTTGGTAGCAGGAGTAGTCAGGAGATTAAGGCCTTAATCCTTTAAAAATGGAGGACAAGAGGAAGTACCTCTGGGGGAAGGCTATTCTCCCAGGCACCTTCTTGCCCTTATATTTGATTTCCCTTTCTGGCACACCTTTTCTCTATCTCAAGAACAGAAAGTGGGTGATGTCATCCCAAAGAAGGATGACCGTATATTTTATCATCCAAACCAGGACACTTTCGAAAGCTAATAATTACACTAGGACCAAGCCCTAAATGGGCCTGTCTCTACAAACCAGGGCAACTGGTCACCCCATCTCAAAGTCACACAAAAACAGCTTCCCACCCCATCTCAAGATCCTGGCAGAAGGTAAGGCTTCCCAGCTTCTCAGAGTCTACCTTGCTCTGGTCTCCCATTCCCCAGCCCCAAAATACACACACAGAGAGACAGACAGACAGACACACACTCACACACACAGGCCTAGGACATCTAACCCCTTCCTGAGTCAAGGTCAAGTCCAAGCCTAGGATTGGAGCACAGGGACTAGTAAGAGCCCTTCCCCTTATTCCATGACCTCACACTCTCCAGCCAGCCTCTGGAAACGAAGATGAAACACAGCGAGGCTAGTGTCTGCGCCCACACCTCACCTTCTTGAGAAGCAAGGGCTTAGGCAGTCTGGGAGAAGGTGACAAGCTGCCAGGTCTTTGGATCCAGACCTTGAATGGAGCCCTTGCTGCATCTGAGCATGACCACGACGTGCAGAGCTACACGAGATTGAAGACCCAGAGCATCCCCACTGGGGCCTCTTCCTCCAGCACACTCAGGCCATGACCTTGACCCGCACCCAGCAACTCTAATGACCTTGGAGAACAGCCCCCAGCCTCCCCCTACTCTCCTTCCAGCTCTGCAGGAATAGTCAGCCCCCATTAAAGGCACACCTACTCCCTCTCACTTCACAAAGCCCACCCGACTCTGTCCAAGGAAGAAGGACAACTCAGAGGGCATCTCGGGCAGCCTCCAGCACCATTCTCTTTGAGAAAGAGCCTGTGTCCCATAGACCCAGCACGATGGTATAGAAAGAACACTGCCCAGACAGCCAGAAAACCTGGATTCCAGCTTTGTCTCTCCATCAGACTTGGCATATGACTCTGGACATGCCACTGAATCTCTCTAGGCCTCAGGTTTCTCATCTGTGTTGGAGAGTTCTGAATGAGATGATGGCTCATCTCCCTTCTACCACTAATAGTGTAACAGAAGGGTCATAAACTTGGGCTCTGGGATAAGAAAGATTTGAGTTCAAATCCCTGATCTGCCATTTTACCTTCTTACTTCAACTGAGTCTCAGTCTCCTTCTCTGTCAAAGGCAGGGTTTCACAGCACAGTCACCACTCAGTATCTGTGGGGTATTGATTCCAGGATCCCTCTCAGATACCAAAATCTGTGGATGTTCAAGTTTCTTACATAAAATGATGCAGCGTGGTTGGCCCTCCATCTCCGAGGATGCAGAGCCCACGAATACAGAGGGCCAGCTATATACTGCACTGAGCTGTGCAGAAAATTAATAGAGATACTGAATGCAAAAAAAAGAAAGAAACTTTTACAGAACTTGGTATAGATTAAGTACATCAGATATGGTAGCCATATCACTACGATTACTGTTACTACAACTTGATGACAATAACCAACTAGTATTAGTGGGACCATGAAGGAAGCAGCGTCACTCAGCCAGGCCTGGAGAAGACCTTTCCATTGGACTTGGACATTGCACTTTGAAATCCCTCTAGCAGATCTGGACTTGAAGGTAGGGACAGAGGCAAAGTTCGGCTCTCCCAGAAGACAGGTTCCAAGCTTAGAACCCCCAACACCAAATCCATATGGTTCTTTCTGCCAATCAACGAATATTTGCTGAGCACCTCCAACATGCCAGAAAATGTCCTAGGCACTGAGAACACTGCAACGAACCCAAAGAGACAGAGACCCTGACCTCACAGAGCCTGATTCCAGGGGGAGACAGAGAAGATTACCTTAACACTCGGCGGGTATTGGAACGTTAGGTGGTGAGTAGCTGATGAGAATTAAAGGCAGAAAAATGGGCTGGAAAGGGGCCAGGCAATCGGGGAGGGGGTTATTTCAGACGGCCCCTTAGGTGAGGCCTCTCAGAGGAGGACTCACTGGAGCAGAGCCCTGCAGAGCCCTGCCCAGGCCCGGGACTGCCACCTGTGGCTGGCCCAGTCACACCTCGCCATCTGCAGAGCAGCCAGGGGTGCCCTCCAGGGTCAGAGCTGCGGCGAGGCTTGGCGATCCCTCCCCCAGCAGATACGTGCTTGAGGGTGGCTGGGCCTGGTGGCAGCAGGAACCAAGGCATCAAGCCTGAGAATTTCTAGGCAGTGAGCTTTGGAAGGGACGCTTTGACTTTTGCAAGGCTCCCATCTACAATCGAGGCTGATACAAGGGGAACGCAGCAGGGGGATCCCAAAAGCCTTCTCCTCTGGGTGTCTGGCCCAAGAATCCACCCCCGAGTCATCATCCTACCCCTCATTTGTCCCCTTTCTCCGGCAATGACGTAACCCTTTCTCCCTAACGGCTCAAGGTCAGCCCTGGCAAGGGAATGTGGACATAGGAAACGTCCGACAATCAGCATTTTGCTCCAAGGATTTTTTTTTTCTCTCTTAGAAAAATGTTTTCCCATCTCATATATAATTGCTAATAAAGAGAGACACACCTTTAGCCAAAGGAAAAGGGAAAATGGCGTCTTATAGTCAAGGCAGCCGGAGCCCAGGAGCCTATGGGGTGGGGGCGGGGGTGCTCAGATGCCATCCCGGCCGAGGGCGACTGCAGCTCTCTGGGGCTGCAGCCTCCGCCGACAAGGCCGAGCGGCCCAAGGGTGGCTGGTGCCCAGGAGGGCAGGGCCGATCTCTGCGCTCTGTCCGGGGCTTCTGAGGTGGCGAGGGAAACCCTCAATTTCGCCCACCTCGTCCCTTGCCCCCCCCCACCCTGTCGGCATCCGCCCACCCGTCATCCACGATGATCACACCCACCCACGGGCTTGCTCCGGGGAGCCGGGCTGGCTCACGAGGCTTCCCGCCGGAGACGGAGCGCCTTCTCCCCCTCCAATCTTCTCAACTCCCTGGAATACTCCATCGCCCTGTCTCCCCCACCGAACACCTCAGCTCTTTGCTGTCCTCCCCACAAGTGAGGGTCAGGGAGCATCACCCCTACACCTCCCCAGAGCCAGGCGCACTGTCCGCATCCCACAAGCACACTCACGCAGCACAAACAGGCAGGCAGCCCCCCGCTCCAACCTCACGCACCATGTTGACAATCCAGGTTGTCCAATTGGAGGCACACGGGGCATTTGACAAAACACAAACACCCCTCCAGCGCCGCCCACCCCCACCCCAACAGCGAGGCCACACAAAGGCCACCCAGAAATTTAAGATCAGACATCATCCGGGAGAGTGAGAACTGGGTAGGACAAAGACATCACTCCAGCCTCTCAACGAACCACGACAACCCTGGGAGATTCTGCCGTGCCCTCTGGCTTGACACAGGCCACCGAGCAGACCTGTGTGTTGGGGTGTGTGTGGGAGCATGCACATGTGTGTGTGGAGATGGGGGGGCGGGTATCTGTGTCTCTATTGTCCAGGCATCAAATCTCCCCAGAGGTAACCCAGTCCAGACTCCGCTTTCCCTGGGTAACCTTCCTCCAGTGTGCCGCAAACATATATTACACGGATGGTTAAATTGGATCATTATCACCGGGTGCTTATTTGGCAAAAGGGGAAAAAAAACCCATTAATGTCATCTACCCCCATTCCAGTCCTCCTCCTATGAAGTCCCCTCCCCCAAAGACTCTCCAACATGCTAATCCCATGAACTGCGACACACCACAGTTTTGGGGAAAGCAGGATGGCGAGAAGAAAGCAGAGGGCGGTGTAGGGAGAAGACGGGGGTACCGCGACTGCGTTTCCCGTATGAAGACTGGTGGAGAGGAGCCATGGTGGAGGTAGGGGTGGGGAGAGCCAGAAAACCAAACAGAACCAAGCCCTCGATCGCCTGAGACTGTGGAGTGTGTGTGTGTGTGTGTGTGTGTGTGTGCAAGAGCATGTGCAAAGTGCGTGTGTAGATGTGCCGACTTAGGGCTCCTATCAGAAGGCTGCATCCGTGTGGCATGTAGGAAAGGCCATCGCACCACTGTTGTGTTGCAAAAAAAAAAAAAAAAGAAAAGAGCCGCAGAGCCATCAGAATCAGAATTTTCTCATCCAGGCAGAAAGGACTCCAGGAAAGGGGGGAGGGGGTAAATAGGGGTAGGGGAGAGCGGGTGTGTGCAAATGGAAGCAAGAGAATGGCAGACCTGGGGGAGGATGGAGGGGGACATTGGTGGTAGGGTGGAAAAAATTGCACGCACACAGAGACACAGACATACACACACACACAATACCCAAACGCCAACCCCACCGCTCCACTGTGCATCCGAGACTGACAACCCGTCCCCCATCCCTCCGCTGCCTCTCTGCACCCCCAAAGCTGATGCCGATGGGTTTCCGTATCTCAGTTTTGCAGCAGTGGGCTAATTACAACCAAGCCCCCTCACCAAATTAACCCCTCCCCTCCTTCTCCTTTTTTTCTCTAAAAGGCCAATTGAAGAATAATGTGTTTTTAGAGATAATGGATTTTTTTTTCCCCCCAAGGAGCGAGAGAAAGGGGGATACAGGACAGAAATTCTGCCAACCGGTGACTTTCGAGCTCACCTCTGTCTCTCCTCGTGTCCCCATTTGCTGTAGCATCTCATCTACCATTTTCCAACCATCCCCTTATCCCCCCACCACCCAAAAGAAAAGACCTTCCTACCATGCACATCGACAAATACATCAACCGCCACCCAATCTCAGTAGCCGATCTCAAAACCCCAAGCCTCAAACCACCTCGATACATCCTTTCCCTTATATAAGCAGCAAATCATCAACATATTCAGTAGAAACGCAGCATTAAAATCAACCAGAAAAGGAGGCCAGCCCTCCGTCAACCCCCTAATAAAGAATAACAGGGAGCTACCAGAGAAGCAAAGACGTAGTTGTCTCTCAAAATCCAGAATCCCTTTGATTTCTGGCCCCCCTCATCTTAGGAAGCAATTTTGGAAAATTATTATTTCACTAGAAAGGGCCGGAAAGCTCCAGAAAAGGGCATTCGCACCGTCCAGTTGTTTAAAAAAAGAAAAAAATTAACCCAGCCCTGTTGCTCACTTTAATAGCGAACTTCCAGGGTCCAGCCTTTTCCCCCTCTTCCAGAAGGAAGACTGACTCGCCAGATGAACCCCAGGCTGCAGAAAATGGGCCAAGAGCCCTTACTCTCCACTCCCCAACCAAGGGGGTGGGGGGAAATCAAACAATAGGAATGTCTCTGCACAACCAGCACCCATTTGAAATATCGTTCGCCCCAATATGACTTAGGCAGATTAAGCCAGAAGATTAAAAAGAAAAAGAAAAGCCAGCCTTGCTATGTCTCTCCCTCTCTCCCCTCCATCCTTCAGCCACGTACCCAGTAGCCCTTAGGTAAACTTGCCCATCATAACCAGCAGGACCATTTTAACTTGAAAGGCAACGCAGAAGCCCTTGGACGATGAAGGGAGGCTCTACCCAGAACGGCAAATTCATAAAGGGCTAGTTCTTCTGGCTCCCCAGACCTAACCTCCAGGTGCCCCCAGATAGACTATCCTGGGTACTAAGTCACCCAGCGCACTGGGAGTTCAAATTTCCATTGGAACCTTCATCACAAAGGCAAATGGTCATCTGACCCCCGAAACTACACAATCCCCCAGGTGTGACAA
This sequence comes from Tragelaphus eurycerus, assembly GCA_935064755.1. NCBI lineage: Eukaryota > Metazoa > Chordata > Mammalia > Artiodactyla > Bovidae > Tragelaphus > Tragelaphus eurycerus. The sequence continues at coordinate 35,429,735 of CAKXYN010000008.1, read as the reverse complement.
GGAGCATTGCTCTCCCTCCAGGGCCATCCACTGGACCCAGGGCAAAGGAAGAATTAAGAATGTTAGGGTGGATCATGGGGGTAAAAGCAAACCATCTCCCCAAGCGGGAATGACCGGAGCAAGACGGAAAATGACCGTTCCCCTTTTCCCAGTTCTCCTAGTTGGTCCGACTCTGTCTTGCTCCATCCTAGCCTAGCTCTCTCTGGGTGATCTCTGACCTTTGTATTTAAAGAAAACAAAATTTTTTTTAATAATGATCAGGGAAGAGGAATCCTACTTTACCTAAACCCCTGTAATGGTTATCAAAAATATAATTTTCTCACTGCATGATGATATTTCTACATCCAAATCCAAAGAAGAATGCATTTAATGGAGGAAGGGAGAAATTTATTTGTTTTTAACAAGTAATCACAGGGTAAGTCACCTGCAAAGCAGGCGAGCCCATAGGTTGGTATTACATCACTGGCATAGGAAGGGATAGGGGGTGGGGGGGAGCAGATTTTTTTTTCCCTTGTCATCAGGATGATGTTTCTAGAGCAGCTAAGTTTTCTGGTTAAAAAAGAGAGAGAGAGAGAGAAAGACCTAAAACTCTGGGAACAACACAATGCCTAGTAAAAAATACATCGAACCAGCCTTTAAGGTCACTGAGAGCTTGCAAAACCCACAGTGCTTACACAGAGTGGAAGTTTTCAGGCAAGCCTGCTACTAAATCATTAATATAAACAAATGGAAGGCAGAGGAGGAAGATTCCCTGGTAACTGATCCAAACAGGAGTGTGCGCACGCACACACACACACACACACACTCCCTATTTCACCTTCTGTGAGTATGCCCACCTCCACAACAAAATAACAGGACTCCAGCCTGAATCTTCATACTCAAGATCTACCTCCTCACACCCCTTCCAAAAAATATCACACACACACACACACACACACACACACACACACACACCCTTCAATTCCTCAACAGTTAGGGAAATCCCTGTCTCAATTCAATTTTGTCTTCTTGTGATCCTCAGAGCTTCCCTTCTTCTCTTTCTCATTTGATCTAGCCCCTTCCCCAGAAAATAATAATAATAATGGGATGGGGGGAGGTGGTCATAAAATGCAAAAAAAAAAAAAAGTACCTGCCCAAAATGAAGTGATAGGTACACATCATTTCAGACTAACAATCCACGCAAATAGAAGAAAGACTTTTCAAAAGATTAAAAATCTAAAACATTCTCTGACTTTTTCAACATCTGGAGCCAAACGACCCAACTTCTAGGAGAAACTGAAAGAAAGGAAGAAAGAAAGGCAGCTGAAAAGCCATTCCCATGGTCAGCCAAGGCTCTCCGATCCAGCCTTCAAAAAAAAAAAAATCTAGGTTGGTCGCTCCCAACTGAAAACTTCTACCCTCTCAGGAGCAACCTCTTCCCCAGAACGAACAAGAAGCTTGAGTTGTTTCACACCTGCCTGCCTTCCTCTCCCCCCCAGATCTTACCTTTCCAGTTGGACAGAAGATTTGGGGTCTGTCTGTCTGTCTGTCTGATGTGTAATCAACTGAGTTTGCTGGGTATGTTTCCTCTTTGGAGAGGCTCAAATTCTGGAATCTTTCTGTCTCCTTTTTCTTTTCTCTCTCTCTTTCTGGGAGGGAGTGGCGGGGAAGAAGGGAGTGGGTGTTGGAGGTGCAAAAAGCAGGTCCTTGGTGGCTGGAGATGCTGGCGGCTGCGAGAGAGGAGGACACGCTCGCCTCTCCCTCTCAGTGAGTTGCATGCAAGAGGAGATGTGTAGGGCTGCGCTCTGAGCCTGAGACTGCCGGAGGAGCCCAGGAATTTCACGCACTCCAGAGCCGGCCCCTCCCTCTCCCACACAGACCCCGGCATTTAAAGAGACAGGCGGGCTGCCTGGCTCAGGGCTCCGCCACCTCCTCCCCGACTGTTTCGCAAACAGCTGAGAAGATCTCATCAGGGAGGGGCACTCTGCAGCCCCCTGCAACGGAAAGGCCGTGTCAGGAGCTCATGTCTCCGCTCATCCCAGCCTAGGAAGGTTCTTCACTAGAGCTGGAGCGAGAATTGAAGACAAAAATCCCCATCTATGGCTTAATCCCCATTTACAGCTTCAGCAGACTAAGCCGCTTCCTCACTGCTGAAGATGCACCTGTCTCACTGCAGACTGAGGGAGTGGAGAACACCCTGACCCACCATTGTGCCTCAGTTTTCCCCAAGCAGTCGCTCTTCCTTGCAAAGTCACGGCAACCTCTGTGCCTCTGATGGGGGTTAGGGCTATAAGTAGGACACCAAGCCATTCCTCCTGCAAGCCCTCTGAAAGCTTGCTTAGGACAAGGCATAGAGCTAGGGACAGGGGACAGAGAAAGGAAGGGGACCAATGGGGCTTCCCCCTCTTCAAGGGCTCCTGCTGGCAAGGCGGACAGAGGCAGAGCCCACCCCATCCTCAGGGGCAGCAAGCTAAGAGAGACAGGGGCAGGAAGAATCAGGCTTGGTGGTGGGTCAGCAGGGTGGCTCCCTCTAGCATCCTGAACTCAGAGCCTAGACATTTCCACAGCACCCCCACGCCCTTCAGTATCCATCACCAGTTTTGCCAAACTAGGCCATGTCTGTGGCAACATTTCCCCAGTCGAGCCTAAACGAGAGATGACGGTCAGTGGCCCCAGACACAAGGTTTCATTCATCATCAGGCCCTGGTGCCCGGTAGTGGGATAATAGCCACCCCCTCTTCTCCAGTCTCCTCTTTCTAAGGTCTGCACAGTACATGGTCCTTCAGGCTAGCACCGATGGCCAGAATAGACGCTAGAGCTGTTGAACCCTCACCACATGCCAATCCATGGGTCATCTCATTGAGTCTAGGGAGGTTGGTGCCCATTGACTGTTGAGGTCCATCTTACAGTTGAGGAAATCAAAGATTTAGAGAGGGTCCCCCATGGTCACCAAGCAGGACATAACCAAAATGAAGGTGTACAGACTCCAGAGCCTGCCTGCTCACCCACATTTTCCACTGCCTCCCTTCCATGGAGGGTAGTAGTTCTTGTACTTCTGCTCTTTCCTGGACATCCTTTATCCCAGCAAACTTGCTAGCACCTGTGCTGAGCATTGTTCTCACAGCAAACCAAACAAGTAGGTCAAGTCTCCTGCCCCAAGGAGTCTTCTATGCTTTGGTGGAAGACGTGGAAGACAGAGGTGCATTCTTATAAAGCAAGAGGGAAATCAGATCATATCAGATCAGTCGCTTAGTCGTGTCTGACTCTTTGCGACCCCATGAACTGCAGCACGCCAGGCCTCCCTGTCCATCACCAACTCCCGGAGGTCACTCAGACTCATATTCATCGAGTCAGTGATGCCATCCAGCCATCTCATCCTCTGTCGTCCCCTTCTCCTCCTGCCCCCAATCCCTCCCAGCATCAGTCTTCTCCAATGACTCAACTCTTCGCATGAGGTGGCCAAAATACTGGACTTTCAGCTTTAGCATCATTCCTTCCAAAGAAATCCCAGGGTTGATCTCCTTCAGAATGGACTGGTTGGATCTCCTTGCAGTCCAAGGGACTCTCAAGAGTCTTCTCCAACACCACAGTTCAAAAGCATCAATTTTGCAGCACTTGGCCTTCTTCACAGTCCAGCTCTCACATAGCAATCATGAAAGCAAGGTAAGGTAGGCTCTATGAGATTGTCAAGAAGCAAATGATAAAATTGTTTTGGAGATGGAGATTATCAAGGCAAGCTGGATAGACTAAAGTGACCTTTGGGCTGGGCTTAAATGGACACATGCAATTCCAGCATTACTGGTTTACATTTCCATCTGTTTTAACTTTCAGATAATAATCTCATTGGTTATGTTTCCTTGGGTCTCCGATCTTCAATACCTCCATGGAACCCAGCACTTAATAGGAACATAAACATGTCTTAACTGATTAGGTTCATGCATGACCCCTCACCTTTCACCAGTTTACACTAGACCTGGACTGCCCCCTCTCTGATCTATTCCCCCTTGCCTGAACTTCCTTGAGGTCGGCACCTTGTTTGTTTCCAGAATATGGAAGGGAATTTCAGAGGGCGCAGTGCATGGGATTGGGCAAGCTGTCTAGAGCTCCTGGAGGAATAACAGTGTAAAGGGACCACCATGATCCAGCAGGACCCTGGAAACAGCCAGGGCAGCTGTAGACTCAGCCCTGGGAACACCAGGAAGAGGTCTAAGGGGCCCCGTGGAGTATGAGGATAGAAGCCCAAAGGCAGAGCCTGAGAACTCAGCCCAGCAGAGGTAAGCTCCCATGGGACACCTCCAGCCAACGCCAGCCTGGGAAGGACATGCCCTCACGAAGTCCACTGCACATTACAGGACAGCTAGGGTTAGAACACACACCTGGATTCCAGCCCCAACTTGACCACCTTGTGACACGAATTTTTTTTTTCTTTCCTAAGTCACAGTGTCTTCACCTGCAAAATGCAGATGATGCCTACACTTGCTTCATAGGACTGTTTCAAGAATTAAGTAACAAAACATACCCAGAACACCTGTCCCACAGAAATGCTGAGCGAGGGCCTGCTTGGCCCAAGGGTCTGCCTCCGCCCCTATGTGGAATTATCAACTTTGGACTGCCCCCTATAGTTAGCATTCCCTTATTTCATCATTTCATGCTTAATATTTCAGCTTCTGGAAGGTCGTAAGTACTCTCATTTACTTGTCATTAGCCCTTCTGCTTCTTCCCTACTTTACCCTGTGTACCTTGAATATACTTGTTATCATCACTCTATTCCCTTTAGTAGTTTCTTGGGTTTCTCAGATGTTATTTATCTTTCAATTACTCTGGTGTATCCTTTTAGTCTGCCTTTTATTATGAGATCTTTGGGCTCATTTTACCCCATTCCTCTACAGCATTTTAACTCACTACCACTCTACTCATTCTCAGTGATCCAGCAACCCCTCAGATAGCTCCAGATTTATGAGGATGGATACATATGGAAGAGCAGAGAACAACCGCAATACGAACAATAAGACATGTGATGCAAGCACAGGCAAAAAGCAACATCAGGCGTTTGCCCACAAGACAGTGCCGCGGCAGCGATGGCACTGATTGTTTTTTAAGTTTTACTTACTTATTTGGCTGCACAGGAGTCTTAATTGGGGCATGAAGTATCTTTAGTTGTGGTATGTGGGATCTAGTTCCCTGACCAGGGATTGAACCCATGTTTCCTGCATCGCCCTTCGTGTGGCTGTGGGGCTGCTGCCTTGACTCCCAGTTCAGGAGGGGAACAAAATGGAACAGGGACTCTTCCAGTTTTTCTCCAATGCGCCAGACTAACACTTTCAGGATGGAACAAAGAAGAATTTTATCACCAATCAAAGGCACAAATTGCCCATGACATTCTTGAGGGAAAAAAATCAAGTTGATAGAATGCTGATAATGACAATACTGAACAGTCACCACCACGTGTCTGGCCCTCTGCGTGGCCCTGCCAATGCCAACGCCAAAATGCTGTAAGGAGCATGTCTGGGTTGAAGTCCCAGCTGCAGCATGGCTGGCCACGAGACCTTGGCTGCGTTACTAACAGTTCAGCCCTCAGCTTTCTCACCTGTGAAATGGGAATAACCATGATGCCATCCTCAAACATTCACTGTGACAGTTATAGCAAAAGCACCTGTCATAGTAAATGGCATTTGGAAGGTCCACAGAGTATGTGTTATCACCATCAGAGTAAGATTTAAAATACTCAGTATCTGAGATGACATGGCAGTAGCCAATCACCTCAGAGGCCAGCCAGGAGCAACTGGTTTGATCCTAACAGGACATACCAGCTATCGGTTTTGAACATTAGCATAGGTGAGCACTGGGCATGCATTATCTAATTTAATTTTCACAGCGAGTTGGCTTTATTATGTTGTCTATTGAAATACATGCAATTGCATATTTACAAATAAGACTGTGCCTATAAAATCAGAGTTATAGGTAAAAGACTTAACATATACCTTCCTACCTGCCCTAATGATTCTTGGCATGTGAATTTGAGGTTGCTTTGTCTGCGGGGTTTTCCTTCATTATATAGTTCTTTCTTTTACTAAATGATTCTCTCAATAGTCTTTGGAAAGCAAGGATAATGGTCAATGATCTCAGTTTCTTCATCCATCAGACAGGTAGGCACAAACACTATCCTTTCTTTCTGAGTCTCCATCACTCCACCCTAACCAACCCTGGGAATACCAAAGGCTTCTCAAGCCAAGACTAAGTCACACAAATTGGACATCAGACACTTCTGCTAATCCCCAGCCAGCACTTCAGGGTCTCAGGTCTCAGGTCCCCATTTGTATTGCTCTTCAGTAGATTTCAAATTCAGCCTCCAATGATATTGGATCGAAGCAGTTTGTCCAACACCCCCTTGCAAACCTCGCTTGCCCCGTTCTCTCCTCTCCTCCCGCAAGAGCTGTGCTGCATTGCTGCCTCCTGGAGTTTATTTGACTTTCTATCACCCACGTGATGAGGTTTCCAGTGTTATGAATAAGTGACTGCTTATTAATTAGTATTATTAGATATGTGTTATGCAGCGCAGACAGTAACACAGCATCTCCAAGAAAAGTTATACAGAAAGAGGTGAACCTGCAGCCCAGCAAGAGGACACAGGGCCAGCACAGAGTCTGGTGGAGTCAAGAGGAACCCTCCCCAGATCAGAAAGCGGAGCACCTGGGGTGGAGAACCGCTTGTCGTGGGAGGGAGGGAGAGCACGTGAGTGTGAGTTCACGGCATGTGAGGACACAAGCCCAATGGGGAGCCTGAGCATTCAGGCCCTGAGGGGGCCAGTTCCTATGGAACCTTCCTGACTCCAGGCATCCCTTCCACTGGGATATCAGCCACTGCCAACCCCGCCAGCCCAGCCCCGACAAGGTTGTTGGAAAGGCCAGGTCCCAGAAGGGCAAAAAGTCTCTAAGTTCCAGCTCCAGTCTATTCTCATCTTCTTTTCTGGCTTATTCCATGGAAATAAAATATTCTTAGGCACTTGCAGCAGTGGAAGCCTCTCAGCCATTTCCCCAAATTCAGCAGCCCACTGCTAGCTGAGAGGAACCCACCCTCGGGACAGGGCTGCCAGAGCCAGCCTGGGGAGATCCTGGCTGGAATGTGGAATGGCACACGTGGGCTGCGTCCCTCTTTCCCCTGAGCACTCCGGAGCTAGCAACCTGGCTAGACCCATGGCAACAGAACATCTCACCAAAAACTTTACAAGAGAAAAACTAGAAGGAAACTCCTCCCACACTGATCATTTTCAGAGCAGTTCTAGAATTTCCTGCTTGGGGATCACATTTTAACATGGTCCGGGTATATTTGGAGTGTTTAATGGGTTTGAATGTTTGAGTGGCAGGGAGTTACCTATTAATACTTGATGGCTGCTTTAAAAAAATCATCATTTGCTCCATTTATGGTGGAAGTTCTCGTCTGTTTTAAACTTCATTCCTCCCACCAGATAGATATGAGCAGACAGCTGGCACAGCCACTTTTAGATGAAGTGTCGAGAGGGCAGGACCCACATTTCAGCGTGGTGTAGTGGCAAAGGGTGTGAACTCCAGCTGCACACGACACAGGCTGGAATCCCACTCTACTGCCTGCAAGCCCCAGGACCTTGGGTAAGATGCTTGACCGCCCTGCACCTCCATTTCCTCTTCTATGTAATAGCAACAAGATAGGATCTGATCTGATCTGAGGACCTACCTCATAGAGTCTGCAGGAGGGTTAAATGAGCTAATATTTTTAAAGTACTCAAACAGTGGTAGTAATGGTGTAGAGGTTATATAAAAGTTAATCAAGTAAAAAATAAAACAACTTCCCATGGGCGCTACTTCCCAAGTGGTACTTCAGTCGCTAAGTCATGTCTGACTCTTGCAACCCCATGGACGGTAGCCCACCTGGCTCCTTTGTCCATGGGATTTTCCAGGCAAGAATACTGGAGTGGGTTGCCATTTCCTTCTCCCGGGGATCTTTCCAACCAGGGATCAAAGCTAGGTCTCCTGCATTGCAAGAGGATTCTTTACTGACTGATCCACCAGGGAAGCCCATCAGATAAATAACTTGTTTCACATCACAAAGCTACCAAGGGACAAATGTGTGCGTGCTTAGTCATTCAGTTGTGTCCGATTCTTTGTGACCCCATGGAGCTTCCACCAGGCTCCTCTGTCCATGGAATTTTCCAGGCAAGAATACTGGGGTAGGTTGCCATTTCCTACTCCAGGAGATCACCCCCACCCAGGGATTGAACCTGCATCTCCTGAATTGGCAGGTGGATTCTTTACCACTAGTGCTGGGGAGCCCTAACTTCCCAGCAGGCCCTTGATAAAAGCTTCATAACAATGGCAGTGGTGATGTGCTGATTCTGGAAAATCTCAGGATCGTAGGCAGGAAAGATATCCCTTCTGCTATCATTCCTGGAGGGTCAGTCGGTCCCAGTTCTGATGCCTGTTGCCCTATGTCCTTCCCCAGCCCCTGCTTCCCATCCTATCTCCCTCTCCCTCTGCTGGACAGTGTTCATATCATCCCTGCCCCCTTCAACTGTGCAGTGGCTCAGCCTGAGAGCAGGCAGGGGCGGCAGCGCCAACACAGGATTTTGTGGAATCCAAAGCACGCCCCATCCCCATCTTCATCCCCGGCAACCATTCTCTCTGACCCACGCACTAGAACTATTTTTAAACAATATACTTTTGCCCGGTTGTGGAGGGGAAAAAAAAGAAAAAGAAAGAAAGAAACACCCTCCCCAGGATTCAAGCTGAAGATGGAATGATTGCCAAATGCTAACAGCTTTTCAAACAGGACGCAGTTAAAAATACGTCTGAAATGGTTTTAACTCAAATTCAAAAAATAGCTTAACCGACTGGGGAGCTGTAGGCAGTGGGGGCTGGGGAAGCTGAAGAGGCAACGGGATTCCCTTCAGAGGGGCCTAAGGCAAACCTTGCCACAGGGACACAGGGCGGATGCCTGGTTTCTTTTTCCACGTGAATTAAACCTTTCGAAAACACAGGCCAGATCTCCAGGGAAAGCGGTGACACCAGAATGCTTGTTGTGGCTCCACACGAGGAGATATTCCTGATATGAGCCAGACCATGTGTCTTCCTGGACCTTCACTACTCTACGCGAGATTGCAGCTGCACCAGTGTTGCCTCTCAGTGGGCCAGCAATAAGAATCTCAGTCCCCGCCCTGTCTCCAATCCCTGCAGATCTGCTCAGTCAGAACCTGCACTTCAACAAGATGCCCAGGTGATTCAAACTCAAATTCAAGTATCACAGGTGCTACCTTGGACTCTATCATGGCACCTTAACCCTAAAAAGGATTGGGTTCAAAATATTTCCCCCATTTATACAAGGAAACTGAAACCCAAGGAGGGACTCATCTAAGGTCACCAGCTGAGTCAGCCTAACCCTATCATTTAGAGTTCCATGCCCTCCCCTAGAACTTAAAGTTCCAAATTAGGCTTCACCATCAGACCTAGTCAAGGACAGCAGAGAATTTCCATTGCTTTCTTTCTAGGTGTAAAGGACCTAGAACGTAAAACATCCTCTTAAAGCAATATTTCTCCAAGTAGTTTCAGTAGGTTGCTATACCTATCAGACACTCTGTGAAAAAGACTCTATTGTCAAATATGATGAGAAAATCCATAATGTTTATTAATATGCTTAGGTCTCTGAGAAGTAGTGCAGAAGAGAAACTTGCTTAACATTGTTTAATACAGTGTTTTCCAAAGTTATTTTACCACAAAACCCTTTGTTTTTTTCCATACAGGAGACCTATTAATATGAATAGCATCATATTCAGAGAAATACTTGTTGGGATTCGCTTCCTTTTACTATTTAATCACCTGCTCAATCAGTCTGCAGGAAAGCATAAAATTTCATGGTATTTCATGAATATGGGTGCAGGAGGAAGACTTCCTTTTATAACATTCCCCCAAATGTCATCAACCTGTGACTGATCACTTTCTGCAGCAAGGAGCTCATTACACACAAAGCAACCCAACTCACTCCTATATTTAGAAACATGAAGTGAAGTGAAGTCGCTTAGTCGTGTCTGACTCTTTGCGACGCCATGGACTGTAGCCTACCAGGCTCCATCCATGGGATTTTCCAGGCAAGAATACTGGAGTGGGTTGCCATTTTCTTCTCCAGGGGATTTTCCCAACTCAGGGATTGAACCCAGGTCTCCCGCATTGCAGGTAGATGCTTTATTGTCTGAGCCACCAGGGAAGCCCATTTAGAAACATAAGTAAGCCCAAATCCTCCTTCTCATAACATTCTGAGCAACAATTGCTTAAATTTTATCTTCAGCACCAGTGTGCACAGGGATTTGATCCTTGTTTCTTATAGTTATCCTTCACACACAACTCTAGTAGTGATAAACTAATAAGTCATTTCTGTCTTCTATAGTCCAGGTTCAAATATTTCTCAGAATCACAGAATTTAGAGCTTAAAACCATTTACTTAAAATCTTTTACCTAACGCAATCTTTTACCTAACCCCATAATACTTATTACCTAACCCAATCTTTTCATTTTACGGATGAGAAAACCATGCCCAAGAATGACTTGCCAAAGATCAAGCAGGCAGGGGGAAGCAACCTGGGAGACTGGATTTGAGTGTAACAGGGGGGTTGGGTTCTTTTTTAGGTACAAGAGCTTCAGAAAGCTCCTCACCAGGAGCTCCTGGGTGTTTGAGGTTCATGTCTAGCCTCCAAGGCTCATCATAGAGAATCACACAGCCTCCCACATCTTTCCTCCTGGTACCCCCGTCAGATGCCACATTGGGGGCCAGATGAGTCACCAAGCTCACCCAGCGTAGGGAGCGTGTTCCAGCCTCTCCCCTCCTGGAGTAGCCGAGCTGCGACTGTTCTTCACCCCACACTGCCTCCTCACCACTAATGCCATCTGCACCCTCCTTCTCAAGGATCACCATCTGCTTTCCTGATACCTCTCAGCCGCCCCCAGCACTTTGCTTGGTTTTCTAACCCACCGCTTGGGCCACTCTCCTTGCAACTTGTGATTTCCCTTTTCTGTTATCTTTCCACAGTCTTCATCCACTCATGCTTCACCCCTTCAGCCCACAGCTTCGAGAGCTTGCATGCTTACAGTCTGCTTTCTTGATCTCTCGTGTCAAGCCCCCACTAACCTAGAAATTCTTTCAAAGCCCATTGCTTAGGCTAAGATTTGCTTTGAAGCTATATATGTCTGATGAATAAGTAAATGAGGCTTTTACTTTCTGCCCCTTTTCTGTGCCCACCTGGCCTCCCATGTTCTTGAACACCATAACATAAAGCCCCCTTGTCCCTCTTTCTACAAGTATACTCCCTTCCTTCAAAGCAGTTAGGGGCTGGGAACACACTAGAGGTTAATTAAATGCAAAGGGATAGTACTAGGTCACTAAGAAATATTTCTGAAGATGACTGCTGCTCCTTTACTCACTGGAAAGAAGGGCAGTGATCACATCTATATAACCATATGCATAGCATTTTAAAGTTCTCAATAAATACATGAAAAACTATTTTTTTTAAGTTTGGGCATATGAAGCCCATAAAGATTTCCACTTGTTTTAGTATCTATTCTATGCCAGACATTTCATATATATTATCTCATTTAATACTTGGGGGACGTCTATAAGGCTGGAAAAAGAGGTTCAGGGAAGCAATTCTGATCTAGGGCATTCTGGTTTCCATACGTGTGTACTTCCCTTTCTTCTCTGCACCCCCAAAGGTGTCAACCCAAAGGACCAACCCCAGATCCTTCATTTTAATAGAGATTTTCTATTTTTTTCCCTCTCTATTCTAATCAGTAGTTCTCCCCTTCTCTGACACTCCTTTTCCCTGTCTACAGCTTCTTGAGAAGACCTTCCTACCCTTTCCATTCTTTACTCCTTATTGGATATGTGGCAAATGCAGACGTTAGGAAACAAAAGTTTTTTTATCAAAGGTTTCTCTGGAAGGAAACTAGAACCCTGTGTAAAGGGTAAGCGTGAAAAACAGATTTCAGTGATTAATGCCCTATACACACTGGAAGTAAAAATAGATTTTAGGCAATTGTTGACTAAGAAAATCCCAAAATGTAAAAATTTGGCATGTAACTATGGGGACCAGGGAATCAACCTCTCCCCTCTCCAAATGCTCTGATGCGTCAGCCTCTAAATTCTGGATTAACTGGTTCAAGTCTTCTCTCTGCTTTGCAGCCTCTGATAGTAAGTTGGCCCTATCAATGCCAAACACTGGAAAGAAAATTAAAAGTCTAGAAAATCAACCAAATTCGGGTAAATCACCCCAGAAGCACTGAAATATATGAATAGCTGCACATTTTCAGTTTTTGAAGATTAACTCTCCATTTAGCTCTTCCATGTTCCATCACCTTTTCTCTAATTTATCTTGTGATTGTGTAACAAGTGTAGGTCACTTCAAAAACTGATGACCCCCACCTCCTCTTAGTACTACCGCTTAAGTCTGAAGCACATGAAGACGATGCTGTGGGGATGGACAAGGTCTCTGCGGTAGATATCTTGGTTGAGGGGGTAGGGTGAGGAGAGAAAGTACCCCTTTTAATTCCTGGAAAAGTCAAGAAAAAAATGTTCATAGGTCAAGCTAACTACCTCAATCTCCTAAATCACACCCCATCTTACTTCATGCCAATCTTCAGTGTGAATTAACATGAACAACAACTCTACTGGAAGGTGAGACACACCAGGCTTACAAATAAAGCTCCCAACACCTCTTTGCTTTGTGTCCCAAGAGCTGGTGACCCTTGCTAATCAGAAGTGGTTCTCTATTTAGGTCTCTTTTTTTTTAAGCTGTATGTTGACTTTTTTCCTTTTAAATTTGCGCTTGCAAATTTCTCCTAATACACAGGACTTTATTAACTCTCTCCCTTTCTCTGGATTCTCCTCCAAGAGGCCACCATATTATTCTTGGGCATAGATTTGTTTACTGATGCCATATTCCAATTAGAAAGAATACAGTAGTAAGAAAGACAAACAAATCTCCTGTCTTCATGTGCCTTATATTCTAGTAGGGATGAGGAATAGAAAATAATACAGCGCACAAATACATGAGACACTTTCAAAGAGTGATAACTAGTGTGAAAAAAAAAGGTAAAATCAAAGAATTTTATAAAAGTGGCTAGAGGAAACCATCCATTAGACTGGATGGTCAGGGAAGGCTTTTCTGAAAAAATTTTTGTCTGAGTCTTGACTGATAAGAAGTATTCCATCATGAATGAATTTTTTTTCAAGGTGATAGGACAAATATTACTTGGTAAAATTCCAGCTAAAAGGTAAGTAAAATTTCAGAAATGACATTAAGGTGCATCATACTTAGAAGTCAATCTATAAAAAGAGGTGGGAGGCATTTATTAGAGGAAGGACATGAGAACAGCAGAAAATCAAGTCACCCAAATATTTTTCTGACCTCAGGGAACATGTAACCACTTCCCAGGAAATTGTAAGCTTCAGGTTTTTATAGCACAGTGATTAAGAGAATGGACTCTAGAAGCAGACTACTCTCAAATCTTGCAATTTACCATCTGTGTGACCTTTAGCATGTTATATAACTTCTCTGTGCTCCACTTTTCTGATTTATAAAATACTTATAATAAGGGTGTCTACTTCAAAATGTTGTTGTGATAGTTAAACAATTTAATATATGTAAAGCACTCATAACAAGTCACAAAATATAGTATGTGCTGTGTAAGTATTGTCATCATATTGCCAGGTGCCTCCTTTTATGAACACCCATGCATACGTCAGCATCAGGCATTCTCCATACACACTTATCAGGGCAGTCAGTACAGAGATCCCTGTGCAAACTGAGGGATTCAGATCCCAGCAGGAAGATGATTCAAGTCTAAAGATTCTTTTTTCTTTTTTTTCAACAGAATCAGAGATGGAGATTTAGATTCATATAGACTTGTAGAGGCCTCTGATTCCTTTAGAACCTACTCAAGTCACACAATAATTCATAGAAGCACAAAAGGAGCCCCAACATTCCCATGACTTTTCCCCAGTTTTCTTCTTGGTTCTAACCACTACCTGAATTCCAGAGTTGTCAGTCGCCAGATAGCAGTACTTGTTAGCGGGGTAGACAGCCTTCCTGGAGTCACAGCTCACCTAATTCCTGTGTGATCTATAAGTCTGTCCTAGGTTCAACATCTAGCACATTGTCTAGCATATAAAAGGTTCACCCACAGTATTTGTGGAATAGGTGAATTGTGGTTCTTTCATCGTGTTTGTGCTTCAGGTGGACAATAACATACACTCTATAATTAATATAAGTATCTGCTTCTTTTCTCACCACCACTAGGAAGCAAGCTAAATAAATAAAGCATTCTAAAAACAGTCAGTTGACACCATAAAATAAGAGAAACCTGAAAGTAGTAGTTAGTTTTTAGGGCGGATATTCGTTCATCAAGTCCTCAACTGCTTGCTACTCTAGTTTTATCTCAGCCCTCCCCTGGGGCAATCATTATTAGAGCTGTTTGTGGACAGTTTCTCCTCAAATTCCGTTACAAAAGTATATTGCTCGCAGGACCACGGAGAGCTCCCAACAGCATCCCTCCTGGCTGCCTCAGCTTTCTCAGCACCACGGAGAGCTCCCAGGCTGTTCAGCCATTGTGCGGAACCTAACTACGGGACCTAACTTTTCACAGTCCCTGAAAACTCCACCAGGAATTGCAGACTGATGACCCCTAGTGAACCACCTCCACTGCAATTCAAATATTGGAATGGGGCAAAAGGTGACTGGGGTAAAAAGTGCTCCAAAGTCTAAGAAATAGCCAAATAATCCACCATCCAGCGGTATGGCTCAGGGTGGGCCTGAAGACAACTGACTAATGATTACAGCTACTTTGTGCCAGATCGGCATTTTTATTTCCCTTTCCCCCTCCTCGCCACCAAAGTTAAATGCCCAAGGTGAATTCAAAACCTGCAGTCCAAACTGTGATTGGATCAACGCGGCTGCACCAGACAAAAGTGATCTTATCGGAATGGTGACTTTATCCACTTTGGGGAGCAGAACGCATTATAATAATAAGGAGCGACATAAATGGGAGGAAGAACGATCACAGCAGAGCCAGGAAAGAATTCACTTTGCTATCATTTTGGAGGATTAATTCTAAGTTTCCCTCCTATAAATGTCATTTTTCACTTCAGCAGGAGGTCTGGGGTCTGAAATTATTCTAGCCAACTTGCAGAGTGCATCACTTTGCACCTGATTTGCAATCCATTTCCACTACCTCCTACCACGTTCAATGATGTTTAATGGTCACTTGGTCCCCTACATTCTCCACCATGCTGCTGTGAGGAGGTACACACACTGGAGGTCAGGTAGAAGAATACAGGTGTTTGGGTAAGAAAATAGTATGTGAGATTACAGGCACAAAAAAGCATACACTTTCTCACAAATAGAGTTGTATGGCTGCAAGAGGAAGAAGGAAAGGAAAATGTATAGAAAAAAAATGTGTGTGTTTAAATAATGCATTATATCTAGACCTAGACCATCTAGGTCTCTCACCCACTCACTAGTTTAAGTGAGAGGGTTATATTATTACCTGGATAGTATTTCCAGTCCCATCTCCTTAGCAGCCCCCTAAATTCTAGCCACACTGGATCAATTGCCTTTTCTCAGACTTGCAGCAGACGTATACACCTCCATGTTTTTACTCACACTGTCCCCTCCTCCAAAAATTCCCTCCTGACTCCTTTCTCCTCTCTACCTTTCCACCCATTTAAAATCATATTCACACTTCAAGGCCCATATCAAAGGCCACCTCTTCCAAGACCCTAACCCTTCTCTCTCACACACAATTACTGTTGACTTTTTCACCTTGTCTTCACAACAGGCTATTTTAAACTTATATCAGAGCTATTTTCTTGCATATTTCTCTCCCCCTCTAAACTGTAAACTCTTTGAGGACAGGAGTTGTTTTTTTTTTTTTTTAATCTTTGTATTCATGGCAGTACATTGCTGTTTCTTGATCACAGGTATAACATAATACATTTGAGTAAATGCATGATTAAACAAAATTAACAATATAAAGCACAACCCAGAATATCTTCCTCAGTCACTTTTTACTGGATGTTTGTACTATAAATAACTTGGAAATAGCCGAGTCTTTCCAGGTACTGATTTTCCCCAACCAGCTTAGCAACTGGGAGAGGCAGGGAGAATTCACCTGAAGACTCTAGTGTGCCTGGCTAGGCCTACATCTACAACCCCTGACAATGAACAGGATGCAGCACACCTCAGTGACTTACTTGTGTGACTGGTGACACATCTCCCACTGATGGTCAGACACTACTTTTAACCCCAAGGGGCAAACTTGAAATTTCCTACCCTAGCAGACTTTACTGAACTTAATTTCTAGGCTTTTAAGAGTTACAATCTCTGATGTTACAAGTTCTAGCTTTCCCTCCCCCACCAAATTCATACTCTTCCCTACCAACTCTCTCCTACCCCACTGAACCCCAAGTCCTGGACACTTCAAAGCACCTCTGTGCTGAGTGCTGATACATCAGCTCAGAGTAACTATGTGTGAGTGTGGACGTGAACACGACTAAACACAGCAGTGTGTATATTGTTGTTTACACTCAGCATCACTCTGTGTGCCATTATACAAATGTGGGAGCATACTCTCACTTGGAACAGGGCATTCCTCAACTCTGCACGTGAAGAATGTTGATAAATTTGATGTTAGAGAAATGCCTCCCCTGCCTTTCTCATAAACCTTCTGTGCATGCTTAGTCTCTCCATCATGTCTGACTCTTTGCAATCCCATGGACTGTAGCCTGCCAGGCTCCTCTGTCCATGGGAATTCTCCAGGCAAGAATACTGGCTGGAGTGGGTTGTCATTTCCTTCTCAAGGGGATCTCCCCAACTCAGGGATCAAACCCGGATCTCCCACATGGCAGGAGGATTCTTTACCAGCTGAGCCACAAGGGAAGCCCTGCGTGCCACAACTCATAAATCTTCTATCTAGGAGCAATTTTCAGTTCTCCAGACCTGTGTCTTCCAGATCCAGTACTCTTAGGATTGAGTCTGACCGAAGGGAGGAGGGAGTGAAGGCTGTCGAGTCTCAGATAGAACCACCTCATCCAGCCTTCGGAAGAGTCTGGTGCTGAACTTCGTTTCCCGCTTCCCAGTCCCCCTACTCCATGTGTCTCCCACCACTGGCTTCACATACCGCCCCACACCTCGCTCAGTTCCTGTCAGGTTTCTTGGCTGAATCTTGACAGGTGGGTTATGACCTTCCCATCTTGCTCAGCCCACTGGTCTGTGTCTTTGATTTTCACCTATCTGCTTCTTGAGTCTTGAGATGTAAGTGGGCTGTGTCTCCTCGGTTAGTCCAAGAATATTACTTTTCCTGCCCCTGACAAGATGAGGAACATGAGATGGTGGGATGGTATCACCTACTCAACGGACATGAGTTTGAGCAAACTCTGGGAGATAGTGAAGGACAGGGAAGCCTGGTGTGCTGCAGTCCATGGGGTCCCAAAGAGTCAGACATGACTTAGTGACTGAACAACAGCCCAGAATGGGGAAGAGGCAGGGCACTTGAGGCGAGAAGGAAGAAAAGGTGATCGTAACACCATGCTCTAGTAGATGCAACAGTCCTGCATCCTGAAAGATCCTTTTGTCTCACTGTGATCACTTTCTAAAAACTGAGGTTTTCCACTGCTCCAGGATTCTTTCTCATTTTCCCCCCAGTAGCCACCATTACTGCCAGTGCTAAAGAAGTTAAAGAAGAAGCCAATATTAGTGGAAGAAGTATTATGCTGAGTTTATCTCTATTTATTCACACTCTGGGGCCTACCTATCTTGAGCCTCAGTTTCCCCATCTGCAACGCACTTAATCCAGGATTCTGATGACTAAATCAAGCAGAATAAGTGACAATATGTGGGATGATGCCTGGCCCATGAGACAAAAAAATCTGTTCCTGAGCCCTGTGGGGCAGTCCTCAAGGATTCTATGGTTAGCGTGGACTTGTGGCAGGTGGGGGCAGCAGAGGGCCATTGAGGGACTGGAAGAAAAGGTTGGAGGCCCAGGTCTTCTGAATCCTTGGTTCTGGGAGACAGGTTCTAAGAGCAGGCATCTCAAGACAGCTCAGGTCCTCTACCGAGGAAATACAGGAGAGAGAGCAGGTAGGTGCACAGAGGCCCATCTGAGGTAAGAGGGTTGTGAGGGTCATGAGGTCAGGATGTCAAGACTTCACTAGAGAACAGGCAGCACGAGTCAGCCACGCCAGCTAGGGAGCCAAGGAGTACCAGAGAGGCTGGCAACCTGCAGTTATGGGGTGGCCTCCTTTAGAGGCTTCTCAGAGCCACCACATCACTGGAAACAGGTTTTACTTGGCCTCAACAAAGCCAGCCCACATCAACAAAACTATTGTGTTGGGGGAAATTAGTTTATACATATAATTCACACCCTTCACTGACCTGTCAAGATTTAAGAGTTTCTTCTGGCCTGATAATGCCCCTGTCTTGAGGCACTTGCTAAAAAGCTCGTCCTTACAATTTCCTTGTCTCTTATTCTCAAGCTGCAAAACTGATTCTCAAATAGGCTGCCTCAGGGTGCTAGGGCAGGTGTTGAACATCCACCCTCAGAAATCACGAAGGTGTCTGAACCTATTTCATTGTAGGTAAAAGGTGGAGTGGGGTTGGGGGGCTGGATAAGGTCTTTTTCTCCTTCTGAAGCCTCTCAGTCTAAGGCTGAGAGCTTCTCCTTCCGTCACCCTGTGCCAAGCAGCAGCTCTGCTTTGTGTGACCCTGACTGGCAATGACATCACCTTACAGCCAGGGCCTCCAGGTGGGGCATTAGGGTGGGAGTTCAGCTGCCCCCAACCCTGGCTCCTGGGCTTTGGTGGCACTCAGGCCTTAAAGCATGCATACCACACAGGGAGCTTGCCCCCACAAAACCACCCCTAGCTGCACATTAGTATCACCTGGGAAGCTTTCGTTTATTATTTATTTGTTTATTTGGCGCACCCAGTGCCAGCTGCAGAAGCATGCAGCATCTGTCATTGGGGCACAGGGACTCTCCAGCTGTGGCTCACCGGCTCTCTGGTTGCAGCACAGGGGCTTAGTGCTCTACGGCATGTGAAATCTTACTTCCCCGACCAAGGATCGAAACCGCATCCCTTGCATTGAAAGACAGATTCTTAACCACTAGACCACCAGAGAAGTCCCTGGAAAGCATTTCAATGAGCCATTTATGACTAAGCTTCCAGCACCAGAAATTTTCATTTTATTAGTCTGGGTTAGAGTAGGAATCATGATCAAAATATCTACTGATCAGTAAGGCATGAGCCCAGGCAGGCAGACGGATGCTAGCAACACACCATACCTGCACATACACGCTGGATGTCAACCCTAGCCCGGGGCCTGACTACCAATATGTTTGAAAAGCAACCTAGATGATCCTAACAGGCAGCAAGAGGGAGAACTGTATGGCTGGACTTTGCCTCTGAGTAAATGTCCAGTGACTGAAGACTCCTCCATGAAGGAGAGCAGCCCACAGGCAAATTGACCTAAGACTCTGTCTGCACTAGAAAAGCAAGCAAGGGGGTGGAGTGGCGATCACAGAGCACACACCCAGGGCTCCAGGGTCTCTGAGGGCAGGGGAAATGTCACCTCCGTCTTTGACCCTCTGGGCCTCTCATGGCACGTGGCACACAGTCCATGGTCAGTAATATCTGGCGATGACTGAGTGGCACTGACGCTTTATGAGCTTCTGTCATGAAGCTAAATGACACACACAACCCCACGGAGACTGCATGAGCAAAGTGCAAATACTGTTCATGCACTCTGTAAAAGAGGCTTTACTTTTATTGAATGAAGGGAAGGGGGAGCTGTTGCTCATTTTTCACATCAAGTATTTGCAGGGAAATCACTGAGTAGTTCAGAAGAAAGTGGGGATTCCTTGCCTTTGTGCAACCACCCCCATCCCAAACCATCTCCTGGGGTCAACAGAAGCTTGCTGCGTGGGTATGCTTCCAGCCTCACAAACCAAAGCCTGAAATTCTGAGGGATGATTCAGCTCTTAAGCCCCCCGATCTGTCCCTCGGACTGCTGTCCCACCCCCAAACCATGATGGCCCCTCTTCCAGGCCTCTCCTACCACACTCCCCTCACCCCCTGCAGCCCTGACCCACTTCCGCCATCTGTACTACGGTGTGGGTCTCTGGCTGAATTGGAAAAAAGGAGAAAAAAAAAAAAAAAAGACAGCCATTAGGAATCTTAATGAGACCAAGTTCATTTCATTATGTTGTCATTTCATATTTCACCGCTCTGACGGTGAAGGCACGGGAGAACCCAGAGGGCCTTTCTGCTCTGCACACAGGATGGAGAGGCAGGAGGAAGGGGGCACGTGGCTGAGAGATAGGAGGAGACCACGCCCCCTCCCTGCCCAAACCAGAACCAAAGTGGGACAGGGCTGGCCCCTTCCCTGGCGATCAGGGGCGAGAGTCAGAGGCAGGAGGCTGGAGGAGCACCTTTCCTTACAGAGCGGTTCTGACCAAACCAGAGCAGGCAGGGAGGAGCCCTCCTCCACACCGAGCTCTTGTGTGTTCTCAAATACAAACAGAGCCGGCCTCGGGGCATCAGAGAAATTGCCATTATAAATTCAGATGGTGCACCAGGGGGTGCCTCATTTTCTATTATTGTGGTTGGTCTCATGAGCCACTCCAGCAATAGGCTCTCAAAAGTGCAAGTGCTACCCCCGGGGGCACCGTTAGAAACACATTATTTTTAAAGCACCGCAATAAAGTATGAACTCAAACAACTTCATTGAAATAAAGATTAATATGGAACATGTGTTCCTTGGCCTCCTCCCACCCACACAGCGAACAACCCAAGCCCTGCCCCCTCTGCTCAACCCTCCACCCCCGCACACACAGCTGGTGGTCCACTCTCTGGATCACCTGCCCAGCCTGAGACTCAGGGCTTGAGAAGATAGGGGACACAGAACTTCGGTGATGAGGAGAGAGGAAGGCAAAGCCATGCCAGACACCAGGGGAAGCCGCAGAGGCCACTCTTGAGATTCCAGGCTTGTTAGCCAGTGGGATGCAGCGAAGAAATAAATGGGCTGCGCTGGAGGACAGAGTCCTGGGTCTCTCTAGGTTCAGTCACTAACGAGAGGCGTGGACCTGAGCACATCAGTTAACCCCTCAGAACCTCAATTACGTTTTCTCTAAAAGAAAACTAAATGTCCCTCCTTATTATTCCTGTTTCACAGGGTTATGGTGAGAAAGAACCCAGGTAAGGCAGGTTGTAGGAAATGGCATTAAAACTAGGACATACCATCTTAGCTTAAGACACATGCTACGTTTTATTATGCTTCACAGATATTACATTTTTTACAAATTGAAGGTTTCAGCAGCCCTGTGTCAAGCAAGTGTCTCAGTGCTGTTTTTCCAACAGGCTTTGCTCACTCCGTGTCTCATTTAGTGGCACATTTTGGCAATCCTCACAGTATTTCAAACGTCCTCATTTTTATTATGTTTGTTATGATAACCTGTGACCAGTGATCTTGGATGTGACTATTGAAAAATAAAGTACATCTTGCGGAAGCTTCAGACAACGGTTAGCATTTTTGCATTAAAGTATTTTGTAATTAAGGTATGTACATCGTTTTTTAGACATAATGCTATTTCACACTTCATAGACTACAGTAGAGTGTAAACATAACTTTTTACATGCACCGGGAAACCAAAGAATCCATGACTCGATTTATTGCAATATTTGCTTTACTTTGGTGGTCTGGAAACTCACCCACAATAGCTCCAGGGAAAGCCTATATGCCCTTCCACAGGGTGTAGTCCAGGGAAAGGACCTCAGCTTTCTCTGGCCACTGAGGCATAGGAAAGCAAGCAAGGCCCACCACCAGCAGATGTAACACCTTTTCTCAGCTCAGCCCAGCTGGGGACTGCTCCCCTGGGGAGCAGCCAAGGCTTGGACACTTAGGCTTTGGGTTTTTTTTTGCACAGGTTCAGGAGATGCAGGCAGTATGGTGGAAGCAGACCAGTGAAAAAGAAAACAGAAGGCCTTCTACTAGACGAAGCAAAGAGGAAGAGGAAATGTGCTCTGAAAAAGAGCAATAGTGATCAAAATAACCTTACTGAACGTCATCACCTTCCCTTCCACTAGAGAGCTAGTAGCTGCTCCCTTGCAGTCTCTCATCTCCACAGGAAGTGGGGGTCAGAGACAGCCTTCCCTCCGTAGACCAGATGAACAGAGAGCTTGTTGAATCAGGAGGGAAAAACCAAGGGTGGGGCTCCCAGATCCAGGGCCTCTAATCCAGCCTCCTTCCCTTAGAATCTAGGTCTTGAAGAGGAGTATTTAGAGGCAGTTCTCATTGAAGGGAAACTATATCATCAGAAGGGGTTGCCTACCATGAGTTAACAGACGGAAAATAAAAATTCATGCCACAGGACCAGACTTTCATCCATCCAGATGCAAAGAAGGACTTAGGATCCTCCCTGAAATCCTGCCGTCCCCCACCCTTCCACCATAGCCTAGGAGAACCATGCAGGGGTGGCTGGGGGCACCAGAGAACCCTGGGTGAGGGAGGAGATAACAGTGAGGGGCTGGCACAGGGGGGTTAGGACCGAACCCCCTGCCGTTACTACTGCTAGTGCCATGCAAGAGGCGCGGGGGCGAATTAAAAGTGGGAGACAGACGCCCCAGTGGGTTTTGCAGCTCTTTCGCTTTCTGTTTCTAGAAGGGAAAGAGAATGGTCATAAAAATAACTGAAATGACATCAAATATTTAAATTTCAGCAATGCAGGAAAAAAGAAGAAAGTGAGATGAAAAATTGCTATAAACAAGGCACAAAGCTGGGCTATGGCAGGAGGGCTCTTTCCTCTCTGGCTTAGCTGGTGACATTGCCGTGCCGTACCAAGATGCCACTTGCCAGATATTCCCAGGAAAAGAGTGTGGGGTGGGAGGATGCACTTTACCTCATCTCTGAGGGCTGGTGAGTCCAGGCAGCAGACCCAGGTCACAGGACCACGCGTGGAAGCTCGGCTCTGTTTTGTGGACCAGACTGTACTTGTCACCCTGGCCCACTCTCTCTGGAAGGCACATCATTGGCCATGAAGGGGACCGACAGAAAGGTAGGGGATGGAGTGAAACCGGAAAACCAGAGGGTGGGCCCACAACAACATCTGTGCTCCACAGGCCAAGAAAGGTTCAACATGGAATCTGCAGTGAGCTCTGAGGACAGGGAAGGCAAGAAAGACAGTTCAGGTCTGTAGCTGATAAAGGAGTTAGAGTGAAATGCACGCTATTCCCTCACCATCCTTCTCCATTAAATTGTTGTTGTTTTTTAGTTGCTAAGTCATGTTTGGCTCTTTGCAACCTCATGGACTGTAGTTCGCCAAGCTCCTCTGTCCAAGGGATTTTTCAGGCAAGAGTACTGGAGTGGGTTGTCATTTATTTCTCCAGGGGATCTTCCTGACCCAGAGATCGAACCTACACCTCCTGTATTGGCGGGCAGATTTGTTACCGCTAAGTCATCAGGGAAGCCCCCTTCATTAAATAAGGGGATTAAATGAAGTGGGGGCATGGGAACTCCCCTGGCCTGAGAGTGGGGAGACAGCAGAATGGAGTGGAGACACTTAGAGTCATTGTGGCCTGATCAAAGCAAGCTGAGGGCCAGAAACACAGATCTGAAGAGGCGTGTGGCACTCCGAGCCTGAAACCAGGGAAGCTCTAGGGTCCAGGCAGATGGACTAAGTCAGTTAAAATAAAGCAGAAGGTAAGGCTGTAGCATGCCTTCCACAGTAGACTCAGCAAGCCTTGGTGACTGGGAGGAGCAAGTCTGGACTCTCAGGTTTGGGCAGTGGATCCAGTGAATTAGTGAACTTGTAGATTGTAAGTACCGGAGGGACTACAGGTGTCTAGAGGAAGGATGAGCATCATGACACAGGAAAGCGCCTTTCTTACTGAAAACCTAGAGAACAAAGGGATAGAAGATTAAACTCTGAATAGAAAGAATGCTTTATGAGACTGAGCTCCTTGTCTGTGGCAGTATTCAAGTAGCATCTGAGTGGCAGAGATTTCTGCAGCAAGGGAGCAGCAATCCTACAAGAATATCTAAGATCTCATGATTGCATTACATTTCTCTTCCTCCTACCCACCCTATACCCCACCTTATCCCCTCTAGACAGTTACACTCAACTATACATGTCATCAAGTTAGTAAAAGAAATTGGTTCAATTTGTTGTTCAGTTGCTCAGTCATCTCTGACTGTGACCCCATGAACTGCAGCAAGCCAGGCTTCCCTGTCCTTCACCGTCTCCCAGAGCTTGCTCAAATTCATGTCCATTGTGTCAGTGATGCTATCCAACCATCTCAACCTCTGTCACCCTCTTCTCCTCCTGCCTTCGATCTTTTCCAGCATCAGGGTCTTTTCTAATGAGTCAGCTCTTCACATCAGGTGGCCAAAATATTGGAGCTTCAGCTTCAGCATCAGTTCTTCCAATGAATATTCAGGTCTGATTTCCTTTAGGATGGACTGGTTGGATCTCCTTGCAGTCCAAGGGACTCTCAAGAGTCTTCTCCAACACCACAGTTCAAAAACATCAGTTCTTTAGCACTCAGCTTTCTTTATGGTCCAGCTGTCATATCCATACTACTGGAAAAACCATAGCTTTGACTAGACAGACCTTTGTCTACAAAGGAAATCTCTACTTTTTAATTTGCTGTCTAGGTTGTCATAGCTTTTCTTCCAAGGAGCAAGCATCTTTTACTTTCATGGCTGCAGTCACCATCTGCAGTGATTTTGGAGCCCAAGAAAATAAAATCTATTTCCATTGTTTCTCCATCTATTTGCTTTGAAGTGATGGGACTGGATGCCATGATTTTTGTTTTTTGAATGTTGAGTTTTAAGCCAGCTTTTTCACTCTCTTTTACCTTCATCAAGAGGCTCTTTGGTTCCTCTTTGCTTTCTGCCATTAAAGTGGTGTCATCTGCATATCTGAGGCTACTGATATTTCTCCTGTCAATCTTGATTCCAGCTTATGCTTCATCCAGCCCTGCATTTCACATGACGTATTCTGCATATAAGTTAAATAAGCAGGGTGACAATATACAGCTTTGATGTACTCATTTCCCAATTTTTAACCAGTCCAATTTTGAATGTCCATTCCACATCCGGTTCTAACTGTTGCTTCTTGACTTGCATACAGGTTTCACAGCAGGCAGGTAAGGTGATCTGGTATTCCCATCTCTTTAAGAATTTTCCAGTTTGTTGTAATCCACACAGTCAAAGTTAGTAATAGAAATTGGTTGAGTGATGCAGGGGAAATGCTTCCAAAGTATGCAAAAGTCCACTAACATGCAAGGATGTATCCTCTCAAATAAAAATCCCATTAATTGTCCATAGTCCAAAGGGAGGTGCAGAGGCTGTCTTCTTTCCCCCAGTTATAACCATCTGAGCATTCTTTCGCCCTCACTGGGGGATAAGGCTCTTGCAGGTCAGCAGCATCTGCCTTGATTCAAAGTAGTACCCTTTGTGATCCATGAACAGTGAAGCTCAGGACACAAAGAGGATGGTGGGATTCCTGCTAACTGCCTATCCAGTAGCATTCCCATCCCACCTTACAGCCTCCTTCTTAAAGCAAGCCCAACTTTGTTCCATTATCAGGCAACCACAGATTGATGGAAGACTGGCCCCAGCCCTAGGAAATGGATCTTGATTTCAGTTCATGCCAACAAGGGAACTCCACTCCCCTTGCTAGTAATGGCGTGTAATACCATTCTGACCAATGCCACCTGAGGGGAAAGCCTGCCCTTCGGTGACGCTTTCTTTCTGTCTCCAAAACTGGCATATGGGTGTCTGCATGTGACACCACCTTGGGGCCATCTGAGGCCCTGAGGAGAGTCCAACCCAACAGGGTAAGCCAAGACACAAAGGATGGTAGGGTGGGAGGAGAGAAAAGATCTGGAGACACGCTGGAGCCACAGAATCAACTAATCCTGGAATGCCTACAGCTAGACTTCTTATTCATGAAAGGGACATGATATTTTTCTTCTTATTAAAACCACTTCTAGTTGAGTTTTCTATTACTTGCTACTGAAAGCATTCCAAATGATAGGCACACCAGATAGCTTTTACCTCCAGGGCCTTTGCATGTGCTCTTCTTCTTCCTCCTGGGCCCTCTTTCCTCCATGACCGTCCTCCACTTGGATGCTCATTCATCCTTCATGTTTCAGTAGAGACATCCTGGCTCCCGGAAGCCATCCTTGGCCTCCCTCATCAGCCTCCCCTGCATCCTACACTTCCTTCTCACAGCACTTGCCTCTCTGTTCCAGCCTATCCTTCCCTAGGCTGCAAGTTCCCTGAGGACTGGGACCATGCTCATATTGTTCCCTGCTGTATCCCAGGTCTAGCACGTAATAGGCACCCAAACAATTTATTCAACAGATATTAAGAATAGTTAACCATTCTTAAGCACATGAACCAAGTTCTAAACACCTTGATGCTCACAACCACCAGTGAAATAGGCACTTTGTTATGGCCATTTTACAGGTGAGAGGACAGGCACAGAGAGGCTGATTCACTTGCCCCGGGTCACACAGCTAAAGAGTGTTAAACAAGAATTTTAACACAGGTAGTTTCTTTCCACTACACACTGAACACCTACTATTTGCAAGACTAAACAAGAATTTTAACACAGGTAATTTCTTTCCACTACACACTGAACACCTACTATTTGCAAGGTGCTGGGAATACAGTGTGACCAAGACTAAGTTCCTGCCTTTGCAGAGCTTACATTTTAATGGGAGGAGACAGATAATAAATAAGCAACAAACGCATATAACTTTAAAATAACAATCTTTATATTTACATCTCATTTCCCCATTAATCACTGGTATGACCTTGAGCCATTACCAACCCCCTCTGAACCTCAACTCATAATCATATGTAGAACTGGACTGATGTGGGAGCAAAATAAGAATACTTGTAAAATGGCTTTTTATACCATCTGCCACATGCTGCTGCTGCTAAGTCACTTCAGTCGTGTCCGACTCTGTGCGACCCCATAGACGGCAGCCCACCAGGTTCCCCCATCCCTGGGATTCTCCAGGCAAGAACACTGGAGTGGGTTGCCATTTCCTTCTCCACATAATAGGGACTTAATAAATGTTAATGGTTGAATCTGGATCCCAACAAAGTATGAGCCCCATGAAGAGAAGCAAAAGGAGTTTTGGAACTGGAGAACTGGTTGAAGGAGTCCACAGAGAATCTGACTGCTCAGTTAGGAAAGGGTAATTTATCTTCTTGGTCTAGAAGGATTCCAGAACCAAGCCAGCTCCCAACTCCCTTTTCCCCAAGTTATTATCTACATCTGCTGGAGACAAAATAGGGATTGATCAGATTGGGGACCAAGATATCAATTTCTGGTGCTAAATCACCACTTATGACATACGAGAGGCTGCCAGTATGTTAGCATTAATAAAACCTTATCTGGCCTGTTAGGATCTCAATAATTGTCCCAGAGGCCAGCAAGGAGACCATCATCAATAGAATAGACCTGGGGGTGGACAGTGATGGAAAAATGAACCCTAGTTCCTAATTATTGATGGATCTGGTCTTCTTCCTTAACTGCATTGAATTATTAATACATATTTATTAAGAACCTATTTATTCATTATTTCAGAATGGATAAATGCTAATATATTTAACTGATGCTATTTTGAAAACTGTCATCTCTCTCAGCCCATCTTTTTGACTGCCCCAAGGCAAGGAAAAACCAGACATTTACATAGAGCAGAGGAGAGCTAGGTGCTTCTCAGGTGGTGATAGTGGTAAAGAACCCCACTGCCAACGTAGGAAACATTAGAGATGCGGGATCAAACCCTGAGTCAGGAAGATCCCTTGGAGGAGGGCACAGCAACCCACTACAATATTCTTGCCTGGAGAATCACATGGACAGAAGAGAAGAGTCAGACACGACTAAAGCAATTCAGCACACTCAGGCACAGAGGAGAGCTGTCTGGAGTAACAGCAAGTTTGGCCTTGGAGTACAGAATGAAGCAGGGCAAAGACTAACAGAGTTTTGCCAAGAGAACGCACTGGTCATAGCAAATACCCTCTTCCAACAACACAAGAGAAGACTCTACATATGGACATCACCAGATGGTCAACACCTAAATCAGACTGATTATATTCTTTGCAGCCAAATATGGAGAAGCTCTATACAGTCAGCAAAAACAAAACCGGGAGGTGACTGTGGCTCAGATGGTGAACTCCTTAATGCCAAATTCAGACTGAAATTGAAGAAAGTAGGGGAAACCATTAGACCATTCAGGTATGACCTAAATCAGATCCCTTACAATTATACAGTGAAAGTGAGAAACAGATTCAAGGGATTAGATCTGATAGACAGAGTACCTGAAGAACTATGGACGGAGGTTCATGACATTATACAGGAGGCAGGGATCAAG
The DNA here is from genome assembly GCA_935064755.1 of Tragelaphus eurycerus. Lineage (NCBI taxonomy): Eukaryota > Metazoa > Chordata > Mammalia > Artiodactyla > Bovidae > Tragelaphus > Tragelaphus eurycerus. The sequence continues at coordinate 35,401,298 of CAKXYN010000008.1, read as the reverse complement.
ACCATCCCCAAGAAAAAGAAATGCAGAAAGGCACAATGGTTGTCTGAGGAAGCCTTACAAATAGCTGAGAAAAGAATAGAAGCAAAAGGCAAAGGAGAAAAGGAAAAATATATCCATCTGAATGCAGAGTTCCAAAAAATAGCAAAGAGAGATAAGAAAGCCTTCCTCAGTGATCAATGCAAAGAAATAGAGGAAAACAATAGAATGGGAAAGACTAGAGATCTCTTCAAGAAAATTAGAGATGCCAAGGGAACATTTCATGCAAAGATGGGCTTGATAAAGGACAGAAATGGTCTGGACCTAACAGAAGCAGAAGATATTAAGAAGAGGTGGCAAGAATACACAGAAGAACTGTACAAAAAGGATCTTCATGACCAAGATAATCACGATGGTGTGCAACTGAGTACACACAATTAATGACTGTGATTTATTTATTTATTTAGGATTTATGTATTTATTTCAGATGATTTATTTAGGCTTTGTTATTAAACTCAGTGATATAAGAAGCATCTTTGTGAAGTTGCTAGATCATTGTGTACATGTTTTTGGTGCTGTTTGTTTTGATTTACTGTGAAAAATGCCCTCTAAACTACTGTTCTACCTGTAATATCCAATAAAAGTACCCACCTCATGAGAAGAGTTGATTCATTGGAGAAGACTCTGATGCTGGGAGGGATTGGGGGCAGGAGGAGAAGGGGACGACAGAGGATGAGATGGCTGGATGGCATCACTGACTCGATGGATGTGAGTCTGAGTGAACTCCGGGAGTTGGTGTTGGACAGGGAGGCCTGGCGTGCTGTGATTCATGGGGTCGCAAAGAGTCAGACACGACTGAGCGACTGATCTGATCTGATCATATTTTTTTAAAAAGTGAGGCTGCTACTCAGAAAATTCCATGCTTTGCTTTGTTGTGAGTGGTTCATGTTCCTTAAAAATAGAAGAAGTTTTATGTTTAAAAGAGTGCCCCTCTCCTGCAACTCACTCACCTTTAAAATCCATACACTTAACTCAATGATTTCTCATGGCTTAACACATTTGCAGAACTCTGCTTTTGGATATAATGTTAAGTCAGATTGATCCACCCAAGAAAACCAAATTTATTACTTTATAGTCAGAGGAGTTGGTTGGTTCTCCTAAAACATATTAGCCGGTTTTTATAGTGGAGTTACCTAGGCTTGGCTCTAAATGACATCTGGCTGTTTCCAAAAATAAAATTCATCCTTGTTAAGAAAAATACTTGGACCACTGATAATGTTCAAAGCAATGCACCACAACATATTTTTAAGCAGCCTAAATGACAATCTAAAGCTTATTGCTTCAATTCAGTGAATAAACATGTATATGTCAATGTGTGTGTGTGTGTGTGTACATCCATGTAGGCAGATGCATAAACAATTACCAGGAAGATATACATTAGTTTTGACTGGGGTCTTCTTAGGGTGCTAAGATTATGGATGAGCTACTTTTTAAATTGTGTTTTCCTGCACTTTCCAAACTTTCTGCAACAAATCTATATCACTTTTATAATCAAGGGGGAAAAGCACAATAAATATTTCATAAATATAGTTTTAATGTGCCACCGACCCTGAAGGCAACTTCAGATCAGAAGTTATAACAATGCTTGGCTCAGGAAAGCGTCAATGGATTAAACGCCTTGCCTTCCGTGCTACAACTTTTGAAGGGCACAACCCTCATTTAGATGTACAACTTCTATTATGTCTGCTGTTGTTTCTTTAAGTTACTCTCCATTAACTTAGGGCCACACTGTATAATGTCATTCCATCTGTGCTAGTGGCAGCTAAGCACAGTAATTCAGACCTTACAATACGTGCAGTCACTAACCCCCATGGACAGGCCCACGACAGGCCTGAATTGTGCCCAACGTCATTCTGCTACATGGGGTCATGGTCCAGAGCAAGGCCCCAGTGAATTTCCTTTGAAAGCCTCTGCACCCCACTCAAGAAACGTTTCTAAAGGAGAAGAAGAAAAGGCATGACCCCATCTGAAATGTAATCTCCAATGTTCTGTAACACAAGATATCCAAGGGTATTGGCAAGAAGCAACAGAAACAGGAACAGTGGCTGTAAGGGCAAGGTGGTCCCAGGTGTTTCAAAGATTGTAAGCAAATGGAAACTTCTGCCTCTTGTCAGGGAACCACAGCTCGGAGATTCAAAATGCTCTATGATGTCACCCTTGATTCCAACCACCAAATGGGATGACAGAGGAAAGGCAGCGAGGCAGGGCCTGACTTGACCACACTGGCAAGAGAGAGGTAAGGTTCTTGCAATAAACAAATTGGAGCACTTGGATGCCTGAGATGAGCTCTTCAAATTTCCAGCAAATCACCTTTTCTTACAGGAATCAAAATTTCTCTCTCGTTACCTCGCATTTACTCAATTCATTAAATCATCTCCTCCAATCATTCTAATGTGGAATCACCAGGAACACTCAGTAATAACAAGAAAAAGTCTTAAATACACCTGAGGAAAAAAGGGGAATGGAGCAAAGAAAAGGAGCATACCCCAGAGTTGTAGAATGCCTTACATGTTTTTGGCAAGTTTGAACTTAGGGGTATCTCTGTCCCATCTGACGTGACCTTAAAACAGCTCAGATCAACTGTGGAGTCAGTGAGGAAGCAGAGGAGGAAGAAGAGGAATGATTGGCATATTGTCAACTCAATTGTCTTTTTCATCAATAAAAACTTCACAGGAACTTCCTGGTCGCCCAGTGGTTATGAATCCACCTCGCAATGTCAGGGACAAGAAGATCCTGCATGCCACAACGAAGGCCCAAGGCAGTCATAAATAAGGAAATGAATATTCATTAAAAATTCACAAAAGCCTGAGATTCCACAGAAAACTATACGGGCAGAGAGAACTGACTAGGAAGAAGGGATATAGGAACCACCTGGTCTATCACATCTCACACTTTAGCTGATTAGGTAAGCCCTAAAATGGGATATGCAGTCATACTGCATGTAAACTACACCTCAATAACCTGACTTTCAAAAAAAAAAAAGGAGACACAGATGTAGAGAAAAATTGCATTATAAAATTTCCCCTTCTCCCCAAGTAAGTAACTCCTGGTGAAGAAGGGGAAGGTACCCACTCTGGGCGGCTTGCATAGATGAGGAGTGTCACAGGGGACTCTATGGGCGCTCCCTTTCCAGCTGACCTGGGCAGCAAGACAATGTGATGGAGCCTTGAAGTCACTAAATGTCTTCCATGGTAATAAAAGCCTTCCTACTGTGAAACAGTAGGAAGTGAAACTGTTCCATACCTCTCAAAAACAGACTCCTGAAAGGTACAACTGTGCATCCATAATGATGTGAGAGAGAAATACTTTCCTTGCCAAGGAGCTAATCAGTCAATCAACATCTAACCTTTTAGAAAGAATTCATCCACACTTCAATGGGCTCCCTGTCTGTCTAAAAACCACGAAAGCATCCTGGGATTTGCCTGGTAATAGTTCAGCAGATGGCAGAACTTTAAATATGGGAAAAAATCAACCAACCAACCAACAGTTTTTGAGCATATGTTCTTCTGAGACACAGTACTAGACCCTGGAGGAGACTAAGTGTAAAAGGGGAATTCTGCCTTTGGTAATTTCTGATCATCACTGGGGAGCTGCCCTACTCATTAAAAGCAGAATACTTCAAAAACTGTTTGAAACATTACAATCATCACTTTCACAGAAATTAATTCAATCCTTCCTGTATACCTAAGAAGTTTGTGTTAATCACCCTGTCTTATAATTAGGTAATGTAAAACAACAGCACCAGAAGTGTCTTGGGATATGATGAGTGACAAATGCCACGTGCCTGACTTTACAAAGAATATGAGACCAATTTCACGAATGTAAAATATCTGAGTAGAAAAGAGAAATAATAGCATTTAAGCCAGGTGTTGTAGTGTGAGCAAAGGTGTGACTGCATAGTCACTGCCAGAAAGTCAATTGCTGTTTAGCCGTTAGGTTGCGTCCGATTTTGGGGATCCTATAGACTGTAGCTTCGGACACGACTGAGCGGCTTCACTTTCACTTTTCACTTTCATGCACTGGAGAAGGAAATGGCAACCCACTCCAGTGTTGTTGCCTGGAGAATCCCAGGGATGGGGGAGCCTGGTGGGCTGCCGTCTGTGGGGTCGCACAGAGTTGGACACGACTGAAGTGACTTAGCAGCAGCAGACTGTAGCTTGGCAGGTCCCTCTATCCATGGAATTTTCCAGGCAAGAATACCAGATTGGGTTGCCATTTCCTTCTCCAGGGGATCTTCCTGACCCAGGGGTTCAACCCATGTCTCTTGCACTGGCAGGCAGATTCTTTACTGCTGAATCACCAGGAAAGCCCAGAGAGTCAATTACTGAGCTCCAAAAGACTTGGCCCTGAACAGAACACAAGGTTCTAAGAATTTTAATTCCATACAATGACCCAGCGTGAACACCTGTTCCATGTAAGTAAAAGAAGGGCTCTAGATATGAGTTCTTTGGTAAAAACAAACAAACAAAAAAAATTCTCCAGCTTTATAATGAAATATATGACAGTCCCATACAAGAGAGTATAGAAAAAGGATGATCCAAAAGAATCGCACAAAGATGAGTGATGTCTTAGTCTGTTCAGGCTGCTATAACAGAATACCATAAGCCTGGGTGGCATACACAACATTGATTTCTCACCATCCTCGAGTCTGGGAAGTCCAAGATGAAGGTGCTGGCAGATCCAGTGTCTGGTGACAGCCCACTTTGTGGTTTGCAGGTCTTCTCATTGTGTTCTCACGTGGCTGAGAATGAGAAAGCTTTAATTTTTGTTTTTAATAAGGCCACTAATCCCATCCATATGGGCTCTATCCTCAGGATCTAATCACTTCCCAAAAGCCCTACCTGCTGCTACTGTCACAATGGGGTGAGGGGTAGGACTTCAACATACAACTTTGGGAAGGATACAAATATCCAGCCCACGGCAAGTTACGCTGTGATGTTTAGAGAGAGATGTCTAGCAGTCATGGTCCTAAGTCATTGCTAACATCCAGAGCCACTGACTAGTCTGATCATTGTTACCTGCCCCTTCCTTCTTCCATCTGCTTTATAAAAAAGAAACTCTAAGCTTTCATGGGTATTGTCTGCTTATCATTCAGATAGTTCTCCAAAATCTCACATGCAAAACATTACATTGTGAAATGATGTCATTATCAAAATCTAGAATATTCTTGGGCTCCTAGAAGTAGAATGTTTACCCTCCCCTGACTCTTTTCAAACAGGTGGGTAGACCCAGGTGGCAAGCAAAGAAAAAAATGGCTTAAAATAAATTGCAATATTTTACTGTAACATATCATTTGCTGAAGTCAAGCTTTGTCCAAACTACATTACCCCCAATGTTAAGAGAGTGTCCCTGTCTGATGCTAAATTCTAAGCCAGCTGCTTCAGAGCTCTGTGCTGTTTCCTTCTCCATGGTCTGACCTTAACGGCCAGACATTTATCAGTGTTCTTGCTGTAACCAAACAGCACTGATTCCATATTACATGCTGCTTAGGCTGCACCACAGAGGCAGCCGGAAAACGCCTTAGCAGCACGGCTTTTTGCATTTCCACGGAGAAGTCATGCCTGAAGCAGTCATCTTATCCAGATGTATCTTCCCCCCTCCAGATTGGGTCTTATCACCAGCTCAGTCACCCTCTTATCCTACTCCTGAGAAGTGGAGATTGGGGGCCAGAAAATATGACTGAGCAGGACCCTGGAAGACTCACGCACAAACACATCTTTATTCTGCAGTTAAAATTCCTGAGAGGTTCCAACCTGAGAGATCCCATTATTGGAAACTTCAAAGAAATAAAACGAACATCATAGTTCCTTATGTAGAACAATATTCTAAAGTTCAAAACGTTATTCCATCTGGAAGACAAGATAGGGCCTGTGTGTATCATCGTGTGCATGAATGTGCGTATGTGTGTGAATGGTCTTAACAGACTGGCAGCAGTGTGATGGATGACCTCTAACCTCCTATGATCCTGTCTACCTTAATATAAGCTTCTTCCTTCAGGTGAGATGCTGCTGAACTACAGGTAATGCACGCACATAACTCCAAGTAACTCAATGGCTCAATAGCCTTCATTTCAGAAATTACTAGTGAGCTTGCCGAGAGCAAAAGGAGCCCCACTACCTTCTGAACCAGGTGACCACAAGGCACGTTTTACATCATCTGTATGAGAGTTCTCAAATTTCGGAAAGTTTGAGATTTACAGAAAGGAACACTGGTCTCGAAGTGAAGATTCTCATCTCCAAGAAAATGAGTTCTAGTGAGTTCTAGTGACCTATCTGTATGGAAGGAATGGTGAGGATTAAATGCTTCATATTTATTGAGCCCCTGCAGTGATCTATGTCCTTTTCAAAACATAGCAGAGGAGGCATAACTTCTCTTTCAATCAGGTTAATGAGGAATTGATTTTTGAAGCTTTTTAAAAACACAAAGTGCGATACCAGCGTTAAACACCAATCAGATGGGGAGTGGTGCTCACCTAGCCGACTGCCTAATGTGGAAGGGAAAGTGTGGGTGATCAATAGCGGATCTATAACTCGTTCCCAGGGCGCAATAGAGTGCTTTCCCCAACAGCAGCATGAGCAAAGACTCATAGTCTCCTTGCTCAAAACCGTGTTAGTAATCAAAAGAGGACTCAGTCTCCCTATAAGTTAATGGGTGCTCTTTACGATAAGGAGACGGGGCAGAGACAAAAATCTAGAAGGGATACAGAGGCCAAGAACAAGCAAAAGGCCCTGGCACAGCCTTTTGCAAAATGTATGTCATGGTTTCTCAAGACAACTGGGCCACCTGGTGTTAGAAAGTTAACAGTTAAAGCTCCTTTCTCTCTGTCTTCCATGGACCACAAATCACACACATGACCTTAGCACAGTGTTAGCCAACATCCTCTATGGCGAGGGGGCATTCAGCATTAACCTTTGTGACTCCCAACATTCCCAGGTCTGCCTGGGAACACTGAGGAGCATATCCGGTGTTGGTGAGATTTGGATTGTGCAGACGAACTGGAATCTATCGAGGGCTGGGTGAGACACACGCCCACATCAGCAACAACATCTAAAATAATGTGTGTGCGTTAGTCGCTCAGTCGTGTCCGACTCTTTGTGACCCTATGGACTGTAGCCCACCAGGCTCCTTTGTCCGTGGGATTCTCCTGGCAAGAATACTGGAGAGGGTTGCCATGCCCCTCTCCAAAATATTAATAACTATCATTTATTGAGGACTGAGTATGTGCCAGACCCTGAGTCAGTCAGACTCCTGACCTACAGCATCTGATTTAATCCGCACAGCAACCCCACGGAGTAGGGATTGTTCTTACCACCATCACACAGTTGAGAAACTGAGAGGAGTGAGCTGCCTAACTGATAAGTGTTAGCACCGGAATTCCAGTCTTTAGAGTGTCAGACTCCAAGTCCTGTGCCCTTAATCACCCTGCAATCTGCCTTCCAACAAATAAAGCTACCATCTACTGAACCCTTCAATACCTGCCAATGACGGGCTGGCTGTGCATGTCATCTCATAACACAGGCAGTTACGATGAGTAATTCAGCAACTCTTTCATCTACTGAGGACTAACTTCATACACCATGCCAAAATGTATCCTAAGTGTAAAGGAAACAAATATCACTGTCTTCAAGAAGATCATCATTCTTCCAACTGACCCATAAGTGGATCCTGACATGTTATCAGGATGGGTTTTCCTGCTGGTACAATAATACAGCAAGAACACACTGAAGTATGTAAATAAAGAGAGCCATCTGAATTCATTTAACAAGTCTGAATTATGAAATATTTTAAAGCAAATACAATCTTTTTCACTTTTAAGATTCACTTTTTCACTTCTTTTATATTTTAAGAGAAAATAAAGCTAGACCTAAGGTAACAATGTATTGCCAAGTGAAAATCCTGAGTAGTCAAGAATATTTTCATTCATTATTGCTTTTATTTTCTGCAAATTAAAGTGCTTCTACAGTGCCTGCAGACAGTTTATTCCCTTAAGAAGATGAAAGAGTCCCTCTGAAATCCAGCTTCTGCCTGAGTTATGACAAATCCCAAATTAGTGGTCCCTCAGTAGGCTCTATATTAATGACTGTACGTTTTATCTTATATTGACTATTTTCAGTAGCTCTTTGCCAAGGAATGCAAATGGTGTTAGTCCATCATCTCATTTACTTTTATATAACAAAGTAGGCTAACCTGTGGCCCACAGATGAAGTTATATTTCCCAAGTCACACACTGAACTGAAAATAGACTCACACTCTGCCCCATTCGTCAGAACTTCTGGTCCAGCTCATGCTTGCTCTCCACATTCCTCCTTCCACTGGGTAAATCTTGCTTCTCCTCCATTCTTGACAAACAAAGTCAGGAACTCCTTAGTTTAATTGCTCGTGTCTTTGTGTATAAATTAGTGGTTAATAATGTTATGAATAATTACATATTATTCATAACAATGTCATTATTTTTCTAAAGGTCAAAGAAGAACTTTAGTCCCTAGCCTGAAAGGAAGAAAATGGGGAATGAAAGAAGGAGCTGTTTGCTTATTCATCTGTTTTAAGCTTAGAAGAAACCAAGAATGAGACCATGACACACGCCAGAGCTTCGCGTTGTCCCCCCATTCTACACTCGACTTCCTCCTTACTGCAAAAACCTCAGTTTTGCTCAGAGCTACAACTTACCCAGCAGAAAACATTAACCTTCCCAGACTCCTTCATAGCTAGTAGTCAGGTGACCCAGTTCTGGTCAATGAGGCATATGCAGAAGTCCTTGGGGATTTCTGGGAAGCGTGTCATCTTCCTGATACCAGTACTTGCTCTTCTTTTCTCTTTCTGTCAGGAATGTGACCACAACTCCTGAAGATACAACAACCATCTTTCAATCATGAGGCTAAAGTCACATGCTGTGAAGGATAAGGAAAGGAAACAAGAAGTCATGGTGTTCAGTGCAAGAGCATCTATGCTGGCCATGGATATCCTGTCCCATCTAGGACCTGCCCTGGTGTGAAAAAATCTTGTATTTAACCCACTGGAATCAGGATTTCCATCTTCTTCCACTAAAGAGATTTTTTAAAGATCCAGTTAATTTGGGGGACACCCTAATAAAAGGTAACCAAGACTTAGGGCATTTGGAGTTGAATGGACCTGTTGTTGTTGAGCTCCTCAGTCATGTCTGACTCTTTGCAACCCCACAGTCTGCAGCATGCCAGACTTCCCTGTCCTTCACTATCTCTTGGAGTTTGCTCAAACTCATGTCCGTCGAGTCCCTGATGCCATCCAACCATCTCGTGCTCTGTCGTCCCCTTCTCCTCCCGCCTTCAATCTTTCCCAGCACCAGGGTCTTTTCCAATGAATCAGCTCTTCACATCAGGTGGCCAAAGTATTGGAGCTTCAGCATCAGTCCTTCCAATGAGTATTCAGGGTTGATTTCCTTTAGCATGGACTTGTTTGAGCTCCTTGCTGTCCAAGGGACTGTCAAGAATCTTCTCCAGCACCACAGCTCGAAAGTATCTTTAAAAAAGGTTTCAGTTGGAATGGACCTGTAGAGATCAACTAATTGAAACCATTTTAAACCAATAAGGAGACCAAAGAGCAGACGAGAGATGTGCCTCGGGTCACAAAGCTGGTGCTTCAGTTCTCAGCCCAGTGCTTTCTGTGGCCTGCCTTGAAAGAGAAGAAGATTAGAATGAGCTAGAGAGAGAAATATTTCTCAGATAGCCAGATAAAAGTGGCTCTGTGAGAGAATAAGCTGGATCCATATCTGGATGGAGATATATTCAAAAACTGTTGACATAGTCCTTTGAAGAGAAGCAGGCACTTTAAAAAAAGAGACAGAAGCAAAAAATGAAGCTCACAGGCTTCTATACTCAGAAGTTGGAAACAACCGTTTATTAAGTTATTTTAGCAGTCTCCCCAGAGTAAGCTGGAAATAGCAGTGTTGGTCTTATTCTTTAAAAGAAAGTAGAAAACTGCCCTCTTCTAATTAGAGAAAAATCATTCAAAAGGCGGCTCATTGTGCAGTCCCACACTGTCTCTGTACAGAGTTTCTCTAGCTATTTCGAGCCTGGACCCTGGAGCCAGATTGCCTGCATTCAAATTCCATCTCTACCACTTGCCAGATGTGTGAACTTAGGTAAGTAACCTCTCTGGATTTCTGTCTTTCCATCTATAAAATATGTATAATAATAATACTTACTGAAGGTTGAGGGCTTAGTTGGTAAAGAATCTTGCTGCAATGCAGGAGACCCCAGTTCGATTCCTGGGTCGGTTGAAAAGATCTGCTGGAGAAGGGATAGACTACCCACTCCAGTATTCTTGGGCTTCCCTTGTGGCTCAGCTGGTAAAGAATCTGCCTGCAATGCGGGAGACCTGGGTTCGATCCCTGGGTTGGGAAGATCCCCTGGAGAAGGGAAAGACTACCCACCAGTATTCTAGCCTGCGGTATATACACATATACATAACACATGCATATACACATATGTATGCTACCATTACTGTGATAGCTATGGTCACATGTAATAGAAGCCTGGGGGTTCAAAGAAAAAGAAAGTTCATGTCCCCGGGGATGTTTTGGCAAACTGATAACAAAAACACTTACATGAATGACCTCCTAGTTTAAGGAACCCACCAAACATTTATTGAATGAATGACTAAATGTCATCAGTCAAAGAAAGTCCCAAAGAATCTTATAAATCTCAAAAAAAAAAAAAAAGATATCTAAGGGTAATGTAGAAGCCAAAATTTTGTGTTTTTCTTTTTTACTAAATTTATTTATTAATGAAGGATAATTGTTTTACAGAATTTTGCTGTTTTCTGTCAAACCTCAACATGAATCAGCCATAGATTTATACATGTCCCCTCCCTCCTGACCCTCCCTCCCCTCTCCTTCCCCATCCCACACCTCTAGGTTGATACAGAGCCCCTCTTTGTGTTTCCTGAGCCATACAGCAAATTCCCATGGGCTATCTAATTTACACACGGTAATGTAAGTTAGAAACCAAAATTTTAGAATTTGGAAACATGGCTAGAATTCATTTAGCCATAAATTATAAAGAATGAATAGCAAGAAAATGTGTGATTGTACTTTTGGCTTATATTTCTAATTTGCTAGAAAAATATGGTGTTTACCTTTATCAATTTTCATAATAAAATTATGTATTTTCTTTTAAAAGAGAATGGCTCTAAATCTGTATGACAGCCTTAGTAACCACCGTAAGAAAGTCAGGCCACGTACAGCACTTGGTGCTCAGAACACTTAGCTGTGGGGTCGACTTCCACTTGCTGGACACTCCGCACCACCTTTCTGCCCACAAGGACAATGAGAGCAGAGAAGTAGGAACTAGGACCCTGAACTATGGATACTGCTGTGTGACCTTGGGCAGGCCACATAGCTTCTGTGGGTCTGTTTTCTATCAATAAAAATGAGAGTCTTGGACTAGCTCATTACCAAGTTGTCATTAAGTCCAGTAATTCTCAGAAATCTTCTATAGGGATAAAACTAAAAGTTAGGAGATATAAATTGTGGCAAATGTCACAGATATCAAGCCAAAGAAAATCAATAAGAATATCTCCAAGGCAAGCTTAGATGGTTTTGCCACTTTCAATGCACCTGCTGAGTTTTCCAAATTTGCTGGCATATTGAGTGCAGCACTTTCACAGCATCATCTTTCAGGATTTGGAATAGCTCCACTGGAATTCCATCACCTCCACTAGCTTTGTTCGTAGTGATGCTTTCTAAGGCCCACTTGACTTCACATTCCAGGATGTCTGGCTCTAGGTCAGTGATCACACCATCATGATTATCTGGGTCATGAAGCTCTTTTTTGTAGAGTTCTTCTGTGTATTCTTGCCACCTCTTCTTAATATCTTCTGCTTCTGTTAGGTCCATACCATTTCTGTCCTTTATCGAGCCCATCTTTGCATGAAATGTTCCTTTGGTATCTCTGATTTTCTTGAAGAGATCCCTAGTCTTTCCCATTCTGTTGTTTTCCTCTATTTCTTTGCATTGATCGCTAAAGAAGGCTTTCTTATCTCTTCTTGCTATTCTTTGGAACTCTGCATTCAGATGTTTATATCTTTCCTTTTCTCCTTTGCTTTTCGCTTCTCTTCTTTTTGCAGCTATTTGCAAGGCCTCCCCAGATAGCCATTTTGCTTTTTTGCATTTCTTTTCCATGGGGATGGTCTTGATCCCTGTCTCCTGTACAATGTCACGAACCTCATTCCATAGTTCATCAGGCACTCTATCAGTTTTCATCCCAATCCCAAAGAAAGGCAATGCCAAAGATTGCTCAAACTACCACACAATTGCACTCATCTCACACGCTAGTAAAGTAATGCTCAAAATTCTCCAAGCCAGGCTTCAGCAATATGTGAACCATGAACTTCCTGATGTTCAAGCTGGATTTAGAAAAGGCAGAGGAACCAGAGATCAAATTGCCAACATCCGCTGGATCGTGGAAAAAGCAAGAGAGTTCCAGAAAAACATCTATTTCTGCATTATTGACTATGCCAAAGCCTTTGACTGTGTAGTTGACAATAAACTGTGGAAAATTCTGAAAGAGCTCGAAATACCAGACCACCTGATCTGCGTCTTGAGAAATTTGTATGCAGGTTAGGAAGCAACAGTTAGAACTGGACATGGTACAACAGACTGGTTCCAAATAGGAAAAGGAGTACGTCAAGGCTGTATATTGTCACCATGTTTATTTAACTTATATGCAGAGTACACCATGAGAAATGCTGGACTGGAAGAAACACAAGCTGGAATCAAGATTGCTGGGAGAAATATCAATAACCTCAGATATGCAGATGATACCACCCTTATGGCAGAAAGTGAAGAGGAACTCAAAAGCCTCTTGATGAAAGTGAAAGTGGAGAGTGAAAAGGTTGGCTTAAAGCTCAACATTCAGAAAACGAAGATCATGGCATCTGGTCCCATCACTACATGGGAAATAGATGGGGAAACAGTGGAAACAGTGTCAGACTTTATTTTTCTGGGCTCCAAAATCACTGCAGATGGTGACTGCAGCCATGAAATTAAAAGACGCTTACTCCTTGGAAGGAAAGTTATGACCAACCTAGATAGCATATTCAAAAGCAGAGACATCACTTTGCCAACAAAGGTTCGCCTAGTCAAGGCTATGGTCTTTCCTGTGGTCATGTATGGATGTGAGAGCTGGACTGTGAAGAAGGCTGAGCGCCGAAGAATTGATGCTTTTGAACTGTGGTGTTGGAGAAGACTCTTGAGAGTCCCTTGGACTGCAAGGAGATCCAACCGGTCCATTCTGAAGGAGATCAGCCCTGGGATTTCTTTGGAAGGAATGATGCTAAAGCTGAAACTCCAGTATTTTGGCCACCTCATGCGAAGAGTTGACTCATTGGAGAAGACTCTGATGCTGGGAGGGATTGAGGGCAGGAGGAGAAGGGGACGACAGAGGATGAGATGGCTGGATGGCATCACTGACTCGATGGATGCGAGTCTGAGTGACCTCCGAGAGCTGGTGATGGATAGGGAGGCCTGGCGTGCTGCGGTTCATGGGGTCGCAAAGAGTCAGACACGACTGAGCGACTGATCTGATCTGATCTGATCATTATTAATCTGTAGCGTTTCTACTATGATTATCACCTTACTGTTGCATAAGAAGTATCTTTTTGCATTTAAATTATCTAAGCTGTTGCAGTGACCTGTGATGGGGTCACATGGCACAACGTCTCTGAGGCCACACTCCCAAGAAGGAGAAAAGAGGTGGACAAGAGGTGATTAGAAGGACTTTCAAGATGGGAAAAGAAAAATGCACAAAACAGAGAAATCATATCAAATGCCATATCGATTCTGAAGGCAAAGGCAGAATTTTGAGCAAAGGTCAAATTGCTTGCTCTAGGGGACACCTGTTTCCGTTTTGCCTTTCCTAACATCACCCTGACTTTTCCTGCCAGTTTAGCTGAAACTGCTCCCACCCCTAGAAAGAGGACTGAGTCCTGACTGTCCCAAGCTATTCTGTATTGGCCCCTCTGTCCTGGCCACAGTGATTGGTTGAGGAAAAGGCACATATTATGGAATAAATGTGACCCGCCACCCAAAATTGAAATGTTGAAATCTAATCCCAATTCAATTTGGAGGTAGGGCCTCTTGCAGTTCAATGGGTCATGAGAAGGGAGTCCTCATGAACAGGATTCAGTTCAATTCAGTTCAGTCGCTTAGTCTTGTCCGACTCTTTGCGACCCCATGAATCGCAGCACGCCAGGCCTCCCGGTCCATCACCAACTCCTGGAGGTCACTCAGACTCACGTCCATCAAGTAAGTGATGCCATCCAGCCATCTCATCTTCTGTCGGCCCCTTCTCCTCCTGCCCCCAATCCCTCCCGGCATCAGAGTCTTTTCCAATGAGTCAACTCTTTGCATGAGGTGGCCAAAATACTGCAGTTTCAGCTTTAGCATCATTCCTTCCAAAGAAATCCCAGGATTGATCTCCTTCAGAATGGACTGGTTGGATCTCCTTGCAGTCCAAGGGACTCTCAAGAGTCTTCTCCAAAACCAGAGTTCAAAAGCATCAATTCTTCGGCACTCAGCCTTCTTCACAGTCCAGCTCTCACATCCATACATGACCACAGGAAAAACCATAGCCTTGACTAGATGGACCTTTGTTGGCAAAGTAATGTCTCTGCTTTTGAATATGCTATCTAGGTTGGTCATAACTTTCCTTCCAAGGAGTAAGCGTCTTTTAATTTCATGGCTGCAGTCACCATCTACAGTGATTTTGGAGCCCAAAAAAATGAAGTCTGGCACTGTTTCCACTATTTCCTCATCTATTTCCCATGAAGTCATGGGACTGGATGCCATGATCTTCATTTTCTGAATGTTGAGCTTTAAGCCAACTTTTTCACTCTCCTCTTTCACCTTCATCAAGAGGCTTTTTAGTTCCTCTTCACTTTCTGCCATAAGGGTGGTGTCATCTGCATATTTGAGGTGATAGATATTTCTCCCAGCAATCTTGATTCCAGCTTGTGTTTCTTCCGGCCCAGCGTTTCTCATGATGTACTCTGCATATAAGTTAAATAAGCAGGGTGACAATATACAGCCTTAACGTCCTCCTTTTCCTATTTGGAACCACTCTGTTGTACCATGTCCAGTTCTAACTGTTGCTTCCTAACCTGCATACAAATTTCTCAAGACGCAGATCAGGTGGTCTGGTATTTCGAGCTCTTTCAGAATTTTCCACAGTTTATTGTCAACTACACAGTCAAAGGCTTTGGCATAGTCAATAAAGCAGAAATAGATGTTTTTCTGGAACTCTCTTGCTTTTTCCATGATCCAGCGGATGTTGGCAATTTGATCTCTGGTTTCTCTTCCTTTTCTAAAACCAGCTTGAACATCTGGAAGTTCACGGTTCACATATTGCTGAAGCCTGGCTTGGAGAATTTTGAGCATTACTTTACTAGCGTGTGAGATGAGTGCAATTGTGTGGTAGTTTGAGCATTCTTTGGCATTGCCTTTCTTTGGGATTGGAATGAAAACTGACCTTTTCCAGTCCTGTAGCCACTGCTGAGTTTTCCAAATTTGCTGGCATATTGAGTGCAGCACTTTCACAGCATCATCTTTCAGGATTTGGAATAGCTCCACTGGAATTCCATCACCTCCACTAGCTTTGTTTGTAGTGATGCTTTCTAAGGCCCACTTGACTTCACATTCCAGGATGTCTGGCTCTAGGTCAGTGATCACACCATCATGATTATCTGGGTCATGAAGATCTTTTTTGTACAGTTCTTCTGTGTAATGCCATCTCTTCTTAATATCTTCTGCTTCTGTTAGGTCCAGACCATTTGTGTCCTTTATCGAGCCCATCTTTGCATGAAATGTTCCCTTGGTATCTCTAATTTTCTTGAAGAGATCCCTAGTCTTTCCCATCCTGTTGTTTTCCTCTATTTCTTTGCATTGATCACTGAAGAAGGCTTTCTTATCTCTTCTTGCTATTCTTTGGAACTCTGCATTCAGATGTTTATATCTTTTCTTTTCTCCTTTGCTTTTCACCTCTCTTCTTTTCACAGCTATTTGTAAGGCCTCTCCAGACAGCCATTCTGCTTTTTTGCATTTCTTTTCCATGGGGATGGTCTTGGTCCCTTTCTCCTGTACAATATCACGAACCTCCATCCATAGTTCATCAAGCACTCTATCTATCAGATCTAGGCCCTTAAATCTATTTCTCACTTCCACTGTATAATCATAAGGGATTTGATTTAGGTCATACCTGAATGATCTAGTGGTTTTCCCTACTTTCTTCAATTTCAGTCTGAATTTGGCAATAAGGAGTTCATGGTCTGAGCCACAGTCAGCTCCTGGTCTTCTTTTTGCTGACTGTATAGAGCTTCTCCATCTTTGGCTGCAAAGAATATAATCAATCTGATTTCAGTGTTGACCATCTGGTGATGTCCATGTGTAGAGTCTTCTCTTGTGTTGTTGGAAGAGGGTGTTTGTTATGACCAGTGCATTTTCTTGGCAAAACTCTATTAGTCTTTGCCCTGCTTCATTCCGTATTCCAAGGCCAAATTTGCCTGTTACTCCAGGTGTTTCTTGACTTCCTACTTTTGCATTCCAGTCCCCTATAAGGAAAAGGGTATCTTTTTTGGGTTTCAGTTCTAAAAGGTCTTGTGGGTCTTCATAGAATCATTCAACTTCAGCTTCTTCAGCGTTACTGGTTGGGGCATAGTCTTGGATTACTGTGATATTGAATGGTTTGCCTTGGAAACGATCATTCTTTCATTTTTGAGATTGCATCCAAGTACTGCATTTCGGACTCTTTTGTTGACCATGATGGCCACTCCATTTCTTCTGGGAATTCCTGCCCGCAGTAGTAGATATAATGGTCATCTGAGTTAAATTCACCCATTCCAGTCCATTTGAGTTCGCTGATTCCTAGAATGTTGACGTTCACTCTTGCCATCTCTTGTTTGACCACTTCCAATTTGCCTTGATTCATGGACCTGACATTGCAGGTTCCTATGCAGTATTGCTCTTTACAGCATCGGACTTTGCTTCTATCACCAGTCACATCCAAAGCTGGGTATTCTTTTGCTTTGGCTCCATCCCTTCATTCTTTCTGGAGTTATTTCTCCACTGATCTCCAGTAGCATACTGGGAACCTACTGACCTGGGGAGTTCCTCTTTCAGTATCCTATCATTTTGCTGAACAGTATGAACAGGATTAGCCTTCTTTATTTTATAAGAAGAGACCAAAGATCTAACTAGTTCTTTCTGCCATGTGAGGATACAACCCAACAGAGAGCTCCCACCAAAACCCGATTGTGATGGTACCTGGATTTCAGACTTTCAGTCCCCAGAACTGTGACAAATAAATTTCTGTAGCTTATAAGCTACCCAGTCTAAGTACTATATTATAGTAGCCTCAGCTGACCAAAATAGCACTTAAAAAATATTAGGCCAGTCAAGGGCTAATAAGACAACTTTTGGTTGAAACCAAAGAAGCCAAGTTTCTCTTTCTCATGGATATGAATGAAGACATTATCAGGGAGATGTTCACAATCATCTTCAGACCCAAGAGGAGAGCCTGCTTGATAACAGGACCAACATCAAAGATTCATTTGAGTCCTAATTCAAGCCCTAGCCAGACCATTTATTTACAAAGCAAAAAGAGTCATCCTTTCCACTTTAGCCAATTTAGGTTGAGTCTTCCATGCTTTGAGACCAAAAACTTTCTAATTGAAGCAGTTTGCCAACTGTTGGAATGGGGGTATTAAGAGTCAAATGAGGGTGCATACCAGAACCAGTCATGATTCAGGAGACAAAATGACCCAAAGTGAATAAATCAGCAGAAAAGAACTAGCAGATCTGGCTTCATGGAAAGGGATCTGACACAAAGTAGTTGGTCCATGCTTGCATTTAAAAGATCAGGGAGACACCATCCTAAGATATCACAGGATGTCTTCTGTGGGAGAAGTAAAAGCAGGAGGCTTCTGAGACTGTATCTGTCAAATGTGCAGCCAGTCCACTGAGGGTCATGTTGAGACTCAGTATTCCACTGAGAAAAAAATCAGAAGTGGTAAAAAGGAAGGCAGGACTTAGGAGATGAAAATCATAAACCATTGCTCCCAAAGTCCTGGGAAAGCACAATATGACTGAAGGCAGCATCAGTATCTACAGAGTCCAGCTCAGTGGGCGAAGTGCCTCTAGGCCACAGCAATACATGCCATCAGACAGAGGATTTGTGTGGTTCCAGGTGACTCATCAATCCACTTGGAGGCAGAACTCAGGCAGGGTGAGAGGTCCAGGGGGAAAGTCCCACCTCCTGGGGCAGAAGTTGAGATTGGCAAGAATTAAACAGGGGACATGCTCCCCTTTAAACCAAAGTGTGGTTTCAGGTTACTCCCATCCCTAACACTTCAGCAACTCTGTGATTCAATATCGTATTTTATAAAGAACTATGGGGGCTTCCCTGATAGCTCAGTCGGTAAGGAATTCACCTGCAATGCAGGACCCTGGTTCAATTCCTGGGCTGGGAAGATCTGCTGGAGAAGGAAAAAGCTACCCACTCCAGTATTCTGGCCTGGAGAACTCCATGGACTGTATAGTCCATGGGGTAGCAAACAGTTGGACACGACTGAGCAGCTTTCACTTTCATTTGGAGCTTCCTAGGTGGCTTAGAGCATAAAGTGTCTGCCTGCAATGTGGGAGACATGGGTTCAATCCCCAGGTTGGGAAGATCCCCTGAAGAAGGAAATGGCAACCCACTCCAGTACTATTGCCTGGAAAATTCCACGGACGGAGGAGCCTGGTAAGCTATAGTCCGTGGGATCACAAAGAGTCAGACACGACTGAGCAACTTCACTTCAGGCCAAAATACTGGAATATCTTTTTATGTATAGTTTTATTTATTTATTTTTGTGTGTGCTTGGTCTTCGTTGCTGCACTGGCTTTTCTCTAGTGAAGGTGTATGGGCTTCTCATTGTGGTGGCCTTTCTTGTTGAGGAGCCCAGGCTCTAGGGCACATCAGCTCAGTAGTTACAGTTCCTGGGCTCTGGAGCACAGCCTCAGTAACTGTGGCCCACGGGCTTAGTTGCTCCACATCACATGGGATCTTCGCAGATCAGGGGTCAAACCTGTGTCTCCTGCACTGGCAGGTGGATTCTTTCCCACTGAGCCACCAAGGGAAGTGCCTGGAATATTCCTGAATATAAGTCCAACAAGGGAAGTGACTTGCATCTTTTTGTTTATTGCTCCAGCCCCAGCACCCAGCATAGTGTTGGACACATAAAAGTTGTTCAATAAACACTTGTCCAAAGAATGGGGTCCTTAGCAGGATGTTAGTTTCCAAGCTATGAAAGGGGGCTTCGGCTGCAATGGGAGAAGTGAAGCATCCCACAGGAAAGATTGGGCTACTGCATGTGGTTGATGGGCATGCAGGCATAGCCACTTCATTCTTGGCAACAGGGAAAACTCGTAATCCCATTTTCTGGGGAAGAGATTGATGGGAAAGTCAGAGTTGACATTTGGCCAATACAGATTAATTCAGCTATACTGGTTGTTTACAGCTGAATGGTCAGTGCCTTTGCTATAGGAGTTTAGTTAGGAGTGCTAATCCATCAGTCATGTCCGACTCTTTGTGACCCCACGGACTGTAGCCCACCAGGCTCCTCTGTCCACGCAATTCTCCAGGCAAGTATACAGGAGTGGGTTGCCATTCCCTTCTCTAGGGGATCTTCCTGACCCAGGGATCAAACTCATGCTTCCCGCATTGCAGGCAGATTCTTCACCATCTGAGCCACCAGGGAAGCCCTGCCATTTATTCCCATGATATTTGGAATATCATCCAAGGGAGAATGATTCCTGTTCTTTGGAAAGTACTCTCTGGTCTGGACAGTATGTCCCCTGAGCCTGGGCAGGGTTAAGCCTGCAGGTGAATCCATCATGGCCAAGGGCTGAATCAAGATAGCAAAGGCAGATTAGGTAGGACGCAGGTGCTATAGCTGATGCCAGGATACTTCTTCAGTAGCCATAATGCTTTGGAGCCCTGGGATTAAATTCAATACAGGCCAAGAGTAGTCTGAATCTTAAAATTTTTGGAAATTTTGTGTATGTAGTATAATACCTTTCGCACTACAAAATTATGAATGCTTCCACCTGCCCCCAAAATAGACATTCTGAGTAAGACATCCGTGAGAAAAAAATTCCTTCCTCCACTTTGTCAGTGAGCTCTTCATTCTTACTTTGGGGATGTTTATCTTGGACAGTTCTCTTACTTGAATCTCCAGATTCAAGATTATTCATGTATTCATCCATTCATTCAAATGATGCACTTTTGAGTTTATCTACTGGAGTAACAATAGTGAACAAAAGATATAAGATCCCATCATTTACAGAGTGTGTAGTCAAGTAAGAAAGATAATAGTGTAAATAAGTAAACAAAGAAGATGCGGTCACGTAGACAGTGTGAAGGGCTATAAAGAAAATAAAACAGGGAAATAGGGTAGAGAGTCTCTATGGTAGAGGGAGATGCTTTAGGTAGAGTAGCAAGGAGGGATAGTTTGAGCCTAAACCAAGATGAGAGAAGGGAGCAAGCCCAGCAGATATTTGGGGAAAGAGAGTTTGGGAATAAATGACAAGCAAGTGCAAAGTCCCCAGGGAAGAGACTGAGAGGGGGCCAGTGTGGCTGGACCATCGCAAGGAAAGGAAGAGGTGAGGCAGGAGAGGAGGGCAGGTGCCGGACTGGGCAAGGTTTGGGAGTCGGGCTTAGGAATTAGGACTTTAGTTATGGTTTTATGAAAAGTCTGAGGATTTTAAGTAAACGAGTGGCCTTATCTGACTTATTTTAAAAGACCATTCCTGTGTGGCTAACACGCAATGGGGCCAAGTGTGACCTGAGAGACAGTCAGGAGGCTGCTGTAGGACTCTGGGCAAGAGTGACTTAGGTGTTAAGGGTGGCAGAAGACCCGAGAGAAGACGGAAAATTCTCCTTGGGACCTCCTAGCATCTTGTTATAATAGTGTTAGAACTTTCCTTATATTCACATCAAAATAAAAACAATAGCTCTGAGAATTAACCACCTCCTAGGCACTGAGTCCTAAGTATGTTCCTCACATTCAAGCTCCTTTCATTCTCTCAACAGACTCGTGAGGGAGGTTGTTATGGGCTACATTGTGTTGCCCCAAATTCATATCTTGAAGCCTTAACCTCCAATGTGACTGTATTTGAAGATAGGACCTTTAAGGAGATAATTAAGGAAGCAATTAATTATGACCTTAAATGAGCTCCTGAGTGACAGTGAGAGTCACTCAGTCACATCCAACTCTTTGCAACCCCATGGAATTCTCCAGGCCAGAATCCTGGAGTTGGTAGCCATTCCTTTCTCCAGGAGATCTTCCCAACCCAGGGATCAAACCCAGGTCTCCTGCATTGTGGGCAGATTCTTAACAAGCTGAGCCACAAGGGAAAGCCAAGAATACTGGAGTGGGTAGCCTAACCCTTTTCCAGCAGATCTTCCCAACCCAGAAATCGAACCGGGGTCTCCTGCATTGCAGGCAAATTCTTCACAAACTGAGCTATGAGGGAAGCCATCAGTTTAGTTCAGTCACTCAGTTGCGTCTGACTCTTTGCAACCCCATGAATAGCAGCATGCCAGGCTTCCCTGTCCATCCAACTCCCAGAATCTACTCAAAATCATGTCCATTGAGTCAGTGATGCCAGCCAGCCATCTCATTCTCTGTCGTCCCCTTCTCCTCCTGCCCCCAATCCCTCCCAGAATCAGAGTCTTTTCCAATGAGTCAACTCTTCACATGAGGTGGCCAAAGTATTGGAGTTTCAGCTTTAGCATCAGTCCTTCCAATGAATACTGAAGATTGATCTCCTTTAGGATGGACTGGTTGGATCTCCTTGCAGTCCAAGGGACTCTCAAGAGTCTTCTCCAACACCACAGTTCAAAAGCATCAATTCTTCGGCGCTCAGCTTTCTTCACAGTCCAACTCGCACATTCATACATGACCACAGGAAAAACCACAGCCTTGGCTAGATGGACCTTTGTTGGCAAAGTAATGTCTCTGCTTTTGAATATGCTGTCTAGGTTGATCATAACTTTTCTTCCAAGGAGTAAGCGTCTTTTAATTTCTTGGCTGCAATCACCATCTGCAGTGATTTTGGAGCCCAGAAAAAGAAAGTCTGACACTGTTTCCACTGTTTTTCCATCTATTTCCCATGAAGTGATGGGACCAGATGCCATGATCTTTGTTTTCTGAATGCTGAGCTTTAAGCCAACTTTTTCACTCTCCACTTTCACTTTCATCAAGAGGCTTTTTAGTTCCTCTTCACTTTCTGCCATAAGGGTGGTATCATCTGCATATCTGAGGTTATTGATATTTCTCCCAGCAATCTTGATTTCAGCTTGTGTTTCTTCCAGCCCAGCATTTCTCATGATGTACTCTGCATAGAAGTTAAATAAGCAGGGTGACAATATACAACCTTTACGTACTCCTTTTCCTATTTGGAACCAGTCTGTTGTACCATGTCCAGTTCTAACTATTGCTTCCTGACCTGCATACAAATTTCTCAAGAGCCAGATTAGGTGGTCTGGTATTCCCATCTCTTTCAGAATTTTCCACAGTTTATTGTGATACACACAGTCAAAGGCTTTAGCATAGTCAATAAAGCAAAAATAGATGTTTTTTGGAACTCTTTTCCTTTTTCCATGATCCAGCGGATGTTGGTAATTTGATCTCTGGTTCCTCTGCCTTTTCTAAAACCAGCTTGAATATCTGGAAGTTCACAGTTCACATATTGCTGAAGCCTGGCTTGGAGAATTTTGAGCATTACTTTACTAGCGTGTGAGATGAGAGCAACTGTGCGGTAGTTTGAGCATTCTTTGGCATTGCCTTTCTATGGGATTGGAATGAAAACTGACCTTTTCCAGTCCTGTGGCCACTGCTGAGTTTTCCAAATTTGCTGACATATGGAGTGCAGCACTTTCACAGCATCATCTTTCAGGATTTGGAATAGCTCAACTGGAATTCCATCACCTCCACTAGCTTTGTTCATAGTGATGCTTTCTAAGGCCCACTTGACTTCACATTCCAGGATGTCTGGCTCTAGATGAATGATCACAACATCATGATTATCTGGGTCGTGAAGATCTTTTTTGTAGAGTTTTTCTGTGTATTCTTGCCATCTCTTCTTAATATCTTCTGCTTCTGTTAGGTCCATACCATTTCTGTCCTTTATCGAGCCCATCTTTGC
The DNA here is from genome assembly GCA_935064755.1 of Tragelaphus eurycerus. Classification (NCBI taxonomy): domain Eukaryota; kingdom Metazoa; phylum Chordata; class Mammalia; order Artiodactyla; family Bovidae; genus Tragelaphus; species Tragelaphus eurycerus. Next base: position 35,378,044 of record CAKXYN010000008.1, on the reverse strand, counting down.
ATGAAATGTTCCCTTGGTATCTCTAATTTTCTTGAAGAGATCTCTAGTCTTTCCCATCCTGTTGTTTTCCTCTATTTCTTTGCATTGACCACTGAGGAAGGCTTTCTTATCTCTTCTTACTATTCTTTGGAACTCTGCATTCAGATGCTTATATCTTTCCTTTTCTCCTTTGCTCTTCACTTCTCTTTTTTCTCAGCTATTTGTAAGGCCTCCTCAGACAGCCATTTTGCCTTTTTGCATTTCTTTTCCATGGGAATGGTCTTGATCCCTATCTCCTGTACAATGTCATGAACCTCCGTCCATAGTTCTTCAGGCACTCTATCTATCAGATCTAGGCTCTTAAATCTATTTCTCACTTCCACTGTATAATCATAAGGAATTTGATTTAGGTCATACCTGAATGGGCTAGTGGTTTTCCCTACTTTCTTCAACTTAAGTCTGTATTTGGCAATAAGGAGTTCATTATCTGAGCCACAGTCAGCTCCCGGTCTTGTTTTTGTTGACTGTATAGACCTTCTCCATATATGGCTGCAAAGAATATAATCAATCTGATTTCGGTGTTGACCATCTGGTGATGTCCATATGTAGAGTCTTCTCTTGTGTTGTTGGAAGAGGGTGTTTGCTATGACCAGTGCTTTCTCTTGGCAAAACTCTATTAGCCTTTGCCCTGCTTCATTCCATATTTCAAGGCCAAATTTGCCTGTTATTCCAGGTGTTTCTTCACTTCCTACTTTTGCATTCCAGTCCCCTATAATGAAAAGGACATCTCTTTTGGGTATTAGTTCTAAAAGGTCTTATAGGTCTTCATAGAATCATTCAACTTCAGCTTCTTCAGCATTACTGGTTGGGGCATAGTCTTGGATTACTGTGATATTGAATGGTTTGCCTTGGAAACTAAGAGAGATCATTCTGTCGTTTTTGAGATTGCGTCCAAGTACTGCATTTCGGACTCTTCTTTTGACCATGATGGCCTCTCCATTTCTTCTAAGGGATTCCTCTTCATTTCTTCTAAGGGATTCCTGCCCTCAATAGTAGATATAATGGTCATCTGAGTTAAATTCACCCATTCCAGTCCATTTGAGTTCGCTGATTCCTAGAATGTCGACATTCACTCTTGCCATCTCTTGTTTGACCACTTCCAATTTGCCTTGATTCATGGACCTGACATTCCAGATTCCTATGCAATATTGCTCTTTACAGCATCAGACCTTGCTTCTATCACCAGTCACATCCACAACTGGGTATTGTTTTTGCTTTGGCTCCATCCCATCATTCTTTCTGGAGTTATTTCTCCACTGATCTCCAGTAGCATACTGGGCACCTACTGACCTGGGGAGTTCCTCTTTCAGTATCCTATCATTTTGCCTTTTCATACTGTTCGTGGGGTTCTCAAGGCAAGAATACTGAAGTGGTTTGCCATTGCCTTCTCCAGGGAAGCCATGCTGCTGCTGCTGCTAAGTCACTTCAGTCGTGTCCGACTCTGTGCGACCCCATAGACGGCAGCCCACCAGGCTCTGCCGTCCCTGGGATTCTCCAGGCAAGAACACTGGAGTGGGTTGCCATTTCCTTCTCCAATGCAGGAAAGTGAAAAGTGAAAGTGAAGTCGCTCAGTAGTGTTTGACTCTTAGTGACCCCATGGACTGCAGCCTACTAGGCTCCTCCGTCCATGGGATTTTCCAGGCAAGAACACTGGAGTGGGTTGCCATTGCCTTCTCCATTGTGTGAAAGTGAAAAGTGAAAGTGAAGTTGCTCAGTCGCGTCCGACTCGTAGCGACCCCATGGACTGCAGCCCACCAGGCTCCTCCATCCATGGGATTTTCTAAGCAAGAGTACTGGAGTGGCTTGCCATTGCCTTAGTGGGGCCCTAATTCAATAAAACTAGTGTCCTTATGAGAAGCGGGAAAGAGACCCAGGGATGCTCACACACAAAGGAAGGACCACGTGAGGAAACACACATCTGCAAGCCATGCAGAGAGGCCTCAGGAGAAATCAAACCCGCCAGCTCCTTAATCTTGGACTTTCAGCCTCCAGAACTGAGATAAACACATTTGTTTTTACAGCCACCCCATCTGTGAAATTTTATTATGGCAGCCTGAGCAGACTAATAAAAAGGCACCAGCATAAAGGAATGTGGCCCCAGACCTATGCTTCCTGGGTTCAGATCCTGGTTTCATGCTTTATTAACATACCTGTGTGCTTGGCTTTACCATGATGCTCTGCTAGCCACCGGAGAAACAGCAATGACACCAATGAGTGCAAACTTACATCAGATCAGATCAGATCAGTCGCTCAGTCGTGTCCGACTCTTTGCGACCCCATGAACCGCAGCACGCCAGGCCTCCCTGTCCATCACCAACTCCCGGAGGTCACTCAGACTCACACCCATCAAGTCAGTGATGCCATCCAGCCATCTCATCCTCTGTCGTCCCCTTCTCCTCCTGCCCCCAATCCCTCCCAGCATCAGAGTCTTCTCCAATGAGTCAACTCTTCACATGAGGTGGCCAAAATACTGGAGTTTCAGCTTTAGCATCATTCCTTCCAAAGAAATTCCAGGGCTGATCTCCTTCAGAATGGACTGGTTGGATCTTCTTACAGTCCAAGGGACTCTCAAGAGTCTTCTCCAACACCGCAGTTCAAAAGCATCAATTCTTCAGCGCTCAGCCTTCTTCACAGTCCAGCTCTCACATCCATACATGACCACAGGAAAGACCATAGCCTTGACTAGGCGAACCTTTGTTGGCAAAGTGATGTCTCTGTTTTTGAATATGCTATCTAGGTTGGTCATAACTTTCCTTCCAAGGAGTAAGCATCTTTTAATTTCATGGCTACAGTCACCATCTGCAGTGATTTTGGAGCCCAGAAAAATAAATTCTGACACTGTTTCCACTGTTTCTCCATCTATTTCCCATGTAGTGATGGGACCAGATGCCATGATCTTTGTTTTCTGAATGTTGAGCTTTAAGCCAACCTTTTCACTCTCCACTTTCACTTTCATCAAGAGGCTTTTTAGTTCCCTTCACTTTCTGCCATAAGAGTGGTATCATCTGCATATCTGAGGTTATTGATATTTCTCTCAGCAATCTTGATTCCAGCTTGTGTTTCTTCCAGTCCAGCATTTCTCATGATGTATTCTGCATATAAGTTAAATAAACATGGTGACAATATGCAGCCTTGACGTACACCTTTTCCTATTTGGAACCAGTCTGTTGTTCCATGACCAGTTCTAACTGTTGCTTCCTGACCTGCATACAGATTTCTCAAAAGGCAGATCAGGTAGTCTGGTATTCCCATCTCTTTCAGAATTTTCCATAGTTTATTGTGATCTATACAGTCAAAGGCTTTGGCATAGTCAAAAGCAGAAATAGATGTTTTTCTGGAACTCTCTTGCTTTTTCTATGATCCAGCGGATGTTGGCAATTTGATCTCTGGTTCCTCTGCCTTTTCTAAAACCAGCTTGAACATCAGGAAGTTCATGGTTCACATATTGCTGAAGCCTGGCTTGGAGAATTTTGAGCATTACTTTACTAGCCTGGTGGCTCAGAGGTTAAAGCGTCTGCCTGCAATGCAGGAGACCTGGGTTCGATCCCTGGGTCGGGAAGATCCCCTGGAGAAGGAAATGGCAACCCACTCCAGTATATCTTGCCTGGAGAATCCCATGGGCGGAGGAGGTGGGCTACCGTCCACGGGGTCGCAAAGAGTCGGACACGACTGAGCGACTTCATTTCATTTTACTAGCCAAAGATGGAGAAGCTCTATACAATCAGCAAAAACAAGACCAGGAGCTGACTGTGGCTCAGACCATGAACTCCTTATTGCCAAATTCAAACTTACATCAAAGTTACCTAAATCCTACATATCACCCAGTGGAAAATGAAGATGAAAAATGTTCAGCCTAAAAAGAAGGCACTCTGTCAGTGAGTGGTTCTGTTTAACAGATAGGCATGGATGGGCGGGAAGAAAACCTCATTCAATATTGGAGTTCAGTGGGAAAGAAAGAGATGCGCCCCCAAAGTTTTGACTCTAGGTGCTTGGCACCTAAAAATCTATAAAATCCCTTCCCAGTTGAAGCCAGTCTCTTGGGTCATAGAATCACAGGTCAGCCCACAGAGAGGCAATGGGGTTTCTGTCTCTTCCAGACCCTTAACGTTTACAAGTAAGGAGATGGACTCATTGGAAAAGAAGGGGCGACAGAGGATGAGATGGTCGGATGGCGTCACCGACTCAATGGACATGAGTTTGAGCAGGCTCTGGGAGACAGAGAAGGACAGGGAGACCTGGTGTGCTGCAGTCTGTGGGGTCACAAAGAGTCGGACACGACTGAGCCACTAAACAACAACAGAAGTGGACTGAGGCCCAAAGTGGTCAGTGACTCGCAGTTTCATGCAGTTAGGGGGACTCTGCTGTGGCACTGGCCAACACCAGCTCTGACGGGTCCATTTTTTAAATCTCCCTGAAAGCCTATATATTTCATCAAGACAGCATGTCCCATCTCAGACATGGCTGAAGTTCAGACTGATCTAATGAGCAAAAGAGCTCAAAGAAAGTCTCCTGGGGCTGCTTCCCGCCATTATTTGAATCCTCTTTTCAAGGACACGCAGCCAAAGCCACAGCCAGGTGGGGTGGAAGCAAATTCCTCCAGAGCAATTCAGCCACTGGAAGAGATGGGGCACCATATTCCCAGATTTTTTTTTTTTCCAAATTAATGCTCGTTTCCTTCCGCATTTTGCAATAGGATGACTTGATGACACAAATTTTTTCCCATTCACATTCAGCTGCCTGTACTTCATTACTTTCTACAGATGCTCCCAGACTCGGAGCACGCCAGCTCTTTGTCACTGGTACACTCCTACCATTGAGCTAAAGTTAGCAGGAGGAGGGAGATGGCATGTTTCCCGTGAATGGCTGAGAAACTCCCTCGCCCCCATATCCAATCAGCCACCAAAGTCTGTCATTCCTTCCTTCCCGATGTCGCCCGCATCTGTCTCTCCCTCTCTACTCCCACCGTCACTGCTCGGGTTCAGGACTCAACTGCCCCATGCCTGGGCTGCTGGCTGCAATACCCTCTGCCTGCTTTCCCTACCTGTGGCTTCTTCCTCTTCCTTCATCCAAAGGACCACCAGGCTTCTCACTGTGTTTATCACTCTTCTGCTCTAGGAGCTCCCCATCGTCTAAGCTCAAATTCAAACCCTGTGCACTGGTCCCAGTCTACTTCCCTAAGTAGGTCTCCCACTCTGTCCCCAAGGGAGCCCTGTGCTCCAACCAACAGCTTCACCCGAAGTGTCCCAAAGATGTCATGCGTCATTTCCCTCCTGTCGTTACCCTTATCTTTTACGACACCCTGATTGTCTTCGACCAAAGCCCTACTGATTCTCTAAGAACCAGCTCTTCCTTCCTTCATCCTTCCCTCACTCAACAAGGAACCACTTACAAGCATGGTGCCTCTCCCAGGGTGTTGGAGAGGCAATGGATGAACAAGGCAGATACAATCATTCCTTTATGGCACTTACAGGCAAGTGGGAGAGGGTGATAAATATACAAATAATATCACTAAAATAATATCCACAAATGTGATAAGGGCCAGAACGGTTTTTTGAATTAAAAGAGTGAGAGGTCAAGGAAGCCAATCTCTGGAGTAGTAAAATCAGAGCTGAAGAGTGAGTTGGCTTGTACCAGCTGAGATGGAAAGCCACAGATGGGTTTCAAGTCAAACATAGTATACCCTCCTCCAGTTCAGACCTTCCACCCCACTTATTCCAAACCCTGTTCTTTCCACCTCTCACCCTGAGCTCCGTAATGAGGCCTTCTCCACTGGTGCCCACTGATCTAACACTCATGTTCAACATGCCAGAGTTGAATTTGGCCCCTACTGGCCCCTATGAGCTTTGAGTTCAGTTCAGTTCAGTTCAGTTGCTCAGTCGTGTCTGACTCTGTGCGACCCCATGAATCACAGCACTCCAGGCCTCCCTGTTCATCACCAATTCCTGGAGTTCTCTCAGACTCACATCCATCGAGTCATGATGCCATCCAGCCATCTCATCCTCTGTCGTCCCCTTCTCCTCCTGCCCCCAATCCATCCCAGCTTCAGAGTCTTTTCCAATGAGTCAACTCTTCACATGAGGTGGCCAAAGTACTGCAGTTTCAGCTTTAGCATCATTCCTTCCAAAGAAATCCCAGGGCTGATCTCCTTCAGAATGGACTGGTTGGATCTCCTTGCAGCCCCAAGGACTCTCAAGAGTCTTCTCCAACACCACAGTTCAAAAACATCAATTCTTCGGTGCTCAGCCTTCTTCACAGTCCAGCTCTCACATCCATACATGACCACAGGAAAAACCATAGCCTTGACTAAACAGATCTTTGTTGGCAAAGTAATGTCTCTGCTTTTCAATATGCTATCTAGGTTGGTCATAACTTTTCTTCCAAGGAGTAAGCGTCTTTTAATTTCATGGCTACAGTCATCATCTGCAGTGATTTTGGAGCCCAGAAAAATAAAGTCTGACACTCTTTCCACTGTTTCCCCATCTATTTCCCATGAAGTGATGGGACCAGAGGCCATGATCTTCGTTTTCTGAATGTTGAGCTTTAAGCCAACTTTTTCACTCTCCTCTTTCACCTTCATCAAGGGGCTTTTAGTTCCTCTTCACTTTCTGCCATAAGGGTGGTGTCATCTGCATATCTGAGGTTATTGATATTTCTCCTGGCAATCTTGATTCCAGCTTGTGCTTCTTCCAGTCCAGCGTTTCTCATGATGTACTCTGCATATAAGTTAAATAAGCAGGGTGACAATATACAGCCTTGATGTCCTCCTTTTCCTATTTGGAACCAGTCTGTTGTTCCATGTCCAGTTCTAACTGTTGCTTCCTGATCTGCATACAGATTTCTCAAGAGGCAGGTCAGGTGGTCTGGTATTCCCATCTCTTTCAGAATTTTCCACAGATTATTGTGATGAGCTTTGAGTAGAAACATCCTAATCTAACTTCAGCATGTGACCAGCCAGCTTGCCCAGCTGATTAACTTCACTGTACAGTAGAAACTAACACAAAATTATAAAGCTGTTATACTCTAAAAAAGTAAAATTTTAAAAGTCAGTAACTTCATACTTTGTATAAGAATAACTTGGAGAAAAAAACTGTAACTCTGTATGGTGATGGATGTTAACTGGACAGACTGAGGTGATCATTTTGATAGATAGACAAATATTGAACCATTACAATGTACACCTGGAACTAAAATGTCAGTTATCCCTCAGTTTAAAACATAACTTGAAACAAGAATAACTTTGCATTTCACATAAACTCTGAGAGCAGGGCACATCCCCATCATGCTCTATGTTGTGATGGAGTAGAGCACCAGGTCTGGGCGGATGTTGGGAGGACCCTGGCCTGAGGCATCTGATTTCCATACAGCAGAACAACGCTCCCCACCTCTCTCTCTCTGCCCCAACTTCCCTGCTCCTCCCTTTAAAAGAAGAGTCAGAGCAGCCGTGTGAATGTGGGAGAAGGAACTGCATTTTCTTCGTCCCACCGTCTCTCCCTCATGGGCAGGGAGCCCTGACCTCTAGATAGCCTCTTTTCTGCTTGGTCACTCGTTCATATAGTAAGTTTACCAAGTTCAGCTCCTATAATGACAACAACAATAACAACGACAACTGATGCCTAATGAGTGCTTATAGTATGCCGGGCACTGATTCAGTGTTTTATAGGCATTAATTAATTTAGTCCTCACAATAATACCCTTTGTATGCATGTTTAGTCACTCAGTCATGTCCAGCTCTTTGTGACTCCATGGACTGTAGCCCGCCAGGCTACTGTGTCCATGGGGATTCTCCAGGCAAGAATACTGGAATGGGTTGCCATTTCCTCCTCCAGGGGATCTTCACAACCCAGCCGTCGAACCCAGGTCTCCCACATTGCAGGTGGATTCTTTACCATCTGAGCCACCAGGGAAGCCCCAATAATACCTTATAAGGCATATTATTATCTCCATTTTACAGATTAGAAAGCCAAGGCTCAAAGAGATTAAATAAGCTGCCTTAAGATCACGCAGTTACCAAATGGCAGAGCTGAGATTCAAACCCAGCCAGTCTGGTTCCAGTGTCCTTGCTGAGCCCACTATGTTATACTGCCTCTTGTTATACTGTTATGGGAGGGGGATGTCAATTTGAGGATGTAACTTCAATTCAGGGGACATAAAACATGTCACATTAAGAGAGTCACATTATGGCTATATGTCAAGAATGATCTCATATTTGACCATGACCTCCTGGAGGTTAGGTCACGGTTCTCAGTAGCCCTCTGAAGCCAAGAGAGGAAAAAGGTGCCAGGTGAAAATTCACACAAGTGTGTATCCAAATCTACCTGGTAGATCCACCTGGGAGGAGAGCCCAGTAACTTGCCAGATGCACTCGGCCATCCTAATCCATCCACTCAACACCAGAGCAATACCTGCGGGGTATGAGAAGAATAGCATAAGCAGCTATGAAGAGCACATGCAATATGACTTGGAATGGAAGGAAGGAAAATTAGAACAGTAATAGCAAGTATTTACATAGTACTGGACACTGTCTGGTCCCATCACTTCATGGGAAATAGATGGGGAAACAGTGGAAATAGTGTCAGACTTTATTTTGGGGGGCTCCAAAATCACTGCAGGTGGTGATTGCAGCCATGAAATGAAAAGAGGCTTACTCCTTGGAAGGAAAGTTATGACCAACCTAGATAGCATATTCAAAAGCAGAGACATTACTTTGCCAACAAAGGTCCATCTAGTTGAGGCTATGGTTTTTCCTGTGGTCATGCATGGATGTGAAAGTTGGACTGTGAAGAAAGCTGAGCACCGAAGAATTGATGCTTTTGAACTATGGTGTTGGAGAAGACTCTTGAGAGTCCCTTGGACTGCAAGGAGATCCAACCAGTCCATTCTAAAGGAGACCAGTCCTGGGTGTTCTTTGGAAGGACTGATGCTAAAGCTGAAACTCCAATACTTTGGTAACTGCATGAGAAGAGTTGACTCACTGGAAAAGATCCTGATACTGGGAGGGATTGGGGCAGGAGGAGAAGGGGATAACAGAGGATGAGATGGCTGGATGACATCACCGACTCGATGGACAAGAGTTTGGGTGAACGCTGAACTCGGAGTTGGTCATAGACAGGGAGGCCTGGCGTGCTGCAATTCATGGGGTCACAAAGAGTCGGACACAACTGAGCAACTGAACTGGACACTGTCTGAAGGGCTTTATGTATATTATCTCACTGAACTCACACCACAATCCTAGAGGGAAGTACTACTGCTGTTCCACTTTATAAATGGGAAACTGAAACCAAAGCTAGCTAACATGCCCTCAGTCATGCAGCTGGTATTGGGTACATTGAGATTTGAAGCCAGCAGTCTGGACCGAGTCCATACTCTTGACCATTACACTCCACTTGAAAGGGGTGGGGGGAAATAAACAGAGAAAACAAGCAAGCAGGTAAACTCAGGCTCTGAAGACAAGCAGAGCTGAGTTCAAAGCCTGACTCTACCACCTGTCATTAATGTAAATAACCAGTTGTGCAAGATCTCTGAGTCTGTTTGCTGCTGTGTAGAAGAGACAGCACCCCCACCAGGACTGTGATGAGGAGGAAGTAACATTCCAGGGGCCAAGGGGCCAAGAACCTGGTAGGAAGTCAACCAGCGGGTTTCATCTCCTCCCACCATCGTGGTACCAGACCCTGTGTTGGCCCTGGAGATACAAAGTTACCTAAACATCGTCCCTGCCCTCAGGGATCTCCCTGCCTTGCAGAGCTGGGTAGAGACACAGAAAAAGAATTACAACATGACACATGCAGTGAGAGGCCACGAGCCTAGGGCTGTGGAAGACAGAGAGAGAACGATTCCTTCTGCCCAGGTGAAGCGAAGTGAAAGTCGCTCATCATATCTGACTCTTCATGACCCCATGGACTATACAGTCCATGGAATTCTCCAGGGCAGAATACTGGAGTGGGCAGCCTTTCCCTTCTCCAGGGGATCTTCCCAACACAGGGATCAAACCCAGGTCTCCCACATTTGCAGGCAGATTTTTTACCAGCTGAGCCACAAGGGAAGTCCCCTGCCCAGGAAGGTCTGGCTATTGAATCTGGATTTTACTGGTTAAATGGAGCTAAAAGAGTGAATATTTCCAACTAACATAAAACCTTTTACTGCTGCCATCGTCAAGATCTGTGCCAGCATTTAGATCCTACTTTGTCTTCCAGTGCCATGATAGGGAAGAATACCTGTTTCACTAACTTTCTTTGAAGGACATCAAGGCCAATAGCAAGAGAGCTAACACCATCCAGAGGGCCGCCTGTGGGTTGCATTTTAAACTGTTATTGTTTTCTCATAACACAACAGGGTACCCAAGGAGCTGTTTTATATTCAAAATACCTAAAGATTATAATCCATTATAGGGGTGTATTTGTTCCCGGAACTGAGATAATGCTGGGCAAAGCTGCAGAATTAATTGCCCTGGAGCTATAAATCTCCTACTTATTTCTTGATGAGTTTACAATGACAACTTGTAAATTCTCCCACACCTATCTCCCTACACACACACACACACACACACACACACACACACACACGCTGCCTAGTAAGGAAGGTAAGCCAGGAAGTTGATTTTATCGATGACAACAACATAATAAAGGCAATAATGACTGAACAATTATGTGAATGCTTCCTGCATGTGAGGCTCTCCACCAAGTGCCTATATGATCTCCATTAGTCCTCACAGCAACCCCATAGCTTCTAGGGCCCTCGTTTTCTATACGGAGGTAGATTGAGGCTTAGAGTAGCTCAAAGAAGTAAGGTAACTTGCTCAAGACAAAGAGCTATGAATAGTAAGTGAAGTCAGGACTCAAACACAAAGCCATGGAGAGAGGGTTCACGTCTGTACCTACAGAGACCCTCAGGATGAAAGTCAGGGTCCCTGCTGAGTGCCAATAATATTCAGAGCTATTCTTGGCTTGGCCCACAAGGACCAACACCATCCCAAACAAAGATTTCTGGGGAACCAGTCAGTGGAACCACTAGACTTAGAATGGAGCTCATGGTGCACCCTGCCATGTGCAGAAACTAGGAGCTTGCTGGGCCAGAACTTGGAAAACCAAGTGAAATAGGCAGCTGTTCCAGTTCCCAGTCCAGGAGGCTGGGTAGTGGAGTGGGGAGAGAGACAGAAGATGCTCAGTAAATGATGGACGGAGACAAGGAGGAAGAAAGGGGAAGGGGGCGTGAAAGGGGGCGGCTGTCATAATGGAGAGTAAGAGGGAAATAAGGCAAATAGGCAAGTTTTCAGAAAACAGAAATTGAGGATGCAGTTGCCAGGGCAGTGTAATAATTCTGCCCAGTGGCAGATTCCTCACTCAGGGGCCCTTGAGACAAGCTGAGCAAACACAATACCAATCCCTACTTAGTGACATCTTAAAGGAGCTAATTCAGAATACAATCTGTAGTGTCCCCAAAATAAGCCTGAGTCCTTTGGGCTCCAAACTTCTGACCCAAGCCCTATAACAAGATTATATAAGATTACATGAAATTCATTCATTCATGATGAATTGCATTCAACAAGCATCTACACCACAGTGCCAGGCAGTGTGCTGGGAGCTGATGATATACCAAAGAACAAAATGATCCCAGGTCTTTTAACTCCTAGTAGAGGATTCAGACCAATAAGTAAAAGATAAAGTGTGCTCCATGGCCACCAGTGCTGTGGAGAGAAATAAAGTGTGAACATATGAACAGGGACTTAGGGAGTAGCAGGTGGGAGAAGGGACCCGTGTGTGGCTTCCATTAGAGCCAGAGAAGCCTCACACAAAGGTGACCATGAGCAAAGACACGGAGAAGGTAAGGGAGCAATGGGGGGAAGAGATTGTCAAGCAGCGAGAGTAGCAGCTGCAAAAGCCTTGAGGCATAAACATGCCTGGCATAGACAAAGAGCGCCAAGGCCAGCAGGTCTGAGTCCTAGTGAGCAAAGAGAAAACAGATAAGGTCAGAGAGGTCAAGGGGTGGGGAGGTCCCAACACATTAGGGAACTTTGGCTTCTAGATGAGGGAGCTAGGGGGAACCAGGGAAGTTTTCTGGGCAGAGTGACATGAAGAGCTTTAAGCCTGGCCAGCATCATTCCGGATTTTAAGCTGAGGAAAGATGTGAATGATATAAAGGAGGAAGCAGGAAGACTGGCCAGAAAGTCAGCTGAAATCCAGGTGAAATACAACGGGGTCCTGGGTCACGGTGGTGGCATGGCGGTAATGAGTGGCTAAATCACAATTTGCCAAAGGACTGAATATGGAGGGTAAGGCGAGGAGGAGTTAAGGTCAACTCCAAGGTTATCCACACCCAACCCTGAGCTTTCAGCTCAATTCCTATGAAGCCCTCAAATTTAAGCTCCCTTGAATACATTGTGGAAACATTTTATTCTTCACTTTTGTTTCATTCCCCATGTGGTTAAGTATGAATTGGGGTAGTTGTAGGGATAATGACACATAGAGGGAAAGGAACCTTTCATATTGGCTCCACGCTGTTCACAGGAGATCTCATTGAGTCCCCCCTACACCTCAGGGAGGTAAGCACCACGATCACCACTTCACAAACTAAGGTTCCGAGAGATGCAGAGTTTGTCCAGGGTCACACAGCGTTTAGTCCTAGAGCCCGTATCTCCTGACTGCAGATGTCATGAGCTTTCTACTACCTCAATGGTTTGATTTTGTTTAAGTTCATTCGACAAATATTTACTGAGCGACTCCAGGGTACATGCCAGGTGCTGTGTTTATCTTTGGGATGTAGCAGGGAAGTCAGGACCCGGCACTGAAGGGGCTCTGAGTTCTGGCTTAGGAGAGGCCCAGCCCCAGCCTCTGTCCACTGTCCACGCTGGGAGATGCGCTCCTCTATGCCTGGAGAGGGAAGGCGTGAAGCCTCCTCCGTTCTCCTCCCTTCTCCCTCTTCCCTTCCTCTCATCCAGAAACAGGCATGCCCTTCTCCCTGAAAAACTGCTAGAATTCAGCTCGACGCACTGGCTCGGAACTGGCATGCTGACCCGGTGCAAATGAAGTCACTGTAGCCCAGACCCCCGCTGGGCGTGGCAGAACTGGCCGCGAGCAAAGAGACGATAAAGAAATCTCTAACATGTGCCAAGGGAGGGATTATCACATGGGCTCTTGCTTTTTATGAAATGGGAAAAGTGGATTTTTCTAGTTGACTGCATTTGATCGTTTTTCCTCCATTTGTTTTAAAGTTGAACATCTGATCTGGCAGAGACTTCTCACATTCAGCTGCAAAAAAAGATGTCTTTTGAGCTCCTCTCCCAGCCTCCCATCACAGAGGATGGGGGTGGCGGGGCTTAAAGCATCATTCCACCACCACCCCTAACACATCACAGCCCTCGGCATAAATCTGCCTAGAATTCCTTCTAATTTTGTCCATGCTTACCCACCCAGGGACTTTACCTTCTGGGTTTAATTTTAAAAAATAATAATAATAACTCTTTATATTTTCTTCATGGTCTGACTATATTTTCTCTCTGTTAACTCTGAATCCTTTCATAGACCTGGCCTTCTCCCTGCTGTAGGTTACTACTGCCACCTGGAAGCCAAAAACCTGGACATCCCAATAGGATCAAGGGGCCCAGAAATCTTCCCTATCCAAATGCAAACCTAACACAATTATTGTTGCTGCCTAGCAAGCAGCATGGAGCAAGGCAGGGTATCTCAGATTTTAGTGTGTTGGGGTTGCCATCTATGGGGTCGCACAGAGTCGGACACGACTAAAGTGACTTAGCAGCAGCAGCAGCAGTGTGCCACCAGTCACCTGGGATCTTGTGAATATGCAGATTCAGATTTGGTAGCTCTAGAGTGGCCCTGAGATTCTGCATCTCTACCAAGCTCCCAGGTAATGCTGGTTTATGGACCATACTCTGAGCAGCAAGAATAAAGTAGAAAGCCCGTGGGTTAGGAAACCATGGCTCTACTATTAATTCATAAATCTTGCCAATGGGCAAGATTAGTGTCTCCAGAATATGGTTTGCAGACTATAAACCCCTCATGATGGTCCTTAAGGGGAAAAAACCTTTATAGTCAAGCTAGAGTAGGTTTGGGAAATACTACTTTATGTGTACACCACCCCTGCTAGCAAAGGCTCTGTAAAGTCCTATTTCAACATTGTTCAATCTGCTTGCCACAGTGAGGTATACCTTCTGGGTCAGGAGAGAGTAAACCCCAGGCTGCACATGTTCCTAAACACAGATCCCTTTAAGGGAGAGCTATAAGGTTTCTGAGGTTCCCTATTGTTGGGAGTCAGGGAATTCATCGACCTCTAAACACTCAAAAGTCAAAGGTCCCTAGCATGCAGAGCCTTGGATAATTTAGCCACTTGCCCCCCAGGGGAGGAAACCCAGCATATTTGCCCTGCCATAGCCTCTACTCCTTTGCACCCAGAGTATCTCCGGAAGCACCTCAACAATAGGTTGACAGCCCTACCAATACCAGTCTTCACCAAATGTTCGAAGAGGATCCAGGGAGCAGTTATAAACACAGCACCAAGAAGCCCCTGTCTGCCTTGCAAATCTATGTGGATGGGTGTCAGAGACTATACACCAGGCTGTTGGGTGTTAGTATTCTCTGCTATTCCCAATGTGATTTGTAAGTTTTGGGCTATTAAAACGCCAGCCACGGGCCATCCTTGTGGCAATAATTCTGCTTCTGTCTAGGAAGGGACTTCTTCCTGGGGACCTGTTATCACTTAAGCATAAATCTGCCTTTAGTAAGCAAGGGACAGGTCACCAGGGTATTCTCCCCTCAGATCCAAGATGTGGAAGGGGACCCAAGATGCGGGGTCTCAGTTCTAGAGTGGGCCTCGTGGGGGCACATTTCCAGGACAAGAATCCTAACTCCATAGAAACTCGGAAAGGGCTGTCTTCCGTGGGACCTAATCCCTGCTTTGCAAAAAGATGTGCCATGTTGGCTGATAGTCTGTGGACTTAGGCAATGTGACCAGGAAATGTGATCAGCTAAGTTGAGAAATCCTTTCTATTTCAGAAATCTCTTCCTAATCCAACATGGCTTGAGAGAGAGCAGCCACAATCCAACTTAAGTTCTGCACTTCTCCTGTACAAGTCATATGGCAAAAAAGCCTACAGCTAGTCCTGAGAACCCTGCAGTCACAGAGTGGTGCAGAAACTTCTGGCTTCCCAGGAACTCAAGAGCAAATGTACCAGTAAAATAGACTTATAATGTGCTTTATATATGTAGCCCTCTGTTCTGAAAAACATCTTGTAACGTGAAGCTACAGCATCAGCAGTACTAATCTCTGGTCACAAGAGATGGGGGCAGTGGAAAGACAGACCAACGGCCAAGACCCAGGAAAATCATTTCATTTTTTTTAATGTTCAAGCACAAAATATACTAGTGGAATTGATTGTCCTATTAAAACTTTCAGTCACTACTTGTAGCTCAATGAAAAAATTAGTAAATGCAATGAACTACATAAACTATTTATTTAGTAAATGACTGTCTGGCTCCACTGGGGCTGGGCAGAACTGGGGCAGCAGGGGTGCAGGAGGACAGGGAGTGGGAGCAGATGCTGAAACCAAGGTCATCATCAAGGAGGAAGGTTTGAGGAACAAAAGCATGAGGCATCTCAGAGGATTTTCAACTACTTTCCCACCCCACCCTCAACCAAACGAAACCAAATACCTGAACCATCAGATCTGGAAGCCAAAAACCAGTAGGGTCTTTAACAATGACTTTCCTCTCATTCACTTGAGGAAACTGAGAGTGGGGAGATCAAGGAACTTACATACAATCACACAGATGATGATGACAAACTTTGGGCCCAGGGTAACATAGGATTCCCTCCTCTCAGTTCAGTCACTCAGTTGTGTCCAACTCTTTGCAACCCCATGGACTGCAGCAGAACAGGCCTCCCTGCCCATCACCAACTGCCAGAGTTTACTCAAACTCATGTTCATTGAGTTGGTGATGCCATCCAACCATCTCATCCTCTGTCGTCCCCTTCTCCTCCTGCCTTCAATCTTTACCAGCATCAGGGTCTTTTCAAATGAGTCAGCTCTTCACATCAGGTGGGCCAAAGTATTGGAGTTTCAGCTTCAGCATCAGTCTTTCCAATGAACATTCAGGACTGATTTTCTTTAGGATGGACTGGTTGGATCCCCTTGCAGTCCAAGGGACTCTGAAGAGTCTTCTCCAACAACACAGTTCAAAAGCATCAATTCTTCAGCACTCAGCTTTCTTTATAGTCCAACTCTCACATCCATACATGGCTACTGGAAAAACATAGCTTTGACTGGATGAAGCTTTGTTGGCAAAGTAATGTCTCTGCTTTTTAATATGCTGTCTAGGTTGGTCATAATTTTCCTTCCAAGGAGTAAGCATCTTTTAATTTCATGGCTGCAGTTACCATCTGCAGTGATTTTGGAACTCTACAAAACCATATTATTGCCCAGCCCCTTATCTGTAATCACTGGACCCCTGGTCTAGTGGACAGGATTAGGATGGAGGGAAGAGGGAAGGAGACAGGAAGGTAGCAATCAGTATAGCAGACAAATTCAGTTCAATCAACATTTTGCCCAGTGCTGCCCAGTCTTCCTACTTTACAATCAGATACCAGCCCACATAAGCATTATAGCTACGTCATCCGAATGGTGCCCCAAGGCAGAAGACTCATTTTCCCTCCAAGGCTGAGTTATTCTTGCAATTCTAGACTAGTGAAATGAGGAAACAGAAGCCATCATTCCAGCTTATTTTCAGTATCCTTGACCTCTTTCCCATTTTGCCCAACTTTCTAGCAAATTGAAAGTTATTTTAGCTGATTCAGTTCCTTATTTAAATAGAGTTATCTTTGGTAAAGTTAAGTCTACCAGTTAGTCATAGCAAAGTATGAATTACTGTTACTCATCTGATCAAACTGACTAATTTGAAGCTGGAGGGAAAAGTGGAGATTTTAGAACAAAGGCACTTAGAGGAGGGACTTGGTAACCTATTAATTATAGCATCTTCTTAGATAGCATAGCGCTAGAAGCAGCTTAGCTAAGTATACCAAGTAGAGTGAAAGATATCTTTTCTAACTATGCCTGAAAATCCAGAAGGCATTTTTTTCAATAAATAAATATGACTACATAAATTTTTAATAAAAATAACTTTATCATGGCAGAAAAAAAATCATAAAGCATTAAAAGACACACAGCAAATACAAACATACATACATATATACATACATACATATTACATATATATATATATATATATATATAGTTTTCACTCATATCATAGGTAAAGACCCTATCTTCCTAATAGTGAACTGTCAGAATCTGTAAGAAAAAGAGTGGATAAGAATAAAGGTCCATATAGTCAAAGCTATGGTTTTTCCAGTGTGCATGTATGGATGTGAGAGTTGGACCATGAATAAAGCTGAGCACCAAAGAATTGATGCTTTTGAACTGTGTTGTTGGAGAAGACTCTTCAGAGTCCCTTGGACTACAATGAGATGAAACCAGTCCATCCTAAAGGAAATCAGTCCTGAACATTCATTGGAAAGACTGATGCTAAAACTGAAGTTCCAAAACTTTGGCCACGTGATGCAAAGAACTGACTCTATAGAAAAGACCCTGATGCTGGGAAAGATTGAAGGCAGGAGGAGAAGGGGACGACAGAGGATGAGATGGTTGGATGGCATCACCAACTCAATGGACATGAGTTTGAACAAGCTGTGGGAGTTGGTGATGGACAGGGAAGCCGGGTGTGCTGTAGTTCATGGGGTCTTAAAGAGTCAGACACTACTGAGTGATTGAACAACTGAACTGAAGAATAAAGTCCACTGAAAAATAAGGAAAAAGTATTAGAGTTCAAAGAAAATATAATGTCTATTAAATATAAGAAAAGATGCTCAATCTCCATTATAATAAGAGAAATGCAAATTAAAATATACTACAATGCCATTTTTCACTCATCAGATTGGCAGAATTTCAACAGTTTGATTATATACTTTGGTGATGAAGCCATAGAGAAATAGACAATCTCTTCCTTTCTAGTAGTTATAGGAACTCATACAACCCCAGTGGAGGACAATTGAGTGAAAAATCCATCAAAATTATAAATGAATGAGCCTTATAGTTCTGCAATTCCATTTCTGGGAACTTACTCTATAAATATGCTGACATGTGCAAAACGACACATATACAAGGTTATTCATCAACACAATACCGAAGTAATAGCAGAGGTCAGATGAACCTGTCTGCAGGGCAGTGTCAGAAATGCAGAGAATAGACATGGGGACACCGGGAGGGGCAGAGGGAAGAGGAGGCTGCGATGACTGAGAGGGCACATTGACATATGCACGCTGCTGCTAAGTCGCTTCAGTCGTATCCGACTCTGCACGACCCCATAGCTGGCAGCCCCCCTCCCTGGGGTTCTCCAGGCAAGAACACTGGAGTGGGTTGCCATTTCCTTCTCCATGCACGCTACCATGTGTGAAATAGCCAGCCAGTGGGAAGCTGCTGTGGAGCACAGAGCTCAGCCTGCTGCTGTGCGATGACCGGGAGGGCTGGGATGAGGGAGGCTCAAGAGGGACGGGATACAGGTATACTTACAGCGGATTCATGTAGTGGTACAGCAGAGACTAAGACAACATTGCAGGGCAATTATACTCCAATTAAAGAATAAATCAAAAAAGAAATGGGTAATCTGAATAGCTCTATATGTTAAATAAATTGAATGTGTAGTGAAAAATCTTCCCCCAAAGAAACCTTCAGGCCCAGACGGCTTCATTGGTAAATTGGACCAAGCATTTATTTATTTATTTTTTGGACCAAGCATTTAGAAAACAAATACTATAATTATATACAAACAGTCCAGGAAATTGAAGAGGAAAAAGTAACTTCCTGTTTCTTCCTATCTTTCTCTTTTACTAGGCCAGCAGTATCCAAAAAGCAAAGGAGAAAAGGAAAGATATAAACATCTGAATACAGAGTTCCAAAGAATAGCAAGAAGAGATAAGAAAGCCTTCTTCAGCGATCAATGCAAAGAAATAGAGGAAAACAACAGAATGGGAAAGCCTAGGGATCTCTTTAAGAAAATCAGAGATACCAAAGGAACATTTCATGCAGAGATGGGCTCGATAAAGGACAGAAATGGTATGGACCTAACAGAAGCAGAAGATATTAAGAAGAGGTGGCAAGAATACACAGACGAACTCTACAAAAAGATCTTCACCACCCAGATAATCACAATGGTGTGATCACTGACCTAGAGCCAGACATCCTGGAATGTGAAGTCAAGTGGGCCTTAGAAAACATCACTACGAACAAAGCTAGTGGAGGTGATGGAATTCCAGTTGAGCTATTCCAAATCCTGAAAGATGATGCTGTGAAAGTGCTGCACTCCATATGTCAGCAAATTCGGAAAACTCAGCAGTGGCCACAGGACTGGAAAAGGGCAGTTTTCATTTCAATCCCAAAGAAAAGCAATGCCAAAAAATGCTCAAACTACCACACAATTGCACTCATCTCACACGCTAGTAAAGTAATGCTCAAAATTCTCCAAGCCAGGCTTCAGCAATATGTGAACCGTGAACTTCCTGATGTTCAAGCTGGTTTTAGAAAAGGCAGAGGAACCAGAGATCAAATTGCCAACATCTGAAGGATCATCGAAAAAACAAGAGAGTTCCAGAAAAACATCTATTTCTGCTTTATTCTCTATGCCAAAGCCTTTGACTGTGTGGATCACAATAAACTGTGGGAAATTCTGAAAGAGATGGGAATACCAGACCACCTGATCTGCCTCTTGAGAGATTTCTATGCAGGTCAGGAAGCAACAGTTAGAACTGGACATGGAACAACAGACTGGTTCCAAATAGGAAAAGGAGTTCATCAAGGCTGTATATTGTCACCCTGTTTATTTAACTTGTATGCAGAGTACATCATGAGAAACGCTGGACTGGAAGAAACACAAGCTGGAATCAAGATTGCCAGGAGAAATATCAATAACCTCAGACATGCAGATGACACCACCCTTATGGCAGAAAGTGAAGAGGAACTAAAAAGCCTCTTGAGAGGAGAGTGAAAAAGTTGGCTTCAAGCTCAACATTCAGAAAATGAAGATCATGGCATCCAGTCCCATCACTTCATGGGAAATAGATGGGGAAACAGTGTCAGACTTTATTTTTCTGGGCTCTAATATCACTACAGATGGTGACTGCAGCCATGAAATTAAAAGACACTTACTCCTTGGAAGGAAAGTTATGACCAACCTAGATAGCATATTCAAAAGCAGAGACATCACTTTGCCAACAAAGGTCCGTCTAGTCAAGGCTATGGTTTTTCCTGTGGTCATGTATGGATGTGAGAGTTGAACCGTAAAGAAGGCTGAGTGCCGAAGAATTGATGCTTTTGAACTGTGGTGTTGGAGAAGGCCCTTGAGAGTCCCTTGGACTGCAAGGAGATCCAACCAGTCCATTCTGAAGGAGATCAGCCCTGGGATTTCTTTGGAAGGAATGATGCTAAAGCTGAAACTCCAGTATTTTGGCCACCTCATGTGAAGAGTTAACTCATTGGAGAAGACTCTGATGCTGGGAGGGATTGGGGGCAGGAGGAGAAGGGGACGACAGAGGATGAGATGGCTGGATGGCATCACTGACTCGATGGATGTGAGTCTCAATGAACTCTGGGAGTTGATGATGGACAGGGAGGCCTGGTGTGCTGCGATTCATGGGATCCCAAAGAGTTGGACATGACTGAGTGACTGATCTGATCTGATCTGATCCAGATATCAAAACCAGATAAACACATTGTAAGAAAACTAGAAACTAATATTCTCTCATAAATATAAGTGGAAAAATTCTAAGCAAAATTTTAACAAATTTGAATCCAACAATATAATAAAAAGATAATATATCATAACTAAGAAAGATTTATCCCAGGAATGCAGGGTTGGTTTAATATTCCAAAAAGTAAATGAAATTCATTATATTAATAAACAAAAAAAGAAAACTATATGATCATCTCACTACACACAAAAGCATTTGGTAAAATCCAATATCTATTCCTGATTTAAAAGAATAAAGCTCTCAGCAAAGTAGGAATAGAGGGAATCTCCTCAATCTGATAGAGGAGATCTATATAAAACTCACAAGCTAATATCATACTTAGGGCTTCCCTGGTGGTTTGGTGGTGCCTGCCAATGCAGGAGATGAGTTAGATCCCTGGGTCAGGAAGATTACTTGGAGAAGGAAATGGCAACCCGCTGCAGTATTCTTGCCTGGGAAATCCTATGGAAAGAGGAGCCTGGTAGGTTACAGTCCATGGGGTCACAAGAGTCAAACACAATTTTGCAACTAAACAACAGCATCATACTTAATAGTAGAAGACTGAAAGCTTTTCTACAAAGGCCAGGAAAAAGAAAAATATGTCCCCTTTTAGCATGTTTTTTAACATTTTACTGGAGGTCCTAGCCAATGCAACCAGGCAAAAATGATAATAATAAAGGGCCTTTCTAAACTACTAAGAAGTAAAACTTATGCACAGAGAACACAGTTGGTGATACAGAAAATCCAAAGGAATCTACATGAACTAATAATCAATGTTACACAATACACCCATGAAATATAAACACAATAAATACATAAAAGTCATTTCTATATACTAGTAACAAATAATCAAATGTTGACTTTTATTTCTTTAAGAAAATGTTTAAGGAAGAAAAAAAATTGCAGCCCTCCCAGATAATTTTGGCTTCCCAAGTGACACAGTGGTAAAGAATCTGCCTGCCAATGCAGGAAATGCAAGAGACACAGGTTTGATACCCAGGTCAGGAAGTTCCCCTAAAGGAGGAAATGGCAACCCACTCCAGTATTCTTGCCTGAAAACTTCCATGGACAGAGGAGCCTGGTGGGCTACAGTTCATGGGGTCGCAAAGAGTCAAACACAACTGAGCATCCACATACAAAGCAGATAATTTAACAAAGCTCTCAAAGCCTTTAACAACAAAATAAACCTGAATAAACATGGAATTTCGGACAGGCTTCACAAAGGAAATGTTCTGGGGCACCTTTTTGCAGCCTCCCCATCAAACAGCCTGGCTGGGCAGAGCCTGAGATGCAAGTTCTGACGCTGGAGTAACCTTGTAAGATCACCAAGATGAGTCAAGGGGCCCAGATTCTGGTCTCAGTGAGGCCCCTAGCTCACATATAAGTGAAGTTCTTTCATGGTTCTGACCACAAAAATGACATGACCTCTGCCCTCCCTTTTCCAGTTGCGCTGAAAATGGCCATTCAGTGTGAAAGCATGCTGGGAATGTAAACAAAGGAAATAAAGACAAAGTCCCAGGGTTAGGGTCAAGGTCAAGCTGTCTTACTGTCAAATAGGAAAGTTCCTTAAGCCATGGAGAAAAGAGACTGAGGATGAAGACAGAATCTGTCCCAGAGGTCCTGGGCCAATAAGTTCCAAGAGCTAACACCACACGGAAAAGCCTGGAGAATCCAAAAAGCTACGTCTGTTCATGGGAGAGGAAGGAGAGAGGAATGAAACCCAGTCACCTTCCAGAAGGCCCCTATGTTAGTCTGCCATAACAAAGCACCACAGACTAGGTAGCTTAAACATTCATTTTCTCACAGTTCTGGAGGCTGGGTGTCCAAGATCAAGGTGTTAGTAGAGTTGGTTTTTCTTCTAGCCGTTTTCCTTGACTTGCAGACGGCCATCTTCTCCGTGTGTCTTCCTGGGGTCTTTCTTCTGTGTCTTAATAAGGGCACCAGTCATATGGGACTGGGGCCCACCCGCACGACCTAGTTTTAATTAAATTCCCTCTCCAAAGATCTTACCTCCAAATACAGTCACATTCTGAGATACTGAGGGTTAGGATTTCAACATGAACTTGGGGGTGACATAGGTTAGCACAGAACAACTCACATTCTTCCTCTTCCTGCCTCCACCCTCTCCCATAAATTTCCAACATCTGAAAGATCCAGAACCCCTCCCAGTTCTTATCACCCTCACAGATCAGGTCAGAGGGAACCAGAGCTGCTCTCACACACATCATCATTCACTCTGTCCGAAGCCCAAAAAGTTACTTCTCCTTCCATTTACGTAGGGATTCCTAGCCCCCTACTACCAGAGGTTTCCATACACGTGGGACCCTAAGAGTGGTAACCTGAGCCCCAAGCTGACCTTCCCCCTCTCTTCACATTCCAGTAAAGCACTCCTCCCACCCTCCCTCCTGCCCTGTTCATTTCAAGATTATCATATTCAGAGAACCAACATGACCTATTTAGGCTCTGACCCACTTACAACAGAAATACCAATCACAAACACTATCCAGGAGGGGAAAAAAAAAATAGATGACCACAAATTTAACTGATTGCAAATAAGAGGGAATGATGGAGAAGCCGCCTTCACTGGTTTAACTACTGCTGATGCTACTATAAATGTCCTGAAGGCGAGTTATTAAGGAAATTTGGACTATGCCCAGTAGCCCCTTTGGCATCAGAGCACCCTGTAGGTTTTCCAGCCTTACGAGTGTCCTAGAAATCAATGAAATAGGTCTGTTTACTTTGTTTGGCTCAAAGATGGGACAAGCATCTCCAAGTGTCTGGAGGAAATGATTTCCTGCCAAGGGATGGGACAACCCACTGCACAAGTGTGAAAACCAGGGAATCAAGATGGATACTGGATCAGACTTTCCCATTCACTCCAAACCAAACCGAGGGGGGATTAGTCTAGTGGCCTTTGAAACAGGGGCTTTTGTAGTAAAGACATGTGAGGTAGCTGCCTGACTCACAACAGTAGCTTATTTCCTTTTCTCTAGTCCATTTCCCAAGGGTAGCTGTGTCTCTGCTCTGTGACTCTGAACCTGTCACAGCTTATCAGTTCCAAGAAAGACACCTGATCCAAGCCTGAGCCAATCAGATTCTCTCGCATAGGAATTTGAGACCTAAGGAACTTTGCTATCTCAGACTCCTGGTAAGGGGCAACTGGGAATTCTAGGCAGGCCTGTTTCCTGCTCTTCCTGAGGCCTGGCTAGTCTCTTCTGCAGATTCTGACACCACCCCTATTCTTAAAATTAATTACCCATTTGGCTTACATTAGCCAGGGTCAGTTTCTATTAATTGCAATCAAAAGAATCATAAAATGATAACATTTCTTTTTCTTCATCTTTTAGTCCCAGGACCTACCACAAAATTTCACCATATGGTAGATGCTCAACTTCATTTTAAATTTATGAAAGTCCAATTTTCCTTTGCCACTCTACATGAGATAAGATTAAGAACAATGACAGAATGTCCTGTGGTGTATGGGAAAGGATTCTTGGGTGCCAACCTTTCCTGAAACAACAAGTTATATAAAGACTCTGCTTCTGGTTTTCCCTGAAAGGGCGAGACATGCTAAAATTTTCTAGTGGATTTTGTGTAGCAAAAGAAACCATCAACAAAATGAAAAAAACCCACAGAACGAGAGAAAATATTTGCAAACAAACCACAAGGGATTGAGCTCCAAAATATACAAAAAGCTTATGCAACTCAATATCAAAAAAACAAAGAACTGAATCCAAAAATGGGTAGATCAAAATAGACATTTTTCCAAAGAAGATACACAGATGGCTAGAAGGCACATGCAAGATGCTCAACATCACTGATTATTAGAGAAACGCAAATCAAAACTATGAGGTATCACGTTACACGGGTTAGAATGGCCATCATCAAAAATCTACAAACAATAAGCGCAGGAGAGGTTGTGGAGAAAAGGGAACCCTCCTACACTGTTGATGGAAATGTAAATTGGTACAGTCACTATGGAGCATGGTATAGAGATTCCTTTCAAAACTAAAAACAGACCTAGTATATGATCCACCAATCCTACTCCTGGGCATATATCTGGAGAAAATCACAATTTGAAAAGATACACACAAAAAAAGAAAAGATACACGCACCCCAATGTTCATTGCAGCACTATTTACAAAAGCTAGGATGTGGAAAGTGAAAGAGAGTGAAAGTGAGGTTGCTCAGTCATGTCTGACTCTGCGACCCCACGGATTGTGTAGCCTACCAGGTTTCTCCATCCATGGGATTTTTCCAGGCAAGAGTACCGGAATGGGTTGCCATTTCCTTCTCTGGGAATCTTTCTGGCCTGGAGATCAAACCTGGGTCTCTTGCATTGCAGGCAGATGCTTTACCCTCTAAGCCACCAGGGAAGCACCAGGACATGGAAGCAACCTACATGTCCACTGACAGAAGAATAGATGAAGATGTGGTATACATACACAATGGAATATTACTGAGCCATAGACAAGAATGAAACCATGCCATTTGCAGTGACATGGACGAACCTAGAGAGTGTCATACTAAGTGAAGTAAGTCGGACAGAGAGAGACAAGCATCACATGATATTGCTTATTTGCAGAATCTAAAGAAATGGTACAAATGAACCTATTTACAAAACAGAAGTTGAGTCACAGATGTAGAAAACAAACTTGTGGCTAAGGGGTAGGTAGGGACCTGCCTCTTGAGAAATGTGCATGCAGGTCAGGAAGCAAAAGTTAGAACTGGACATGGAACAACAGACTGGTTCCAAATAGGAAAAGGAGTTCGTCAAGGCTGTATATTGTCACCCTGTTTATTTAACGTCTATGCAGAGTACATCATGAGAAACGCTGAACTGGAAGAAGCACAAGCTGGAATCAAGATTGCCAGGAGAAATATCAATAACCTCAGATATGCAGATGATACCACCCTTATGGCAGAAAGCGAAGAAGAACTAAAAAGCTTCTTGATGAAGGTGAAAGTGGAGAGTGAAAAAGTTGACTTAAAGCTCAACATTCACAAAAACAAGATCATGGCATCTGGTCCCGTCACTTCATGGGAAATAGATGGGAAAACAGTGGAAACAGTGTCAGACTTTATTTTTCTGGGCTCCAAGATCACTGCAGATGATGACTGCAGCCATGAAATTAAAAGACACTTACTCCTTGGAAGAAAAGTTATGACCAACCTAGATAGCATATTGAAAAGCAGAGACATTACTTTGCCAACAAAGATTCGTCTAGTCAAGGCTATGGTTTTTCCTGTGGTCATGTATGGATGTGAGAGTTGGACTATGAAGAAGGCTGAGCACCGAAGAATTGATGCTTTTGAACTGTGGTGTTGGAGAAGACTCTTGAGAGTCCCTTGGACTGCAAGGAGATCCAACCAGTCCATTCTGAAGGAGATTAGCCTTGGGATTTCTTTGGAAGGAATGATGCTAAAGCTGAAACTCCAGTACTTTGGCCACCTCATGTGAAGAGTTGACTCATTGGAGAAGACTCTGATGCTGGGAGGGATTGGGGGCAAGAGGAGAAGGGGACGACAGAGGATGAGATGGCTGGATGGGATCACTGACTTGATGGATGTGAGTCTGAGTGAACTCCAGGAATTGGTGATGGACAGGGAGGCCTGGAGTGCTACGATTCATGGAGTGGAAAAGAGTCAGACACGACTGAGCAACTGAACTGAACTGAGGGGGGATAATGGAGAAAGCGATGACACCCCACTCCAGTACTCTTGCCTGGAGAATCCCATGGATGGAGGAGCCTGGAAGGCTGCAGTCCATGGGGTCGCTGAGGGTCGGACACAACTGAGCGACTTCACTTTCACTTTTTACTTTCATGCGTTGGAGAAGGAAATGGCAACCCACTCCAGTATTCTTGCCTGGAGAATCCCAAGGATAGGGGAGCCTGATGGGCTGCCGTCTATGTGGTTGCACAGAGTTGAACACGACTGAAGTGACTTAGCAGCAGCAGCAGCAGGGGGGATAAGCTGGGAGATTGGGATTGACATATACACACACTACTATTTATAGAATAGATAATAAAAATCTACTGAATAGCACAGGGAATTCTATTCAATACTGTATAATGACTTATATGGGAATAAAACCTAAAAAAGAGTGGATATATGTGTATGTATAACAGACTCACTTTGCTGTGCAGCAGAAACTAATTCAATATTGTAAATCAGCTCTACTCCAATAAAAAAAAAAAAGAGCAGCATGACCCTTTTCCCTTTGCAGAGAAGTTTGCAAAGATTGCATTGCCTGGGATTAGTGAGATCATCCTGAAGAATTCTTCATAAATGTCAAAGTCTTGAAAAGAAAATAAAATTTTCTCATGGAAACAATTACCTGATGCCAGATGCTCAGGAAGTCAGAGAAGGGGAAGTACTGGCTTCTAATCTCTGCTGACTTGTGGGCAGAATTCTCAGTGCTGGCAAGAGCAGGCTGGAGGCAACGGACACTTCTCTGTCTTGCTGGGATGTGCTTACCCCAGGTGAAAATTCATGCATGGGCATCCTTACTGGAGGTCCTCATATTTATACCTCTTTCCACACATCTTCCATCCATTTGCAAGGCCTGGTCTAGGACTTGGGATATTCACCCAGCCATCCCTCCACCCAACCACTCACACTTTAATATTCCCTGAGCACCTGGCCGGGCCTTAGTCTCTACATCTAGGTGACTGTGCCAGGATCAGCGATGTGGTGAACAGGACAGCCCTCCAGGGTCACTCCAGGCCCTCCACTCATCCCTAGATTTCTAGGACACCCTTCTCTCAGACCCCAGCCTCTTGCTTCTATAATCCAACTTCACTGCAGCAATACTAGCTCCTCAAGATGCCAACTTAACCATGATACTTTTCTATTCAAAACCTTCAATAAAGCCCAGACTCTCTGCTTAAGATTCAAAAACACCCACAACCTGAACCCAGTCTATTTTTTAAACTTTTATCTTGAATCTTTCAAATTTATCTCCTGCATGAAACCTCTACTCTCACACAAGCAGCCTGCCCACCCGCCTCACTGCTGAGCAGATGGGCACAAGCCTAGAGTTTCTAGAAGCCATGTTGCCAACATGTGGGGGAAAAGAAGCCAACGCAGAGAAAGCAGGACTGAGAGATGGAGAGAACGATTCCTGATGACATTGCTCGAGAACCAAGATTGGCCTCAAGCTACTTCTACCTCTGGAGATTTGGGCTATAACATTTTTTTTTTTTTTTTTTGGCTTTTGCTTAAATCTTTTTTTTCCATTCACAAACAAAAGGGAATTCCTCCCCATACCCCTCATGGCCCATTTTTAATACCTGACTCCTCTTCAAGGTCCTCCAGGATGTGGCCACGGCTCTTATCTCTAACTCTTGTAATGTCATGCCTATTATTCATGGAAGCCTTTCTGTATACAGCCTAGTAACAGGTATTTCTTGATCCTTAAAACAGGTGAGGTGCTCTTACTATCACCAATTCCTTTTCATGGCCCCCTTCCACCCCAACTTGCTGAAACCAACCCATGGCTCAGCAGTCAGAGGCACAGGCTAGGGCAGCCCTGGGAAGCCCAGGAGGAGCAACGCTGTCCAATCCTCCTGAGCTGATGACCCAGCCTCCCATTCAGAACCCACGCTGGCTGAGTCTTGGATTCTAGCAGCCAATACGGCCAAGTTGTCGGCCCACAGGGACCAGCCGGCAGGAAGAAGGTGAAAGAAGGTGAAGGAAGAGAGAAAGGAGAGGTCAAAGTCAGAGGAAGAGAAAGCCACGTTCTCACCTAGGCTGAGACTATCTGCTCGTGGGCAGAGCCACGGGCTGAAGTCAAGAAAGATCCCGCCCTGGAGTGTAACCTGCAGACCAGCTGGTACCTGGGCCACCTGAGGATGCTCTGTGTCTTCTGTTTGTGGTGCTGTTTCTCCACTTAACCCTGAAGTGCTTCTGAGACCAATCTGCAAGGTGGCCCTCAGAGGGCTTCCCGTCCCACAGGGGCAGGTCTACCCAGGGAAGCGGCTGGCTGTCAGCACAAGTCTGTTCCACACGCTCTCACCTTCCCCTTCTTCAGCAAAGCCCAGAGTCTCACTGCCCTGAGACGTGGGGTGACTCGATGCAGCCACAGCCGGTCACTTCAGGAGCCCAAAGACAGACTCCTGGGGGTACAGCACTGCCCACATTTCTCCCAGGCCTGTGTCTCTGCACCTCAGCTGCCACTCAGAACCCATTCAAGGACAGAACGCTTTTTCCTCCAGTGAGAAAATTTGTAGGGCTCCATTAACATAACAAGAGACACCTTTCCAGCTCTCATCACACAGGAATTTCCAAGGGTTTTAGGAACTCTCTGCTGGAAATGGGACAAAGATCAAATATATATTTCTTGTTATAAACAGCAATATCACAGGTCTGTAGTATTAGCATCCCCCACAGATGAAGGAGCAAACCAGAGCCTAGAGAGGAAACTTGCCCAGCCCACTGCTGTAAGTGGGGGCACCAGAGCCAGGATCTAAGTCCAACAGTCTGGCTCTAGAGAATCAGTGCTCTTAACCACCAAGCAAAGCCAAAATTGATGTCCCATTTGCAGATGAGGAAGCCCAAGACCCATGTCACAGTGGCATGGCTGGATAGTAGCAAATCTAGGTCTTCTAAGGTCAGGTTACTCTCACCACTCCATCTGATTGCCAAATTCCCAAAGTAGATTTGAACAAAAATGAGGACATTGAGGATCCAACTGCCTTCTTATTCCTAGGACCCAACTCTCACTCAGATAACTCACCTCTGTCCTCCACTCTCCAGTCTTAAGTCCTCAGCTCTTTAAACAGAGTGACATAAATTAACTACATTGAAGGGTTTTCTCCCACTCCTTCTCCCAACCTCACTGACTCAGTCTTCAGTCTGCCACCGTAAATCACTGACAATTCAAAAAATGGTTTCTGAGAAAATGGGCTTTTGTGGCTTGATGGATGTGTAAATTTCCATCTCCTCCATACATGTCTCACTTTTCAAAGGGAAAAAAATCTTTATTGGCGTTAGCACATTTATGAGTTTAAATAAAAACAAATACATCTCTATTGACTGTAGTTATTATGCTTGGTTTCATGCAAGGTAAGTGCTTCAAATAAAAATAGATTGGTCAGAGTGAGTATGCATCAGGTCCAATAATGATGCAGCCTGTTTCCGTAGCGTATGTGTTTCACTTAATGTTCCCCCAGCTTGCAGGAGAGGAAGCACGTTGCTGCATGGAGCTTTTAGGCTCCATTTTCTGTCTAAATGCTCTGGGTAGGTGTGAATGTTTATTAGTGTCATGAAATACATCTGGCAGGAAAAGCCTGGCCTTTGCAGAAGAGACCAAAGTGCAATTGCTGAGGATGGGCCAGACCAAGCAGAAAGTGCAAACCCTGTGACATGTGAGCCCAGCACCAACCCATCAAGTGTGTGCAGAGTACCCACTGCTTGCCTGTCACTCGCGCAAGGGCCAACCTCAGAGTGAATATTTAGAATTACTTTTTTAAGTATGTCTTCTAGTATGGGGTTGCAGCTCATTAAAGGGAGGACATCTCTCTGTTTTGATCATCACAAATTCCCATAGTCAGGTTAAGGCATGGACCTGGGCATCAGACAACCTGGATTCAAATTGCAATTCCATCATTTAAGCAGTAAGCAAACATACATGGAGCACCAGCTATATACCAGAACTTTTTCTAGCTGCTGAGGCTACATCAGTCTGTTTCTATGAAGCTTCAGATCAGATCAGATCAGTCGCTCAGGCGTGTCTGACTATTTGCGACCCCATGAATCGCAGCACTCCAGGCCTTTCTGTCCTTCACCAACTCCCAGAGATCATTCAGACTCACCTCCATCGAGTCAGTGATGCCATCCAGCCATCTCATCCTCTGTCGTCCCCTTCTCCTCTTGCCCACAATCCCTCCCAGCATCACAGTCTTTTCCAATGAGTAAACTCTTTGCATGAGGTGGCCAAAGTACTGCAGTTTCAGCTTTAGCATCATTCCTTCCAAAGAAATCCCAGGGCTGATCTCCTTCAGAATGGACTGGTTGGATCCCCTTGCAATCCAAGGGACTCTCAAGAGTCTTCTCCAACACCACAGTTCAAAAGCATCAATTCTTCAGCACTCAGCCTTCTTCACAGTCCAACTCTCACATCCATACATGACCACTGGAAAAACCATAGCCTTGACTAGGCGAACCTTTGTTGGCAAAGTAATGTCTGCTTTTCAATATGCTATCGAGGTTGGTCATAACTTTCCTTCCAAGGAGTAAGCGTCTTTTAATTTCATGGCTGCAGTCAACATCTGTAGTGATTTTGGAGCCCAGAAAAATGAAGTCTGACACTGTTTCCACTGTTTCCCCATCTATTTCCCATGAAGTGATGGGATCAGATGCCATGATCTTCTTTTTGTGAATGTTGAGCTTTAAGTCAACTTTTTCACTCTCCACTTTCACCTTCATCAAGAGGCTTTTTAGTTCCTCTTCACTTTCTGCCATAAGGGTGGTATCATCTGCATATCTGAGGTTATTGATATTTCTCCTGGCAATCTTGATTCCAGCTTGTGCTTCTTCCAGTTCAGCGTTTCTCATGATGTACTCTGCATAGAAGTTAAATAAACAGGGTGACAATATACAGCCTTGACGAACTCCTTTTCCTATTTGGAACCAGTCTGTTGTTCCATGTCCAGTTCTAACTGTTGCTTCCTGACCTGCATACAAATTTCTCAAGAGGCAGATCAGGTGGTCTGATATTCCCATCTCTTTCAGAATTTTCCACAGTTGATTGTGATCCACACAGTCATAGGCTTTGGCATAGTCAATAAAGCAGAAATAGATGTTTTTCTGGAACTCTCTTGCTTTTTTCATGATCCAGCGGATGTTGGCAATTTGATCTCTGGTTCCTCTGCCTTTTCTAAAACCAGCTTGAACATCAGGAAGTTCATGGTTCACATATTGCTGAAGCCTGGTTTGGAGAATTTTGAGCATTACTTTACTAGCGTGTGAGATGAGTGCAATTGTGTGGTAGTTTGAGAATTCTTTGGCATTGCCTTTCTTTGGGATTGGGATGAAAACTGACCTTTTCCAGTCCTGTGGCCACTGCTGAGTTTTCCAAATTTGCTGGCATATTGAGTGCAGCACTTTCACAGCATCATCTTTCAGGATTTGGAATAGCTCAACTGGAATTCCATCACCTCCGCTAGCTTTGTTCAGAGTGATGCTTTCTAAGGCCCACTTGACTTCACATTCCAGGATGTCTGGCTCTAGGTCAGTGATCACACCATCGTGATTATCTGGGTCGTGAAGCTCTTTTTTGTAGAGTTCTTCTGTGTATTCTTGCCACCTCTTCTTAATATCTTCTGCTTCTGTTAGGTCCATACCATTTCTGTCCTTTATCCAGCCCATCTTTGCACAAAATGTTCCTTTGGTATCTCTGATTTTCTTGAAGAGATTCCTAGTCTTTCCCATTCTGTTGTTTTCCTCTATTTCTTTGCATTGATCTCTGAGAAAGGCTTTCTTATCTCTTCTTGCTATTCTTTGGAACTCTGCATTCAGATGTTTATATCCTTCCTTTTCTCCTTTGCTTTTTGCTTCACTTCTTTTCACAGCTATTTGTAAGGCCTCCCCAGATAGCCATTTTGCTTTTTTGCGTTTCTTTTCCATGGGAATGGTCTTGATCCCTGTCTCCTGTACAATGTCATGAACCTCATTCCATTGTTCATCAGGCACTCTATCAGATCTATGCCCTTAAATCTATTTCTCACTTCCACTGTATAATCATAAGGGATTTGACTTAGGTCATACCTGAATGGTCTAGTGGTTTTCCCTACTTTCTTCAATTTCAGTCTGAATTTAGCAATAAGGAGTTCATGGTCTGAGCCACAGTCAGCACCTGGTCTTGTTTTTGCTGACTGTATAGAGCTTCTCCATCTTGGGCTGCAAAGAATATAATCAATCTGATTTCAGTGTTGACCATCTGGTGATATCCATGTATAGAGTCTTCTCTTGTGTTGTTGGAAGAGGGTGTTTGTTATGACCAGTGTATTTTCTTGGCAAAACTCTATTAGTCTTTGCCCTGCTTCATTCCGTATTCCAAGGCCAAATTTTCCTATTACTCCAGGTGTTTCTTGACTTCCTACTTTTGCATTCCAGTCCCCTATAATGAAAAGGACATCTTTTGTGGGTGTTAGTTCTAAAAGGTCTTGCAGGTCTTCATAGAACCATTCAACTTCAGCTTCTTCAGTGTTACTGGTTGGGGCATAGGCTTGGATTACTGTGACATTGAATGGTTTGCCTTGGAAACGAACAGAGATCATTCTGTCATTTTTGAGATTGCATCCAAGTACTGCATTTCGGACTCTTTTGTTGACCATGCTGGCCACTCCATTTCTTCTGAGGGATTCCTGCCCGCAGTAGTAGATATAATGGTCCTCTGAGTTAAATTCACCCATTCCAGTCCATTTCAGTTCACTGATTCCTAGAATGTCGACACTGACCTTGAGTAAGACACACCTGTTGAACTTCAGATTCTTCATCAGTGAGATAAGGATAATAGCACCTACTTCATGGGGTTGTTGTAAAATTTAAATCCGATCTATTTAGCACAGGATCTGGCACATAAAGGGCTGAACGTCGGCTTCCAGCATTATCATTGGTGGGCAGGACACCTTCTTTGCAGCACTTGAAATCCTTTTGGCCTTTCTTCTTGTTCTAGCCCTGATTGCAGCCAACAAGTCAGTGTGGCTTCTGACAGGCTCCTATGCATACAGCCTGACAGTCTATCCACCTTTGGCCCATATCTTACTCCTCACTTACCACCCTAAGGCTCCTCTGCTCTTGCCAAGCCTTGGCCCCCATGTAAATGCAACCTGGAGCTAGCATGTAGGGGAGAAAATTTAGCTGTGGTGTTGTGGGTTGAACTGCATCCCACAAAAAGCTATATTGAAGTCTTAACCACTGTGACCTAAGAAATGCATATGGCACCCCACTCCAGTACTCTTGCCTGGAAAATCCCATGGACGGAGAAGACTGGGAGGCTGCAGTCCATGGGGTCGCTGAGGGTCAGACACGACTGTGCGACTTCACATTCATTTTCACTTTCTTTTTTTTTTTTTTCCTGGTACTCTTTTATTTATTTATTTATTTTAGTTTTCATTCTTTATTTCTTTTTTTAATTTAACTTTACAATATTGTATTGGTTTTGCCATACACCACAATGAATCCGCCACAGGTATACATGTATTCCCCATCCTGAACCGTCCTCCCTCCTCCCTCCCCATACCATCCCTCTGGGTCGTCCCAGTGCACCAGCCCCAGGCATCCAGTATCAGGCATCAAACCTGGACTGGCAACTCATTTCAAATATGATATTATACATATTTCAATGCCATTCTCCCAAATCATCCCACCCTCTCCCTCTCCCAGAGTCCAAAAGACTGTTCTATATATCAGTGTCTCTTTTGCTGTCTCATATACAGGGTTATTGTTACCATCTTTCTAAATTCCATATATATGCCTTAGTATACTGTATTTGTGTTTTTCTTTCTGGCTTACTTCACTCTGTATAATAGGCTCCAGTTTCCTCCACCTCATTAGAACTGATTCAAATGTATTCTTTTTAATGGCTGAGTAATACACCATTGTATATATGTACCACAGCTTTCTTATGCATTCATCTGCTGATGGACATCTAAGTTGCTTCCATGTCCTGGCTATTATAAACAGTGCTGCGATGAACATCGGGGTACACATGTCTCTTTCAATTCTGGTTTTCTCAGTGTGTATCCCCAGCAGTGGGATTGCTGGATCATAAGGCAGTTCTATTCCCTGTTTTTTGAGGACTCTCCATACTGTTCTCCATAGTGGCTGTACTAGTTTGCATTCCCACCAACAGTATAAGAGGGTTCCCTTTTCTCCACACCCTCTCCAGCATTTATTGTTTGTAGACGTTTGTATCGCAGCCATTCTGGCTGGCATGAAATGGTACTTCATAGTGGTTTTGATTTGCATTTCTCTGATAATGAGTGATGTTGAGCATCTTTTCATGTGTTTGTTAGCCATCTGTATGTCTTTGGAGAAATGTCTATTTAGTTCTTTGGCCCATTCTTTGATTGGGTCATTTACTTTTCTGGAATTGAGCTGTAGGAGTTGCTTGTATATTTTTGAGATTAGTTGTTTGTCTGTTGCTTCATTTGCTATTATTTTCTCCCATTCTGAAGGCTGTCTTTTCACCTTGCTTATAGTTTCCTTTGCTGTGCAGAAGCTTTTAAGTTTAATTAGGTCCCATTTGTTTATTTTTTATTTTATTTCCAGTATTCTGGGAGGTAGATCATAGAGGATCCTGCTGTGATGTATGTCAGAGAGTATTTTGCCTATGTTCTCCTCTAGGACTATTATGGTTTCTGGACTTACATTTAGATCTTTAATCCATTTTGAGTTTATTTTTGTGGCAACCCACTCCAGTTTTCTTGCCTGGAGAATCCCAGGGCCAGGAGAGCCTGGTGGGCTGACGTCTATGGGGTCACGCAGAGTCGGACACGACTGAAGGGACTTAGCAGCATGGTGTTAGAAAGTGCTCTAGTTTGATTCTTTTACAAGTGTTTGACCAGTTTTCCCAGCACCACTTGTTAAAGAGATTGTCTTTAATCCATTGTATATTCTTGCCTCCTTTGTCAAAGATAAGGTGTCCATATGTGTGTGGATTTATCTCTGGGCTTTCTATTTTGTTCCAGTGATCTATATGTCTGTCTTTGTGCCAGTACCATACTGTCTTGATGACTGTGGCTTTGTAGTAGAGCCTGAAGTCAGGCAGGTTGATTCCTCCAGTTCTGTTCTTTCTCAAGATAGCTTTAGCTATTCGAGATTTTTTGTATTTCCATACAAACTGAGAAATTATTTGTTCTAGCTCTGTGAAGAATACCATTGGTAGCTTGATGGGGATTGCATTGAATCTATAAATTGCTTTGGGTAGTATACTCATTTTCACTATATTGATTCTGCCAATCCATGAACATGGTATATTTCTCCATCTATTAGTGTCCTCTTTGATTTCTTTCACCAGTGTTTTATAGTTTTCTATATATAGGTCTTTAGTTTCTTTAGGTAGATATATTCCTAAGTATTTTATATTTTTCATTGCAATGGTGAATGGAATTGTTTCCTTAATTTTTCTTTCTATTTTCTCATTATTAGTGTACAGGAGTGCAAGGGATTTCTGTGTGTTGATTTTATATCCTGCAACTTCACTGTATTCATTGATTAGTTCTAGTAATTTTCTGGTGGAGTCTTTAGGGTTTTCTATGTAGAGGATCATGTCATCTGCAAACAGTGAGAGTTTTACTTCTTCTTTTCTAATTTGGATTCCTTTTATTTCTTTTTCTGCTCTGATTGCTGTGGCCAAAACTTCCAAAACTATGTTGAATAGTAATGGTGAAAGTGGGCACCCTTGTCTTGTTCCTGACTTTAGAGGAAATGCTTTCAATTTTTCACCATTGAGGATAATGTTTGCTGTGGGTTTGTCATATACAGCTTTTATTATGTTGAGGTATGTTCCTTCTATTCCTGCTTTCTGGAGAGTTTTTATCATAAATGGATGTTGAACTTTGTCAGAGGCTTTCTCTGCATCTATTGAGATAATCATATGGTTTTTATTTTCCAATTTGTTAATGTGGTGTATTACGTTGATTGATTTGCAGATATTGAAGAACCCTTGCATCCCTGGGATAAAGCCCACTTGGTCATGGTGTATGATCTTTTTAATGTGTTGTTGGATTCTGGTTGCTAGAATTTTGTTAAGGATTTTTGCATCTATGTTCATCAGTGATATTGGCCTGTAGTTTTCTTTTTTTGTGGCATCTTTGTCAGGTTTTGGTATTAGGGTGATGGTGGCCTCATAGAATGAGTTTGCAAGTTTACCTTCCTCTGCAATTTTCTGGAAGAGTTTGAGTAGGATAGGTGTTAGCTCTTCTCTAAATTTTTGGTAGAATTCAGCTATGAAGCCGTCTGGACCTGGGCTTTTGTTTGCTGGAAGATTTCTGATTACAGTTTCAATTTCTGTGCTTGTGATGGGTCTGTTAAGATTTTCTATTTCTTCCTGGTCCAGTTTTGGAAAGTTGTACTTTTCTAAGAATTTGTCGATTTCTTCCACGTTGTCCATTTTATTGCTATATAACTGCTGATAGTAGTCTCTTATGATCCTTTGTATTTCTGTGTTGTCTGTTGTGATCTCTCCATTTTCATTTCTAATTTTATGGATTTGACTTTTCTCCCTTTGTTTCTTGATGAGTCTGGCTAGTGGTTTGTCAATTTTATTTATCCTTTCAAAGAACCAGCTTTTGGCTTTGTTGATTTTTGCTATGGTCTCTTTTGTTTCTTTTGCATTTATTTCTGCCCTAATTTTTAAGATTTCTTTCCTTCTACTAACCTTGGGGTTCTTCATTTCTTCCTTTTCTAGTTGCTTTAGGTGTAGAGTTAGGTTATTTATTTGACTTTTTTCTTGTTTCTTTAGGTATGCTTGTATTGCTATGAACTTTCCCCTTAGGACTGCTTTTACAGTGTCCCACAGGTTTTGGGTTGTTGTGTTTTCATTTTCATTCGTTTCTACGCAAATTTATATATTTTTTTATTTCTTCTGTGATTTGTTGGTTATTCAGCAGCATGTTATTCAGCCTCCATATGTTGGAATTTTTAATAGTTTTTCTCCTGTTATTGAGATCTAATATTACCACATTGTGGTCAGAAAAGATGCTTGGAATGATTTCAATTTTTCTGAATTTACCAAGGCTAGATTTATGGCCCAGGATATGATCTATCCTGGAGGAAGGTTCCATGTGTGCTTGAGAAAAAGGTGAAATTCATTGTTTTGGGATGAAATGTCCTATAGATATCAATTAGGTCTAATTGATCTATTGTATCATTTAAAGTTTGTGTTTCCTTGTTAATTTTTTATTTAGTGTATCTATCCATTGGTGTGAGTGGGGTATTAAAGTCTCCCACTATTATTGTGTTATTGTTAATTTCTCCTTTCATACTTGTTAGTATTTGTCTTACATATTGCGATGCTCCTATGTTGGGTGCATATATATTTATAATTGTTATATCTTCTTCTTGGATTGATCCTTTGATCATTATGTAGTGGCCTTCTTTGTCTCTTTTCACAGCCTTTGTTTTAAAGTCTATTTTATCTGATATGAGTATTGCTACTCCTGCTTTCTTTTGGTCCCTATTTGCATGGAAAATCTTTTTCCAGCCCTTCACTCTCAGTCTATATGTGTCCCCTGTTTTGAGGTGGGTCTCTTGTAGACAACATATGTAGGGGTCTTGTTTTTGTATCCAGTTGGCCAGTCTCTGTCTTTTGGTTGGGGCATTCAACCCATT
The DNA here is from genome assembly GCA_935064755.1 of Tragelaphus eurycerus. Taxonomy (NCBI): domain Eukaryota; kingdom Metazoa; phylum Chordata; class Mammalia; order Artiodactyla; family Bovidae; genus Tragelaphus; species Tragelaphus eurycerus. Next base: position 35,339,878 of record CAKXYN010000008.1, on the reverse strand, counting down.
TACATTTAAGGTAATTATTGATAAGTATGATCCCATTGCCATTTACTTTATTGTTTTGGGTTCGAATTTATACACCCTTTTTGTGTTTCCTGTCTAGAGAATGTCCTTTAGTATTTGTTGGAGAGCTGGTTTGGTGGTGCTGAATTCTCTCAGCTTTTGCTTGTCTGTAAAGCTTTTGATTTCTCCTTCATGTTTGAATGAGATCCTTGCTGGGTACAGTAATCTGGGCTGTAGGTTATTTTCTTCATCACTTTAAGTATGTCTTGCCATTCCCTCCTGGCTTGGAGAGTTTCTATTGAAAGATCAGCTGTTATCCTTATGGGAATTCCCTTGTGTGTTATTTGTTGTTTTTCCCTTGCTGCTTTTAATATTTGTTCTTTGTGTTTGATCTTTGTTAATTTGATTAATATGTGTCTTGGGGTGTTTCGCCTTGGGTTTATCCTGTTTGGGACTCTCTGGGTTTCTTGGACTTGAGTGATTATTTCCTTCCCCATTTTAAGGAAGTTTTCAACTATTATCTCCTCTAGTATTTTCTCATGGTCTTTCTTTTTGTCTTCTTCTTCTGGGACTCCTATGATTTGAATGTTGTAACATTTAATATTGTCCTGGAGGTCTCTGAGATTGTCCTCATTTCTTTTAATTCGTTTTTCTTTTTTTCTCCTCTGATTCATTTATTTCTACCATTCTGTCTTCTAATTCACTAATCCTATCTTCTGCCTCTGTTATTCTACTATTTGTTGCCTCCAGAGTGTTTTTTATCTCATTTATTGCATTCAGATCAGATCAGATCAGTCACTCAGTCGTGTCTGACTCTTTGCGACTCCATGAACCGCAGCACGCCAGGCCTCCCTGTCCATCACCAACTCTCGGAGGTCACTCAGACTCACGTCCATCGAGTCAGTGATGCCATCCAGCCATCTCATCCTCTGTCGTCCCCTTCTCCTCTTGCCCCTAATCCCTCCCAGCATCAGAGTCTTCTCCAATGAGTCAACTCTTTGCATGAGGTGGCCAAAATACTGGAGTTTCAGCTTTAGCATCATTCCTTCCAAAGAAATCCCAGAGCTGATCTCCTTCAGAATGGACTGGTTGGATCTCCTGGCAGTCCAAGGGACTCTCAAGAGTCTTTTCCAACACCACAGTTCAAAAGCATCAATTCTTCGGTGCTCAGCCTTCTTCACAGTCCAGCTCTCACATCCATACATGACCACAGGAAAGACCATAGCCTTGACTAGGCAAACTTTCGTTGGCAAAGTGATGTCTCTGCTTTTGAATATGCTATCTAGGTTGGTCATAACTTTCCTTCCAAGGAGTAAGCGTCTTTTAATTTCATGGCTGCAGTCACCATCTGCAGTGATTTTGGAGCCCAGAAAAAGAAAGTCTGACACTGTTTCCAGTTTCTCCATCTATTTCCCATGTAGTGATGGGACCAGATGCCATGATCTTTGTTTTCTGAATGTTGAGCTTTAAGCCAATCTTTTCACTCTCCACTTTCACTTTCATCAAGAGGCTTTTTAGTTCCTATTGCATTATTCATTATATATTGACTCTTTTTTATTTCTTCTAGGTCCTTGTTAAATCTTTCTTGCATCTTCTCAATGCTTTTCTCCAGGCTATTTATCTGTGATTCCATTTTGATTTCCAGATTTTGGGTTAATTTCACTATCATTATTCGGAATTCTTTATCAGGTAGATTCGCTATTTCTTCCTCTTTTGTTTGGTTTGGTGGGCATTTATCCTGTTCCTTTCCCTGCTGGGTATTCTCCTGTCTCTTCATCTTGTTTAAATTGCTGGGTTTGGGTTGTCCTTACTGTATTCTGGCAGTTTGTGGAGTTCTCTTTATTGTGGCATTTCCTCACTGTGTGTGGATTTGTACAGGTGGCTTGTCAAGGTTTCTTGGTTAGGGAAGCTTGTGTCAGTGTTCTGGTGGATGGAGCTAGATTTCTTCTCTCTGGAGTGCAATGAAGTGTCCAGTAATGAGTTATGAGCTGTCTATGGTTTTGGGGTGACTTTGGGTAGCCTGTATATTGGAGCTCAGGGCTGTGTTCCTGTGTTGCTGGAGAATTTTCTTGGTATGTCTTGCCATGGAACTTGTCCCTTTTGTGGTGCTTGGTTTCAGTGTAGGTATGGAGGCATTTGATGAGCTTCTGTCAATTAATGTTCCCTGAAGTCATGATTTGGACTTAAGCCTCCTGCTTCCAGTTATCGGTCTTATTTTTACAGTAGTATTTTACAGTAGTCTCAAAACTTCTCCTTCTATACAGCACCATTGATAAAACATCTAGGTTAAAGATGATAAGTTTCTCCACCGTGAGGGTCACCCCGTGAGGTTCACAGTGTTACATCAGGAAGAGAAGAGGGAGGAGGGAGTTAGAAGTGACCCAAATGAGATGAGGTGGAATCAATAGAGGAGAGAGCGGGCTAACCAGTAATCACTTCCTTATGTGCACTCCACAACTGGACCGCTCAGAGATGTTCACGGAGTTATACAGAGAAGAGAAGAGGGAGGAAGGAGACAGAGGTGGTCAGGAGGATAAAAGGAGGGAACGAAAAGGAGAGACAGATCCAGTCAGTAATCAGTTCCCTAAGTGTTTTCCATCATTTGGAACACACAGAAATTCACAGAGTTGGGTAGAGAGGGGTTAGGGAGGAGACGCAGGCGACCTGGTGGAGAAAAAGGAGAGTCCGGAGGTGGAGAGAGCAGTCAAGCCAGTAATCTCGGTCCCTAGTAAATAGTGGGTACTGAAAATTAGGTTCTTTTAAAGGTACAAAATTGGTAACAAATACCTAAAATCAAAAATTAAAAATCTAGAGTAGAGTTTGGAGTTTCAAAAATACAATGTTAAAGAAAAGAAGAAGGAAAAGAAAGAGAAAAAAGAAAAAGAAAAAAAAAAGAATCACCAAAGTTATAAAGAAAATATAGGTACAAAATTGATAACAAGTACCAAAAAGCAAAAGTTAAAAACCTATAGTAGAGTTTGGAATTTCAAAAATACAATGTTAAAGAAAAGCAAAAGAAAGAAAAAGATAGAAAAAGAAAAAAGAAAGAAAACAAAACCAAAACCAAAGTCGCAAAAATTATAAAGAAGATATAGGTACAAATTGATAACAAATACCAGAAAGCATAAATTAAAGATCTAGAGTAGAGTTTGGAATTTCAAAAATACAATGTTAAAGAAAAGGAAAAAAAGGATCACAAAAGTTATAAAAAATATATATATGAAGTTTGGGTTTTTTTTTTAAAAAAGGGTCTTTTTTTTTTTTTTTTTTTACAAAGTAATAGTAGGTTATAAAAGTGAAAATTAAAGGAGTAATAGAGGATTTAAAGAAAAATGTTTAAATTAAAAAGAAAGAAAGAATGATCGTAAAAATAGTAAAAATATATATGGGACTTTCTCTGATATTGTTGTGGGTATTGTGGGTTCAGTTCATTTTCGGCTAGTTCCTTGTTCTGGCTTATATTTCTCAAGATCTATAGGCCCCTTCCTATGTAGTTGGTACTAACCACGGGGTTTTAGTTTATTGCCTGTCGCTTCCAAGGCGGTTCCCTCTGTTATAGCTTCTTCTGTTTACTGGTCTCTTCAGTGTCTGATTTCCGCCCTGATACAAAGGGGGTGGTGGTGGACATCCGTTTTTTTTTTTGTTTGTTTTGTTTTTTAGGCTCACTTGTTCAGTCGTGCTGTGGGGAGGGAGGGACGCTGAAAATAAATACCACTGGCGTGTGCTTGCAGTGCCTCAGCCACACAGGGCCTGCCCCTGCTCACTGCACGTGTAGTCTCCCTGCCCACTCTGCTCAGGCTCTAGGGAACCATCCGCAGCCGGCCGTGGGCTGCTTGCCCCTCCCAGGTCTAAGCCACTCAAGTTCAGGCACTCGGGTAGTCCTCAGAGGCCCAGGCTCGGTTGGGCCTGAGTTTTGTGCCCTTCACAGGTTCCAGCAGCGCAGGTGATGAGGTGTTTAGCAAGCGCAGCTTCTGTGACTTATGGCCTCCCCACCGCTCGGTTTTCTAGGTGTACAACCAGCGCACCTTCTCAGGAGGATGTTGACCATCCAGAGCCCCAAGAAGTCTTAGTTAGCAAAGATGCCTGCTTACAGTTTTGTAGATAATGTCTCTCTGGGGCTGCGATTGCCTCCCTCTGGCTCTGGCTGCCTGTCACTGGAGGGGAACGGTCTGCAGCTGGCTATCTCTGTACAGTCCTTTGTTCTATGTGCAGGCCTGGCGGTGTCTTAGGTTAGGGCTGGTTTTTCGTGTGGTAGATATCCCACAGTCTGGTTTGCTAGCCCAAATTATATCGCTCAGGTAGCACTCCGGATATTCAGGCCAGTCCTTACTCTAAGTGATGCAGCCCGCGCCACGCCTCCCTGCCCAGCCCTCGCTTGCTAATGGTGGATGCAGGTGTCTGCGCTGCTTCTCCGCTGGGGGGATTACCGCAGGGCTCCTATTCTGTGGGTTTTAATTGTTTATTTATTTTTCCTTCCTGTTATGTTGCCCTCTGTGCTTCCCAGGCTCGGCAAAGACTCGGCAGTGAGAATGTTTCCTGGTGTTTGAAAATTTCTCTCTTTTTAAGACTCCCTTCCCCGGACAGAGGTCCATCCCTCCCTCTTTTGTCTCTTTTTTTTTTTTTTGTCTTTCATATTTTTTCCTACCTCCTTTAGAAGGCCATGGGTTGCTTTTCTGGGTGCCTGATGTCCTCTGCCGGCATTCAGAAGTTGTTTGGTGGAATTTACTCGACGTTTAAATGCTCTTTTGATGAATTTGTGGAGGAGAAAGTGTTCTCCCCATCCTATTCCTCTGCCCTCTTAGCTCCTCCTCTCATTTTCACGTTCATGCATTGGAGAAGGAAATGGCAGCCCACTCCAGTGTTCTTGCCTGGAGAATCCCAGGGACAGGGGAGCCTGGTGGGCTGCTGTCTATGGGGTCACACACAGTTGGACACTACTAAAGTGACTTAGCAGCAGCAGTAGCCTAAGTAAGGAAGCCTCCATAAAGATCCCCAAAGTACTGTCTTCCAGGGTGGTGAACTCTTGAAAGTTTCAGGAGGCTGGCATGTCTAGAGAGGGCATGAAAACACTGCACCCCTTCCCCTATACCTTACCCTGTGCATCTGTTCCATCTGGCTGTTCCTGAGTAGTGTTCTTTTATAGTCAACTGGTATATTGTCACCCTGCTTATTTAACTTATATGCAGAGTACATCATGAGAAATGCTGGGCTGGAAGAAACACAAGCTGGAATCAAGATTGCCGGGAGAAATATCAATAACCTCAGATATGCAGATGACACCACCCTTATGGCAGAAAGTGAAGAGGGGCTAAAAAGCCTCTTGATGAAAGTGAAAGAGGAGAGTGAAAAAGTTGGCTTAAAGCTCAACATTCACAAAAAGAAGATCATGGCATCCGGTCCCATCACTTCATGGGAAATAGATGGGGAAACAGTGGAAACAGTGTCAGATTTTATTTTTCTGGGCTCCAAAATCACTGCAGATGGTGACTGCAGCCATGAAATTAAAAGACGCTTACTCCTTGGAAGGAAAGTTATGACCAACCTAGATAGCATATTGAAAAGCAGAGACATTACTTTGCCAACAAAGGTTCGTCTAGTCAAGGCTATGGTTTTTCCTGTGGTCATGTATGGATGTGAGAGTTGGACTGTGAAGAAAGCTGAGCACCGAAGAGTTGATGCTTTTGAACTGTGGTGTTGGAGAAGGCTCTTGAGAGTCCCTTGGACTGCAAGGAGATCCAACCAGTCCATTCTAAAGGAGATCAGCCCTGGGATTTCTTTGGAAGGAATGATGCTAAAGCTGAAACTCCAGTATTTTGGCCACCTCATGCGAAGAGTTGACTCATTGGAAAAGACTCTGATGCTTGGAGGGTTTGGGGGCAGGAGGAGAAGGGGACAACAGAGGATGAGATGGCTGGATGGCATCACTGACTCGATGGACGTGAGTCTGAGTGAACTCCAGGAGTTGGTGATGGACAGGGAGGCCTGGCGTGCTGTGATTCATGGGGTCACAAAGAGTTGGACACGACTGAGTGACTGAACTGAACTGAACTGATAGTCAGCTGGTAATCTAGTAAGTACTCTGCTTTCCTGAGTTCTTTGAACCACTCTAGTTCATTACTGAGTCTGAGAAAGGAGTTGTAGGGACCTCCAATTCATAGTGACAACCTGGACTTGTGATTGACATCTGAAGTGGGAGCAGTCCTGCAGGACTGAACACTTACGTGGGATCCAAGGCTACCTGCAGATAGTGTCAGAATTGAGTAAAACTGAGGACACCCAGTTAGTTTTGTAGAATTGCTTGGTGTGAGAATAAAACACCAAATATTTGGCGTCAGAAGTGAAGTACTGAGAGTAGCACGTGAGTCCTGGGAGAAACAGAGTTTTTTCCCTTTCACCCCAGTACCTATAAATACCATCTTATCTGAAATAGGGTCTTTGCAGATGTAACCAAATTAGGATAAGGACATACTTAATTAGAGTGGTTCCCATGTTCAATGCCAAGAGTCCTTATAGGGAAAGAAGGACTTGGAGATAGAGAGGGAAGAAGGCTGTGAAACAGCAGAAATTAGAATGAAGCAGCTACAAGCCAAGGAAAGCTAAGGATGCCAGAAACCACTAGAAGCTAAGAAGAAGTAAGGAAAGATGCTTCCCTGGAGCCTTCAGATGGAGAATTGCTCATCAACTAGTTGATTTCAGACTTTTAACTTCAAGACTGTAAGAGGATACATGTCTGGTTTTTTTGGTAATTTGTCATGGCAGCCCAAGAAAACTAATACACATGGCATATAGAAGTGGATGGATACATCCTTCTTCCTTGCCCACCCTGGACAGATGGTCCTGGCATATGTTTCATACGGCTTCTAAGATGTCCTGTGCTATCTGCCACCCAGATACTCATAGCTGTAACCAACTCAGTAATGACTCTTGTTGGGACTCTCCCACCTCCCTTGTTTTGCTTTTCCTGTTGCTCTCTCCTGTCCCCCAGGATCACTCCTCAATAAAGGACTCCCACAAAGCTATTTGTCTCAGGTTCTGCTTTCTCGGAAACCCAGGCTAAGACAGCTGGTACCTGGAAGGCACATGGTTGGCATTCAGTGAATGTGTACTGATCGAACACGTGAATGAAGATATATAAGAACACTCAATCCTGCCCTCAGCACTTCCTAAGTGGCTCAGTGGTAAAGAACCTGCCTGCCAGGCAGGCGACTCAGGCTCGACCTTTGTGTTGGGAGGATTCCCGGGAGAAGGAAATGGCAACACGCTCCAGTATTCTTTCCTGGGAAATCCCACGTACAGAAGAGCCTGGTGGGCTATAGTCCATGGGGTCACAAAAGAGTTGAACAGGACTTAGTGACTAAACAACAACAGATCCCACCCTCAAGAGGCTTTCAACTAAATTTTCAAGAGGAAACACACACACATGCAATAAAGAGAAATAAACTGTAGAGGCATTTGGAGGACAAAGGAGAACTTGACATTCCTAGCTGCCTGATGGAGCACAGGCTGTGGGTAGGACAGCCATTTCTAACATTTTCTGCAGCTTGGAGCCCTGATCACTTCACACACATAGTAGTCAGGGTTCTTGACTGCAAATAACAAAATCCACTCTGATTAATTTAAGAATAGCAATTTGGTAAAGGATACTAGAGAGCTCATAGAATTTCCAAGAGGACCAATCTCTGAAGAACAGTATCTAATCACATCCTAAGTGTTTCTCTGGAAAATAAAAAAAGCCAGGAGAAAAAAATAACACAAATCAGATTCTATTGGCTGTAATCTGGAAAATCCAGGAAGTCCACGGGGTGGCCTTGGCCTTGGGGAGATCACTCTAATCCATGGGGTGAGCCAAGAAGAGGGAAATGAACCATCCAAACCCCACCACCTGAGAGGCCTATCTTAAAACTCCAGGCCCTCGGGGTAAGCTGATTGCCATCTCTTTTCCAGGGCTTTCCGAGGTTACTAAAACATTTGAAGCTTTCATATGTGGTAAGTAGCTAAACCAAGATTGCAGTCGGGGTCTTTGATGCTCAAACCCTTGATGTGGTTTGTGAGCAAGCAGAGGCAGCATTGCTAAGCTTATTACAAATGCAAAATGTGGGGCTCCAACCCAGGGCAGCTGAGTCAAAACCCAAGGCTTCATGGGATCTCCCGCTGAGCTCCGTATACATCGAAGTTTGAGACGCACTCGCCTGGTTCCTTCCCTTAATTCTGATGGCTCTCAAATCTAGCTATAATATTAGGTACCCCACCACCACCAGAAATTTAAAAAATGTAGATTCCCAGGCTCCACCCCAGATGAGCCTATCGAACAGGCCTGGAGGGAGCCCAGGTCACTGTGTTTTTATTTTTAATTTCTGTGGAGGTCCTTTTGATCACCTAGGTTTGGGAACTGCCACCCTCCAGTAGACAGCTCTCGTCCCCCAATACTCACCCTCTCAATTAGCACAGGGGCAATCTCAGGAGAGCCAGGAAGCCTCCACTCTTGGGAGTCACCTGGCGAACCTGATAAACATGCAGAATGCCGGTCCCACCCCACAGATTCAGAATTCAGATAATCTGAATGGAGTCATCATAAGACTGTTACTTCATAAGGAGCATATTAAAAGCCATTTTCCTCTCACTATAAATACAAATGATATGTAACTACGTGAGTGTGAATTGACTTGTGGTTCATGTGTTGACATAGCTGTATTTTCTAGACATTTAATTAAACATTTATTAATTTTGATTTTGCAATTTTCTTTGTATGTATTGTGGCCAATATTTTTTTTTCCCCACCTTAGGGTTCAAATGTTTACAAAAGGCCCTGAAGAGCTTATATGTTTTTCCACCATGTGCCATGCCTAAAGTGCTGAAAGGATACAAAGATGATGAGTCTAGGAAGGATTCAGGACTCTGCTTTTTTAACAAGAATGCCAAGGTGATCCTAGAGGTGGTCCTCAGACCACACCTTGACCACTGGCCTTCAGAGGAGGGAGGGTGATCCCCAGGGCGAGCCTGCATTAACACTAGTTGGGAAGGGAAGGCCATCTGGGCTGGTGGGGAAGAGGGATGAAAAGAGCTTTGCTGCCCCTAAGGAATACCCCCATGACTCCAGAGAAGCCTCCAGGCCAGGGCATGTCCCCATAAGGGTCACCTAATACAAAGCACAAGGCATGCAGGAGATGCTGCAACCTCTGATGCTATTCAACATGGCTCAGACTGTCCCCAGGGCCATAACTGAGCCCCTACTCCAGGAAAAACCCAGCTGAATTGAAAGGATCACAAGAGTATGACAAAGTACACAAGAGGACAGTTGTAGGAAACAGGATTATTGAGTTGGAAAAGAGAAGGCCAGATGACCCATGACAGTCTCCAAGCAAATGGTAAATAATCATGTAGGCGTGAAGCCTTCCCGCCTGAGCCGGGGCATCTGGGCCTGGCACAGAGCCCAGTGGGGCAGGCCTGCCAGAGCCCCTCTGTGAGGTCTGAGGAGCTTGAAATTCACAGAAGCCCAGGGTCAGGAAGAAGGGATAAATCAAGTCTGGCTTTCAGACCTAGTCCCAGCCAGTCCTCCAAGGGACCAGGTCTCAAGTCCAGGGATGGCGGTGGAGATGTTGGAAATAAAAAAGTGAAGAGAGACATCTGAAGAAAAGAGCTGAGATACAGAATGGCTTTAGGACACTACCTCCCAGCTGAGGGTGACCCCAAAAATACATTCAAAGAAATTCTCAGCTCTTACCCTACTCCTTGTAGGCTTCCCTCATAGCTCAGTCAGTAAAGAATCTGCCTGCATTGCAGGAGACCTGGGTTCAATCCCTGGGTCAGGAAGATCCCCTGGAGAAAGAAATGGCAACCCACTCCAGTATCCTTGCCTGAAAAATCTCATAGACAGAAGAGTCTGGTGGGCTGCAGTCCCTGGGGTTGCAAAGAGTCAGGCACGATTGAGTGACTAACACTTACTTACTTATCCTACTCCCACCAAGGCATGCTTCAGCAGAGAGGGGACAGCCTCGATGGCCCAAGAACTTTCAGAGAAAGGATGGACAGTCCTGGAGAGAGATCTTGGGAAGGTGGTGGTATCCACCAGCAAACAGTGGGGGAGCCTGGTGAGGGAAGAGCCTGTGGACTCAGGGGAACCAGAAACAGCCGCAGAGCTCTGAGACTGCAGACCAGCTCTGACGCCACAGATCGAGACCCCTGCCCCCAGGCACTCCCAGACACGTCAAGCACAGAGGGACTCTGCAGGGCTGAGGTCCCGGGTAACAGGTAAAGTCAAGTAGCAGGAAGGGAAACAGGTCATGGCCATCCACGTGACCTCCCAGCACTCTCATACCCTTAAGGCCTGGGAAATAGGCCACCAGGGTTAACAGTGAGTGGTAGTGACCAGATGGCCATCACCGGATCAACCGGGGAGCTTAAAGCCCCTGACCTTGATCCTTTCCTGAATGCCAGATGCCCTGGGTACCTCAAAGAGTCTGTAGATGTGAACAAAATCAAGAGAGAAAGGAAGCAATCAACACACACCCTACTGGCAGCTACAGATGCGGCTGGGTGATTAATTCTACTTACCCTTCCTACACATCCCAAACCAGGCATTGTTATCCTCGTCCTCAAGGTGGGAAACAGGCACAGAGAGATCTCATCTCTTGCGCAAGGTCACACGGCCAGCACACACAGGAGCTTGTGTTTGAACCCACTTTAGTTCAACTCCAGAGCACAGGTTCTCATCCCCTGTGCTATCTGTGCAGTACTGGAGACAAAACTAATGAAGGAGATGGAAGCAGGTCATGCTGTGGATGCCTGGTCTCTGAGGCTAACTGTGTCCATAAAGCCCTCAAAATGCTGCACCAGGAGAAACTCATCCTCTGTTCCACCGCCAACACCGAGTGGCAGAGAGATCAGGAGACAAACACCTTCTATGCTCCACCCACCGCCTGCCCAGCTCCCAAGGAGAGCCACTGCTGACATCCCTCTGCCAGACCCTGCCCCAGGGGACCCGTGAGCCCCAGCATCCAATGGGTCAGTTATGCCAGCTGCCGAGAGGGTAAGAGGCAGGGCCCTCAGTGGCACCAGACACTGTGCCCTCCACTTGGCACCCTTCAGCACCTGCCCTCCACCCCCACGGCACGCCCACTACTACTGAGCCCATGCTTGGCTTCTGCAGTCACTCTGGCTTCAGGACTGCAGGGCCCTGCAGCCTCAGGAACAGATGTCCCCCTCGCACATGGCTGGACTTGGATCTTGGCAGTGATGGACAAGCATCATTGACCAGGGTGGACGGGCAGCTGCAGAGAATGAGAAGGCGGCCCCAGCTCCCACCCTGAGCCCATCTCCATTGGCAGCACAGTTGCTGCCTCCCTTCCAAGGGAAGAGAAAGTGAGGGCCCCTCAGACAGCTGTGCACACCCAGCCAGCCCCCTCCTCGCCAGTTCCCATGCAGAGCACCCACAAAGCAGCAGAGGCACAGCCCCCCAGCACCGCCCTGCATGGCCCTGCTGTCTCTTTCCCCTCCGCTCCCCGCTCCTCGAACATCTCCTAGCGCTTATTCTGCTTGGACAGAATGACCCTTCTATTACTGCATGATCATCACTGTTGTGTGGATTTATACTTGTGGTTTCAAGAAAGACAAGGAGCACGTTGCCAAAAGGGCACAGAGAATGATGCTGCAGCACATGTGGTGGTCCTCCCTGAATGGAAGGACTACACCTGATTTTTATTTTCTTTCTTTCTACATGTACTGTATTTTCCTTGTGTGACTTACAATGCTTTTTTTTTATTCATGTCAAGCTAATTTGGCAGCTCACGTCTGTGGGCCCTTCTTTGGATGTTGAGAACAAGGTCCCCTTGGTAGGGCATTCGTAATGACAAATCCTATGTACCAGGGATGACCTAGGGAGGCTGGTATGCTTGGGCCTGAAGCAAGACTTAATTAGAAGGTATCAGAAGAGACTATAAAACAGGAGAGACTCGGAGAGCCATGAGGACAAGCTGGCTGGGGTAGGGTTAGAATCTGCATGTGCTGTTTGGGGTCTTAAATGCATTTTTTCCTTTGGCTTTCTCTGAATGCACTCAAAATCTTGAATCTCTGTATCTTTGGGCTGCATCAAGAAGAACTAAGGAAGATGTTTGCCTGCACTGGGACCTAACCTTTAAAGAGAGGAATAGCGCATCCCTGGGATCAGTGTTTCAGTGACCACAGGGAACCCCTCTCCCACCAAAGACAACTGAAACTCGGGGAGGCTTGAGTTACACCACCCTTTCCTACCTGCAAGGCCCTCCTGACAATGCTGACATTTTTGCTTTTGTTTTCATAAGGATTATGAAACTAGGATGGTTTTAACATGGAATATGGTTCATTTTATGCAAGTACACATGTACATACTCCCCACCGCTTGGATCCCCAAGCCCTAAAACACACACACACACACCTCACAGGCTTCATTCAATCCAGCTGACCATTCTCTCCCCCTCAGAAGTATTCTTCAGTCATCAAAAAGCAGGGCTTACTCGAACCCCTCCAGAGGGGCATCCTCCACTCGGTTGTCTGTGACTGTCACCCCTTTGACTGCCACAGACCCCAGGTCAGCACTCTACAACCTGTCACCTGGTTTTGTTAATGGCACATAGCCCCATCCATTCATCTACGAGTGGCAGCTTTCACACCACAACAGGAGAGGTGAGTATTTGCAACAGACATTGTAATGCCTGCAAAGCCAAAAATAGCATCCGGCCTTTTACAAGTGTGCCATCCATAGACCAAGATGTGCCTGGTGCTTTCTGGAGTCACATGCTGAGCACCCCTAAGAGAGATCTGGGTAGGGGCTACCCAGGGCAGAGCCAGGCTCAGACAGAACACTCACAGCTCAGGACCCCCCCAGACCCCTCCCAGCACATCTACCCACATGCTCAGCACCCTTATCCGGGCTACCAGAGGCAGTGATCTTGACAGAGAAATCTCCAGCGTGTGGCGTCAGGCTGACTTGGGAATCAAAAAGCAAGGCTTCTGGTATTATATTTCCTCACCTGCAAAATGCTGTTCATGATATAGAATTTCTCTAATGGGAACACTGTGAGAATCAAATTAGGAATTGCAAGTTACATGTTGAGCAAAATACCCGCTACCCAGCAAGGCTTCAACAAGTGTCAGCTCCTAGCTAAGGCGGTGGTGGAAGAATCAGTAAGAGTTGCATCATCAGCCCAGAGGGCTTCACTCTAGTGAAAGCACCGTCTGCTTCCTACCCTGCTGAAAACGTGGACATGAAAGGCAAGACCCCAGAAGGATGCCACTCACAGCCTAGCACCTGGAACCCACAGCGGGCTTGCACGCTTCCTTCGGCTACTGGATGCCAGCAGCAAGGTGTTAATTCTCTGGAATGATTCCAATAGGAGATTCTCTCAGGAACATCAGGTCTCCTAATTGCACAGCCCACATGCATGCACACACACATACAAAACAAGGAAGATTTAATACATCTTAAAATTCCTCATGTGGTCGTTATGAATAGACGGGCCAGAATTATACCTCATTTTGCTATTTCCTAATGTCTTTGGAATTAAGCTTTAATTTATTTTTATTTTAATTGAGTGCGTTTGTAGACTGGCCTGTGTGTGGGGAGCCAAGATACTGGCCACAACTTGGCAGACACCTCATCCTTCAGACTCTACTAGGACCTGTAGGGCAGATAACCCCACAGGAGGAGACGGGCTGCTCTAAAGAGGCAGGGGGGTAAGTAGGATGCAGCAAGAAACACAGGTCCTGGAGATGCCCAAATCAGAGAAGTTCCAAAATCCTTTTCTCCTTGTGAAGCTTTACAGAGTTACCTAGTTTTCTGCAAACCTTCCCCATTCTTTAATGCCACCTTCATTTTGCTCATTAGCTATGAACACATTTTTTTCCTCCTGCTAATCTCCCCATTTTAAAAAAAAAGAGTTATTGGGCAAACAAACCTGTGTATCACTTTAATCCAACTAAGGGCTGGGAAACAGAACTCTGACATTACATTTTCTCAGGTCTGAGAAACCCTTAGTCATAAAAGTCATCACTGATTTAATAACAGTTCTTGGTGGAGGAGGGGAGCAAAACAACATGCCTGAAGTGTACATATGGACTGCAAGTCACGACATGATTGTAGACACTTTAAAATGGGGGGAGAGTCTTATAATAGAGGAGAAACTGAGAAAAAAATTTAACACCCACAATAGTTACCATTTATTCGATCCCCAGGTTGGGAAGATCCCCTGGAGAAGGGAACGGCTACCCACTCCAGTGTTCTGGCCTGGAGAATTCCTTGAACTGTATAGTCCATGGGGTCACAAAGAGTTGGACATGACCGAGCGGCTTTCACTTCCACTTTCATTGAGCAGCTTCTATATTTCAAGGACTGTATGAGGTTCTTTTCCTGTTAGCTCACTGAATCCTTACCCCCTTGTAAAATAGATATCGTTATCCCATTTTACTAGTGGTAAAGAACCCGCGTGCCAGTGCAGGAGACATAAGAGACACAGGTTCGAACCCTGAGTTGAGAAAATCCCCTGGAGGAAGCCATGGCAACCCACTCCAGTATGCTTGCCTGGAGAATCCCATGGACAGAGGAGCCTAGTGGGCTTCAGTCCTTAGGGTTGCAAGGAGTTGGACACGGCGGAAACAACTCGGCACACCCCATTTAACAGATAAAGAAACAAACTTAGAGAGCCTCAATTCCTAGAACAACTAAGCCCCAAAATAGGCAACCCAGAGCAGCACGCTCTTTTCCACCTCTCCCCACTCCAAGAATTGGCTCTGGAGTTCTCCCAGAGACCTCAGCCGGAAAACAAACCCCTGAAGCAACACAAGCCTATCCCCTTCTTCCAAAAGGAGGAAGCCACACAGTGCAGACACAAACACTGGCTGATGCTTGTGCTGTCCCTCCCCCAAGCTCGCCAAAGTTCCCCTGTTCAAGAAGATGTCCACGGAAACAATGATCATCGTCACCAGATAGAAAAGGACTGGGAAGAGCAGGTGTCAACCCGTCACAGTGAGATGGAGGGAAGGAGGTCCCAGCTCCCTCCCTTGCATATGAAGGTGGCAGGAGACACACACACACACACACACTCCCACCCCCAGAGGAGTGTGCCCTCCCCTTTCTCTGCAAGCTCCCTCTAGTCTCTTGCCTTCCTCAAAGGCAACCTCCCGCACAATCCTCAGGAGTAGGGTAGCAGGTCGAGCTGGAAATTAGCTTCAGTTGATCTCCTAATTGCAGATATCAGGCAGGTATCTGATCAATCCAGCCACAGGCAGGCAGTGACGGGATCGATCCCAGCAGAGCCGGTGTCTGTAGCTTTTTCTGTGCACACGGCCCACCAGCAGTGCCGGAAGACCTGTGGCAGCAGGTTAAGGCCAGTGCTTGAAGGAGGCTTCTGGCTGCCCCTAAGTAACTGAAACAGAAGCCCCTGGGACTCACCCTGTCCTCTGACTGCCTGCCCTTGGCCCTGTTCTCGTGCACATTATCATTCTGATTTCCCAGATGAAAAAGGAAGTCACCTGCCCGGGGTACACAGGAAGTGGCAGAGCTTAGACTCAAACCCAGGTCTGCCCGACTCCTAGCCTCTTGCAGTTTAAAGATCCCTGATAACGCACTGACTGTGTGTTGCTATGCACCAAGCCCTGGGTGAAAATGGATCAAATAGGGTACTTATCACTAAGAAACCTCAATCCACCTCTCTACTTCTTCCCACACCTGTCTGTACAACAGGAGTCACTGGACGAGAGTATTTTTAAGGAATCCTGACCCCCTCTCCAGAATATTCCATCTCTGTAGGTTTAAGGAAGTGAAGTGAAGTGAATTCGCTTAGTCATGTCCGACTCTTTGCGACCGCATGGACTGTAGCCTACCAGGATCCTCCGTCCATGGGATTTCCCAGGCAAGAGTATTGGAGTTGGGTGCCATTGCCTTCTCCAGGGGATCTTCCTAACCCAGGGATCGAACCTAGGTCTCCCTCATTGTAGATAGATACTTTACTATCTGAGCCACCAGGGAAGTCCAGGTTTAAGGTTTAAGGAAGGACCCAGGAAATCATTGCTTTTTAAAGACTCCCCAGGATGGAAGTGGATAAGCTGAGGGAGAAGGGCTTCCCTGGTGGCATAGTGGTTAAAGAATCCGCCTGCCAATGCTGGAGACATGGGTTCAATCCCTGGTCTGGGAAGATCCCACATGTCAAGGAGCAACTAAGTCCATGCACCACAATGACTGGCCCTGAGCTCTGGATCCCGGAAGCTGCAACCATGGAGCCCACGTGCTGCAGCTCCTGAAGCCCACACACCCCAGAGCCCGTGCTCCACAAGAAAAGCCACTGCAACGAGAAGCCCACACACTGCAACTAAAGAGAAGCCCCTGCTCGCCGCAACTAGAGACAAACCCTCACAGCAACAAAGACCCAGCATAGCCAAACGTAAAAATAAGTTAGAAAAAAAAATCTGAGTTGGAAATTTCTGTTTCTTACTAATATACAGAAACATATATTTAAATAATGAGATTGTATGGGTGACATTTACTTTGGGGGGGGCGGTCAATAGTTATCAAATTAAAAGTTTTCTAATTAAGCAAAAGCCTCTCCTGGTGATTCTAAAAGTGCAGCCAGGTTTGGGAATCAACACTCCGAAGTGCTGCCTCCAGCATTTTTGGGGTTACCGCCCTCTTTGGTAAGAGATGGCGGTGGAGCAGGAGCAAGGTGGCTGATAAGCGCATTCACACTAAGATTCTAGAGGCTGAGAGAGACACCACTCTCCCAAGGCACCACCATTTGAAAACAAAACCTTACAAAGAAAGCACTGTTCGCCCTCAAAAAATAAATCCCTAATGGTAAAATATGGGCACCATGGATCTGTTATGAGGCGGGAGAGTCTCCCGACTTCTTCAAATAGCACAGCAGCTGTGTGCAAGAAAGAATCAGGGCCTAAACAAGCTCCATGAGGCCTCATCCAGAGCTGAGGGAGGTGCCAGTTGCTTCATCACTGACACAAGATGCTGTTTATGCCTCAGCTTTATCGAGTTGCAGGGAGGGTAAGGCCTAGTGATTTATAGGCCAACCACCTGGATGGCAGCTGGGCTGTCTGAGACTGCTAGCCAGCTCAGGGCTGCCTCCACCAAAATACTTATTCATCCTCAGATCAACCAGCTAAGCCCAGAAACCTCCACTGGGAGCAGGGCACCATGCTGGGAGCAGACAGAGCCCCCTGAGGCCTTCCATTCGTCAAGGAGATGGAGCTTCCACACTGCACCCAACCCAAGGCTTGGACCTAGAGACTGCAAAGAAAAAGGCAACCACCCCTATGTCAGGGGTCCTGTGATCTGGCTGGAAAGAGAAGACAAATCCATATGTCAAAGGTGAAAGCAAGACGGGAGGGTGACCAGGCTGAGGGATTTCTGGAAACCATAGTTTTCCAGGGAGGATGGAATAATTTAGCAGAAAATAGCCTAGATGATGGCTAACACCTACAGAGGCATTGTTTTAAGCACTTCATATGCATGAATTCATTTAATCCTCAAAGCAACCCTAGAAATACGGGCATCGTGCAAAGAAACTGTACCACAGAGATGTTAACTGACTCGCTCAGGTCACACAGCTACCAAGTGCTATAGCTGAAATGGAACTCAAGTAGTACTGCAGAGCAGTGGTGTGCTGGGAAGTCCCTAACAGCTGGCTTTCCTGGGGGGTGGAGGACTGTTATATACGCTGATTTTCATGCTGTAAATGCCCCCACCATGGCCGACTTCAAGCTACCTATGTGATGTCATTGAGCACAGAGCTGGGAAGAGATGGGCAATAGCATACCATTGTATGGTCTTTCCAGAGAAGGCAATGGCACCCCACTCCAGTACTCTTGCCTGGAAAATCCCATGGACGGAGGAGCCTGGTAGGCTGCAGTCCATGGGGTTGCAAAGAGTCAGACATGACTGAGCGACTTCACTTTCACTTTTCACTTTCATGCATTGGCGAAGGCAATGGCAGACCACTCCAGTACTCTTGCCTGGAAAATCCCATGGATGGAGGAGCCTGGTGGGCTGCCGTCTATGGGGTCACACAGAGTCGGACACGACGGAAGTGACTTAGCAGCAGCAGCAGCAGCAGTATGGTCTTTCTGCCATACAAGTTCAATAGACACAACTTCAAGAGCATAGTGAGAGTCAGATGTAGTAAAATAAAGTGATGAGTTCTTTCCTTTAGTTTTAATAAATCTGTAAGTCATTGAATTTAATTTTTAATCAAGACTTTAATAATTGATTCACAAAACTCCTCAAATTTGGAAATTGGCTATCAAAGCTGGTGCACACTGACTCAAGCACACTACTGCCCAGAGTTACAACATTATACAAGACCAAGAAATGCAGGATGGCACAGTCACTGTTCTAAGGGGATTTTATGTGGAATATGAATGAGTCGTTATACAGCAACTTCCCACTAGCTATCCATTTTACATATGGAAATGTATACGTTTTAATGCTGCTCTGTGACAACAGAGAGGGGTGGGTTGGGGTGGGAAGGAGGTTTAAGAGGAAGGGGGACATATGTATACTCATGGCTGATTCACATTGTTGTATGGCAGAACCCAACACAACATTGTAAAGCAATTATCCGCCAATTAAAAATTTAAAAAATTAAAAAAAAGAATGAGTGGTATGTGGAAGACTAAAGTCATAAGGAAACTTTTAAACAGACAAAAGTGTCCAAAGGTAGAATTGACTTCCTAGGTTAGTGCTGAATTCCTGCTCACCAGAGAAATCCCACAAAGGCTAGACAAATACTTGACAACTGGATAAAGCGTAAGTTCCAGGTTACTGTTAGATTAGTACTTTTCAAACTGAAGTTTTAAACTTCATATTGTGATATTGAGTCATAAAAATGAATTTCCTGAGTTGTAGGGTCAGTATTTTTAAATGAAATAGAATAGAAAATATAGGCATACTAAGTATAATTTGACCTTGTACAACATTTGTTATACATTTGTTTACTTAATATGTGTGTGCATATGTACTAACAAGTATATGCATGTATACTGGGACATGTAAAAAACATAAAATTTTAAATTGCTAGTCATGATCAAAGAAGTTTGAAAAGTATTGGAATAAATGATAAGGTCCCTCCTAATCTTAAAGATTCTACGATTCCATGTCCTATCAACTATTATTTGATAGGCACTTCCTATCTCCCCAAAAGTTCAAGAACAGGGGCTGGGGTCTGATTACACACATCTCCAGCCCCCAGCTCTTTATCTGACCCACCAAATGTCCTTAAAAACACATTCAGTGAAGGGGATAGTGACGGAAATAAGCATTAAAAATGTTTCCCTCCAGGGCCAGGAGCTCAGTTCAGTTCAGTCAGTTGAGTCACTCAGTCGTGTCTGACTCTTTGCAACCCCGTGGACTGCAGTACACCAGGCTTCCCTGTCCAGGGACAGGAACTCAGTCACATGCAATTCACTCAGGAGGAATTAAGCCTAAAATGGTACTTTTCAGGACTTCCCTGGTGGTCCAGTGATTAAGAGTCTGTCTGCCAATTCAGGGAACATAGGTTCGATCCCTGGTCCAGGAGGATCCCACGTGCCACAGGGCAACTAAAGCCAGCCACAGGGCGACTACTCAGCCAGCACTCTAGAGCTGGAGTGTTGCAATTACCGAAGCCTGCACACCCGAGAGCTCAGGCCCCACCACGAGAGAAGCCTCTGCGGTGAGAAGTCTCGGTGAGTCCAGGCCATGTGCCCAGCTGGAGAGGAGCCCTGCCCCGACTAACCACAACTAGAGAACAGCCCTTGCACAGCAATGAGGACCCAGTGCAGCCAATAAGTAAATAAATACATTTTACAAAATTATACTTTTCTATGGCAATCTCTCCCCAGAACTACCCTTCTGGTGGTAAAAGTGCCCTGCAGAGCCCATTCTGACCAAGGGAAGCTCCACCAGAATTTATGGGTGGAGACAGGCAGGGGAGTGACTTGTGGACAGAGATGAACAAGAGCCTTGAGTGGAATGTTTGCCTGGAGCTCCTGCTGCAGGAAGAAGGGTAAACTCACGCCCAGGGTTGAGGAGAGAAGGGTGGCCAGGAGTGAGGAAGTAACAGAGAGCTAAGGAGAGGAAAAAGCAGCAGGTTTAGTCCAGAAAAGCCACATGGTGACAGAAGACAACCATGCCCAGGATTGGGTACTTGCAACAGACTGCTTGCTTCATGTCCGTCTTCCCGCTCTAAGTGCCTCCCTGGTGGCTCAGATGGTACAGCGTCTGCCTGCAATGCAGGAGACCCAGGTTTGATCCCTGAGTCAAGAAGACCCCCTGGAGAAGGAAATGGCAATCCACTCCAGTACTCTTGCCTGGAAAATTCCATGGATGGAGGAGCCTGGTGGGCTATAGTCCATGGGGTCGCTAAGAGTCGGACCCAACTGAGCGACTTCACTTTCCCCCTCTAAATTCTGAATTCGCCGAGTACCAGACTCACTGGCTGGTCTGTCCCTGTCACCTCTTCAGAAAGCAATAAATTATTTGTTCACTTAACAGACAGATGACTTTATGAAGGCTGGACCTACTATAACAGAGTCCTACCACATATTCTAAACAGGACTGCCTCTCATTTTGAAAATCGTTAACAGGTTTCAGCTCCTTATAACCCTGGTGCTGGGCCAGGACCAGAATTCATTCAACAGATGTGTCTGAGACCCAACTTATGTCCCAGCTGCATTTCTAGGTGGCCACGTATTACCAGCCATGCCCAGGTCTTGGTAGGATGGCCATGGGCTTCTCCTCTATTTACAAAACTGAATCCAACAGGCCAGTTTGCTCAAACACAAAGGAGAACGCTTATCTTCCAATCTATGTAGAGAATGGATGGTAGAACTTTGAGAGCAGGAGGGAGTGTGTTTCACCTTTCCCATCCCTGCTCTCCGAGCTCCCAGCAAAGTGCTGAATAAGACAGAAAGCACTGGCTACCAGGGCAAGAGCTGAGTTAAAGATACTTTGCAAAAAGGTGCTAGAAGGCAGAACAAGGAGCAGCATGCACACACGCATCCTGCCTGCAGAGAATTTTCAGAGGACAATTGGGAGGCACCGGCTGCAGGAGGCAGAACAGAGCAAACCTCCCCAATCCAGGGCTCGAGAGGCTGTGTAGCTCCGCAGGAAGAAGGCAGGTTTGGAAGTCAAAGATGCAAGTTCTCAGCTTTTGACTCTGTCCATCACCAACTTGATGGATATGAGTTTGAACAAGCTCTGTGAGTTGGTGATGGACAGGGAGGCCTGGTGTGCTGCAGTCCACAGGGTCGCAAAGAGTCAGACATGACAGAGCAACTGAACTGGACCAGGAAAGTTCCTGACCTTCCCTGAGACTTGATTTTGTTGCTTGTAAAACAGAGCTATCATCATCTACCACCCAGAACATTTTAAGGAGTCGTGAATATAAGTGCCAAACACACAGCAGACGTGCAACACTAGTTGGTACAAACACTGAGAGCTGGGTGGCAGCTGTGTTCCTCGCTCCCAGCCATGCCGACATGAGAGAGCCTCTCGGGGCAAGTTGCTGGCACCCCTTCACCTGGGCAACCAGTCTCAGTGACAGATACACTGACATGGCTTTTTCTGAACTCCAAATACTTGAGGTTATTCCCCATCTTGCTCCATATCTCAGAATCATATCAAAAGTGAAACTAATAAAAAAAAATGGACGAATGTCTAGCCTCACCAGGTTTACATGTTTTTCAAATATTCTGTCTACTTAGATTAAAATTAGAAGAAACAAAAAGCCCTTACGGAGATAAGACTGGAGATCAACAGCAAGTAAAATTAAGAAAAGGAAAAAAATATTTGCCCCATAAAGAATTACTTAGAAAAACTGAGTTCAGCAAGACTGCAAGATCAATATACAAATATCAATTGCATTTCTATATACTTGCAATGAACAATCTAAACTGAAATTAAGAACAACATGATTTACTAACAAGAGCAAAGAGAATTAAATACTTTGGAATAAACTTAACAAAAGAAGTGCAAGGTTATATTCTGAAAACTACAAAACATTGTTGAAATCAAAGACGTAAAAAATAGAAAACCATCCCACATTCAAGGATCAGAAGATTAACATTGATAAGATAGCAGTATACCTCGAAAGTATGTATTGATTTTATATATAAAAATCCCTACTGCCTTTTTGCAGAAATTGACAATCTTATCCTAAAATTCATATGGAAATTCAAGGGATCCAGAATTGCCAAAATGATCCTGCAAAAAAACTAAGCTGAAGGACTTATACTTCCCAATTTCAAAAGTTATTTCAAAACTATAATAATCAAGATAGTATGGCACTGCCATAACCATAAATATATAGATCAGTGAAATAAAAATGAGTCCCAGAATTCAGTTTTTCATGTCAAGCATATAGGCTTGCAATTAATGTTAACTATTTGTAAGTCCTCTTCCCACCATCAACCTTGGGTACTTTGGTCCTTATGTGAAGTTCTTCCAATGCACTCAGCCAGGGCAACTTTATTAAAAATGAACCTGAAATTCCCTCATCAATTCAAAGTGATTTGATATTCTTCTTATGAAATGGAAAAGCAGCAAGGAAATCAAACAGAGCAAAACACACCACGGAATAGGCATCCCGAGCCAATGCTATGAGGGGCCACACTAACTTCCGTCACACAAAAGAAGTAAGATGCAAGCCAACCCGTTGTTTGGAATCACCCAGCATTGTTTCTAGGACTCGGGTCAAAAGTCTGAACCTCCTTAAACCCAGAAACACAGCCGCCCCCCACCCCCAGTTTATGTATCTAAATCAGTTAGGATTACTTCAGCTGCAAGAGAAGCAATATGACCAACAGTGGCTTAAACTATAAAGACAAATATTACTTCCTAGATAAGAAGTAGTGGAGAAGGCAATGGCACCCCACTCCAGTACTCTTGCCTGGAAAATCCCATGGACGGAAGAGCCTGGTAGGCTGCAGTCCATGGGGTCGCTAAGAGTTGGACACAACTGGGCGACTTCACTTTCACTTTTCACTTTCATGCATTGGAGAAGGAAATGGCAACCCACTCCAGTGTTCTTGCCTGGAGAATCCCAGGGACGGGGGAGCCTGGTGGGCTGCTGTCTATGGGGTCGCACAGAGACAGACACGACTGAAGAGACTTAGTAGCAGCAGCAGCAGATAAGAAGTACAGGTAGGTGGTCCCAGGGTAAGTACCCCAGCTTGTCCATATCTTTGGGACCTAGTTCCATCAATCCTCTGCCATTCTCCTTATATTAATATTGCATTCCCCTCATTAATTGTAACATGGTTGCCATCTTCCAACCATCTTATCATCACACGATGGTGTCCAAAACACTATTCAAGAAAGAGAGCCCAGCATAAACAGCTCATACAATGTAAAAAAAAAAAAGCCTGATCAAAAAATGGACAGAAGAATTGAATTTTTTCAAAGAGGAAATGCAGGTGGAAAACAGGCCTATGAAAAGATGCCCAGTGTCACTAATTATCAGCAAAATGCAAATCAATATCACAATGAAGTATCATCTCACACTTGTCAGAATAGATATCAAAAAGAACACAAATAACAAATGTTGACAAGGATGTAGATAAACAGGAACCCTCATATATTGTAGGTGGGAAGATAAATTAGGATGGCCATTATGAAAGACAATACAGATGTTTCTCAAAAGACTAAAATTAGAAATATCATATGACCCAGCAATTCCACTCCTGGGTATATATCCCCAAAAAACCAAAGCCACTCATTTGAAATGTTACACGAACCCCAATGTTCATAGTAGCATTATTTACAATTGTCAAGAGATGGAAACCACCTATGTGTCCCTCAACAGATGATTGGATAAAAAAAAAAGATGTGCCACAAACATACAAGCAATGGAACACTACTACTCAGCCATGAAAAAAAGAATGAAATTTTGCCATTTGCAGCAACACAGATAGACTTTGGGGGCATTATGCTAAGTGAAATAAGTCACTTATATGTGGAATTTTTTAAATCCAACAAACTAGTGGATTTAACAATAAAAGAAGCAGACTCATAGGTACAGAAAACAAACCAGTGGTGACCAGTGGCAGGGGATGGAGGGAAAACATAGGGGTAGGGGATTAAGAGGTACCAGCAATTAGGTATGAAACAACCTGCAATCCAAGGATACTTTGTACAACATGGGGAATTATAGCCAATATTTTGAAATAACTATAAATGCACAATAATCTTTAAAATATATAAACAATAATTTATTTTAAAAAGAGAGCAGCACAAATGGCTTTCTCCTCCCATACTTCTCACTTAGCAGGAAGGAAACACCTTTCCCAGAAGCCCTCAAAAGCCTTACTGTTGCAGCTCATTGGCCAAAACTTAGTCACAGTCACCTTAGACCATCAGACGAGGAGAACTGAAGTTAACCTACCCTGATCCCATGTTAAGCGCCTTCCCAGATTTAGTTGGCCTGGCTTGCTCCAGGAGAAGGCTCAAAGCACCACTATCTTCAACTCATCTCCTGACATGACTGCACCAGTTCAGCCTCCCTGAAGGTGAGGGCTGGGCTTTGCTGTGGCCCCGACCAGACCCACCAGCAGCCCTGGCTCCCAGGACTGGCCCCTAGGGGACAACGGAGACCAGGGCCACTGTTGGTGTTTGTGTGCTATGTAACGACATCAGAGGTTTCTCTTGCTACGGGCTGTGAGCAAAAAGAGCTGGAAAGCACCTGCCTTTTCTCACCTTCCTCACCCAAGGAAGTATATGAGCCGTGGGGATATATACTGAAAAAGGTTCCAGACCACCCATGGGGAGTACACGGTGAGAGACACACACAGAGAGGCAGCTATGGGTCTCTCCCCACACCCGTACGTTCATGTAATTACAGGCTTCCTTCACAGAGCGTTCACTGAGAAAAATTGATCCGTTCTCTTATTTCTTGCTTGTTTTTAAACCCTCTTGACCTGTCTCAGCAGGCAGCCCCTGGCCCTTGCAGCCTCCGTGGAGAAGTGTGGAGGAGGGTATGAAGCCTGGTTGGCAGCCAAGGTCAAGGCCCGCTTACAAATCACGCTCTGGCCGGGCTGGAGGCAAATTTCCACCTGGTACTCAGAGAACCGAAGCCTTTAGATTAATCCTGGATCTGTCAGCTTCCATCATGTTCACGCAGGAAAGGTGGCAGCCTGGAGGGGGGCCGTGAACCAGGTTCTGATTCGACTCACACTTGCCCTTTTTTCTGCCCCACTCGCTGCCTTTTCCCACATGCCTGGTTCCCACACGCACATTTCTTGACTCTTGGGATGCCCTTCCCCACTTGTATGATCTCCTCCGGTCTTTCTAGCAATCTCCCTGCTTTGCAATTCCCAGGTGGGTGGGAGTCTGAGCCCAGGGGTCTGCCAGCCGGGGGCTCAAGTTCGGGGTGCACCACTGCTGGTTGGGTTTCCTAGACAAAGTCGCTTGGCCTCCTTGTGACTTGGCTTCCCTTATGTAGAAACCAGGATGATAATGTCTCCCTCCCAGGGCTGCTGTGAAGATGACGAGAAATATTGATGGGTAACATGTTCCCAGCCCTAACCAAGGGCAGTCACCCTTCTAGATTTACAGATTATCCCCACAGACGTGGAAAAGGCTTACAGCAGTATCGGGTATGTAGGTGCACAGTGAGAGCTAGCCATGGCTGCTGCTGCTGCTGCTGCTGCTAAGTCGCTTCAGTCGTGTCCGACTCTGTGCGACCCCACAGACAGAAGCCCACCAGGCTCCCCTGTCCCTGGGATTCTCCAGGCAAGAATACTGGAGTGGGTTGCCATTTCTTTCTCCAACGTATGAAAGTGAAAAGCGAAAGTGAAGTCACTCAGTCGTATTCGACTCTTAGCAACCCCATGGACTGGAGCCTACCAGGCTCCTCCGTCCATGGGATTTTCCAGGCAAAAGTACTGGGGTGGGGTGCCATTGCCTTCCCCGAGCCATGGCTAAGACAGTGTAATTAGAGGTCCCATTCCCTCTCCCCACCCCCAGCCCACCCCATGGGCACTTGGGGATTCATTCATTCTTTCTTTCAACAGTCAACTGGTGCTTTTCCACTCTTGGGGTGGCCCAGAGCTGAATACGGGAAACATGGCACCATACCGGAGTTTGCAGACTAGCCAAGGGACCCCCTTCTCTTGCTGGGATCATTGACGACTGTTAAGGCCTCATCAGAATTAAGAGTATGCTGATGGAGCTGTATCATTGCTCAGACCGACAATACTTTGAAAACTGCCTCTCCAAACAAGCAGCAGCACAGGCCACTCTCCACGGAGCTGGCAGTAAAACCTATTGGGGGCATCCCAGACCTGTGGGAGGCACAGCATGGGATTTCTTCACCCCCATTCACCACACAGAGCCTCTCTCCTATATCTCAAGTCGAGAAGGAGAAATGAAAGCCACGAGGAAAGGTGGTTCTCAGCAGGATAGACAACACTAGACTAGATGGCGAGGAAGCCCAAGAGTGAGAACTCACTGCCACTTTCCTTCATAATAGTCCCCCCAGGCCCCTGTGCGCTAATTCCTAAACTGGGTACAGCAGTCTCCCCGACTCTCTCCTGAAACACTGTGACTGTTCAATGAAACATCAGGTAAAGAAAGGCTATGAAATGCCCAATGTACAGTGTCCATAAAAGGGATAAGCATTATTCATGTTGCTTTTCAACACAAGGCAGGTTAGTTGAGAACAGAGATTGCAGACCATGGCCCCACCCAGCTCTCAGCTGTGTTAGGCTTGGCCATGCTCTGGGTGGTGTGTTTTTTAAATGTGGGTTTGTGGCCAGCATTTAAAATCCAGCACATTTCACATAAAAATCCAGATTTCTGGCTCGTTCTAAAAATCGGAAGATCCAGCAACAATTAGCCACAACTAAACAGCATCAGCCCCTTCAGCCAGGGTGTACACACACACACAACACACACACACACCTGCACCCCTGGTCACTCACTCACCTTAGTAGCCTGGGCCCTGTGTTTGAGATTCCACTGGCAGGACCTTAAGCTCTGAAGATGAGCAGGTGGTGATGGTGGTTTAGTAGCTCAGTCATGTCCGACCTTTGCGATCCCATGACCTGTAGCCCACCATGGGGTCCTCTGTCCATGAGCTTTTCCAGGCAAGAATACTGGAGTGGGTTGCCATTTCCTACTCTAGGGGATCTTCCTAACCCAGGATTTGAACCCAAGTCTCTTGCGTTGCAGGCAGATTCTTTACCGCTGAGTCACCAGGGAATCCCTAAGATGAGCAGAATGAAAGCTAATTTTGCTAAGTCACTTTACATCTCACATGACCCAGAGAATTCCTTCACCACTCTAAGCCTCAGTTTCCTATTCTGTTAAATAAGCATTCATTTATTCAACAAATATTTCTTGAGCACCTATCCTAGGTCAGGCAATTCAGCAAACAAGATAGATGAAGCAGACACTTCAGTTCAGTTACATCCGACTCTTTGCGACCCCATGGACTACCGCACGCCAGGCTTCCCTGTCCATCACCAACTCCCAAAGCTTCCTCAAACTCACATCCATTGAGTTGGTGATGCCATCCAACCATCTCATTCTCTGTTGTCCCCTTCTCCTCCCACCTTCAAACTTTCCCAGCATCAGGGTCTTTTCTAATGAGGTAGTTCTTTGAATCAGGTGGCCAAAGCAGACACTAAAAACAAGTGGAAAAAAAAAACAATAATAATAAGATAACTGTGTGATTATGATCAGTGCTAGGAAAGAAGTAAAAACAAGGTGAGGTTCTAGAGGATGGCTGGTGGGGGTTCAGGTGTAGGGCCCCTTTAGCTAAGGTGCTCAGGAAAGGTCTTACCAAGGAGCTGGAGGAAAATGACTGCTCTCACCCCCAGTTTGGGGGGATTAAATGTGAGGCATTTAAACACCTTGTGAACACACTCCTAGGGTGGGGTGGCGTGTAGGGGGTTGGTGGGCAGCCCTGTTTGCCCAGGCTGGGTCTCCTAAGAAGGAAGGAAGGGAGGGTGGGGGAGGGGCAGCTCCGAGAAGCAGGTGGGACCTCCCCGCCCCCACCCACCAGCCCCTCTCTTCCAGTGAGCTCCTTTCAAAGCCTCTGCAATTATCCCTTCTATAAATACAGCCTGCCAGCAGAGAGGGGCAGAGACACAGGCAGGAGGAATTAACCCTTGAGTGGGCCTCCCCAACTCCCATCCTCTGCCAGGTTTCTCCTCCCCGTGTCTCCCCCTCCACCCCAGAACCCCTTCCCACCAGCAGCTGAATCAATGTTTGCCTTGAACACGCAGTCGTCTCACTGTGAGCCTGAGGGATTTAGAAGCGGCTGTGGGCAACAGCCTATTCCTGGTGGTGTTTATCCTCCAAGCCTGCAGCGCTCAGTGTCAGCTCGCCCACCAGCTCCTCCTTCCAGACACCCAGGGCAGGGCCTCCTAGCGGCCTCTTTCAAAGGGCATGTCTGTCTCCAGCCTCACTCTCCCCTAGGAAGAGGAACTGGTCGCTGCAGGCCTAGGATTGAGTTACACTGAAAGCAAGTCTGTGTTTCAATAAAAAGCCACGGTTAGTGTTTGTATTTGTCCACAGGGACCCACGAGGTGCCCCTTCGCCCTGGCTCCTAGCTCACTGGCCTTCTCTGGGTTTCCAGAGCATCACAGCTTCCTTCTACCTCAGGCCACTTCTGTTCCCAATGTTGACAAAAAGCAGCCCACTGTGTCCAGGGAACATCTCCTCATCTGTCAGATCACAGAAGCCTGCCCGGGTACCGCAAACTCTAGCAAACTCCCTTATACAGCTTGATGTGCCTTATGGTTCTCTGTCCATTCCCCTCTACCCTGTCTGGAGAGTTATGTATCTGCTAACACTCACTGTTGTATGCCTACACCAAGCACAATCCCTAGAACCTGGCTGGTACTTAAACATCGATGAATAAGTCAGAGATTGACTGAATGAATGGATGAATGCTCAGTCGTGGGTTAACACCACGGGATGTGCATAACCACCAGAAAACTCCTCTAGGATGTAAGCATGGGCTCCAGGGTGATACGTGTCTGTTCAATGCTGCCCTCAACACCCTGCCTAGTGCCTGGCCCATGTTACATGCTCAGTGAACCCCTGGTGTTGGAGGTGAGTCAATGAGGATTCCTGCCACCAAGGAGCCCCTGTTTAGGTGTGACCAGCCCCGTGAAAGGCTTCTCAGCAACACTGCAGCACAGTTCAGAAACTTCCTTTTGGCAACAAAGCTACAATAATCATTAGAAAGTAAGTTGTAAAGCTGGTATTTTAGAAAACCACCCAATTAATTTTAACTGTCGATAAGAAAGGAATCCACAGGTAAGTCGTGATCCGCATGGGGAATGACGTTCCCAAGCAGTAAATGGTGTGATGGAGGAAGATGGCTAGTGCTGGCCAGAACAGTCAAGGCAGGACTAGCTGTGGACCAGAGTCGTATTGGGGGGAGGGGGTGTTCATTAATCTAGTCAACAAGTCTTAAAAATGAGAAAACACAGGGAAAGCTCCAAGCACAGTGCCTGTTCCAAGGGAGGGACCTGAGTCGCTTCCATAGACGCAATGGCCATTAGCTATTGTATGAAGAAGCTGATGACTGTGAGCATAACCACAGTAGAGGAGATAAGATCCTAGCTTTTCCGGAAATCTCATTCTAGCAGAAGGACAAGCAAATAAATTAACTTCAGGAGAGGAGAATCCTTTTAAAGAAAACAATTGCAGAGGCCAGCTTTACGCAGGGTGGTCAGGAAATCCTCTGCGAGCAGGTGAGGCGAGAGTGGAGGCAAGGATGAGGCAGCCATTGAAGAGCCAGGTGGGGTTGGGGGGGCAGTGAGGGGATGTGGGGGGGCAGGGTGCATTAGGACAAGGAACTAGCCAGGCTGCTCACGAAAAGGCACTGGCTAGCTGGAAGAGTGAGATGGATGCTAGAAACACAAAGACCAGAGTGATGGATCTGGTTGAGAGCATTATGTAAAGAAGGACCCACAGTCTCTTACAATTCCTGTTACAGACTGAAGGTTGGTGCCACCCACCGCCCCCCAGCTGGTTACCGTAGTGGGGCTTCCCATAGCAGAGCGAACTGAGGGAAAGGTAGGCACAATTCACCGCTTTCTTCATTGCTTCAAGCTTTTTAAGAACTTTCAACATGCTAATGGCTCTTCAAGATAGGGATGCAGATACAGTGTTTTCCAAGCTTTTTTGACGAGGGAGGCAATGCCCCTCAAAGAATTGTGCTCTGAGGGAGCCTTTTCTGGAAAGGCTTCACTAGACACTGGAAGGACATCCTTCCTGGCCCTCCTGTTGAAGGCAAGATGCTCATGAGCTTCTGAACCAAAATCTGACAAAATCCCCTCTCTGGGAGTGGTCAGACACAGAAGGGAAGGAATAAAGGTTATCCTCGATAAACCTAGCTCCTCAGCCCTCCTTCCAGCACCCCTCTGACTCCACATCTTCAGCTGGCTCACTCACCCTCCCATTCAGAAAGAACTTCTGTTGCTTCAGGCCTGGGCAAGGCCACAGTCACAGAGCCTCAGTCCCACCTACCCCGTCTCCTTTGGCCTCTTCCTTCCCTGTGTGGTTACTTGGCTCCTCAACCACTGAATTCTGCTTCCCCTGATGCTTCCCTGGTGACTTAGATGGTAAAGATTCTGTCTACAATGCAGGAGACCAGGGTTCGATCCCTGGGTCCAGAAGATCCCTAGAGAAGAGAATGGCTATCCACTCCAGTAGTCTTGCCTGGAGAATCCCGTGGACAGAGGAGCCTGGTGGGCTACAGTCCATGGGGTCACAAAAAGTCAGACACGACTGAGTGACTAACACTCTCACTACTATCATACACCCTACACTCACCTCCATGGTTTCCCCAGTGTTACACACTACTTCGCCTCCTGCATCCATCAGACATTCTTGGTAGCCTCCAGCCAGACTAAACAGCCCTAATCTGGAAATACTCTGACGTCAGCACACATAGCTGCTCCCTATTAGAGTACCGTGGTGGGTCTTCAAGCCTCAACCAATGAGTTACTCACATCAGTTACAAAGACACCAACCAGCCTCCAATAAGATCTGTTAGTAAAAGGGAGACGTACTTCCACTGGGCAGAAAAATTATCAGTTTCAGCCCAAAATATTTGGCAAGTCTTGGATAAGTTAGTGGCTAAGCTATAGACTTCTGCTTTACTGTCCAAGGAGTTACTCACCACAACCACCAACTATATGCTTTACCTGTCATTTACCACCTTTGTGCCATTAGAGTGGAGCAGTCAGTTTAAACAAACAAACAAGGAACAAAATCAGAGGGCTTTTACTTCTGGGCAAGAAGGAACAAGACAATGGCCAAGAAGCTTCCACTGTGGCTCAGACAGCAGAGTCTGCCTGCAATGCAGGAGACCCTGGTTTGATCCCTGGGTCAGGAAGATCCCCTGGAGAAGGGAATGGCAACTCACTCCAGCATTCTTGCCTGGAGAATCCCACGGACGGAGGAACCTGGTGGGCCACAGTCCACTGGGTCGAAAAGAGTCAGGCACGACTGAATGACTTCACTTTCAAAAAGGAATAACAGGGCCTAGAGTTACTCTCACGCCTTAAGTAACTTGGAAAACCAGACAAAACATAGGAACAGAGGTTTTCAGAGATGAGATAACAGGCAACACAGGACTGTGATCATTGAGCAAAGAAAAACAAGCCAGAGGAGCCCTCCTATCACACCAGCCTACTTTACTGCGGAGACGGAGTTTCCGACCACAACAAAAGGAGGGGGTGCGCAAACAGAGCCTGGCGGTCTCTCTCGCTGAGCTGGAGAGCCAGAAATTGAAGCTCAAGGACCCCATGGTGGCTATAATTTGTGGGGCAGAGAACCAGAGAGGAGACACTGCGGATAGCTCTTATCGAGCAATCTGCAGAGCACCAGTGCGCGCCTTTATGAGAAGGAACTACCTGAGACTTGGGAAAAGACGCTCTGAAAAGCAGTAGGCAAGATAATTCCCCCCAAACTGAAAGAGTTCAGGTTCCAACCAGCCAGAGTTCAAAATGACACTCCAGGTCTCCAAGTATCAGCGTCAATTCTGAACCTGTGTCAACAGTCCTTCACAAGTTTAGGTCATTCTCCTTTCCCCATGTAGTTACCTGAGTAAACAGCCATGATGATCATCCTGCCAGTTCCTTATGCAGTTCGAGTAGTATCCTTGTCAGCAGCCCCTCAGAGAAGGAAATGGCAACCCACTCCAGTATTCTTGCCTGGAGAATCCTGTGGACAGAGGAGCCTGGTGGGCTGCTGTCTATGGGGTCGCACAGAGTCGGACACGACTGAAGCGACTAAGCAGCAGCAGCAGCCCCTAGAGATGCCACGTTCAATTAACCACCCCTCAGCACAGCTGAGGACTCCTCTGACTGCCCACGACCTTTCTGCACACTACAACAATTGTGTCCACCTGGCTTCTGAAGGGGAGCCCCCGTCACCTGGGTTCTATTGCATCAGGTTCCTATCTGCCCCATTGCTCTCATTGATCCCTATTCTGTGAAACATCTCCTGCCACCCGTCCTTGGTCTCTGGAGGAGAGCCACCTCACTGATGAGGGTTTGTCTCTTAACAAATTTCTATACAGCTTCCATAAATCCTCAGGGTCTTCCATGGATCACCATCCTTTGTGGGTTTCCTGGCTTTAACAGTATATCTGCTCTGCTGCTGCTAAGTCACTTCAATCGTGTCTGACTCTGTGCAACCCCGTAGATGGCAGCCCACCAGGCTCCCCCGTCCCTGGGATTCTCCAGGCAAGAACACTGGAGTGGGTTGCCATTTCCTTCTCCAATGCATGAAAGTGAAAAGTGAAAGTGAAGTCATTCAGTTGTGTCCGACTCTTAGTGACCCCATGGACTGCAGCCTACCAGGCTCCTCCGCCCATGGGATTTTCCAGGCAAGAGCACTGGAGTGGATGCCATTGCCTTCTCTGACATCTACTCTACCATGCACATTTCTCTCAACCTTTGAACCACTCTTACCTCCCACCAAGCATCAGAGAAATCCAGGCATCTCTTAATGTGGGCCAACACTTTTCCCAACCTTCTGGATCTGTCTTAGCAGTGTACCCCAGGCAGAGGACATCCTCCCAAAGCGATAAAATCTCTATCAACCCACTCTACCTTCTGCCCCACCTGATCAAGCATCTCAAAACTCAGCCCCAGGCATGCTCTCTTGGCTCTCATTGGAATATATTATGTGGGTCCTGTGGCGTCTTGAAATGGCCCCTTCTTTCCTATCAAGCTCAATTTGTTCTTAACCAGGTGATCATTGTGATCATACCCTAATCACATACCATATCCAGTGACCAGGATAAGAGTTGGGGCATTCTTGGGCAGAAACACAACATCTTGCAGAGATCTTTGTGTTGTATTCAAGGTAAGGGGAGTGCTAGCCCTTAATACAGAGGAAAAGGTCATTCCTGCAGACTCAGGGGGTATGGGGAAATCTGTGATTTAAGATTTTCACGTATTATACATCAACCGCAAGTCCTCGTTCCGTGTGTCATAGCCCCATTCTTTCCTAACCAAGGCCCTGACCTTGATTAGACTTGACCTAAGCACTTGTGTGGGCTTCCCTTGTGGCTCAGCTGGTAAAGAATCCTCCTGCAGTGCAGGAGACTTGAATTTGATCCCTGCATTGGGAAGATCCCCAGGAGAAGGGAAAGGCTACCCACTCCAGTATTCTGGCCTGGAGAATTCCATGAACTGCATAGTTCATAGGGTCTCAGAGAGTTGGACACGACTGAGCAACTTTCACTTTCAATCACTTGTATATGTTGGTTATTTAACTTTCTTTGAAGTCACTGCTCCTTTCTAATTATTAAGTCCTGAGCCTGGGCCTCAGATTTCCCTGTTCTCCTTCTGCTGGTGATAAGAACCTCTTTACATAGCCACAGGGAAGTCCTCTGGTCTTCACACTTAGCTTTATAGTTGTAATCAATCACTCTCAACTCTTCAATATCTTCTTTCAAAGCATTATTTGAGCTTAGCAACATCTATCTAATTTCACTGGCCTCATGGCTACCATTTACCCCTTATTTCTCAAATGCTGATACACTGCACCAGCTAACCCATCGTTTCCACTGGGTATACCTCCCAAATCTCAAGTTAAAGCTTGTACTGCCCCACCTACCATAAGTAACACAGCCCTTGTGGCCAGCCAGGCAGTGATGATTCAGCTCCTAAATTCCATCCCAGAATCCCCTACCCCAGACCATGCCAAGTGGCTACAGACATGGGTCAGGTTCATTATGGAGGGCTCTAGGAATCAACAACACCCGTGGAGGGGGAGAAAGAGGGAGGAAACACCAGGTGACCCTCCACTGACCCTCAGAGAAGTTTTGAAGCTGAGATGATGCCTCCAGTTTCAAACTCATCCTGAGAGGCGGGAAGGGCTTTGTACCCTGGCTTCCATCTGTCATTGGATGTAAGCACCCCCAGAAATGAGTGTAACCTTGAACTGGGTGGGCCTTGGTAACTGAGGTCAGCCTGGATCGGGGCAGGAGGGGCATCCCTGACAGCCGAGGGCTCTCAGCCACCATGCTCCCAGCAGATAGGGAATCAGCCCTTCGTTCTTAACGGTGCATCCAGCATCCACCAGCCCTCCCAGATACACTACCTGTCTTCAAGTCCTGGCTTCAAACTCTGCTCTCAGGGAAACTGACATGGAAACAATGTGGACCAACCTGGATGTTTAGTTCACTCTTAAGGGATGAGAGATTCCCACAGCCCACTAAACTGGTATTTAGGAAGAGAAAAGGCAGCTTCTCTATGAGACATGGGTCTTTCCAGTCTCTGGAAATAACTAAGTGAAGCCTCAGAGATTTTCTTTCCTAGTTCTTTCCTAGGAAAGTCCTTTATTTCACCCACACTGGACCTACTATTCAAAGAGGACTTTCTGGGACTCCAAACAACATCAATCTCTGTGAATGAACCTCCGAGCATTCAGGAGCTACATTGCCAAGGCCTGGTGGAAAGCTCTGGGCTGAATGTGAGAACAGAGCAAGGCCTGGCTGGGTATTCAGGCCCAGATAGAGGTCTAGGCTTGCAGCCGAGCCACCGGCAGGAGGACAAGTTCAGCCCAGCTGTGCCCAATATTTGCCCTTTCCTCCTCTTCCCACAGCACATCTTTTCAGAGCACAATTTATCTCCAGGCAACCCAAGAGCATGGGGAGAAATCTTCATGCATTCAGCATCTGGTAGAAACTGGGAGAGGACTGTTTACATTGCAAGTCCAAGGTAGACCTAGGAAGAAATCAGGCTGGTGTGATGTGATGAGGCATATTCTCGGGGCTGGCATCATTTACAGCATCATTCTAGCCAGAGCCCTGTTCCACTGGCTGCCTCAGCCCCACCCAGCAACCTCAGCCAGAGGCTCCAGCAACCATAGGTCAGCATCTACAAGGACCCAGCCTCCCTTCTCCCTAGCATAGACTCTAATCTACACTCCTTTTCTGAAAACATCCCCTCTTTATTAAAGAACAGAAAGCTTGGATGAGTGAGGCATGGTGTAAGAACCAATACTGTTGGCATCAGACTGACAAAGTTTCAATCTCTGCTCTTGGTTCTTGGGCAACTTCTGCATGCCTTGCTTTTCTCATTTGTAGATTGTGACTACTGCTTCCTAACTTATAAGGTGGCTGTGAGGATTAAATGAGATCATATATTTTGAACTTTGCCCAAGATGCTTAATGAAATCTACTAAATACCCCTCCCACCATAGCTGATTTTGATTGCCCTAAACTATACAAAGAGCTTCCTTGGTGGCTTAATTGGCAAAGAATCCACCTGCAATGTAGGAGACCTGGGTTCGATCCTTGGGTTGGGAAGAGTCCCTGGAGAAGGGAATGGCAACCCACTCCAGTATTCTTGCCTGGAGAATTCCACGGACAGAAGAGCCTGGTGGGCTACAGTCCATGGGATCACAAAGAGTCGGACATGACTGAGCGACTAACACTTCACACCACACAAAGAGCTACTGAGATACTGCACGTGACATTTATCAAAGAATCTATAATCTGTAAACTCCACAGAGGCAAGGATCTTGCCTATTTTATTCACCAATATATACCCAGCCTCTGGCTCAATGCCTAGCACATGTAGGTACTCAGAAATATTTGTTGATTAAATAATGAATGAACTGTGTAACCCGAATCTTAATATCTTAAAAAAGTATCTGTCTAGACCAGGAATGGCAAATCATTTACTCGTTGCCCATGCCAACTGATACGTAATTAATACCCACAGCAGTGTGCTGAGAAAGAGTCTGAGGACATGTCTGTCTTGGCAGCAGAGAGATATGATCAGTTAGTAGTATCTTCCAAAAGTATGAATGGTGATCAAGCATCACTTGTGCCTATACTTACCCTTTTGGGTTCAAACTGATGCGTCAAGCAACAAAGGCCTGAGGTAGAGGACATGGACTCCACAAGTTAGGGGGAAAAGCCAGAGAGACTCCAAGCAGCCTTTTCTTCTAGCCACTGTCCCAAAATAAACATTTCTGCTCTCCTCCCATCAGCAGAGGTACAAACAGAAATCCAGAAGCAATGCTGAGGGACACCACAGACAGAAAGTTCAATTAGGCCCAGTGACCAGACTCCCCGTTAATTCTCTCTTAGTCACGTCATTTCCCTTTAGGCCACTCAATTCTTCATCCACTTCCTCCTGCTTCACTTTTGGTAAGTGGCCACCCCTCCCTCATCCTCAGCCTCCCAGTTTCCTGAGTTGCAGCTCTCACTGAAGATAGATTTGTCCCATCTCTCTCAAGATCACTGCTTGGGAGAAGCGGAGAGAAGAGTAATAAGCAAATTCAGCATTCCGGTAACCCTTCTACAGGGAAGGATAATCATTTGTTAGCTTAAGTAAATCCCCACGCCTCGGTTAACTGTCCAAAGTGGAGGAAGAAACAAAAATGGGCTCACTCACTGCACCTGGGAGGCGAACAAGGGTTGAAATATTTTTTTTCTTTTAAAATTTTTAAGACTCCTCCCAAGGAAGGGGAGCCTAACTTCCTATTCCATAAGTGTGGGCTGTACACAGTGTGACTACTTTCTAAAGAGTACAGTGTAAAAGGGACAAAAACACTAATAATAACTTTACATTGGAGGAACCTGACAAATGCTGTCTTAGCCAGGTGGTCGAAGTCAGCATCATCAGTGGAAAGTCACACTGAGACCACGTGATAAGAAGGCACTTCATCTCTGTGGTCTTCCTCCCCAACACCCATGACCCTCAGTCTGATTGTAAGAAACACATCAAGCAAAGCCCAACTGAGGGACAGTCTACATAACACCTGACCAGTGCACCTCCAAACTGTCAAGGTCATCAAAAGCAAGGAAAGTCTGAGAAATCATCACAACCAAGGGGAACCTAAAGGTAGTGTGATATCCTAGGTGAGATCCTGGAACAGAAAAAGAACATTAGGTAAAAACTAAGGAAATCTGAATAAAGCACAGACTCTAGTGAATAAGAACATATCAGTGTTGATTCATCAGCTGTAATAAATGTGTCACACAAACAAAATGTTAATACCAAAGCAAACCAGATAGAGGGCATATGAGGATACTCTGTATTATCTTCACAATTTTCTGTACACCTAACATTACTCTAAAATAAAGCTTGTTTTATTCATTGACACCAAGAGTCTTAATGGTCATCTCTAGAAGAGCCCAGGCAGGTGTTTCTGGTAGCGTTTCTGGCAATAGGGACGGTCCACATTCTCCCTCTCCCTGGAATGACTTTTTCTCACTGAGCACCTAACTGGCCTCTTCTTTCCCCATACTGTTGGTCTGAGGTCTCTGAAACCCATAGAAAAGTCTGGAGTCTAGACTGTCTTCTCCAACACAGCTCTCAAATGTCTCAGAGTTTTGCTTTATCAAAGCCAAAGAGACCAGTAAACATGTTCCAGTCCCAAACCTTCCCTTTTAAGACAAAGAAACTCAGACCCAGCGGACAGGCCCACACAGCCTCCCAGAGTTCTCCAGGTAGCTCTGAGGTCTTCATTTGCAGGAGGCCAGAAGAAGTTCTGAAGGTCTGAAACCAAAGGAGAGGTAGTGAGATAAGAGAAGGATGCCTACAACACACATCAGGAGAGAGACGGGTGAAGGGAGGGGAAAGGAAGCTCCTAAGAGAGAGGGAGAGGAGAAGCTGTTACCCTGTAAGAGCAGCTTTGCATTCCAGGCACTGCTCATGATCATGAAATGCTATTGATAACACATGTATTTCCTTTTTTCTTCTTAATCCCACTAAATCAGAGAGTTTTGTTGTTGTTGGCCACACTGTGTGGCTTGGGGGATCTTTGTTCTAATCCAGTCCTAATGACTGGATCACCAGGGGATTCCCTAGAGTTTCTAAACTATAGCACTGTTGACATTTGTGACCAGTCAAGTCTTCAGTGGGGGAAGACGACCACCATGTGTATTTAGCAGCATCCCTGGCCTCTACTATATGCCAGAACTACTTGCCAACAGCACCCTTCCCTAGTTTTAAGAAATAAAAATGTCTCCAGATCTTGCCAAATGTCCCATAGCGGGCAAAATCATCCCCCATCGTGAACCACTGCCCTAAATGTTCTTTGCTGTCGATCATCGTCCCATGCTACCGTAAACCCCAAGTAAGCCATCACCCTGCACAACGAAGACATAACCTCTTCTGGATATTAATGCTTGGGCTTCAAGCTGCTTTCCAACAGAGCTTCACTGTTTAGTGTCAGGTCGTTTGACTTCCAATCACTCCTGAGGGCCCATCTCAGACCTCACCATCTCCCCCCATGAAGTCTTCCTGCCAACTTGAGTCAGCTGTGACCCGCCCCCTTCCTGTGCTCTCCTACCACTCATGACACAGTACCATGCAGTAGAGGTACATGACTGACTTCAGTTGAAGATCTACACGTATTTCACCTTGCACCGTCCCATAATTCTTTATGAGTGTCCAAACATTGACAGAACGTGTATGGTATGTCAGACACATGCTGGTGCAGTGGGATGTAAGAGACGTAAGGGCGTGATCTTTACCTTTAAAAAGAACACAGTCTCATGGAAAAGGCAGACCCAGATTTACAGTCCTACCGAGCTGCTTGTGTCTCATCTCTCCTATGGGATCCCTGAGGGTGAAGGCAAAAGTCCAGTCTTTCTTTTATGTCCAGCACAAAGCTAAGCACACAGTGGATGCCCAAGAGATTGCACTGAACTTGAATCAGCACAGAAGAAGAGCTCCTGGGAGACTCTGTCTCCACAAAGGCCGCTGCCATGCTGCTAGGACTCCACTGGGCAGCTTCTTTTATGAAATGATGGTAAAAGTAAAGGGTATTCATCTTTACTTGGAAAAATTAAAAGATAACAACCCGACGTAAGTTACCCTGCCTCTCTTTTTTTAACTTTCACTGCATGAAATCCAAAAATCCATAACCCACTGTTTGAATAGTGAAAGTACAGGAAAGGAAAGGAGTGGGGGCAAAAAAACACATTTAAACAGGAAGTGATGAAGACTTTGTAAAAATAACTATCAACGACAAATAGGCTAGGGGATATTTGGAAAATATGAACACGTACAAAGGCAGTAGATCTTGCGTCTGCATTACTGAGTCTTTGGGTGGGAATATACTAAGACTCTCACATTTTTGAAAAGTAATGAGAAACAGAGCAACAGAAAGAGTGTGAGGAGACAGGTGGAGGTTTTCACCCTCCCAATCCAGAAATAAACAAGAGCCCCAAATGTCCATGATTTAAGAGAGCTAGCTTTCAGTTAAGTCACGTAGGCATGTGCAACTCTTTGTGACCCCATGGACTGCAGCATGCCAGGCTTCCCCATCTATTACCAACTCCTGGAGTTTACTCAAACTCATGTCCATCGAGTCAGTGATGCCATCCAACCATCTCATCCTCTGTCATCCCCTTCTCCTCCTGCCTTCAGTCTTTCCCAGCATCAGGGTCTTTTCCAATGAGTCAGTTCTTCACACCAGGTGGCCAAAGTATTGGAGCTTTAGCTTCAGCATCAGTCCTTCCAATGAGTATTCAGGACTGATTTCCTTTCAGATTGATCGGTTTGATCCCCTTGCAGTTCAGCATTTCAGAGAAACAATGGAAGAGAGTTTAACATGTTAAAACAATAAAGATGAATCAAGAAGAATCAACCTGAACCACAAGATGAGCAGAGATGCAGCTACCAGTTTTAATCAAGAGATAGAACTCACTGTATCAACACTCAGAAATGCTCAGTAAATAGTACCAGCAGTTGTTAGTACTGTTACTGACACATTGAGGTCACCTAACCATGCAGCCTGTCTCTTTCCTCTCCTTTGATTTGAACTAGTAGCAGGCAATGGCACCCCACTCCAGTACGCTTGCCTGGAAAATCCATGGATGGAGGAGCCTGGTGGGCTCCAGTCCATAGGGTCGCTAAGAGTCGGACACGACTGAGCGACTTCACTTTCCCTTTTACTTTTATGCATTGGAGAAGAAAATGGCAACCCACTCCAGTATTCTTGCCTGGAGAATCCCAGGGACAGAGGAGCCTAATAGGCTGTCGTCTATGGGGTCGCACAGAGTGGGACACAACTGAAGCAACTTAGCAGCAGCAGCAGCAGTAGCACATGTGGCATTTATACAGAAGCCTTGAAAAGAACTAAGATGATGCCTAGAAAAGTTTCCCAAGGATTCTGTCCTTACTGTTAACCTGAGAAAACAGAGAGTGACCAGAGACAGTGGAGCATGGACCAGGGTAGCAAGTGATGCTCAGGCCCACGCATTTCAGAACGGCTGTTTAGATCCTATATAGTTCTAAACCCACATCAGGACATGTTCCACCCATCTCTCCTTCCAGTATGCCGTAGCTCATCCCACTCCATCCTGAGCCATTAATAATTTGGGGTTTTGCTTTTTTTTAATCCAGAAAATATATAGAAACCTTTCTACACTTTTCATCTGATTTGTTCATGCAGATTATAGTTCTATTAAAAATCCCTTATTTTACCTTACAGATATTTGTTGCACAGATAGACTGCTGCATTTAGAAATTTTTATATCAGTTCATTAAAAAACTGTAAAACGAATATGTTTCATGTACCAAACTGATTTAAACAAATCTACCTGATTATAGGGAGGGAATGGATTTCTTTACTATTAATCATGGTCAAAAAAACTTGCTTTCAAGTAAACATTGGTGCGTGTGTGCAAGCTAAGCCACTTCAGTTATGTCCAACTTTTTGGAACCTTACAGAATGTAGCCCACCAGGCTCCTCTGTCCATGAGATTCTCCAGGTACAAATACTAGAATGGGTTGCCATGCCCTCCTCCAGCGAATCTTCTCAACCCAGTGATCGAACCCGTGTCTGATATGTCTCCTGTATTGGTGGCCAGGTTCTTTGAAAAACTCAGAAGTGGCCACAGGACTGGAAAAGGTCAGTTTTCATTCCAATCCCATAGAAAGGCAATGCTAAAGAATGCTCAAACTACCCCACAACTGCACTCATCTCACACACTAGTAAAGTAATGCTCAAAATTCTCCAAGCCAGGCTTCAGCAATATGTGAACCGTGAACTTCCTAAAGTTCCAGCTGGTTTTAGAAAAGGCAGAGGAACCAGAGATCAAATTCCCAACATCCAATGGATCATCGAAAAAGCAAGAGAGTTCCAGAAAAACATCTATTTCTGCTTTATTGACAATGCCAAAGCCTTTGACTGTGTGGATCACAATAAACTGTGGAAAATTCTGAAAGAGATGGGAATACCAGACCACCTGATCTGCCTCATGAGAAGCCTATATGCAGGTCAGGAAGCAACAGTTAGAACTGGACATGGAACAACAGACTGGTTCCAAATAGGAAAAGAAGTACGTCAAGGCTGTATATTGTCACCCTGCTTATTTAACTTCTATGCAGAGTACATCATGAGAAACGCTGGGCTGGAGGAAGCACAGCTGGAATCAAGATTGCCGGGAGAAATATCAATAACCTCAGATATGCAGATGACACCACCCTTATGGCAGAAAGTGAAGAAGAACTAAAGAGCCTCCTGATGAAAGTGAAAGTGGAGAGTGAAAAAGTTGGCTTAAAGCTCATTAAGAAAATGAACATCATGGCATCTGGCCCCATCACTTCATGGCAAATAGATGGGGAAACAGTGGCTGACTTTATTTGGGGGTGGGGCTCCAAAATCACTGCAGATGGTGACTACAGCCATGAAATTAAAAGACGCTTACTCCTTGGAAGGAAAATTATGGCCAACCTAGACAGCATATTAAAAAGCAGAGACATTACTTTGCCAGCAAAGGTCTGTCTAGTCAAGGCTATGGTTTTTCCAGTAGTCGTGTATAGATGTGAGAGTTGGATCATGAAGAAAGCTGAGCACCAAAGAACTGATGCTTTTGAACTGTGGTGTTGGAGAAGACTCTTGAGAGTCCCTTGGACTGCAAGGAGATCCAACCAGTCCATCCAAAAGGAAATCAGTCTTGAATATTCATTGG
Source organism: Tragelaphus eurycerus (assembly GCA_935064755.1). Classification (NCBI taxonomy): domain Eukaryota; kingdom Metazoa; phylum Chordata; class Mammalia; order Artiodactyla; family Bovidae; genus Tragelaphus; species Tragelaphus eurycerus. The sequence goes on along the minus strand of CAKXYN010000008.1, from coordinate 35,297,453 downwards.
AAGGACTGATGCTGGAGCTGAAACTCCAATACTTTGGCCAACTGAAGTAAAGAGCTGACTCGTTTGAAAAGCCCCTGATGCTGGGAAAGATTGAGGGCAGAAGGAGAAGGGGATGACAGAGGATGAGACGGTTGGATGGCATCACTGACTTAATGGACATGGGTTTGGGTGGACTTCAGGAGTTGGTGAAGGACAGGGAGGCCTGGTGTGCTGCAGTTCATGGGGTCACAAAGAGTCAGACACAACTGAGTGACTGAACTGAACTGAACTACCTGGAAAGCCCTAAACATTGGTAGAGTCTAACAAAGTTTCAGTCAAACTAATCATTCATGCATTTATTCATTCATTCAAAAATATGCATAGAACACTTGCTATGTGCCCCGTCTCTGCTAGGCGCTGAGAATACAATGCATTTAACAGTCACAGTAGCACAGTTCTGGTACACCTCTAAGTTCCTTACATACACAAATATATTAGCCTGCGAAGCAAGCCTGTGAGCTAGGTTCCATTGTCATGAATATCTTGGTCAGATAAGTAACTTGCTCAATGTCACAAAGCATCTGGTAGCCCTGGAATTTGAACCATCTGGTCTAGCTGCAGAATATCTGCTCTTATCCACCAAACAACAGTGCCCAAGGACTCGCCCTATCATTCCCAACAATATCTTTGTTGCAGCAATGAATTGTATTAACCTGAGGCCACAACAGATTGGACCTGTGTCACTAACTCCCCTGGTCTGAACTGTTTTGCCGGCTACTCAAATGGAGGCTTATACTTTGGCTTCCTGGGAAGTCTGCCATAAGAGACAGAACACACTGTCCAGAGTACCCACTCCCCTTGGTATTTCTTGTCACACAAATCAATGGACTGTCATTCTCTCAATTGTGTGCATTCATGTCAATGAGCTTCACAGGCTGACAGGTCAGTATCTGGGGCTGCAAGTTTGAGAATCAGTCTAGGCCACAGAGACTTCAACAAGGAAATGCCCGTTGAATAGCTGTGTGCCCTTGGCCAAGTTACCTGTCTGTGCCTTGGTTTCCACAACTATGCAATATGGATGATAACAGTAGCTCATGAAATTGTTGTAAGGATTTAATGGAACAGTAAATGTAAGGTGTTTAGCAAATGCCTGCTGCTGCTAAGTCGCTTCAGTCGTGTCCAACTCTTTGAGACCCCATAGACGGCAGCCCACCAGGCGTTCCCTCGTGGGATCCCCCCGGGTCTCCAGGCAAGAACACTGGAGTGGGTTGCCATTTCCTTCTCCAATGCATGAGAGTGAAAAGGGAAAGTGAAGTTGCTCAGTCGTGTCTGACTCCTAGCAACCCCATGGACTGCAGTCTACCAGGCTTCTCCATCCATGGGATTTGACTTCTAGTAAAAAAAAAAAGAAAAAAAGTGTTTAGCACTTAGTAAGTGCTAATTAAATGTTTGCTGTTGTTGATTTAGCACTTACTAGTACCAAATTTTTCAACCAATGTGAGAAAAAACTTGTAAGCAAGATCATGCCTATACAATGCTATGCCAGGCTAGAGGAGTTCAGAGAACAGGCACTTACGTTAATCAGTAAATTTCAGAGAGAAAGCATTATTTTGAGATGAATCTTGAGGATTGAACCAATAGGTGAAGCATGCAGGAAAGAATATCCCATCCAGACAGACAGAGTCAACAACTTTGCAGAAACACAGAGGACCTTTGTGTGTGAAGTATATACACATAAATAAAAACGTGTAAGCACAATTTCCCCCATGCAGGTATGCTGCTGCTGCTGCTGCTGCATGTCGCTTCAGTCGTGTCCGACTCTGTGCGACCCCATAGACAGCAGCCCACCAGGTTCCCCGTCCCTGGGATTCTCCAGGCAAGAACACTGGAGTGGGTTGCCATTGCCTTCTCCAATGCATGAGAGTGAAAAGTGAAAGTGATGCAGGTATACCCACGTACAAATATCACCAAAGAAAGTTCCAACAAAAATTCCTGCAGCACAAGTTTTTCTAAAGTTGTTTCAGGCGCTGAAATATATATGCAATGTGGATTTCATATATACTCACTTCGAGGCAAGTGAATGGCAACCCACTCCAGTATTCTTGCCTGGAGAATCCCATGGACAGAAAAGCCTGGTGGGCTACAGTCCTTGGGGTTGCAAAGAGTCGGATACAACTGAAGCTCTTAGCAAGCAAGTGACAACCTCAATCCTAAAAGAAACTTAAGGGGGAAAACACCTGTCCCTACATACATTAGAAATAGGATTCCATCCACAGATGAATGGATAAGCAAGCTGTGGTACATATACACAATGGAGTATTACTAGCCATAAAAAGAATACATTTGAATCAGTTCTAAGGAGGTGGATGGAACTGGAGCCTATTATACAGAGTGAAGTAAGCCAGAAAAAAAACAAAAACAGTATACTAACGCATATATGAATTTAGAAAGATGGTAAAAAAACCTATTTACGGAAGCAAAAGAGACACTGATGTAAGACAGACTTTTGGACTCTGGGACCGGGAGAAGGTGGGATGATTGGGGAGAATAGCATTGAAATATGTATAATATTATATCTGAAATGTATTAATTGTTCAAACTAAACACTGTCATGTTACAATTTGTTCATATTAGATGTTTGTAATGTTTCTGATAATCAATAAAGAGATTAAAAAAAAAAAAAAAGAAATAGGATTCTCTCCCAGAGACTGGACAGGCTTTAGAGAAGTGGGCCCTCTCCCCGCCGATACTTGGGAACTTGTTAGGAATGCAGATTCTCCATCTCACCCACACCTACAGAATGAGAAATTCAAGAGGTGGGGCCCAGCCACCTGGGTTTGAGAACCACTGCTTTAGAGAAATTTGCCAAGAAAGAAACACAGATAAAAGCAACAGCAGTCCAAGCAACAGCTCCTGTGAAGAGCTGGGATCCCTGTTCCCAGAACCAGGCTCAACTGAACACAGCGGCTAAACAGCTCAGGCTCTGTACACCCATCGCCTGGGTCTGAACCCCAGTTTTGGTGCCTGATAGCTGCTACTTCCCTTCACCACTGCATCCTCATTTGCAAAATAGAGGTAATGATTCCTGCCTCAGAAGACTGTTCTCAGACTCGGTAAGACTTATAAGGCACTGCATAGAGCAGCTCATTGAGTGAGAGGCAGTGTGTCTAAAGGGAACTCAAGCACACTCAGCCTCTCCAAGAGTGATAGCATCTCTATGAGCTCTGACAGCCTTTGGAGCAGCAGTCTTCAAGTTGGAGTACACAGGCTCTTGGTTTGGAGACACGGATAGACTGATGAGGATCCATTTTCAAATCCTCCATTTTCCTACAGACTCTCCTAAACTTGATCTGCCTGCAACTGGGGCATCAGGCAAGTTCTCCTCCCTTTCTTCCCTAGTTCTCTTTCACAGCAGCCCTTCTCCCAGCAAGACAAAGGGCTCCCTCATCTCAAATCTTACTATGATGTATCCTGGAGCACAAACTTCCAACCAGGGGGTAGGAAATAGAAATACTGAGGTTGTGAATGTCTCTAATAAGCAGAGAAAATCCATTTGCAAGAGAACAGCTCAAATGACTGGTTGCAAGTTATTTTCCAAGTCAGGTGTTTTCCACATAATCGAAGGAGGACCTAATTGAGCTGTCAGCTGATAGATCATTAAAAATAATTTCTGATGACAGGCTACTGTGTGATTTTTGATATACAACTTGGAAGTAGTTCAAATAATTCAAAGGTAATAATATTCCTTACGTTCCCATTTACTTATGTGAATGTGTTCAGCATTTTCATCTTTTTTTAAAGTGACATATAACATTACACTAGTTTCAGGTGTATAATATAATGATTCAAAACTTGTAAATATTGCAAAATGATGACCACAGTAAGTCTACTTAACATTTGTCCACACTTATGTCTTAATAAACAAAAATAGGCTTGCAACTGATGCCAAGCTGTTTCATTCAAGCAATAAGTAATATTCATACATAGATACATGATACAAGTTTTTAAAATCCCATCCATCTCACAGCAGATACATTTGCAATGAATTTCACTTCTGTGTTTAATAATTCTATATCAAAAGGTATAATATATTTATGTTGCTTTTCTCAATTATATAGTATAATAATTTCAATGATAATACTGAAGAAACATCTTAGTACTTAAAGCCTTTTAGTCACATGAAATGTTTTAAATTGCTGTTTCAACTTATATGTATGTTTTTGTTGCAAAGAAGCATGATACAAGAAGCAAGAAATCAACAAAGCAAACTTTCAAGCCTAAAAATACATTACATTAGAATAAAATTCTGTGAGGAAACTGGAATGAAAATGTGAGTACAAAGAGAAAAAGAAAAGATGTAAAATTTTCTAACTACTAAAGGAAAACTCATTTGCAAATTTTAAAACAGAAGACAGTAGTATCAAATCAGTACGGTATTTAGACTGGAAATTTTAAAAAGCAGTATAAATGTTTATTTTAAAATTTAAATATTAACTACTTGGCAAAAATTATATTCTTTGTAATTTTTTATATAAATTTATAACAAAAACTGCAAATACCAGGTTAAAAATGTACAAGGAGGTACACTGCCTCTCAAAATGTTTTTAGAGGCTATGCAGAGAAAAAAATGTGAAGACTTCTGCTCTGGAAAATCACCTCCCTATTATGATCCTCTTTCTTCAACAGGTGAACGCATTAAATAGAAATGACATTCTCAGTGGTATGTTGGATGCTAAGAAGCATTCCAGAGAAGTAATCATCATTATCTCTGTTTTCAGTAACTCACTACCTAATTGAACCAACCAGAAAAAATAATGCAAAGCAATTGAGGTATGTGGCAGACACCGGCCTTGCCCATGTGGTTCTCGTGGTCCCTGGTGTCCTTGCTAAGCAAATCCAGACTGTGTTTAGGACAGCATTCTGCCAGATAAATGCTCATTTTTTTCCAGCCTCTCTTCCCATCAGAGTGGCCACGTGACAAAATTATAATTGGTGAGATGTAAGTAAGGACCTGAGGGCTTCTGGGAAAAGTTTTGCTTTCCTAATAAAACCATATAGACAAGGCAAGCTCTGCCTGTCCTTTATTCTCCTAACTTGAATGCTGATGCAATGCCTGGAGCTACAGCATTTATGCCAAAACTATGAGGCAACAAGCACGAGGAAAAAAGGTAACATTAAGGATGGCAATATGAACGTACGGAAAGATCCTGGGTCCCTAATGGCACAGCTGAGCAATGAACTAACGCCAACAAGGGCCTACCTCTAGATCTCAGTTCATTAAATACAGGTATACACATATGTCAATTGCTGTAAACTAGTGCTAGCTGGATATCCCAGTTACTTGTACCATATAACAAGCTACTCTAAAACTTAGTAACATTAAAATAACTCATTTTATTAAGCTTACAGGCGGCAGATCAAGAATTGAGACAGAGTCCATCTGCAATGGTTTGTCTCTACTCCATGGTATCTGGGGCCTCTCTTGAGAAGGTTCAACCAGGTAAGCGACTCAAATACCCAGGAACTAGAATAACTGGATCTGCAGAATCCAATTCCAAGAGTGCTTCTTCACTCACATGTCTGGTACTCAGGCTGGAAGGACCAAAGACTAGACCCACGTGGGACTGTTGACCAAGTGCCAGCACACATGGCCTCTCCCTAAGCTTTAGGCTTTTCACAGTACTGTGGCTGTGTTCTAAGAGCAAGCATTCCAAGAGGCCTATGTAGAAGTTCCGTGGATTTTTATGATTCAGCCTTATGCAGGAATCAGTGTCATTTCTTCATTTTTCAATTGGTCAAAGCAGTTATCAGATTAAGAAGAGGGGACAGAGATCTCAATTGGAGGTGTATCAAAGAACTTCAAACCTTTTTTTTTTAACCACCACATTGATTGAGGTTTTTTTCCTTGTGCCTTAAATCATTTCTAAACTGATACAGTGGAAAAGAAAACAACGTGGATGCAAAGTTGAACAGTTCAGTTCAATTTAGTTGCTCAGTTGTGTCCAACTCTTTGCAGCCCCATGGACTGCAGCACGCCAGGCTTCCCTGTCCATCACCAACTCCCAAAGTTTACTCAAACTCATGTCCATCGAGTCAGTGATGCCATCCAACCAGTACAAGTAGGCTATTGAACTCCAAGGAGAAAGAGATAATGAGAGATGTAGTTAAGAAAACCTTCATTATAAATGCTGATTGAGGGCCTCTAAGTGTACAGCCCAGAATAAAATGCCAAGAGGATTGCATAAATCAAGACTCCATGTCTATCCTGCATGCTAGATAAATCTCAATCTGCTCTTCTCAACGAACATGGCTTTGAAAAATCCTAGCTGAGACTCAGTTTGTGTATCAGCAAAATGGAGACCATATACCAAGGTTGTGATGAGACCTAAATAAAATAGAATGAGAAGGGCCTCGCATGGTGCATGGCACTCAGTAAGTGCTCAATAGTGAAAGTGTTAGTCGCTCTGTTGTGTCCAACTCTTTGCAACCCTGTGGATTGCAGCCCCCAGGCTCCTCTGTCGATGGGATTCCAGGGCAAGAATATTGGAATGGGTAGCCATGCCTTTCTCCAGGGGCTCTTCCTGACCCAGGAATCAAACCCAGGTCTCCTACATTGCAGGCAGATTCTTTACCATCGGAGCCAGCAGGAAAGCCCAGTAAATGCTATGCATATGTTTATTCATTCACCGAACTTACCCATGTGTGAAAATTGAATGAGTATCTACCACACGATTGGCATAGAATTAGAATTCCCCAAACATAAGTCAGAGCCCCAAAACCTCCCTTAAGGACTCAGCAACTTTTACTCACAGTTATGTAGTGCAGAGCTTAGACGACTTGGACCAATTTTTCTGGAGGGAAACTAAAACAGATTTGAGAATATCTTCTGATGTCCAGGCAATGTCAAGCCTTTTCCCTGCAAAGTCCATCCCCACCATTGCTGCCCATTTGGAAAAATCTATAGCATTTCTCATGAGAGGCCAACCATTCCAATCTGGGATAAGTTTTCTAAATATTAGATCTGAATTGATTTATTTTATCCCTAACTGCATTGGGCCACAATCTTCCTGAATGGATAAAGTCAGACCTTCTATTTTTTAGCAGCTGGCTCATTCAGTCCATTTCCTTACTATAAATACCTGAGTGCACTTGTTTTAAAGTAGAACTCTTTTGTCATCTGATTGTCCCAGTCTAGATTAGAGGGGGATCAAGGAGAGAGAATGAAAAATGAGACAGAGGACAGAGACTGCATTGCTATGCTCCGCTCAGCAGTCATTTTCACAGTCTTCAAGACCCATAGCTGCCTGGATGCAGGAGAAAGCGGAGAGGTTCTAGCCTTTCTCCGCATGTTAACCTTGAGAAGTTGATAGCTGTTTGGGACCTGATGGAGCCATCCTGACTCTTTTCTATCATTTTATCCACTGAAAGTATCCTTTTCAGAATCCCATGCCTCAGTCTCCCTACTCATAACATACGGACACTAACCCCAGCCTCTGTAGTAGGCCAACAGAGGCTTTTACTGGTCTTAATGCCCTTGAGTGAAAAAAAAATAAATATCATAATATCTCATACACATCTCCCTGGAGTCTTGAAGAAGGGGACACTGAGCTCTCAGCAAATACTGATCAAACTCTTACTTACCTCAAAGCACTGCAGGGACATAGGCCAGAGTCAGAATAAGGAGCGGCTCTGCCAGGCACCAGCACAGAAGGAAATGATGCCAAAACATCACCGGATGCTGGTATGTCGCTGGAAATTAGGGAGAAGGAGGAAAACTGCAATTTCAAAACTTTTCTCAGGAAAATAAAAGGTGTGTTTAAAGAAACAATGTAAAATGATTCTCAAGTTGTGGCTGCTGCTACTGCTGCTGCTAAGTCGCTTCAGTCGTGTCCGACTCTGTGCGATCCCATAGACGGCAGCCCACCAGGCTCCCCCGTCCCTGGGATTCTCCAGGCAAGAACACTGGAGCGGGTTGCCATTTCCTTCTCCAATGCATGAAAGTGAAAAGTGAAAGTGAAGTCGCTCAGTCGTGTTTGACTCTTGGCGACCCCATGGACTGCAGCCCACCAGGCTCTCCCGTTCATGGGATTTTCCAGGCAAGAGTACTGGAGTGGGGTGCCATAAGATCCCTAAAGGCCATGATTTCAATAGTAAATATTTGTCATTTAGGGTAGCTAATATCTTAATATTCTCCCTATTTTGAGGTTTCTACCACCAGCCCTCCTTCTCCATTCTCTTTTTCACTATCCCAGTTTTCAACTCCTCTTCCAAATCAAAGTTGAACAAACATTTTGATTGAACAAATATATTGATTCAAGCGGACAGGAAATTATCAACAGTTTACCAAAATTTCCACATGTCTCAGTCTGGACACTTCCTTCAAGGATCTCAAACAGTTATGAAAACCCATTTATCCAAGTTTCAAGCACCAAGGAAGCACTGTGATCCCAAAAGCAGCCAATGAGAGCAGAGTCTCCTGGTTTCTCTCAGATGAAATGCCAATGTGCCTCAAATAATAGACAAACTGGCTTAAAACTGAATATTAAAAAAACTAAGATCATAGCATCCAGTCCCATTACTTCATGGCAAATAGAGGGGGAAAAGGTAATAGTAGTGACAGATATCCTCTTCTTCAGCTCCAAAATCACTGCGGATGGTGACTGCAGCCATGAAATCAGAAGACATTTATTTCTTGCCAGGAAAGCTATGACAAACCTCGATAGTGTGCTGAAAAGCAGACATTACTCTGCCAACAAAGGTCCATATAGTCAAGGCTATGGTCTTCCCAGAAGTCATGTATTATGAGAGCTGGATTGTAAAGAAGCACTGAAGAATTGATGCCTTCCAATTGCTAGAGAAGACTCCTGAGAGCCCCTTGGACAGGAAGTAGATCGAACCAGTCAGTGATCAGGGAAATCAAACCCTGAGTACTCATTGGAAGGACTCATGCTGAAGTCAAAACTCCAATATTTTGGCCATCTGATGCAAACAGCTGACTCATCAGAAAAGTCCCTGATGCTGGGAAAGATTGAGGGCAGAAGAAGAAGAGGGCATCTGAGGATGAGATGGCTGGATGGCATCACCGATGCAATGGAAATAAACTTGGGCAAACTTCAGGAGATGGCAAAGGACAGAGAGGCCTGGTGTGCTACAGTCCATGGGGTCACAAAGAGTCAGACACAACTGGGTGATTGAACAACAACAATTCATCAAATATTTTCAGAAACAATTCATACACGATGATCAAGCAGATTTTATCTCAGGAATGCAAGGTTGGTTTAACATTCAAATATCAATCAATGCAATTCAACATGTTAACAAAACAAAAAAAAAAGAACATAATTATCTCAATAGACCCAGAAAGATTAGTAGAAAATTATTCATAATGAAAGATCTCAGGGCTCTTGGAGTTGAAGAAAGGTGACACAGATATGGTAACTGTGTCACTGTCTCCACCACTCCTCTGACACCCCATCCCCAGTGTCCACCACCACAGAATAATAGTCCAGATCTACCATTCCGATTGAGCAATCATAGATGAATTTTCCAAAATAGAGAAAGCTGGAGAAGGTATCTATGGAGTTATGTGTAAGGGTGAACTACGGATCAAGTGGTAACTATGGAGAAAATCAGACTAGAAAGTAAAGAGGAAGTGTTCCTGTGTTGCAATTCAGGGAATTTCTCTTTTAGAACACTGTCACCCAAATATAGCCCACCTTCAAATGTGGTTATGCAGGTATCCAGGTTACATCTCATCTCTGAATTTTAAACTCTATCCCTCCAGGTCTTTTCATGGGTTCTTCACTTGTTAACAGTTATCTGCAGCAAATCCTACAACGGGCTGTGTTTTGTCAGCCTAGGAGAATTCTTCACAGAGATTTAAAACCTCAAACCTATTGATAACAAAGGAACGTTTAAACTAGTTTATTCTGTATTTTTTCCAGAGCTTCTGGAATGCCTATTAGAATATATATACATGAGGTAGTGATTTCCCTGGTGGCTCAGACAGTAAAGCGTCTGTCTATAAAGCGGGAGACCCAGGTTCAATCCCTGGGTCGGGAAGATCCCCTGGAGAAGGAAATGGCAACCCACTCCAGTATTCTGGCCTGGAGAATCCCATGGACAGAGGGGCCTGGTAGGCTACAGTCCATGGCGTCGCAAAGAGTTGGACACGACTGAGCGACTTCACTATATACATGAGGTAGTAACACTCTGGTATAGATCTCCGGCACTACTGAAGTCAGCTCCCTGCTCAACTCCGGTTGACATTTGGAGTACAGACACCATATAGAGTTAACAACAAAGAAGCCACTTCTCCATGTGAATTCAGAAGCTGATCAACTCTTCAAAGCATTCAGAGCTTTGGGCACCCCAAAATGAAGTGTGGCCACAGCAACTTATAGGAATATATGACTATAAGACTGTGAGAATACATTTCCCAAGTGAAAACCAGGAAGCCTACCATAATAAAGCTATAAATCTAGTATTGATAACAAAAAAAAAAAAAATGAGAGAAAAAAATCTTAAACTTCTCAGTAAATTAAGAACAGAAGAAAACTTCGTCAGCCTGATACATGACATCTCAGAAAAACCTACAGCTCACATTATACTTACAGTGAGTGACTGAATGACTTTCCTCTTAAGACCAAAACAAGGCAAGAATATCTGTTCTCACCATTTTATTCAATGTTATACTAAAAGTCCTACCAATAAGGTAGTAGAATAAACAAAAAGTATCCAGATTTGAAAAGGAGAAAACTGTCTTTGCCACAGATGACAGGATCGCTTATGTAGAAAATTCTAAAATATCTGCCAAAAAGCTAATTTTTAGAAAGGACACAGAAAACAAGGTCTCTCTTTATATATGTGTAAATGTGTGTATGTGTATATATACATATCTATGTGTTTGTGTGTGTGTGTGTGTATATATTTATATTGGAATTTCTAAATGGTAAAAACAGAGTGTTAGAAATCAAAATAAAATAGATACCATTTTTTTTAACTCCTGTAGTAGTTCTCAGTCGCTACATAATGAATTATCAAGTTATCAGCTTGAAACAACAAACATCTATTATCTCATAGTTTCTACAAGTCTGGAACCTGGGAGAAGATTCAACAGGTCGCCTGGCTCAGGATCTCTCAGGAGGTTGCTGTCAAGATGTTGGCCAGGGCTGCGGTCATCTGAAGGCTCGACTGGGTCTGGAGGATCCACCTTCAAAATCACTCATTCATGGCTTGTTAGTGGAGGCCTCAGCTCTTCGTTTATGATCTGCCCTTCACCCCATTGGACCATCAAGTAGAGCTGTTCTCATATTTTCCAGAGCAAGCAATCCAAGAGAGAGCAAGGAAGAAGCCGTGTTGCCTTTTACTGCCCGCCCTCAGAAGTGGCGTTCCATCACTTTGCCGTATCCTGTTAGTCACACAGACCTGGTACGTTGCATGTGTGTTACGGGGGCACTGTACAAGGGCATGAATACCGGCAGAGAAGGAGCACCGAGGGCCAGCCTGGGGGCTGGCTGCCACAAACACTGCTTGTGACAGCATCAAAAAATATAAAACACTTGTGGATAAATTTAACAAAATATATGCTAAACCTCCACACTGCAAATGACAAAATACAGAAAACATTAAGACCTAAGTGAAGGAAGTATGTACAACATTTACAGATTTGTCAGATACAGATACAATATTATTAAGATGTTTAATATTTTCCAATGTACTGGGATTCAATGTAATCTCGGGGTTTTTTTAATAGAAATTGATGAACTGATAATAAAATTTGTATGTAAATGTTAAGAATTTAAAATAGCCAAAACAACTTTGAAAAAGAAGAACAAAGTTGGAGGACTTACTCTACCTCCTACACTACGTCCAAAAACAACGTAAGAACCACAGTTGGCTCTTGCACTGCTTTTGATTTATTATAAAGCTACAATAATAAAGCAGTGTGCTATTAACATAGGATCGATGAATACATGGGTGGAATAGAATAAAAGGTCCAGAAACAGACCAAATCATATATGGTCAATTAATTTTTGACAAAACTGCCAAAGCAATCCAATGGGAAAGGATTTTAAACAATTGTTGCTAGGACAATTGAATATCCCAGAAATAAGTAAACTTTGAACATTGCCTTACACTATAAACAGAAATTAACTTAAAATGATCATTGATCAAAACTTCATTGATGATTAAAGAATATACTATGAAGAAAGATAGTCTCTTCAGTAAGTGGTGCCAGAAAAACTGGACAGTTACATGTAGAGGAATGAAAATACAACATTCTCTAACAGCACATACAAAAATAAATTCAAAATGGATTAAAGACCTAAGTGTAAGACCAGCTACCATAATAAAAAATTCCTAGAGGAAAATATAGGCAGAGTACTCTTTGACATAAATTGCAGGAATATTTCTTGGATCTGTCTCCTAAAGTAAGAAGAAACAAAAGCAAAAATAAACAAATGGGATCTAACTAAACTTAAAAACTGTTGAAAACCATTGATAAAACAAAAAGATGACCTACTAACTGGGAGAAAATATTTGCAAATGATATAACCAATAAGGGATTAATATGCAATATATACAAACAACTCATACAACTCAAAAAAAAAAAAAAAAAAAACAATGGGCAGAAAAACTGAATAGACACTTTTCCAAAGAGGAAATGCAGACAGCCAAGAAAAGATGCTCAACGTCGCTAATCACCAGGGAAATGCAAATCAAAACCATAATGAGATATCACCTCACACCTGTCAGAATGGTTATCATCAAAAGGAACACAAATAGCAAATGTTGATGAGAATGCGGAGAAAAGGGAATCCTTGTACACCGTTGGTGGAGAAGTAAGTTTGTGCAGCCACTGGTGAAAACAATATGGAGGCTTCTTAAAAAAACTTAAAACAGAACTACCACATGATCCAGCTAACCCACTCCTGGGTACATTAATATATGCAAAAACCCAGTAATTTGAAAAGATACATGCCCCTCAGTGTTCATAGTAGCATTATTTATGATTGCCAAGATAAGGAAGCACCCTTTGTGTCCATCAATAAATGAATGGATAAAGAAGATGCAAGATAAACACTCACACACACAATGGTATATGACTCATCACCCAAGTCCTTGTCTGAGGCTTTCTTTCAAAGAAACCCAAACCAAGACATATATGCACTTTGTTTTTTTAACTCAATGTATGTTGTAGCTTGCACCATATTAGCCCATGTGATCTGCCACATTGCATCTCATATATACTCTGCTGTTCTGGATGTACCACAGATTTTATAACCATGCCCCCATCAGTGGTATCTCAGGTTGTTTATAGTCTCTTGCTATTGTATACGGTGCTTTTTAAAACATCCTTTTTCATGTATCTTTGTAAGTTAAATCTCTAGAGATGGAATAGATAAAGCAAAGGGTGCGTGATAGTCTTATATAGGAAGCATCCCTAATATGATTCACCTATAAAATCTTACCTGTACACGTAGCTTTTCAGTCACAAATCCAGGGTGTAATGATGCACAACTCTGCCTATCAGAGTTGATGCAAGACTGTAGTCCGACATCCTGAGGCCCCGTCTACTCAACTCTCTAGCCACCTTTTCCTTAGATCAACCTGTCCTCTCACTGTGAACAAGAGGAGGCCTGAGACAGAAAGAGTAAGAACATAAGTCAAAACACAGAGAAATGGAATCAAAGGGAAAATATACATAAAACCACTCATCGATTGCCAGGAAGTTTAGAAAGAACTCTCTTATTCCCGGGCTTCCCCAGCGGCTCAGCAGTGAAGAATCCGCCTGCAACGCAGGAGCCACAGGAGACGTGGGTTCGATCCCTGGGTCGGGAAGATCCCCTGGAGAAGGAAATGGCAACCCACTCTAGGATTCTGGCCTGGATAATCCCATGGACAGAGGAGCCTGGCAGGTTACAGTCCATAGGGTCACAAAGAGTCGCACACAACTGAAGCGACTTAGCACATACACACTCTTATTCACCAAAGAGCACTGGACTTGGAGTCAGGGCGTTCTAGACACTCTCAGCCAAAGCAAGTGGTGTCCTTGAATAAGGTAAGTCTCCGTTTGCCTCAATTTCCTCATTTTTAAAATGAAGAGGTAGGCCTGAATAATTATTTCTGGAACCTTCCTCATCCTGATATTCTGATTTCTACAATCTGGGCAGCTTGTAGAAATGGCTCCCGTATTTACCAAGGTGTCAACCCAGCCACTATCTGTTTAAAACTCTTCTCTGAACCACAGGCAGCGATAGGAAATACAGGCACACCTTGGAAATGGTTCAGGTTTGGCTCCAAAACACCATAGCATAGCTAATATCACAACAAAGCGAGTCACACAATTCTTTTTTTATTTCCCAGTACATATGAAAGTTATGTTTACGCTATACTGTAGTCTATGAAGTGTGCAATAGCATTATGTCTAAAAAAGCTATGTACATACCTTAATCAAAAATACTGTCTTGCTAAAGAATGCTAAACATGATCTGAGCCTTCAGCAAGTTCTAAACTTTTTTGCAATACTAACAGCAAAGATCACTGATCACAGAGCACAATAAGAAATACAGCAATAATGAAGAAGTTTAAAATATTGTGAGAATTGCCAAAATGTGCCCAGAGTCAGAAAGCGAGCAAAAAAATGGCACCAATAGACTTGCCTGATTCAGGGTTGCCATAAACCTTCAATTTGTAAACAAATAAAACACTTTACCTGCAAATAAATACCAGTAAAAATGGCATCTGCCTACACTGTGTGAGCTGTCTCCCACTTTAAATCACAACCAAAATGCAAATTCCTCAAAAACAAATCCAAATATCCCTAAGAATAGGACACGTTTTTGCTTATAATCATCCATAGGAGCAGATGTCTGCAGAGCACACTTTGGGAACAATGTTTTAACCCCCATGAGCAGCTGAAGCTCAGGCTTTAGGGTCAGAAGGACCTGAACTCAAATCCTAATTCCTCCATATGTTAGCTATATGTCCCTGACTAGTTCTGTTGGAATGAGGCAAATAATGCCACTTTTCCGGGGTGCTGTGAGAACTAGAAGAGATGTTAAACAGTAAACTTGTACCTAAGGTTGAGTGTTAGATTCCAAACCCGTGGTAAGAAAAAGCTGAAGTCCAAAGTGACTGACTTGCATCTGGGGGCCGTGTTAACCTTTGTCACACACACAGACGCACACTAACACACATTTATAAGAGCTGTATATTGAGTCAATACCTGCCATAAACTGAATGCTTGCCCCTCTCCCCATTTATATATTAAATCCTATGCCCCAGTGTGATGCTCTTAAGAGATGGGGCTGGTTGGGGTGGCCATGGTCTGCAACGGCTTGAATCAGGGCTTCAGTTCTGGGCCAAAGGTTGAAGTCAGGCCACTGCAGTATGAGCACTGAATCCTATGCACTAGGCCAGTGGCCAGGGACAAGGCCTTGCCCATTGACTTTGTATAAAGGAATTTCCACAAAGAGCTGGAAAGTAGTGACAATAATTAAGTGTCTATTATGAGGAAATATTTATGTGTGAATAGACTCTCACGGGTGGCCTCAGAGAGTCACGCTCTCATGGTAGTTTGAATCACTTACATGGGGCATTTTTTCTAGGCTTCCTCTGGCCAATCATCTTGCCTTGTGGGCTCTGAGTCCATATTTAATTAATCCCAAGGTCCTCCCCTGTGTGCACACGCATCTCTCAGCCAAAAGGGATTCTAAGGAAGAGGTCTACAGTAGTAGACGTCACCTACTACAGGATGGTGCTCCCTCCCTTTTTGATCCCCAAGGAGCCTTTCTGTGTGTGTGAAGTTGGGAAGGTCTCCTTAATCTCAAGAATGATAAATATGTGGTCTATTCATCTCTCATCTGGGCAGTGCTCATCTCCTCTTCTCTCCTATTATCTTCATCTTGGAGTATCTGTGCACAGGGGACCAACCCCAGCTGCTCAGCCTGAGGCCCATCTATCTCCTACTTCAAAGCTTTTAGAAGGCAATGAGTCATGAAGGTGGAGCCCTCATGAACTGGGTTACTGCCCTTATTAAAGAGGCTCCAGAGAGGTCTGTATCCCAGCTGCCATGTGAGAATGCAATAGGAAGATGGTTACCTATGAATCAGGAAGCAGGTTCTCATCAGACACCAAATCTTCCAGAACCTTGATCTTGGCCTTCCCATTCTCCAGAACTGTGAGAAATAAGTTTTTGTGTACAAAGCACCCTAGTCTGTGGTATTTTTGTCATAGTCCAAACAGACTAAGATAATACTAATCAGTTCAGTCGCTCAGTCATTTCCAACTCTTTGTGACCCCATGGACTACAGCACGCCAGGCTTCCCTGTCCATCACCAACTCCCAGAGCTTGCTCAAACTCATGTCCATCGAGTCAGTGATGCCATCCAACCATCTAATCCTCTGTCTTCCCCTTCTCCTCTTGCCTTCAATCTTTCCCAGTATCAGGGTCTTGCTATATGCTAATATTTCACCATTATTTAATAACTTTATCTCACAAATTTAACAACTAAATTCTGTTGCTACAATTATTTAGGGTATTTTCCATTTCTATTTGTAAGAATGAATTATCTCTATATACTCATCTTTGACAGCCTTACTTAATAGATCCTAAATAGATGTCAGAAGCCTAAAGAGTAATTGCACAAGACATAAGTAAGCCCCAAGTTCACCTAAACAGTATTTACTGAGCTTCTAGAGGCCAAGCACTGTCCAGGCACACTTCCATATCTTCCAACACTTACAATGCTGCCCCAAAAGGACACGTGTGCCTCTTTTTATACAGAGGATGTGGCTTTGTCCTATAAATTAGACTATCAAATAGAAGATAAGAGCTGAGGTTTAGATATTACTGCGTCTCAGCCTCAATGGGCCAGAAAGCAAGAAGAAACTTCAGAGAAATAAAAGGAGAGGATAGGGCAATCTGGAATACAAAGGACCCCAAACTGAATATGGTATATCCTGTTTCCTCCAGTCATCAGAACAATGAGAGTCCAGCCACCTGGATGCAGTTTCAACGTAATTTATTCAACTCGTCAACTATTTACTGAGCATCAATTACAGCCAACTATAACTCAGCTGTCATTCACTGAAGCAGACTAGACTAAGGGTTAGGAGTGCAGGCTCTGTCTTTAAAGACTAAGGTCAATCTATAGGGAACAATCTGCAGGATAATAAGAAATTGAAGTAAGGTGCAAAACTGTAGCAAAAAGAGTAGAGGACATACATGCTTGTTTATACACTGAACATCGCTGGAAGGATTCATAAATCCTGCTGAAAGCGGCACTCCTTCTGGCAATGGGGCAGTAATAGGAACCAGATTTACCCTCTTTCTTTATTCAGGTTTTTTTTTTTTTTTTCCTGACAACAGGAAATAACAGTTTAAGACATTGTATAGCAGACAGTGCTGGAAGAGTTGCTGCTGGCTAAGAGAAGGGAAGCCTGGCATGCTGCAGTCCATGGGGTCACAAAGAGTCAGACACGACTGAGCGACTGAACAACAGGAGAAGGAAAGGAAGGAAGGGGCCGCACAATTGCCCCAGCTTACTGCTAGGCAGTCCTTTCCAGGTGGAACCTAGTGGCCTCCCTGAGATAGGGAGGCAGAGATTGGATCAGGGTGTCCACATCAGCTAGATTGGCAAGGCAGAGTGTCAGAGAAGAGAGAGCTCCTGCAACTTGCGGAGGGATTCCCTCTAGCTACTGCCTGAGAACTGGTCAGTACACGTGTGAGAAGCCACTAGAGGTTGACAAAGAACCACTGCATAGCAGTAAGTCCAACAGCTTCTCAACTTCACACCCGGCTGGAACAAGTTTGTATTCCTGCCAGCCCAAATGGAAAGACCTCATAATAAACTGGGCGTGGGGTGAAATCCTTGGAAGCGGGGACATATTAGATGTAGACAACAGACTATTCTGGA
This sequence comes from Tragelaphus eurycerus, assembly GCA_935064755.1. Lineage (NCBI taxonomy): Eukaryota > Metazoa > Chordata > Mammalia > Artiodactyla > Bovidae > Tragelaphus > Tragelaphus eurycerus. The sequence goes on along the minus strand of CAKXYN010000008.1, from coordinate 35,279,550 downwards.
TCAGCATAATAAAGCATGGAAGTGATGAAACCTCCTGGATGAATGATCGCAGGTAAGAAAAGGGGAGTTGAGGACCAGGGTCAGGGCTTGAGGTACAGCTTCCTGTTCACTGTACACCTTTTTTCACTGTTTGGAATTTTACTGTGTATATAAATTCCTTTTTAAAAACTTGTTTTTTAAGAGGGCAGGCCCTAGTGTCAGACTGTTTGAGAATCTGGCTCCCTCTCTTATAAGCTGGTTAAACTCAGGCAAATCACTGAAACCCTCCAAGCCTCGGGTTTCTCATGGATGAACTGAATTTTGTCCTTTTGTTTCAGGTGACCGTGACCATCCCTCAGTTCCAGAGAGGGGCATATTATTATGATCTTAGGTGTTGGGGTCTCTGGGGTCATTAGATCATGAGGATGAAGCCCTCAGGAATACCGTTAGTGCCCTCATATAAGAGCCCCTGGATTTGAAAAAAAAAAAAAACTGAAAAAGAAGAGATACATGTATATGAATAACTGAATCACTTTGCCGTACACCTGAAACTAACACAACATTGTTAATAAACTTCCCATGTAAAATAAAAAATGTAAAAAGTAAAGTAAGTTTGTTAAACAAATTTGATTTGTTAATGAAATCTATGTAGTTTAAATCTACCTTTGGCTGAATTATTACTAATCGTAGTTTTTTTATTTCTGTAAAGCAACAGGTCATATATATTATTAAGACTGGATTTACTTAAACAAAGCAAATACAAATTATTTGATGATTAAAAAAGAGAAAGAGAGAGACACTGGACAGTTGCATCATCCCTTCTGCCATGTATGATTATAGCAAAAGATGAGCATCTAGGAAGTATAGATACAGAATCTACCAGTACACTGATCTTGAACTTCCAGCCTCCAGGACTATAAGAAATAAATTTATGTTATTTCTGACCAATCACCACATTTCGTGCCCCTGGGATAGCAACTAAATCAAATTGGTTTAACGATAGTAGTGTCCAGACTTTCACTGAAAATGCTGGGAAAGAGATGCCATTAATTTCAGGATTTCTCAGGGTTCCAAAGCTCCTGATAACCATCATTTTCAGGCACTAGCTCAGTACTCTTGCCTGGAAAATCCCATGGACGGAGGAGCCTGGTAGGCTGCAGTCCATGGGGTTGCTAGGAGTCAGACACGACTGAGCAACTTCACTTTCATGCATTGGAGAAGGAAATGGCAACCCACTCCGGTGTTCTTGCCTGGAGAATCCCAGGGACGAGGGAGCCTGGTGGGCTGCCATCTATGGGATCACACAGAGTCGGGCACGGCTGAAACAACTTAGCAGCAGCAGCAGCAGCTTGAGAATGAAACCAAGACAGAAGAAAACAAAGCCAAGAGCTGGAGAGACATATTGTCTTGGTGGTGTCATTTGAGTACAGGGATCCAGTGATGCCTAACGCCAATTTCTGTCACTTGCAATCAGAAGGCACCTGACAAATTCAGTAGGGATCATTATTCAATTAATTCAACAATCACTGAGCCAAGATGAAGTGCCAGAAACTGTGCCAAGAGCTAAGCATTTGAACATGAGATCCTTGTCTTTAATAAGTTTAGGGTCTAGTGGAGGAGACAGACATGCAAATTGACAAATTGCTAGGATAGAGATATTCCCAGGGTACTGTAGGTGAGGCATCCAGACCATCCTGGGAGGAGGGGTTAGACATCTAGAAAGACTTTGTGAGGAGCGATCCCTAAATGAAGCCTCAGTGGATGCCAAAGAAGTGGTCAGAAGAAAAAGGGGAGTAAGAGTATTCTAGACCAAGACAGAAGTGAAAGCGGATGTGTTCAGACATGAGGGACCAGCAGAGATAGATGAGACTAAAGAAATAAGCAAGAAAAAAATCATGAAGCACTTTTGTATCCTCATCATTGTGGTATGCCATTCGAAAACTTAATACAGGGGAGATATATGATCAGATTTTTGTGTGGAAAATAGATTAGAAGGCACGACAGATAAGGAAAATCAATTAAAAGAATGAGGGCGTAATCCATGCTGGATATGCTGAGGGCCTGAGTTACGAAAACAACAAAATCCTGTAAAGCTATTACCCTTCAATTTTAAAAATTAATTAATTAAAAAAAAGAAATTAGGAGGAGGGATGGAGAGCAGCAAAAGAATGACTTTGAGAAGTTTTACGGAGAAAGAATTGACTGGACTTGATGCTGAAGGATAATGTATTTCAGTTTGGAACATTAAAATAGAAAGAAGAGTTAACAATTTTATAACACTTCCCACCAAGTCCTGTTCTAGGTGCTTTATACAAATTAACTCACTCATTACTACTATTTCTCATTTGAACATTTTAGGCATTTGAACATGAGAACCTTGTCTTTAATGTTTATGGCCTAGTGGAGGACACAGACAAGAAAAAGGACAAATTTCTAGGATAGAGATACTCCCAGGGTGCTGTAGGTGAGCATCTAGACCATGCTGGGAGGAGGGGTTAGACATTCAGAAAGACTTTGTGAGGGGTGATCCTTAAACAAAGGAACTGGGTCCCTGAGCAGTAAAATAACACCTAAGGTTACACTCTCACAAGTGGTATAACTGCAACCCCAATATGGACAATGTAGGACCCACACCTGTGCTATTGGCCATGCAAACGCACATTGTTTACTATTTGGGGGAAAAGTAAGAGGAGCCGGCCAAGAAAGTAAAAATAACTAGGGAGACAGAGGGAAGCCTGGAGAGCTCATTGTCACAGAAAGGAGGAGGTGAATGCCTGTTTTTTACTTCTGTAGTAATTAAATACCCATCATGCAATTGGAGGATGACAGTCTGGGCTTAGCCAAGAAGAGACTTTCACAGTTCTGTAAAATAGGTGTTTTCATATCACCAATTTCTAGATGTGGAAACTGAGGCTTGGAGCGGTCAGAGGACTCCACAAGGTCACTCAGCTGGTAAGGGACCCAGCCATTGCTCAGACCTGGCCATCATCTGCACACTGGGCTGGGTCCACCAGAGTGCTGTCCAGGTGCCCAGGGCTGCATCAGGGTGGGAGGGGAGCACGCAAGCATGGTCACATCCCTGCTCCCAGTGGGTCTGTAATCTTGTTGCTTAGATGAGGCTATAACAAACAAAAACAGATATATCATGAGAAGGCAGCATAAAGGTGTGCACCTGGCTAAATGACAGACTCTGGGCACCTAGGGCTTCCCTGGTGGCTCAGCTGGTACAGAATCTGCCTGCAATTCTGGAGACCTGGGTTTGATCCCTGGGTTGGGAAGATCCCCTGGAGAAGGGAAAGGCTACACACTCCGGTATTCTGGCCTAGAGAAGTCCATTGACCATATAGTCCATGGGATCGCAAAGAGTGGGACACGACTGAGCGACTTTCACTGGGCACCTAGAGCAGGTGAGGAGGCATCAGAGAGCTGATGGACATGGGTTGAGTATTGAAGGACAGGCTGAGTATAATCGTGGGAGGATATGGGGCATTTCCAGAAACGGGGCCCTCACCTCGGCATTCTCAGGGAACGACAGGCGTCTGTTGTTTCCATCTGGGCAATATCCCTGCTCGTTCTTTCATTGTCCTTTGAAGTTTCCTCCCCTCTGGGTATCCATGTGGTTTGAATAGGCCTGACCACACCACCCTCTAAGACTCCAGAGGCGAGGTTTTGATGCCAGTCTGGTCAGTCACTGGGCTTCATTTCTCCCAACTCAGCAGTCTGAACCCCACCCAGCCTGACGATCTCAGGTGTGTGCTGAAACTTTGGGAGGAAGAAACTCTCTTCCTAAGACAGCTGGCTCTAGGAATGATATGAGCTTGGGGATGCTGGGGGGCCACGTTCTATAGAAGTCTGCCTAGACACACACTGAGAAACGGGGACAGGAGAGAGAAAGATCTGACGATAAGATTTGGGCTCCTGGATCCAGCCATGCCTGACTGCAAACTAGTAAATTCCCTTTGTTGTTTACACCAGTTTGCCTTGGGGTTTCTGTCCCTGGAAGGTGAAAGAGGTCTGACTGACACAGACCTCCAGAGGTGACAAACTCCAGGAATCCAAAGTCGGGGTCTGTCTACCTTCTCTGAAGAACAGGAGTTGGACAGGAAGTATAGTAAGTTAAGTCCATAAAAGAGACAAGGCCCACGGGCCTCTGTAGAGGGGTGAGATCGCTACAGACTTCACAGAAATGGCTTTAGTTTCAATGTGTCTCAAAAGGTGGATAACATTTCACCACCTGGCATTTGGGGGAATGCAGCATAGAAGGATGGAGAAGGCAATGGCACCCCACTCCAGTACCCTTGCCTGGAAAATCCCATGAACAGAAGGGCCTGGTGGGCTGCAGTCCATGGGGTCACTAAGAGTCGGACATGACTGAGCGACTTCACTTTATTTTTTCACTTTCATGCATTGGAGAAGAAAATGGCAACCCACTCCAGTGTTCTTGCCTGGAGAATCCCAGGGACAGGGGAGCCTAGTGGGCTGCCGTCTATGGGGTCGCACAGAGTCGGACACAACTGAAGCGACTTAGCAGCAGCAGCAGTAGCACACAAGGAAAGGGACGATCACACAGGAGAAGACAGAGAAAGAGAAGACTGCAGTGCATGTTTAGGATGTATCAAAAGGCCAGATTTGGCTACAGGATGAAGACATGAGGACCACTCCAAGAGGTCAGGTTGCAAAGGTGTGGTTGAAAACCCCAAGTGCCCAGAGGTATGTTTTGTGAGGTGCCTAGGGACATAGACATATTAAAAAGCATTAATAGACATAGCATATTAAAAAGCAGAGATATTACTTTGCCAACAAAGATGCATCTAGTCAAGGCTATGGTTTTTCCAGTAGTCATGTATGGATGTGAGAGCTGGACCACAAAGAAAGCTAAGCACTGAAGAATTGATGCTTTTGAACGGTGGTGTTGGAGAAGACTCTTGAGAGTCCCTTGGACTGCAAGGAGATCCAATCAGTCCATCCTAAAGAAATCAGTCCTGGGTGTTCGTTGGAAGGACTGATGCTGAAGCTGAAACTCCAAACTTTGGCCCCCTGATGTGAAGTACTGAAAACTGACTGGAAAAGAGCCTGATGCTGGGAAAGATTGAAGGCAGGAGGAGAAGGGGACAACAGAGGGTGAGATGGTTGGATGGCATCACCGACTCAGTGGACATGGGTTTGAGTGAACTCCGGGAGTTGGTGATGGACAGAGAGGTCTGGCTTGCTGCAGTCTATGGGGTCGCAAAGAGTTGGACACACTGAGCGACTGAACTGAACTGAGGACATAGATATGACAGTTTCATGGGATGAGAGACAAGTTTCCTCCTCCAAGGTCTCTAGATATGTGTGGATCCCAGGGAAACCAGAGAGACTCCCAGGATGTCATAGAGCAGGTAAAGAGCTAGGTGTCCAGGTAAGAGAGGAAAACAGTGATTTTGTTCCCTGGCCCCACTCTGTTGGGGCCCAGATCCCCGCTCCCTGCTCCAGCTGAGCCCAGGACAGATGAGATGGATCCTCGCACAGGCACTGTTCCAGGAGGGGCTTCCCAGCTGGGCCCCTCCAAGCACCCCGGCCCTGGGGAGGGGGAGCAGTCTGAGTGTCAATGGTGGGGGCTCCCCTCGGCCTCCCCTGTGGTGCCTCGCAGCACCTCTCAGCAGCTGCTGCGGGGCGAGGGGATGTGTCCCCGCTGCTTGAGTTAATTACAGTAATTATACCTGCTCTCTGTTCGGCTCTGGTTCCTTTTGTTCCCCCGTTTCCTGCCCGCTCATTTGCAAATCTAATCGCTCTGCGGATTGATTTTCTTTTTTTTTTTAAGAGAGACCGGGATAAAGAGACAAAGATAGGGTGCAGAGAATGTGGGAGAGAAAAAATGGGGGTGGGAGTACGCTGAGAAGCGGGGCAGGGAGGAGGCAAGGGAGAGAGGTGGGCAAAGCGGATAGGAGCATCAGAGGAGGGAAAGGATTAAGAGCACCTCGCTCAGGTGAGGAGGTTCAGGGAGCTGTGGGCAAGGGTTGGGTACTGAGGACGCATGTGTTCTTGCTTAGTCCTGTCTAACTCTGTGACCCCATGGACTGTAACCCACAGGCTCCTCCGTCTGTGGGATTTCCCAGAAAAAGAATACTGGAGTGGGCTGTCATTTCCTTCTCCAGGGGATCTTCCCCACCAGGGGATGGAATCCACATCTCCTATTGCCTCCTGCACTGGCCAGAGGATTCTTTACCACTGAGCCACCTGGGAGGCCTAGCAAAAGGGTGTTCTAGCAACGGTCCCAGTGAAGGTGCCAGCCAAACAGCTGGCATCAACTGTCAGATATCAGAATGAGGAAACCTCCAGATAGTTCTAAACCCAGATGATGAGTCACCCCCAGCCTCTGAGTCTTCTGGTTGAGACCCCAACATTGTGGAACAGAAAGAAACCCTCTCTACTTATGCCCTGTTTAAATTCCTGACAGTCTGTGAGCCGTTATTTTACACCTCTAAGTTTTGGGGTAGTTTGTTGCATGGCAGTGGATAGTCAGAACAGAGGGTGTCCAGAAGCTGGAGCAGATAGTCCCCAGATGAAGCTAGCTTCAGTTAAGGAAGCAATCAGGAAGCCCAAGAATAGAGTTGATGCCATGAATTCAGGTCCTCAGCTATCACTCGGATTCACCCTCAGCACTGCTAACGAATTCTCAAAAGAGGAGGTCAGAGTTCAAGTAAGCAAGAAGGCAGAAGTGGGAATGGGAACGTGTGTCAGCTCCCCACAACGGATCAGACGATGTTTACTAAGGACCTACCATGAGTCAGACACGGAACAGTATCCCCGCCCCATAGGAGCACAGTGTAATTGGGGAGACAGACACATCCACACTCAGAAGTAATTATAATGCAAAGTTAAGTTGCTATTAAAAATAAAAGTACTCTGGGAGACTTTGGAAACAGGGATGTCAACCTTAAATGTTTCATATTCTAGAATGGTTCCTGTTTTCTCATTGTTATAAATGATACACACCTCCTGGTTCTCAACTCTTAGAATCCAAATCTCTTAGTCCAAGCCTTGTAATTGAAGGCCTATTGTACACCCTTGCTTAGAAAAGTCAAGGGCTTCATAAATGCCTTTTCATATTTTATATAACCCTATGGAAGTAGATGTTATTTGTTCCCCAAAATCCACTCTCCTATTCTCCAGAATAATATGATCTGTGATATTTCCAGGTTAATAGTCACTTGGAATGAGGATTATGTTTCTATGCCTCCCCATCCTTGAAGCTATATGTGGCTAAGTGACAATGGGATGTACAGTAGGTGGTGTATGAAACTTATATCCTTAAAAGGAGAGGACATGCCCTTCTTAGCGCCATTTCTGCCTCCTTCTTCACTGGAATGAGGATGTGGCATGAGCCATTTTAGATGATGAATGAAATGCCTTAGAAATGCCAGAACCCAGGTCCCTTGTACCTTGGAACCCCATTTTAGCTGTGGTCTGCCTAGTAGACCCTGGCAAATAAACCTTAGCCTTGTTTAAGGAAGTGCTATTTGAAGGGTCTCTGTTACTAAATCAAACCCTACCCAAAAGTTCATTAATTTAAACTATTAGTTCTTGACTTCTGTGCATGTATACACACACTGTGGTCCAGCCCTCAGTATACTTAAGAATTAGTTGAGGAATTTGTTGTTCGATAAGATCAACTGTGGAGAAGGCAATGGCACCCCACTCCAGTACTCTTGCCTGGAAAATCCCATGGGTGGATGAGTCTTGTAGGCTGCAGTCCATGGGGTCGCTAAGAGTCGGACACAACTGAATAACTTCACTTTCACTTTTCACTTTCATGCACTGGAGAAGGAAATGGCAACCCACTCCAGTGTTCTTGCCTGGAGAATCCCAGGGACGGGGGAGACTGGTGGACTGCCGTCCATGGGGTCGCACAGAGTCGGACACGACTGAAGCGACTTAGCAGCAGTAGCAGCAGCAGCAAGATCAACTGTGGGCTTCCCTGGTAGCTTGGTGGTAAAGAATCTGCCTGCCAATGCAGGAAACATGGATTTGATCCCTGGATAGGGAAGATCCCCTGAAGAAGGAAATGGCAACCCACTCCAGTATTCTTGCCTGGGAAATCCCATGGACAGAGGAGCCTGGCGGGCCACAGTCCACGGGGTGACAAAGAGTCGGACATGACTTAGTCTCTGAACAACAACAAGACCAACTATTCATTACTGGCCCCCTGCTGCCAGGGGGTACTATCTCAAAAAAGTGCAAGAGCACATTTTCCCCTAGGCTTTGATGCCCGCGAGGGTACCTGGTGGTCTGTTGAGTGATATACAAGCAACACTTTCCTAGAGACCATTTTGCTCAAAGATTTGCTGAAAGGGGTTTTGAATTGTTTATCACTTAAAAGGTTTTTTCATGTGCACAAGACAGAAGCAGCAAAACTCCACTTTCCTGTGTCAGCCCATCTTGTACTTTTCATGAATACTAGGAAAGCAGGTAATGTTTGCGGGCAGCGAGTGATTGAAAAAGCTGTTCTTTGTGTCATCAGTGGTATCCAAGTAGAATGGGGTATTACTTTAGGGAGGGAAGCTTACGCCAGCCTTTCCCTAAGCATGTTGCTGGATGTTACATGGGGAAAAGAAAGAAAAGGTTTCATGGTCAAATGAGTTTGGGAAAAGCCAGATTAAAACAAAAAGATGATTGCTATGGGATTTCTCGTGGTTTTCAACCTGGTAACTCACATAATGAAGCTCCAACAGGGGGATAAGCACGCAGAGGCACACACAGAGCACCTTTGCATGGACAGTCCACTGTGGGGCGTGTCTCCAAGAACTCACTTGCTGAGCTATGTGGTGTGACTCTCCTTGTTGGTTATGCCTGCCAAAGCCAAGGAGTGGGAAGGTGACTTTAGCCTATTAAATTCTGGAGAGAGTAATGTGCCAAACCAACCCCTCTGCTATTTTGTCATTTCCCTTTCCACCCCCACTTCCTATTCGTGAGGGTTAGTTTTGAATGTCAGCATGGCTTGGCCATAGCACCCAGTTATCCAATCAAATCCCAATCTAGGTATGATGTCCGAGATGTACATCTAGTTCATATCTACAATCAGATGCCTTAAGGAAAGATTATCCTTTATAATATTATCTGGACCTCATCCAACCAGTTGAGAGGCCTTGAGAGCAAACCTGAAGTTTTCTGGAGGAAAAAGAAACTCAGCCCATAGACTGAAGCAGCGACTCCTGTCCAAGAGTTTTCCAGACTCCCAGCCTAACAAACTCAGCCTGTACACTGTAGGAGCGACTCCCGTCCAAGAGTTTTCCAGACTCCCAGCCTGCTCAGCATTAGTTTGTAAATTTTGGACTTGCCTACCATCAAATAAGCCAATTGAGCCACGCCAACTATTTTCATTTGCCAGAGCAAGCCAAAGCTAACCCCCATGTACTGTTGGAGTAAATTCCTCAATAACACAAAGTTCCAAAAATTCTGGAATTTTGCATATATCTTTTCCAAGTGTAATATTATGAAATTTGAGTTGAAACTTGGAACTGGGATAGATAGAAAAAAAAACAAAAGTTTGAAACATTAACTTGATAATCAGATATTCAGAACATTCCAAAAATCATCCAAGGTGGTAACTGACTTGCTATTGTCCTTTAGGCTGCCACTGATGACCTTGACAGTGACAGTGAGTTATAACCAACAATCAGTCTTAAGAGTGTAGAATTTACTTAGGTTCATTATATGGATTCTGTATATAGGCTCATCGTATGGGTTTTTTTGTTGTTGTCAAAACACAATTATGACATAAATAAATCTAAACTTCGATGTTCCTTGTGTGAGAAACCCCTATGCAATGATTGCCCGTAACCTTCTCTCTTGCAGCAACATTCAAAAACAAGACACAAGCTCTGAAAGAAAATCTAAGTTTCTACACCAAAAGAAGAAGAATGCTAACTAGAATCAATATAATGAAAAGCAAAAGCAAATTAACAAATCTAAGCATTGAAGTCCTCTCTGAGGTCAAGATCAGAATTGTCTGTAAAAGTGAAGCTCACGTAATGACAGAAAGTGTGGTTCAAACTTGCTGTCTATATTTTTGTCTAAAGCTGTGTACAAATAAGCAGTCAAGCTAAAAGGGGTGCGCTCATTAAAGTTATTCATACAGGCAGATATTAATAATCTCAAAAGCATACATGAACAGTTGGTCAAGACAGTGGAAATAACAGATCTCTTTGCCTTAGATATGCAGATGACACCACCCTTATGGCAGAAAGTGAAGAGGGGCTAAAAAGCCTCTTGAGGAAAGTGAAAGTGGTGAGTGAAAAGGTTGGCTTAAAGCTCAACATTCAGAAAACGAAGATCATGGCATCTGGTCCCAACACTACATGGGAAATAGATGGGGAAACAGTGGAAACAGTGTCAGACTTTATTTTTCTGGGCTCCAAAATCACTGCAGATGGTGACTGCAGCCATGAAATTAAAAGACGCTTACTCCTTGCAAGGAAAGTTATAACCAACCTAGATAGCATATTCAAAAGCAGAGACATCACTTTGCCAACAAAGGTTCACCTAGTCAAGGCTATGGTTTTTCCTGTGGTCATGTATGGATGTGAGAGCTGGACTGTGAAGAAGGCTGAGCGCCGAAGAATTGATGCTTTTGAAGTGTGGTGTTGGAGAAGACTCTTGAGAGTCCCATGGGCTGCAAGGAGATCCAACCAGTCCATTCTGAAGGAGATCAGCCCTGGGATTTCTTTGGAAGGAATGATGCTAAAGCTGAAACTCCAGTATTTTGGCCACCTCATGCGAAGAGCTGACTCATTGGAGAAGACTCTGATGCTGGGAGGGATTGGGGGCAGGAGGAGAAGGGGACGACAGAGGATGAGATGGCTGGATGGCATCACTGACTCGATGGATGTGAGTCTGAGTGACCTCCGGGAGTTGGTGATGGACAGGGAGGCCTGGCGTGCTGCAGTTCATGGGGTCTCAGAGAGTCGGACACGACTGAGCGACTGATCTGATCTCATCTTGCCTTAGAAGTCAAAGTATGTAAAGTAATTACTCTCCAATTAAAATAAATAAATGTATATTAAAAAAAAAAAAGAAGTCAAAGTATTTTTTCTGATTGTAAAGACAGTCCAGACTTCTGGGTGGAATCACCTGAGTGAGAACACAGAATCTCCCTCTTCAAATACTCAATGAAATAAAGCAAAAAAGTAAAACAAGCCAGCAAAAAGTCATGAGCAGCAACCACTAAAGAGGAGTCGAAACTTATACCATAGAATTCCAAAATGATAGCCGAGAAAAGAAACACGGTATTCTGGTGTGATCAGAATGACTGCTTACATCACTTTTTACAAGAGTAGAATGTAGGAACATGTTGATTCCTGAGAATTCTCACATACATTCTATAATTGGAGGAGATGTGACCTGAGAGAGTAAGTAGACAGATCTAGGAAGAGCTATGGGATAATTCCAGTGGACAGAAGCCCTTCCATCCATGAGGCCTCTGCAGAGGCAGGAATGGCCACTGGGAGAGCGACAACTGGAAAAAGAAAGATTATAAACCTAATCTAACAGTCAAGGGAGAAGAGTAACCTAAGGAATAGAACTGAGTTCCCCAGGAGAGTTTTAGTCTATAAAACTCAATACAAATATAAAATCAACAAATAGTGCATGAAAGAATAATAAAATGAAATTACAAGGAATTTCACAAAGCTGAGGAGACAAATTGTGAACCAAAATAAACTTTCTACAAATCTAATAGATAAATTAGAAAGAGCTGCATGAAATGAAACAGACTCAGCTGACAAACAGAACTATATGTTTGTGGGAAGACCTGATGTAATCACAGTGAATGAGCAGAAAACAAAACATAGATTAAAGAGATTAGGGAATTACAGGTGTAGAGGACAAAGATTGATAAGTGTAAGAATAATTGGTGCCCCTACGTTTTAAAAAATAGGAATCAAGAAATATCCTGAAATATAATACAGGAAAATTTCATTGAAATGAAGGAAGAATCAGCCATTGAAAATGATACATATATCATAAAATATCAAGAATAATTATTTCAGAATAATAGACATCAAGATGTAGCCTATTTACACTATTGAACATCCGAGAAAATAATAATCAAAATAAATAAATCACGACGGACATCAAGAAGACACATCCTAATTGAAATATTGGACCTCAGAGATAAAAATAAACAGAATAAACAGAATAATTCTAACAGAATAAGAAGGAAAACACCATATGCATACAATTACTATTCAAATAAACTTGATACAGCATTAAAAATTTTTTTAATCTATTTTTAATTAAAAAAAGAGGGGAAAACATACTTCTCACAGCCACACTCGAAGCCAGAAGACAATAGGATGTCCACAAATGTCTACTCACGCATGCGAGCTCAGTCATGTCCGACTCTGTGGACTGCATCAGACTCCTCTATCCATGGAACTTCCTAGGCAAGAATACTAGAGTGGGTTGCCATTTCCTCCTCCAGGGGGTTTTCCCAACCCAGGGATCAAACCCGCGTCTCCTGCACCTCCTGCATTGGTGGGTGCATTCTTTACCGCTGGCCCCGGGAAGCCCACAGAATTCCAAAGGAAAGCAAGCTTGACATAACCACAAACTACACAGATCGTTGTACAAACTAAGGTTACAGTCAGCTGTTCCCAAACATGGTAAAACAGAGAGGCAAGCACTCCAACACCTTCTTTTAAAAACTGCTCAATGAAGTAAGAAAACTGGGGCAGTGAGCGTGTCAGAAGAAACCCTCAGGAAGATACCCTAAAAGGAGCCTTTGATCTCCGGCCCAGGGGCCCGTGTGTAGGTTTCCCCTTCCCTGGAGGAAAACTGAGACTGATAAACCTGAACCTTGCTTGCAGCCTGGGCTTCAGGTGTATCCGCACGGCAGCAAAATGAGAGTATCTGCAAAGCCTGTAATTGGTGTCTCTCTGTTTGGAATCTGGCTCATCTGGTCACTGTCATATCACTTTCCAACACAAAACAAGGCAAAATGAAGCTGTCGTTGGGTTTCACTCGGGGCCACAATTTCTGCCCTAAAGAAAGTGATTAAAATCGTGGATGACCCTTCCTTTGATGGGGACAGCATCACTGCAAACCCTGCTGTCTGCTCCCAGCCACTGTGTGACCAAGCCCAGCTCTGGAGTCCGGGACCTTTCAGACAGCTCTAGAAACAAGGCTGGTAGCAGGGTGGCTGGCAGTGTCTAGACACTGTCTGGGTGCTGCATTTGATCAGGAACAAAGGGCATGTGAAGTTCTTTTCTCCATCTGTCTCTTAAAGAGCTAAAATTGCCACCTCACTGAAAGATAATAAAGAATTACAGCACGTCTGGCCCAAAAGATAGGCACTGCAAGCCGACACCCCTCAGTACCCTGAGTGTGGGGACAGCCCCCCAGAGTGTGCTCCCAGGACGACACGGCATGCACATGTCAGTTCAGTTCTCCTCTGAGCCAGTCTCCTGCCCCCTGCCAGATGAGAGAGTGGGGGACGGGGACCCACAAAGGCAGTGTAGCAGGGTGGTCAGGATGAGGACTTGGTACCAGAGGGCCTGGATTTTAATCCCCTCTGCAACTTCCTGCATAACTTCTGGCAATTTCACCTGTGCCTCAGTTTCCCCATCTGTAAAATGAGACTTACTGTAGTCCCTATTTTATAAGGCCGTTATGAGGATTAAATGTTAATCCACGGAGTGTATTTAGAAAAGCACCCAGCATATTGTAAGCTCAGGATTAGCGATGAGTAGCTCCAGTACTTTTGGAGAAGGCAATGGCACCCCACTCCAGTACTCTTGCCTGGAAAATCCCATGGATGGAGGAGCCTGGTAGGCTGCAGTCCATGGGGTCTCGAAGAGTCAGACACGACTGAGCGACTTCACTTTCACTTTTCACTCTCATGCTTTGGAGAAGGAAATGGCAACCCACTCTAGTGTTCTTGCCTGGAGAATCCCAGGGACAGGGGAGCCTGATGGGCTGCCATCTATGGGGTCACACAGAGTCAGACACGACTGAAGCAACTTAGCAGCAACAGCTCCAATACTTTGGCCACCTGATGCTAATAGCCGACTGGTTAGAAAAGACCCTGAGGCTGGGCAAGATTGAAGGCAAGAGAAGGGGACGAGAGAAGACGAGATGGTTGGATGGCATCACTGACTCAATGGACAAGAGTTTGAGCAAACTATGGGAGATGGTGAAGGACAGGGAAGCCTGGCGTGCTGCAGTCTGTGGGATTGCAAAGAGTCAGACACGACTGAGCGACGGAACAACAACAAGTAATTCTGGGCAAAAGTAATCTTAAAGTGTTTACACACACACACACACACACACACACACACACCAATGCCATCCAGGGCAAGGAGGTATCTCTGCCCAGGAGCTGGAAGAAAGCAAACTTCCCCTCTTAAGAAGTCCTCTGAGAAAATAAAATTCAGGTGCAGGGAGCTGAGAGTCTGAGTATCTGAGACCACCTATGCCTCCTACCTGGTTCAGTATGAGTCAGGACCACATCCTCTCTCTTAAGGTCTGGTTGACATCAGGTATCATCCATTTTAACTAGAGCTTTCAGTTCAGTTCAGTTGCTCAGTCATGTTCAACTCTTTGCGACCCCGTGGACTGCAGCACACCAGGCTTCCCTGTCCATGACCAACCACCAGAACTTACTCAAACTCATACCCATCGAGTCAGTGATACCATCCAACCATCTCATCCTCTGTCATCCCCTTCTCCCACCTTCAATCTTTCCCAGCATCAGGGTCTTTTCAAATGAGTCAGTTCTTAACATCAGGTGGCCAAAGTATTGGAGTTTTAGCTTCAGCATCAATCCTTCCAGTGAATATTTAGGACTGATTTCCTTTAGGATGGACTGGTTGGATCTCCTTGCAGTCCAAGGGACTCTCAAGAGTCTTCTCCAACACTACAGTTCAAAAGCATCAATTCTTCAGTGCTCAGCTTTCTTTATGGTCCAACTCTCACATCCATACATGACTACTAGAAAAACCACAGCTTTGACTAGACAGACCTTTGCTGGCAAAGTCAGTTTTTCTTCCAAGGAGCAAGCGTCTTTTAATTTCATGGCTGCAGTCACCATCTGCAGTGATTTAGGAGACCCCAAAACAAAGTTTTATCACTTACAAATGGACTTCCTCCATCCATTCCAGATGCTCCTCATCCCAGGGGTGTAAGTAAAGTGCAATTATTCCCATTTTCAGATGTGAAAACTGAGGTTCAGAGCAGTCAAGTGACTTTCCCAGCTTCACAGAGCTTGAAATAGATAAGTGAAAGTAAAAATGTTAGGTGTCTGACTCTTTGCAACGCTATGGACTGTAGCCTACCAGGCTCTTCTGTCCATGGAATTCTCCAGGCAAGAATACTGGTGCAGGTAAGCCATTCCCTTCTCCAGGGGATCTTCCTGACCCAGGGATCGAACCTGGGTCTTCTGCATTGCAAGTGGATAATTTTACCACCTGAGCCACCAGGGAAGCCCAAAGCTTGGATGCAAATCCGTTCTTTTGCCTGCAAATCAATGGCCCTGCCCATGTGTATATGTCACTATCCCTCATTGTCTTAATCTTTGTTTTTTCTCTCTGATGTCCGTTTGACTGTCTCTTTTCCCTTTTTTCTCCTCTGATTTTCATTTTTCCAATCCCTTTCTTCTTCCTTCCGAGTTCAGATCTTAGTTTCTCCACAATCCATCTAAAACAAAAGAAAGGACTTGGGACAAACAGCAGCCCAAGGGACAAGCCTCGCTGGGGATTGGGTTCTGTGTGCAGAAACGCGGGACAAGTTTGCTACTCTTGGAATAAGAGCAGAGGGCTGCTTATAACACCGAGAGAGAGAAGAACACTGCAAAAGGCAGCCCCTCACCACCCTGCCCTCTTTTCCATTTCCATTCTACCCTCAACACAGTCTTCTATTCTGATCATTCTCTCAGAACCGGCTGCTCATTCTAAGGGGAGAGAACCCCGAAGAAAAGAGGTGTCAGTGGCGCCTCTAAAGGGAAAGAGCTACAGGCCATGCCCTGCACAGAGAAGTGGCTCTGACCCGGCAGAAAGGAAGCCCAGCCAGAATCCCGCATCCAGGGAACTGTTGTCTGTTCAGAAAAGGGACACAAGGGCCACTGCGTCTCAGCGCCTCTGAAACAACAGCCCAAGCAAAGTTCTTTTTTCCCTCCCCACAGTAAGGACCAACTACTACCAACTGGGCAGAGAAAGGGCGCCACCTCCTGGCCAGACACAAGTTTAGGACCAATACAGGTAGTTGACAAGGAAGTCACACCTACTGAAGGACATTAGCACAGTCTTCAGGGCCTTATATGATGGTCATCCACGGCCCCTTCAAGGCTTTGGAAATTAGCAGCCTCTGTTGAACCACAGCATAAGGTTGCTGCCTCTTCCACAATTAGGGTCAGCAAGATCACCACCCTTTGTACGGTCAGGTTTACCTGGAAACTATCTAAATAATGCCTTGAACTTGCTGTTATATTTTTTTTTTAATAACTGGGAAAGGATTTGAAGAAAGAGCAGATACTAGTAAGAAGGTAAAATTCTCACAAACTTAGGGCAGTAGAGAAAAGGTGAATCATTAGCCTTGAGTGGCCACCCAAGTCTCTGTTCAATCATGAAGGGAAAAATTGAAATGAAAGGCATTCCAAGGGACTTACAACAGAGCAGCAAAGATTACGTCTAAAAAACAAGATAACATTAGGGATGGTATAGTTTGATCAGAATATCTTTGATAAGGTTTAAGTCTATTCTGGTTTTCAGACATTCTGCTTCTATATGTATTCAAGGGTATAATATAACAAAAGGAAAGTGGTGGTGTCTTCTTGGCTCATGGAACAGAGCATGCGGGAACTGTTTAGACCCAGTTTTCCTCAGTGTCAGCACTGCGTGACAACATCAATACTCCAAGATCAGAAAGGAGCTACTGGTAACATGGTGTGCGGAGACAATTATGGGGACCAAAGACCAAAATTCAAATCCTAGCTCTCTTACCTGAAAGCTCTGTGGCTTTAGGGAAGTCGGAATACACTTCCCTGTCTCAGCTTTCCATTTGTGAAGTGGGATAGCAATTTCTGCCAAACCTACCTCTCAGAGATGATGTAAAGCTCAAATGAGATAAAGGTTAAAAAAAAAAAGTAGAGACAGAATAAAAAAAAAAAGTAGAGACAGAAACTAACATTTAATGTGTATGCACTGCAGTGGGGTAAGTACCTTGCATACCTTATTTCATTTAACCATGTTATTATTACCTGTAGTTTACAAATTAGAACATTTGTAGAGGTTACCTAAATTCTCATAGGTTATCAGTGGTAGACAGAATTCAAATTTAGGAGTACCTGACTTTTCAATGCAGTATTTTATAAACTATGAAGTGCTGGACAAATATAAGAGCAGCTTATATTTGTCAAGCACTAGATTAAATTTCTTTAAGAAATTTGTGGACAGTGACTTTAAGGTGAGAAGTGAGGAATATTCAGTATATATTCGTCTTCATGCTCCCTCTTGCCCTTTGCCCCAGACCTCACATTCTCCGTTTCCAAAACCTGGCTTCTGGAAGGTTTTGGTGTAAGTCTTCTACCGGTCTCTGAGGACAGACTTGAAGTGGAGGGGCCTCCTCATAGGACTGCTTGCCTTTTTAGCTTCTATCTATGACAAACCTACAAATCTTATCAAAAACAGAAACATCACTTTGCTGACGAAGGTCTAATATAGTCAAAGCTATGGTTTTTCCAGTGGGCTTCCCTGGTGACTGAGTGGTAAAGAATCTGCCTGGAATGTAGTAGATGCAGGTTCAATCCCTAGGTCAGGAAGATCCCCTGAAGGAGGGCATGGCAACCCACTCCAGTATCTTGCCTGGAGAATCCCCTGGACAAGGGAGCCTGGTGGGCTACAGTCCGCAGGGTCACAAAAAGTTGGACACGACTGAGCACAGGAATGGCTTTTCCAGTGGTCATGTACAGATGTGAGAGTTGGACCATGAAGAAGGCTGAGCGCTGAAAAACTGATACTTTCCAACTGTGGTGCTAGAGAAGACTCTTGAGAGTCCCTTGGACTGCAAAGAGATCCAACCAGTTAATCCTAAAGGAACTCAACCCTGAATATTCATTGGAAGGACTGTTGATGAAGCTGAAGCCCTAATACTTTGGCCACCTGATGCGAAGAGACAACTCACTGGAAAAGACCCTGATGCTGGGAAAGACGAAAGGCAAAAGGAGAAGGGGTGGCAGACAATTAGAGGGTTAGAGAGCATCACTGAATCAGTGGATGTGAACCTGAGCAGGCTCTGGGAGATAGTGGTGAACAAAGGAGCTTGGTGTACCGCAGTCCGTGGGACTGCAAAATTGGACACAACTCAGCAACTGAACAACAACTAGTGGCCAAGTGAGCAGCTTCCCTCTAAGGGAATTTCCAACTGGGAGTTGGAGAAGCCTATGGTTCTGGAGGAGATTCTGAAGGAGATCAGCCCTGGGATTTCTTTGGAAGGAATGATGCTAAAGCTGAAACTCCAGTACTTTGGCCACCTCATGCGAAGAGTTGACTCATTGGAGAAGACTCTGATGCTGGGGGGATTGAGGGCAAGAGGAGAAGGGGACGACAGAGGATGAGATGGCTGGATGGCATCACTGACTTGATGGATGTGAGTCTGAGTGACCTCTGGGAGTTGGTGATGGACAGGGAGGCCTGGCGTGCTGCGATTCATGGGGTCGCAAAGAGTCGGACACAACTGAGTGACTGATCTGATCTGATCTGATGGTTCTGGAAGCAGACACACATTCATAGCTCCTGAAGCCATATCATTTAAGGCCCTGGAACTTACTGTTAACATTATGGACTGCCACAGCTATTCTTCTCTTCAGTGTCCCCTTTTTCACCATCAGAGATGGAATGCCAGATAGGATGGACTGGTACTGAGTCCTGGGATAGAATTCTGTATGTTCTATTATGCATTCCTGCCAATCTCTCCTAAACCTTGAATTCCTTCCCAGGACTACAACTGCCTTTCTCTACCTCTACCAGCTACTCCCAAGTTTTAACCTAACTGTCCCCATTCTCTCCACCTCAACCCTTGTGTCACTAAATAATATTAATAAAATCTTTCATAAATTAAAAAAAGAATCTTCCATGAAGATACCAATATCAAATCCAGTATTTGGCACACAGTAGGGACTCAGTGAACTTCCTGATGTTCAAGCTGGTTTTAGAAAAGGCAGAGGAACCAGAGATCAAACTGCCAACATCCGCTGGATCGTGGAAAAAGCGAGAGAGTTCCAGAAAAACATCTATTTCTGCTTTACTGATTATGCCAAAGCCTTTGACTGTGTGGATCACAATAAACTGTGGAAAATTCTGAAAGAGATGGGAATACCAGACCACCTAACCTGCCTCTTGAGAAATCTGTATGCAGGTCAGGAAGCAATAGTTAGAACTGGTCATGGAACAACAGACTGGTTCCAAATAGGAAAAGGAGTACGTCAAGGCTGTATACTGTCACTCTGTTTATTTAACTTCTATGCAGAGTACATCATGAGAAATGCTGGACTGGAAGAAACACAAGCTGGAATCAAGATTGCCGGGAGAAATAACAATAACCTCAGATATGCAGATGACACCACCCTTATGGCAGAAAGTGAAGAGGAACTAAAAAGCCTCTTGATGAAAGTGAAAGTGGAGAGTGAAAAAGTTGGCTTAAAGCTCAACATTCAGAAAATGAAGATCATGGCATCTGGTCCCATCACTTCATGGGAAATAGATGGGGAAACAGTGGAAACAGTGTCAGACTTTATTTTTCTGGGCTCCAAAATCACTACAGATGGTGACTGCAGCCATGAAATTAAAAGACGCTTGCTCCTTGGAAGGAAAGTTATGATCAACCTAGACAGCATATTGAAAAGCAGAGACATTACTTTGCCAACAAAGGTCTGTCTAGTCAAGGCTATGATTTTTCCAGTGGTCATGTATGGATGTGAGAGTTGGACTGTGAAGAAAGCTGAGTACTGAAGAATTGATGCTTTTGAACTGTGGTGTTGGAGAAGGCTCTTGAGAGTCCCTTGGACTGCAAGGAGATCCAACCAGTCCATTCTGAAGGAGACCAGCCCTGGGATTTCTTTGGAAGGAATGATGCTAAAGCTGAAACTCCAGTATTTTGGCCACCTCATGCGAAGAGTTGACTCATTGGAAAAGACTCTGATGCTGGGAGGGATTGGGGGCAGGAGGAGAGGGAGACGACAGAGGATGAGATGGCTGGATGGCATCACTGACTCAATGGATGTGAGTCTGAGTGAACTCCGGGAGTTGGTGATGGACAGGGAGGCCTGGCGTGCTGCAATTCATGGGGTTGCAAAGAGTCGGACACGACTGAGCGACTGATCTGATCTGAGGGACTCAGTGAGTCCCACACAGTCTGGCATACAGTGGGGACTCTTGAGAGTCCCTTGGAATCCAAGATCAAACCAGTTAATCCTAAAGGAAATCAGTCCTGAATATTCATGGAAGGACTGATGCTGAAGCTGAAACTCCAACACTTTGGCCACCTGATGCAGATCACGTCAGGCCCTCAGGCGTGTCCGACTCTTCACGACCTGATGCAAACCGCAGCGAGCTGACTTATTGGAAAAGACCCTGATGCTGGGAAAGACTGAAGGCAGGAGGAGAAGGGGATGACAGAGGATGAGATGGTTGGATGGCATCACCAACTTGATGGACATGAGTTTGAGCAAGCTCCAGGAGTTGGTTATGGACAGGGAAGCCTGGCGTGCTACAGTCCATGGGGTCATAAAGAGTCGGACATGACTGAGCAACTGAACTGAACTGAACTGAGGGTGAACATTTGTAGAGTTCATGCACTGAACAACATTGATGAGCATCATCAATGTGTCAGGATCTGGGGGATACTGCAGTGAACAAATAGATGAAAGGCACAGATCGATGAAGGATATGTATGTGATGAAACCTTACATGGTGATGAGCACTAATAAGAACGTTAAGCAGGACAGGAGGTGGTTCATGATGGGTGATGAGGTGGACAGGTCTGTTTCAGATAGAATTATCAGGACAGGACTCTCTGAGGAACTGACGTTAGAGGCCAGATCAGATTGAAGCAAGAGCTTAGACATGTCTATATCTGGAGAGAAAGCATTCCAGGCAGAGGGAATGCCAAATACAAAGGCCCTGGGGCACAACCAAACTTGGGAATTTGAGTCCAGACAAGGCCAAGGACAGCAGAGCAAAATGAGTAAAGAGAAAGACAGTGAAAGAAGAGGTTGGAGAGACAGACCAAGCAGGGCTCGTATAGCCCCTGAAGGCCCCGGGAGAACTGTATTTTGACTTGGGCCAAAGTTGCTGAGAATTGTTCATACTCAGATATGCTTTGAAGGTAAGCTCACAGAACTTGTTGAGAGTGTGTAAAGACAGGAAAAAGGCAAGGAGACTCCCAGAGGTTTTGTCTGAACGAGTAGGAGTGCCATTATAAGGACTGGGAAAACGTGGGCAGAAGCAGGCTGCTGGGGACAAGACAAGAGTACAGTTTTGGATGTGGAAGCATAAGATCCCAGTGGAGATGCTCAGCAGCCAATTGGATATAAGAATGTGAAGTTCAGGATAAAAGTTTAAGGCCAGAGATGCAACTGATATAGGGATATTAAAGCCATGGAAATAGCTGAGATTTCCCAGGGTATGATGTATACATAAGCAGACAACAGGGTATCTGATTAACCGTATTCTCCTCCTTTATCTCCACATTCAGTAGACTCCCACTTCATATTTCATTACCTCTCAAATGTGGACCCTCCCCTCCACTCTCTTCGTCAAAAATCTGCATCTTTACCTAGACCTCTGCAATTGCTTTCAACTGGCCTCGACACCTCTAAGATCACTACATTAGGTCATTCTTCACAGAGATGACAGAGGATGAGATGGTTGGATGGTCACCAGGGGGATCTTTGTCAAACAAATCTGGTTTTGCCACTCCTGCTTTAAAACCCTGATACAAACTCTGTAACAAATGGATTAGTCTGGCATAACTGAACCCAGTAACCAAAGCTAACCTCACTAACTAATGATTCACTGGGAAACACACACCACCATCCATGAAGCCTTCTTGCCAAAAGAAAGCGAACCTGAATCTGATCAAGCCTCTAGCTCCAGCTACCAGTTTACAGGCAAAGCTGGGGTTTCTAGGAGCTTGCTAAAGGGCACCACAAAGGATTGAATAATCAGCCAAATCCAAATGTTAGGGGCATCTCAGGAAAAAAACTCAGTTCCCTAACAATGTTTTTAATTACAAAAAGATTTCTTAAGTCAAGAGGTGGATGGGTGCAGAACAAATACAGAGTAAGAGAGGCTTAAGAGACAAGTTATCTATGTGCTGCATGCAGACTCTGTTTGGATTCTAACTCAAACAGACCAACTGAAAAAAACATTTTTTGAGAAAAATAAGGGAAAACTGAAAAGGTACCAGATTTTAAATTATATTAACCATTTTTTATTTTGTTGAGTGTGCAAATTATATTTTAGTGTTTGGGGTTTTTTTGAAAAGAGCCATCTATTGTGCTCTTGTGGTTATATATTCTTCTAAAGAAATTATTTTGAAGGCAAAAGGAGAAGGGGCCAGCAGAGCATGAGAGAGTTAGATAACATCACCAACTCAGTGGACATGAATTTGAGCCAAATATAGGAGACAGTGGAGGACAGAGGAGCCTGACGTGCTGCAGTCCATGGCGTCGCAAAGACATTTGCAACGTGACCGAACAATAGCAACAAGGAAATAACACTGAAGTATGTATGGGTACTGGATCTGCTTCAGATATTCCAGCAATTAAAAAAGAAACTGGAAGTAATCAATAGAAAAAGTCATTGGTTATTAAAGCTGGGTTATAGATATGAAAGACTTCCTTTATACTCATCCCTACTATTATGTGTGAGACGTTTCCATCATAAAAAGTAAAAAAAGAAAAAACCTTAAAATGTGTAGCAAGTTAAGCATTAAGCTGGCCGTCCGTATCTTCATTTCTTTCTTCTTTCTCTCACCCTCATGACATATTCTGTTCCAGATATACCAAAACCCTTGGTTATCTAATAAAATACACTCAGCTTATTAACATATTTTATCAAGATCTTAACTAATACTGATCTTGGTTCCTTAAAGTCACAAATAGCCAAAATGTCCACAACCAACCTGAGTGTATCGCTAGTAATGGTCTACAAGACAGTGGCATTTATTTTGAGTTGCAAAGGTTATTGGAACACTACAGACTCCCATTTTCCTGAACACCTTTCCAATTCTCTTTAATCCGCCCAAACCTTTTCTTATATTGTTTGGTCTTTCTGGGGGGCCCTTCCCCACTTCACTACCTGGCAAACTCCTCCAGTGTTCCTCTCCAGTGCTAGGCTCCCTCTGAACCCTTGCTGGATCTCAGTGGACCCCCTGCCCTTTGCCCCCACCTCCCTTTCTAAGCAGTCTGTTGCTCTCGCCTCTGCTCCCCTGGTTCCTTGCACAGACTTCATCATCACTCTAGGTTGTAATTGTCGGCTGCCTCCACCACTAAACAGAGAACTCCCTGCTGCGTTTTCTCCACAAGTGTATTACCCAACTTAGCACACAGTAGGTACTCAATAAACTCTTGAAGGAAAAATGAGAAAGAAAGGGAAGGAGCAAAGGAGGGAGGCAGGGATGGGTGGGTAGGGAAAGGGAATGATGATTTATTCTCTCGCTTCTAATTGCAGAGAGATTCCCAAGTCGACGTGTGTCCCCAGAGAGCCCAGGAGCATTTTATCCCTCACTGCCCACATTAAACATCTCAAAGAACCTACTGCCTACCCAGCTTATGTCCCATCAAAGCAGACAAGTCTCTAGGCAGATGTAAACCTCCTTCGTAGATCCCCTACTTATCTGCCTCCTCTAATTCTAAAATCAACAACGTCAAAATAGACGGAATTCAATCTCCAGACTTCTGAAGACCCTTGCCTTCTCAGCCCATACCCCGTAGACCACAAGGAGCATGGGCATAGCCATGTTTTTTTCCTGGCCCCTCCTGATAGTTCCCACTTGGGAAGGCCTCCAGCAGGATGCTTTGGTGTCTTGCAGGACCTAAGGTCCTGACAGAAGCAGCAAACACAGTTACAGCCACTCTCTCCAGCCCATTACGGGCTCAGGCACTTTAACAGCTCTCAGCAAAAATTACCTCTCCATCATGATGAAGACAGAAGCAGCAGCCACAAATGAATGCCAACTTCTGCAGCACAAGGCTGCAGAGTTAACCCTTGGGAGCCCAGAGACCCTGACCCAGAACTCTAACAGCTAGAAAAGCCCTGGGTCCCGAAAGGTGCTGGTATCCCTACCCCACAGGATACTCCCACAGCCCTCACAGGAGAGCTGTGCCCCTTCAGTTAGCGTACCACCTCTGGCATCCCTTCTAAAGCCACTCCTCCTCGGGTCAACTCCATGACTGCAGGTTGAGAATCAGTTTTCACTTACAGTATAATTAGGACCTAAAGCTATGACAAACCTTGACAGGGTACTTAAAAGCAGAGACATTACTTTGCTGACAAAGGTCCATATAGTCAAAACTATGATTTTTTCAGTAGTCATGTATGGATGTGAGAGTTGGACCATAAAGAAGGCTGAGCACCAAAGAATTGATGTTTTTTATCTTTGAACTGTGGTGTTAGAGAAGACTCTTGAGAATTCCTTGGACAGCAAGATCAAACCAGTCCGTCCTAAAGGAAATCAGTCCTGAATATTTATTAGAGGGACTGATTCTGAAGCTGAAGCTCCAATACTTTGGCCACCTGATGTGAAGAACTGACTCCTTGGAAAAGACCCTGATGCTGGGAAAGATTGAAGGTGGGAGGTGAAGGGGATGACAGAGGATGAGATAGTTGGATGGCATCAATGACTCAATGGACATGAGTTTGGGTAAGCTCTGGGAGCTGGTGGTAGACAGGGAGGCCTGGCGTGCTGCAGTCCATGGGGTCGCAAAGAGTCAGACACAACTGAGCAACTGAACAACAACGACAGAGTGGTGTTTGAATCCACTTGGCATGCCCCATCTCCCTCCCCAGAATCAAAGCATGGCCCCTGTGCCCAGCTAGATTTTGTCCCAGGAAAGACATTCCCCTGCCTTTGGGTTTATGGGACAAACACGAAATTAATCTGCTACATAGAGAGCAGGGACCATGTTAGTGGGGCTCAGCTGTGTCCAACTCTTTGCAACCCCATGGGCTATACAGTCTATGGAATTCTTCAGGCCAGAATACTTGAGTGGGTAGCCTTTCCCTTTTCCAGGGGATCTTCCCAACCCAGGGATCAAACCCAGGTCTCCCGCATTGCAGGCAGATTCTTTACCGCTGAGCCACTAAGGAAGCTCTGGAATCAGGCAAACCCAGGTCCAAATGCTGACTCCATCCCTTGTTAGCTATGTGGTTTGGGAAAAGGGCTCTTTACACATGGCACAGTGGTAAAGAATCTGCCTGCCAATGCAGGAGACACAAGTTTTATCCCTGGGTCTGGAAGATCCCCTGCAGAAGGAGATGGCAACCCACTTGAGTGTACTTGCCTGGAAATCCCATGGACAGAGGAGCCTGGCAGGCTACAGTCCATAGGTCACAGAGAATTGGACACAACTGAGCAGCTGAGCATGCACGCACGAGTGGGAGAAACTTCTCCAAGCCTGATTACTCATCCATTAACCCTCTCTTTTTAGCCTCCCTCACCAAGAGTGGTAAATGATATGACATATAAATCACCCAGGGCCTATTGTAGTAGCCGTTATGGCCCTTGACCCTAATGAGTGTTTTTTGTGATCAGTCCAGAGGAACAATAAAAGCTGAGCCTTCCTGAGAGCTTGCATTAACTATAGCACTGATCTGTGCCAGGCACTGTTCAGATGCTATACATACACTGTATTAACTCATGTAATGCTCATAACAATCTTAAAACTATTATGCCTCCTATTTTATAGATGACAAACCAAAGCACCATGATGCTAAATATTCTGCCCTAATTCAAACAGCTATTAAGCAATGGAATCAGGATTCAAATTCGGGTCACCTGACTTCAAAATCCAGCTCTTCATGGCCATACCACTCCATCTGTTAGAATACACCAGCAACCTGTGTTTTCACAGTCATGTGGATATGCATACCATACTCCTATCCCACTGTCACGAGGAGCCCGTGCACCACAACTAGAGAGTAGCCCCTACCCACCCCAACCACAGGAAGCCTGAGTGCAGCAACAAAGACCCAGCACAGCCAAAATAAAAGTTAATTAATTACTTTTTAAAATAAAAATGCTTAATTATGTGATATATGAGGGCTTCCCAAGTGGCACAGTGGTAAAGAATCCACCTGCCAATGCAGGAGATGCCAGAGACACAGGTTTGATCCCTGGGTCAGGAAGATCCCCAGGAGTAGGAAACAGCAAGCCACTCCAGTATTCTTGCCTGGGAAATTCCACAGATAGAGGAACCTGGTGCACTACAGCCCATGGGGTCGCATAGAGTCAGACATGGCTGAGCACGCACGTACACGTTAAATGAATTTCACCGCAACTTTTTAAAAATAAAAGACATAAAGGCTCCCTAGACCTACCCTGGGAGAAGGCAATGGCACCCCACTCCAGTACTCTTGCCTGGAAAATCCCATGGATGGAGGAGCCTGGTAGGCTGCAGTCCATAGGGTCGCTAAGAGTCAGACACAACTGAGCGACTTCACTTTCACTTTTCACTTTCATCCACTGGAGAAGGAAATGGCAACCCACTCCAGTGTTCTTGCCTGGAGAATCCCAGGGACCAGGGAGCCTGGTAGGCTGCCCTCTATGGGGTCGCACAGAGTCTGACACGAGACTGAAGTGACTTAGCAGCAGCAGCAGCAGACCCACCCTGAGGAGTTGCCCATACTACTGTGAGCTGTTGAGGACAGAGAGCCCATCCTATGTCTCACCCCAGCCGCAGGGCCTGGGGCAAGAGACAAAGAGCACAGCCCTGGGGCCGGAGAGACAGGGCAAAGTCTGCTGTTCACTGGCCCACAATCCAACAGTGTCCAAGAGACAGGTTCAGGGACCCTCGGGAGGGCATTTTCAAGGGCTCCCTTCTGGATATGATCACCATCAACTGGAAACTGTGTGTACCTAGTCGTGTCTGACTCTTTGTGACCCCATGGACTGTAGCCCACCAGGTTCCTCTGTCCATGGGATTTTCTAGGCAAGAATACTGGAGGGGGTTGCTATTTCCTCCTCCAGGGGATCTTCCCCACCCAGGGATTGAACCTGGGTCTCTTGCATCTCCTGCACTGGCAGGCGGATTCTTTACCACCGAGCCACCTGGGAAGCCTGAGGATCACCACAGCCGATTGGAAACAGTAGGTGGGGGAAGAACAGGGCCAGGAACAAAGCATTCTAAATGCCCCAGTTTAATGCAGACTTTGCTCAAGTCCTAAAATCAAGCAAGTGTCACCTACCCTGCGAAGGATCATGCCCCTGCCACAAGTCACATTCCTAAGGGCCCAACATACCGGAAAGGAGAAGGGATTCCACTCAAGACATTTCAAAAGGATGCACTTCTCTGACTGTCCTACCTTCCTTTCTTCACTCCTCTGACCTGAGAGACCCCAGCCCAGTGGGAACATGCCAACTTCTCCAAAGCCAGGAGTTTATCTGCAACGTAAAAATAATGGTCTCCATTTCTCTTTCTAAGGACCTCCCAGAATGTTCTGTTGTCACTGGCAAAGCCCATTGACAATTCCCAGGAAATAAAAATAGAATCTGGTAGTAAAAAAGTCTAACCTTTATTCCCGTTGGTGCTTTGTCTAGTTCCATTTGCTCATAGGGTGCCCTGTGCAGGGGCCTCCAACTCCACTTTTCAAACCAGAGTTCCCAGGGCCAGACACCTCAGCTCAGAGGGCCATGTGCAGAAGCACTGCTCACAGCATTGCAATTCAGGATGGCGGTCCAGGCCATGTGACGACACTCTGCACCTGGGACTGCCAGGAGGCATGAGCGGGCGTAGATGCTCGGGAGAACTCCACCTCCCTCTCTGCTGCCGAGATCCCTATAAAGCAGCACCACTCCTGGCCTGGCCCCTAGGGAAAGAGGAGAGCAAGTACTTTATTTTTATTTTATTTTTTTGGCCATGTCACATCATATCCCTTGCAATGGAAGCACAGAGTCTTAACTACTGGGCCACCAAGGAAGAATCAAGTTTACCTTTGATTCTAAACCAAACTCAGTCTCACTCTATTGGCCTGAGTGACGCCAGGCAGAAGCACCCTTGTCTGGGACCTACTGGAGGCATCTGTAATACTGCATCCTCAGAAGTCCAATGTACACCAATGTCCTCTCCCGTTTAGATGCTGTTTAAGCTAGGGAGTTGGGGAAAGCAAGAAGGATGATTACAGAGCCTAGGGACCTAGACGTCTATAGTGGATACTTGCTGGTAGTCCACAGTTGAACCATCGAGCCCCTCTTTCCTCTCCTACCCTCAGTCCACATGATCTAGTGGACTCCCAGAGGCCAACTTTATTCAACCTAACTCAGCTACCCTGACCACAGTAGACTGAACCAAGAGTGAGCACATGACTTAAGCTAGCCAATCAGAGACCTCTCCTTAAGAAATCTAGTGCTACAACCATGAGAACTGCGTCTCTCCATGATGCTCTGGGTATATGTATAAATGTGAGTATGGAGGGACAGCCATGTTTCAAAGCCTGTGATCTGTTCTGTGGTCAGCTACTGATGAAAGAGTCCCCGGTGGTCTACACATCCTGACATCCATGTCCATATATAATCCCCTCCCCTTGATTGTGGGCTGGACCTAATGACTTGCTTCTGACAGACTATGGGGAAAATGATGTCACTTCTTGAGATTAAGTTATAAAAAGCTACAATTTCCATATTGCTCCCTTTCTGTCCAGCTCTTCACATTTACTTGCTCTGATAATAAGCGCCACATATTACAAGCTGCCCCAAGCAGCGCACATGGCCAGGAGTGAAGGACTGCTTTCTGCCACCAGCTAGCAAGGAGCTGAGGTCCAACAACTGTCTAGGAACTGAGTCTTACCAACATCCATGTGCTGAGTTTCGATCCTTCCCCAGTTGAGCCTTGAGGTGACCACAACTCTGGCTAGCATCTTTGATTACAGCCTACGAGAAGACGACGACCCAGCTAAGCTCTACCAGGATGCCTAACCTGAAAACTGTTGATATAATAAATGATGTTTTAAGGCATTAAGTTTTGGGGTAATTGGTTACACAGCAACAGATAACTAATACATGGTCTGAAAAGGAGGAGAAAGGAAAGCCGCGCTGAAGAAAGAAGAGAAAGAAGCAGATAAACATAGAGAAGGAGAAATTACAGAGGGAAACTTGGTAGTCAGAGATCCCCACGGATTGGAGTGGATGTGGGGAAACTCACCAGAGGTGATTGCTGTTGTTTGGGCAAGAGATGAAGGTGGTTTACAGGGCATGCTAAGTCGCTTCAGTCATGCCTGACTCTTTGCAACCTTATAGACCGTACCCTGCCAGGCTCCTCTGTCCATGGCATTTTCTAGACAAGAATACTGGAGTGGGTTGTCATGCCCTCCTCCAGGGGCTCTTCCCGACTCAGGGTTTGAACCCACAGCTCTTACATCTCCTGCATTGGCAGACAGATTCTTTACCTTCCTAATAAAGGAAGCCCTAGTTTACAGTAAGGGGGAGGCAATATCTCTTTCTGTGATCGAGAAGAGACGAAGGGAGGAAAATGATCAGGGAGAAAATCCATAGATGAGTTTTATTTGAACATATGGCCAAATGTTCATAATAGCTCATGATATAATTGAACTCTGCAAACACGTATTGAACTGTGTTGGGGCTCTTTCAGAGCTGCAAAGATGAGGAAGATGAGTTCCTTGTCCCCAAGGTGCTCACAGTTTAGGGGAAGAAAATCAAGATGATCCAATGTATAAAGTGCTACATTTGGCCTGTGAGCAGAGAGTTATATGTTGAAGAGAAAAGGGAATGATTAACCATGTCTCAGAAGACAGAGAGGCTTCTTAGAGAGGTCATCAACATGGGCCTGATGACACCTATAGGAAAATGCATTTCTGTTCAGTAACAGGACATAAAAATAATTCGAAGGAATAAAATGAATACGTTTCTAAGTTCCTTGTACTCTTCCTTGTCTTGAGGGCATAATAAAACAAGTCTTTCTTTCAGTTAGGGGAACATAGGGACTTAGATCAAAGGAGTGAAGGGAGACTGTGAGGCAATCTGGATGGTTCCTCTGCCTCACAGATGGTAGCCTCTGCCCACTTTGAAAAAAAAAAAAAAAAGGATCAAGGCATGAGCTTTTATGGAAAAACAGTAGGCTTGACTGAGTCACAGCTATGAGTGGAGGCTCCGGAGACAGACAGAGTTAACTGCTCCCAGCATATCCAGAACCCGCCCTTTATCAGCTATGAGACCTTGGCCAAGTTACTTAACCTCTCTCACCAAGCCTCGTTTTCCTCAATGTGAAGTAGTACATGCATGTTAAGTTGGTGCAGTTGTGTCTGACTCTTTGCAACCCTGTAGACTGTAGCCCACCATGCTTCTCTATCCATGGGGATTCTCCAGGCAAGAATACTAGAGTGGGTTGCCATGCCCTCCTCCAGGGGATCTTCCTGACCCCAGGGTCAAACCCACATCTCTTAAGTCTTCTGCATTGGCAGGCAGGTTTTTTACCACTATAATGATTTGACTAAATAATATTCCAGTGATCCACAAATACATTTTCTGAGTCTAAAGAATTTTCTAAAACTACATTTTTTAATGTACAAGTTCTCAATTGGGTAGTAAGAGTAAAATTATAATATTAATATATTCTAGATCATCTGGTTGACTACTTCATAACTAAATCCTGCTGGGAAAGTTTAGTCTCAAACTTTTTGATGCCATTTGCACAAATATTGGCACCAGTGACCTCTTAGGCTGGTAAGAAAAAAGAGAGATACAGACCAACAGAGACAGAGACGATTAATATGTAAATGTTGCTGTGAGTTGAAGATGGGCCAAACAGTGTCACATCACACTGTACAAAAGGAAGCTTCAGAGTGGTGCAGGGGTTCAACAGAGAAATTAGGGAGAGAACTGAGTCATGACTCAGCACGAGGGAGGAGCGATGTGACCAAAGAACCTGCAGCACAGTCAGCCACCACAGTTCACAGCATGAAGGGCTATTTAGTTTCAGCAAACAGCAGCATCTGTCACATTAAATAAATGATACTGGCTTACATTGTTTTGGGTTGTACTTTTGTCTGCATTTAATTTATAAATTTCATTTTGTTTTATAGTTGTTTAAACATTGTAAGCATAAGAATCTGAGACCTAGTTGTCTTCAACACATATTTATAGAACAAAATGATAAAAGTAACTTAAACCTAAATTTATTTTAATTGGAGGTTAATTACTTTACAATAGTGTATTGGTTTTGCCATACATCAACATGAATATACCATGGGTGTACACGTGCTCCCCATCCTGAACTCCACCTCCCACCTCCCTCCCCGTACCATCCCTCTGGGTCATCCCAGTGCACCAGCCTCAAGCATCCTGTATGCTGTATCGAACCTTGACTGGCGGTTCATTTCTTATATGATATTATACATGTTTCAATGCCATTCTCCCAAATCATCCCACCCTCTCCCTCTCCCACAGAGTCCAAAAGACTGTTCTATACATCTGTGTATCTTTTGCTCTCTTGCATACATGGTTATTGTTACCATCTTTCTAAATTCCATATATATGCGTTAGTATACTATATTGGTGTTTTTCTTTCTGGCTTACTTCACTCTGTATAATAGGCTCCAGTTTCATCCACTTTATTAGAACTGATTCAAATGTATTCTTTTCAATGGCTGAGTAATACTCCATTGTGTGTATGTACCACAGCTTTCTTATCCATTCATCTGCTGATGGACATCTAGGTTGCCTCCATGTCCTGGCTATTATAAACAGTGCTGTGATGAACATTGGGGTACACGTGTCTCTTTCAATTCTGGTTTCCTCAGTGTGTATGCCCAGCAGTGGGATTGCTAGGTCATAAGGCAGTTCTATTTCCAGTTTTTTAAGGTATCTCCACACTGTTATCCATAGTGGCTGTTCTAGTTTGCATTCCCACCAACAGTGTAAGAGGGTTCCCTTAAATTTAAATTAAATATATATATATATATATATATATATATATATATTTCAAAAAGAACAGTAAAAAAAATAAGTAACTTAAATCAACTCGAGGAGCCCAAGAAACAATATTTTTCCTCTAAAGGGAGGCCATCAATTAGTTCAATGGCAGAATAGATAATACATAGGAAAGCATCAACCAACTGGCAGACGAATAAATTTATTCAAAATGAAGAACAAAGATAAATAAAATGAAAAAAAAATGAACAGAGACTTTTGTGTTAATAGAATCCCAGAGAGAAAAAATAGTATGCTGCTGAAAATTTTTTGAAGAAATAATGGCTGAAAACCCCTCAACTTGGAAAAAAGAAATAAACATACAAACTCAAGAAGCTCAGCAAATTCAAAAAGGGATAAACCCAAAGAAATCTATGCCCAAGTGCATCAGAATCAAATTGCTGTAATACAAAATAAAAGTCTTGAAGGCAATCAGAGAAAAACAACACAGCAGCTATAGGAAAAGAGTGATTCAATGACTGTGGATTTGTTTTGAGAAACCATGGAAACCAGAAGAAAGTGGCATACCATTTTTAAGGTGCTGAAAATAAAGTACTCTCAACTGGGATTTCATACTCATCAAAAATTATCCTTCAGAATTTAAGATAAAGACCTCCTCAGATGAAGAGAAACTAAGATGCCAGCTGATACACTCTAGAAGAATTGTTAAAGGATATTTCTCAGACAGAGGAAAGCAATACCAGAAGAAAAATTTGGAACATCAGAATGAAGGAAGAGCCTCAGAAAGAGTAAATATCTGGTTAGGTATAATAAGCTATTCTTCATCTCTTAAGTTCTTTAAAATATATTTGATGACTAAAAGCAGAATTATAACACCATCTGGTGAAGCTTTTAGTGTATGCAGATACATTACATAAGAGAATCACAACCTAAAATCAGGAGAATAGAGGGACTGATGTGGCAAGATTCCTCCATTCCACCTGAAGTGGGAAAATATTGACTCTAAGTAGTTTGTGAAAAGGTAAGACTGTATATTGTAATCCCTAAAGCAACCACTAAAAGTAAAGTACAAAGAGATAGACTCAAAAATAAAGAAATGTAAATGAAACACTAAAAATTAAATTGTCTAAATAGAAAAAAGAAATAAACATACAATTTCAAGAAGTTCAGTAAATCCAAAAAAGGATAAACCCAGAGAAATCCATGTCCAAATGCATCATAATCAAATTGCTGTAAACTAAATACGAATTAAAAGTCCAAAATAAAATAAAATGGAAAAGGGAATCAGAGGAACAAAAAGGCAGTACAATCTAGAAAACAAATAATAAAATGGTATACCTAAATAAAAACTTACAAATAATTACATTAAGTAAAAATGATCTAAACACACAAATTAAAAGAAATATTATCAGAATACATTTTTAAACCCATAACACAACTATGTGCTATCTACAAGAAACTTATTAAAAATAAAAAGAAGAGGGAAGACATACAATGCGAACACTATAATAAGGTCATAGTATTATATCAACATCAGACAAAAAATATTTCAGAGATGTGAAAATTACTGAGAGTCATCCACCAGAAGAAATAGCAATCTAAGTGTGTATCTAACAAGAGAGCTTCAAAACACATGAAGCCAAAACTAATAAGAACTGAAAGGAGAAGTAGGCAACTCTATAATTATAGCTGGAGACTTCAACACTCTTAATAATTAAAACCAGTAAACATAAAACTAATAAGAACATAGAAGAACTAAACAACATCATCAGACTAGATCTACAATAATTGACATTTACACAGCACTTCACCCCACAATAGGAGAATATGCATCCTTCTCAATACAGCACTCCACTCAAGAATAGCAGAATATACATTCTTGGAACATCCACAAAGATAGACCAAATCATAGGTGATGAAATAAACTGGCAAATCTAAAAGAACTTAAACTATTTAAATGATGTTCTCTGACCATAAAGAATTAAATTGGTTAGGAACAGAAAAATAACAGGAAAATCTCCAAATACTTGGAAATTAAACAATAAACTTCTGAATAATCCACAGGCCAAAGAAGAGTCTCAAGGGAAATTAGAAAATATTTTTAACTAAACAAAAATGAAAACACAACACATCAAAATTTGTGAGACATAGCTTAAGGCCATAGTTTTAGAGAAATTTACAGTATTAAGTGATTATATTAGAAAACAATCAAGGTTTCAAGTCAATCATATAAGTTTCTACTCTAAGAAATTAGAATAATGAAATAAACAGAGACCAAGCAAAAGAAAAGAAACAATAAAAACTGAAGAAATCAGTAATAAAAATCAAAAAAATTAGTGAAATTGAAAACAAAAAAATAAAGGAAATTAATACAAAGAAAAGCTGGTTATATGAAAAGATGAATAAAATTGAAAATTTTCTAGGAAAAAAAAGAGAACACAAATTATCAATATAGAAAGGGGCTATCACTATAAAAAGTGAAAGTGGAGAGTGAAAAGGTTGGCTTAAAGCTCAACATTCAGAAAACGAAGATCATGGCATCTGGTCCCATCACTGCATGGGAAATAGATGGGGAAACAGTGGAAACAGTGTCAGACTTTATTTTGGGGGGCTCCAAAATCACAGCAGATGGTGATTGCAGCCATGAAATTAAAAGACGCTTACTCCTTGGAAGGAAAGTTATGACCAACCTAGACAGCATATTCAAAAGCAGAGACATTACTTTGCCAACAAAGGTTCGCCTAGTCAAGGCTATGGTCTTTCTTGTGGTCATGTATGGATGTGAGAGCTGGACTGTGAAGAAGGCTGAGCGCCGAAGAATTGATGCTTTTGAACTGTGGTGTTGGAGAAGACTCTTGAGAGTCCCTTGGACTGCAAGGAGATCCAACCGGTGCATTCTGAAGATCAGCCCTGGGATTTCTTTGGAAGGAATGATGCTAAAGCTGAAACTCCAGTATTTTGGCCCCCTCATGCGAAGACTTGACTCATTGGAGAAGACTCTGATGCTGGGAGGGATTGGGGGCAGGAGGAGAAGGGGAAGACAGAGGATGAGATGGCTGGATGGCATCACTGACTCTATGGATGTGAGTCTGGGTGACCTCCGGGAGTTGGTGATGGACAGGGAGGCCTGGCGTGCTGCGATTCATGGGGTCGCAAAGAGTCGGACACGACTGAGCGACTGATCTGATCTGATCACTATAAACCCCACAGACATTAAAATGATAGTAAGGCAACACTATAAACAATTATCCACATGTTAATTTGACAACTTAGATAAAATAACCAATTTTTCAAAAACCACAAACTACTCAAAACTCTCCCAAGATGAAATAAATAACCCAAATAGAACTATAACTATTAAAGAATTTATAATATTAAAAATCTTTCCCCCAAAATAACCCACAGGACTAGATTATTTCACTGGCAAATTCTACCTTTTAAAGAAAAAAAATAATCCAGACAATCTCTTCCCGAAAATAGGAAGGAATCAGATCAGATCAGATCAGTCGCTCAGTCGTGTCCGACTCTCTGCGACCTGCAGTCCATGGGGTTGCAAACAGTCAGACACAACTGAGCAACTGAACTGAACTGAAAAATACATACCATTTTCATATTTCAAGAAACATTAAATACTTAGGCATAAATCTAAGGAATATACAAAGGATATGTGTGCTGAAAAGACTACAAAATGCTAATGAAAGAATTCAAATTTGGCCTAAATAAATGGCAAGCATGGGGTCACAAAGAGTCAGACACGACTGAAAGACTGAACTGACTGAAATGGCAAGACATGCCATGCTTATGGACTGGAAAATTCAATGTAGTAAAGATATTCATTTTTTCCAGCTAGATCTATAGATTCATATAATTTCAAAGTTCCACCAGGATTTTTTCTATAGATTTGGGCAAGCTAACTTTAAAATTGATATGGAAAAGCAAAGAATCTAGACTAGTGCTATGGACTGACTGTTTGTGTACTCCTAAAATTCGTATGCTGAAACCCTAATTGTCAATGTGATGGTATTTGGAGATGGAGATTTAGGGAGGTAATTCAGTCATGAGAGTGGAGTCCCAGTAATGGAATTACTGCCCTTAGATGAAGAGACAAGAGAGAGCTTGCTTCCTCTCTTTCTTTCTTCCATGTGAAGAATATAGCAAGAAGGCAATCAACTATGAACCAAGATGGGGGCTCTCACCAGGACCCAGCCATGCTGATTCCCCAATCTCAAACTTCCAACCTCCAGAACTGAAAACTAAATGTTTGTTGTTTAAGCCATTCACTCTGTGGTATTCTGTTATAGCAGCCCAGACTAAGGTAGACAAATCAATAAATCAATTTTGGAAAATGAAGAGTAAGATTGGAGAAGTCCCACTACCCAAATTTTGATAAAGTTATAGCAGTCAAGACATGGAATTAGCAAAGCTAATAGACATATACATATCAGATGAATTAGAATAGAGTCCAGAAATAGTCCCACAGAAACATGGCAAATTCATATTTTTTAAAACAAAGGTGCAAAAGCCATTCATTGGGGAAAAGACAGTGTTTTTAGCAAATGGTAGTGCAACAATCATGTAAAACACAACCACACTAAAAAAAAAAACTTCACACCATATTAAAAAAATTGACTGGATCATATATCTAAATATAAAACTACAGGGCTGACTTCAGCAGGACTAAAATTGGAACAATATAGAGAAGATTAGCATGTTTGACTTCATATGAATAGAATCCTAGATTTCTAATTAAAAAATAGATATGCAACAAGCAACAAAGGTTTACTGTATAGCACAGGGAACTATAGTTGATATCTTGTAATAACGTGTGCTGGAAAATAATTTCAAAAATAATATATGCGTATTTGTATAACTGAATCACCTTCCTGTGCACCTGAAGCATTGTAAGTTAACTACAATAAAACATATCTATATTTTTAAAGACAAAAAATAAATAAAACTACCAAACTTCACCAAAGGCATAGGTAAAATCTTTGAGATATGAAGTTAGGCAAAACATTCTTAGATATGACACCAAAGTATAAATGCACAAAAGAAAAAAATTGAAAATCAGATTTCTTCAAAACTCTGGTCTGCAAGAGACACTATCAAGAGAATGAAAAGACAAACTATTTTCAAATCATATATCCAACAAAGGACTTGTATCCAGAATAAGCAAAGAATTCTCAAAACTCAACAATAGGAAAACATATAACACAATCTAAAAATGGGGAAAGGACAGAAATAAACACTTCATTAAAGAGGATATGTGGATGTCAAACAAATATTTAGCATTATTAGCCATTGTGTGCTGCATGCGTGCATGCTAAGTCACTTCAGTCATGTCCAACCCTTTGCAGCTCTATGGACTGTAGCCTGCCAGGCTCCTCTATCCATGGGATCCTCCAGGCACAAATACTAGAGTGGGTTGCCATGCCCTTCTCCAAGGGATCTTCCCAACCCAGGCATCAAACCTATTTCAATTGCATCTCCTGCATTCACAGGCAGATTCTTTACCACTAGCACCATCTGGGAAGCCTGCTCTTTGGTGAAAGGACCCTGAATAGGTGTCTCCACATTTTCTTGGCCTCTTGGTAGTAAAATGTCTGCCAAAGCCACATCATTAGTCAATGAATTTCCACTGTAGGAAGCAGGAGGGCAGTATGAACAGGGAGATCCCGCCCACCCACCAGCTTCACATCAGGAAGAAAGCAGGTGTCAGAATAGAGAGACAGGCTTTGTCTACCTTCTCATGTCAGGGAGTGAAAATGCCAGAACTATCCCCGACATGTTCCCTTTTCATCCCATTGGGCAGAACTGATCACTTGTTCACTCTAAGATCAGGACCTGGGCCCACTTCCCCAGAGATCACAGGAACCGATACCTGAACAAACTTAAGATCCCAGTGGCAAAGGAGAAAAGGAGGCGATAAACACTGCCATGGTTCTGCCCAAGGTCACCCCGCTGATAAGTGCAGAAGCCAGATTTCAAACCTGAAACTGTCTGGCAGCCAAGCCAGTGCCCTCAGTCTCTGTCCGTTGCTCTTTGGGATGCAGGTGATGTTGTGATCAGCTCCCTCTCTAAGGCAGCGTGCCAGGAGGGCTGGTGGAGATTGCACTGCCAATGACAACGCAAGCTGTAGAAGACAGAGCGGAGCAGGACACTCACAGTGAACCAGCGTCCGGGTCATCCTGAACCTGCTCACCTGATGCAGGGGAAAGCATGTCTGTGAAATCTCCATCTTCCTGCGACTCTGTCTCACTTGGCCTCTCCCTACTGGCCCCCATCTTTGTCTTTGAACAGACCCTTAGAGACTCTAAAGGGAAGCAGAGCTGGGTAAGGGAGCTGAGTTGTGAAAGTCTGCCTCTCTGCCTTGCCACCTGACCCAGCCACTCTGGGTTGCTCCCTTGGCCCTGTTCATTCTGCTCCCTGCTGTTTTCCCTAGGGTCCCTGATATCCAAAATAACTCCAAAGTCACCATAGGTGATGCTATTGTAAGCATACTCTCCCTTAAAGTAAGGGCTGCAAACTGTATTTCAATGAGAAAATAAATTAGCAAGTAATAAATTGTCCCTCCTTTCTCTGTGTTCCTAGAGGGCCTTGAAATTAGCAAGAACCAAATGCCACATTAATTTCACTGTCAGGAGCCAGCACTAAGGGTGACATCATAGTGTCCCCTGGGACTGGAATCCACTAGCCTGGGTGGGAGGTAGGCCAGCGTGAGGCCCTGAAGTGGACCAGTGGGGAAAGGGAAGTGGATACTCTTCGTGAACAGGTCCCATGCCAAGTCCTGTTGTATTTTGTCCTGGGCTGTCTTCCAAGAGGAGAGAGCTGGGTCTCTAAAAAGTTAAAGGTATTATGGTTTCGAGTGCCAGCATAAATAGATCTGCCCACACAGGTTATGTTCCCAACATGCTGCTTGTACCTCCAGCCCTGTTTCAGGAGGCCTTGTAGGCAAAGAGCATCTTGTTGTATCCAAGTGATGGTCTCTCCATTCCCAAAGAATTTCTGCTACAGTATTGAGTGGGACAAGGAAGGATTAGCAAATCCAAGGATTATCTGAGCAATAAAGATATACTGCCATAGGCCTTTTCATTTGGAACTCAGTCCTGGTCAATATCAACATCTTACGGCAAGTCGATAAATCCCGGTATCAACCACAGTCGAAGACATGTCAATGCCTGCTGCCAGCAACTTAGTTTATGGTGAATCAAGACCTCGAACGAGGCTTTAAATTTGCTGATGCCTTTTTCTGTGGGGTTTGTCACGGCTCACCCAGCCAGATCGATTCGATGCGTTGTGCTGGGGAAGAGGTAAAGGTCTGTGGCTCTCAGAGTATTAGCAAGTTCATTTCACACTGATGCTGTGACAGAGGCCAGGGGAGGGTTTACAGAGTCTGGCATTCATCAAGCCGCTGGTCTCACCCACGACATCCCTCAGGCTTGCAGCAGAAAGACAGGGAAGGGAGGGGCTGATGGCTGGCAGTTCATGGGAAAACTGTGGCTTTCCTTGAAAAGGGGGGCGTGGAGTGAACAGCGGACAGTATCCAGAGGCTCCCATGACTCCCCCAGCCAGGAGAGGTCTGGAGCTAGCTGGGACAAAGGGCACGTTTTCCTTCCCAGAGAGTCTGGGGTAGACTGACTGCAAAGATGCCGCTAATTCTCCATCTTTCCCACATCCCTTGCAACGTGACTTGGTACTTTCCCTCATCAAGAAGTTAAATCTCCAACAAGGACCTACTGTGTAGCACATGGAACTCTGTTTAAGGTTATGCGGCAGCCTGGATGGGAGGGGAGTTAGAAGGGGAATGGATCACATATATGCACGGCTGAGTCCCTTCACTGTCCACCTGAAACTGTTACAACATAGTTCATCGGCCATTTATCGGCTGTTGTTGCTGTTGCTGTTCAGTCGATAAGTTGTGTCCAGCTCTTTGCAACTTCATGGAACATAGCAGGCCAGGCTCCTCTGTCCTCCACTGTCTCCCGGAGTTTGCTCAGATTCATGTGCATTGAGTCAGTGATGCTATCTGTCTCAGCCTCTGCTTTCCCTTCCCCTTTCTCCTTTAATCTTTCCCAGCATCAGGGTCTCTTCCAATAATGCATAGTCAGCTCTTCGCAAAATCAGGTGGCCAAAGTATTGGAGCTTCAGCAACAGTCCTTCCAATGAATATTCAGAGTTGACTTCCTGTAGGATTGACTGGTTTGATTCCCTCCTTTTTGTTCAGTTGCTAAGCCCACCCTTCAGGAGAAGATCAGCCAGTCTTCTGGAGGTGGGGGGAGAGAGCCAAGTCTCCCCAGCTGAGGTCATTCTGGACCAATCAGCCTCCAGTCAACCTGACCACAGATGCTGAGCCCAGCTGAGCCCAGCCCAGATCAGCAGAGCTGTGCAGCCGATCCATAAAACTACATGGTTTATAAGCGATGATAAACGGTTATTGTTTTAAGTCAGCAAGGTTTGGGGGGTGGGATGGGTTTTTATGTAGCATTACTATGTCAATAGGTAACTGATAACAGAGTTCATCCAATGGCTTTAGTAACCAAACAAAGTAACGCCCAGGGGAAATCACCCCAGACCCTGAACTTTGGGGCTCCTGACCCTCTATGAACCAGAGTTCTATCAATTGGTGCTAAAAACTTGAAGCATGTACACTCTACCCCTGCAACAAAAACTCAACACAGCCAGTCCATGCCTTTCTCAAAGGGACTGCCAGCAAAAGGCCATTCACATTTCCCAATTTAACTTAAGTCCTAGGGTTAAAGGTAACAATCTCCAAGACAACCAGGCCAGTTTTAGCTCCAGGATTCTAGACAACACTGCTTTTTTTCTAGAATGGATAGACAAATACCATCTTGCCTCAACCTCCCCAGTCTGCCTGAGTCACTGAACTATTTTGTGTAAGTAGCAAGGGTCATGATTGGCTAAAAAAAAATAGGGGTACTTGTATTTCTGCTGCTCCTATAAATAAACGATCAGAAATGTAGTGTCTTCAACAATACAAACATGTTATCTGACTGTTCTAAAGGTCAGAAGTCTGATGTGGGCCTCAGGAAACTACAGTGTGGTGTGGTGTGGTGTCAGGGCCACCTTCCTTTCCAGAAGTTTTAGGGGAAAATCCGTTCCTTGTTTTCTCAGACTCTAGCAGTTGCCCTTACTCCTTGGCTCGTGGCCTCTTCCTTCATCTTCAAAGTCAGCAACGATAGATGAAGTCCTTCTCATGTCACAGCTCTCTGACCCACTCTCCTCCCCGCCTGTTCTACTTTTAAGGACTTGGTTTATTAAATTGGACCCAATCAGAATGGAATCATATATTGTATGATTCCATTTATACAAAATATGTAGACCAGGCACATAATCCAAGATAATAACTATCCCAAAATGCAAGAGTCAGACAAAACTTAGGGACTAAACCACCAACCACCAATCATATCTTCCAACTCCCATTATAAAGTAACATAGTTACAGTTTCCAGAGATTAGGACATGGACATCTTATTCTGCCTATCACGAGTTCACTGTAACTTTGTATAACAAAGATTGAAAGATAGGAACTTTCTATTTTTTCTCCATAGAACTACCTGCTAGAAGAGAAAGGAGGGATTGAAACGAACCAGGATCAACAACGCTCTGTAAGTCATCCCCATAGTTGCAGGGCATCCCTCCCTCCATGACACAGTGGTCTAATTACTGAGGAAGCAG
This sequence comes from Tragelaphus eurycerus, assembly GCA_935064755.1. Taxonomy (NCBI): domain Eukaryota; kingdom Metazoa; phylum Chordata; class Mammalia; order Artiodactyla; family Bovidae; genus Tragelaphus; species Tragelaphus eurycerus. The sequence goes on along the minus strand of CAKXYN010000008.1, from coordinate 35,237,743 downwards.
TATCTGGCTCCTAGTTCAAAGGCAGGATTAGATAGCCTTAGCCCACAAGGAACACAGATCTTCATGATGTTGTAACCCCACACAGAACTGTCTGAAACTGTTGACACCCCTTGTGGCAATTTCAAGGCCATTCAGGAGCCACAGCAGACTGCAACCAACAAGGTTTTTTCCCCATTCATTGAACTCTGTGCTAAGAGCTGAGGGGTTGCAGGGGAGACAGAAAGAGTGAAATGAATGGAGAGAGTAGCAGGGAAACATACACACTACCATATGCAAAATAGATAGCCAGTGGGAATTTGCTGTACGACTCAGGGGACTCAGACCAGGCTCTGTGACGACCTAGAGCAGTGGGATGGGGTGGAAGGTGGGAGTGAGGTTCAGGAGGAAGGGGACATCTGTATACTTGTGGCTGACGCATGTTGATATATGGCAGAAACCAACATAGTATTGCAAAGCAATAATCCTTCAATTAAAAATAAATAAATGTTTAAAAAAGAGTTGAGGGGTTGCAGAGATGGATCTGAAGAGCTTCTGCCTGCAAAGGAACTACAGACTAGAGATTATACAGAACAGGTATTTATTTATGTATTAGCCACGCCACGTGACATGCCGGATCTTAGTTCCCCAACCAGGGATCAAATCCATGCCCTCTGCAGTGGAAGCATAGATTGAACCACTGGACACCAGAGAAATACCAGAACAAACATTTAAACACATGACTATTTCAGTTTTAAAAAAAAAATAGAAACACATCACAAGAAACAAAGACATAAAATGTGATGAAGTTCAGAGCAAGAGAAGATGGGAAGAGTACAGATAGGGAGAGGAAGAACAAAGAATCAACTGGAAAGGCTTTTTGAAAGAATTTAAGGAAACATAAATTCAAGTTATAAACTTTATAGTTCAAGTGTTTTTGAAAAGGGAAAAAGAGTAAATCTTTTAGGCTTTGTGGGTCATATGGTCCCTGTTAGAACTATCAGCTCTTTTGATATAGTGTAAAACAGCTAAGTAAGTGTGTGAGCATGGCTGGGTTCCAGTGAAACTTTATAGAAAGAGGTGGGCCAAATCTGTCAGATCCCCATTTTAAGCCATGTTGTAGCCATCCACTTGTGTAATCATGAAAGGATTTATAGACAATACAATAATTCTTTGGTTAAGCTTTGGTGAATGGATAGAACTTCAATAGGAAGGAAAGACAACTCAGAAGAAAGTAAAATTAACAATTTTTATGGGATGTTGAAGAGAGCAAGTCTTCAAGAGTTTGAAATAGAGGATTTGATATGGGAGAAATACTTGAAATACAGCTAGTTTGAGTAGGGGTATTTTATGGAAAGGGCTTTGGCTGGTGGCTCAGTGGTAACGAATCCACCACCAATGCAGAAGATGCAGGTTTGATCCCTGTGTTGGGAAGATAACCTGGAGAAGGAAATAGCAACTCACTCCAGTATTCTGGCCTGGGAAGTCCCATGGACAGAGGAGCCTAGTGGGCTACAGTCCATGGGGTTGCAAAAGAGTCAGACAGGACTTAGTGACTAAACAACAAGGCCAGATTTTATGGAGAACCTTGATAGGCAAGTAATAAAGTTTTGATGTAAGACGATGAGATTTAGGGAACCACTGACAGATTCTGAGCTGGAAATTATGGCATGCAAATATTTTTCAAATCACTGAGTCAGTTCAAGGATTGGCATCTAGGGCCATGCAAGCAGGCAAAGCAGAGGTCCTGAAGACTGTCTCCACAGGGTTAAAAACTAACCCTTTATTCCCCAGCCAACAATGGTCATGATGCTACCTGCTTCCACACACAACTGGAGCCGGTCTGCACCTCACACAGAGCTGGGCCCAGACTCCCAGAAGATTCAAGGCACCCATCAGGGTCTGGCTTGGTTTTCCCAAAGCCTTGGGTGTTTTTGCCTTCCTGTCCTCTGCCAAGGGGACTGTTCCTCCATCTTTTCCCCTGCTGTCTGCTCTGCCGCTTGCATCCCAGGGCCCTCTCGCTGCTGGGAATCGCATGTTATCACAAATGAGTTACCAAAGGCTCTGACAAGCTGCTCGTCACTATCCGCAGCAGGAGAAAAGCAACCACGACCTGGAGCGGGGACCTTGTTAGAGTCTTTAATGAGCGGACGGGAAAATATGTCTCCCTGATTAGAATCCCGAATGAGCAGTTGACAGCAGTGAGCAGAGAAAGGCCAGATTCCAGCTCTTTTCCCCCAGCTCCCCTCATACCTCTCCCTGCTTCCAAGCAGAGCTCCAGGCAGGAAAGGGTTCTTTGCCAGCAGTTAAAACCATAAAGAACAAACACAAAGTGGCCCCAGACGCCCCCGTCCATCCCTCTTCTCCCTCACCTAGGAGGCTACCTCCCTCTTATTCATTTTTTCCATGCACCCTGATATCTGCCACCTACTAACATCCTAATGATGCCACCTGGACCATACCTAAATCAGTCACAGGTGCCCCCTGGGGCCTGGTGAGGGCCTCACTCAGAAAGAAATAGAAATGCTGGAGAATACAGCATCTGACCAGCCACTGGAAACATGAGGCCACAGGCCAAATTCCCACCGCGACCAGTCAGAGTCAAGTCTACAATGAAAAGAATTTTGCTCATGTTCAATTCAGAGAATTTTCTGATATCCCCATCTTCTTCTAGTTGACTGATTTTAGAAAGCATCCGGATTAGTTCCAGAGTGAATTGATTCACCACAATGATGGTTTTTTAGAAGGAAAATAAAAACTCAGAACATATTTGGGGGATAGTTCATAGTTCAATAAAAACATAATATTTGGGTTCAGCTTGGGATTCAGGTTGTGCTTATGGTCAAGTCCCTGTGTTGGAGGGACTTGAATTTTTAAAGCTTACGAGATGTTTACGTAGTCCTGGGTTATGAATTCAAAGGAAGAGAAGATATTTTGCAGTAGTAAGAAAAGAAAGTATTCCAGGATTTGGTGAAATCCCCGTGGTCCCCCGTGGTGAAATACCTGTGCATCCTGTCTGTTGGATAAAGCCCAGCCTGGCCCCTCTGCCAGGCACCTGGCACTGAAGTGAGGCACCTCCCACTTCATTTCGAAGGGACCCCACCACTATCAAGGTCCCTTTGTTGTGTCCACAAGAGAGGCTTTGACTGTAGGCTAAACCTACAAAACATGAGAACTTTCAGCTCTTATTAAGCAAATCAACCCTGAATATTCACTGGAAGGACTGATACTGAAGTTGAAGCTCCAATACTTTGGCCATCTGATGCGAGGAGCTGACTCATTGGAAAAGACCCTGATGCTGGAAAAGACTGAACTCAAAAGAAGAGTGTGACAGAGGATGAGATGGTTGGCTGGTGTCATTGACGCAATGGACATGAGTCTGAGCAAACTCCAGGAGACAGTGAAGGACAGGGAAGCCTGACCTGCTACTGTTCATGGGATCACAAAGAGTCAGACACAACTTAGCGACTGAACAACAACAAGCAAATCAGAACAAAGCAATGATCATCAACCTTGTCTGTACATTGTTCTCTCCCAGGGAACTTTTCAAAATGAGGATATTAGGATCCACCCTCAGAAATGCTGATTTAATTGGTCTGGGGTGTGGTTTGGGTGTTGGGACTTTGAGTGTACATTCAGAGCTGAGGGCTACTAGTATAGAGTAACGCTTCTCAGACTTCAGTGTATATATGAATAGCCTGGGCGCCTGTTAAAATGCATGTTTTTATTCAATAGGTCTTGGCTAGACCCGAGATTCTGCCTTTCCAACAAGCTCCCCGAGGACGCCCCTGCTGGCCTTTGGACCACTATGACTAGAGACAACCTAGCTCATCACCCTGGAGTGTTCTTCTATTTATTGGACGATATATTTGCCAGAACCCTGTCACCACAATCAGTAGAAATCCAGCTCAAATTGGAATAATCAGAAGGAGGAATTGATTGGTACAAATAAATGGGAAAATTTGAGAGTGGGGCTGGTTTTAGGCTTGGATATTTAGGCAGGAGTTCAGATTATGTCACTAGGACCTTCTATTTTTGCTTTCCCTGGAGGGTGCTCTGTTTTCAGGCAGGTTCACTCCATGTGGCATCAAAGATGTTCCCAACAGTTCCAGACTTACCTCATCCACACAGCTAGTGAAGCCAGAGAAAGGAGCCTGCCGCTGTCTCCCTCACCATCCAAACAGGCCCCTGAACATGACTCATAGGTCCCAGCTTAGGTCAGATTCCCACTGCTGGGCAGGAACAGGCAGTGAACAGCCTCGCCTGAAACACAGCTGTTGAGGATTGACAGTTTCCCAAGGGAGGCAGGCAGAGAAAACCACACAGGAGCTCGGGAAGAGGACCACAGAACAGATCCTGCTTTAGAGACAGAAATAACATTCCGAGCACATGTTGAATCCCTCCATTTTACAGATGAGAACACTGAGGCTCCGTGTGACTGAGTACACTAGTGCTCAGGCAAAGACTAGCAGAGCCACAACCTAAATTCAGGTTTTCTTTTCTGGCAATAACCAGGAAGCCAACCTGAGCTGTCAGAAACAGAGGGACTGGTCCCCGACTAATTCAGTGTTGGGTTTGTTTTGTTTCCAGGCTGGATGCTACATGCCCCACTGGCCGGAGCCAGGGCAGAGAGATCTCCACTCTCCAGGGGCCTCAGGGTGTCCTTGGACAGTGGGGTGATCTGGGCTGGCTCCTCGAGCCCTCGCCCGCCCGCCAGTCCCACCAGGCGCCGCGCCCCTGGCAGAGGAGGCTGTGCCCGCTCTCCTGGCCCTAATGATCCGTGACTGCAGCCAGACTCCCGGGGACACTCGACCTTCCTTTGCAAACACAAAGGCCTGGGGAGAGAGAGGGAAGGCAGCAGTTTGAGCAGGCCTGTCTGGGGGCCTCCCCTATCCGTGGCCCCCAGCAGCAGCTGGTGTGATGCCCCCCGCAGGCCCATTCCTAGGTGAGGCAGCTGAGTAAGGGGGCAGCAGGGTCGAGTGCAGGAGGGGACACGCACATACAGAGTGTTGGCCGTGCCTCAGGCCCAGCCACCGTTCTGCCAACCCACCCTGCTCCCCACATGAAGCATCAGGCCCCAGGCTGCGCCAGCTGTTCTCGGTGGAAGGACATGGAGGCAGCCAAGACTCGCCAACCTCCAGCCGTCACTGCCCGTCTCACCGATCCCTGGCTCAGAAAACCCTAGGCTGCCAGCCAACAAGAAAGCAGTGGGTCCCCTGGCAAACTTCTCATGGTGTGGGGCTGCCCCTACCTCCTACAGAAAGGCTGGGAGTGTGGCCCAGAGATGGGGCGGCTGACAGCTCTGGTGGAGGTTTGGGGCTTTGCAGAGCAGGGAGAGGCTGCCCAGCGCCCAGACCATCAGGATCAGGTTACCTTTACTCTCCAGGTTCCATCACCACCATGCCGACCTTCACCTCCCTGTCCAGCCATCATTCAGCCCACACTGTGTGGTTTTCTGCTCTGCACTTCTCACTGCCCAGTGTTATATGTTTGCTTTCTCTCCCTCAGCTGGGCCCCGAGCACTGCTTGCTATATATGCAACACCTACAACCGTCCCTGGCCTGCAAAAGACTCAATAACGGCAATGGATGCTGTGTTAGCAATGGCCTCCGCTGAAGACAGCTTCCTGGGCCAAAGTCATGCAGGCCCTTCCCAGGTTGGCCCACATGCCTGGACTGAGGGAGGCCCAGCATCGAGGCCTCAGCCCAGACCCTCTGAACCTCCAGCGCACCCCTGTGAAGGATCTTCAGTCCTGCTCTGGAGCCCTCTGTGGGGTTGGCTGAGGCTGTGTGGTTTTCCTCTACCCTCTCCTGCAGCTGTTTCCTCCTTTCCCCAGGTGTTCGTGCAAGAATGCTCCTTAATATTCACGCTCAATAAACTCGGCCTCAGAGACCACTTCCCAGGAAGCCAGAGCAGTCCAGCACATGTGTGTGGAATGAAAGAGAGAGTTCGACTCTTTACTATTATCACCATCACTTCCCCAAAGTACCTCAAACCTGCCTACTTCTCTCCCTGCCCAACGCCACTACTGTAATTAAAGCCATCACTCTCTCCTGTTTAGAGGTGCTACAAAGCCCACCCAAGATCCCCTAGCCTCCTCTGAGCTCAGCTGCCCAGAGCAGGGCAGCCCGCACTGTTACAGACTTAATGGCCCCCAGGGACACTCTGTAAGAGGCACAGATGACCACCCATTCCCCTCTCCAGGGAGGACCATGCTGAGGCATATTCCACGAGATTCTCAGAGGTCCCACACTGAAATCTTGCACCCCTCCTTTCACTCTCCCGCCCTTTATTTTTCTCTCTTCTCGTCTCAGTTCCCCCATCCCTTCCCTTGTGCTTCCCAGCTAGAAACTAGCAGCACCTAGATCTCGCTCTCAGCACCTAGATCTCACGCACCTGCTTTGGGGAGGAATCCAAACTAATGAGCCTCCTACCTGGCTCCTGGACCTCTGCTTCAGAAGCTGCTTCAAGCTTCTAAAGGCAGCGCTGCAGAGAACCAGCCTTGCAGTTTCCTCCAGGCCACAGGGACTTTGCTGTGCGACTGGTCTACTCTTTCACTCAACGGCTCTTGGTTGAGTGACTACCGCTTCACACGTTGGGATACATGGCAAACCAAAGCCGGAAATCCTTCCCTCCTGCAGCAGGCATCCAGCCCCCAGCTGCCCCAGTCCCTTCTCCTCCCCAATATAGGTGCTGCTTCTCCTGCCTCACTCCTACTTACCGCTGAGGTCTCAGCTCGAAGGTCCCTGAGTTCTGACCTGCCTGTGCCCTTCCCCATCTAATTCCCTCCTGAGAACTGCCCTCCCAGATCTGTTCGATTCCCCTCACCCCTGTCATCAGACCCGTCTCCTCCACCATCATACCCATGAGCACCAGACCATGCCTGCTTCACTCTCACGGTAGCCGAGGCCCTTCGCACTGGGCCTGGCACCTAGGGAATGAATGGATGAACAAATGAATGAGCTAGTGGCTCCATTCTTGAGAGTGCAGGGCAGGAAGAGATGTGAGATGCTCATCCTCATGGATGGAGAAGGAGAAGCAGATAAGGAGAAAAATGTCGCCAATACTAGTGACTGAGATGACCACAAATTTTGGTGTCCTAGAGCACTGGGTGACAGCAAGAAAGTCCCTGGGACCCAGAGACAGTGACAGGGGGAAAAACAGTGAGATGCAGAAAGGCCAGGCCAACACAAGAAACCGTTTCTTCCTCTTTCCCCGATCTCCTAGCCACTGGAGAATGTCAACAATGGAAGGTGTCTCAGAAATCACTGATGCTCTCATTTTATAGGCAAGAAAACCAAGACTCAGAGAGGTGCCTTGGCCTAGGGAGAGCTCCACAGTTAGTGACAAGCCTCCAAAGGAAGAGCTCATTGCTCTTGCTTGTTAAAATCTGAGGCTCAGCAGGGCCCAGATCCCAGGCTGTAGGCCCAGCTTCCCGCATCACTGCCGTCAACAGTGAGAAGTGTCTCACTGTTTCACAGCATTGTCCTGTGAAAGACAGCTTCCAGGTATCAGCGAGCAGGGACTTGTAGGGTGGTCAGGCCCCTGTCCTCTGGCCTGGCACTCCCACCTTCCTGTCTCTCACCAAAGGACTGCTCTGGGGAGACTCCCCCCACCACGACTCCCACTTTCTAGAACACAGGATTCTTTTGGATTTCAATTACCCCTCGCAGGGTTGACCTCTTACCTTATTCCTGCATGTTCAGAACTCCAAGAAGCTCATCATCCACAGGATACTCTAGGCATCTCGATGCTACTCAGATGGGAAAGGCAAGTAAAGGCAAGCTCCCTGACTGATAGCACACTAGACCCTGCTAGCCCATTCTGGTTTTTGCCCCAGTGACAAGCTGAATGGTAGACTATGAATAATGTCTAGGAAGTGTCCCAATCAAACTCTTTTTATACCCTCTTTAGTCCGTCAGAAGAATGAGCACATATACAGAAAAAATAATAGCTCACATTTACTGGAGGCTTATTATGTGCCAAGAGCTATGTTAAGAATGATACTGGTTTTGATTCAGCACATCTATCCCTTGTGGCTCAGCTGGAAAAGAATCTGCCTGCAATGCGGGAGACCTGGGCTCAATCCCTGGGCTGGGAAGGTCCCCTGGAGAACGGAAAGGCTACCCATTCCAGATTATGGCCTGGAGAATTCCATGGACCATGTAGTCCATGTGAAGAAGGCTGAGCGCCAAAGAATTGATGCTTTTGAACTGTGGTGTTGGAGAAGACTCTGAGTTCCTTGGACTGCAGGAGATCCAACCGGTCCATTCTGAAGGAGATCAGCCCTGGGATTTCTTTGGAAGGAATGATGCTGCTGAAACTCCAGTGTTTTGGCCACCTCATGCGGAGTTGACTCATTGGAGAAGACTCTGATACTGGGAGGGATTGGGGCAGGAGGAAAAGGGGACGACAGAGGATGAGATGGCTGGATGGCATCACTGACTCGATGAATGTGAGTCTGAGTGACCTCCGAGAGCTGGTGATGGACAGGGAGGCCTGGCGTGCTGCAGTTCATGGGGTCGCAAAGAGTCAGACACGACTGAGCGACTGACTGATCTGATCTGATGTAGTCCATGGGGTTGCAAAAGAGTCAACCACAATTGAGCGACTTTCACTTCCACTTTCACTTATAAGGTAGAAGCTTTTATTATCAATGCAATTACTTATGAAGAAACTGAGGCTCAGTAAGGTCAAGTGACTTGCCCAAGGCCACACAGCTAATAAGTGATAGAACTGGAATTCAAGCCCAGTGCATTGGATCCCGAACCCTCCACGTCCTTCCTCCATCAAAGCACTCACTCTTTCCCGGAGACCTGGGTGGTCCTGAATACCAAGAGGGAGGCCAGCATGAGCCAGGTGCCACCCCTTTGGAAAACAGCATCCCAGAGCCAAGGACAATAGGGGCTGATGACACACAGCCCAGGAGAGATGGTGACTACCGCCATGAGGACCCAGAATCAGCACCCTCGAAGGGCCCTGTGCCTGCCTCTGTTCTAGGGCCCAAAGCAAAACTCTGAGGCTTTGGAACACTCAGCCCCGTTCTCTACCCCGCGCCCCTTCTAACAGCCCTACCCCACGTCCCCCCAGCACACCACACACACAGACACACACACAGACACAACTCCATAGCACACCTTGTCAGACTCCATCATTACATAGAGATGTAGATAGCAAGTCAGTGATATGTTATCCTTTGGAGAATATTTGCAGTTTTAAAGCAGATTTAGGAAGAGGCAGTAGTAAGGACTTCCCTGGTGGTCCAGTGGCTAAGATTCCATGCTCCCAATGCAATGGGCCCAGGTTCAATCCTCGGTCAGAGAACTAGATCCAACATGCTGCAACTAAGACCCAGCACAACAAATAAATTTTTTAAAAAAAGAAAAAGGGGCAGTACTGAAACAAAGGAATAGTCCATTCTCTAGCTTACAGTGTCTCAATCAGTTGTAAGGCAATGTCTTACTAATAACAGTGAGTCTACTAAAATTTGTGACTGAGCTACTTCTTGGAAAATTACCTTCCCTAAAACAACATCACAGTCCCTTGAATTTGACATGCATCCTCGAGGAGAAGAGAGAAAATGGCATGGCAGATAGTTCACTAGTAACTGCGTAACTCACAGTCCATTTTGAACAAGGCACAATCCAAGTGAATAATTAGGACCTGTGCATTCTTTGTAGTTGCAGCATTTAGAAATTATTATAGCACTTTACATTCTCCCATCCAATCTTTTTAAGACTTTATCAAAACCTGAGTAGCCAGGAGGGTATATTCCCCTGATACGGGAAGAGGTGCTGTAAAGAAACTACAGGCAGAGGAGGGAGAGCCCCGAGATCCAGAGGAAGTCCCGGCAGCTTGGAAAGCACACCCTGTCTTCATTCAGGAAGCCCCAAAACCCTGCCTCCTCCATGCAGTCTTCCTCCACCAGTGTGAGGGAGCTCTCATGTCCTACTCCAGGGCCAGGTAAACCACCTGTCTTAATATTCATGGCTGCCATATGAAACGCCATAGACAGTGTGGCTTACACAACAGGACTTTATCTCTCACCATCATAGAGGCTGAGAAGTCCAAGGTCAAGAGGCCAGCAGTTTGGCTTCCTGGGGAGAGCTCACTTCCTGGCTGGAAACCAGCCACCTTCTTGCTAGGTCCTCATATGGTCTTTCCTCAATGTGTGCAAGCTCCTTCTTCATACAGGCCACCAACCCCGTCATGGGATCTTCCCTGTAGCTCAGATGGTAAAGAATCTACCTGCAATGCAGGAGATGTGGGTTCGATCCCTGGGTCGGGAAGATCCTCTAGAGAAGGAAATGGCGATACCCTCCAGTATTCTTGCCTGGAGAATCCCATGGACAGAGGACACTATAGTTCATGGGGTCGCAAAGAGTCAGAAATGACTGAGCAACTAACACCGCTACTGCTGAGCCCATCATGAGGGACACCCCCTCACCACGATCTAAATTAGCCCAAACTATTCCCCAGTGCTCTGTCTTCAAACACCATCCCATTGTGGGCTAGGGGCTTCAACATGTGCATTTGAGGGGGATACCATTGAGTGATGAGAATGATCAGTAAAAGAGATTGGTCCTCAGATGACTGAGTAAAAACTGAATCATTGAGGCTTACAGACTTAAACATAAGACATGACACCATAAAATTTCTAGAAGAGAACATAAGCAAAATATTTTCTGACATAAATTGTGCCAATGTTTTCTTAGGTCAGTCTCCTAAGGCAATAGAAATAAAAACAAAAGCAAACAAATGGGATCTAATCAAACTTATAAGCTTTTGTACAGCAAAGAAAACCATAAACAAAACTAAAAGGCCTGCAGACTGGGAGAAAATATTTGCAAATGATACAACCAACAAGAGCTTAATTTGCAAAATATACGAACTATTCACACAAATCAATAACAAAAACACAAACAATCCAATTGGAAAATGGGCAGAAGATTTAAATAGACATTTCTCTAAAGACATACAGATGGCCAAGAGGCACATGAAAAGAAACTCAACATTATTATTTATTGGAGAAATGCAAATCCAAACTACAGTGAAATATCACCTTACACCAATCAGAACGGCCATCATCAAAAAGTCTGCAAACCATAAATGCTGGAGAGGTTATGGAGAAAAGGGAACCCTCTTATACTGTTGGTGGGAATGTAAATTGGTACAAGCATTTGGAGAATAGTATAGCATATTTAAAAGCAGAGACATTACTTTGCCAACAAAGGTTTGTCTAGTCAAGGTTATGGTTTTTCCAGTAGTCATGTTTGGATGTGAGAGTTGGACTGTGAAGAAAGCTGAGCGCTGAAAAATTGATGCTTTTGAACTGTGGTGTTGGAGAAGACTCTTGAGAGTCCTTTGGACTGCAAGGAGATCCAACCAGTCCAAGGGTGCTCTTTGGAAGGAATGATGCTAAAGCTGAAACTCCAGTACTTTGGCCACCTCATGTGAAGAGTTGACTCACTGGAGAAGACTCTGATGCTGGGAGGGATTGGGGGCAGGAGGAGAAGGGGATGACAGAGGATGAGATGGCTGGATGGCATCACTGACTCGATGGACGTGAGTCTGAGTGAACTCCAGGAGTTGGTGATGGACAGGGAGGCCTGGCATGCTGCGATTCATGGGGTCGCAAAGAGTCGGACACGACTGAGTGACTGATCTGATCTGATCTGATGATCCAGTAACCCCACTCCTGGGCATGTATCCATAGGAAAACATGGTTTGAAAGGATACATACACTCCAATGTTCATTACAACACTGTTTACAATAGCCAAGGCATGGAAGCAACCTAAATGTCCATCTGCAGATGAACAGATAAAGGAGACGTAGCACATGTATACAAATGGAATATTACCCAGCCTTTAAAAAGAATGAAATAATGCTATTTGCTGCAACATGAATGGACCTGGAGGTTATCAGACTAAGTGATGTAAGTCAGACAGAGAAAGACAAATATCATATGATATTGCTTATATGCAGAATCTAAAAAAAAGAATAATGATACAAATGAAATTATTTACAAAACAGAAATAAATTCATTGAGTTAGAGAACAAACTTACGGTTATCAGGGGGAAGGGTGAGGGAAAGAGATAGATTGGGAGTTTGGGATTGAAACGTACACACTGTTCCATTTAAAACAGACAACCAGCAAGGACCTACTGTATAGCACAGAGAACTCTGCTTAATACTCTGCAATAACCTAAATGGGAAAAGAATTTGAAAGAGAATAGATAACACGTATTTGTATGACTGAATCACTTTGCTCTACACCTGAAACTAACACAACATTGTGAATCAGCTCTACTTCTGGAGGGGTTATGGAGAAAAGGGAGCCTTCCTACACAGGGAACTGTAGTCAGTATCCTGTGATAAATCATAACAGAAAAGAGTATGAAAAAGAATATACATACATATATGTATATATATATCCTCACAGTCCAGAAAGACTAAGCAGGTTGCAAATATCATATAGTAAGTATAATGTAGTAATTTCTACAGAGTTGAACCGTGACATGTGCATATAACATTTGTGCATGCAATAATATAGCAAGAAGAGAGAAAATCATCAGAAAAATAACACAATGGTTCACCCATCCACCATTCCTCCCACTAAGCAATGCCCCAGCACCAGCACAAGAGGATAAAGAAAAGCAATCAGACCTTCAGTTCGTTCCATTCTCTCTCGCCTTTCTCTGTGTGATCATTGCCCACCTCACTGACATACATTTCTCACTAAAAGCATTTTTCGTCATTCAAGTTCCCTAAACTGAAGCCAACTACTTCATCTGGGTCATCAGCCAGAGAGATGGGATCAGTTTCATCACTGGCCAGGTTGAGGTACTTAAGGACTCTGATGTATTTCATGAATGGGTTGATCTGACAATTTAGCACCCAAACCAGGACAGAGGGAAACGAGATGATATTTGTAATTACTCCAGAACTAGAGACATAAACTGGGGCTGTCCTGGGCAAGCCAGGCATATTGCATTTCTATTTTTTGGTGACTTATGGAATTTTTATTTATTTTTTAATCTGAGTTTTTTAAATAAATATTTTGTTATACAGGTATCAATTACAAGAATGTTTTCCAGTTCTTATTTTAATTTTATTTTTTAATAAATTAAAAGTTTACAATTATTCAAAAGAAACAGGAAAAAGTCTCTCTCTCCGCAGCCACTCAGTTGCCCCCAGAGACAACCTATGGCATACTTTTTTAACACAAATAATAGCATGGTACTCACATTTTCCTGCACTTCTTTTTCTCTTAACAATATACGTCAGACCCATGGCTGATTCATGTCAAGGTATGGCAAAACCCACTACAATATTGTAAAGTAATTAGCCTCCAATTAAAATAAATTAATTTAAAAATATATATACATCAGAGAGAATTCATGTCGGTATGAATTCCTCCTGAGGAATTCCTCCTAATATACAATGCTTATTATTTCACTGTATGGATGTACATAATTTATTCAGTCTCCATTGAGGAGCATATAGATTGTTTCTCATCTATTGCTGTAATTAATGACCTTGACCATACATCCTTTTGCAAATGAGCCAGTATATCTGTAGGACAAATTCCTGGAAGTGAAACTGCTGAGTCAAAGGGCATATCGGTTAAGATTCTGTTTGGTTGCTCATAACAGAAAAGCCAAAACAACAGTCACTTAAACAAGACAGATATTTATTTCTCCCTTAAATAAAGAGAGTCTGGAGATGGGCCATCCAGAGCTGTCATGGGCTTCTAAGTGTCATAGAGACCGGGATTCTATCATTTTGCTCTGCCATCTTCCTGCCTAAAGCTTATATGATTGTGGAGGCCTTTTTTAAGTGACAGAACCCAAAATTGCAAACAGTTATTTAGAGGAGGGGAATCATAATGCATTGTAGCTTTTTAAAAGCTAAAATAACACAAACATCACTATATCCAGGAAAAATATAATTATTCAACTTCCCAAGATACATTTGTAAGTTTTTTCCAACTTTTTTGTGCTATACAATCTTTGATCACATTTCCATAAGATTTTGTAATATTGAAAATAAATAAAAATGTAATTGAATTTTTCTTTCAGCATGGTTCATTAAAATTTTATTTCTATTGCTGATAGTTAATAGGCATAAACATATGAGATACACTGTTTGTAGGACTACTGAGGGCTTTGCCCTCAAATGGAATGCTGGTAAACTCTATGATTTGTAATGCCCATCAGAAAATATCTGGTATGTTCATAAATGTGTCAGCTCAGTTATTGAGCATGTTCTTGATAGGGGAAAGCCTCCATTTACTAGGCATCAGTGAGTACCAAATTCTCCACTTACAATTTTATACATCTGGTAAGTGGAAGAAAATTACACAGACTAGCTTCTGGCTTTGTACATTTCAGCCTTTTTTTCCTCCTCCACTGTGGGATGCTTCTGAATTCACACTGTGATGTCACCTCTGGCCCTGCACCTTGGAATCATAAAGCCAGGGAGCTGTCGCAGTGAGCAGTAGGGGTCTTCATGGAAGCCATTCCTACAACAGAACAACTTGCAAATGAACGCAAACCACCAAACGGATCTCATTAAACACCAACTAAATGTTTTCCTTGGTGACTCAGTGGTAAAGAATTGCCTACAATGCTATTCAACCCCAAGCTCAGTCTCTAGGTCGGGAAGATCCCCTGGAGAAGGAAATGGCAACCCACTCCAGTCTTCTTCCCTAGGAAATCCCATGGACAGAGGAGCCTGGTGAGTGAGAGTCTATAGTGTGGCAAAAGATACGAATTAGTGACTAAACACCCACACAAATGTATTGCCAGTTCAACTTCCTCTTAGCTGGATCCCCAGACTTCCCATGGCCATTCCAACACCATCCAACACAAGGGAAAGTGTGACACATGGAAAGTCAGAGTTGAGTTAGGCAGCAGTCTCAACTATTTACAGTTGAAATAACTGATTTCTGCAAAGACTGTTACAAAAGCACCTTGGAAGATGCCTGTGCAAATGAAGGGCTCTGAGGCTTAAGTTCCATTACCTGCCTGGTAAGAGGTCCCTGGCCAACAGGGTTAATCACACACCCGTGATTTATGGCACCCCACCCCAGTACTTTTGCCTGGAAAATCCCATGGACAGAGGATCCTGGTAGGCTCCAGTCCATGGGGTCACTAAGAGTCAGACACGACTGAGCGACTTCACTTTCATTTTTCACTTTCATGCATTGGAGAAGGAAATGGCAACCCACTCCAGTGTTCTTGCCTGGAGAATCCCAGGGATGGGGGAGCCTGGTGACCTTCCATCTATGGGGTCGCACAGAGTCGGACACGACTGAAGCGACTTAGCAGCAGCAGCAGCAGAGAGGCCGAGGCCCTTCTTCCTTTGCCAGTGGCAGTTGCTGAAGCACCAGTTTCAGTGACAGGAATTTTTGTGATAGCCGTTAGGCTCTATATTTTATGATTTGTCATTGTGCAGACAAGGCTGTGCAGGGCAGCTGTGTGGATTCAGCAGCAGCTTTCTCCAGTTTCTTCCTTGCTTGTTTCAATGTAATTTCAATTCTCATTTCAAACATGCAGAAAGGAAAAGAATATAACAAACATCCATGTACCATCCAGTGTCAATCATAATTCTTATTTTGCCTTTTTTTTTTTTTTGGCCTAACTGTGTCATTTGTTAGTAAATTGAAAACATCATGATACTTTACCCCTAAATATTTCAACATGTATCTCCAAGGAGCAGGGATAATTCTCCAGTTAACAATACCACTATTATATGTAACAAAAACAGCAACAATCCCCTAACATCACCTAAAACTCACTTCATATTCAAATATCTATAATTATCCTAAAAAAAATTTGTACCTGTTTCTTTGAAACTAGGATCTAATAATGTTTCATGCAAAAAAATTGTTTATTATGGCTCTTAAGTTTTATCTTATCTAGGACAATTGTCCCTCATGACACTGACTCTGTAAAGAGGTCAGGCCAGCTGTCCTGTAGACTGTCCCAATTCTCAATATGTCTATTTTCTTATGCTTTCATTTAATTATCCCTAGAATTTCCCATGAAATAAGATAGATCTAAAGGCTTGGGTTTTTTAAAGCCATATTATTGAGGTATAATTTATATATAGTAAGCATTGTATTTTTTAGTTTACAGTTCTATGTGTTTTGACAAATGCCAGCAGTAATGTAATCTAAAAGCTTGGTTTGATTCAGATTTAACACGATTGGTCAAAATAAATGGATGTTATGAACTCGCTATTGAACTTTATATCACATCTGCAGGCAAATGGTATCTAGTTGTCCCACAGTTAATGATACTAATTTTGAACATTGGGTTCCTCTAACTTTTTGTACTTCTACGTCCATTAGTAAAAGTAACGGAAAACTACAATAATACAAGAAGAACCATCAAGAAAGCACATTCTTCAGGAAGGAAGGCTTGGGTCATTCTACAAGAGAGAGAATTCTGAACAGCTAAATGCTGGCTGACAACAAAAGCAAGAAGGGACAGGTAGCAGAAGAAGGAAGCTGCAATCAACAGAGGCTGGTTGCAAAAAATGTAGCAAATATGCATTTACTCTTCCTTGCTTTGTTAGGTATTTTCTTCTTTCTTTCCCATATTATTTTATACAAGGAATGATAGTGGTAGCTAATTTTATCATCTTTAAAATAGCAAATCTTATCATCTTTAGAATATCCCATTTGATATTCTAGAGACTATAAGCAAGATTATTCACTATTCTGGTGACAGAACTGGAAGGGAGAAAAACATCAGCCAGACAGGGACACAATGACTGATGAGTCTTTGGGTCTTCCCTCTTGGGGGAGAGTGTGGCTATCTTCTCATTTGCATTATTTTATGTAACTCTGCTTTCTTTTAGATGAAAGCATGTTGTCCTTATTAATGCTGTTGGGAATTTAAATATGGACAAAGGGTGTAAAGGGATGCTGAGAAGCCAGAGAGCTTGACCATATTACATACTGTCAACTGGGACTCAGCACCTCTTTCTGTTCCCCCCACCCACCCACCACCATCCTCTCCCATGGGAAATATGATATAGCTCACAGGGACCAGAAACTACATTTCCCAGACCTCTTTCCCAAATGGGCTATGAATAGTTAGTTTTTGCCATGTGAGGTGCGAAAGACTGAAGGAGGGTAGAAGCCATTCACACGAGCTTTGACCACTGTGAGTTTTTGTAGCAGCCAGTACATCAGTGACTTCAGACTGCAAGGCGGCTTTGACTTTATAGTCTCCAAGTGGCAGCAACAGCTTTTCAGACCTCTTGATCACAGCTTTGGGCAATGTGATCAAAAGGAAAAAAAAAAAAAAAAAAATAGTGGCATAATCCTAACTTTTGCTATTTAAATCCCTCCAGTGGTTACTACCATCATCTAAGTCCCTGTACTAAATCCCTTTCTGCTTGAAATACCTAAGATGGTTTCTGATTTCTGAAACACTATTCCAGAGTTTGAACCAATTTGCATTCTTATCAGCAAAGTTGAAGAATGTCTGTTTACCCTGGACCCTAAGTAACACAGTGAATTATTAAACTTTTTATTATTATTAGTCTTTGGGCTAATCTGACAGCTGAAAAAAAAAGGTATCTTAATATAGTTTTAGCTTGCATTTCATTTACTATCAGTGAGGGTGACCATCTTTCCACATGTTTAGAAATGGTGTGAATCTCTTTCTGTGCATCGTGCACTAGCTTGCTGTGTCACCTAGCTGCAACCAGAAGGCTAGGATCCCAGGTGATGTCACATCACCAAAAACTTCCACGTTGCCAAATCCAGTGAATAATCTTTGATCATTTTATTTGTATTACAGCAGCATTTAACAAAGATGGCCGGGGCTCTTCTTTGAGATGCTTGTTGTGCTTGACTTCCAGGGCCCATAGTCTCCTAGTTTTCCTTTTGTATGTTCCGTCTCATCTCCCCATCTCTGTAGCACTGGACTGCCTCAGTCCTTGGGCCATCTCCACTGATGCCAATTCATGTGTGATCTCCCCTCATCTCAGGGCTTTCAATCATTTCTACACTGAAGGTCCCAAATTTGTGTCTCTAGCTCCACCAGCTCCCTGATTCAAAATCTCCACCTGGATGTTTAAACATCATCTCAAACTAACCATGTCCAAATCAAACTCAATCCCTTCCTCCCTCAAAAAATGAATAAATGAAATCTCCTGCCAGGGTCTTCTCTATCTCAGTTAATAGCACCACACCTTTGTGCCAGTTTCCCGGGGCAAAAGCCTAGCAACTGTTCTTAACTCCTCTGTCTCAGCAGCCCCTCATCTAATCCTTGGCAAACTGTCAGCTCTATTGTATTTGTTGTTGTTGTTTTGCTTGTTTGTTTGCTTTAATTTTTGTTGGAATATAGCTGCTTTACAATGTTGTGTTAGTTTCCGCTACATCGCAAAATGAACCAGCGGTATGTATACGTATATTCGTATATTCCCTGCCTTTTTAGACTTCCTTCCCATTCAGGTCCCCACAGTGCATTCAGTAGAGTTCCCTGTGTCTACAGTATGTTTTCATTAGTTATCTATGTTATACATAGCATCAATAGTGTATATGTGTCAATTCCAATTATCAGCGCTACTTTAAAAACTCGTCTAGAACACCAGATCCACAGTCCCTGGCTTATTGGAGTGTCCTCCAAATGACTTCCTTGCTCCTTACCAGCTGCTGGCAGCATGCCTGCCAGAATGATTCCATGAAAACATACCTCATATCAAGTCACTCCAATCAAAACTCTCCACTGGATCTCCACATTACTCTAAGTAACAATCAGCTCTGACAACAGTCTACAAAGCCCCTTCAACCTGCCCTCTCTGCCAGTCCTTCTCCAGTCTTATGTCTTCTACTTCCCTTTCATACATCCTACTCAGCCATACAGGTCTCCTTGTACTTTACGTACACCAAGCACATTCCAGCCTTTGGGATTTTGCACTTGCTGGTGCCTCAGCCTGGAGTAATCTCCTAGGTAGCCAAGCGGCTGGTCCCATGTCTTCTTGGTGTTTAAAGTCCGTCTCATCAAGGAGGCCTTTCCTATTTAAATAGTAGCTTCTACCCTCTATGAAGAAGGAAATGGCAACCCACTCCAGTACTCTTGCCTGGAGAATCCCATGGATGGAGGAGCTTGGTAGGCTACAGTCCACGGGTCGCAAAGAGCTGGACACGACTGAGCGACTTCACTTTCACTTTCTACCCTCTCTCCAGAATTCCCTATCTCCTTTTCATGCTTTCTTGGCATAGCATGAATCATGATTTGAGATCCTGTTCACCACCATCACCACTAGGTTTCCAAGCTCTGTGAGGATAAAGGAGTTGGAGTTATTTTGAAAAAAGTGTGAAAGTGTTAGTCAGTCATGTCTGACCCGTTGTGATGCCATGGACTATAGCCCACCAGGCTCCTCTGTCCATGGAATTCTCCAGGTAAGAGTACTGGAGTGGGTAGCCATTTCGTTCTCCAGGGGATCTTCCCAACTCGGAGATTCAACCAGGGTCTTCCGCATTGCAGGCAGCTTCTTTACCATCCAAGCCACCGGGGAAGCCCAACTGTTTTATTTATTGCCAAATCCCTAGCACATAGAACAGCTCTTGGCACATAACAGGCACTAAGTAAATATCTATATGAATAAATGAACGGATGAAGCTAATACGAGACCTATGAGATTTTTATGTAAATGGGACTGGGAGATATAAATCTGGGGAGCAATGAAAGTGGGTGAAGTTACTTAAAGGAGTTAAAGCTATAGATGGGAAACTGAGTCACGAGTCTTGTTAAGAGTTAAGTATCTAATGCATATATAGGGAATCTAGAAAAATGGTCCTGTCGAACCTATTGGCAGGGCAGGAATAGAGATGCAGACACAGAGAACAGACTTGGGGACACATTGAGGGAAGGAGCGCGTGGGATGATGGAGAGAGTGGCCCTAACACATGCACACCACCATGTGTAAAGCAGCCAGTGGGAGGCCAGGCATTGCACAGGGAGCTCACGTTGGCGCTCCGCCATGGCCTAGAGGGCGGGGAGGGAGACTGAGCAGCGAGGGGTATATGTACAAATACAGCTGAATCACGCTGTTGCACAGCAGAAACTGACACAAGATTGTAAAGCAATGACCAGTTCAGTTTAGTCGCTCAGTCGTGTCTGACTCTTTGCAACCCCATGGACTGCAGCATGCCAGGCCTCCCTGTCCATCACCCACTCCTGGAGTTTACTCAAACGCATGTCCATCGAGTCGGTAACACCAGCCAACCATCTCATCCTCTGTCGTCCCCTTCTCCTCTCATCCTCAATCTTTCCCAGCATCAGGGTCTTTTCAAATGAGTCAGCTCTTCACATCAGGTGGCCAAATTTTTGGAGTTTCAGCATCGGTCCTTCCAATGAACATTCAAGACTGATTTCCCTTAGGATGGACTGGTTGGATCTCCTTGCAGTCCAAAGGACTCTCAAGAGTCTTCTCCAACACCACAGTTCAAAGAATCAATTCTTTGGTTCTCAGCTTTCTTTATAGTCCAACTCTCACATCCATACATGACTTCTGGAAAAACCACAGCCTTGACTAGACAGACCTTTGTTGGCAAAGTAATGTCTCTGCTTTTGAATATGTTGTCTAGGTTGGTCACAACTTTTCTTCCAAGGAGCAAGTGTCTTTTAATTTCATGGCTGCAATCACCATCTGCAGTGATTTTGGAGCCTAGAAAAATAAAGTCAGCCCCTGTTTCCACTCTTTCCCCCATCTATTTGCCATGAAGTGATGGGACGGGATGCCATGATCTTAGTTTTCTTAATGTTGAGCTTTAAGCCAACTTTTTCACTCTCCACTTTCACTTTCTTCAAGAGGATTTTTAGTTCCTCTTCACTTTCTGCCATAAGGATGGTGTCATCTACATATCTGAGGTTATTGATATTTCTCCTGGCAGTCTTGATTTCAGCTTGTGCTTCTTTCAGCCCAGCGTTTCTCATGATGTACTCTGCATAGAAGTTAAATAAGCAGGGTGACAATATATAGCCTTGACGTACTCCTTTTCCTATTTGGAACCAGTCTTTTGTTCCATGTCCAGTTATAACTGTTGCTTCCTGACCTGCATACCGGTTTCTCAAGAGGCAGGTCAGGTGGTCTGGTATTCCCATCTCTTTCAGAATTTTCCACAGTTTATTGTGATCCACACAGTCAAAGGCTTTGGCATAGTCAATAAAGCAGAAATAGATGTTTTTCTGGAACTCTCTTCCTTTTTCCATGATTCAGCGGATGTTGGCAATTTGATCTCTGGTTCCTCTACCTTTTCTAAAACCAGCTTGAACATCTGGAAGTTCATAGTTCACATATTACTGAAGACTGTTGAACTTAAAGCCACCTTTTTCACTCTCCTCTTTCACTTTCATCAAGAGGCTCTTTAGTTCTTCTTTACTTTCTGCCATAAGGGTGGTGTCATCTGCATATCGAGGTTATTGATTATAATATAGAGTATAAAGCAATTATACTCTAATTAAAACATAAATATTTTTAAAAGCTCACATTTAAACAAACAAAAGAGTTAAGTGTCTAGTTAACTATATTTCAGCTGAAAAGAATTGTCTAAATTGGAAATGAGTTTAGTAAAAACAAGATGAAAATGCTATAGGGCAGGTGAGGGTTAAGAGTAAAAGCCAACACATAAAATGTGTCAGGCCCTTTATATGTATTAATTTACACCAACCCAAAGAGTTCAATACTATTACCATTCCCAATTTTCAGGTAACTAAATGAGCACAGAGGGTTTGAGACGGCCACGGCCATTTGACAATGCCGCAGTGAGAAGCTGGGCTTTAGTCTTCATGGTTTTCCCACTGCACCGTGACTCCCTTGACAAGAGCTGACTAGGACTGCATCAGGGTTGTGGACGATCCATCTCCAGTCTCCAACTCTGTGCTCACCAAGAAATACAGGAAGAGCACACTTAGAGGAAGGCAAAGTGGTCCGTGAGAGCTGAAACCCATTAGCAGAGACCACTCTGGGTAGAGGAAGGGCCAGGAAGCATGGGTTCTTATCCAGGCTTTGCCACTAACTCTCAGGAACCATTGAACTTGTTACTGCCCTCTCCGACCACTCCCTGCCTCCTTGTGCGAAGAGGAGCCAACTCATATAACCTCAAAAATCCCTTCCAGTTGGGAAATTCCAGTCTATAAACAAGCAGCAACTCCTTTAGCAAAGGTGATTAACACATACTGTAGACACACCTTTCTGATGTTATATGCAGAGTACAACATCAGAAACGCTGGGCTAGAGGAAGCACAAGCTGGAATCAAGACTGCCGGGAGAAATATCAATAACCTCAGATATGCAGATGACACCACCCTTATGGCAGAAAGTGAAGAAGAACTAAAAAGCCTCTTGACGAAAGTGAAAGTGGAGAGTGAAAAAGTTGGCTTAAAGCTCAACATTCAGAAAACGAAGATCATGGCATCTGGTCCCATCACTTCATGGGAAATAGATGGGGAAACAGTGGAAACAGTGGCAGAGTTTATTTTGGGGGAGGGATCCAAAATCACAGCAGATGGTGACTGCAGCCATGAAATTAAAAGACACTTACTCCTTGGAAGGAAAGTTATGACCAACCTAGACAGCATATTCAAAAGCAGAGACATTACTTTGCCAACAAAGTTTTGCCTAGTCGAGGCTATGGTTTTTCCAGTGGTCATGTATCAGTGTGAGAGTTGGACTATAATGAAAGCTGAGCACCAAAGAATTGATGTTTTGAACTCTGGTTTTGGAGAAGACTCTTGAGAGTCCCTTGGACTGCAAGGAGATCCAACCAGTCCATTCTGAAGGAGATCAGCCCTGGGATTTCTTTGGAAGGAATGATGCTAAAGCTGAAACTCCAGTACTTTGGCCACCTCATGCGAAGAGTTGACTCACTGGAAAAGACTCTGATGCTAGGAGGGATTGGGGGCAGGAGGAGAAGGGACGACAGAGTGTAAGATAATTGGATGGTATCAAAGACTCAATGGATATGGGTTTGAGTGAACTCCAGGAGTGGGTGATGGACAGGGAGGCCTGGCATGCTGCAGTCCATGGGATTGCAAAGAGTCAGACATGACTGAGCGACTGAACTGAACTGAGACAGACTTCTTCTGATGGAATCAAAAGCTCTAAGAAGGCAACTAGGACCTGCAGCTTGGAAACGGGCATGAAGAAAAGGACTGGACAACTGAAACGTACTCCCTCTACATTGGCACTGCACACCCGGGAGGTGAGTGCTTACAGAGTTCTTCTTCCTTTTGTTATTATAACGAGGAGCAAAAACAGAAAGTCAACAACATGTCAAGGGAGAGGCTAGGAATAAAACTTAATTCCTGAAAACCTGGACAATAGAAGCCGTGATCCTCAAAAGGAGGGGTTCTTAGGCACATACACAGATCTATAAGTAACGAAGTTTGTGTCTACTTTGCCACATAGCTACCCACTTCCTGTGCTTAAGTGTACATGTCCATATACATACACATTCACGTGTGAACATCTAAGGGTACATGTGTATCTATATATACCCCCAGGAGCGGCCAGATCTATATTTATATATTAGAGCCTGGCTCTTTAAAATGGGGGATAATGATGCTGAAAATTTTCTAAGCTTTCCAAAGACATAAATGACCAAACTGCCTTCTGACTCCTGAATTACATTACCCAGAAAGAACTTAATAACATGTTATTATCGCTTCTCCTCACTGACAGGATTTCAGGGCTGAAAAGACAAACAAGAAGTACGCTTGTAATCACCAGCACATTCACCTCGGCCAAGCCACGGCCGCTGCTAATTCCAGGTAGGTGCTGTGGGGTGGAAGAAAGCCTGGGGCTGATAATGTGACTCGGTGCTCGGTAATTGTCACAGTTCAGCAAGACTGTCACCATCTGAGAGGGGGCTACGGGGGGAGCTCATGGAACCAACAGAGAACCCCACGGGTGAAGAGCAGAGGAGAGAGGATGTTTCATGGAAACCAAAACAGAATTTCTCGGTTCAACTGACACCATGGAGGTGATATTTCTTATACACTATAAAGTGCTCCACAAATGTGATTGTGAATGGGAAGGGCTATCGTTAATGGGTCCGCTTTGAGTCATCAAGGCTGCCGTGTACAGCGGTACAGGCCGTGCATTGCTCCATTTCCGAGAATGCCGTGTGTCTGCGTAAATGGTGTCCCCTGGAGTTGTACACTGTGGCAGCCCTGTTGGTGGGAGTGGGGCCATGGTAGTTGACGAAGAGCAGGATGGGGGGTTGGGCAAGGCTTGAGCCCCAGTGATGCACAAAGAAGAGCTCAACAATTCAAACAGCAAATTGCCAATGATTGGGGAAATTTGCTGCTGGGTAAATAAGAGGCGATTATAAATAAGACCCTTGAGAGCAGGAGCCATGTCTTACTCATTTAGTATCCTGAGTCCTACAATATGTTTGGTATAAAAAAAGTGCTCAGAAAATATGTGTCGAATATAAGAATGGATGGATAATGAATGAAAGATGGAGACTCATCAGGGTCAGCTCTGGGGAGAATGGGTGGCAGTGCTTGTGAAAAGCACGCTTAGTTCATCAGATATGCCTGTACTCTCTGCCCCATGGTTCCTTGCCCATGAATCGGGTTATGACAAGCCTTTTGCGAAGTGCCATGGGCATGTCATGAGTTCAGCAAGCATTTGGTTAAGATTTATGAACTGCCTCACCCGAGGCTGAGTGCCGTGGGCCTGTGTAGTGCTGATGACAGTGGAGCCAGCAAACAAGACACAGTCCCTGCCATCAGGGACCTTACGATTTAGATGGTTTGGCCAGACGTAAGGCCAGGGAGGAGTGAAATAATGCTATCACGTGACACGAACCCAAGGAACAGCAAAAATGGTAAGCATTAGAGAAGTTCTGGAAAGAAAGCACAGATTTCTGCTCTATCCCTTGCTCATAAGCAATGTACTTAATCTATTCTGAGCCTCCCTCTTCCGGTTGCATGACTGGGGTAGTCAGGCCTGCTATGCCAGGTCCTTAAACAGAAGATTAAAACAGATAATGTAAATACTTACAATGCATTGCACAGTGCCTGGCACATGGTAGAAATTTCCAGGATGTTGGTTCTTATGTAAGGACTATCCAGTCACAAGGAATAGAATCCCAGATGATCCCAACTTAAGAAAAAAAGAAGTGTGTGGGGAACAGATTTTTTGATGTGTATATTTAACCCCAAGTGCAGCAGTAGGTAGGCTTCAGGCATAGTGGGATCCAGGAGCTCAATCAATGTCACTGTGCTCTACCTGTATTTCTATTTCTCATGCAAGCCTTCTCTAGTGCTTTTCTAGGGTAAAAAGAGCTGCCAGCAGCTGCAGTCCAGCTGAACCTCACAAAGAAGAGCTCTCATCCTAGAAATTAGGAATAGAAAAGTCTCAGGGAGCACTCTGGTCCAGTACAGCCCATCCAACCATTTCTCATCCAATGGCTGTGGCCAGAGTAATGAGATGATCTGATTAGGGAGCCCCAAGTTATGTTCCCACTCCTAAGTTTATGGGCACAGGAGGCAGGGAGGATGTTCTGTTCTATTCAAACCTTGTGGAATGACTTTCTGAGTGGAAAAGTGCTGCCTATTTCTTCTATATACTCAGGAAGGAATAAAAGATACAGCTGCATGTTTCTAGAAAAAAAAATAGGAGAGCTAGTATTTCTTGATGGAAGCAAAAAGAATAGATTTCTACTGGATTAATATGCAAATACATCAGATCAGATAAGATCAGTCACTCAGTCGTGTCCGACTCTTTGCGACCCCATGAATCGCAGCACAACAGGCCTCCCTGTCTATCACCAACTCCCGGAGGTCACTCAGACTCACATACATCGAGTCAGTGATGCCATCAAGCCATCTCATCCTCTGTTGTCCCCTTCTCCTCTTGCCCCCAATCCCTCCCAGCATCAGAGTCTTCTCCAATGAGTCAACTCTTCGCATGAGGTGGCCAAAGTACTGGAGTTTCAGCTTTAGCATCAGTCCTTCCAAAGAACACCCAGGACTGATCTCCTTCAGAATGGACTGGTTGGATCTCCTTGCAGTCCAAGGGACTCTCAAGAGTCTTCTCCAACACCACAGTTCAAAAGCATCAATTCTTTGTGCTCAGCCTTCTTCACAGTCCAGCTCTCACATCCATACATGACCACAGGAAAAACCATAGCCTTGACTAGACAGATCTTTGTTAGCAAAGTAATGTCTCTGCTTTTGAATATGCTATCTAGCTTGGTCATAACTTTCCTTCCAAGGAGTAAGCGTCTTTTAATTTCATGGCTACAGTCACCATCTGCAGTGATTTTGGAGCCCAGAAAAATAAAGTCTGACACTGATTCCACTGTTTCCCCATCTATTTCCCATGAAGTGATGGGACCGGATGCCATGATCTTCATTTTCTGAAGGTTGAGCTTTAAGCCAACTTTTTCACTCTCCACTTTCACTTTCGTCAAGAGGCTTTTTAGTTCCTCTTCACTTTCTGCCATAAGGGTGGTGTCATCTGCATATCTGAGGTTATTGATATTTCTCCCAGCAATCTTGATTCCAACTTGTGTTTCTTCCAGTCCAGCATTTTTCATGATGTACTCTGCATATAACTTAAACAGGGTGACAATATACAGCCTTGACATACTCCTTTTCCTATTTGGAACCAGTCTGTTGTTCCATGACCAGTTCTAACTGTTGCTTCCTGACCTGCATACACATTTCTCAAGAGGCAGATCAGGTGGTCTGGTATTCCCACCTCTTTCAGAATTTTCCACAGTTTATTGTGATCCACACAGTCAAAGGCTTTGGCATAGTCAATAAAGCAGAAATAGATGCTTTTCTGAAACTCTCTTGCTTTTTCCATGATCCAGCGGATGTTGGCAATTTGGTCTCTGGTACCTCTGCCTTTTCTAAAACCAGCTTCAACATCAGGAAGTTCACGGTTCACATATTGCTGAAGCCTGGCTTGGAGAATTTTGAGCATTACTTTACTAGTGTGTGAGATGAGTGCAATTGGGGCCTAGATCTGATAGATAGAGTGCCTGATGAACTATGGAATGAGGTTCGTGACATTGTACAGGAGACAGGGATCAAGACCATCCCCATGGAAAAGAAATGCAGAAAAGCAAAATGGCTGTCTGGGGAGGCCTTACAAATAGCTGTGAAAAGAAGAAAAGTGAAAAGCAAAGGAGAAAAGGAAAGATATAAACATCTGAATGCAGAGTTCCAAAGAATAGCAAGAAGAGATAAGAAAGCCTTCTTCAGTGATCAATGCAAAGAAATAGAGGAAAACAACAGAATGGGAAAGACTAGAGATCTCTTCAAGAAAATTAGAGATCCCAAGGGAACATTTCATGCAAAGATAGGCTCGATAAAGGACAGAAATGGTATGGACCTAACAGAAGCAGAAGATATTAAGAAGAGGTGGCAAGAATACACAGAAGAACTGTACAAAAAAGATCTTCACGACCCAGATAATCACGATGGTGTGATCACTCACCTAGAGCCAGACATCCTGGAATGTGAAGTCAAGTGGGCCTTAGAAAGCACCACTACGAACAAAGCTAGTGGAGGTGATGGAATTCCAGTGGAGCTATTCCAAATCCTGAAAGATGATGCTGTGAAAGTGCTGCACTCAATATGCCAGCAAATTTGGAAAATTCAGCAGTGGCCATAGGACTGGAAAAGGTCAGTTTTCATTCCAATCCCAAAGAAAGGCAATGCCAAAGAATGCTCAAGCTACCACAAATACCACGTGGAAGAGTGTAAATTCCTTGGTCCCTGGACTCAGAACTGGTACTCTCGAGGCTAGGGTGAGGGAGCTGGGACTTTACAACCCTTGGGGAGCAGATACAGTGCTATGGTTGCTGCTGCTGCTAAGTCACTTCAGTCGTGTCCGACTCTGTGCAACCCCATAGATGGCAGCCTACCAGGCTCCCCTGTCCCTGGGATTCTCAAGGCAAGAACACTGGAGTGGGTTGCCATTTCCTTCTCCAATGCAGGAAAGAAAAAAGTGAAAGTGAATTCGCTCAGTCATGTCCAACTCTTAGTGACCCCACAGACTGCAGCCTACCAGGCTCCTCCGTCCATGGAATTTTCCAGGCGAGAATACTGGAGTGGGGTGCCATTGCCTTCTCCCAATGGCAGAAAGCAGGAAAGCCTTTTCGAGTGGGATCAGGAGAGGTTGGGGGAGGTCAAAAGCTGAGCTTTGGTTTGCAGGGAGACAGTGCCATGGAAGGGGGAGGGAGGCAGTTACTGAGCCCACCTGGCTCACCTCCTGGTCCTCACAAACCCTTCTGCAGGAGCCAGGGACCAGCTCGGGAGTCAGCGTGGACTGTGTATGCGAGTGAATATTCTAGACACGCATGCGCGGAGTGGGGGCCTCCTGGAGCCCTTGGATCTGCCTGTGGTTAGAGCAGCACAGAGGGTCAGTCCCCTAGCCACGATCGGCAGGAAGGGGCCCAGCCAGGCGGCCCCACAGCCTCTGCCCAGAGCAGTCAGCCAGTCTAAAATGCCGCAAAGCCTCCTTCCCTATTGTTCTGTTCCATTTTCTTGTCTAGAAAAATAAACAAAGTGTGGGGAGAGGGGATTGTTTACTTAACATCCTGTAACCGTGGCCTTGAGTAACCAAGCATTTAATGTCAGAGAGTGGGAGGGAGGGAACGGGGGAGAAAGCGGGAGACAGAGACAGAGAGAAGGAACACAAGCCCCAGCACCAAACACACATTGCACTCATCACTGTAAATCATTTATCATGTGCTTGTTTGCCAGGCATATTTTTCTAAATTCAATTTAGGACGGGAGTCAGAGCAGGCCCCAGAGTCCGAATGCCCCAGTTCATATCCCAGCCTCCTCTGTAAAATGCTCTACCCCCCCCAGCCTCCCTCCATCAAAAAAGCGTCGTGACAATAAGAGGAAGGGACGTTAAAGTCGCGGAGAGCACCCGGCGTATAGGGACCACCATCATCACTGATTTTATGGTGCCTTAGGCAGGATCAGCCCTCAGCAAGGTCCCCGCCTTCTTTGAGTTTATATCAACTGGAATGTAGAAACACATTTTGGAGTTTCTGCTTATCATGATATCTTCTGAGCTGAAAGAGACATCCTGTGAGACTGAATTCTAAGAAGGCCCCCAATAGTCCTACGCCTCCAATGCCCACACACCACCCCATACACTGTGTATAATCCCCTCCCTTTAAATGTGGGTGAGACATTACAATGAGATGCCACTATGTGGTTTGGGGGCATATTACTTGGAAAAGGTGGAAGGATTTCGCAGCATCCTTGAGTTGGAGGAAACCAAAATGGAGCTTATCCTGGGTGGGCCTGGCTTACTCAGGTGAGCCCTTAAAAGCAGGACTAGGTCCTTCCTGAGGTTAGAGAGGCACGCTCTTGCTAGCCCTGAAGAAGTAAAGCCTTCTTGTGAACTGCCTGTGGAGAGGGAAATCTGCAATAACTCAGGGCCTGGATCCTACAACCACAAGGACTTGACTTTTGCCAACAACCTCAAGGAACCTGGAAGAGAGACTCAAGCCTTAGGAAAGAACACAGCCAGGCTGTGCTCAGCCTTGATCACAACCTTGCAGAGAACCCAGCTAAGCTGTGGGACTTCTGACCTACAGAAATGAGAGAAAGCTGTGTGCTGCTGGAAGTGACTAAGTCTGTGATATTGTTATGTCTGCTTAAAGCTTTGTTGAATTCTGTTTTAAAATGGGGTGTGCCTGAGTGCATGTGAGAGAGAGAGATAAAGAAAAAATAGAATGATTTAAAACACGGTCCCATTATTTTTGTCTTATAATTGGCAGTATGGCGTATCATTCAATCTACAAGTATTTACTGAGTATCTACTTACTTATGCAAGGCAATGGACCAAGAACTTAATCAGGAACAGAAACCAAAACAGGAAATTTGTTACTGCTGCTTCCTAAGAGAATTAAAGGGGAAATGCTTCATGTTGAAATGTAAGTCTCCTTAAACCACTCTTATCAGAGCTTATGCTTGACAAGAATGAGTTTCTTTGAGATAGTGAATGAACAATGAAATTAGTAGCAGTAGTAGTAATGAGTGCTGAGTCGTTCAGTCAGACTCTTTGTGACCCCCATGGACTGTAGCCCGCCAGGCTCCTCTGTCCATGGGGATTCGCCAGGCAAGAATAGTGGAGTGGGTTGCCATGCACTCCTCCAGGGGATCTTCCCAACCCAGGGATCAAACCCAGGTCTCCTGCATTGCAGGCAGATTCTTTACCGTCTGAGCCACCAGGGAAGCCCAGTAATAATAATAGGTAATGTTATTAAGTGCCTAGTATGTCCCAAGCCACCCCAGTATTCCGGCCTGGAGAACCCCATGGACTATCCATGGGGTTGCAAAGAGTCGGACATGGCTGAGTGACTTTCACTTTTACTTTCACTTGATGCCCCAAGCCCCTTCCATTCCAATCCTCATAACACTAAGAGGTAAGAAGGTGGTATCTTTATTATGTTTATGTTATATGCAGACTACATCATGAGAAACGCTGGGCTGAATGAAAGAAGCACAAGCTGGAATCAAGATTGCCGGGAGAAACATCAATAACCTCAGATATGCAGATGACACCACCCTTATGGCAGAAAGTGAAGAGGAACTAAAAAGCCTCTTGATGAAAGTGAAAGAGGAGAGTGAAAAAGTTGGCTTAAAGCTCAACATTCAGAAAACTAAGATCATGGCATCTGGTCCCATCACTTCATGGCAAATAGATGGGGAAACAGTGTCAGACTTTATTTTGGGGGGCTCCAAAATCACTGCAGATGGTGACTGCAGCCATGAAATTAAAAGATGCTTACTTCTTGGAAGGAAAGTTATGACCAACCTAGATAGCATATTCAAAAGCAGAAACATTACTTTGCCAACAAAGGTCCGTCTAGTCAAGGCTATGGTTTTTCCTGTGGTCATGTATGGATGTGAGAGTTGGGTTGTGAAGAAGGTTGAGCACAAAGAATTGATGCTTTTGAACTGTGGTGTTGGAGAAGACTCTTGAGAGTCCCTTGGATTGCAAAGAGATCCAACCAGTCTATTCTGAAGGAGATCAGTCCTGGGTGTTCTTTGGAAGGACTAACACTAAAGCTGAAACTCCAGTACTTTGGCCACCTCATGCGAAGAGTTGACTCACTGGAGAAGACTCTGATGCTGGGAGGGATTGGGGGCAAGAGGAGAAGGGGACGACAGAGGATGAGATGGCTTGATGGCATCACTGACTCGATGGATGTGAGTCTGAGTGACCTCCGGGAGTTGGTGATGGACAGGGAGGCCTGGCGTGCTGCGATTCATGGGGTCACAAAGAGTCAGACTGAGTGACTGAACTGAACTGAACTGAACTGATGAAGGTTACTTGAGAAACTCAAAATAAAGTTGCTACTATGATGACGACAGAGGATGAGATGGCTGGATGGCATCACTGACTCGATGGACGTGAGTCTGAGTGAACTCCAGGAGTTGGTGATGGACAGGGAGGACTGGCATGCTGTGATTCATGGGGTCACAAAGAGTAGGACACGACTGAGTGACTGAACTGACTGACTGAACTATAGAGGAATATACAGAGGAATAGAAAGGTAAATGACTGGCCCAAGGACTCACACAGCTGGTAGAAAACAGCGCCAGAATTAACCCAGCTCTGTCTGGCAAATCCACGCAAACAAACTCTTGTTGATCCACTGTTCTCCTGTGGGATCATCAGTGGTCCTCTTTGCTTCTTACCTCCTTCGCCACCCACCTTCCAAAGGACTCCTCTCCCCTCCGTTTTACTGAGACACTGGTAGACCCTCATGTCTGTCTCCCTAGGTTTCCTCTAGAGACAGTAGAGAACAAGAAGAAAACTTAGTTACCCAACAAATACACCCTCGGCATAGCTGGAGGATGGAGAATGCCTAAACTGCAAAATCACTGAAAGTTAAAAAAAAAAGAAAACAAAGTTCCCAGTGAGTGATCTTTCATATTCCTGCTTTACCACTACCAGGCTCTGCTGTGAGCTCCGCTGAGCTCAGAAAAGGCTGCAGGCAGAACTTCTCAGGGAGAAAAAGGGCCAAAGGGAGGGAGAGGCATCCTTGGGCAGCGGGGCAGGCCTGCAAGCCCGAAGAGGACTCAGAGATCAGAAGGCTCTCCTGACTCATTCTTCAGCAAAGGGAAGACTCAGTGTACGGAGGCAGATTAAGACTCTGCACTCTACAGTGATGGGGTTCCCCCAACCTCTTCATTCTTGTTCACCTCCCTTTTCCCCACCCCCACAATCAGACAGTGACCAGGATTCTCTGTTTTCTGCCAGGGAAGATTCGAGGCTGCAAAGTGGCAAGGGGACGGGTGCCTTTAGGGGGCTTTTGAGTCAAAAAGCCAGCTATTTGGATTTTCCCTTGGGGAATGGAGTAGACCACAGCAAAGGATTTGGGAGAAAACAGTAAGACAAAGAGGAAGATTCACTCGTCTGCCTGCGCCCTCCACCACCTCCCCCAGTCCAACCCCAACAACAACAATGTGTTTTCCCTAAGGTGGTGAGAAGGGGGACAGGGGAAACTGATGAGGGCTGGGACCCCACTGGGTCCCAGAGACGGACCCTACATCCTGTTCCTTGCTCCTGATTTAGGCCTCAGGATTCTGGAGGGGATGGGCAGTGGAGGTTGGTCAGAGGACACCTGTGAGCATTTTCTAGGTAGAGCTATCTCTGAACTGGAGGCAAGACCCCAGAAAAGCGGAAAAGAAGTGGTCACGTGGTGTCTCTAGTTTTATGGTCTCAGGGCTTCCCTGTGACCCAGCACAGCGGTCTGGGGATTGCTACACCCGGAAGTCATGACAAAGTGGCCCAGAGCGGGGTGGAGCAGAGAGGGATGAGGGTCATCATTCTGCCAAACATGCTGTTTGAGGTTCACAAGATAAATGTCTCCAGGAAGGGTAAAGCAGAAGTCGTTCAGTTGTGTCCGACTCTTTGCAACCCCATGGAATAGTCCATGGAAATCTCCAGACCAGAATACTGGAGTGGGTAGCCATTCCCTTCTCTAGGAGATCTTCCCAACCCAGGGATCAAACCCAGGTCTCCCGCATTGCAGGTGGATTCTTTACCAGCTGAGCCACCAGGGAAGCCCAAGGAAAGGTAAGCAGTGACTTACACTGGCTGAGGAGCATCGGTCCAGGCCCTTGGTCCAGCCCAGTGGATGCCGCAGAGCCAGACAGCATCAGGGGGCACGCAGGCCCTCTGGATGCTTTGGTGACCCTGTGGAAACGCTCAGGAAGGAAATAGATGACTACAATAAAACCTTTCCCTCCTGGCTTAACGAGTTCAAGCCTGAAGTGGGGAAATCCAGTGGCCTTCCTGACCACAGCCTCCTTGTGAGAGACACAGAACGTGAATCTAGAGCGCTGTATGGGGAGCCAAAGTGGAGGAGGGGCGTGGCTGGCAGAGGCTGAGCCAGGAGGAGAAGGGGGTCCCAGGGCTCGGGGTTCTCAGGCTGATGAGACAACATCAGACCTGCTGCAGTGACAACAGACATCACTACAGCTCTTCCTTTCTGGGAAACAGCCAACAGCCAACACCCCTTTTCCCTCTGATTGCCCAGCAGTTAGACTGGGCACTGCTGGAAGCCAAGGAGGGGTGGAGGACACGGAGAAACACAGAGGTGAGTAGAAGGAGATGGACAATAAGAACTCGGGGAGAGGAGTGCTTTCCATTCACCCTGCTGGTTCCCAGAGGGCCCTCCAACTCAGGTTCGCAAGTGGACAAGGCTGTCCACATCCAGGGTGAAGCAGACATACAATCACCCTGAGGCCAGGGCACAGCTGGTCCCCAGCATCCCCTGGAACAGAGCCCCACACAAGTTGCTCCACGTGGAGTACTGATCACATTGTAAGACCACGTGCTTGTTTATGCCTGCCTCTTCCACCCCGAGGGATATCTTTCCTTTTCCCCTGTCTCTCCTTTTTCTAGAAAATCCAGCTCCTCCAACATGGACAGGAAGTATTTAGTGAATAAGTCACTTTACAAATGCCTAAACAACTTCTGGGACACGTCACCTCTGTTACCACCTCTGAACTCACCTGGTGAGCTACTTAATACAACCACTACCAGGAAAAATAAGAACACATGCCCTGCCCCACAAAGAAAAAAAAAAACAGCAGAAATGAGAATGTGCTGTGTAAAACAGGGAGCTCAACCCAGTGTTCTATGACAATCTAGAAGGGTGGGATGGGGTGGGAGATGGGACGGGGGTTCAGAAGGGAAGGGCCACATGTACACCTGTGGCTGATGCGTGTTGATGTCTGGCAGAGGCCAGCACAATACTGTAGAGCAACTGCCCTCCAATAACTGTGTTTTGTTCTATACTTCTCGATATTGTACAATTATAATCTTTAATAATATTAAAAAACACACACAGTGGAAAAGGAGGAAGCAACCTGGGTGCAATTTGACAGTAATTGTCCTGCTCTGGAGGCTCCTGACTGCAGTGAGGGGTTTCAGGACTTTGCTTTGGCTTCTCTTTCAAAAATGACAGCACCTGAAAGGAGGGTGATCTGGCGATCCCAGCACCTGGTAACTCCAAGTGTGGTCCCTAGACTGGAGGAATCAGCATCACCAGGGGGGCTTTTGCACCTGCAGGGTCTCAGGCCCCACCAGACCTGCTAAATCAGAGTCTGCATTTAACAAGAACACAGATTCAAGTTTGAGCAGCAAGGCCTTCCGTTACAGAGAGAGACAGAGTTAGGACTGGGGAGACCAGGGAGGTGATGCAACTATGATTCAACAGTCAAAAGAAAACCACAGAGACCGAGAGTACGACGTGTGACATCTGGTGCCAAAACCAGCCTGCCTGATCCCAGAACGGCCCGAGTGAGATTTTAGCATCAGTTCAGTTCAGTTAAGTCGCTCAGTCGTGTCCAACTCTTTGCAACCCCATAAATCACAGCATGCCAGGCCTCCCTGTCTATCACCAACTCTCGGAGTTCACTCAGACTCACATACATCGAGTCAGTGATGCCATCCAGCCATCTCATCCTCTGTCGTCTCCCTCTCCTCCTGCCCCCAATCCCTCCCAGCATCAGAGTCTTTTCCAATGAGTCAACTCTCTTCTCATGAGGTGGCCAAAGTACTGGAGTTTCAGCTTTAGCATCATTCCTTCCAAAGAAATCCCAGAGCTGATCTCCTTCAGAATGGACTGGTTGGATCTCCTTGCAGTCCAAGGGACTCTCAAGAGTCTTCTCCAACACCACAGTTCAAAAGCATCAATTCTTCGGCACTCAGCCTTCTTCACAGTCCAACTCTCACATCCATACATGACCACAGGAAAAAACATAGCCTCGCTAGACGGACCTTTGTTGACAAAGTAATGTCTCTGCTTTTAAATATGCTATCTAGCTTGGTCATAACTTTCCTTCCAAGGAGTAAGCATCTTTTAATTTCAAGGCTGCAGTCACCATCTGCAGTGATTTTGGAGACCCCCCAAAAATAAGGTCTGACACAGTTTCCACTGTTTTCCCATCTATTTGCCATGAAGTGATGGGACCAGATGCCATGATCTTCATTTTCTGAATGTTGAGCTTTAAGCCAACTTTTTCACTCTCCATTTTCACCTTCATCAAGAGGCTTTTTAGTTCCTCTGCACTTTCTGCCATAAGGGTGGTGTCATCTGCATATCTGAGGTTATCGATATTTCTCCCGGCAATCTTGATTCCAGCTTGTGTTTCTTCCAGTCCAGTGTTTCTCATGATGTACTCTGCATATAAGTTAAATAAGCAGGGTGACAATATACAACCTTGACATACTCCTTTTCCTATTTGGAACCAGTCTGTTGTTTCATGTCCAGTTCTAACTGTTGCTTCCTGACCTGCATACACATTTCTCAAGAGGCAGGTCAGGTGGTCTGGAATTCCCATCTCTTTCAGAATTTTCCATAGTTTATTGTGATTCACACAGTCAAAGGCTTTGGCATAGTCAATAAAGCAGAAATAGATGCTTTTCTGGAACTCTCTTGCTTTTTCCATGATCCAGCAGATGTT
Source organism: Tragelaphus eurycerus (assembly GCA_935064755.1). Taxonomy (NCBI): domain Eukaryota; kingdom Metazoa; phylum Chordata; class Mammalia; order Artiodactyla; family Bovidae; genus Tragelaphus; species Tragelaphus eurycerus. Next base: position 35,201,766 of record CAKXYN010000008.1, on the reverse strand, counting down.
GGCAATTTGATATCTGGTTCCTCTGCCTTTTCTAAAACCAGCTTGAACGTCAGAAAGTTCACAGTTCACATATTGCTGAAGCCTTGCTTGGAGAATTTTGAGCATTACTAGCATAGCATGTGAGATGAGTGCAATTGTGCAGTAGATTGAGCATTCTATAGCATTGCCTTTCTTTGGGATTGGAATGAAAACTGACCTTTTCCAGTCCTGTGGCCACTGCTGAGTTTTCCAAATTTGCTGGCATATTGAGTGCAGCACTTTCACAGCATCATCTTTCAGGATTTGGAATAGCTCCACTGGAATTCCATCACCTCCACTAGCTTTGTTCGTAGTGATGCTTCCTAAGGCCCACTTGACTTCACATTCCAGGATGTCTGGCTCTAGGTCAGTGATCACACCATCGTGATTATCTGGGTCGTGAAGGTCTTTTTTGTACAGTTCTTCTGTGTATTCTTGCCACCTCTTCTTAATATCTTCTGCTTCTGTTAGGTCCATACCATTTCTGTCCTTTATCGAGCCCATCTTTGCATGAAATGTTCCCTTGGTATCTCTAATTTTCTTGAAGAGATCCCTAGTCTTTCCCATTCTGTTGTTTTCCTCTATTTCTTTGCATTGATCACTGAAGAAAGCTTTCTTATCTCTTCTTGCTATTCTTTGGAACTCTGCATTCAGATGCTTATATCTTTCCTTTTCTCCTTTGCTTTTTGCTTCTCTTCTTTTCACAGCTATTTGTAAGGCCTCCCCAGACAGCCATTTTGCTTTTTTGCATTTCTTTCCCACTGGGATGGTCTTGATCCCTGTCTCCTGTACAATGTCACGAACTTCATTCCATAGTTCATCAGGCACTCTATCAGATCTAGTCCCTTAAATCTACTTCTCACTTCCACTGTATAATCATAAGGGATTTGATTTAGGTCATACCTGAATGGTCTAGTGGTTTTCCCCACTTTCTTCCATTTCAGTCTGAATTTGGCAATAAGGAGTTCATGATCTGAGCCACAGTCAGCTCCTGGTCTTGTTTTTGCTGACTGTATAGAGTTTCTCCATCTTGGGCTGCAAAGAATATAATCAATCTGATTTCGGTGTTGACCATCTGGTGATGTCCATGTGTAGAGTCTTCTCTTGTGTTGTGGGAAGAGGGTGTTTGCTATGACCAGTGCATTTTCTTGGCAAAACTCTATTAGTCTTTGCCCTACTTCATTCCATATTCCAAGGCCAAATTTGCCTGTTACTCCAGGTGTTTCTTGACTTCCTACTTTTGCATTCCAGTCCCCTATAATGAAAAGGACAGCTTTTTTGGCTGTTAGTTCTAAAAGATCTTTTTTTTCCTTTTTTTTAAAAATTTTTTATTTAACTTTACAATATTGTATTGGTTTTGCCATACATCAAAATGAATCCGCCACAGGCATACATGTGCTCCCCATCCTGAACCCTCCTCCTTCCTCCCTCCCCATACCATCCCTCCGGGTCGTCCCAGTACACCAGCCCCAAGCATCCATTATCGTGTATTGAACCTGGACTGGTGACTCATTTAAAAGGTCTTGTAGGTCTTCATAGAACCGTTCAACTTCAGCTTCTTCAGCGTTACTGGTTGGGGCATAGACTTAGATTACTGTGATATTGAATGGTTTGCCTTGAAACGAACAGAGGTCATTCTGTCGTTTTTGAGATTGCATCCAAGTACTGCATTTTGAACTCTTTTGTTAGCATACAAACATTCAAAAGTGAACTAGAAGGCCAGCAGAACGTACCCACTTGCCACTTTCCCAGCAAAGCCTTAGCCACTACTCAATATCCCCAGGAGGCTTGTTCTAAGTCCTAACCTCCCTTCCAGACCCCTGCTTCTCAGGAGAAATTGACCATTTCCTACTTTATTCCCAGCACAATGTAGGCGCTCAATAATTGCGTGCTGAATAATGAAAGTGTTGTGCTAGCAGGCTTGGATCAATTAGTGACTGTAATTGAAGCTGAATGTAATTAATTATATAATTTGGGGCTGCTCAAGTTTAATTCTCCTAAAATTACATCATGGGAACGGGGCATGAGGAAGGGCTATGGATGGAAGGGGCGCAGGTAAGCTTCCACACAGGTACAATAGGTGCCCATGAACCTGGGTCCCTTATGGAAAATAAAAAGATCCACGTGTCTGCCTAACTAGGACACTCTGATCCTGAATTCCATCTCAACACAGAGTCCAAAATCAAGGACTTCACCCCAGTGCCGGGGCCACGCAGCAGCGGGCACTCCCAGCAGCAGAGTCCACTCAATTTGAGGGCGTTAATCCTTGCCTTGAGCCATCCCTCCTGCTGCATGTTTCCCATTATTCATTTCAAGTGAGGCTCCTCTCAACCATTACGCTCTGAGGATGCTACAGCTAAAAAGGCTCTTTGGGGCACCTTTAGACCAGTGCTTATTTTAGCCCAGTCAGACCTAATGCACCCTTTTTACAACAAAGATTTTGTAATGCAGCTGACCATTCTGAAACAAAATCCGTAGAAATGATAATCTATCTATGTAGATATAAAATTAATCCACTTGCATATTTTTCAAAAGTCTGATTGATGCAGATACACTCAAAGCAGGCTCTGCATTGCCATCAGTTATATGTTTTCCCAAAACAGACTCAAGAAAAACAACCATCCCTCAATTCTCATGGTAATGGCACCCCTGGAAAACTCAACAGGGCTTGAAAAGCCTTCCCCAGTAGCTCAGTGCTAAAGAATCCACCTGCTATGCAGGAGGTTCAATCCCTGGGTCCCGAATGCCCCCTGGAGAAGGAAATGGCAACCCACTCCAGTATTCTTGCCTGGAGAAGCCCATGGACAGAGGAGCTTGGGGGACTACAGTCCACAGGGTCGCAAGAGTCAGACATGATTTAGAGACTAAACCACCACCATCAATACCATGAAAAAAAAGGGGGTTGCCTTTATATGTAAAATAGTTAGGCTATAGATTCAGTTCAGTCTGCATGAATAGCCTGTGGAACACTGGGACACCACTCTGGTCACAGGACAGTTATTTGGTAGGTAAAGCTGCCCTACCCACAGGGAGATGTCTAGCATCCTTGACCCCACCCAGTCGGTGCCAGTAGCAATCCCCTTCAGTTCAGTTCGTGTCTGACTCTTTGCAACCCCATGAACCGAAGCACGCCAGGCCTCGCTGTCCATCACCAACTCCCAGAGTTCACTCAGACTCATGTCCATTGAGTCAATGATACCATCCAATCATCTCATCCTCTGTCATCCCCTTCTCCTCCCATCTTCAACCTTTCTCAGCATCAGGGTCTTTTCAAATGAGTCAGCTCTTCACATTAGGTGGCCAAAGTACTGGAGTTTCAGCTTCAACATCATCCTTCCAATGAAGATTCAGGACTGATTTTCTTTAGGATGGACTAGTTGGAGTCCCTTGCAGGCCAAGGGACTCTCAAGAGTCTTTTCCAACACCACAGTTCAAAAGCATCAATTCTTTGGTGCTTCACAGTCCAACTCTCACATCCATACATGACCACTGGAAAAACCATAGCCTTGACTAGACGGACCTTTGTTGGCAAAGTAATGTCTCTGCTTTTTCCTAGTCATTATAACCAAAAATGTCCCTACACATTTCTAGAAAGTGCCTAGGGATAGTAGCATGTCCCCTGAGAGCCACTCAGCCTCCTTAACTTGCAGGTAAGGAAACAAAGAGTTGGGGAGGAGACTTGCCCTAAGTGACTAGCTGGTCAGCACCCATTGGTCATTCAGTCTCCCAGGAAGCTGGGATCCCTGCTAGCTCCATACTGCAGCTTCCAGGCTGAACACTGTGGAAGGAGGTCAGGCTCTTGGCTGGAACACCTTTGGTTCCCATGCACAGATTTAGAATCTCTCCCCATGCCCCCTGTGAGATCAAAGTCCCTGCAAAAGAAAACAGCAATCCAGTGTCGAATAAAGTCCTCCAAGCTAGGGAATGACATATAAACACCTTGAAATTAATCTGCCCAAATGAGCCCAAGATGTCTCCTCCCCAACCCCAGAAAGCTTGGGCCATCTTGTCATTCTGAAGCTAACCTGATGGTCCTCCTGTCTTCATTTATGAAGCCCTGAAGCTATGCCAGGGAAAGAAAGGATCCTACTTCTGGGCCCAAAATAGCAACTGGGCATTACATACCAATGCTGCTCAGTCAGGAGCCATTGATGGTATGCTCTGTTAAGAAAAGATTCTGGAGCCATATCCCAGTTCAACTTGAGAGGATACAAGGATCCATTTGTGGAGTTTGCATTGGCCATGGTAGGGTCCAGGTGTTTGTTTGTCTGTCTTAGAACCCCAGACAAACCCAATCTACTTCTTGGGTCAAAAGCTCATTAGTTTTGCCAGCGACAGTCTAGTTCATACCACTGGTTTCTCTGTCTCAAATCTGAGGCAAATATCTTCTTCCTGATGGTTGACCCAGCTCAATCGTGAGATAAATGGCTTTGCCACAAGCGGTAGTACTAGACTGGCATCTCAGAACCTCACTCATTCCCTCAGGACCTGTGAGCTGAGCATACTCTATACACTCAGATCAGATCAGATCAGTCGCTCAGTCGTGTCCGACTCTTTGCGGCCCCATGAAAAGCAGCACGCCAGGCCTCCCTATCCATCACCAGCTCTCAGAGGTCACTCAGACTCACATCCATCGAGTCAGTGATGCCATCAAGCCATCTCATCCTCTGTCGTCCCCTTCTCCTCCTGCCCCCAATCCCTCCCAGCATCAGAGTCTTCTCCAATGAGTCAACACTTCGCATGAGGTGGTCAAAGTACTGGAGTTTCAGTTTTAGCATCATTCCTTCCAAAGAAATCCCAGGCTGATCTCCTTCAGAATGGACCGGTTGGATCTCCTTGCAGTCCAAGGGACTCTCAAGAGTCTTCTCCAACACCACAGTTCAAAAGCATCAATTCTTAGGCGCTCAGCCTTCTTCACAGTCCAGCTCTCACATCCATACATGACCACAGGAAAGACCATAGCCTTGACTAGGCGAACCTTTGTTGGCAAAGTGATGTCTCTGCTTTTGAATATGCTATCTAGCTTGGTCATAACTTTCCTTCCAAGGAGTAAGCGTCTTTTAATTTCATGACTGCAGTCACCATCTGCAGTGATTTTGGAGCCCAGAAAAATAAAGTCTGACACTGTTTCCACTGTTTCTCCATCTATTTCACATGTAGTGATGGGACCAGATGCCATGATCTTCGTTTTCTGAATGTTGAGCTTTAAGCCAACCTTTTCACTCTCCACTTTCACTTTCATCAAGAGGCTTTTTAGTTCCTCTTCACTTTCTGCATTGGCAATAGGGAGATGTAGCAAACCTGCTACACTGCATATAAGAATCATCCTTGGACCTCCCTGGTGGCTCAGTGGTAAAGAACCCCCCTGCCAATGTGGGAGACATGGTTCCATCCTTGGTCTGGGAAGATCCCACGTGCTATGGGGCAACTAAGCCCGTGGGCCACGACTGTTGAGCCTGTGCATTAGAGCCTGGGAGCCACGGCGGCTGAGCCCACGTGCCATAATTGCTGAGGCCTGCGAGCTCAAGAGCCCATGCTCCACAATAAGAGAAGCCACTGCAGTAAGAAGCCTGTGCACCACAACTAGAGGAAAGCCCGTGCAGCAACAAAGACTGAGCAGAGCCAATAAACAAATAAAATGATTTTTTAAAAAAGAATCATCCTTTTCCAAAGTCTCTAATTCATAAAATAGTATATACCACACAAAACTCAACATTAATATTCAACATTTCCCTCTGAAATTGATGGACCCTTATTGGGCTTCCCTAGGAGCTCAGTTGGCAAAGAATCCACCTGCAATGCAGGAGACCTCGGTTCAATTCCTGGGTTGGGAAGATCCCCTGGAGAAGGGATAGGCTACCCACTCCGATATTCTTAGGCTTACCCTACTGGCTCAGCTGGTAAAGAATCCGCCTGCAATGCGGAAGACTTGGGTTCAATCCCTGGGTTGGGGAAGATCCCCTGGAGAAGGGAAAGGCTACCTACTCCAGTATTCTGGGCTGGAGAATTCCATGGACTATATAGTCTATGGGGTCGCAAAGAGTCGGACATGACTGAGCGACTTTCACTTTCACTTTAGTTATGAGATCAAGGTAACACAGTGAATAGCGATTGATTGTAATTAATGTCTTGAATTTTTTTTTTTTTTTTGCTGCTGCTGCTAAGTTGCTTCAGTCATGTCTGACTCTGTAGGACAGCTATATTTGAAGGAAAATGTCTTTAGGGAAAAAAATGGCTAAATATTGGTTATCTTTAAAGTTAATGAAAGTAGGTATTCTAGGAAAAGATATCTTTATGAATATAAAACAATTATTCAAAACTGCCTGTTAAAAAAATACTCATGAGAAATATAAAATTAAGTTGAATACCTGTGTATGAATTGTTTTTTTAAATATTTAAAGTGAGGGGGAAAAAGGCAAGAAATAATAGGAAGGTTAAGTGGATCTGAAAACATTCAAGAATACTTAATTTGAGGTAAACTTGTCTTTGGAAGAATTGATCTTGGGGCAAACAGGTTTTTGGTCATGTGACTGTAGGCCAGTTGGTTTTAGGTATATTGAACAGTAGCCAGTTTAGTGGGACATGAAGGGAGGAAAGGAGACTAATCAGGAGATAAGATCTGAACCAGGATGCCGGCAGTAGCAAGCGAGAGAAGAGCTGGTGGATAAACGACATACAAGAAGGTATAGTTTATGCGGCACTTCTAAGAAGGTCAAGAGCCTGACGTCAAAGACTGACTCCTGGCTCTTGGGCCTGGGTGACTGCCAGTGGCACTATCCACTAAGGCAGTGAGTGCAGACCCTTCGGTAAACACGAAATCTGGGGACATACTGGCCCCAAAGAGAAACACAGAGATGGTCTCATCAAATTTTGCTTCCAGGTGGAGCTGCCAACTGGCATCAGGGGTCCCCAAGAATTGCTGAAATCTTTTCTTCTCCTCACAGACCACAGACTTTGGGCTCACCACTGCCCCCACCAGCAGATACATCCTCCTTAAACAAAGCCAGGTGCTCTTGTGAAAGACACCCTAATTCCTTAAAGGCAGGCAGCATGTCTGATTCATTTTATCTCTCCACTCCCCTTCCCAATAAAAGGATGTCGAAGGAATGCATGTGCCATACACGAATTGAGGCATCTGTGAGTGGCCACATGGTAACCAATGAAAGGCCAACCATGGCCTCCACTGTCCTGATGTCAAGGAGCATGCAAAAGACAAAGAAGCACTCCTTGCCCTCCAAGGGCTGCACAGAGCAGGTGGACAGTTGAATGCGGATGGCGGGGGAAGCATCATGAGAACTGGGGGGAGCAGAAGGCAACTCAACTAGGGCAGCCGTCTCAGGAAGCTCCCTGCAGAAGGCAGGACTGGAGAGATGGCATGAAGATAGAAAGCAGAGGACTTTGCTTTGAATATAAGGGAGAGTTGAGAGAGGCAGAGAACACCCAGAGCAAGACCACAGAGATGAGGTGAACTTGGTTATTCTATAAAACGTCAAGCTCAGCCTGTTTAGGAATCTCACCGCCCAGACAGGCAGAGAGAAGTGACAACCCTCACGTGCTTGCTCACCTCACTCAACCAGGCTGTGATACAGGAATAGCAGAAGAGAGAAAAGCAGAAAACCCTCTACACACACTGTCCCAGTCCTCAGATTTGTCCCTGGTTAGACATGGGCTCTGTGAACTGGCCAGCTCAGTTCTCAGGCCAATGGGGAACACCTCTACGAGACTGTCCTTATCTTAAATGCTCCCAGGATGTCTCTTTCAAGCTAATACTGTGATTAAAGAGAGAGCTCCTGCCAGCTCTGTGTGTGTGTGTGTGGGGGGGTAACCTGTGTGGGCAGCAACTAGCAGAATCGATAAGAGAAATTAAGCCTATTTCAGCCAAATAGCCAGTTTCTAAATACCCTATGGATCATCAGAAAATAGCCATGACAATTACAGAAAGTGTATCCATCCAGCCAGAATGGCATGGCCTTTGTGTTGGTTTTGACCAGAAAATGACATATAAAGCAACCAATCAGAAGCCTTTAGGCTCATTGTCTCAACAACAGCAGGAACAAGAAGACCTTACTGTAATTTAACTGTTTTCTCTTACTCGGCTCTCTGGAGAGTGTCCAGTCTATAATCATCTCTTTATTTTCTATCCCTATAGACATCTCTATTGTTCTCCTCCAGACTTCCTCTGGCCTCTCCACACCCTTCAATCATGGGTCCGGGGCCCTTAAAGATAATAGCCGCAATGATAAGGGTGTTTTTAGTTACTCAATTTCAAGATACTCAACTTCAAGTAACATACAAAAAAGGGAGAGGCAGATGTATTGTCTCATGTCATGAAAAACCAAGGGTGGATCTGGCCTGTAGGAATAGCAAGATCCAGGAGTTCAAAAGTGTGAGTCGCTCAATCATGTCTGACTCTTTGTGACCCCATGGACAGTCCATGGAATTCTCCAGGCCAGAATACTGGAGTATGTAGCCTTTCCCTTCTCCAGGGGATCTTCCCAACCCCAGGGATCGAACCCAGGTCTACAACATTGCAGGCAGATCCTTTACCAGCTGAGCCACCAGGGAAGCCCAAGAACACTGGAGTGGGTAGCCTATTCCTTCTCCAGTGGATCTTCCTGACCCAGGAATCGAGCCAGCATCTACTGCATTGCAAGCGGAATCTTTACCAACTGAGCTGTCAGGGAAGCCTGAAGTTCAAAAGAGAGACACACAGCTCGTCACTGGAGCTTAGCCACCTGTTGAGAGATGGTCATACTTCACAGTATTAGCTGAAAGTCACAGGAATGTTGTTGGAGTTATGAATCCATACTGGAACTAATGTCTGTGGCCAGAGAGATGGCCATCTGTCTACCCCCAAGGCTTATGGGAGATTCTAGATTGCATGCTTGCAGAAATGGGTGTCACCGTAGGAGAAGAGAGTTCTGTTAAAGCTGCAAGGGATGCTGGATAAACTGTTCACTTACACTCTGTGTTATTTGTTAGTTTCTTAGTGTTGCTTTTCCCATCACTTTCACTGGCACTCTCTATTCACATCCATCACAGCCCTCCAAGAAGGGTAACCTGTGGACAACCACCCCATTTCACATCAGGGGAAGCAGAGGCTCAGAGACCAAAGCAACCTGCCCAGTGATAACAGAATTAGGATGATGGGCCTGACCTCCAGCTGCCCGGCTCAGTGGAGGCAACACTTGCCCCTGTCCAGAGAATATGATCCAGGACAAAGGTAGGAAAGAGATCAGATCCTACTCTGTACACATCGTGCCATCTGAGTAAGGCAGAATTCTCTTATAACAAACTCATAACATCCAGAATGTTTATGGTTTCTTTCCTAAATTCCCTGGCAGTCTTACCACTCTTACCTGCACACCTGGGGGTGAGGGAGGGGGAGAGGAAGAAGTGACAAAGGCACGACTTCCTCTATGTTCCTACTTGTTTGTGTGAGTGTGCTTAGTTGCTAAGTGGTATCCTACTCTTTGCGACTCTGTGGACTGAAGCCCACCAGGCTCCTCTGTCCCTGGGATTCTCTGGGCAAGAATACTAGAGTGAGTTGCCATGCCTTCCTCCAGGCAACCTTCCCAACCCAGGGATTGAACCCACATCTCCTGCATGGGCATGCAGATTCTTTACCACTGAGTGACCTGGGAAGCCCATATTTCTACTTACTCCAGGGCAAAATTGAACTCCATCAATGTCAACTGCCCTTAGAGGGATTTCCCTAGAAGGGGGTTCATCCCAGAACCCAGAGTTGCCTAAGAGGCCTGCTGCAACACCTCACTGGCTGAGTGAGCTCTGGGCCATACAGGCCCACCCTATGCAAAGAAATGACTTCTCCTGGGGTGCCACTGCCCAGCTGCACCCATTGCCGGAAGCACAGAAGCCCACCTATGCAGAAGCTCAGTAGCTCCAGACTGAGGAGTTTGCAGGAAGGCAGGATGGGTCCAACCTCTAGCAGGCTCGATGGATGCAGCCACTTCAGCAGAGAAAAACGGAAAGGCAGGAGCTGAGAACCCAAGCTCTGGCTACAGATTACCTCATCTCAAAGCCTGGTTATAGCGGTCACTGTTTGTGTGCCTCCAGCAAGCAACCTAAACCTTCTGTGCCTCCGTTTACTTACCTGTATAAAGGGGATAAGAGTGGTCCCTAGCCTTCATAAGATCTCCATGTGCCTGAAAGGGGCACTACGCAGCATCCTGCAGAGGAGACGACATGCCCAAATAAAACATCACATTCTCCTTACCATCTCAGGATCAAAGAATGGCTGCTAAAGTTCCAGACATCAAAACCACACACCAGTCTCCCCTGCTGGAATGACAAGAAAGGGGCAGTACTAACAAACTACACCCTTATTAATATCTAAAGAAAAAAATTTCCCAAAATCCCTCCAAAAGATTCCTCTTCACTGGCCATGTCATGTGCTGCAGAAGCTGGGAAACCAAGACCTCACTCTTTCAGCCTCTCAAGTAGAGGGCAAGGTTGAGAAAAGGGGTAGAGAACAGAGTCTGCCATTGGGGCTGATCATAAAGACAAATGACATTTATTGAGCACTTAATATGGCTTCTCTTCCCTAAGCACTTCTGCCAGTACATCGAATATATTACCTAACTTCATCCTCTCAATGACCCCTAGGAGGTATGTATTATTATCCCCACTATTCAAATCTAGGAACTGAAGCCCAGAAAAGTTGTGTTACTTGTCCAAGATCCCACAGAACAGAATCTGAACTCAGGCCAGCTGCAGACTCCAGGCTCTTGAGCTGGAGGGCATAACCTCTGTGATGGCAGCAGCCACTGTCAACACATGTTTGTAGATACTCTGATGTGAATATACTTATATTTGGCATGAAAGGGAGCAAGCACCCAGGGACCAGGGAAGGAGACCCACCACCTACACACAGACCTGGAAACCCTGAGCGGGCAGGGCACAGCCGGAGCCCCTGACCCAATTCATCAGCCCGGAAGGACTTCATGTCCCAGCCCATGTTACCTTGGAAGGAGTCAAGCCACGCTGCTGGTACACCATTCTCCAGCCTTCCCTGTCTGTTATTACTCACCTAGAGAAGGTCACCATCGTTTCCATCATCCGTGGCTCGGGCAGTCCGTTGTGGACTTGACACCGTCGGCCACTACCCTACGAGAGACTCTTGTCTTCCCCACAGGGCACTGAGAGGTGGCTGCCAGGCCAGGCTGATGCAGAGGACACCACTCAGTGGTGACTGACCAGAGGGCTTCTTGCCAACCTACCATAGTGACTTCCATTTCTAGAACTGCACATGCACTTGAAACAAAATCACTAGGGCCAGGCCTGTGTTTCCCAGGGAGGGGCTGGGTGTTCCTGTTTCCGATGTTACGTCCGTTTGTCACTACGTTTGTGTGTCCGCTTACAGAGTTACCATGTGGTAAACATTCAAAGTACCCAGCCATTTCTCTTACCTTGTGTTGGTGTATCTGCATATTTGGCGGGGGTGGGTGGGGGGGGGGGGGGGGGCAGGTTCCTGGGAGCCTTTTAATTTGGAAACAGTCAGGACCCGCCCCCACCTTAACCTTACAGAGGCTCTGGCTAACACCCACCCGTGGAGACTTTCCTAAGTTGCAATCTTTTTCTTTCTCCAGAAGACACCTGGAAGGTACAGCCTAATGTGGGCTCCCTACCCTGGCCACAGAGGTTTAAAGAACAAAGTCAGCACATCGCCCCTGGTGATGTGATGTTTTCCAGATGTGGCATCATGAGGGGGCGCTCCTCCTCTGTGATTTTCTTACTCAAACCCATAACCCCATTCTCATCACAAGAAAACTCCAGCTAAACTTGAGAGACAATCTACAAGTCAGAAAGAAAAACACCAACACAGTATGTTAACGCATATATATGTAATTTAGAAGGATGGTAATGATGACCCTATATACAAGACAGCCAAAGAGACACAGATATAAAGAACAGACTTTTGGACTCTGCAGGAGAAGGCGAGGGTGGGATGATTTGAGAGAATAGCATTGAAACATGCATATTACCATATATGAAATAGATCACCAGTCCAGGCTCGATGCATGAGACAGGGTGCTCAGGGCTGGCACACTGGGATGACCCTGAGGGATGGGATGGGGAGGGAGGTGGGAGGGGGTTCAGGATGGGGGACACACGTACACCTGTGGCTGATTCATGTCAATGTATGGTGGGAACAACTACAATATTGTAAAGTAATTAGCCTCCAATTAAAATAAATTAATTTTAAAAATTATCCGACCAGTGCTCTTCCAAAGTGTCATGGTCGTGAAAAACATGGGACATTTAAGGAAGTATCCCAGAGCAGGGACTAAGGAGATGTGACTATTGAATGTAAACCTCATCCTAGACTGAATCCTGGGACATGGAGAGGACTTGAGCGAGATCAGAATAGTTCAGTTGATGGTATTGTACTAAGGTTAATGCGGAGTGTTAATAAAGGTACTGTGGTTATGTAAGGTATTAACATTAGCAAGAGCTAGGGGAAGGCTACATAGGGGACCTTCTGGGTACTATCTTTACAACTCTACTGTAAACCTAAAGTTATTTCAAAATAAAAAGGCTTTTAGAAAACTGTTTCAAATGCCCGACCCTCATTCGAAGCAATTTAATCAGGATCTTGGGCATTCAGCACTCTCCCCGTAATCCGGATGTGCAGGTTGAGCTAAAAACCACAGATCAGAGACTTCAGCCATGAGCATGTGCGTCAGAACTCTCTGGAGGGTTTAGTAGAACAGACCGCCGGGTCCCGTCCCAGAGTCTCTGCTTTGGCACATCTGGAGTGGGGTCTGAGATTTGCCTGTCTAAACAGCTCCCTGGTTACACTGATGCTGCCAGTCCCGGGGCCACACCTTCAGAACCGCTGATCAGAACCTGGCGGCTCAAAGCGTCGTCCTCAGATACACAGCGTCAGCACCGCCTGGGAGCTGGTTAGAAATGCAGAGTCTCGGGCCCCATGCAGACCCACAGGAGCAGAATTTGTGTTTCAACATGAGCCCAGGTTATTTATTTAAACAGAGTAGTTCGAAAAGCACTGCTCAGGGAGAAGGGATGAGGAAGCGGGAGCTGAAATGTTGCGGATCGTGGGGTTATTGGTACCCATCACCTCACCACTTCACCAGCATAGCCTTCCCTTTATACATGGGAATGAGAAAAATCAGGAAGAAACATTGGAGGCTCTTTGCTGAAGAGTCAATTAAACCAAAAGCATAACTGGGTAGAAAAGAATGTTTTCTGTCCCCAGCAGGGCTGGCCAGGGGCACAGTGACCTGGCCAAGAAGGGAGCTGGCTGAGGCCACCCTCGGAGAAATCAAGTAAACCAAGCCAGGAGGCCCTGGCTGCAGAACAGACATCACAGCCCAAGGGTTAATATTTCCTCTGCTGAGAGCTGACCTCACCCTCCCTTTGGAAAAGCAGAGAGCAGCTTTGTAATAGGCTCCACTGCACAGGAACAAAGGAGACAGGCAGGGAGGGAAGGAGGTGAGTGCAGAGCCTTTCTGAACAAATGAGTTTTTATAAAAGTTTGCAGACTTAAGGCTTAGGAGGGGCTTCACTGGTGGCTCAGATGTAAACAATCTGCCTGCGATGCAGGAGACCTGGGTTGGATCCCTGGATTGGGAAAATCCCCTGGAGAAGGGAATGGCAACCCACTCCAGTATTCCTGCCTGGAGAATCCCATGAACACAGGGGCCTGGTGGACTACAGTCCATGGAGTCGAAAAGAGTCAGACACGACTGAGCGATGAACACTTTCACCTACAGTCCACGGAGTCGAAAAGAGTCAGACACGACGGAGCGATGAACACTTTCACCTCCAAGCAATGAACACTTTTTAGGAGATGGGGCCTCCCCAGTCCCCCTTGGCCAGTTGCAAACCACAGTGGCACCAGATCACTTGGCATTCAAGGTCTCTCATCAAATACAGCCCCTCACCACCCACCCCCACCCAACTGAGCCTGGCAAACCAGCAGGCCAGGCTGCCAGGACCTCTCTGTGACTTTGCTCACCCTGTCTATTCAGATCTCAGCAGACACCAGTTCCTGACTCAGACCTGAGCTCCGCCAGGCCACATCTTAAGATCACTGAAGCCCCAAGTGTCCCTGGGCAAGGTCCCATCACCCACCCTCACCTCTGCTTACATAGAGTTTGTCAGTCACTCAGTTGTGTCTGACTCTTTGCGACCCCATGGACTATAGCCTGCCAGGCACCTCTGCCCATGGGATTCCCCAGGGAAGAATACTGGAGTGGGTTGCCATTCCCATCTCTAGGGGATCTTCCCAACCCAGGGATCGAACCTAGGTCTCCTGCACTGCAGACAGATTCTTTACCAGCTGAGCCACCAAGGAAGCCAGCTAGTATAAAACAAAAGGGTTCAATACTAAAGTAACTGAATGCTAAAATATTAGAAATCATACAACTGATAGCTCACTATCACAAATGTCTAGTAGGGAGATGGAGGTAATATTGCCAATTAAGTGACTGAAGCAATTTGTGCTTTTTCTTAAGTCTTTATCCATCCTCTGGCGTTAAGAGGTGGAGCTTCATGACTGTCTCGATTTATAGTCTGTTTACACGGAGGGTAGTCCCAAACCTCCCAAGTGCTGTCCCTGAGGATCTGTGTCTCCTGAAGCCACCTTCATTTTCTGAGATGTCACTAGAAGTCAGCATCCTCATGGCCTTATGGCTGTTGGGGGCGGGGTGAGAGGGGGGTGGTCTCTAAGCCAATTATCCTGAGAGTGACCATCCCCAGTCCTGGGACTGGGCTCAAAACAATGCAGAAATTAACCTGACAATCAAAAAAGGCACCTTTCCCAGGGGAAGGAGAGTGGCATTGTGAGACTTTTTTTTATAAATACACAGGTTTCAACATCCCTGAAAATAGCGAAGTAACCTGAGAGTCTAACTTTCGCATGCTTATTGAGCACCTACTGCAAATAGAGATGTTACTTTGCCAACAAAGGTCCGTCTAGTCAAGGCTATGGTTTTTCCAGTGGTCACGTATGGATGTGAGAGTTGGACTATAAAGAAAGCTGAGCACCAAAGAATTGATGCTTTTGTACTATGGTGTTGGAGAAGACTCTTGAGAGTCCCTTGGACTGCAAGGAGATCCAACCAGTCCATCCTAGAGAAAATCAGTCCTGAATATTCATTGGAAGGAATGATGCTGAAGCTGAAACTCTCATACTTTGGCCACCTGATGTGAAGAGCTGACTCACTAGAAAAGACCCTGATGCTGGGAAAGATTGAAGGCGGGAGGAGAAGGGAACGGCAGAGGATGAAATGTTGGATGGCATTACCGATTCAATGGACATGGGTTTGAGTAAACTCCAGGAGTGGGTGATGGACAGGGAGACCTGGTGTGCTCCAGTCCATGGGGTCACAAAGAGTCGAACACAACTAAGCAACTGAACTGAACTACAAACCAGACATCTGCACTTCCTATGAGCTGGGCACATATTTGAGAGGCCAAACAGGCCATTGAGTTGGAATTCTCCTCGTGGGGACGAGAAGAGGGGAGGGGAACTATAGCCATGTTGCCCAAATCAGAGAAGCCAACACCTACATAGGCCTAGGATCCAAGGATTAAAAGAAAAAGCACCCTTCGAAGTAAGCTGATGCTGACTTCCTGACACATCGCCACTGCTGGGGGAAGAAAGTCACAGGATTTTACTCGAAGCGCCAAACCCCAATCAACGTGTGGCAAGTTCCGCAGGACAGAGAAGGGAGCAGGGCAGACATCTGGCACAAGAGCTCACATAGGTGCTCTCTGAACTGCAGAACAGAGATGATGGGAGCTCCTAGAGCTCTCCTTCCAAACACAGCTCCACCCAGAGGAGGAGAAGGTACAGGCCAGCAGTCAGCTGATAAAGATGCACCTCAGGCCAAGTACACAGGACGAGATAACACCAGAGGTATAATATGATGAAGAACCTGTCTGGTCTTTGTCCCTGGAAGATGACCTCTCAATCCCTGGACCCTCTTTTTTTCTTCATTTGTCTACACTGGGTCTTAGTTGCAACATGTGGATCTTTAGCTATGGACCCAGTTCCCTGACCAGGAAATGAACCCAGGCCTCTGGGAGCCTGGAATCTTAGCCACTGGACCACCAGGGAAGTCCCAATCCTTGGACCTTCTTAGTGATGGGGAGGGGCAGGATGTAGAGAGAAGAGGGTCTGGAGATTTTATTCAATCATCTGGCTAATGATTCAATCAATTGTGCTAATACAACAAAACCCTGATAAAAACTCTGGACACTGAAGCTCAGTGACACATCTCTGTGCCAAGAGGGTCCTTCCATGGCAAGAACCCAGAAGCTCCACACACAGGACCCCCCAGACCTCACCCTGAGTGTCTCTTCATTTGCCTGGTCTCAAGTATAGTGCCCTCCTGAGCTCTGTAAGTCATTCTAGCAAATTATCAAATCTGGGGGGTAGGGGGTGGTGGGAACCCCCAAATTTGTAGTCAGTTGGTCAAAAGCACACATGGCCTGGGCACCCCAAGCCTGCAGCGAGTATCTGAAGTGAGAGCAGGCTCACAGGAAAACTGTGTCCTTAAGGAAGAGAGGCTGCACTCACTCCGGTGGTCCACATCAGAATCGCACTGCAGCAGCACAGGGGTGCAGGGCCACCCTGTCTTAGGCCCAAGAAACATGCAGGACTCAGGCTGACTTTTCCAGGGCTTTTGGTCTCCTTTACCCACCCACTCCCCCCAGTCCACTGAAAATCCAACTTCCTCTGAAGTCAGTGTCAGAGTCACAATTCAGGCATATATGACAGAGCAAGGAGCAGGTGTCACTCGCACAGCCAGCACTGTGGGATAAACAGCAAAGCAGGGACCCTCATTCAGCAACTGTGCGACTCCAAGCAAATGACTAAATCTCTCTGAGCCTCAGTTTCCACCTCCGTGAGATGAGGCTAATGACCCTTTGCCCTCATAGAGCTGATGAGACAACTCAATGACGCAACTTACTTACGAAGGGCCCAGCATACTGTCTCACACGTGGAAGGCACTCACACATCAAGCCCTCTATTTTCAAACTGCCCTGTACCCCAAACTGTCTCAGCCTCTCAGCTCTCTCTGGATAACTGTTCTGGCAACATGCTGATGTTTGAGATCCCAAGGCAGCAGGAAGCCAACCATTAAACCAAAAGTGAAAAGCAAGTAACCATTACCTTGAACAAAAAGGACATTTATATTTACTTCAGTGGCTATAAAAGACACCATAAAATATAATATGCAGCATGCATCCTCATGATTCATAGCAGATCTTGCAGATTATTCTCTCAGGTCCCTGGGTGCATCCAACTGGTCACTAAGAACAATTAATTCAAAGGGATGGAAAACCATCTCTGGTCAGAGAAAAATCTGCTTGTTGTATTATGAATAAAGAGAACAGAAAATGGGATTCAAATTTAGGATTTTTTTTTTTCTACCCTCATGAATGAGGTGAAGTAAGATCAGAGAGATTCAGACACAATTACCCTGAGCCTGGTTGCTCAGTGAGAGCTGGGACCTGCGGCATCTGGAGTTATAGGGACCTGGAGACTACCGACACAGGAGTTAGAACAGGCATTTACAGGTATCCCCAAAACCAGAGCGGATGATCGGTGTGGTGGGGGTAGGGGGCGCGCAGGCTGGCAGTAGGCAGCAAGGCAGAAGCAGTGTCTAGCAGGTCACCAGCAGGTTTCGGAGCAGAAGCCCAGCCACATGACTGAGGTTTAGACAACAGTCTCAGGGATGGGGTATCAAATGATGAATCTGAGGTCTAAGTCAGGAGCCAATCAACAGAACAAGGGAGGTGCCGGGTCACAGGGAATGAGGGGAGAACCCAGGGGAAGCAACGTCAGACATTTCTGCTGAGCCTCTGAGTTCTTGGCCTTCAGCTTCCTAACAGCGGCAACCAAGATCTGTCTTAGAAAGGAAGAGAAACATACAAGAATCAGAAAGCAGACGCACAGTGGAAGGCTGGAAGGATTTCGGGGACAAGAAGTCAAGCAGATCACAACGGCATGTGGCATCCGCGGCCACTCCTACCTCGTGGCCTGAGTGGACTCACTCCCAACCTGGAATAAATGGCCTGCTGACCACGCTCTTGCCCTGAAGCCCCAAAGTGGTTTTTATTGAATCACAGTACATAAAGTCACCAAAGGGGTCACCACGACAGCTGTGAACTCACAGCTGCAACAGAACCTGGCTCGGGGGCCAAGCCACCCCAGGAAGGTTGGCACCTCCAGGGAGGGATGGCGCAAAGAAAGAAAATTCTTCTCCAGCAATTCAGGGACCACGCCCCTCTGCAGAAAACCAAACGTCTGGTGAGTTAAATGTGCCCTTGGTGGGCTCCGCAGTCAATCTTGACCACAAGAAAGGTGAACAGAAGCAGGTGGGGCAGGTATCCAACCCAAAGGCATAGATGGGGAGGGGGAAAGCAGACCGTGGTGCCTTCCCCCCAGGAACAGCCGGAAACCTTCCTGGGATGTGGTCTGGGGCCAGAGATGCAGGCTTCACAGGAGAGGACTTCCAGAGGTGGAGCATGACAGTACCATAGACAGGGATCGCGGGGCTCCACAGGGCAGAAACAGGGCAAGCGGGTGGAGACACGACAGAAGAGTGAGGGGTGAAGAGACCCCTTTGCCATGGCAGGGGCCACCGCCGGGCAAGGGCAGCGCGTCCACTCAGTGTGAAGCAGGCAGCAGCCAGCAGAGCAGAGCCCAGACCCAGCCGGTGAGCCTCAGCCCCTTCACGTGCAGAACGAGCTCGTGAAGGTTGATCTTCCATAAGCTGACGGCCTCCCTGAGAGAGATCCGGGCCCTTCTGAAGAGTGAACGGGTCTTCTCCTTCTTGTGCCTGCAGGAGGGGCACAAAGGAAGAGAGAGAAGAGATACCAAGTTGAGACAAGCAGCGTCACTTAGAAAAACGGAAGGTGGTGGCTCTGCCAACTCACCACTCTGTCTCCCCCAGGTCACGTGATGGCTCCTGGTCACATGATGGCTCCTGGTCACGCGATCAGACCACTGCCCAATCCGGGACCAGAAGAACTCAGCTACTCTACAGACCTTTTCCAGGTAAGTGGGGTAAGTAAAAGCAGATGTTGCACACCTCATCAAAGGCCTGGAGGACCCACTGGGTATCACGTTCCAAAGTTTCTCTTTTTCCAAAAGAGAGTTAACATTCATCAAGTCAGAATCCCCCACACTCAAATGAAAGAACTCTCCCAAACTTTCTGAGGCTAAGAATCACCTGGAAACCTAATCAAGGTGGTCCTGGGAGGCTGGGGCTGTGATGGATTCCACCCAGCTCAAGGCCTTCTGCACCAACAAAAGGACATGATGGAAACTGGTTGATGAGGATCACCTATTCAAGACTTTTGTTTGCTTTTTTTTTTTTTTTTTGGCCATACCACACAGCTTGCAGGACCTTAGTTCCCCAACCAGGGACTGAATCCAGGCCTCAGCAGTGAAAGCACCAAGTCCTAACCACTTAGCCACCAGAGAACTCCCAAGACTTTGTTTCCGGAACCTCAGAGGAAGAATAAATTGTGCTCAGCCCTTCCCTAGGCAGTGTATTTTCCTATAATCTAACTCAGTATTTGATAGCAGGTGCATGACGGTCAACACTGCCGTCACCCATTTATCAGAATGACCCACTCACTGCCTAGGATGGTTGGATGGCTCGGAGCTGACCAGTCCAGGCCTCCCCTCTTGAGTGAGAATACTCAGCCAGAGCATGGGCCTTCCCATGTATGTGCGACCATCCAGTAGAAGAGCCTGGATCCCCATTCCTCTACTACTGCCTCCCTGGGGAAGCACCCTTCCCTTCCTCATCAACACCTCCCAGATGCTGAGGCATCTGAAAAGACCTGAGATCCCGAGAGAGCCGGCTAGTGACACGTTTCCTGAGTCACAGCACACTCTCAGGGAAAAGAACACTGGCCTCACTGCCTGGTGGGTGCTGGGGACACAGTCACAGGACCAGGCACGGATGAGATATGAGCCAGGGCATCCTGATCCCAAGTCTGGGGACTCTCGGGTGGGACTGAGACTATCAGAAAATGCTGCAGACTTTACTGAGCATAAGGGTCACAAGGAAAGCTTGCCCAGGAAGGTAAGGTCCCAGAACCCAAAATTTTAACCAGTAGAGGTGGCTCTCTTGGACCACCCTAAACATAACCCCAAGGTATCAGCCAGTTCCCTGCAGCTGGTTTCTACCCCTAACTTCCTGCAGGGAGAGCTGGAGACTGGGGAGCTCAGCCCAGGCCCTGGGGGCTGGGGGAGAAAGCAGAGGCGTGCCGACCCCTGGGGTGGATCAGGGAGCTGGGGTGGGGCGGCAGGGGGGAGGCCGGAGCCCACACTCACGCAGCCAGTGCTTTGATGCAGCATCGCGACATGTTGAGAAAAGAGCTGGCGCTGGCGCGGGTGCCCAGGGCAGCCTCGATACCCCGCAGCAGGTCGTTGGTCTTGAAGATGAGCAGCATCTGGCGTGGCACGCGGTTGAGGAGCTGGCTGATCTGGGGGAGGTAGTTGGCCGCATGGTTGCGGATCTCTGAGTCCTGAACAGAAAGAGGTGGCCCGAATTGGGTGGGAGGCCTGGGGCGGCAGCAAGGGTCCGGGCTGCCAGCGATCAGAAGGGGCTGTGGGGAGGCTCTGGGAGGGAGGGTCTAGCACAGCGGCCTCAGCAGCACTAGGAACCTTCCGGGAGGAGAAGCTCAGCCCAAGCGGTGTTGTAGCCAGACGAACCTGTTCAGGACGTTTCCCCCAACTTCCAGCCCAGCACTGGACACAGCACCGGAGCCCATCAGTTGGGGGAGGGGGAGGGGAGGGGAAACAGACCTCATTTCTACTGCCTCTGCCATCCTAGCTCCTTGCAGCCGAGGTCACCAATACCCATCCCCCAAGTGCCCAGGCCAGTACCGACGGGGCAGGCAGTCTACCTCCCCACCAACGATCTGATGGGTCCTGCCTCTCAGCCCAGGGGTCCACCTTTGTGTTATTCTCCAAGGCTCTGTGCTGGCCACCAATTTTCAAGCCAGGTCAGGAAGGACTCTTGGAAGCTGGTACGGGCTGAGTCACCAGTACTGGCTGAGGCCCCCGTCCCTCCAGCCAAACCCAGGCTGGTGCAGTCGAGACCTCTGAGATCCTGACCCTAGATGCATATCCAAAGTCCTGCCCCACACCCTGCCTGACCAGAGCCCCACCAGATCTGTTTGCACAGCCACAGCCCATCACTGTCCTCCAGGCTTGACCCAGCGTCAGTCCGCCCATGCCTAAGGTCCTCAGGACCTCGGGGCAGGATTCAGGGCTAGCCCTTGCCCATCCTGGTGGGTAAGTTTCAGGGTCAGTTTCCCAGCCTTCCCCGTCCCTGTCATGGTTCTAGGAAGATAATTGCCTCCAGCCAGTGTCCTGAGTATAGAGCGAGGCTCTGACTCCCATCTCAGTCTCCAGGGCAGCGATGATGGTGATGGTGGTGACAAGAATCCATGTATACTGAGCATCCCTAAGGAACCTGGGCACTCTGACATGCTTGCATGCATTAACTCATCTCATCCTCACAGCAACCCTATTAGGCGAGCGTATATCTCCATTTGAGAGGAGGAACCTGAGGCACTGAGAATTAAAATAACCTCTCCAAGGTCCACAGCTAGTGAGGCAGGAGTCAAACCCTGGTCATTCAGCTCCCAAGCCTGCACCCCTCACCAGCAGGCTACCCTGCCTGTCATCTCACAGAGGGCTGTGCAGCCCAGGGTCCTCCCCTAAAAACCCAGGCATGCTGTGCCCGCCTCCCAGCAGAACCCCGAGGGTCCCCAGGGGCAAGGTGTTGGGGGGCATACAGGGTGAAGTCACACCAGGGCCCAGCGGTGCTGCCCAGCGCTTTGCCCCAAAGCTGCCCTCTGCAGCAGGACCAGGACCCTAGGCCCTTTCAGGCACACGGGTGCACCGCCAACAACTGCCTCGCGGTGAAACCTGAAACGTCCCCCAGGCAGGAGCTATCAGACTGGAACGTCTCAACATGAAGCCAGGTGCCAAGAGCCTGTCTGCCTCCCCACCTCCCGTCCCCCACTGCTTGCAGGAGCTAAGGCCAGATCAAGGCCCCACTCACCACAGAGGCCCCTCTAAGCGAGGTGGGCCTGGCCTGGCCACAGCCCGTCTGGATCCAAACAGAAGCCCCTGAGTCTACCCAGGCAACCCTAAGGGGCTATTTCTCAGAGCAGCACAGCCTTCAAGCTTGGCCCCTGCTGGATGCCTACCTGATTGCAAAGATAAAACTCTAACTTAGTTAATATCGACAGGTATCATTCACCAAGCACCTACTGAGTGCCATGCGATCTTTTCCATCTCTGTGTTTTTAATCCTATCTATAGAGAAGGCGATGGCACCCCACTCCAGTACTCTTCCTGGAAATCCCATGGACGGGGGAGCCTGGTGGGCTGCAGTCCATAGGGTCGCTAGGTCGGACACGACTGAGTGACTTCACTTTGACTTTTCACTTTCAGCATTGGAGAGGAAATGGTACCCACTCCAGTGTTCTTGCCTGGAGAATCCCAGGGATGGGGGAGCCTGGTGGGCTGCTGTCCATGGGGTCGCACAGAGTTGGACACGACTGAAGTGACTTAGCAGCAGCAGCAGCATAGGCTGTGGGCATGCCAAGTTGCAGTCATGTCCGTCTCTGTGAGAACCCATGGACTGTAGCTCTCCAGGCTCCTCTGTCCATGGGATTTTCCAGATAAGAATACTGGAGTGGGTTGCCATTTCCTACTCAAGGGGATATTCCCAACCCAGGGACCAAACCCGGGTCTCCTGCATTGCAGGAAGATTCTTTACAGCTGAGCCATCAGGGAATCCCGTAAGACCTGGCACAGCCAAAAAAAAAGAAATAAAAAGCAAACAAACAAAATGCAACTTGGCTCCATCCGCTTCTCTCCACCTCCACCACATCAGCACAGTCTCAGCCTCAAGGTCTTTCCACCCGCCTCAGCCCCACAGCTCATCTTGCCCCACTCCAGAGAGAGACTTAACGGAGGGAGTCTGAGCATATCCTTCTGCTCACAAGCTGTCAAAGGCTTTGCTTTGTCCTGAGAAAGAATCTGAACTTCTCCCTGCGTGATGCTCTCCCAGTCCAGCTCTCCATACGCGTCTCAGCCCAGCATGCCCCTTGCTGACTTGAGACTCCCCAACCTGCCCCCGTAAGCCTCCCTTTGCCTGGTTGCTTTCTCCGAGTCCCTCCTCTGGCTGACGCCTTTCTTTCTTTTATCCATCTGGCTGCCCCAGGTCTCCGTGGCCGCACACAGGCTCTTGGTTTCAGTGTGGGGGATCTCGTTCCTTGACCAGGGATGGAACCCGGGCCCCCTGCACTGGGAGTGTGGACTCTTAACCACTGGATCACCAAGGCAGTCCCTGGTGCCCTTCTCATCCTTCAGGCCTCAGCTTACATGTCGACTCCCCAGCGACGTCTCCTCTATAGCGTCCCCTCACCCCACATCATCACCGCTGCCCTGCTGGTCTCTCCCTGGCACCTCTAACCTGCGATCACCCCATTTACCTGTTTGTTTACCATCTGTCTCCCATCTGCCTCCCTCTGTCACAGTGCAAACTACATGGAAGGCCTGTCTGTTCATCACTGGGCTCACAGCTCAGTCCAGCATCCAGCGACAAAAAAATGTTTCTTCCATGAACAAATTTCAGAGACGATGGGGAGGCCCTCTGCATGGGTTATCAAGCAGCAGCATCCCCCCTGTTCTGCAAAGGAGGGAGAGGGCCTCTCTTCTTCTGAGGCAATGCACCAAAAGCTGAGTGAGCCTGGGGCAACCGGCAGTCATCTTTGCCACCAAGTTTGCTGGGAAATGATGGCAATTTAGTGGAAAGCGAAGCCAAGAGATGGCAAGACGTGGCCTGCTGGGGGACGTCGTTGGAGACTCTGGACCCAGCCATTGCTAAAGCCCCCACCCCAAGGCAGCTCATGGGGGAGGACTCTGAGGCTCAGAGAGGTGACGAGAACCCTCCAAGGGCAGGCCACCAGGAGAAACAGGGGCCGGAATCAGAGCCCAGGGCCCTCCGCCGCAGAAGCAGAATCCGGTCCCTCGCGGCGAGCGTGAGCCCCTCCCCACAC
This sequence comes from Tragelaphus eurycerus, assembly GCA_935064755.1. NCBI lineage: Eukaryota > Metazoa > Chordata > Mammalia > Artiodactyla > Bovidae > Tragelaphus > Tragelaphus eurycerus. The sequence continues at coordinate 35,177,653 of CAKXYN010000008.1, read as the reverse complement.
GGACACGAGCCGAGTCTGCACAGGCCTGCCAGCTGACAGCCTAGGGGGACAGGAGGCAATTCCACGAGGAACCGAGACGCCTGGGCAGGAGCTCACCCGGAGCCAGGAGAGTAAGCCCCGCGCCCGGCCCTGCTGCGGGACAGTGATGAGGACGCGTACAGAGAAGGGCGCTCCTAGGGCGGGCCTCGCCCTGGCCCCGGGGACTCTTGACCCCTGGGGACTCTGGAGCCCTGGGGACTCTCGTCTAGAGCCTGTTCCACCACAAACTCCATAGGATAATGGGACAGAAGCAAGCCTTTGAGCACACCATGAGGAACTGAAGCCCTTTCCCCACAGGGTGCCCTAGATGAACCCCGTGATGGGAGACAGTCCTCAGCAGGAGACAGCAGGCAGTACCAGGCTCACTTATGAGTCAAGTCTCTGGGGGATGCCCAGAAGTCCTGCAGCAGAATGTGGCGGAAGGCTGAAGTCTTGAGACGGCAGGTCGGAGTGAACATCACGGGGCCCAGGTTATACAGTCAACGCGACCTACTTAATCCTCCAGGTTGACAAGGCCGGAAGAGGGACACAGAGGCACGCCACTCCCTGTCCCCCTGCTCCCCCCCGGGGACACTGTTTCTCCCACCCCACCCTGCTCCTTGGGCAGGACCTCTCTAATTCTACCCCCCAACCCAACTCCAGCCCCACCACTCACCAGCGTGCTCTCAGACCCTGGGTTGGCACGGCTCCACCCTCGGCCCTGCCCCCTTGCCTCCTCAGGTACAGGGCAGGACTGGGAGCAGGGGGCACTCACCTCTGTGGTGGTGACGGGAGTCTGGCCGATGCCCTTGTTGACCGCGTCCCAGGACCGGGCCGTCAGCATGCAGGCGAACAGGGGGTAGAGGTCGCCGGCTCCCAGGCGCTGGCTGTACTTCCTCACGCTCTGCATGTCAGTCCAGATCAGTGACTGCCAGAGGCGGCAGTAGTCCAGGCGGAACTCTTCTGTGAGCACCTACAGTGGGGGCAGTGTGGCAGGTCGGGGGCCAAAGATCTTGTCCCCGCCTGGTGTGACCGCCGTGAGCAGGGGTAGCGGAGACTGTGACACCTGCCCAACATCTATTCCCCACCATAGTCAGCCATCCTTGAAGATCCAAGCACAAAGCTACTATTGGGTCAGCCTTGGTCCTGGAGAGTGTTAGAGGCTACCATCAGCCCACCAAAATCTACACTCCCCTCTTCTTCCCACATACAGGCTACCACAGGGCCTTCCTCCTTTTTAGATGTAGCCCTCTGCCTGAGTGCTGACCGATGGGATGTGTCAGAAGCTCCACTTCCAGACCTGGTCCGTGAAAACGTTCCCAGGCATGTTCCTCTGAGCCCTCACCCTGCTCCTGGGGGCTGGTGGGCGAGACCCTCAAAGAGACCCCGGGAGGTGCAGCCTCGGTCAGCCCCTGCCTGCGGGCTCCTCCACGCACCCCGGACTGGTGTGCGAGCAGGCAATGAGACATCTGTTGTGTCTGAGCCATCACTCATTTAGGGGCTGTGTCCGCCCAAAACTAACATGCCCAGCATCACTGAGCCTTTCAAAGGAAGCCCAGGTTTGGGGATGTGCGTGCAATCAGAGCTCTGAGCAGAGGAGCGGGAAACCAGCAGGGAAACCTCTCCAGGACCATCGGCTTCATGGAGTCAAACCAGGACCTGGGATTGGCAGGCAACTTCTCAACTTCCCGGCAGCAACACATGGCTCACTGGCACCAGCTCTCTGTCCCCAGTTCCAGAGGATGGAGTCAGGGTCATCCAACCCCTGTGAGTTTCCCACCCCTCCACACTTCCCCACTAAACACGACCTCCTCACTGGAGCCGAGTGACCCTCCTGCCCCCTGCCCCATCTAAGCTCATCTGAGAGCAGCTCACCTCCCAGGGTCTGGCTGGCTAGCCCGGGTTTCCCTGGGGAAAAGGGAATTTTTTTTTTTTTTTTGCAGCTGACAAAGTCGATTCACACATCCAGGTACAATCTCATCGACCCCTCAAAGCCGCCTCTAAATGAGGGATTATCATCCTCACTCTGTTGTTGGTGTTCAGTCACTCAGTCATGTCTGACTCTTTGCGACCCCATGGACTGCAGCACACCAGGCTTCCCTGTCCATCACCATCTCCCGGAGTTTGCTCAAACTCATGTCCACTGAGTCAGTGATGCCATCCAATCAACTCGTCCTCTGTCTCCCCCTTCTGCGGAGGAAGCTGGGGCTCAGAGAAATTGGAGAGCTCACGTGAGCGTGACTTTAACAAAACGACAGCCCTAGCAGGTAGGGCAGCGCCCTCTCCAGCTACTTTGCCATCTGATCCCATTTCTGTGGTGGACAGGGGAGTTCAGAGGGGTCTGAACCAGGCAGGAGCAGAGCCTGGGGCCGGCCGGTGGGAAAGGGCCCTCCTACCTGGTACAGCCCGTGGTCCAACAGGACGATCTCCACCTTTCCCGTGTCCGGCCGCTTCCGCACCAGCACGTTGCCCGGGTGGGGGTCACAGTGCACGAAGCCATTGACAAAGATCATCTCGCTGTACATCCTGCCCAGGTGGCGCGAGATCTGAAAGAGAAGAGAGCTGGGTGAGAGTTGCACCACGTTACCACCTGCCTCAGAGACTTCTACACTGGCCACCTTCAAGAGGAAGGCCTGAGCGATCATGGTGGAAACGATGGCTTGAGACCCTGGAGTTCTTGAGTGGATGAGAGAAGCTGATTGCTAATCCGGCTTTTCCTAACTTTAGCTCCACGTTTGATTCAGCTGGAACTCAGAAATGTTGGGGGTGGTCCCCAGGCATCCGTAGTTTTTTAAGCATCCAAGGTGATTTTAACAGATGGCAAGATGGGAGCACCGCTGCTTCTAGGTTTCCTAAAGGCTGTAACACCCACCTCTCCACACTTCCCCGTTTTTTTGTGTGTTTTTTTTCCTTCTCTCTTATCAGTTCCTCTTCACTTTTTCCCCTCAAAGCTGAATGCGGGTTGGAAAGCTAGGTTGGGGGTAGGGATCATTCTCTCTGCCCCTCCTCCAAGGCCAGGGGTGCTGAGCACCAGGGACAGGTGGCCCCAGCATCCCCAGGTCAGCTCCAGGGGTACCTGGAGTCACATGCCCGCCTCCTCTCTCCCTTCAGGCCCATTTCCCTACTCCCCTCCCCACCAGAGCCCAATGCTAATCTGATTTATGATGTCTGCACAGGAGAAATGACACTGGAGAGGCCATTTAAATCATCCTGTCAGGGCTGCTCTCCCTGCCCAGGCAGCCTCCTTATCTCTACTCCCTTTTTATTAAAGCTAAAAGCCTTTTCCCAGCTAGGGAACAGCTGCTGAAGAGAGGCAGACCCGGCCCCACAGATGGTCTGTTGACGGGTTTCCAGGGGACAAAGGGATGCTCATTCCAGGAAGCTGATGTCCCGAAGGCACACGCTGCCCTCAGTATCCCTCAGCCTCGCCTGGACCCCATGGGGACTAACAAACAGATCGCAGCCAGAGGGGAGGAGGGGCCCCCGGGGTAAGGAACACAAAACTAGGGTCTTAAGATAAAGACTCAAGTCCTTTCCTTGGCCTGCATGTGTGTGTTCAGACGTTTAGTCGTGTCTGACTCTTTGCAACCCCTGGACTGTTTAGCCCGCCAGGCTCCTCTGTTCATGGGACTTCCCGGCAAGGATGCTGGAGTGGGATGCCATTTCCTCCTCCAGGGGATCTTCCCAACCCAGGGATTGAACCCATACCTCCTGCATTCTCTGCATTGGTTCCTTGGCCTACAAAGTCTGCTTTGACCAGGCCCAGCCTCCCTCCCTAGTCTCAATCTTGTACCACTGACATTCCAGCCATAATTAATCTCTTTCTCTTCTTGGATAATCCCTGTGCCTTCCTACCTCTGGTCCTTTGCACATGATGTTTGTTCCAGGAGCATCATTCCACTTCCCCTTCACCTGGTTCACTCCTCTCTTCCTTCCCATCCCAGCTGAGCATCATTTCCCTGGGGACGCCTTCCCTGACCTCCTAGATCAAACCAGGTTCTCCTGCCATACACTCTCATAGGATGCTGCAGACTGTTCCTTTTCCTTTTTTTTTTTTTTTTCTAAATGGTGCTGCTTTTTGTTTTGTTTTCAGTTTTATTTATTTATTTTTGACGGGGCTGGGTCTTTGTTGCTGTGCAGGCTTTTCTCTAGTTGCAGCAAGCAAGGGCTCCTCTCTAGTGTAGCCCTCACCTGTGGTGTGCAGGCCTCTCATTGTCCTGGGCTCTCTTTCTCGGGGGCACAGGCTCTAGGGCACACAGGCTTCAGCAGTTGGGGCACACGGGCTCAGGAGTTATGGCTCCTGGGCTCTAGAGCACACACTCAATGGCTGTGGTGCACGGGCTTAGCTGCTCTGCATCATGTGGGATCTTCCTGGACTAGAGATCAAACCTGAGTCTCCTGCACTGGCAGGCAGATTCCTTACCAGTAAGCCACGAGGGAAGGCCTGTACTTTTTGTTTGTTTGTTTGTTTTAATCACTAGCACACTCTTTGTGTTCTTATTTGATTAACAACCATCTAGCCCCCTGTTGTAAGCTCCTATGATGACTGGAACTGATTATTTCATTGCATAGTTTCATTGAGGTCTAAGTTCCATATCATAGACTAGCTCTGTTATCCATCCCCTTGCCTGTAAACAGGCCAAACATGTGAATACAGGACTCTGCCTTCCACATGAGTGAGACCCTGGTCTCTCCACATTTTTCTGAGATGCCACGATTCTCGCCTCTGATACTTATCCTAACCACATTAGTCTCCTCTGAATCCCAATCCATGATAATTGGCCTCAAATTCAATCATCAAGAATAATTCTACTTTAGAAACCATAGTTGTCATCCTTATTAAAGGGCCCTAAAACTAAGCACAACTGAGATTCGTCAAAGGTTTAACTTACCCAGAGCCACCCGGCTGGAAAGAAGCAAAGCCAGGATTCAAACCAGGCTAGACCTAAGCTTCTAGGAACCATTATTCTATACTGGCTCACAAGGACGTCTGCACTTCTCAATTGAACTTCGTGACCTTAAACAAGTTAGTCAAACTGTCAGCTTCAGTAACATGGAAATAATAACAGTGCCACTCTCACGGATGACGGTCAGGTAAATGACAGCATCGTGGTGCTTGGAACCCAGTGTGACGCCTGCTAGTGCCCCTGATTCCTCATAATACTCCCGGAGGGGCCGAAGGCTAGGTTTCAAGGTACTTGTTTGTTTTTTAAGAAGTTAGTTTATTTACTTATTTATCTCTGGCTGCACCAGTTCTGAGCTGTGGCACGCGGGTTCCAGGGCGTGTGGGCCCAGTAGCTGGGGCGTGTGGACTTGGTTGCTCTGCAGCACACAGAATCTCAGTTCCCCGACCAGGGACTGAGCCTGAACTCCCTGCGCTGGAAGGCAGAATCTCAATCTCTGGACCACCAGGGAAGTCCCTATTTGCGCCTTTTAAAGGAATGATGGAACAAGGGTTAAAGAGGCTAACTGAAGTCCTGAGGCTCCTACTGTGCCACCAGGGCCCTGCTACCACGCACTCCAGCTCCCGTCATTTCTCCTGGGGGGAAAGGAACCCAGTACTCGGTCTCTGCTGGCATCAGGAACAGCCTTTGCCCCGTGTCAAGTCTCAGACTCCAGCTGAGATGGGGAGTGTTTCCTGGGAGAGGGGGCCCAGCCAGAGCCGGTCCCTGGATGAGCCAGCAGGTCCCTACCTTGGCGCCCCCAAGAACCCCTTTTAGGGAGGCTCTTGGGAGCTCTATGGAGCTGAGCCCTGAAGGGCCGTATCTGCCAAACCAATTGCATTTATTAAGTCATAATTCATTTTTATTTGTCAAGGACGCATATGAGATCCAATCAGGGCTCCTGATCAGCCCAAGATAAGCAGGGCAGCCAGACGGAGCTGACGGAATTTCAGCCCAAAGCAGAGAAATGACATTTCATTTAGTCTGAGCCAACCTGTCATGGAGAGATGTATGATCTCCTCAAAGCTTTCTGAAATATTGCTGATCGCTGTGGGCCCCCTATTACGACATTGAGAGGTGGCCCCGAGGGGTCTGGGGACTCAGGCTGGGGGAGCCTTGGCCCATGAGAACTGAGCTGCTGCTACGGGAGGAGGAAGAGCAAGAGGCTGCTGACCACGGCTCAAATACAAAGCGTTAGTCTCTCAGTCGTGTCCGACTCTTTGGGATACCGTGGACCGGAGCCCGCCAGGCTGCTCTGTCCATGGGGATTCTCCAGGCAGGAATTCTGGAGTGAGTTGCCATGCCCTCCTCCAGGGGGTCTTCCCGACCCAGGAATTGAACTGGGGTCTTCTGCACTGCAGGCAGATTCTTTACCACCTGAGCCGTCAGGGAGGCCTTCCCCATCCAGCTGCCCCGACCTCGTATCTTTCCTTTTGGGGGCAGTTTCTAATGTTCATTTTAACCAGATATCACCCGGACAAGCAGATGGGGAAGGCAGAGACAGGAGTGGGGTCCAGCCTGTGCCACTGGCTTCACCCTGGGGCCACCCTAGCACTGCCACTGCAGGCACAAGCAACCTGGCGGCCAAGTCACCTCCCCTCTCAGTCTGGGTCTAAGTTCCCTTAGCTGTTAAGTGGGACTGGCCCCATCTATTCTGCTTCCTCACAGAGCAACCTTGAGATTCAAGGTCAAAATGTGACTGCACAAAAGGGAAAGCACTTTACACAGTACACTATATGACACAAAGATGATTCCTTTCTATAATGAAGCGTCTTATTATTTTAAACTTGGGGAAAAATATACCCATTATCACCATCAAAGAGTAATTTTCAAAAAGTTTAAAAACTTGACTCTGGTACAAATATAGACTGAACACGTGTCAGAGGTTGTGAAACTCATCAATACAGGAACCCGCAAGAAGGTAGAGCTGGTTCAAATTGAAGATATTCAGGGACTGGGAATTTATGGGCATTTAAACAGGAATAAGAGGCTAAGATTCCAGGATTAGATACAAAACTGGTTATTGGCTGACTGGGCAATAAGGAAATCATAACCTTTGGTTTATCTTTTCCAGTGGGGAGGAGTTATTGGCATCTCTACTGGATAGGATCTACAGGTTGACATATGACCAGCCTAAGCCCTTAATTGTCAACAGCAAAGTCAAACAAAAGTACATTCCCTTAGATGCTAAAAAATCCTCAGGTAGGCTGCTTAAACAAATGCCCAAGGATGACTTTGAAAGCACAAACTGCACACTCCCATCTCTAAATCTGGGGTAGCTCTTCCTTTTTCTGGCCACACTACGCAGCATGTGGGATCTTAGTTCCCTAACCGGGGACTGAACCCAGGCCTCCTACATTGGGAGCACAGAGTCTTAACCACTGGACCACCAGAGAAGTACCTCAGTAATTTTTCTTATCTATCAGAGTTGCAGTAAATTGTAAACTGCCGAGAGAAAGGCAGCCAGTCCCCTCCCTCCTACTCACAGGAGCACCAAGAGTCGCAGAGGAGAGAGAGAGATCAGTCGCTCAGTCGTGTCCGACTCTTTGCGACCCCATGAACCGCAGCACGCCAGGCCTCCCTGTCCATCACCAGAGGAAACCTAAGGCAATTACTGGGCACAAAACCCTCTCTCCATCCCTTCCGTATACCTGGCTCTATCTCCTCAAGAACAAACAATCCTAAACAAGGCTGCAGTAAACATGGGCGAGCAGGTGTCCTTTTCATATGGGTTTCATTGCCTTTGGATGTTTACCCACAAGTGAAACTGCTGGGCTATATGGTAGATCTATCTTCAGTGTTTTGAGGAACCTCCATACGGTTTTCCATAGTGGATGAACCAACTTACATCCCAACAGTGCACAAGGGTGCCCTTTTCTCTACCTCCTCACCGAGGCCATTATCCCTTGTCCTCTTGATGACAGCCATTCCAGCAAGTGTGAGAGGATCTCTCATTGCGTGTGACAGCCATTCCAGCAAGTGTGAGAGGGTCTCTCATTGTGTGGTTTTTATTTGTACTTCCCTGACCATTAGTGGTGGTGAACACCTTCTCCTGTGCCCTTTGGCCATCTGTACATCTCCTTGGGAGAAGTGTCAGCTCCTCTAAGGCTGCCCCTTATCCTGTTAAGGGCAGTTATCTGCATAAAGACCGGAGTCCCACCTCTTCCCAATGGTAACAGCTGACACTCTGTGACACCCACCATTTCAGGCAAGTTATCTGGACTCACAGCCACCTCTGCAGGAGACAGGTGAGGGGAGTGAAATACAAAAAGAGGAGGCAGCTTGGTCACCTAGCCAGCAGTTAGTAAAACCAGGGTCCAATCCAGGCGGCCTGGCTCCAGGGAGCAGTTTCAATCACCAACCCCTTCTGCCTCTCCACTCATGGGAAAGCTCCTTACTGGAGGCAGAAACTGCGCCAGAAATCCTCTGCAGGTCCCCACAGCAACCAAGAAAGCATTCCATTTGGAGACAAGAGTCACAGTGGGAAATCCAAGGCTGTTTGTCTAACCAAAAATACGCTGTTAACTAAAGCCATAGTACAGCTCTTTTTAGGGAAAAAAAAAATCAGTGACAAGTTTTTAACGGTTCCATGTAAAAAGAACGTGCCACTCACGTAAGTGATTTCAGCAATCACGCAACTCCTTTATGTTTCTAACAGCAGGGAGGGGGAAAAAAACCAGAAATCTATTTTTTAAAAAAAGTCTGAATAAAGAATTAAATTAGTAAATAATATTTAAATCAGAGTTATTCTTTTATTTTTCTCAAAACTTGAGTTGGCTGAAAGTACTTTAATTATTCTATAATTGCATGGATTAATCTAGTCCCACACCCCCAAGGGAAAGTGTATGTTCTTGGGGGTGTCATGGAAGCAAGGCCAAGATCTCTGAAAGAAACAGGAGGTCAGTGTTGCAGGATATTAATAATCACACAAGTAGCCCGATATTAAGTATAAGAAGGTTAGTAACCGAGCTCTCTTTGCCCTTCCCCTGGTGGCCGCCCAGGCTTCTAGAGACAGAACCACAGCCTCCAGGGCCAGACAACTGCCCTGAGCATTTTCCCCTCCACCTCAATCCCACCCCTGGGATATATAAGCCTCAGTTCCTCACTGCTTCCCATTCACAGAGTGGTCAATCTTGGCCAGCAAACACTGCGACGAAGTCCCTGGGAGTGAAGACAGTGGGAACTTCTTCAGCCACACATGGCTGGGAGACGCAGTGAGGAAGAAAGAGGAACTGGGTTCACTGACAGGAACCTGGGGGAGTTTCTCTCATCTCGGAGCCTCCAGGAGCTCGGTGAGAGCTTCTCTAGACTCGGCTTGAACCGGGACAGTGCTTGAGAACCAGGGCGTGGAGTATCCACAGGCCAGTAAGGGCTCTTGGCTAGTGAGACTCACAGGGTCATGCCTACCAGCGGGGCAGGGAGCGGATCCAGGGGCTACGACTCTAGGAAGACACAGATATCGACCTCTGACATCCCCGCCATGGGCAGCAATTCACTCCAAAGAAATATGTGTCCACATCCATCCACCCTACCGAGGTCAGTATTTAAAAAAATGACCAAAGAGTTTTTCCCTAAATTTCCCCCTTCTTTTGGCAAATACTTTATTGCCAGAGTTCCAACAAAATGGGCTGCACTGAGCACGGACTGTGGGCCTTGCCCCACCTGCTTCACGTTTCAATCATCAAACAATCCAACACTTGTTTTTTTTCTGGCTGCACCACAGGGCATATAGGATCTTAGTTCCCTGACCAGGGATCAAACCTGCACCCACTGCGATGGAAACATGGAGTCTTAACCATGGGAAACATGGAGTCTTAGCCACTGGACCAGAAAAGTCCCTGATGCTGTCTTGCATCCACTTTACAGCAGGCAACTGAGGCTTCCCAAGGGTGATGTGCACCCGCAAGGCGACACAGTTCTTAAGCAGCAGAGCCAGCGCGAGAATCCAGGAAGGCCAACTCCAAAGCTATGCTATCTCCACTCATGACACCCCTGCTGTTGGGGAAATGAGTCTCCAGGAGCCCACTTGGGCACCTAGACCCCTCCAGCATCCCTGAGCTTCTAACGACCTGGTGTGAGAGGTTACGGACGGTGGGCGATGGGAGGAGCTGTTTGCACTCTAGTGATTTCAGTTAGTCTTGTTTAGTTGCTCAGTAATGTCCGACTCTTCTGCGACCCCAAGGACTGTAGCCCGTCAGGCTCCTCTGTCCATGGAATTTCCCAGGCATGAACACTGGAGTGGGTTGCCATTTCCTTCTCCAGGGGGTCTTCCTCACCCAGGGATCAAACTCACATCTCCTGAACTGGCAGGTGGATTCTTTACCACGGAGCCACCAGGGAAGCCCTGTGATTTCGGTAGCCAGTCTTTGTGCCTCTCCGGCTTCTCCTTCCTGGTCTTCTGAGTGCCTTCCACCACAGAGTCAGAGAGGCCCCCAAATGGGAAACGATGCTGAGCACTAAGGCAGAGTCCTGAACAGTGCGAGCTGGGATCAGGTGACAAGAGGAAACCCCCAGGCAGTATGGCTTTTAGAAACAGAATGTTCAACCAGTGACCACTTATCACTCCCGAGTCTACACACTCATGGACAGCAGAGGTAGGTGGACGGGAGAGGATTAAGAAGAATCTCAGAGATTCTATGGAGGAAGACGTGCCGCTGTGACTAATAACATCATGAATTATAAATGACTTTTTTTTTTTTTTTTTTACAAAACCTCACAGCCTGCAAGGCCTGCACAACCACCCTATGAAGGAATTACTGTTATCCCTACAATTGTATAGATGAGGAAACCCAGGGGCACCTGACCAATAAATGGCAGAGCTATGCACACCCCCAGGGGGCCCGACTTCGAACCCTCTGCCCCGCCTGCCACACGCCCAGCCTCAGTGACACCTGGCCAGCCCACTTCTCCCACACTCTCCACAGCTCTCCTATAGCACTGACATGCCAGGCCTGCGCACAGTAGGTACTCAAGAAACATCTGGTGGAAAACATGTTTGAGATCTCTTCACTGCTTCTCCAGTGACGTGGGATGGAAAGACTGCCGGAAAGAAGGAACATGGCAAGGGGAGCTGGAAACACGTGTGATGGAACCCAGGCCCTGACTGCCCTTCCTCACCAGCCCAGCTAAAATGCCTATAAAGAAGACAAAAAAGGCTGAGACTGCCCCCCCACCACACAGTAGAGAGCAGAAGGGCCAACAGTGGCAGGCAAAGCGATTAGCAAGGCTGTTTGCAGAGGGGAGCGGACAGCCACTGAGAAACGGCGCAGCAGGCAACAGTGGGGAACTGGACGACAGCTCTCAGACCAGGGCGGCCAGCCCAGCTGGGCCCTGGCACCTCTGAGACACAGGCTGGGGTGCAAAGTAAGAGCTAAACCTCCAGATCCCCTTCCGATCCCGATGGAAGACAAGATTTGCTCTCTGGAGTGGTAAAAAGACAGACTCTGCCACACACAACACGGACCAGAGGGCCACCCCGAGGACAGAGGACTCGGCCCAATTCCACATAATGACCATGCGGAGCACCTGGCCCTCTTTCCCCAGCAGGTTCTTGGGTCTCTGGAGTGGACAGGCTGGTGTCTCTTGCAAGCCCCTCATCTCTGCACGCAGCTCATCCTTACTGGACTGTGCATGTCGGCCACCAGGCCTCCAGTCCCCATCTCACCCAACCCCAGCTCCTGACTTTGTCACCCTTCTCTCGGCTAATTTCACACAAATTCAAAAGGGCCTCAGCCCAGGTAGGGTCTTAAACACACACTCACTGAAATCCAATTAACCTTCGATAAAGGTCTCGCAATCAATAGTCATCCTGTGGCTTGAGGAGGCTGCATCCAGCCCAGGCAAGCACGCTCCTACATGACCTTTATTCTTAATGAAATCAATGACAGTCACTGTCACCAACTCTTAAAGTGACTGGCAAATATGATCACTGGGTCAGACCCTCTGTAATATGCCGCTTCTGGGCTCGGAGCAGAGACAAACGAGGGCCCCTGCAGGCTGCGGGCACCGCAGGCCCCATGCTGGGCAGAGAGCCCACCCAGGCAGGGCAGCCACGTGCCTGGATGCACAAAACAGCGGAGGTGAGGCCTGAGGGCCCACCTGGGACAGCCAGGGGCCCCCTGGCCCTGTGGGAGGTGGCTCCTGAACTCCAGTGAGTGTCTGAACCACCTGGAGAGTTTGTTAAAATGCTGATTCTCGCAAGCCCTCCCACCCCAGATTCTGATAAGTTGGTTTGGGATGGGGCCCAGGAAACTGCATTCGGGTCGTATCTCCTGGCAAGCCGAGAGTGGTTCTTCTGTAAAGTATCCAAGCAGAACAGACCCTTAAGAGTCCAGACCCAACACCTCCAGTAAGCACATTGAGGCCCAGAGAAGGAAGCAATTTGTCCAAGGTCACACAGCGGGCCACCGGCAGAGATAGAGCCTGAACCCAGGTCTCTGGCCTGCTAACATGGTGTTTTCTTAGCTGAGTCTATCAGGAACTGGCCACTTAGACTGGTCTTCAGGTCCTCACATACAAGGCTCAACTGGACTAGGGTGCTGCAGGGTGAGGGGGGCCTCTTCAAGTGGAGTGGGGACGACTAACAAGTGCTGGAGGGGTCTGCAGCCCTGCCCACCTCCCCTCAAGAGCAATTACCGCCAGAGCGACTTCCTGCTGAGCCAACAGCTTGTAGCAGCCAAGATGCTACTAACTACCCTTCCTCCCAGGATCGCAGCAAGATCTGCCTCTGGTCACTGCCCCCTGTCCGCCACACCTCCCTCCCCAAGCAACACTCAGCCAGGCAGGCAGTCCTCAGCAGGGACAGTCACGCCAGGGCCAGGCCCACTCAGGCCCACAGTCCTAGGGAGGCTTCGGAACCTTAAAAGTTTGTTAGGAACTGCCAGTCACATGGAGTCTTTCATGCTACTCACAAACACATATACACACAAATACACATACACACCCCACTAGTCTTCCATGAGGCCTGTGGCTTTGACGTTGGTTGGGAATTAGGAAATTAACCTAATAAAAGGTTAATTTCTGCACAGCAAGGCCTGTTCCTCGTCCACTCCTAATATCACCAATGGTCAGCAGAGCACATGGCCCACCGCCCATGGCCCAGTCTAAGGTTCCTGTGCAAAGACTGAATGACATCATCTCGGAACACTACCAAAGAGCATCCCAGGTCACGTAAACTCTAGAAGCCAGGGGCAGGGGCTTAAGGGGAAAAGGAACTAAGACAGTAAGGTATTATCAGCAGGACAGACCTACAGACCAAGGGAAGAGAACAGAGCTTTCAGAAAAGACCCTCAGAGGCTTGATGACAAAGATGCCAGGTCTAAACTGCTACGCGGTATGATGCCATTAACACGCAGTTCAGGGAGGGAGAAGGTGCTCCCTGGTGACAGAAGTCAGAACAGCAGTGGCTCTGGGGTCAGTAAGAAGGGTGTGGACTCTGATGGGGCATGAGGGGCATGCCAGGAGGCTAGAAAGGCTTGTGTCTTTGCCCAGCTGGTGAGTACATGGGATGTCCATATGACAACACATGAGGTGTTCCACGAAGATCTGAGACCTCATGTAAGTTACCTTCCTTCCCTAAGTCTCTTGATTCTTCATCCCTAGAATGGAGACAAGACCTCCCTCCCTCCTAAGATTGTGACACAGAATGAGCATGGCACCCAGAGTCAGGCAGTGGGTAAACATCAATGGTCAAAGGAGGTAACAGAGACAAAGGGCAAGCCCCAGGGATGACGATAATAATGAAAACAGCAACAACCATCAACTAGCTACCAATTTGGAGCTTTAGCCACGTACTAGGAGGGTGAACCTAGTCCTCTAGAAAATGGAACAACACTTGTATGAACTTGACGTGAGCTAGAGAGAGGAGGGCTGCATTTGGATGGTGCCCTGGGAGTTGGCAAAGATTCCGTCAGTATTCCAACTCTTTCTTTGAGGAGTTACTGGCGTGGCTGTCAGCCTGCTAGACTCAGGTTCCCCGGCAGCCCCGGGCAGAGATGCCTGGGAGGAGGATGGAGAAGGTGGAGGAGAAAGGACTCTGAACTCATGCCGAGCCAGCTTCCGCTCCTGACTATCCCTGCTAGCTCTGTGATGCTAGGCAACCTGTTTAACCTCTCTGAGCTTCAGCTTCTCATCTAGAAATGAGATTAATGACATATCCTTGACAGGGCATCTGTAAGAAGTAGATTATATGTTGTCACATGTTTGGTACATATTAGCTGCTAATAAAAAGCAGAGACATTACTTTGTCAACAAAAGTCCGTCTAGTCAAGGCTATGGTTTTTCCAGTAGTCATGTATGGATGTAAGAGTTGGACTATAAAGAAAGCTGAACACCAAAGAATTGATGCTTTTGAACTGTGGTGTTGGAGAAGACTCTTGAGAGTCCTTTGGACTGCAAGGAGATCCAACCAGTTCATGCTAAAGGAGATCAGTCCTGAGTGTTCATTGGAAGGACTGATGCTGAAGCTGAAGCTCCAATACTTTAGCCACCTGATGCGAAGAGCTGACTCATTTGAAAAGATCCTGTTGCTGGGAAAGATTGAGGGAAGGAGGAGAAGGGGACGGCAGAGGATGAGATGGTTGGATGAGATCACCAACTCAATGCACATGAGTTTGGGTAAACTCCGGGAGTTGGTGATGGACAGGCCTGGTGTGCTGCAGTCCATGGGGTCACAAAGAGGCAGACATGACTGAGGGACTGAACTGAATTGAGCTGCTAATAATAATTATTGCCATTGTTTTCCACAGACCACTCTGATATCAGCCTGCCGGACTTTGCATGTTCACATAAAATAAAAACCAACACTCCAGCCTTGCCTCATAGAGGTCAACCCAGGGCATGAGGCTGGCCTAATTTGTCTGCTAATTCATAGGATGTCCACCAGAGTCTGTTCTGCACAGAACGCCAGCCTTATCTGCAAAGCTGATTCAAGAGGGTTGGAAGCAGGAGCTGTTGAGCCCAGGCCCCCAGAGGACATCACCCAGCCCCAGCTTCCACCAGCCACCTCCAGCCTTCTCCCAGGTAGCCTCATTCAGCCAGGAGCAAGCAATTACATCAAAGCATATCTCTGTGTGCATTTTGAAAATCAAAGCTGCCTCTAATTAAACACCATCACAGCTCTGGGCTCACTGGACCCCAAGAGATGAATGGAGACAGGGAGGAGCTAAGATGGCGGAGGAATAGAATGGGGAGAACACTTGCTCCCCCACAAATTCATCAAAAGAACATTTAAGCGCCGAGTAAATTCCACAAAACAACTTCTGAATGCCGGCAGAGGACATCAGGCACCCAGAAAAGCAACCCATTGTCTTCAAAAGGAGGTAGGAAAAAATATAAAAGACAAAAAAAGAGACAAAAGAGGGAGGCAAGGAGCTCTGTCTGGCGAAGGGAATCTTAAAAAGAGAGGTTTCCAAACACCAGGAAACATTCTCACTGCTGAGTCTGTGCAGAGCCTGGGAAGCACAGAGGGCAACATAACAAGGAGGAAAAATAAATAAACAATTAAAACCCACAGATTAGGAGCCCTGTGGTAACTCCCCCAGCGGAGAAGCAGAGCAGATGCCTGCATCCACCATTAGCAAGCGGGGGCTGGGCAGGGAGGCGCGGCAGGGGCTACATCACTTAGAGTAAGGATCTGGCCTGAATATCCCGAGCGCTACCTGAGCGAAATAATTTGGGCTAGCAAACCAGACTGTGAGATATCTATCACGCGAAAAGCCAGCCCTAACCTAAGACACCGCCAGGCCCGCGCACGGAACAAAGGACTGCACAGAGATAGCCGGCTGCAGACTGTCCCCCTTCAGTGACAGGCAGCCAGAGCCGGAAGCAGGCAATCGCAGCCCCAGAGAGACATTATCTACAAAACTGTAAGCAGGCATCTTTGCTAACTAAGATTTCTTAGGGCTCTGGACGGTTAACATCCGCCTGAGAAGGTGCGCCGGTTGTACACCCAGAAAACCGAGTGGCGAGGAGGCGATAAGTCACAGCAGCTGCGCTCACCAAACACCTCATCACCTGTGCTGCTTGGACCTGGAAAGGGCACAAAACGCAGGCCCAACCGAGTCTGGGCCTCTGAGGACTACCCGAGTGCCTGAACCTGAACGGCTTAGACCTGGGAGGTGCAAGCAGCCCAGGGCCGGCTGCAGATGATTCCCAGCGGAGCAACCTAGAGCCCGAGCAGTGTGGGCAGGGAGGCTACATGCACCATGAGCGGGGGGCAGGTCCAGAGTGGCTGAGGCACTGCGAGCACACACCAGTGTTATTTGTTTGCAGCGTCCCTCCCACCCCACAGCAAGACTGAACAAGTGAGCCTTAAAAAAAAAAAAAAAAAGTATCCACCACCGCCCCCTCTGTATCAGGGCGGAAATCAGACACTGAAGAGACCAGCAAACAGAAGAAGCTATAACAGAGGGAAGCACCATGGAAGCGACAGGCAATAAACTAAAACCCCGTGGTTAGTACCAACTACATAGGAAGGGGCCTATAGATCTTGAGAAATATAAGCCAGAACAAAGAACTAGCCGAAAATGAACTGAACCCACAATATCCACAACAATATCAGAGAAAGTCCTATATATATTTTTACTATTTTTACGATCATTCTTTCTTTTTTTTTAATTTAAAAAAATTTTTTTCAGTCCTCTATTACCCCTTTAATTTTCACTTTTATAACCTACTATTACTTTGAAAAAAAAAAAGACCCTTTTGTTAAAAAGCAAACTTCATATATATATTTTTTATAACTTTTGTGACCTTTTTTTTTTCTTCCTTCTTCTTTCCTTTAACATTATATTTTTGGAATTCCAAACTCTGCTCTATATTTTTAATTCTAGCTTTTTGTTATTTGTTATCAATTTTGTACCTATTTTTTTTTATAACTTTTGTGACTTTTTTTTTTCCTCTCTCTCTCTCTCTCTCTTTCTCTTCATCTTTTCTTTAACATTATATTCCTGAAATTCCAAACTCTACTCTAGATCTTTAATTTATGCTTTCCAGTATTTGTTATCAATTTGTACCTATATCTTCTTTATAATTTTTGTGACTTTGTTTTTGTTTTTTTTTGTTTTTTCCTCTATCTTTCTTTTTCTTCTTCTTTTCCTTAACATTGTATTTTTGAAATTCTAAACTCAAGATTTTTAGCTTTTGCTTTCTGGTATTTGTTATCAATATTGTACTTATATTTTCTTTATAATTTTTGTGACTCTTTTATTTTCTTTTTCTTTTTCTCCTTTCTTTTCCTTCTTCTTTTCTTTAATATTGTATTTTTGAAATTCCAAACTCTACTCTAGATTTTTAATTTTTGCTTTTAGGTATTTGTTACCAATTTTGTACCTTTAAGAACCCAATCTTCAGTACCCATTTTTTTACTAGGGAGCGAGATTACTGGCTTGACTGCTCTCTCCACCTTCGGACTTTCCTTTTTCTCCACCAGGACACCTGCGTCTCCTCCCTAACCCCTCTCTACTCTACCCAACTCTGAATTTCTGTGTGTTCCATATGGTGGAAAACACTTAGGGAACTGATTACTAGCTGGATCTGTCTCTCTCCTTTTCATTCCCTCCTTTTATCCTCCTGGCCACCTCTGTCTTCTTCCTCCCTCTTCTCTTCTCTGTATAACTCCGTGAACATCTCTGAGTGGTCCATTTGTGGAGTGCACATAAGGAAGTGATTACTGGTTAGCCCGCTCTCTCCTCTATTGATTCCACCTCATCTCATTCGGGTCACCGCTAACTCCCTCCTCCCTCTTCTCTTCTCCATGTAACACTGTGAACCTCTCTGGGTGACCCTCATGGTGGAGAAACCTTTCATCTTTAACCTAGATATTTTATCAATGGTGCTGTATAGAAGAATTTTTGAGACTACTGTAAAAATAAGACCAATAACTGGAAGCAGGAGGCTTAAGTTCAAACCCTGACTCCAGGGAACATTAATTGACAGGAGCTCATCAAATGCCTCCATACCTACACTGAAACCAAGCACCACACAAGAGACAATAAGTTCCAGGGCAAGACATACCAAGCAAATTATCCAGCAACACAGGAACACAGCCCTGAGCTCCAATATACAGGCTACCCAAAGTCACCCCAAAACCATAGACATCTCATAACTCATTACTGGACACTTCATTGCACTCCAGAGAGAAGAAATCCAGCTCCACCCACCAGAACACTGACACAAGCTTCCCTAACCTAGAAACCTTGACAAGCCACCTGTACAAACCCACACACAGTGAGGAAACACCACAATAAAGAGAACTCCACAATCTGCCAGAATACAGTAAGGACACCCCAAACTCAGCAATTTAAACAAGATGAAGAGACAGAGGAATACCCAGCAGGTAAAGGAACAAGATAAATGCCCACCAAACCAAACAAAAGAGGAAGAGATAGTGAATCTACCTGATAAAGAATTCCGAATAATGATAGTGAAATTAATCCAAAATCTTAAAATCAAAATGGAATCACAGATAAATAGCCTGGAGACAAGGATTGAGAAGCTGCAAGAAAGGTTTAACAAGGACCTAGAAGAAATAAAAAAGAGTCAATATATAATGAATAATGCAATAAATGATATCAAAAACACTCTGGAGGCAACAAATAGTAGAATAACAGAGGCAGAAGATAGGACGAGTGAATTAGAAGATAGAATGGTAGAAATAAATGAATCAGAGGAGAAAAAAGAAAAACGAATTAAAAGAAATGAAGACAATCTCAGAGACCTCCAGGACAATATTAAACGTTACAACATTCGAATCATAGGAATCCCATAAGAAGAAGACAAAAAGACAGACCATGAGAAAATACTTGAGGAGATAATACTTGAAAACTTCCCTAAAATGGAGAAGGAAATAATCACTCAAGTCCAAGAAACCCAGAGAGTCCCAAACAGGATAAAACCAAGGCGAAACACCCCAAGACACATATTAATCAAATTAACAAAGATCAAACACAAAGAACAAATATTAAAAGCAGCAAGGGAAAAACAACAAATAACACACAAGGGAATTCCCATAAGGATATCAGCTGATCTTTCAATAGAAACTCTCGGGGGTTCCGGTTAAGATGGCGGAGGATTAGGACGGGGAATACACTTTCTCCTCCACAAATTCATCAGGGACATCTGAACGCCGAGTAAATTCCTCAAACAGCTTCGGAATGCCGGCAGAGAACATCGGACACTGAGAAAAGCAACTCACTCCCCTCTAAAGGAGGTAGGAAAGAATATAGAAGCCAGAGAGGGACAGAGGGAGGGGCGGACCTCTGTCCGGGGAAGGGAGCCTGGAAAGGCAAAGAAAAGTTCCCAAACACCGGGAAACTCCCCCTGTAGAGTCTGTGCCAACCTAGAAAGCACGGAGAATATCATAACAGGGAGGAAAACAAATGAACAAATAAGACCCACAGACTACGAGCCCTGCGGTAGCTTCCGCGGCGGGAAGGCATCATCGCAAACACCCGCTTCCGCCAGTAGCAAGCCGGGGCTGGGCGGGGAGACGCTGCGGGCTGCTCCCACGCCGCCGGCCGCTCCCCCGTGGGAAGAATCCCCGAGGAGCACTCCCCTCCCCCCCGCCGCCAGCCGCTCCCGCGCGGGCGCGCACCCGCCCCCTGCGCCAGGGGCTCCCGAGCGGGTCGACCCCCACCGCCAACCGTTCCCGTGCGAACCATCCCCTCACCGCCGCTCCCCCGCCAGCCATTGCCGCGCGGGCCGTTTCTGCCGGGAGTGGTTTGGGCCGGCAGACCGGACTGCGGCGCCAACCACAGGAGGGGCCGGCCCTGGCCCAAGACACCGCGGGGCCTGCGCACAGAGCAAGGGACTATAGCGCGCACCCGCCCCCCGCACCGGGGGCTCCCGCGCGGGTCGACCCCCACCGCCGACCGTCCCGTTCCCGTGCGAACCATCCCCTCGCCGCTGCTTCCCCGCCAGCCGTGGCCGCGCGAGCCGTTCCCGCCGGGAGTGGTTCGGGCTGGCGGACCAGACTGCGGCGCCGTCCACAGAAGAGGCCGGCCCAGGCCCAAGACACTGCGGGGCCCGTGCACAGAACAAAGGACTATACAGACCAACTACAGAGAAAGGGGCCTATAGATCTTGAGAAACTTAAGCCGGAACAAGGAACTAGCCGAAAATGAACTGAACCCACAGCAATAAAAAAGAAACTCTTATACATATTGTTACTATTTTTACCAACATTATTTCCTTTTTTTTTTCTTTTTTTAATATATGCTTTTTTTAAATTTTATTATTTTTTTATTGAAAATAAGGAGAAAAAAAGAAAAAAAAATTTTTTTTTCTTTCCTTTTAATTTTTTTTTTTGTCTTCTTGTTTTTGTTTCTTTTATTTTTATGTTTTTATCCTCTAGTACTTCTTTAATCTCCACTGTTAGATATAACTTTTGCGACCCTGTTTTGGTTTTTTTTGTGTGTTTTTTTTTTTCTTGTTTTTGTTTCTTTTATTTTTATGTTTTTATCCTCTAGTACTTCTTTAATCTCCACTGTTAGATATAACTTTTCTGACCCTGTTTTGGTTTTTTTGTGTGTGTGTGTTTTTTTCTTCTTCTTTTTCTCTTTTTCTTTTTTCTCTTTTTTTTTTGTCCTTTGCTTTTTTTTTCTTTCCTTTGTTCTTTTCTTTACTGATTACTGACTGGATCTGTCTCTCTCCTTGACACTCCCTCCTTTTATCCTCCTGACCAACTCTATCTCCCTCCTCCCTTTCTCCTTCTCCGTATAACTCCGTGAACATCTCTGAGCAGTCTAGTTGTGGAATGCAATATAGAAGACGAACTTTTTGAGACTACTGCAAAAATAAGACAGATAACAGGAAGCAGGAGGCTTAAGTCCAAACCCTGATCCCACGAAACATTAATTGACAGGAGGTCATCAAATGACTCCATATCTACACTGAAACCAAGCATCACACAAAGACCAGCAAGTTCCACGGCAAGAACACAGCCCTGAGCTCCAAGTCACAGGCTACACAAAGCGACCTCAAAACCATAGACATCTCATAACTCACCACTAGACACTCCACCGCACCCCAGAGAAAAGAAATCTAGCCCCACCCACCAGAACATCGATACAAGCTTCCATAAACAAGAAACCTCGACTTGCCACCGGTACAAACCCACATATAGGGCAGAAAAGCCACAATAAAGAGAACTCCACAGACTGCCAGAATGCAGTAAGGACTCCCCAAACTCAGCATTTTAAACAAGATGAAGAGACAGAAGAATTCCCAGCAGGTAAAGGAACAGGATAAATGCCCACCAAACCAAACAAAAGAGGAAGAAATAGCGAACCTACCTGATAAAGAATTCCGAATAATGATAGTGAAATTAATCCAAAGCCTGGAAAGCAAAATGGAATCATGGATAAATAGCCTGGAGAAAAGCATCAAGAAGATGCAAGAAAGATTTAACAAGGACCTAGAAGAAATAAAAAAGAGTCAATATATAATGAATAATACAATAAATGAGATCCAAAACACTCTGGAGGCAACAAACAGTAGAATTACAGAGGCAGAAGATAGAATTAGTGAATTAGAAGATAGAATGGCAGAAGTAAAGGAATCAGAGGAGAAAAAAGAAAAACGAATTAAAAGGAATGAGGACAATCTCAGAGACCTCCAGGACAATTTTAAACGTTACAATATTCGAATCATAGGAGTTCCAGAAGAAGAAGACAAAAAGAAAGACCATGAGAAGATACTAGAGGAGATAATAGTTGAAAACTTCCCTAAAATGGGGAAGGAAATAATCACTCAAGTCCAAGAAACCCAGAGAGTCCCATATAGGATAAACCCAAGGCGAAACACCCCAAGACACATATTAATCAAATTAACAAAGATCAAACACAAAGAACAAATATTAAAAGCAGCAAGGGAAAAACAACAAATAACACACAAGGGAATTCCCATAAGGATAACAGCTGATCTTTCAATAGAAACTCTCCAAGCCAGGAGGGAATGGCAAGACATACTTAAAGTGATGAAAGAAAAGAACCTACAGCCCAGATTATTGTACCCAGCAAGGATCTCATTCAAATATGAAGGAGAAATCAAAAGCTTTACAGACAAGCAAAAGCTGAGAGAATTCAGCACCACCAAACCAGCTCTCCAACAAAGACTAAAGGACATTCTTTAGACAGGAAACACAAAAAGGATATATAAATTCAAACCCAAAACAACAAAGTAAATGGCAACAGGATCAAATTTATCCATAATTACCTTAAATGTAAATGGGTTGAATGCCCCAACCAAAAGGCAGAGACTGGCTGAATGGATACAAAAACAAGACCCATACATATGTTGTCTACAAGAGACCCACCTCAAAACAGGGGACACATACAGACTGAAAGTGAAGGGCTGGAAAAAGATTTTCCATGCAAATAGGGACCAAAAGAAAGCAGGAGTAGCAATACTCATATCAGATAAAATAGACTTTAAAACAAAAGCTGTGAAAAGAGACAAAGAAGGTCACTACATAATGATCAAAGGATCAATCCAAGAAGAAGATATAACAATTATAAATATATATGCACCCAACATAGGAGCACCGCAATATGTAAGACAAATACTAACAAGTATGAAAGGAGAAATCAACAATAACACAATAATAGTGGGAGACTTTAATACCCCACTCACACCAATGGATAGATCAATTAAACAGAAAATTAACAAGGAAACACAAACTTTAAATGATACAATAGACAAGTTAGAACTAATTGATATCTATAGGACATTTCATCCCAAAACAATGAATTTCACCTTTTTCTCAAGTGCACACGGAACCTTCTCCAGGATAGACCACATCCTGGGCCATAAATCTAGCCTTGGTAAGTTCAGAAAAATTGAAATCATTCCAACCATTTTTTCTGACCACAATGCAGTAAGAGTAAATCTCAATAACAGGAGAAAAACTATTAAAAATTCCAACATATGGAGGCTGAACAACACACTCCTGAATAACCAACAAATCACAGAAGAAATCAAAAAAGAAATCAAATTCTGCATAGAAACGAATGAAAATGAAAACACAACAACCCAAAACCTGTGGGACACTGTAAAAGCAGTCCTAAGGGGAAAGTTCATAGCAATTCAGGCATACCTAAAGAAACAAGAAAAAAGCCAAATAAATAACCTAACTCTACACCTAAAGCAACTGGAAAAGGAAGAAATGAAGTACCCCAAGATTAGTAGAAGGAAAGAAATCTTAAAAATTAGGGCAGAAATAAACGCAAAAGAAACAAAAGAGACCATAGCAAAAATCAACAAAGCCAAAAGCTGGTTCTTTGAAAGGGTAAATAAAATTGACAAACCACTAGCCAGACTCATCAAGAAACAAAGGGAGAAAAATCAAATCAATAAAATTAGAAAAGAAAATGGAGAGATCACAACAGACAGCACAGAAATACAAAGGATCATAAGAGACTACTATCAGCAATTATATGGCAATAAAATGGACAATATGGAAGAAATGGACAAATTCTTAGAAAAGTACAACTTTCCAAAACTGGATCAGGAAGAAATAGAAAATCTTAACAGACCCATCACAAGCATGGAAATTGAAACTGTAATCAGAAATCTCCCAGCAAACAAAAGCCCAGGCCCAGACGGCTTCACAGCTGAATTCTACCAAAAATTTAGAGAAGAGCTAACACCTATCCTACTCAAACTATTCCAGAAAATTGCAGAGGAAGGCAAACTTCCAAACTCATTTTATGAGGCCACCATCACCCTAATTCCAAAACCTGACAAAGATCCCACAAAAAAAGAAAACTACAGACCAATATCACTGATGAACATAGACGCAAAAATCCTTAACAAAATTCTAGCAATCAGAATCCAACAATACATTAAAAAGATCATACACCATGACCAAGTGGGCTTTATCCCAGGGATGCAAGGATTCTTCAATATCCGCAAATCAATCAACATAATACACCACATGAACAAACTGAAGAATAAAAACCATATGATTATCTCAATAGATGCAGAGAAAGCCTTTGACAAAGTTCAACATCCATTTATAATAAAAACTCTCCAGAAAGCAGGAATAGAAGGAACATACCTCAACATAATAAAAGCTATATATGACAAACCCACAGCAAACATTATCCTCAATGGTGAAAAACTGAAAGCATTTCCTCTAAAGTCAGGAACAAGACAAGGATGCCCACTTTCACCATTATTATTCAACATTGTTCTGGAAGTTTTGGCCACAGCAATCAGAGCAGAAAAAGAAATAAAAGGAATCCAAATTGGAAAAGAAGAAGTAAAACTCTCACTGTTTGCAGATGACATGATCCTCTATGTAGAAAACCCTAAAGATTCCACCAGAAAATTACTAGAACTAATCAATGAATACAGTAAAGTTGCAGGATATAAAATTAACACACAGAAATCCCTTGCATTCCTGTACACTAATAACGAGAAAATAGAAAGAGAAATTAAGGAAACAATTCCATTCACCATTGCAATGAAAACAATAAAATACTTAGGAATATATCTTCCTAAAGAATCTAAAGACCTATATTTAGAAAACTATAAAACACTGCTGAAAGAAATTAAAGAGGACACTAATAGATGGAGAAATATACCATGTTCGTGGATTGGTAGAATCAATATAGTGAAAATGAGTATACTACCCAAAGCAATTTATAGATTCAATGCAATCCCCATCAAGCTACCAACGGTATTCTTCACAGAGCTAGAACAAATAATTTCTCAATTTGTATGGAAATACAAAAAACCTCGAATAGCCAAAGCTATCTTGAGAAAGAAGAACGGAACTGGAGGAATCAACCTGCCTGACTTCAGGCTCTACTATAAAGCTACAGTCATCAAGACAGTATGGTACTGGCACAAAGACAGAAATATAGATCAATGGAACAAAATAGAAAGTCCAGAGATAAATCCACGCACATATGGTCACCTAATCTTTGACAAAGGTGGCAAGAATATACAATGGATTAAAGACAATCTTTTTAACAAGTGGTGCTGGGAAAACTGGTTGAACACTTGTAAAAGAATGAAACTAGAACACTGTCTAACACCATACACAAAAATAAACTCAAAATGGATTAAAGAGCTAAATGTAAGACCAGAAACCATAAAACTCCTAGAGGAAAACATAGGCAAAACACTCTCTGACTTACATCACAGCAGGATCCTCTATGACCCACCTCCCAGAATATCGGAAATAAAATCAAAAATGAACAAATGGGACCTAATCAAACTTAAAAGCTTCTGCACAACAAAGGAAACTATAGGCAAGCTGAAAAGACAGCCTTCAGAATGGGAGAAAATAATAGCAAATGAAGCAACAGACAAACAACTAATCTCAAAAATATACAAGCAACTTCTACAGCTCAATTCCAGGAAAATAAACGACCCAATCAAAAAATGGGCCAAAGAACTTAATAGACATTTCTCCAAAGAAGACATACAGATGGCTAACAAACACATGAAAAGATGCTCAACATCACTCATTATCAGAGAAATGCAAATCAAAACCACTATGAGGTACCATTACATGCCAGTCAGAATGGCTGCGATCCAAAAATCCACAAGCAATAAATGCTGGAGAGGGTGCGGAGAGAAGGGAACCCTCTTACACTGTTGGTGGGAATGCAAACTAGTACAGCCACTATGGAGAACAGTATGGAGATTCCTCAAAAAACTGGGAATAGAACTGCCTTATGACCCAGCAATCCCACTGCTGGGCATACACACTGAGAAAACCAGAATTGAAAGAGGCACGTGTACCCCAATGTTCATAGCAGCACTGTTTACAATAGCCAGGACGTGGAAGCAACCTAGATGTCCATCCACAGATGAATGGATAAGCAAGCTGTGGTACATATACACGATGGAGTATTACTCAGCCATTAAAAAGAATACATTTGAATCAGTTCTAATGAGGTGGATGGAACTGGAGCCTATTATACAGAGTGAAGTAAGCCAGAAAGAAAAACACAAATACAGTATACTAACGCATATATATGGAATTTAGAAAGAAGGTAACAATCACCCTGCTTATGAGACAGCAAAAGAGACACTGAAGTATAGAACAGACTTATGGACTCTGGGACTGGGAGAGGGTGGGACGATTGGGGAAAATAGCATTGAAATATGTATAATATCATATCTGAAACGAGTCAGTCCAGGTACGATGCCCTATAACAGATGCCTGGGACTGGAGCACTGGGATGACCTGGAGGGATGGTGTGGGAAGGTGGGAGGGAGGAGGGTTCAGGATGGGGAACACGTGTATTCTGGTGGCGGATCCATCTCGATGTATAGTAAAAGTAATACAATATTGTAAAGTTAAGAAAAATTAAAAATAATAATAATAATAAAATTTAAAAAAATAAAATTTAAAAAAAAAGGATGTTAAACAGTCAAAAAAAAAAAAGAAACTCTCCAAGCCAGGAGGGAATGGCAAGACATACTTAAAGTGATGAAGAAAATAACCTACAGCCCAGATTACTGTACCCAGCAAGGATCTCATTCAAATATGAAGGAGAAATCAAAAGCTTTACAGACAAGCAAAAGCTGAGAGAATTCAGCACCACCAAACCAGCTCTCCAACAAATACTAAAGGACGTTCTTTAGACAGGAAACACGAAAAGGGTGTATAAATTCGAACCCAAAACAATGAAGTAAATGGCAACGGTATCATACTTATCAATAATTACCTTAAACATAAATGGGTTGAATGCCCCAACCAAAAGACAAAGACTGGCCGAATAGATACAAAAACAAGACCCCTACATATGTTGTCTACAAGAGACCCACCTCAAAACAGGGGACACATACAGACTGAAAGTGAAGGGCTGGAAAAAGATTTTCCATGCAAATAAGGACCAAAAGAAAGCAGGAGTAGCAATACTCATATCAGATAAAATAGACTTTAAAACAAAGGCTGTGAAAAGAGACGAAGACGGTCACTACATAATGATCAAAGGATCAATCCAAGAAGACATAACAATTATAAATATATATGCACCCAACACGGGAACACCACAATATATGAGACAAATGCTAACAAGTATGAAAGGAGAAATTAACAATAACACAATAATAGTGGGAGACTTTAATAACCCACTCACACCAATGGATAGATAAACTAAACAGAAAATTAATAAGGAAACACAAACTTTAAACGATACAATAGACCAGTTAGACCTAATTGATATCTATAGGACATTTCATCCCAAAACAATGAATTTCACCTTTTTCTCAAGTGCACATGGAACCTTCTCCAGGATAGATCACATCCTGGGCCATAAATCTAGCCTTGGTAAATTCAGAAAAATTGAAATCATTCCAAGCATCTTTTCTGATCACAATGCAGTAAGATTAGATCTCAGTTACAGGAGAAAAATATTAAAAATTCCAACATACGGAGGCTGAACAACACGCTGCTGAATAACCAACAAATCACAGAAGAAATCAAAAAAGAAATCAAAATTTGCATAGAAACTAAAGAAAATGAAAACACAACAACCCAAAACCTGTGGGACACTGTAAAAGCAGTCCTAAGGGGAAAGTTCATAGTAATACAGGCATACCTCAAGAAACAAGAAAAAAGTCAAATAAATAATCTAACTCTACATCTAAAGCAACTAGAAAACGAAGAAATGAAGAACCCCAGGGTTAGTAGGAGGAAATAAATCTTAAAAATTAGGGCAGAAATAAATGCAAAAGAGACCATAGCAAAAATCAACAAAGCCAAAAGCTGGTTCTTTGAAAGGATAAATAAAATTGACAAACCATTAGCCAGACTCATCAAGAAACAAAGGGAGAAAAATCAAATCAATAAAATTAGAAATGAAAATGGAGAGATCACAACAGACAACACAGAAATACAAAGGATCATAAGAGACTACTATCAGCAATTATATGGCAATAAAATGGACAACGTGGAAGAAATGGACAAATTCTTAGAAAAATACAACTTTCCAAAACTGGATCAGGAAGAAATAGAAAATCTTAACAGACCTATCACAAGCACAGAAATTGAAACTGTAATCAGAAACCTTCCAGCAAACAAAAGCCCAGGTCCAGACGGCTTCACAGCTGAATTCTACCAAAAATTTAGAGAAGAGCTAACACCTATCCTACTCAAACTGTTCCAGAAAATTGCAGAGGAAAGTAAACTTCCAAACTCATTCTATGAGGCCTCCATCACCCTAATACCAAAACCTGACAAAGATCCCACAAAAAAAGAAAACTACAGGCCAATATCACTGATGAACATAGACGCAAAAATCCTTAACAAAATTCTAGCAACCAGAATCCAACAACACATTAAAAAGATCATATACCATGACCAAGTGGGCTTTATCCCAGGAATGCAAGGATTCTTCAATATCCACAAATCAATCAACGTAATACACCACATTAACTAACTGAAGAATAAAAACCATATGTTTATCTCAATAGATGCAGAGAAAGCCCTTGACAAAATTCAACATCCATTTATGATAAAAACTCTCCAGAAAGCAGGAATAGAAGGAACATACCTCAACAACAAATCCACAGCAAACATTATCCTCAATGGTGAAAAATTGAAAGCATTTCCTCTAAAGTCAGGAACAAGACAAGGATGCCCACTTTCACCATTACTATTCAACATAGTTTTGGAAGTTTTGGCCACAGCAATCAGAGCAGAAAAAGAAATAAAAGGAATCCAAATTGGAAAAGAAGAAGTAAAGCTCTCACTGTTTGCAGATGACATGATCCTCTACACAGAAAACCCTAAAGACTCCACCAGAAAATTACTAGAACTAATCAATGAATATAGTAAAGTTGCAGGATATAAAATCAACACACAGAAATCCCTCGCACTCCTGTACACTAATAATGAGAAAATAGAAAAAGAAATTAAGGAAACAATTCCATTCACCATTGCAATGAAAAGAATAAAATACTTAGGAATATATCTACCTAAAGAAACTAAAGACCTATATATAGAAAACTATAAAACATTGGTGAAAGAAATCAAAGAGGACACTAATAGATGGAGAAATATACCATGTTCATGGGTTGGCAGAATCAATATAGTGAAAATGAGTATACTACCCAAAGCAATTTATAGATTTAATGCAATCCTCATCAAGCTACCAACAGTATTCTTCACAGAGCTAGAACAAATAATTTCACAATTTGTATGGAAATACAAAAAATCTCAAATAGCCAAAGCTATCTTGAGAAAGAAGAATGGAACTGGAGGAATCAACCTGCCTGACTTCAGGCTCTACTACAAAGCCACAGTCATCAAGACAGTATGGTACTGGCACAAAGAAATATAGATCAATGGAACAAAACAGAAAGCCCAGAGATAAATCCACACACATATGGACACCTTATCTTTGACAAAGGAGGCAAGAATATACAATGGATTAAAGACAATCTCTTTAACAAGTGGTGCTGGGAAAACTGGTCAAACACTTGTAAAAGAATGAAACTAGAACACTTTCTAACACCATACACAAAAATAAACTCAAAATGGATTAAAGATCTAAATGTAAGACCAGAAACTATAAACTCCTAGAGGAGAACATAGGCAAAACACTCTCTGACATACATCACAGCAGGATCCTCTATGACCCACCTCCCAGAATATTGGAAATAAAAGCAAAAATAAACAAATGGGACCTAATTAAAATTAAAAGCTTCTGCACAACAAAGCAAACTATAAGCAAGGTTTAAAGACAGCCTTCAGAATGGGAGAAAATAATAGCAAATGAAGCAACAGACAAACAAATAATCTCAAAAATATACAAGCAACTCCTACAGCTCAATTCTAGAAAAATAAATGACCCAATCAAAAAATGGGCCAAAGAACTAAATAGACATTTCTCCAAAGAAGACATACAGATGGCTAACAAACACATGAAAAGATGCTCAACATCACTCATTATCAGAGAAATGCAAATCAAAACCACTATGAGGTACCATTTCACGCCAGTCAGAATGGCTGCGATCCAAAAGTCTACAAGCAATAAATGCTGGAGAGGGTGTGGAGAAAAGGGAACCCTCTTACTGTTGGTGGGAATACAAACTAGTACAGCCACTATGGAGAACAGTATGGAGATTCCTTAAAAAACTGGGAATAGAACTGCCTTATGATCCAGCAATCCCACTGCTGGGCATACACACTGAGAAAACCAGAATTGAAAGAGACACGTGTACCCCAATGTTCATCGCAGCACTGTTTACAATAGCCAGGACATGGAAGCAACCTAGATGTCCATCAACAGATGAATGGATAAGAAAGCTGTGGTACATATACACAATGGAGTATTACTCAGTCATTAAAAAGAATACATTTGAATCTGTTCTCATGAGGTGGATGAAACTGGAGCCTATTATACAGAGTGAAGTAAGCCAGAAAGAAAAACACCAATACAGTATACTAACACATATATATGGAATTTAGAAAGATGGTAACAATAACCCTGTATAAGAGACAGCAAAAGAGACACTGATGTATAGAACAGTCTTTTGGACTCTGGGAGAGGGAGAGGGTGGGATGATTTGGGAGAATGGCATTGAAATATGTATAATATCATATATGAAACGGGTCGCCAGTCCAGGTTCAATGCACGATACTGGATGCTTGGCGCTGGTGCACTGGGATGACCCAGAGGGATGGTATGGGGAGAGAGGAGGAAGGAGGGTTCAGGATGGGGAACACATGTATACCTATTGCAGATTCATTTTGATATATGGCAAAACCAATACAATATTGTAAAGCTAATGGCAAACCACTCCAGTATTCTTGCCTGGAGAATTCTGTGGACTGGGGAGCCTGGTGGGCTACCGTCCATGGGGTTGCAAAGAGTCAGGTGAATGAAAGGCCAACCCATGCTATGTGAATAGAAAGGACCTTGCTAATGCAGATGAAGCTGGCACTTCCTTATATATTTTTAGAATGTTAACTCTTAATAAGTTGAAGTTATTTTGAAAGGATGATAAGAGCATTTTAAGTATCATTGGAGGAACATGAATAATAGGATTTTGGTGCCTTCACCAGACTTTTTCCAAGACAAAGATACTTTTATTTTGATAGTGCAAGACTCTGGGACTCTGGGAATAAAATTGGCTATATGCATACAATTGTATGGAACTAGGTTAGTTTTATTTTGTGAAAGCTGCTACTCTACATAAAGATTTTGATTTAGTAGTTTGTTTTAATCCCCTTTTATATTTGTATTTGATAAGGCCCAAGTGTGACAAAAGCTCTTCTGCAAATATGAGGTAGTACTGTGTTCTGTTGGAATATGAGTTCATTCATTGAAAGATTTATTTTCAAGTTTACCAGTTTATTTCCACTAACTTTTGAGCATATTATTTTATATATGATGGGATTCCAGGATGGGAATGGAGTGCTTTTTCTCTTTTAATTTTTATTTTAAACAATTAGTTAAACTCCACTTCAGTGTTGTGGTTTATTAAACTTGTTTTCCTTTATGGAGGAAAGTGTTAAATTTGATATTTTAAAACATTTCTCTATGATTAAATATGATTTCTGAATGTTGTTTTTACTTGTATGTTGCTTTTGATATGG
The DNA here is from genome assembly GCA_935064755.1 of Tragelaphus eurycerus. Classification (NCBI taxonomy): domain Eukaryota; kingdom Metazoa; phylum Chordata; class Mammalia; order Artiodactyla; family Bovidae; genus Tragelaphus; species Tragelaphus eurycerus. The sequence goes on along the minus strand of CAKXYN010000008.1, from coordinate 35,146,126 downwards.
CCAGATATTCAACTTTGTTTTTTGATAGTTCCTAATGTTTTCAGAAAAATAAAAATAAATTAGTTCCCTAAAAAAAAAAAAAAAAAAAAATTAAATTAAAAAAAAAAAGAGATGAATGGATTCAGAGGTGCGGCTAGCACGAGAAGCCCACTGCTGCTGGCAGGAAGTGAATTCCAGTAACCTGAAGCCCTTGGGGTCTGCCTTACTCAGCAGGCAAAGAGACCCTGCTCCCCTTTAAGACTAGGATAAGCAAGAGGTAGCCTCCCTCCCCTCCTCCCTGGCGCCAAAGACTCTGTACTCAAGGGTACTGGTGGACAAAGGACAAACAACCCCTGGCTAGAGGCAGGGATGTACCCCCATCCCAACCAATGGTGCGAGAGAAAGGCGAGCAGGTCTCACTGCACACTTCTCTGCAGGGAGCACTGCCCAGACACCCTCCAGCCAACGGTGAGGGCAGCAGACAGACGCCTCAAGCTCTGCTCCTGCCTAGTGACCCCAGGAGAGCCCTTGGTCTGTCTCTGGGCTTCCGCCTATCTCTAAAGCAGAGGTCTGAACTGGAACAGGACTGTTCTCCAGGAAAGCCCAAAAGGCAACTCGCAATGGCCGAGCTGCCCCTAGGTGAAGCAGGGCAGGGAGTACGGAGGCCCCTCCAGCCTCCTCGCCAGCCCAAGAGGCCCCCCGAAGCGTTCCGGGAGCCCTGCTTCCCAAGTCAGGGGCCAACAGCTGGCCCCCGGAGGCCAAGGCCAGCTGTAGCTCACCGTTCCCAGCCACGCTCTTGGCAGCCTCTCCTTTTATGAACTTCCCTGGTGGCTCAGAGGGTAAAGCATCTGCCTGCAATGTGGGAGACCTGGGTTCAATCCCTGGGTCGGGAAGACTGCCTGGAGAAGGAAATGGCAACCCACTCCAGAATTCTTGCCTGGAGAATCTCATGGACAGAGGAGCCTGGTGGGCTAAAGTCCATGGGGTCTCAAAGAGTCGAACACAACTGAGCGATTTCACTTTCACTTTTTATGAACCAAGAGGAGTCCTGGAGTCAGAGAGCTGTGGGTTTCAATCCTAGCTCTATAAGCTATCTGACCTCAGGCAACGCACCCTCCTTCTCTGAATCTCTGATGCCTCACCTGCAAGATGGAGGCGTGTAGGCCTCCCTTCTGAGATGTTTATAGAGGAAAGGGCCTGGCACAGGGTGTTAGGCATTCAGCAAACAGGAATGGTAAGAGGAGATACCAGATAAGGGAGAAAAGGACAAGCCCAAAGAGTGAGGACAATAACCTAGCTACCATGCTGGAATGCTCAGCACGCACCAGGCACTGTTCTAAGTGAGGTGGTGCAAAAACCTGTGGTCATCACGACCGTCGTTACAAACGGAGCTCTCATCGTCCCCACCGACAGAGGCCACACTGGCACTGAGGCCTGGGCTCCCAAGCTGCACGCTCTCCGGCCACGACCCCTGGCTCATCTGCAGAGCCAAGGAGTGGCTGTGTCCTGCGCTGTCCCCCTTCGGGGACCCTAGACTCATCTTTGTGTGTTGCCCTGGAGAAAGTAGGGAAGAGCATTCACTCCTACTAGCTCTGGTTGTCCCTTGCATTCCTTCCCCTCACCAGCCACGTGGGGCATGTCACTGCACGCCTCACCCTTCAGGGACTCCCCAGGACCCTGGGGTCAGGGCCAAGTTCTGTTCCATCTGCCTGCAGCCCTGCAGAACCTCACCACTCCTCTGCCCTTCCTTGTAATACCCCTCTGCTCCCACAACTCTGCCACTCCAAGACGTGCACACACACACACACACACACACATGCACACACACACACACGTCTGGCAAATCCCCACTCAGACAGCTGGGGAAGCCGACCTGGGGCAGAGGTAAGCACTTTTTCCGTGTGGCTCCCTGGGGATGGACTCACACCCCTCCCTGCCTGAAGGATGGTGCTAAGGATGCTGTTGTGTGACCGACTCCAATGCTGGGCTGGGAACTCCTTGACAAAAGGAACTGTGCCTGGTTCCCCTCTGAACCCACACCCCTTGCACAGAGTAGGGGCTAAACAATGATGAACTCTGGTGAAAAGGTCCCCTCCTCTACCCCTACCTGTGTGACCCCCTGGTGACCAAGAAGAAGGAAATGGGGTTCAGGCCCCCCAGCCCACCAGCCAGTGCTCCGTGACGGCCAGGGGGTGGCAGGCAAGAGACAGAAGGCCCTCTGTATTCAGCTCTCGGCTACTCGCCAGGTCTGGCTGTGTCCTCTCTGCCTGACACCTGGAGACCCAGGAAGGGCAGAGAGAAGCAGGAGGTGCGTCCAGGCTTTGCACGATGGAAGTTAAGTCCTGAGGGTCTGCACCACTGTTCTCGCGTTTCTGCAAGCTGTGGGGCTCAGACAACACAAGACAAATGGTGATAATCCTCTGTTCGGGCAGGGCCTGCAGGAAGGGCCCAGCGCGTGCCCACACCCCATTGCCCATTGCCAAGGAGATGGGCGGCTCAGGAGATGGGCGGAGGGCTGCCCTAGAGCACCTGGAAAGCTGCTTCATGCTCCAGAGATTTAATAACTCTTCAGAAAAAACAGGCCCCGCTTCCAGGCCGTAAGACCTCCCCTGCACACACCTGCCCTCGCCGGGCAGCCCCCACCTGTAGCAGAGTGCGCTCGACTCACCTCGTTGACGTCAATCTTGTTCCGCTCCATGTAGTGCCTGTCGTTGACCTGCCCGCCGTCCACAAACTCCATCAGAAGCACCCGCTTGGTGGACAGCTCCCAGTAGATGCGGGGGACCTGGAGTGGGAAAGGGCAGGTCAGGAAGGGCTGGGAGGCTGGGGGCTCTGGGCAAGGGCAACAGATAGGCATGTGGACGGGACATTGGCTCACACGCCTTCTGGGAACAGGAGGGAAGGCCCAGAGGGACCCCAGCAGAGACGGGCAGGCCGAGAAAGAAGGGCAGGCTGCTCCACCTCCCCCAGGGGGCCCCAGGCCTCCTCCAGGGACCCTCCTGCTTGGGGACCAGAGAATAATTCCCCCGCCTTGCTCAGAGCCTTCCAGACACAATGAAGAGCACACACGAAAAGTGGGGCTTAGGGGAAATACATGGAACCTCTCAGATCTGAGCCACAGTTGGGGTTAAAAGCTATTTCTCCCTCGCCAGGCTTGTTTCAGGCTCCTCATGTGAATATCAACACTCTGCCTCAGTTTCAACACCTGTACAATGGGTGTAATTATTATATATGTGAATGAATAAATTTTAACCAGGTGATAAATTTTTCAGTTAGGAAGTCCTGAGTTTTCTCATGACCATTCCCTGAAAGCCTTCTGTGGCAGACAGTGTGCTGAAGCCTAACCCAACACCTATTCTCAATCCTCCTCTTCCCCAGGAAAAATGAAACACTTTCCCTGCCTGCCTTGCAGTAGTTATGGCCATGTGACACAGTTCTGGCTTGAGAGTCACAAGTGGAGGTCTGCTAGAGGATGTGGGAAGGCTTTTACTTTCTTAATAAAAAGGGATGTTTATAAATATTGCAACTCTTCTTACCCTTCTCTTCCTACCTTGAGAGTCAAGTGATACCTGGAGCTGCAGCAGCTGTTTTATAACCATGAGGAAAATTCTAAGAAAATCACAGAGATGCCAGTTCTGACACTATCAGACCACTGAGACAATATCAACAGGCAACTGCGGCAAGTCTTCCTGTTACGTGAGGAAACTACATTCTTTTTGTTTAAGACACTCTAGATGGAGCTGTCAGTTATGTAAAAACAAATCATCGAAAAAGCAAGATAGTTCCAGAAAAACATCTATTTATGCTTTATTGACTATGCCAAAGCCTTTGACTGTGTGGATCACAATCAACTATAATAAATTCTGAAAGAGATGGGAATACCAGACCACCTGATCTGCCTCTTGAGAAACCGGTATGCAGGTCAGGAAGCAACAGTTAGAACTGGACATGGAACAACAGACTGGTTCCAAATAGGAAAAGGAGTATGTCAAGGCTGTATACTGCCACCCTGCTTATTTAACTTATATGCAGAGTACATCATGAGAAACATTGGGCTGGAAGAAACACAAGCTGGAATCAAGATTGCCGGGAGAAATATCAATAACCTCAGATATGCAGATGACACCACCCTTATGGCAGAAAGTGAAGAGGAACTAAAGGGCCTCTTGATGAAAGTGAAAGAGGAGAGTGAAAAAGTTGGCTTAAAGCTCAACATTCAGAAAATGAAGATCATGGCATCTGGTCCCATCACTTCATGGGAAATAGATGGGGAAACAGTGGAAACAGTGTCAGGCTTTATTTTGGGGGGCTCCAAAATCACTGCAGATGGTGACTGCAGCCATGAAATTAAAAGACGCTTACTCATTGGAAGGAAAGTTATGTCCAACCTAGACAGCATATTCAAAAGCAGAGACATTACTTTGCCAACAAAGTTTCGCCTAGTCAAGGCTATGGTTTTTCCAGTGGTCATGTATGGATGTGAGAGTTGGACTGTGAAGAAGGCTGAGCACCGAAGAATTGATGCTTTTGAACTGTGGTGTTGGAGAAGACTCTTGAGAGTCTCCTGGACTGCAAGGATATCCAACCAGTCCATTCTGAAGGAGATCAGCTCTGGGATTTCTTTGGAAGGAATGATGCTAAAGCTGAAACTGCAGTACTTTGGCCACCTCATGTGAAGAGTTGACTCATTGGAAAAGACTCTGATGCTGGAAGGGATTGGGGGCAGGAGGAGAAGGGGACGACAGAGGATGAGATGGCTGGATGGCATCACTGACTCGATGGACGTGAGTCTGGGTGAACTCCGAGAGTTGGTGATGGACAAGGAGGCCTGGCGTGCTGCGATTCATGGGGTCGCAAAGAGTCAGACACAACTGAGCAACTGAACTGAACTGAACTGACATATTCTCTAATCCCCTCTGATTCTAAGGACACCCAATAACCAAAAAGATACTAGATTTGCCTAGAAGCAGCCAAGACACTGGGCTGCACCAAGGACTGCCGAGTTGCCATGTGAGTGAATGACACCTATGAGTCCCACCAATGTCAGGAGGGAGGAAGGACCAGGCTTTCAGCACTCCACAATTCCCCAACAACTTAATGGGCTTATTCCAGTTACCAATAAAGAAGCAAGGGCAGCTAATTCAACGGATTAGGGGGAATAAGGTCTTCCTTCATCCCAGCTCTCAAAGTTCACATAGCAGTAAGACAACAGGCTTGACCCAAGAAACTTTTTTTTGCTTCCCACTCTACTAACAACTGTTGTGTTTGAATCTAGCCACTTAAATCCTCCATGCCTCCGTTTTTCTCATTAAAAAGGAGGCTGTGGGACTTCCCTGGTGGTCCATTGTTTAAAAGTCTGGGCTCTCAATGCAGGGGGCACAAGTTTGATCCTTGGTCAGGGAACTGAGATTCTGCATGCCCTGGCCGTGGCCAAAATAAATTAAAAGAAGAAAAAAAAGGAGACTCTTCCTGCTCCATCTCAATAAGGAGTTCTGGGGACAAAGCGGGCCGTACATACAGGAGAACCCACTGGAACAAAGGTTCCTACTGAAACCAAAGCATCATTTTGTTTACTCCTTTCCTGCGGTTTTTGCCATTTAAAAATCTAGACCAATGGAGAAATCTTTGAACTTAAAATTCAGTCTCGCTTGGCATTTTTTAAAAAGTCTCTTTAAAAATACGAGTGCAAGTTTGCTGCTGCTGTTTGAAAGAAAGTGAAAGCAGCTCAGTAGTGTCCAGTTCTTTGCAATCCCATGGACTGTAGCCTGCTAGGCTCCTCTGTCCATGGAATTCTCCAGGCAAGAATACTGGAGTGGATAGCCATTCCCTTCTTCAGGGCATCTTCCCGACCCAGGGATCGAACCCAGGTTTCCCACATTGCGGGCGGATTCTTTACCAGCTGAGCCACCAGGGAAGATGTTGTTTGAGGCTTCCAAGTAAAAGGGACATACTTGGGGGTTAAGTCTTTCCCCTGGTATGTCTGGGGCTGAAGCTTGACAGTGGGGTGCCTGGGGCTCTAGAGACTCGCTGTCAGACACCCCTCTGTGCCTGCCTGGAGCAACGTGGAAAACAGCCATGCAAGAGCCAGAGATGCAAAGAGAAAACCCCAAGGCTGGAGACTGCCTGGGTTTGTTGGTCAGGGTTCTGAGTGTGCTGGGAGCCCATCCCCTACCTTTCCCCCGGGTATCCCTCCAAACGCAACCAACCCAGCCTCACAATATAATGTGTGTCTGTGGAGGCACTGCTTAGCTCTAAAACAGCAGAGACAGCACCCACCCGCCAGAAAAAAAGCAAGGCAGAGGGGTTTGTCGTGGGAGCTCAGGGAGGGCTGCGGTTGCCTCTCGATGGATGTAACACAGAAATGACTACAAAATGCAAAAGTGCTTCCTGCTCAGTTAGGAGACACTTGGCCTGACGGGATACAAGATCAAGCGACTTGCGCCTTAATCAGCACATGAGCAGGAAGGTTAAGGGGCACCAGATGAAATTCACTACACCCCAACACTCATGTTTCACCACCATTCCTTTCTTAGCTTTTTCCATCAAAGAAGGGAAAATGAAGGAGAAAAATTTTGAAAGAGGCAATAAGAACCATCCTGTCCCCTGCCCAAACAAAACTCAATCTGAGAGGCTTGCAGTCAAGGTGCCTGCTGACCCCAGAGGCAGGGTCACGCCCGGCCCTCAGGACCTCTGGGTCTGGGGGTCTACCTCCTCATGGCAGGAGGGCCTACCCCCATAGGCCCCGTCTGCCCCCCATACCAGAGCCAATTCTGACCCCAAGAAGGAGAACAGAGAGTAGGGAAAGTTCCAGCCCAAGACCTTGACCTCAGCCTCATGAACGGGCCCTGACCTGCGCTTCCTCTTAGTCCCGGTGCCTGGCAAGCACACCTGGGAAGCAAGTCCTGGCACGTCTGGGCCAGCACCCATCATCTGGGGCCACGGAGCTCCCCAAACCTGAGGCCAATGGAGCAGGGCACAGGCCTGCAGTCAGATGGCCAGGCTGGAGCCCCAGCTCTGCCTCTGCCAAGCTGTGTGACTTGGGTAAGTTGCATAATCTCTCTGAGCACCGGTTCCCTTGCCTGTAAAAGGCTGATGACAATTACAGTGAAAGCAACGTTCCCTGCTTCCTACAGGCACGGATGAGGTCCTGGTGCTCAACACAGCATACGACAGCCACAGAGAATTTCACAGGTGGTTCTGATACAGAACCAGGGCTGAGAGTTGATGCTACAGACAGTTCAGCATAACTCAGACTGTTGTGATTGTTTTGTGAAAGTCGCTTCCAACTCTTCGCAACCCCCATGGACTATACAGTCCATGGAATCCTCCAGGCCAGAAGACTGGAGTGGGTAGCCTTTCCCTTCTCCAGGGGAATCTTCCCAACCCAGGGATCGAACCCAGATCTCCCACCTTGCCAGTGGATTCTTTACCAGCTGAGCCACAAACTCAGATCTGCCCATCAGTTATTCCAGAGGGACCAGAGCACAGCGGTTTAACAGGCGAGCTTGGGGCCAGGCTGCCTCTGCCCCTTCCCAGGAAGCTATGTGACTTTGGACGAGTGGCTTCATCTCTCTGGGCCTCATCTTCCCCAAGGCTGACATGGAGTTAATAATGGCATTTCCCTTGCGGGGTTGTGTAAGGATTAAGGAGGAAACATACAGGGACTTCCCTGGTGGTCCAGTGCTTAAGACGCCACACTTCCAATGCAGGGCTCAGGGGTTCGATCCCTGGTTGGGGAACTAGGATCCCACGTGCTGCATCCCACGGCCGAACAACAGGGAACCAACGAGTAAACAGACAGCACTTTAAAAAATGTCTAACACAGCCTAGGCATGTAAAAAACAATTAACTGATACAGTATTGATAACTAGACATCAGTTCCTCTTAATCTTTGAGATCCTTAGAAAGTTATTTCACCAAAAGCATGCTCTTCCCAGCAGGGTTTGCCCCCAGTTTCGAGAGAGTCCCAGGCCCTTTGTGTGCTCATCTGCTCAGTGGTGTTCAACTCTTTGCAACCCCATGCACTTGACAATACCCACCAGGCTCCTCTGTCCATGGCATTTCCCAGACAAGAATACTGGAGCGGACTGCCATCTCCTCCTCCAGGAGATCTTCCTGACCCAGCACTAGAGAACCCTGGAGGGGCTCCTGCTCCAGAGACAACCCCCCACCAAGCCCCTCCTCCACATATACAGCCTCACTCCCACCCCTTGCAGTCCCAAACCCTATGGTTTTAAGGTGTCTGCCTCTATCTGGGCCCAGCCGTCCCCAAGGTCAGTCACAGGCCTCACTGCCTGTCCTGTTGCCTCCCACACACTCTGATGCCAGATCCACAAATGCCCTGGTCTTGACCGTTCGGCCTGGCTGCCCCCTCACCTTGGCCCAGCCTCCCTGACGCGCATTTGCATTTGGTGCTCGTCTGGGGTGCGGCGATTTATAGCACAGGGCTGAGGTTATTAAACCCACTGGAAGACGCCTCACACGCCGAGAGGTAAACTCTGCGCTGAGGCTTAATTACGCACAGATGTTATGATGGGGTGCCAGTGTGCACAAGCAATCCATCTCCTGTTTGAAGAGCTGAACTGGGTGCACGGCGCAAAATCTGCTTCCCACTTGTTATGTGTTTAGGCATAATTAATTACTCGGGAGCCTTAATTCCACCATTCTCTTAGGAATGGGGTGCAGGCTTGAGAAGCAGCAGGTCAAATCGTTACATTAATTATTCACCCATTTGGCATCCTTGTTTCAAAAATTTGTGTTATTATTATTATTACATGTCTTGGTCTGACAGATGCTAGTTGGCCCCAGCCAGGGGACAATTTTGCTGTTTCCATGGGAACAGTGGAAGAGATGGTTCTGTTTGTCTGGCTCACAGTACTGGCGCCGAGGACCACCCCTGCTGGGTAAGAGGCAACAGAATGTTCTTAGACGAGCACCAGAGTTGAAGGCAGAAAATGTTGTTTGTACCCCAGCTCTTCTCCTCTAGGACTGCCATCTGTAAAATGGGACGATGGTTTTTGGAAAGATCTCGTGTCCCTGTGTCTGCCTAGTACTCAGAGCCACAGAAGAAACATTCAGTAACTTCTGCCTATCTGCTTGCACAATCAACACTTCTTGGAAGCCCCCACTGAGCTCCTTATCTGGGCAAAATTAGATAGTTCCTCTTGGGCACCCACAGAAACAGAGATCAGACTCTGCCATAGTGCCAACAATCTGAACTACACAACCCACTGTGTGCATGTCCCCCACCAAATGGGAAGGCTTCTCAGGCAGGAGCCAACCATCTTTGGCTTAATCTACACACCCCCAGATCTTAGCACAACCACAGGCTCAGGAAGTCCTCAATAATGTGGAATAACAGAAGAAACAAAAGGACTAGCTAGGTAAGCAGAAGAGTCATTTAGACCCAACAACACAATGCTTATCAGTTAATACTATCACTTGTGTGAGAAAGCCAAGTTTTCATTGAATTGGTGGTTTGGCCCTCAAGGCAGGGAAAAGTTACCAGATTGTCTGGATTTGTACACACAAGAAGGTCTGCACACACAGTGGCATTTCCCTTGTAGGGCTGTGTAAGGACCAGCCAGTCAAGCAGGCTGGGAGCATCTTGCCAGACCAGACTCTCTCAAAGAGCTGAACTTTGCCAGTGGCTACACCATCCACCAAATCAGTGTCTCAAGATGCCGATTTCAATGGGTGAGTTGTGGCTCTTCATCCCATGGACCAAGATTTAGGATTCTCAGGCAGCTAGTGTAGACACACCCTCCCCACCTCTGTTCATCAAACTGGAGAGTGTAAGTATACACCACTGCCTCTGGCTCCTCAGGATGTCTTCAGAAGCCACGTGGATACTTAAGTCCCAAGCAAGAGACCTTCCAGTCCACGTACTGAGACACCCTGCCCAGGAAGAACCCCACTTGACTGTGTGCTCCAGAACCAGGACTCAGACGGAGCCCTGCGCCCCATCTTCCCACAATCTCCAGGCCTCTCCAGCAGAAAAGCAGAGAATGGATCTCTTCCAAGAGAGATCTCCAAGCTGTCTTCATAGACACCAGAGGCTCCTGACCCCCACATTGCTGTGACGAAAGGGGTACCCCTGGTAAATGGGTCCAAGCCCCACCACAAAATGTGTTGGAAGAGCAAGTGCCATGGGCTTGCATCTGTCTCGTTCCAACCTCCATGGGCCCCATGGGGAACATCAGGACAGTCCTCCAAGACCAGCTCCAAGGCCAACTCCTCAGCAGAGCCTTCCCTGCCCTGCTCCCCCGGGATGCCCCTTCTTCTGAATCCTTAAAGCAGGATCTCTCACTGAGCCGGGACTATGCGTCATTGGATGTCGTCTCCCATGGTAAGTGTCGCCTATCACGTCAGCAGTTCCGGTAAATACTTGAAAACACGAATCTTTTCCAATGTAATAGATACGTGAGGGAACAATTTGATCGTAACACAGATTTTACATTTGTTGATTGGTCATCAACATGAGAAATACTCAGAAGTGCAGAAAACTTGTCTCTGGCTGATCCAAACAGGAACAACCAAAGCAGGCACACCTCAAACATCGCCATGTGTGTGATGGGCCACAGTCCCCCACAACTTCTGTTCAATTTCAGATGACCACCGCTGCCACCTCTTCACAGTAACTCCCAAGCAGCAAATCTTCTGATGCCCATTTCCGCAAGCCCGTGTCCAGTAAAGTGCCGTGTGTGCTGTGGTCTTCTGTATTTCTTAGCCATTTAACGTGTGCCAAAGTATGCTAGCATTTCATGAGGTTACCATCTGCTTTTATTTTCTGGATCACTGGTGACATTTTTGAGTGTTGTAAGCCTAACCCCCTTTTTGCCCATAAACCCTGTGGTTTCTGCTGTGCCATTCTGCAAACGGTGGAGATTTCTAGGACCTGTGTTACAGACCTGTGTATTCAGTGAGCTGATGTAATAAAGTCTTAGGAAACATGTCAGAGCACAGTAACGTTAGCTATCATCACCATCACCATCAGTGTCATCAAGCAATAATTCACGGAGGCTGAGACCACGGCTTACAGGCCCTCAGTAGGACTCAGGTCTTGGAACTGTAGACCAGTCCATAGACAACAGTCTGTTTGACAGGTCAACAGTCCCTTTTGGTAATCTGTAACTTAGAAAAGGCTTGAACATGCATCACCAGGGACAAATCAGTCATCCTCAGAGAGAAGATCCAAGAAGGAGACACCCCCTGTGGGTCCTGCAAGGGGAGATGCTCAGGGCTGGGACCAGTCCTCCCCTGTACTCTTCTGCCCAACCACCAGGCCCCCACGGCCCTGCCTTCTTACCTTTAAGAAGTCAAAGTGCTTCAGCATTTGGGCCACTTTCTCAGCATTCCTTCCCTCATTGAGGAAATCCAATTCCAAAGGCAGGTTCTTCTTGGCTTCATCCACCAACCACATGAACTCAAACTCTGGAAACAGCTGCTTCACAGCGAGGACAAGCACCTGAAACCCACAAGCACCCCATCAGCCAGTCCATGACTCCCACCAAGGCCTAGTCCCTGTCGTCCTGCCTGGTCTGGGCATTGACAAGTCCCCAGGCCTCCCCTGGAATAAGGATGGATGGGAAAGTGGCCCCCTGGGGCCCATCTCTGTAATCCAAATCCTAGATATAAAAGCCCAACAACCACCAGCAGAAACCACTTCCATCCTTTGCTGGGTGTCCCCCACTTGCCCAGCACTGGGTAAGTGCTATTACTCACCTTATTCCTCCATTTAGTCTTCACAGCAACTCTGGGAGGTATACACTCTTATCAGCCCCATATTACAGATGAAAAAAGTTGAGGCTCTCAGAGGTTATACGATTTTTTCTAAATGTGCCCAGCAAGGAAGCCCAGAGCCAGAACTCCCCCTGGATCTACTCAGCCCCGAAACCCTTGCTCTTAAGCACATCACTGAACTACTGCCCTTGCTGCTCCTAGATTTGTGCTTCGTGGTCCTGTCAATAAAGGGCCATGGGAGGGGGCTGCGGCTGTAACTGCATTCTATCTATTTCTTCAGCTGAGTGGTTGGTACCTGAGCATTGATAACATCTTTTATGCTTTTTGTACATCTAAAATATTTCATGATAAAAAATTATATCGGAATACGAAACCAAGGGTGGACATGACAAGAGGAGTAAGAGATAAGGGATTTGTCCACTTGGATGAAAAGCTTGGATTTCTGGCGATCTGGGCCCACTGTGGATTCTTGAGTCAGGATGTGATGAAAGAGGGAGTTTTAGAAGACTTAGCTGGCATTTCAGTTGTCAGTTTAATGATGTGAAAGAAACATGACTGGCACAGAACCAGAGCCCAGAGATATCTGCAGGGCACAGCACAGCCCCTCTGTGGGCACGGACTCAGTTCTGAGGCGACCCCACCACCGGAGCTCTGGATCTGAGATAGTCTCACAAGTTCATGAACAATGGCTCTGTAGTGAGAAAGCAAGGGTAACGCAGGGGCCATGGGAAATGTTCCAGCATCGGGGTGGGGTGGGGCAGAAGGCAACTTTCCTGCTCTCCTATAAACCCTCCTGTTGGTACTCAAAGTCGGGCCTGGGGAGAACCACTGACAGACTGTCATCTGTGATTCTTGGTATAGATTACGGTCCAAGTCCTCTGAGAATCCCCATCTCTGGCCCTGGTCAGAGCAGAAGGACAAGGAGCAAGAACTCAAGAACCAAGGGCATATTGGTACCAAGAGACTTTCCTCCACTGTTAAGGAAACGTAATGCTTATGTAGCCCCCCAGATTCATATGTCAAGCCCTAACCTCAGGGAGACGGTGTTTTGGGGTGCGGTCTTTGGAAAGTAATTGGGGCTAGAAGAGACCATGAAGGTGAGGCCCCCGTGACAGGTTAGTGTCCTTATAAGAAGAGAAAGACCAAAGCTCCCCGCTTCCCTGCCAGGCAAGGTCACAGAGAGAAGGCAGCCATCTGTCTACAGCCAGGAAGAGGCTCCCCCTGGAAACAGAATCAACCAGCACCTCGAGCCTGGACTTCTCAGCCTCCAGAACTGGGAGCAGTGTCTGTGGTTTGAGCCTCCCAATCGATGGTATTTTGTTGCAGCAGCCAAAGCTGACCAAAACACTACCCACTCCACCCAGAAGGCCTTTCTGGGTCGCAGTCACAAGCCTTATCTCCTGCTTTTGTTTGCCCTGGTCTCTGATATGATTCCAACACTGTATTAGGCACACACAGTGCAGCAAAATAAATCCAGAGCAGGGCCATTAACTACAAGGCATTTACAGCTTTGTTTTTAAATCCTATGTCCGAGGCAATGTACCAGACGCCATTCTAAAAGAATCATCACACAGGGTTATTATACTCAATTTCTCTCAAACCTTCTTTAATTACATTTGGCTGCAGTCTAATTTCTTTTAAGGCTTGTCTAGTCTTTCATGGGCTAGACCTGTGACCTTATGATAATCGATTTACTTTATGTTTTGTTTCTGTTGGTGTCACATGAAACAAGAAGGGAGAGGGGGCAACAGCAAGGGCCTGACTGTGTCAGATCCGGGCACCGCGTCTCGTCACCGTGCCCTCAGATGGCCCTTGGCTGCCACCCGAGGGGAAGCAGAGCTGGTGCACAGGAAACAGAAGCACCTGCCCGGCCCAGGCTGAGGGCACAGTTGTCATCTGAGGCACCTGAATTCCAGTCTCTAGGCTCCAAGTTTCAAGCAAGAAACCTCTTGTGTGTCTTGCATGCTGCATGCTAAGTCGCTCCAGTTGTGTTCGACTCTTTGCAACCCCATGGACTGTAGCCTGCCAGGTTCCTCTGTCCATGGGATTCTCCAGGCAAGAATACTGGAGTGGGTTGCCATGGCCTCCTCCAGGGGATCTTCCCACCCCAGGGACTGAACTCACATCTCTTACATCTCAAACACAAGGAAGCCCTTGTGTGTTTTGCTCCAGCACAGGTTCCAGGCCTTCTCACCCAGGAGGGATGAGGAAGGCGCCACAGTGAGCCTCACTCATCTTTTTCAGCCAAAATGTATTTACCGATTACCTTCTAGACAATGACCCTGGACCAGCCGTAGGTACACACAGAGACCCACATGTAGCCAAGTGGGGTCTATATCAGGCGATGAGGCTTCTGTGGCCACAAACTACCTCCTCACTGCTGACTGTCTAGTCACTGTCATTTGTGAAATTTTAAATTATCATTAATATCCAAACAGCCCTGAAAGGCACCTTAAAGATTTTTCTGTTACCTATCAATTATATAATTAGTCCTTACTAATACTATTGGTTATTATTAATACTTTATATCATTAATCACAAAAGCAGTCAAAGATTTTATTGGTTGATATTAATTGCTAATAAGTTAGTAAACTAATTCATAATCCCTGGGACTTTGCAGCACTCATAAAACTGGTTTCCAAACCATTCTGTGGTGGTTGGCAAGTCACTCCCTTGGTTACTTTAAAATGAGAGGATCTGTATGGTGTTAGACAGTGTTCTAGTTTCATTCTTTTACAAGTGTTTAACCAGTTTTCCCAGCACCACTTGTTAAAAAGATTGTCTTTACTCCATTGTATATTCTTGCCGCCTTTGTCAAAGATTAGGTGACCATATGTGCGTGGATTTATCTCTGGACTTTCTATTTTGTTCCATTGATCTATGTTTCTGTCTTTGTGCCAGTACCATACTGTCTTGATGACTGTAGCTTTATAGTAGAGCCTGAAGTCAGGCAGGTTGATTCCTCCAGTTCCGTTCTTCTTTCTCAAGATAGCTTTGGCTATTCGAGGTTTTTTGTATTTCCATACAAATTGAGAAATTATTTGTTCTAGCTCTGTGAAGAATACCGTTGGTAGCTTGATGGGGATTGCATTGAATCTATAAATTGCTTTGGGTAGTATACTCATTTTCACTATATTGATTCTACCAATCCACGAACATGGTATATTCCTCCATCTATTAGTGTCCTCTTTAATTTCTTTCAGCAGTGTTTTATAGTTTTCTAAATATAGGTCTTTAGATTCTTTAGGAAGATACACCATACACAAAAATAAATTCAAAATGGATTAAAGAGCTAAATATAAGACCAGAAACCATAAAACTCCTAGAGGATAACATAGGCAAAACACTCTCTGACTTACATCACAGCAGGATCCTCTATGACCCACCTCCCAGAATATCGGAAATAAAATCAAAAATGAACAAATGGGACCTAATCAAACTTAAAAAGCTTCTGCACAACAAAGGAAACTATAGACAAGCTGAAAAGACAGCCCTCAGAATGGGAGAAAATAATAGCAAATGAAGCAACAGACAAACAACTAATCTCAAAAATACACAAGCAACTTCTACAGCTCAATTCCAGGAAAATAAACGACCCAATCAAAAAAATGGGCCAAAGAACTTAATAGACATTTCTCCAAAGAAGACATACAGATGGCTAACAAACACATGAAAAGATGCTCAACATCGCTCATTATCAGAGAAATGCAAATCAAAACCACTATGAGATACCATTACACGCCAGTCAGAATGGCTGCGATCCAAAAATCCACAAGCAATAAATGCTGGAGAGGGTGCGGAGAGAAGGGTACCCTCTTACACTGTTGGTGGGAATGCAAACTAGTACAGCCACTATGGAGAACAGTATGGAGATTCCTCAAAAAACTGGGAACAGAACTGCCTTATGACCCAGCAATCCCACTGCTGGGCATACACACTGAGAAAACCAGAATTGAAAGAGGCACATGTACCCCAATGTTCATAGCAGCACTGTTTACAATAGCCAGGACGTGGAAGCAACCTAGATGCCCATCCACAGATGAATGGATAAGCAAGCTGTGGTACATATACACGATGGAGTATTACTCAGCCATTAAAAAGAATACATTTGAATCAGTTCTAATGAGGTGGATGGAACTGGAGCCTATTATACAGAGTGAAGTAAGCCAGAAAGAAAAACACAAATACAGTATACTAACGCATATATATGGAATTTAGAAAGATGGTAACAATCACCCTGCTTATGAGACAGCAAAAGAGACACTGATGTATAGAACAGACTTTTGGACTCTGGGACTGGGAGAGGGTGGGACGATTGGGGAGAATAGCATTGAAATATGTATAATATCATATCTGAAACGAGTCAGTCCAGGTACGATGCCCTATAACAGATGCCTGGGACTGGAGCACTGGGATGACCTGGAGGGATGGTGTGGGAGGGGGGAGGGAGGAGGGTTCAGGATGGGGAGCACGGGTATTCTGGTGGCGGATCCATCTCGATGTATAGTAAAAGTAATACGATATTGTAAAGTTAAGAAAAATTAAAATAATAATAATAATAAAAAAAAATTTAAAAATTAAAAAATAAAATAAAATAATAGTTTACTATAAAAAAAATAAAATAAAATAAAATGAGAGGATCTGTTTGGATGGAAGTTAGTGGTTTGTAGTTTTAGAGGATGTCATCCCCTTTATAGGAAGTCACCAATTTGAAAATGTGATGCCAGCAATGAAGCCCAGAAAACACACATACTCCCATAATTTTGTACATAATTTGGGGGTTTATCACCCCTTGAACTTCAAAGGGAGGGTTGAGGTCAGGTTAAGAGGCATCTGGTCCAAAAAAAAAGAGTCATCTGATCCGAATCTAAACCAGTTTGGGCTGCTGCCACTTTGGGCTTTTCTGAGCTTGGGAAAAGAAAACGAAATTCCATTTCACCCTCTGTTTTAATTCAGTTCCCTTCTGAAGAGCCTGCCCCAAGTAGATTCTTTTAAGTTTTTCTTTCTTGACAACAGATGCAATCAACTAAAATAAAACAGGTGTTGTTATCAATTTGACTTTTTGATTTTTCTCCCAAATTCATCTTCTCCATAAAATTCTTCCAACTGCCAGTGTTTTCACCAGTGCCTAGCACATATTCAACACTCAGCAGATGTTTACTGAATATTCATGTGAATGAATGAGTGAATAAATGAACATTCCAAAAGGTCTGCCTTCTCCCCAGAAATAGTTATATGCTCACATGTGCATTACACAGATGGATTACATCTGTACGCCTCGGAGATTTGAGTGAAAGAAGGGATTACCTCTGAATGTGGGGGAACCACAGTTCTGAAATGTCTGAGAATATTCTACTTGACTTGAAGCCTTGTTAATCAATCAGGGTATATTCAACAATTAATCAGATCAGATCAGATCAGTCGCTCAGTCGTGTCCGACTCTTTGCGACCCCATGAACCGCAGCACGCCAGGCCTCCCTGTCCATCACCAGCTCCCGGAGGTCACTTAGACTCGCATCCATCGAGTCAGTGATGCCATCCAGCCATCTTATCCTCTGTCGTCCCCTTCTCCTCCTGCCCTCAATCCCTCCCAGCATCAGAGTCTTCTCCAATGAGTCAACTCTTCGCATGAGGTGGCCAAAATACTGGAGTTTCAGCTTTAGCATCATTCCTTCTAAAGAAATTCCAGGATTGATCTCCTTCAGAATGGACTGGTTGGATCTTCTTGCAGTCCAAGGGACTCTCAAGAGTCTTCTCCAACACCACAGTTCAAAAGCATCAATTCTTCGGCGCTCAGCCTTCTTCACAGTCCAGCTCTCACATCCATACATGACCACAGGAAAGACCATAGCCTTGACTAGGCAAACCTTTGTTGGTAAAGTAATGTCTCTGCTTTTGAATATGCTATCTAGGTTGGTCATAACTTTCCTTCCAAGGAGCAAGCGTCTTTTAATTTCATGGCTGCAGTCACCTAGGTGAATATATTATTCTCCCCTTCAAGGGAGAATAATGAAATCATTTTCCTATAGGACTATTGGCTCCCAGAAAGAAAGCTAAATTATGGACCACACAGAAACATAATGGAAAAATTGAGAGTCACACAAAAGTTTGAAAATTAGTGATCGCTATATATGATTGCAAAAAAAGGGGAATTATCATTATTCAGACACAAACACTGCACTGTGAGGCACTTGATATACATGCTCTCATTTCTTCCTCTTGCCCATTTCACAGAGAAAGAAATTGGATCTAAGAGGTTAAAGCATTTCTCAAGGTCACATAGCTTGCAGTTTCAAATGCAGGACTTGAACCCACTTTTTTTTCTTCCTTTCACTTCTTTCTTTATGCAGTCCTGTCTTAGGCTATACAATATAGGACAATACAATAGAGAGCCTGAGATAAAGCATAAAAGGAGCTTTGTAAACTGTAAAACGCAACTGAAATTCGAGTTACTGCTATCAACTTATTATATATTATAAAAGAAATAATGGTCCATGGGAAAACAGGACACTAAATAGAATGCCTGCATGGATCCGAGCTGGTAAAAATGGATGTTCGACAAGGATCGAAAATCAATTCAGAGTGATGTAAATAGCTTACCGTTCATGGGGTTTATCTTTGTTCAGATAAGTTATTAAAGTGCAGACTGTTTAGAAAACAGAATTACAGGGTGAAGAGAAGTTTCCAAGGGATGATCTACATCTCTGGGGCTTTCAAAAATGTATTAAAAAAAATAAAATCAGCTGTTGGATTCTGTGCCAACACAAACATTACCTAGCCACCCACTGTTCAATCAACACACTCAGAAAAGAAACAAGATGACAGACAGCATGCACTGAAAATGTTGTTCAAAAAAAATCAAAAACATAACTGTCACAGGTCTTTATTTTTAGAGACCCTGGGTATGAGCCAGAGGTCTTCCAATGGTGGATGGGATTCTGGTGCTCAGATCTGAGCATCCCGCCCTAATGTTGCAGACCTTGGGGACAGGTGATACACGAAAGGCCTGGTCAGGAGTTAGATTCTTCAGGATAGAGCACGGGGCGTTCATTACCAAGTTCAGAAGCTTGAAAGGTAACAGGGTGTGATACAGGGTAGTGCTCTGGAAACCTGGGAACGGTGGTCTCAACACTGTCCTACAGGTCAGCTGAGTCCCACCCTGTTCTCAGACAGGAGAGTGGCAGTGATTTCCAGCCTGCTAAGTAAGCTCCCTGCTCTCGTGGGCAGGCAAGGACTGCTGCAAAGCCAGCCCGCCAGCAGACAGACAGACTCTGACTTGTCAGTTCACCCCGTGCTGCTGAATCATTGTTCCAATCTCTGGGCCCAATTAGTCTGGCTCCGGACAGCCACTCAAATCAATAAGAGTCACTGGCCGTGCATCGAGAAGTAGAGTTGCCCCAACTATTAAAGGGACAATATCAGGTGATGATGACAAAGCTGAAAACACCCTTGGCTGTGCCTTTCTCTTTTGTGCAAAGTCACCGACACCATCAGGTTCATCACCATTTACTGAGATTCAGACTCTGATTCTCTGGCACCAGTCAGCAGCTCTCCCCAGGACTGTCTCCTTCCCCAGGAGAAGGCCCAGGTTCACAGGAGACACAGAACACCAGGGTGGCACATGCTCCTGGGTGCCAACCCACACGCCATTCATTTCCCCATCTTCCTGGCCAAAAGAACCTCTATTTTGTGCATGTTTCATGTCCTTCAAGGAAGGCAGACCTTAGCCTGAGAAGGTGAATCACAATCGGTCTGAGGCAGTCACAGTGGTCCCAATCCTCTTGCCAAGACTGCTTCAGGCTTGGGCGAGTAGGCCTGCTTCTGGCCAATGAGTACTGAAAGAAATTCTACTGAATGGCTATTCTTTAATATGAGGAAAGACACTGGTAATGGCAGGAACCCTGCAGCTGTTGGAGGGCCACGAGGAGCACTGCCTTAGAATGACAAGCCAGGAAGCTGAGCTGGCAGAGTGGAAGACATAAGAACTTAGGTCCTTAAAAACCTCAGGGAAGTGCTGGATTAGTCAACCCTGAAACAGCTGACCCTACTTGTAGATGTCTTGAAATGTGAGATAACATAGGTTACTATTGACCACTGTCAGTTGGATTTCCTGATACACGCAGCTAAAAGCATCCTAACTGATATGGCCAGTAGCCCCCATCTCCTTATTCTCAAAAGTTTCACTCTTGTAAACCTCTATCTTTACAGCAGATATGTGTTTGGATTTACAAGCCCACTTCGTAAACTGCAAATATCCAGAAGTTAAGCCTATGAGCCACTCTCCCCTTAGTATGAACTACTTTACCCAAATTTTTTTCCTCTCAAGACAAGGCCGGAACCAAACACGGGGCTGAAGAGGAGACAGAGACAGTAGTGGGCCGTGGGAGAGAAGTCCGAGGGCACGCAACACCTGGAATTAGCAAGAAAAGAAGCACCAGAAGGCTCTGCAGAAAAGCGGCTTTGTTTCCCCTCTATCTCCAAGTTTCTGGTAGGTATGACAGTCCTGATGCCTCACAGAAATCATTCTTTCCCACCAAGCACACCCAAACACATATCATCCCTAAAATCAAGGCACCATGTAGGTCTGGGCTTAATTTAGGTCTGAAAAAAAAAAAAAGTCATGCTCATTTCACATATAAAACAAAATGAGCTTTCCAGTTGGCGCTTCTTGGCTATAAACTAGAGAAGGGTGACCAAGTTAAGACTTTTCCCACCAGAGGCCAAGTGCAGTGAGAAGGCAGTACCACTCTGCGCTGCTGCTACTGGCGGTCCACAGAAGCCCGCGGGCCTCATTTCCAGCTTCTCTCCTGCAGGCGGTGAGTGCGGGTCTCCGGTCCACCTTGAGAGCCCAGCCCCAGCCACTGCAAGGGAGCCACTACTCTGTATTCAGCACATGGCCACTCAGCTGGTAATTTCAAAAAAAGCATCTGATGCTTATCTCAGGGAGGAAGATGCCAAATCTTCACCGCTGCTATTGTTGTGGTTGACCTTACGGCCACAGTTACTGAGGGAGGGGTGAGGCTCTGGGCAGAGGAGAGATGTCAGCTGTCCTCCCAGCTCCCGTGGGCCCTGTTGGTACCACTAGGCAGAGACAGGTTCCAGCCCAACTCAGGTGCAGCCACAGGGTTCCAGGAACACCTAGGGACCCTCCAAGACTGGCAGTGCGCTTCCATCTGTGGCTGCTCCATACCACGAACTGATGCTTCAGAAAACCCAGGTTTCCAGGTGGATGCCCAGTGCCACTCAGCAGCCCTGCTCCTGGTCCCGGTCAGCATCCTTCTCCAGTGCACCCGGCAGGATTCCAAACCTTCATCCCCCTCAAGCCTCCATGCCACCTCCTACCCCCTCCTTCTCAGCAGATGGTCTTACCTCCCACTTCAGAGGAAAAAATAGACACTATCAGGCTGGTAGAACTCAGCTGCCCACTGTCCCCGCCTTCCCCCTCTGCCCCACTCACTCATCCAGACCCAGCCTCAAGAACAAAGCTCTGGCCCCAGAACAAAGGCTGCCAAAGCCACACGCTTCCGCCTGTGTCCTTGGGGCCCAGTCCCTCCAGGCATCTCCTGCACCAGCTCCATCAGTTACTGCTCTCCCCTGAATCTCTAAGCCCCCAACTCCACTGCCCCTTCCCCATCAGCGACAGCCTCCGCAAGACCCCCACCTAATCCTGTGCTTAGATCTAACCACTACCCTCACTGTCCCCCACCATCCAAGGCCAAACATGGAAAGGGTAGTTTCCATTAACCATCTCCGCTCCCTGAGTCCTCAATTCTCTTTCATCCCCACTCACCCCATCATTCCTGTTCTTTCCCAAAAACTCTAAGTCACCAAATCCAACATACTCTTTTCAGAGCTTTACTAATTTATATTCCACTTGGCAATATCAATTAATTCTGACAGACTCTGTTTTCCAAAACAACTGCAACAATGTCTCCCCCTCTAGTGCTCCTCTGGAACCATGCCATTCCCCCATCAAGAGGCAGAGTCTAGTTCACTGCCCCTTAAGCCTAGGGTCCGTCTAGTCAAGGCTATGGTTTTTCCAGTAGTCATGTATGGATGTGAGAGTTGGACTATAAAGAAAGCTGAGCACCAAAGAATTGATGCTTTTGAACTGTGGTGTTGGAGAAGACTCTTGAGAGTCCCTTGGACTGCAAGGAGATCCAACCAGTCCATGCTAAAGGAGATCAGTCCTGAGTGTTCATTGGAAGGACTGATGCTGAAGCTGAAACTCCAATACTTTGGCCACCTAATGCGAAGAGCTGACTCATTTGAAAAACCCTGATGCTGGGAAAGATTGAGGGCAGGAGGAGAAGGGGATGACAGAGGATGAGATGGCTGGATGGCATCAGTGACTCAATGGACATGAGTTTGAGTGAACTCCGGGAGTTGGTGATGGACAGGGAGGCCAGGCGTGCTGCAGTCCATGGGGTTGCAAAGAGTCGGACACGACTGAGCGACTGAACTGAACTGAACAAAGCCTAGGGGGCCACTGTGACTCTCTCTCTTACCAATAAAGGAAGGAAGAAGTAATCCACATGGCTGCCACACCCAGGTCATGAAACCATGATAAACTTTCAGTCTTATGCTCTTGGGACGCTTACTCTCAAAACCCAGGTGCCAGGCTATGAGGAAGCCCACGCAGCCTTGGGGAGGCCTCCATGGAGAAGACTTGAGGCCCTGACCCCACAGCTCCAAGTGGGACCCCAGCCAACAGCCAGAACCCACTTGCCAGCCATGTAAGTGGGTCCTACGGCTCCCCACCTGTAACCACTTAGAACTGAGATGCGTCTATCATGCCCTGCGCAGACTGCAGTCAGGAGCATAGTACTCGACTGGGGTTATAAGCCACTCCCTTTTGAGGTGGTTCAATGTGCAGACTAGCAGTTGCATCAGTCAGGATGCTAGATAGCGGACAGAGCTCTCTTCTGACACTGTGTTTGCTGAACGCAGATGCTCAGTCCTGCTTCATTCTCTAACCCCTCTGACCACGCCTCCTTAGTTCCCTCGGGAACTCACCCTCCTGGGCACAGTCCCCAGATGATGATGTTCCTGACGGTTCTGTCTCTGCCCTCTCCCTTTTGTTTTAGTCTATGTAGCTTTTCTAATGGAGAAGGCAATGGCACCCCATTCCAGTACTCTTGCCTGGAAAATCCCATGGGCAGAGGAGCCTGGTAGGCTGCAGTCCATGGGGTCGCTAAGAGTCGGACACAGCTGAGCAACTTCACTTTCGCTTTTCACTTTCATGCATTGGAGAAGGAAACGGCAACCCACTCCAGTGTTCTTGCCTGGAGAGTCCCAGGGACGGGGGAGCCTGATGGGCTGCCATCTATGGGGTCATGCAGAGTCGGACACAACTGAAGCGACTTAGCAGCAGCAGGAGCAGCAGCAGCTTTTCTAAGCAATCTCAACTACTCCCCCGGATCCAACTGCCATGAGTCTCCTTGCTGATAAATCCAGAAACCTGTATTCCCAGCCTGAATTATAGACAGGCTTCACAGGTGGCTGAGTGCTAAAGAATTTGCCTGCCAAGCAGGAGATGGCGGGCTCGGAAAGATTCTTGAGAAGAACTTCCTGGGTTGGGAAGATCCCCTACTCCAGGATTCTTGCCTGGGAAATCCCAGGGACAGATGAGCCTTTTGGGCTATATAGTCCATGGGGTCGCAAACAGTCTGACATGACTTTAGTGACTAAACAAGAGAAATCCGGACAGCAATGTCTTATAGTACATGGTCGATCCATCACCACTCTGTTTGTTCTGACATCCATGCCACCCCCTTATCTTATAAGAAAGCACATTCCCCAGGCTCCCTTGCCAACCAGCTTCCAGCTAGGTTTGGTGGCATACAGGGGGACAGGAGGAGGTGAAACACCCACCACCTCAAACAGCATCTGTGGCTCCAATACCACGTGATGGACCCTATGTCCATGACCCACTCCCCTCAGGTGGCCCCAGCACCTGAGATCCAGGGAACCACCTCTTCTTGTCCCTCCGCTACAAGGGTGGCAGTGGCTTCCTGCCTTGGGTGACAATTTCACCATCCCATTTGGCTTCTCAATGATTCCATCCCCGGTGAACCACATGTTCTATTTTAAACTCCCTCTGATAAGCCTAGAACAAGTTATTTTTCCCCGACTGAACCCAGACCGATCAGATCAGATCAGATCAGTCACTCAGTCCTGTCCGACTCTTTGTGACCCCATGAATGGCAGCACGCCAGACCTCCCTGTCAATCAACAACTCCCGGAGGTCACTCAGACTCACATCCATCGAGTGAGTGATGCCATCCAGCCATCTCATCCTCTATAGTCCCCTTCTCCTCCTGCCCCCCAATCCCTGCCAGCATCAGAGTCTTCTCCAATGAGTCAACTCTTCGCATGAGGTGGCCAAAGTACTGGAGTTTCAGCTTTAGCATCATTCCTTCCAAAGAAATCCCAGGGCTGATCTCCTTCAGAATGGACTGGTTGGATCTCCTTGCAGTCCAAGGGACTCTCAAGAGTCTTCTCCAACACCACAGTTCAAAAGCATCAATTCTTCAGCGCTCAGCCTTCTTCACAATCCAGCTCTCACATCCATACATGACCACAGGAAAGACCATAGCCTTGACTAGGCGAACCTTTGTTGGCAAAGTAATGTCTCTGCTTTTGAATATGCTATCTAGGTTGGTCATAACTTTCCTTCCAAGGAGTAAGCGTCTTTTAATTTCATGGCTGCAGTCACCATCTGCAGTGATTTTGGAGCCCAGAAAAACAAAGTCTGACACTGTTTCCACTGTTTCTCCATCTATTTTCCATGAAGTGATGGGACCAGATGCCATGATCTTCCTTTTCTGAATGTTGAGCTTTAAGCCAACTTTTTCACTCTCCTCTTTCACTTTCATCAAGAGGCTTTTTAGTTCCTCTGCACTTTCTGCCATAAGGGTGGTGTCATCTGCATATCTGAGGTTATTGATATTTCTCCCAGCAATCTTGATTCCAGCTTGTGTTTCTTCCAGTCCAGCGTTTCTCATGATGTACTCTGCATAGAAGTTAAATAAACAGGGTGACAATATACAGCCTTGACATACTCCTTTTCCTATTTGGAACCAGTCTGTTGTTCCATGTCCAGTTCTAACTGTTGCTTCCTGACCTGCATACAAATTTCTCAAGAGGCAGATCAGGTGGTCTGGTATTCCCATCTCTTTCAGAATTTTCCACAGTTTATTGTGATCCACACAGTCAAAGGCTTTGGCATAGTCAATAAAGCAGAAATAGATTTTTTTCTGGAACTCTCTTGCTTTTTCCATGATCCAGCGGATGTTGGCAATTTGATCTCTGGTTCCTCTGCCTTTTCTAAATCCAGCTTGAACATCAGGAAGTTCATGGTTCACATATTGCTGAAGCCTGGCTTGGAGAATTTTGAGCATTACTTTACTAGCGTGTGAGATGAGTGCAATCGTGCAGTAGTTTGAGCATTCTTTGGCATTGCCTTTCTTTGGGATTGGAATGAAAACTGACCTTTTCCAGTCCTGTGGCCACTGCTGAGTTTTCCAAATTTGCTGGCATATTGAGTGCAGCCCTTTCACAGTATCATCTTTCAGGTTTTGGAATAGCTCAACTGGAATTCTATCACCTCCACTAGCTTTGTTCGTAGTGATGCTTTCTAAGGCCCACTTGACTTCATCCCCAGGATATCTGGCTCTAGGTCAGTGATCACACCATCATGATTACCTGGGTCGTGAAGATCTTTTTTGTACAGTTCTTCTGTGTATTCTTGCCACCTCTTCTTGATATCTTCTGCTTCTGTTAGGTCCATACCATTTCTGTCCTTTATCGAGCCCATCTTTGCATGAAATGTTCCTTTGGTATCTCTGATTTTCTTGAAGAGATCCCTAGTCTTTCCCATTTTGTTGTTTTCCTCTATTTCTTTGCATTGATCGCTGAAGAAGGCTTTCTTATCTCTTCTTGCTATTCTTTGGAACTCTGCATTCCCCGATACACATGGTTAAAAGGCCCCCAAGTTTAATCACAGAAGCCAGAAACATACAATTTGTTTTCATTCTCATCCATACCGGTATCTTCCTTCAATCCACATAAACCAACCTGGTCACAAAGTCCTGATGCTCCCACCCCATGAATCCACGCCTCTCCTCCGCCCCCATGATGTTGCCTTGGTTCACACCACTGCTCTCTTAGAGCAGTGCAGCAGCCCCTCAGTTGGTCTCCCTGGCTGCAGTCTTCCTACCTCCCCCAAACATCCTCCAGACTGTTAACACACTTTTATTTCTAAGGCACGTCTGATCACGATGTTTCCCTGATTAAAATTCTTAAATGGTTCCCCACTGACTGCAGGAGAAAATCAGATCTGCTCAGTTCCCCAGTAAATACGTACTTACTATGTGCTCCACCCTGTACCTGAGCCTGGAACCCAAGGACCTCTGTGTTCCATCCTGCCTACCTTCCCAGCCTCGCCTGCACCCACACCCAGCTTGAACCATCTGAACCAGCTGGCACTCTCCACGTGCACCCTGCTCCCCTAAGAATCAAGACCTTCGGCTGGGTCACCCTTCCACTGTCCAGCGGTCTCGTAGGTGCCTCGGTGAAGCCCCTCTGATGCCCCCGTCAGTCCAGGCTCCACAGCACCCTGCCAACACCCCTTAGATGGAGCTCACAGTCAAGGACTGTTTGTGTTCAGGCCTCCACTAAACGGGGGAGCGAGCTCTCCAAGGATGAAGAGGCAGGTCGCTCACTCGTGTGTCCTATGCACCTGTTAGGTTTAGTCAGAGAGCTGAAAGAATAAACTAAGTGTCCAAAGTGAGGACAGGGAACCAAGGAAAGGGAAAGGAAGCAGGGGAACATGCTGGCAGGGTTAGCAGACTGCAGACCTCCCCTGGGGCTGCTGGCTATGGCCCAAGCCTTGGCCGCTCTCCCTTTCCCCTTGCTCAAGGCAGGGAGCTAGAAAAGTCCAGAAGCACAGGATCCACTAGAGCTGTCTCAGGGCCACTTTAGGGCATGCACATTTGCTCGTGCAGAACAAATATCAGGGAAGCAAAGGAGCGCACTGCATAAACATTTCTATGTGATCTCCGTGTCATGTTCAAACTCCTTGGTTGACCACATGCTCCCATTCGTTATAATTGACCAGATTAGGATGTAGCCTTTTCTACCCCCAAGGAAATCACCTATTTGGGTCACCTCATCTCTACAGTAAGCCACCCCCCTGCTACAAGTTCTCCTTGGCCCCAGCAGTTGCCCACATGTTCTGAGACCATCCACAGACAATTCCCAGGAATGAATCAAAACAATTTCAGGAATGAATCAAAAATCGGCCAACCCAGCCATGGGTTCCCGGGTCACAGTGTTGTCATGACACCTTTGTGATCTCGAGCTCTCTTCTCTCACTCTGTGATTCAGAGGCCCACACTCCACTCCATACGCCTTCACCAGTTTCATTGGGACTGCCGAGATCCGAGGGAAACATAGAATGAGGAGGAAGGGAGGGGAGGAGGAAGGCTCTCACCTCCATCAAAAGAATGTCCTTCGAGCTCTGAGCCTGCACCTTCGGGTGCTGGACCTTCACAGCCACCGTCCGCCCATCACGCAGCACGGCCTTGTGGACCTGGGCCAGAGAGGCCGCTCCCAGAGGGGTGTCATCAAAGCTCAGAAACAAATCATGAATCTGTCAAGAGAGGAGATGAGAGGACAGGGCAGTTACAAGGACTCAACTCACTTAGAGGGGCGGGGGGAGGATGGGCCAGGGTCTCCGCCGGCAGTGGCGAATGCCTCCATGACAGACTTCTCCTCTCTCAGCTGCTTTGCCTGGGTCCTTTGCAGCCATGGAAATTCACACTCACCTGTCCTCACTCAGGAAGTGAGACAGAAAACACATGTGGAGGACATGACTCACCTGTGCTTGGAAACCCAGTGCATCTCCACTTAAAGCCAAAAAAGTGCCATCGAGAATGTCCAAGTTTATGCATTATCCATCCATTTAATCACCTACCAATGGACCTCCAGGGGCTTCCCTGGTGGCTCTAACAGGAAAGAATCTGCCTGCAAGGCAGGAGACCCAGGTTCGATCCCTGGGTCAGGAAGATCTCCTGGAAAAAGGAATGGCTACCCATACCAGTATTCTTGCCTGGAGAATCCCATGGACAGAGGAGCCTGGTGGGAGCCAGAGGAGCCTGGCTCCCCATGGACTATCATCCATGGGGTTGCAAAGAGTCAGACATGACTAAGCAATGAACACTTGCACCACATGTGCCTCCAAGGCTCTCACATATGGATACACTCAAAAGTTAACAGAACCTGGGCCCAGGGCAGCTCAAGACAGGGCATCAGATAGATGTTTCAACCCCGCCAACTTGGAAAGCTCAAGGACGCATGGGCTGCAGGCTCCAAACCCAGCAACAATCATTTGTTGCTGCCTGACCCTCGACAAGCGTCCCCAGAGTTCACTCCTGACCCGGCCCCCTGGCAGAGCTCCCAGGCTGCAGACCAGAGCAGGGCTTTTGGTCTTCACGGGTGATGCCACGCCAGGAGTCCTGGGCAATCCCCAACCTCTGTGCCTCACTTGCTCTACGAATCAGACCCTATACCCCATGCTCTTTCATCTCCTCTTCCCTTCTTCCAGGACTTCCCTGGTGGCTCAGACGGTAAAGCGTCTGCCTACAATGTGGGAGACCTGGGTTTAATCCCTAGGTCAGGAAGATCCCCTGGAGAAGGAAATGGCAACCCACTCCAATGTTCTAGCCTGGAAAATCCCATGGTTGGAGGAGCCTGGTAGGCTTACAGTTCATGGGGTTGCAAAGAATCAGACAGGACTAAGCAACTTCACTTTCCCTTCTTCCTTCCCCCAAAATGCCATCCCAGTTCTCGTGAAGGAAAAGGTCTTTCTGACTTGAGTGGTTATCAGCTAAACAGTCTACATAGGAATACTCTCCCAGATGGGAAGGAGGGCCCCAAAACCCTCTTGCAGAATTTCCCCAGGGCAGAAATCTTCTTCCCCTCCATTTCTTGAGCCCTCTGGATAGCCTCACAATTTTGGAAAAGCCAGACATTCACACGCACACATACACACACCCCTGTGTGCACGTCCCACACACCTCCCCCCTTCTCACACCAGGCTCTCATGCCGAGGTCAATGCAGCCCCCGGCCCCCATTGCCTCGCTTTGCCCCACTTCTGCAGTGGCCACTCCGCGCTGCCCCTCAGCCCCTCGCCTCTCCTTGGACTTCGGAGGTTCATAGGACCCACAGCCTCCCCCACCCCATCCCTTTGTTTGCTAGGCCGCACCATCACTCCGCTAATCTCCTCTCATAAATCACTCCCTCCGGTCCTGTCATCATTTTTGTAGCTTTCACTGACTCCATGCCATTTGTCAATATCCTGCGGGGGCCAAAGGTCCAGGCAAATGCGGGAGGGGCCTCCCCTTTTCTGTCACGGGCAATGCGTCCAGACTGGCTTCCCGTCCCCCTCCTTCCTCACTTTGTACCTTTCCTTAGCGCCCTCTTCCCTAACCACACAACCTGTCTTTTTCCCTCCCTCATGAGTTCTGGGCTCCCTGAGGGCCAGTTCCTTCCCACATCGTCACCCTGAATCACCTGGGGTCTCTCCACACAAGAACCCGTTATCCTGGGCCTGGGCGTAGACTAAGAAGGATGGGCCACCCCGCCCTCCATACCACATTAGAACACCAGCTCCAAACAGGCAGCGATTTTTTTTTTCTGTTTTGTTCGCTGCTGACTTCCTTGCACTTAGAACAGGACCGGAACTAGTCAGTGCTAAACGTGTAAAACCACGTGTCGGGAGTAGGATTTACCTGCAGGCACCCCACCTGTTACTCCAGGGTGGGTGTGCAACCCCGGCCTGCTGAGTCAGAACCCCAGGACCGCGGGCCATCCTGATTAGATCAGAGGTAGACACATGACCCAGCTGGTCCAATCAGACTCAACTGTTCGGTCTGATTGGTAGAAGGGCTTTTCTTGTTGTTCAACCGGAAGCTGAAAACTGAACTTGAAGTCTGGAGCTACCAGGGGTCACACAGTAGAAACAAAGAGGAGAGCCGAGCCTGGAAAGAGTGAGTCCCGGTCACACTGGTCCTAGCCATGCCTCGGTGCCCATCCCATAATATCTTTTTTTTTTTTTTTTTTTGCTGAAGGCAGTGTGAGTTGTTTTCTGTCACACACAACTGAAGGGGCTCTGACTGACGCAGTGTGCACTCAGGCCCCAGCTGGAATAGAGGAAAGGAACCTGGGCATGGTGCCCGCTGCCCCCAAGAGGCTCTGTACGTGTGAGTCCCATCACCTCCCCACCCTCTGGCTGGGACTGAGATCCAGAAATGGAAGGGAGGTAGGATTTCAGCAACGCTCCCATCCGTTACATAACGGCAACCACACCGCTTCCTAGGAAGCCCTCTGGTAATTCCTGAAGGAGCACCAAGGAGAAGGCTTTTCTGGGGAAAAAAAAAAAAAAAAAAAAAGCTGTGAACTCAGACCCTTACCTCTGGCAGCTAGACTGGGCCAATCTCCCCACTACAAGGAGGTCTTCGGGGTCATCCGAGCCTACCTCCACCCCAAGCCTCTGCCTGGCTCCCTAGGAACATTTTGCTCATGCTCTGAGAAGGACAACCAGTCTTCGAATCCGTGTCATTGCAGGGACGTTGCAGAGTCACTGCAACCGAAGACTGACATGGCATCCCTAGAGCTGTGTGTCCAGAAGAGCTGCCAGGAGGGGGAGGGACAGGGGGAGAGGCAGGAGGAGGGGGGAACCGGCCAGGGCGAGCAGAGCAAAGCCCAGCCTCCGGGTGAGAGGAAGGCTGGTCTCCCATAGCCCCTGGGAATGGGGAGGGGGCCTTCTACAATCCCCTGCTCCTGCCAGGGGCTGGAATGGGGGGATATCCCAGGACCACCCAAGCCCAGGTGCCAATTCAGCACCCTGAACAAGGCCGAGCTGTGAGGACTTGCCCAAATCCCCCATTTGACCAGTGGAACCAAACAGAGGCGAGGGAAGTGAGGGTGCACCAGTCACAGAGTGCAGGGAACCTGCTGGACAGATGGCCCACCCCACCCCCACCTCTGCCCACCACCGCCTCCCAGAGCCCCTGGAGCCACCCTTCTCCCCTCTATCAGTAAGCAAATCACACACCCACACCCCACTGTGCTTAAACACACACACACACACACACACACTTAATTGATTGCTAGTGAATGTTCCTAGCTAGCTTATAAAAAAAGGTAATTAAAGATTGGTGCTACAGCCTGTAATTAAATATGAATAAAGTATCTCTAAATGGAACCTTGATTCAAAGTGTTCACTGAAAGTACTTTATGCTGATAGAGAATAAGGAAAAATAGACCCTGTCCCGAAAGCAGAATTATACCCCCCATGCAGCTGAAACAAACGCCACCCCGCTCCAATCAGGCCTCATCCCCCCAGCCCTTTCAGCAGAAAACCATTAGCAGAAACAAACTGCAGCATTTGCAGCAATTAGATTCAAGCAGGGCCCTCAGCTGCCTCCAGTCACTCGCAGGAACCTGTCTCCCTTTCTAAGGCTTCCTTTCCCCTGTGCTCTCATTTCTTCCCCTCTGGGTCTGGCGGCAAAATCAATTAAGTAAAACAACTACATTTTAAAATGACTAGTTATGTGCTTTTTAATTACTGTCGGCCCATGATTCAAATACATAGATGTCCCTGTCTGGAAAAGGAAAGATTATCAGAAAGAAAGTTGCTCTAGCTTTGTATGATGTGTGTGTACATGTTTGTGTGTGTGTACGTGTGTGTACGTGTGTGTACATGTGTGTGTGTGTGTGTATGTGTGTGTGTGTGTGTGTGTGTGTGTGTGTGTGTGTGTGTGTGTGTATTGGGGAGTTTATGGACATCAGAAAAGGCAGAAAAAACATGTCACCCCTAGGGGGTTAGCTGACCAGAGGCTCAGGTTAAGACTTTGTAACACAAATATATGAGATGCTGCTGCTGCTGCTAAGTCACTTCAGTTGTGTCTGACCCTGTACGACCCCATAGACAGCAGCCCACCAGGCTCCCCCGTCCCTGGGATTCTCCAGGCAAGAACACTGGAGTGGGTTACCATTTCCTTTTCCAATGCATGAAAGTTAAGAGTTAAAGTGAAGTCGCTCATTTGTGTCCAACTCTTCGTGACCCCATGGACTGCAGCCCACTGGTAGGCTGGCTCCTCTGTCCATGGGATTTTCCAGGCGAGAGTACTGGAGTGGGGTGCCATCGCCTTCTGTGATACGAAATGATGGATGTTAACTAAATTTATTGCCGTAATCATTTCACAATATAAGTCAAACCATCACGCTGTACACCTTAAACTATACAGTGAAGAGTATCAATTACATCTCAATAAAACTGGAAGGAAAAAGATGTCAGCAGACTGGCTTCAGCTGAGGTCCAGGAGTCAAGAGACCACATGACATGATACCCCTGTCCAGGGCAGAGTGACTCCCAAGAACATCAGCCCGGAGGAGTCCCACAAAGCCAGGTTACCGGGCAATGTTTCCAAAATGCCACACAGAGGAGCCAAGTGCTGGCCAGGCCCTCATTCAGCCCAAAATAAGGAGGCAGGAAGTCAGGATCTTTGGAGTAGCCTCAATAATGATCGCTGGGGAGAGTTCCACTTGGGCCTCTCAGCCAGCCCCACCAGAGCCTACAGCCAGGCAGTCTCATGAGGACTGGTACATCAGTCACAGGGTGGGGAATGTCCTAGGTTTTCCAGGATGGTCCAATAGAAAATATCCTCTCCTGTTGCCCCCACACTCGTTCACCTCAGACCTCTTCTGGATTCAGAAACGACATCCCTATATGATAAAGCTAACAAGTCAAACAGACCCTGAATGGGCCAGCTCTAGAAAGAAGCAAATCCAGGCCTTGATGCTGGGGCCAGGCAGTTCCCAGTGAGGAGCCAGGACGACTGCCCAGGGCACCTGAGCGGGTTACCATGGCATCAGCAGCAAACGACATCTGGCTCTCAGGCTTGAGATGGCCCACCCCACACCTGGCTGGGTGCCAGCAGCCTTTGGCTGCCGCCTGATGGGGAGAAGGACAAGTCCCTGTGCTACTGAAGTGGCAGGAGTAAACGGTACCCACCCCAGCCTGAGGCAGACAGCAGAACTCTAGCTGGCTAGAACTGCAAAACATTGTCCAAGCCTGCCTTGGATAGGAAATCCATTGCCCCCTCTGGGCAGCATTTCCCAGGAGCCTGCCCCCAGAATCCCTACATCTCACAGTTGCCCCATCAACTGCTACCCCAGTTGCTGCAATTCCTGCCCCTTGAGTAGGGGCTGGACTTAATGACCATGACTCCTAACAAAGAGCATGTAGAGAAAAGGATAATGTCCAGTTTCCAACTGTCACTGTGATGTCCTCCTTGCTTTCTCTCCTGGAATGCTTGCCTGGGGGAAAGCAAGCTGCCGTGTCACGAGGTCCCTCAAGCAATCTGTGGAGAGGCCCACGTGGTAAGGAACCAAGGCCTCCTGTCAACCGTGGACCATCTTGAAGGCAGCTCCTCCCTCCCCACTCAGGCCTTCCGATGCCTGCACCCCAGCTGACATCTTGACTAGAACCTCATGAAGAGACTGAGCTGAAGCCATCCAGCAAGTCACCCCCAAGTTCCTGACCCGCAGAGACGTTAAAACATCAGATGCCTGTTGTTTTAAGGCACTAAGTTTAGGGGTAATTTGTTATGCAGCAGTAGCTGATTAATGGACCCCAAGCACACCCTGCCAGACATCACTAATCAATCACAGCTTCACTCCTGCTGAGCCCAGATGATGCCTCAAAATCTCTCTCAACCCTGAGCTCCAGGCAGCCACTACCAACTGACCAGAGTTAGCATATGATATGAAACCAATCTGCCATTCCTTAGCCTAAGACAGAGGGTGAGACAGTTGGATGGCATCATTGACTCAATGTACATGAAATGGAGCAAACTCTGGGAGATGGTGGAGGACAAGGAAGCCTGGCGAGCAGCAGTCCAAGGGGTCGCAAAGACCTGGACCCGACTGAGCAACTGAACAACAAGCCTAAGCCAATCAGTCAATAAATACATACGTGACAGAAACCCCAGCAGGAACACGGACCAACAAAACAGGCAGTCCCGAGCCATGAGGAGACCTTGGTCCAGCAGAATATCCTACTGGAAGAAGGCGACAGTCTCTGAAAAACACACCTGCATTCTAGCAGGACCTGCTGGAGAGGGTGCCCCCTTCCCAGTGCACTTCACCCAACCCCAAGGGATCTTCCGGCAAGGTAAGCAGAGGGGACCTCCAACACCACCATACAGACCCTGGGGGGCCAGGGGAGAGGACAGGGCATCCAAGTGTCTCTCCGTCTCCCCACTCAACAGCTGCCCTACCTCAAGGTGGGGGCACCCCCATCTCCAGCTGCCCACTCAGAACAATTTATTATAACAAAAATCACATCAACAATAATAACTCAAGGACACCTAGATCCTTTCATGGAAGTTGTGTTCTCTCTGGGGTTCTAAAAGATCAAAGCGTCGGTTCTGCAGAGCTGTTACTTACGGCTACTGCCAAGCTGGGCCAACAGCAGAACTTGAGGCCCTTCTCAACAAGGGTCACCCCCCAGAAATAACAAAACATCATTCCTGTCAAAATTCTTGCAAGGAGGCTGGCACAACACTCAACTCCTACCAATTTGCTGAAGAGCCTCCAGGTACAGGGTAATCGTCTATCGGGCTTTGCCAAGGGCATCACAAGTCAGACTAAGCTTCTTTTTTCCTGCAGGATGGTGACAAGTAGCTGACAGAAAGAGAAGCAAGAAGCCAGGGGCAGCCACACCCTAGGAGACCCATGGTGTGTTCCCTAGGAATGCCCACCTGCTGGCCAGGACAGTCAGATCCAAGAGGCAGCAAGGCATAGTGATTTCAATGCAAGCTCAGGATCAGACTGCCCTGACTCAAATTCTGGCTCCAAGGTGCATCAGTTTGGGCAGTGACATAACCCCTCAGTGCCTCAGCTTTCTCATCTGTAAAAT
This sequence comes from Tragelaphus eurycerus, assembly GCA_935064755.1. Lineage (NCBI taxonomy): Eukaryota > Metazoa > Chordata > Mammalia > Artiodactyla > Bovidae > Tragelaphus > Tragelaphus eurycerus. The sequence goes on along the minus strand of CAKXYN010000008.1, from coordinate 35,111,414 downwards.
GGGAATTTTGGTACCTACCTCACAGTACTGTATGAAAAATCATACATAAAGAGTCTAGGATAGAGCCAAAGAAGACCTCCCAATAATGGTAGTAAGAGTAGTGGGTACCCCATCTGATGTCTCTAAGAAGAGCACATGGTCTAATGAAAAGGGCATTGGAACAAGGAGGCTGTCAGGTCGGCTCTATGAGCAAGTGAAAGCCACCATCCTCTTTCACCTGAAGACTCCTAACTGGTCTGCCCATTCGTGTTCCTTTCTCTGCCAAGCCCTCTTCCACATACAGCTCAGGTGAGTTTTTCCAAACAGGAGCTGATTATGTCATGTCTCCCTGCTTCCAACACATCACCAGCTTCCCAGGGTCAAAATCCTTAGCATGACCCACAGGGACTGACCTTGCCTACCTCTCCTGCCCCTTCTCCTCCTTCTGGCCCCCTCCAGCTCTCTCTGCCCTGAACAGAAGCCCTCTTTTGATGACCAGCACACTCCCCACCTGCCCACTGCAGGGCCTTTGCATGTGCCATCCTCTCTGCCTAGAAGGAATGAATAGGAATTCCTCCTCAAGGGAATTCCTACTCACCCTTCAAATCACAGCTCGACGGTCACCTCGTGTACAACCTCAGAGCTCAATGCCCTCCTCAGTAGCCATCACACAGTTGCACTTTGCCTCAGTTTATATTTGCTGCATCTCCCTCTTCCCGTCCAGATGAGAGACTTCTGTTCCTGTTCAGCATTGCCGTCAAGGCACCTGGCACATAAGTGGAGAGTGAATGGAGGTGAGGTTTTAATGTCCCCATTCTCTTCCTGGCGAGGGGTCTCCAGGCCTTCCAGCTGATCCAGGGCAGCTAAAGTGGCTACAGTTCCCTCAAGGTGGCTGGGCACCTTGAGCGCTGTGGGTGGAGGGACTCTATGGAAATGTTGTGATAATAATGACTAATAAAAAGCAGATAAACACCCAGTGTGGCTGGCCAGCCCCGGGAAGCCATCCATTACATCTGTCATTCATTAGCGGTTGGGGGGAGGGTGCAGTCCAATCAGATCTCCTCAGTTTAAGCAAACCTTCTGTAAATTGTAGGCTGCAGGCGCTGACATTTGATAAATTATTCTTCATAATCCGCCGTGGGCTGTCATAAATCTAATCTTTCAACGTTCCCCATCTTAATAACTTGTCCAGCCACACAGGGTGACAGGTCTATGTCTCTGCCTGTGATAGAGATCTCTGGAGTAACAAGACCAGAGATCCTAGGCAATGCAGTGTGAAGTTGAGGACCCCCCCACCCACAGCCAGGGCAGGTATCCCCTAGATGATCAGAGCTCAGAGATGATGAGTTGTCTTTGGAGATGACAAGTGTCTTGGCAGGGGTGGGGAGTAGGGGTGGGGGGTTGAAGACTGTGCCAAGTGTTCACATCCCATCGCAGCACCCAGACACAGGGGGTGCCAGGAACTCAGACCCAAGACCTGGACAGGCTGAGCTCTATGCTCTCCGCTACAAGCCTGCCCATGTGAGGACTCACCACTTCTTCCTGGAACTCAAGCTTGGTCAGAATAAGGGATGTCACAATATCTTTGCTCCGCAGAGGCTGAATGTTTAACCATGGGAAATTCCTTGTATTTGCTTAGTCTTTACTGCTCTTGTGTAATTCCCTACCCTCTCTTGAGGTTAGGTAGAGGAGATATCACCGCCCCCACTGCACACAGGAGACCACAGCCCCTAAAGGTCACTCATTTGTTTATCCAACAAATGCTCACCGAATGACTGCCATGTGCAGGGCCCCTGGACTAGTCACTGGGGACCTGATGGGGAGAATGAGTCCTAACTGGGTATGGCCACCACCCCTGGAGTCACTACTGGAACGTCAGGTCCAGTAGGGAGACCGGAATTAATTATGAAATCACAAAGAAATAGGAGCCTGTGCTCAGAGGGTTAAACCTGGGCTGGGAGAACTTCTTGGAGGAGGTGACAAAGAGCTAAGCTCTGAAGGATGAGGGGCCAGTTAATCAGCTGAAGAAAGGAAGCAGAAGCCTTCTAGGTAGAGGGGCAGCCTGTGTGAACCATGAATAAGGGGAGTACGTCATGGCAACAGGAGACAGCCAGAGACAGGAGGATCTGCAGCCCCCACCAGACTTGGGGGAAACCACACACAGTCCCGGCTGAGCCCGGCTACTGGAGCAGGGGTCAGGAATGCCAGCCACTGCCTGCTATTGTAGCCCAGAAGCAAAGAATTTCACATTTCAAGGAGAGAAGATCAAAAGAATGATACTTCGTGACATGTGCAAGTTACACGAAACTCAATTTCCACACCAATGAATAAAGTTTTATCGGGACCCAGCATGCCCATTCATTCCTTACTGTCTACAGGCGCTGTCATCCTGCAACAGTAGAGGCAGTCATTGCCACAGAGAGTATATGGCCAGAAAAACTTAAGCTGTTTACCATCTGGCCCTGGGGTAGGCAGAAAAACGCCCCCCTCTAAAGACAGACGACTCACCAGTGCAATGTTTGTGATCATGGGGAAACTTCTGGAGATGGACAGGGAGGGACAGGAAGGCCTGGCGTGCTGCAGTTCATGGGATCACAAGGAGTCGCATACGACTGGGTGACTGAACAACAAAGATGTCCATGTCTCAGTCTCCAAAGATGTGATGAAATTAAGGCTCTTGAGATGGGACAGTGTCCTGAATTCCCATGTGGACCCAGTGCAATGAATATAAGGGTCCTTATGTTGATAAAAGGGAAGCAGAAGGGCCAGTATTAGAGCAAAGATGTGAAAAGGAATGAGGTGAAAGGATGACAGAGAGTGAAATTTAAAGATGTTTCACTGCTGGCTTTGAAGATGAAGGAAGAGGCTACAAGCCAAGGAATGTTCAGTTCTATTCAGTCGCTCAGTTGTGTCTCTTTGTGACCCCATGAACCGCAGCACGCCAGGCCTCCCTGTCCATCACCAACTCCCGGAGTCCACCCAAACTCATGTCCATTGAGTCGGTGATGCCATCCAACCATCTCATCCTCTGTTGTCCCCTTCTCCTCCTGCCCTCAATTTATCCCAGCAACAGGGTCTTTTCAAATGAGTCAGCTCTTCACATCAGGTGGCCAAAGTATTGGAGTTTCAGCTTTAACATCAGTCCTTCCATTGAACACCTAGGACTGATCTCCTTTAGGATGGACTGGTTGGATCTCCTTGTAGTCCAAGGGACTCTCAAGAGTCTCCTCCAACACCACAGTTCAAAAACATCAATTCTTCGGCACTCAGCTTTCTTTAACTCTCACATCCATACATGACCAGCTGTATAAGCTGGAGAAGACAAGGAAATAGAGTCTTCCCTCAAGCTTCCAGAAGGAATGCCAGCACCTGCATTTTAGGGCTTCTGACTTGGTCAGGAAGATGCCCTGGAGAAGGCCATGGCAACCCACTCCAGTATTCTTGCCTGGAGAATCCAGGAGCTGGATGGCTATAGTCTGTAAGGTTGCAAAAAGTCAGACATGACTGAAGTGACTTAGCATGACGCACAGGACAGTAATATAATAAATGTATATTGCTTTAAGCTACTAAATCCGAGGTAATTTGTTATAGCTGCAATAGGACCCTAAAACAGGCCCTGAAATAGAGCTAATGTAACACTCTCAGTATATGTCAGTTTTTATTCTTTTTCCTGCATTTCCAGGATAGAGGTGGGGCTAGAACACTGGAGACTGTGACAAAGAGCTGCACCGGCAGTGTGGGGAACCCAGGTCAAATGCAAACCCTGAGATGTGAACCAGGAAGGGCACATCACGACTTCCGGTTCTGCTGCACCAGGGGACACACCTAGAACCAGTCCCGTCCTCACTGCTCCCCCAGCTGCCTCCGATGTTCCCTCCCAGCCCCCAGGTCAAACCCTAATACCTGAATCAGCCTCTCCCCTTCCTCCCAAAGAGCCTCAGACCTCACACAGAAGCACCTGTCATCAGCTCATACACCAGAGACAGGAAGAACAGCGGGGGCCCTGAGAGATCCCTCATCATCATCATGCTGATGACACAGGAGCTGTCCCCACTGTTGAAGGAACAGCCCCTCCTATAAAATCCATTTTACACACACACACACACCCTCCTACAACTCTCATCAGATCAGGGTGCTGATGACTTTTTAAAATATCTGGACACCAGGAACCCAGTGCTGGATCCCAGCCTCTCCAGACTGAACCTCAAATTGCTGAGTCTCCCATGGACTCTCCAGCCTTCTCTGACCATCACCTTTAAGGAGAGAGGGGGCCACTGTGCAAACCCAGCCCTGTAGGAAGACCCTTCCCCAAGCTGCTTGCAGGCTGAATTGCTATCTCACTTCCCCCACCATCCCCTTCAGCGCTGTGGTCAGAACCCTGGGCGCCCCTCTCCCTGGCGCCTCCCTGTTTGATTCATCCTGAGTCCTGCAGATTCAGCCTCCAAAGCACATCTGTTCACCCTTCATCCGAGCCACCATCACCTCTTGCCTAGATGACCTTGAGAGCCTGGTAACTGGTCAGCTGGTTCCACCTCAATCCCCTGTGAGCCTGCAGACTGGGCTGTGCTGTTCTCTGCAGGGAGACGGTGCCCCTGCCAACCTCAGACCTCCTGAACATGCCCAGTGCCTCTCCAGCCTCACCTTTTGGAGTGTCTCTCTGTCCAGCCACTACACCCCTTTTCTGCCCCACAGACAGATCCACGCTCTGCCCCAGCCTGCTGCCTCTGCATTGTCTCTGTCCCGCCTCTCCTTCCGCTAAGGTCTCTCTGGCTTTGGCTTCATTCTCACTTCCTCAGAAAGGCCACCCAGGCCCCCACACGAAGAGCACTACTCTTCTCTTGCAGCCTTTATCACAAGCGCCAATGGCTTTTCATTTTCCCAAATGCTTGCTTAGCATCTGCCGTCCGCACAACTGGGTCGCGAGCGCCCGTGACAGCAGCGTGCTCGCGCCAGGACCCCCGGCGCCCACACGACTGAGCTCGGTAAACATCTGCTGAGCCGATAAATGAACAAGCCAAAGATGAGTGAGGTTCTGGGAGGCAGGAAGGCTGCAGAGGGTCCACACGGGATCCCCAGCCCGTGGGCCAGCCACGCCACCCAGCCCCAGCCCCAGAGACCCCGGCCCCCTAGTGCGGCTCGGGTTCAGAGGTCTCCCCGGGGTCCTCAGCGCTGCCTCTGCCTATCCGCTCAAGCTGTTCCACCCACCCTCCCGGCCTGTCTGCACGCGCTCCTTTCACAGCACTGAAGTCTTGCCCACGTCTGTCCCCTTTCAGAAGCTGCCCTAATTCAGCCCTCCCTGCATCCCTATTTGCGGCTTCCAAGAACACCAGAAAACTTGCCCAAACTTCAGAGAACTTCCTCCCGTCCTATCTCAACCTCTTATTAAGTTACATCTACAGCTCACTCTGTATCCAAAACACAAGCTCCTCTGAGACGTCAATAACTGGAGGAGAGCAGCCCACTGGGCACCCTCCTCTGACTCCGCCCAGCCCGTTCCGCTGTGGAAAGTGTTGCGCCCTCCGAGTCCGGGGGTCTCATCCCACCCCTGCCACCAACCGACAGTGTGACCTGAGGAACCTGCTTCACCTTCTCTGGATCTCAACACCTCCTTGCTTGTAAAAGGAGGTGTCAGGGCACATGGTCCTTGATATCCTTCCCAATTCTGTGATCCCGGAACACTTACCTTCCAGCCAACACTCCCCTAACTGTGCCCCCAAGCTGCCTTCTACACACACATATACCTGCTCAGTACTCACTACATCCGCTTCTCCACCGGGAGTCGGCTTACCCTCTCTGGTCTCACTCACACACACACACACACACACACACACACACACACACACACACCTCTCTCTCTCTCTCTCAGAGTCACTCCCAAGTGGCACAGGCAAGGCCCCTAAGGGGTCCTCCCTGAAGCAGAGCCCCCTGTGGGCAGATATCACCAAGGGTGCCCGGTCTGGGACACAGGCTTGTTCCTAAAGCTCCATGAATAAAGAAGCAGGCACAGCTGGCCTATTCATAATCAGCATAAAAAATTGATTAGCCCTTTCCAGATTAAACATTATTGTTTCAATGAGGAACATAAATCAGGTGGACGTGGAGGGCTTGCCCCCCTCTACTGCCAAGGAGCAGTGTCGGATAGACAGCAAGCAGGGCCAGTGGGAGGAGAGGAGGGCCCCCCACCTGCATGCACAGAGGGGTGGCTCCTTGTCCACAGGGGAGCTGGAGAGGAGAGCCCGACAGTGCCTGAACTCCCTGTCCCCAGGCTCCTCAGAGCACCCGCTGAGCCTGAGGCTAGCCCGGGGCTGAAGGCAAAGGTGAGGACTGGAGTGACGTCACAGCAGGGAGCTTGGCCCCCAGGGGTCAGACTGCATCTCAGAGGCCCAACAGCACGGCCTTTTTTTTTTTAATTTATTTATTTTATTTGGAGGCTGATTACTTTACAATATTGTACTGGTTTTTGCCATACATTGGCATGAATCAGCCATGGGTGTACATGTGTCCCCCATTCTGAACCCCCTCCCACCTCCCTGCCCATCCCATCCCTCAAGGTCATCCCAGTGCCCTGAGTGCCCTGTCTCATGCACCGAACCTGGACTGGAGATCTATTTCATACATGATAATATACACGTTTCAGTGCTGTTCTCTCAAGTCATCCCACCCTCACCTTCTCCCACAGAGTCCAACCAAGGAAACCAGAATTGAAAGAGACACGTGTACCCCAATGTTCACTGCAGAACTGTTTACAATAGCTAGGACATGGAAGCAACCTAGATGTCCATCGGCAGATGAATGGATAAGAAAGCTGTGGTACATATACACAATGCAGTATTACTCAGCTATTAAAAAGAATGCATTTGAATCAGTCCTAATGAGGTGGATGAAACTGGAGCCTATTATACGGAGTGAAGTAAGTCAGAAAGAAAAACACCAATACAGTATATTAATGCATATATATGGAATTTAGAAAGATAGTAACGATGACCCTATATGCAAGACAGCAAAAGAGACACAGATGTAAAGAAAGCAGGGCCTTGAACCAGCCCCTCTCCTCCTTAAAGTGGGCTGTGTAACTGAAGCGTGTGGGTCTCTGGAGTCAGATACTGCTAAGGTTCAGTCACCAGTCGAGCCACTGTCCTGCTGTGTGACCCTCAGTTAAGTTACGGAGAATCTCTGAACCTCAGTGTCCACACCTGGGAAACACGGGGAAAGGGATACCTGCCCTGCTAAGCTGCTGTGAGGACTAAATGAGACCTTGAGTGTCTGGAAACCTCCAACACGTGCCAAGGAAGGAGAAAACAAGCCCTTCATCAATACTCAGTTCCTTGACCTGCCAGGGTTCCCCCATCTGCCTGCCCCAGCTCCCACTCAGCAGTGCTAGGAGAGGCCACCAAACGCCAGAATAGGAAACCTTGTGAAAAGCAGGGGGCTCCTTACAGAGAGCAAGGGGACTCAGGGTTTAGGAGCCTGGATTCTGCAGTCAGGCCGGCTTTTGCTTCTGACTCTGCCTGATACTCTCCGTGTGACCCCAGGCATGTGGCTCAGCCTCTCTGGTCTTGGTTTGTTCCTCTGTGAAATGGGAATAACTGCACTTCCCCCTCACAGGGCAGCTGTGAGGGTTGTAAGAGGTGATGTCTGCAAACTGTGCAAGGGTCCCACACATTCCCTCTGGTCTTTCCTCTGGTTCTGGCCTGACTGCCATTCTCCGTATTTGCATCTGTGCCTGAGGACTCCACCTCCAAAGCCACGGGAATTAACAGCCCTCAGAAGTAGCCCTCACTCAGGAAGTTAGCTGGTGCATAAACACGCTACCTTCTCCTTGGCTGTTGGCTGGGATAATTCTAAAGAGACTCTTTGGCACCATTTCCCAGTCTCCCCACAGAGTTAACCTTCATTCACCCACCGTGGCAGCTGGTTTAGGAGCACACAGCCACCGCTGCCTTCTCTGCCCTGGATCACATTCCCACTTCCCTACTGGAAGCACCTGATGTTTGTTCTTGTTGCTTAGTCGCTCAGTTGTGTCCAACCCTTCTGCGACCCCATGGGCTACAGCCCACCAGGCTCGCCTGTCCATGGAATTCTCCAGGCAAGAATACTGGAGTGAGGTTGCCATCTCCTTCTCTAGGGGATCTTCCTGACCCAGGGATGAAACCTGCATCTCCTTCTTAACAGGTGGATTCTTTACCACTCAACCACCTGGGAAGCCCAAGCATCCAAGCTTCTACAAAACCACTTGCCCTGGAACCCTTTTCTTGGAGTCATCTTCTGGGAGCCCCCAACCAGGAGGAGCAGCTCTCATGCCATTAGCACTGGGCCAAAGTTGGCATTTACATTCTCTGTAGGATGGGGCAGAACCTGGGACTCCTCCGAACCATCGCTTCTATGCTGGCTATCACCAGTAAAGACAGTTGTCGGGCTCACATGGAGACAGAAACTACTGCAATCACATCCACCTTGCCCATACCACCAATCCCAGCCCTGAGAGAGGCAGGTAGGGACCCACTTTCCACAGGAAGGGGACAAAAGGCCACAGTTGCATTCAAGGAGAAGATGAGGGCCCTGAGTCCCTCGAGCAGCCCCAGAGGACATGGGGTGTCAGCTGTCCAGGCAGCTCCGTCAAGGGCAGAGACTATGGCACTCATCCTCTGGCCTGTAGCCATCTGACTCACTGTTCAGCTGAGGGCACTTGCTCGGAGCTGCAGGAGGATGGGACGGTGAGGGAAGAACGTGGCCCTGCCTCTAGCCCCAGGAGACAGCTAAAACAGGCTGGTGGCTCAGCAGTAAAGAATCCGCCTACCAATGCAGGAGACACAGGTTCGATCCCTGGGTCAGGAAGATCCCCTGGAGAAGGGAATGGCAACCCACTCCAGTATTCTTGCCTGGAGGATTCCATGGATAGAGGAGCCTGGCGGGCTACAGTCCGTGGGGTCACAAGGAGTCAGACACGACTGAGCGATTAAACATCAGGGAGAGTTCACCTCTGTTAGGCATGAATGACGGAGAGAGTCCCCGCCCCCTCCCAAGGTTCCTGCCTTGGGCCACTCCATCCATCTTGCACTGTTGACTGACTCTGCCTGAAATGTTTTTTTCATTAGTCATGGGAGCTTGCATAACACATGTGCATACACATGCCCGCATGCCCACACACGCATGCGCGCACACACACACATTTAGCTGATTTGATATAACATTAGTCCTAAGAGCTGGAACCTGGGGCCACTCCCTGAAGCTTACATACCCAAGCCCACTCTAACACCTATTCTAATGCCCTCCAGGAACCAGCTCCTCTTCAGGGCTAGCAGCTAGAAGGCAGGAGGGGCAGGGCCTTAGGCAACAGAGTTCCAAACCTTCCTCTGCTTCCTTGAGCTTTGTGACTCTGGCTGTTTCTTAACCTCCTAGGGCCTCTGCTGCCTCATATGCAAAACTGGAATGGTAAAACCTACCAACCTTGCAGAATGACTGTAAGCGTGAGAAACAAAACCTACAAAACATCCATCCAAAGTGTACTACACCGCAAGCACCAAATACCCAGAAACTACCATTATCATCCACTGACATGAACATCTCTGGTTCTGTTGGCCTTCCCCTCTTCTTCATGCCTTTCTGTGCCTTGCCCCTTCCACCCGACCCCAGCTATACCAGGGTTTGAATGGGGGCAGAGGGAGTGACATCTCACAGACCCACCTCCTCTGACCACAGTGACTGGTCTGTACAGAACGGATGCCGTGTTTGCTTCCTAGGGCTACCACACCAAATCACTACTGACTGGTTGTCTTAGAACAATACAAATGTATTGTTTCACGGTTCTGGGGACTAGAAGCCTGGAATCAAGGTGATGGCAGGCCCGCAATCCCCCTGCGGGTTCTAAGGGAGAATGCTTTCTTGCATCTTCTTGGTTTCGGCTGGCGTCCCACAATCTTCCGAGTCTCTCAGTTCATCATCATTACATCACTGAGATCTCTGCTCCCACTGTCTCATGGCCTTCTTAAAAGGACAAACCAGTCACTGAAGCCCACCCTAAGCCAGTATAAACTCATCTCAGGTTGCCCGCTTACATCTGCAAAACTTCATCTCACAGTCTGAGGTTCCAGATAGACCTGAGTTGTGGCAGGGGTGGGGGCGGTGATGATGGGAACAGTTTATTTTGTAAAGTGAAACTGGAAGGGGGCAGAGTCTCTCCTGGGGCCACAGCTGGGAAGAAGTGAGGCCAAGAGAGGCTGGTGGCCAGTGGTCATGGAGGGAACCATGAGTGAAAGAGACCTTCACTCACGAAGGTCACGAAGGTCACTCAGGAAAAAGTTGAGAGACAGAGAGGAGAGTCCGGGAAGAGCTCCCAGATGGCACAGTTCCACTCCAACCCTTGCTAAGATGTGGTTCCACGAGCCAAGATATTTGCCTTTTTCCCTCCACTAGTTCAAGTTGGGATTCTGATCCTCACAGCCAACACATCACCCATAATGAGTTGATTTGTGTCCAAATATCCATGTGTTAGCCTCCAGCGCTTAGGACACGAACTTGCTTGCAAACAGGGTCCTTGCAGATGTAATTAGTTGAGATGAGATCATGGTGGCATAGGCTGGCCCCCTAATCCAACAGGATTGCATTTATGAAAACTGAAAATTCAGACACAGAGATACACACACACACACACACACACACACACAGAACGCCAGGTGAGGGTGAAGGCAGAAATCGGGGTGATGCTCCTATAAGCCAAGGAAATCCAGACTGCCTGCAAACCTCCAGAAGCAAGGGAAGAAGCACGCAACAGGGCCTCCCCCACACCCACAGGTGAGCCATCCCTGCCAACATCGGGATCTTGGACTTCCAGCCACCAGAACTATATGACAACAGATTTCTGTTGCATAATCCACCTGACCTCTGGTACTTCATTACAACAGCTCTTGCAGACTAACAGACCCTCAGCCAAGTTCCCTGTCATTCCAGCCCTCCTGGCCTGCTCTCAGTGGGAAACAAGCTGAGGTCAGCCCGGACCACCACACCGCCCAGCTTCTCGTGCTCTCATATCTCCTTCCTTAAATCTTCCTCATCCTCTGAGGGCCAGTTCACGGCCCACCTCATCCAAGAACCCCCTTCTGAATTTGCCCCACAAAGTGAAAAGTGAAAGTCGCTCTGTCGTGTCCGACTCTTTGCGACTCCATGGACTGTACAGTCCATGGAATTCTCCAGGCCAGAATACTGGAGTGAGTAGCCTTTCCCTTCTCCAGGGGATCTTTCCAACCCAGAGATCGAACCCAGGTCCTCCTGCATTACAGGCAGATTCTTTACCAGCTGAGCCATAAGGGAAGCCCAAGAATATTGGAGTGTGTAGCCTATCCCTTCTCCAGTAGATCTTCCCGACCCCAGGAATCGAACCAGGGTCTGCTGCATTGCAGGCAGATTCTTTATCACCTGAGCCCTGCATCTCTCCTGCATCAGCCCCACAGCTGAGCACTTAATTCTTCTCTAGTTATGCCCCCTGTGGAGTGTTCTGTCTGCCTGGTTTTGGGGGCGTGAGAAGGAGGGACGTGGCTTTGACGCTTTCTGTATCCTCCACAGCCCTGACACAGAGGTAAGAGCTATCAGTCACTCAACAAACCTATATTTTCTGAGTGAGCAAAGTATCAGTCTGTGAATGTGGCTACCATGAGCTGAGGCTCTCTCTTCACAGAACAGCCTGGGCACAGCAGCTCAGCAGAGGATGTGGGCATCCCTGCATGCCAGATGCCAGGGACGGGCACCACCCCAAGCCTGGCCTGTGGGCTGAGGGCAAACTGGTGAGCAAACAGGTAGAATCGCCTCAAACCACAGATGGGGCTGACAGAAGGATACAAAGAACAGAATCCCATCCCCCTGGGGGGGTGAATTTAGGGACGTCCAGCCTCCACGAACTCCATAGGGGACTCCACGGTCCCAAGCAGGGTGGGAGCTACCTGAAGCCCTCTGGGTTTCGCTGAGAACAAGAATGGCCTCGTTTCCCATGCCAGCCCCCTCCTTCCACGCACAAAGCTTCCAGCCCTGAACAGAAGAGTCTGGGAGGATGAGCCCTGGGTCAGGGGTCAGGAGACGTGGGTTCCACTCCTGTCTTTACCACCAAGCAACTGTGCCACTCTGGGCAAGTTATTTCCCCTTTCTGAGCCTCAGTTTCCTCACCTGCAAAAAAAAAAAAAAAAAAAAACAGTCTTGGACAAGATGATTTCAAAATCCGTATAACCCAGGAGTTAGTGACACTCTGGGATAACTACTGTCTAAAGCAGCTGCCTCCAGTCAGTGAGGGCTCAATGAGAAGATACAGCGTTTGTCAAACCCCAGGAAGATCAGGACACCCAGGTGAGGGGCTGGATATAAAGTGAGGATCCTGTCTTACTGCTTTGTTTCTTCCTCACAACCCCACACACGACAACCACAGCTAGCAGCTGCTGGGACTCAAGATCTGGGCACTGCATTTTAGATGGTCTAGTCTTTCAATCCTCGTCACAGCCCTATTAATGCAAAGGTTTTATTATCATTCCTATTTACAAATGAGGAAACTAAAGCTCAGGAAAAAAAAACAATGAGGGACTTCCCTGGTGGGCCCGGGGCTAAGACCCTGAGCTCCCAGTGCAGGGGGCCCAGGTTCCATCCCTGGTCAGGGAACTAGATCCCGCATGCAGCAACTAAGACTGCTGCTGCTGCCGCTAAGTCATTTCAGTCGTGTCCAACTCCGTGCGACCCCATAGACGGCAGCCCACCAGGCTCCTCCATCCCTGGGATTCTCCAGGCAAGAACACTGGAGTGGGTTGCCATTTCCTTCTCCAATGCATGAAAGTGAAAAGGGAAAGTGAAGTCACTCAGTCGTGTCCGACTCTTAGCGACCCCATGGACTGCAGCCCACCAGGCTCCTCCGTCCACAGGATTTTCCAGGCAAGAGTACTGGAGTGGGGTGCCATTGCCTTCTCCTCAACTAAGACTAGCTGCAGCCAAATAAATGAATGAACTAAATAGAGTTTTTAAAAAAAGAAAGAACTAACAATACAGTGAGAATATGATAGATTCAGGGTCTGGGCAAAGCCTGCTGAATCCAGAGCCTGTTTTATTAACCTTTATGCCATGCTGCCTCAGAAATGATCCTTTTGCTCCTTCCAAACCCTGGCCTCCCATCAGCCCATCATTTAAATAGCCCCAGACATGCCCTCATACAGCACTCTACAGGCTTGTACAGGAATGTCCCAGGGAACAGTGGGAACAAGACCGAGGCAGGGCAGAGCTGGCGTCCTTTAGAACCTCAGGCCCCACAACCCCGAGCCATGATGCCCTGCCTCCAATGGAGTGTCTCGGCGCATGTTATAACCCATTATTAAGCACCTTCTATGTGCTGGGCACGGACAGTGTCCTGAGGAAACCCCAAGACGAGGGGGAAGGGACCTGCCATCCTGGGAACATAAACTGCCCTCTGAGACAACCAGACCACCAGGCTGAAAGAGAAGGCCAGCCTGTTCAAGGGGACAGGTGCATCTGAAATAGCTCAGAAGTCAACCCAACCACGTTACAACACCTACTATGTGCAGAGCCCACACTAGGCCCCACTGGGGATAAGATGAGGAGGCAACCAACCTTAACACAACAGACAACTGCCTAAGAGCGGCAATGGAGGGGGAAACACAAAAGAGCCATTAATCCTGACTGGGGGGGTACCTGGGGAGGCCCAGGGGGACCACGTCACCAGACACTGTACCTCAGTTTGCCAGCTGTAAAGTGAGTAATACCAGTACCGATCTCAGAGGGTTCTAGTGAGAAGTGAGTTGATCCATGTGAAAGCTTTAAAGCAATGCCTGACACCTGACAGGCATTCACGGCGTGTGTGTGTCTGTCTGTGTCCATCTGTGTGTGACACAGGCATCCACAGTGTGTGTGTCTGTGTCTGTATGTGTGTGTCTGTGTGTCCATCTGTGTGTGTGTCTATGTGTCTGTGTCAGTATATGTGTGTCTGTGCATGTGTCCATCTGTGTATCTGTGTGTGTCTATGTCTGTGTGTCCATCTGTGTGTGTGTGTCCATCTGTGCGTGTGTCTGTGCATGTGTCCATCTGTGTGTATGTGTGTCTGTGTGCCCATCTGTGGGTGTCTGTGTGTGTCTGTGTGTGTATGTCCATCTGTGTCTGTCTATGTTTGTATGTGTGTCCATCTGTGTGTATCTATGTGTGTGTCTGTGTGTCTGTGTGTGTCCATCTCTGTCTCTGTATGTGTGTCCTTCTGTGCGTGTGTCTATGTGTGTGTGTCTGTGTGTGTCCATCTCTGTCTCTGTATGTGTGTCCTTCTGTGCGTGTGTCTATGTGTGTGTGTCTATGTGTGTCTATGTGTATGTGTCTGTGTGTATGTCTGTGCATTTCTGTGTGTGTCTATGTCTGTGTGTCTCTGTGTCCATCTGTGTGTATCTGTGCGTGTATCTATGTGTGTGTGTCTGTCTACATGTCTCTATATGTGTGTCCATCTGTGCGTGTGTCTATGTGTATGTATCCATCGGTGTCTGTGTGTGTGTGTCTTGTGTGTGTCTGTGTGTGTCCATCTGTGTCTGTGTGTGTGTCCATCTGTGCGTGTGTCTATGTGTATGTGTCTACGTGTCTCTGTGTGTGTCCATGTGTGTCTGTGTGTGTGTCTACATGTCTGTGTGTGTCCATCTGTGCGTGTGTCTGTGTGTGTATCTGTGTGTCTGTGTCCATCTGTGCATGTGTCTTTGTGTGTGTCTGTGTGTCTGTATGTGTCCATCTGTGTCTCTGTGTGTGTATCTATCTGTGTCTATGTGTATGTGTCTATGTTTCTCTGTATGTGTGTCCATCTGTGCATGTGTCTATGTGTGTCTGAGTGTGTGTGTGAGTGTCTCTGTGTGTGTCCGTGTGTGTCTGAGTGTCTGTGTGTCTGAGTGTCTCTGTGTGTGTCCGTGTGTGTCTGAGTGTCTGTGTGTGTGTCTCTGTGTGTCTGAGTGTCTCTGTGTGTGTCCGTGTGTCTGTATGTGTGTCTCTGTGTGTCTGAGTGTCTCTGTGTGTGTCCGTGTGTGTCTGAGTGTCTCTGTGTGTGTCTCTGTGTGTCTGAGTGTCTCTATGTGTGTCTCTGTGTGTGCTGAGTGTCTCTGTGTGTGTCTGTGTGTGTCTGAGTGTCTGTGTGTGTGTCTCTGTGTGTCTGAGTGTCTCTGTGTGTGTCCGTGTGTGTCTGAGTGTCTCTGTGTGTGTCTCTGTGTGTCTGAGTGTCTCTGTGTGTGTCTCTATGTGTCTGAGTGTCTCTGTGTGTGTCTGAGTGTCTCTGTGTGTGTGTCTCTGTGTGTCTGAGTGTCTGTGTGTGTGTGTCCATGTGTGTCTGAGTGTTTGTGTGTGTGTCCATGAGTGTCTGAGTGTCTGTGTGTGTGTCTCTGTGTGTGCGCACAGTGTTGCTGTTGTCGCAGCGGCAGCGGTGCTGGTGAGAGTGGGAGCTTAGAGGAGGAGAAAGCCTGAGGAACAAGGAGGGACGAGAGCCTGCGGCCCCGCCGGTCCACCAGGCGGGACGGGCGCCCCAGCCCAGGGGAGGGGCGCGGGCGCAGGCCCGGGCCGGGGGGGAGAGCAGGCGGCACCTCGGTCCCCGGGACTAAGGGCGCGCCGTCCGCTGACAGGGACGCCGCCCGCCATCCATCTCCCGCCCGTTAAATTACCATTTTATGGCCCAAATCTCTCTCCCATAATTGATAAAAATCTCCTTTGGATGTTCGGCATTATTGGGAGAAAAAATGTTTTTCTATTTTTCATTATGTTTTTTTAATATAAATGTGTTTTTTATTGAGAGCTGCTGGGAAGGCTGGAGGAGCCCAAGTCGGCAGGGAGGGTTGTCTCCCCCTCGGCACACCGGGTCCTGCCCGCACTCCAGCGCCTTCTGCTCTCCTCCCAGAACATTTCGGGTAGCCTGGGGGAGGCGGGGCGCTGTCTGGGGAGACCAAGGAACCAGACGCCAGAACAAACTCCAAGGCTGTGCTGAACACCAAGAGAAGCAGGTCTATAGACAGCTGAAGCCCTCGACGTGGTCCCCAGCTCCAGGCCAGCAGAGCAGCCCTGGGGGTGGTATAAAGGGTGAGCCCACCTTGGCCCGGCCCCGCACTGGGGTGTATGAGAACCAGGCAGGAGCCCCACCACCACCTGGAGGGTGGGGACCCCCAGGGGCTGGCACAGAGGAGAGCTCCATCAAAAGTATGAGGGAAGTCAGAGATGCACAGGGAGGAGTTGGGTCGGCCTTGGAAAGAAGGCAGGGGGGAACACGGGACCACGGAGGCGGCTATCATCGAGGAGCAGCTTTCACAGGCCCCGAGGTAGGCGCAATTCCCCTGCAGCCTGTCCTCAGCGCTCCTCTCCAGCCCCAGTTCAACCCGGGGCATGTTCGTCACTCATCCCAAACCCAACTCCTCCAGGACAAGGGAAGTTGAGTCCAGCTGCCATCCTTCAGGTGAGGCAGGCACAGGGGGTCCTAGTGAGAGAGTCAATTCCTAGGCAGGTTGATGAGAAGTCCAGGGTCCCGGAGGGGAAGAGAGGGATCTGGGGATCTCAAGGAGGAGGAAAGGACACACTTTTTTTTTTCCTCTACATTCCTTAGTCTGAGTCACATACACAGTTTTTCTTCTTTAAGCCTGGAACTGATGATTACACAACTAACTCTGTACTAGGGATTATTTAACAATGTATCCTGCTTGAGGACAGTTTCTCCTTCCTGAAAACCTTCTGACTAATCCTGATATCTTTAGTCAATATAGTTCAGTCGCTCAGTCCTTTCTGACTCTTTGTGACCACATGGACTGCAGCACACCAGACCTCCCTGTCCATCACTAACTCCTGGAGTTTACTCAAACCCATGTCTATTGAGTTGGTGATGCCATCCAACCATCTCATCCTCTGTCATCCCCTTCTCCTCCTGCCCCCAATCCCTCCCAGCATCAGGGTCTTTTCAAATGAGTCAGCTCTGCAAATCAGGTGGCCAAAGTATTAGAGTTTCAGCTTCAACATCAGTCCTTCCAATGAACACCCAGGACTGATCTCCTTTAGGATGGACTGGTTGGATCACCTTGCAGTCCAAGGGACTCTCAAGAGTCTTCTCTAACACCACAGTTCAAAAGCATCAATTCTTCAGCGCTCAGCCTGATATTTTAGAATGTATATTATGGGAGTGGGTCTGGTAGGATCTTTCTATTGTTAAGCTCTAACCCTGTTATCCTAAAAGGTAAGTGTGGGAGTGGGTCTAGTAAAATTCTTTTATTGTAATAACCAGTTAAAAAAGGATATAGCTCCCTTGCTCACACTAGCAAGGGGGGCACACTCCGCCCCCTTCCAAAGTCTGTGTCAGAAGCTTTCTCTGCCCCTTTTTCACTTTAATAAAACTCTGCTACCCAAAAGCTCTGGAGTGATCAAGCCTGGTCCCTGATCCCAAAGCTAAATCTTCTTCAGAGTTCGTGAATCTGACATCGTTCACCGTCAGCTATCACTAGACACAACACAGCCACCAGCTCCCTGACCCCGGTCACCCATGGCTCTATCTCATCTGTGGAGTCAGTCCAAGACCACATAGCAGGCGCTGCTGAGTAGCCTCAGGAAAGTGCCCAGTGAGACGCGGGCAGCCTCCCAGGGCAGAGGGAGGCTCTCAAGAAGCCTAGGGGACAGGCTCCAAGGCAGCCTGCGGGAGGCTTCCACCAGGTGAGGGCTGGGGCTGGCCACTAGATGAAACACTGGGTACCAATGGGAGGGATTGGGGAGGGAACGGCCGATTCTTCTAGCAAAATAGCATCGGGGACAGAGAACCATAGTCTTGTATCAGAAAACACGGTTAAAGACCCAACTCCACCATTTCAAGTCCCTCAGGACCTTGGTTCCTCACACACCGAAAGCATCCAGCACAACACAGAAACGGTAGCTAATGTTTGCTGGCCACCTGCCCTGGGCCAGGCGTGGGCTCCACACTCCACCTTCATTGATTCATTTCATCTCTGCAGCAAGCCGAGGAGGTCAGGTACCATCATTAACTCCAATGTACTAAAGAGGAACCTGAGGGACACAGAAGATAAGGTGCTCGTCTGAGGTCTTGAAGTGGCTCACTCGTGTCCGACTCTTTACGACCGCGTGGACTGCAGCCTACCAGGCTCCCCCATCCATGGGATTTTCCAGGCAAGAATGCTGGAATGGGTTGCCATTGCCTTCTCCAGAAGATCTTCGCAACCCAGGGATTGAACCCAGGTCTCCCGCATTGTAGGCAGACGCTTTATCGTCTGAGCCACCAGGGAAGTTCTGGTTATGAGGCCAGTAAAGCCAATAGGCAGTTTCTGGCTCCTGCCCACCTCAAAGACTCAACATAGGAGCCTGATGGCCACGTGAAAGCAAGACCCAGCTGGGGCGCCTTGTCCTCGTTCTCACAAAGTTCTCTGCACGCCAGCAGAGGTCCTGCGTGCAAGCATGCGGAAATGATAAGGGTCACCCCAGAGTTGGCCGCTCCCTCTGCAAGTCCCCTCCCCCGGCCCCGAGCCCACCGCCCGCCCAAGCCCCTGCCCCAGTCTCTGCGCTGTGCCCACCTGGGGCTCCGCTCACCAGGAACCTCTCACATGGGCCAAGAGCGTTCTGCCCTCACCTCCCCGTGTCTGCTTTTGCCTCCGCTGCCCCTCCTGTCAGCAGGGCCTTCTCTCTGCCACCCCCACCAAGCTCGATAAACGAATGACGTTCTTGGGAGCAGGGCTTCTTTCTCTCCTGTCTGAACTTTTGCTGACACCTGAAGCTCACCCTGCACCTATATCTGTAAGTGCGTGTGAAACGAGAGGTGCGTTTTCCCAACCGAACTGCAATGGTTCTTATCTGCATCCTCACAGCCACTCGGGTCGGATGGTCCCTCAGAAACACTGGAGCACTCGTCCCTGGATGCCACGAGGGGGTTACAAAACCAAGTCAAGTCTAGAAATCCCACCCCACGGAAGCTCGGGGGGAAAAGACTGATAAAATGTGTTTTGGAGGACAGAAGCCAAACCTCAAGCCTTCAGCACCAGCACAAACACAGCCCCTCACAAAGGTGTTTCTAAACTCCGGTCCCTGACCTCATTTCCTTCCGTTTTTCATCGAGTTCCAGAGTTGGAAAGAACATCATCTGATACAGCTATGTTCTAGCACAACAGACAAAACTGGATCTCTCACTGAAATGTATCATAAGGCGACTGGACTTGTCCATGTGTGTTCTAGGAGTGCGGAGAGATGTGTGTGTGTGTGTGTGTGTGTGTGTGTGTGTGTGTGTGTGTGTGTGCATGCAACCAAAGATAACTGTACCAGTGCAGCTGAGAATTCTCTTATCTCTTCCTGAGTCCCACTGTGACTCCTGCCCCCAAGCTCTCCACCCACCTCAAACCTCCAGCCTCACCTCCCCCACCCGTGAAAGATGACCTCATCTCCCATGTTACTAAGGAAATTCAGCTCCACTCCATCCCTCTTTGTTGAGAACCTCTCCAAGCCCTCCTATTTCAGGCTTACCTTATGAAAAGAACATCTAAAGACCTTTCGTAATGTAACCTCAGCCCCAGCTTTACACCTTGGCCCCGCCAGTCACCAGGCTGGACTCCCTCTACCCATCAGCAAGACTGTTCACCGTGCACTCCCTCCCTGGTTTTATGCTCTCCACAGCCTGCATCTTTGGCCCATTTCATTAACTGGTAACCCCCTCCTCCAACCTCCACCTCCCCCAACCCCACCCATCTTTGAGAACCTAGCTGAGACACCATGGGCTGCAAAAAGCTTCCACCCACCCAAATGTAAGCTCTCTCTCCCCCGCCATCTCTTCCCCCTCCCCACAGGACCAGGTATTACAGCGATGGGTGTACCTCCTGTTGACCCTAGACTATATGGGCCAGAAGGAAGGTTTTACCCATTTTGACTGTGGTTACAACTTCCAGCTCTGTACCTTTCCCCTTAAATACCAGCTGCTTAGACAACAGACAGAATGAAAAAAAAAAAAAAAAATATATATATATATATATAGAGAGAGAGAGAGAGAGAGACATAGAGAGAGGATAGTCAAGGAAAAGGTGTTGAACCACAGAACTGAATGCTGTTAGAGCCTACAGGGGCCTTAGAGAACTCCTACTCCAAATGAAGAAGCTGTAAGGATGGGTTGGTGGTCAGCACGAAGAACCCGGCCAGGTCCTCCAGCATAGTGCCAAGAGCTCCTGAACCCAGGGTGGTCAACAGTCTCATAACTTAAGCTTGCGTCTGCCCCATTCAGGGTACAGAGCTGTCAGCCCCGCTCCACAGCAGGGACCATGCCCAGGAGTAGAAAGAACCAGAGTCTCATCCAGCTGTCAGGGCTCCCCTCCATAAGGAACGAAGGACTTCAACAGCCCTCCCTGACGCTCAAGCTCAGGCGCCATCTGCTGGTCAGGATCAGCACTGCGCCTGCACCCGCCGCCCCAAGGGCAGTCAGGAGACCAAGACTGAGACCAACCCCAACCCACTCCAGATCCAAGTCACTTCCAGGCAGAAGCAATGACCCCACCTCCTAGAGCTCTAACTGCTGACTGCTCAACCTGTCGTGCAAGACATAAGCCTAACATTCAAAATAAAAGGAAAAGAGTAAGCTTCTTTTTGGTAATGATAGAAACTCCTAAGGCACAGACACAAAGAAAAGTGATTCCTAAAGGGTTTCTGCCAAAGAGAAATTCTGCTACATAGGAGACAAAGCACTGGCCAGAAGATCAAAAGATTTGAGGTCTCATCCCTTCCCTCACATGCCGCTCCCTTAGCTACATGGTCGCCCCACTAGCAGCACCCCACCTCCCGAAAGAGGCCAGTCCCTATGCTGGGAATGGGATCACTTTACCTGCCCTCACCCCGACACTGACAGCACTGCCTGTTGTCCAGGGATGTGAACTGATCTAACACCAAACATACATCACGGAGTCCAGAAGAGCTGCAACCTCACCCTCACGCCCCACTCTGGGGACATCCCCTCAGGGCCAGCTCTATCCTCCAGGGACAGGGATCAGTCTGAGAGCACTAAGGGCTCTGCTCACAAGGCAGACACGGAGCCAGTCAGGGCAGGCCGCTGCACACCAGCCTCCAGCTCCTCTCTGGTCACCCCTCTCCTCTCCGCAGTGTGAGATTTAGGGGCATTCACGTGACTGATCTTTGGGGTTCTCTGGTGGCTCAGTGGTAAAGAACCCACCTGCCAATGCAGGAGACAGGGGTTCCATCCTTGGGTCGGGAAGATCCCCCTGGAAAAGGAAATGGCAACCCACTTAAGTAGTCTTGCATGGAAAATTCCACGGACAGAGGAGCCTGGAAGGCTACAGTCCATGGGGCCAAAGATCAACCGAGCAACTGAACACGTGTGCAGTCTTTAAGCTCCAGGTGACCTCAGCGTCCACCCAAGGACTCAGACCTAGAAAGAAGACAGTGACGCATGGCAGAGTCAGCTTCCTTTAACCGCTCCTGGAACCAGGGATGAAATGGAGGGTCCTGGGGCGGGCGTGGTGCTCAGGATTAGAGGAGCTGGCTCGAACGTCTTCCTGGGGGGATCGGGTGGGGGGCAGGGAGGGCTGCTCCCCAAGAACCATCATGGGAGGGGCTGGGGGAGGAGGGAAGGGCAGAGTGAGTGACTTTCCCCACCCTGACTCCCCCACAACCGCCTACCCTGCTTCCCACGCAGCCCCCTTTCCCCTCCCTCCGCCCACAGGCTGAGAAAGTGTGTCACCAGGAACAAATGCCATCTTCCCGGCAGGGAGGGGGAGGAAGGGGTGAGGCAAGACTTTGACTGTGTGTCTGTGGGGGCCGGGGTAAGAACCCCAAGGCTTCTGAGTTTCCCAGCCAGGAGGGACGTCCCCTCCAAGCCATGGCCTTGACATTAGTCTTCTTCTCTCAGCGGGCTCATGACCAGCTGTGGGGCAGAAGACACAGGCCACCACACTCAGGATGGCTTGGCTGGGGGGTTGCCAAGAGAAGGGGCCCTGAAGATGCAGGCAGCATCTCCCAACCCCAGACACCCTGCAGCCAGCTGGGCGGGCGGGCATACCATGACTGCTGATGCCTCGAGCTTCCTGTCTCACTCCACCCTGGCCTGGAGGAAAGCCGCTGCCCTGCTCTCGCCTCCCCTTCCAGCTCCAAGAGTTAAGCTGCTGCCTTCTCTCCCTGCCTCCGCCCCCGCTGAGCTGCCACGGTGCCCAGCAATGGTGCACTCCCCACTGCTATTACAGTGACTTATTTAGTGTTCATTTGGGGCTGCATCTCAATGCTGTAGGAAGCAGGAGGTCAACCATCTTGGCAAGAAGCACAGGCACGCAAGGGCTGAGCCACACCACTGCCGTCCTCTCGGCCTGCGGCCCCTCTGTCCTCACCCCGCTCTGCCCAGCCTGTGGCCTGCTCCTGACTCAGCCCTAAATCAGGTCTACTCTTCACTCAATCTTCTACCCCCGCCCCATCCCCTTGGAGGAGATGTTCCTCCACAGGAAGGAAGTCCACAGATGTGTCTATGCTCAGACCATTATACCAAATAAATTCTCGTGCTGCTGAGAAAGTTCTAGGACCTACAGCAGATTTCCCAACCTGGGGATCCGGCCAAAGGGACTGAGAACCCCCAAGGAATTTGACTTCGAAGGCCAGTGGGATTCGATTACAGAACGTACACAGGACTGGGGAGACGGGCTCTTGGAGGGCACAAACAAAACCTTGTGGGCACCAGAACCCAGGAGAAAGGAGCCCTCCTGGGTGATCCAGTGCCCCCAGCCTCTCCCAGAGAGTCAGATAATGGGGCCAGGCCAGGCCGTCAGTGAAGAGTGGGACTTCTCTGGAGGGATACCAGGCATGTGATGCCAGCTCTGTATTAAGGGACCGACAGTCAGGGCCAGCTGCACGCAGATCAGCAGAAACAGAACAACTGAGCTTTATGACCCTCTGTCCCAACTCCCCACCTGGCCCACAGTGGCCTAAGGAAACTGTCACTTATCCATCATTGGTTCATTAAACAAACACCAGAGCCCCCGATGAACCACGTACTATTCTGGAACTGCAGACAGGAATAAAAGGACCACCGTGGTGTTCATCCCCAGACTTCACAATGTGTGGTGAAACCACATAGACACAACTAACCAAACCACGAGAAGTACAAGCATAGAGAGCAAAGGTGTGCAGACAGTCAGAGAAGACTACACGGGAGAGCTGGGACTTGGCCAGGACCCCCAGCATCTAGCACAGTGCCCGGCATTTGGTAGACAGACAGACAGATGAGCCAGTGGCCTAGGAACACAAGGATTGACTGACAGGGAGAGGGTGGGGTAAAGAGACTCCAGGCAGACAAAGACCATGGCAAGCTGAAAGTGGACGGGGTGGACCTTGAAAGCCCAGCTAAAGATTTTATTTGGGGAAATTGGGAAGTATCAGAGGTAATAAAATAATTTCAGGAAAGGTGTCAGCTGATCTAGGCTTGACATTTAAGATTATTTTGCTCAGAAAAATCCTAGACGATCCAAAGGATTCTCTCTCTAAGAGGAGAATTGCAGGGACTTCGGACCAGGGGCTAAAACTCCATACTTCTAATGCAGAGGGTATGGGTTTGATCCCTGGTTAGGGAACTAAGATCCCATATGCTCTGCTTCATAAACAAAAAAAAAATTTTTTTTAATTAAAAAAGGGGAAAAAGAAATAAAAATAATTTTTTTAAAAAAAGGAGAATTTCAAATGTAGTAATAGGTGAAGGGAGAAAAGCTTTACTGAATAGAGTTCTCTTAGGTACCATGAAATTCTAGCACAGAGTCTGTAGGCATGGGCCTGCTCTGTAGATCCTCGCAGATGGCTGTTCCAACCATCCCCTCCCCAGAATCACGATGAGAGGATCAGGCCAACAAGGATCCACACCACTGGGCCCAGTCTGGGTTCCACACATCCCACAGGTCACTGGCTTGAGTCCAAAGGAGCATGACCAGGGCCACGTACAGAATGGCCCTCAGCCCCTTTGTCTGTGGCTCCAGGGTCAGAATGAAGATCAGGGAAGTTTGAGGAAACAGGCATCAGCCCTTAGGAGGAAGCACTTATTACAATTAGAGATGACTGATAATAGAACAGACCACATCAGGCAGCCTGTAAGAGAATAAGCTTCCTGTCACTGGAGGCAATCAAGCAGAGGCCCAGTGATGTCCCGGAAGTCACTGCATTGAATGATTAGGACAGCTCACTGACAGAGCAGGGCGCTGGAACCATGTACTAACAGTCCCCTTGGACGCTTTACCGGATCACTCTAAGCCTCCATCCCTCATCCACCAAACAGGCTTATTGATAGTACGTGTCTTGTAAGTTTGCCATAAGGACTAAGTGAAATAACGTGTGGGAAACAACAGAGCTTCGAGCACACAGTAAACTCTCAAAAACCGACAGCAACTATTAGATTGAAGCATATGAATCGTACTAGGTTACAGGTGGAAAACAGTCCAAACATATCAACTATTTCATATGGTCCAAGTAATATTTTTTACTGAGGGCCACTCAGGTTCCTTCTAACCTCCCTGATTTCACACTGAAAGTTTCCGTGCTCCCCACCTCTGTTGGATCCCCAGGGCCTGGGGCCAAGCCAAGAACTCTGCAGGGTCTTTCTGGAAACACACTGTACAGGAAGGGACCCACCCCTCCCGGCAGAGGCAGGTACCTCTTTGCCCAGGTCCTCACGGATGACCTGGCGGACTTCCTTCATGCTGCTCTGCGGGGCCTGGCTGTGTAGCACCTTCAGCGTGCTGGTGTACTCCTCCGGCAGCAAGTAGTCCAGAGCCCCCAGGTGCTGGCCCACCTTGATGAACGTGCCCCGGTTGGCACAGCAGAGCTCACAGAGGCGCCTGGCAGAGCGGAGGTGCACCTGCAGGGAGAAAGACCGGGCCAGAGAGACGTGAGTGCCCACTGCCCACTGGGCGCGCTTTTCTTTTCCTGCCCACTCTGCTTGGACACCCTGATTCACCCCCCAGTGCACATGCACATGTACATGCACGTGTACACACACACCCCATCATTCACCTTCAGTCTCCTGGTACACACACACACCCCCCATCATTCACCTTCAGTCTCCTTGTACACATACACACACACACACACACACCCCATCATTCACCTTCAGTCTCCTGGTACACACACACACCCCCCATCATTCACCTTCAGTCTCCTTGTACACATACACACACACACACACACCCCATCATTCACCTTCAGTCTCCTGGTACACACACACACACCCCATCATTCCCTTCAGTCTCCTGGTACACACACACACACACCCCATCATTCATCTTCATCTCCTGGTACACACACACACACACACACACCCCCATCATTCACCTTCAGTCTTCTGGTACCCAGACCAGTCAATTCCAACCTCCAACTGCAGCCAGCCTCCAGACATGGCCCAACGTGGCCCGGCACTTCTGATCGCCTTTCCTTCAAAACTTACTTGGTCTGAGTTCCACTCCCACAGAAACAAGCATGTGTAAGGTTTTCAACTAGTTCTGATCCATTTATGATTCATTCAAGGATACACTAAGTTCACACATTTGCCCCCCACCCCTCAGCCATACTAATGATACTGTCTGTTTGTTTGGAGGTCTACAACCTTCAAAGATGCCAAAGTCACTATTTTTTTAATCCTTCCAGCAATTTAGGGAGGCAAGTACAGGTATCTTTAAGGAAAAGAAACTCAGATGTTTTGATTATAGAAAAAGCTAATAAATGTCAAAGGAAGGTCTAGAAAGCACTTCAATCCTAGGGCTCTTTAACTCAGCAGACTTTAGCAGGGATCTCCTGTCAACTGGAAGAAAACGTCACAGCGGGGCATTAGGCACATAGGGTGGGCACCAGGCCAGGCGGTGCAAGACAGGCCAGCCTTAACTCCCCTCCTGATGCCCACCTATCCCTCTGGAGTGGGATGTGGCCCCCACCCGCCCCCAGGCTGCACATCCCCAGTCACCACCCCAACTCTGCTGAGGATCTTGCTCCTCCTCTTGGAGGAGCTATAGTTCCTGAGCAGGATGGAGCCACAGGCACAAAGAGAAGACAAGGGAGGCCCAGGGCTCTGTGGGAACCTGGTACCCTCTTCCTCCTGTAAGTCAACCAGGAGAGTGAATATTTATGATGGACTTACGCTCTCAAGTGCTACAAAGGATACTGACATAATTAAGAGCATGTTGGAGGCAAGAAACCAGGTGAAGAGTTAAATAACGGTAGGCAACAAAGATGGAAGAAACATTCAAAGATTCTATATGATTAGTTGCCAAGTGAACTGCACAGAAAACTGTTACCATAAGAATTAAAAAGAGAATGTTGCAGCCCCAAATACCCTGGTCCCAGCAGCCAGGGAGCCCACCTACCCGCTCCATCTATAGCAAAGGGATGCCCCGGACCCCAGGCACTCGGAGGCTGTCCTTAGGCCCTGCCAACCCACCCTTCCTTGCCACGCGCTATGATACTGTACTGACCCTGTGCCACTTCTCCTGTGTCAGATGGGTCACTATTAGGCTTGGTCAACAGTGGGGCTTGGGGGCAGGGGTGGACATTGCAAGACCACAGCAGCACAAGGAGGCTCCCTACCGGCCCCACTGGGTGGCTTCCAGCTCATCAGCCAGTGGGACAGGGGCTTGGGGACCTGCCGGTGGCCCTCATGGACCAGCCCACCCTCACTACCTAGTGGGCCCCTTCTGTGGACCAACTTAGGCCCATACGCTCCAGCAAGCTCTCTGACCGCCCAGCAGGCAGCTCCCACACACTAGTTCTAGGTCGTCTTCTCCTACAAATCTCTCTGCCACAGGGCAGGCTGTGACCATGGCCCATGTCTCCTTGTCTCCAGGGCAGCCTGGGATCCCAGCCTTGGAGGCCCCCAGCCAAGTCTTCAGGTTTGTTCTTGCTCACCACCCCAATCCTAGAGGGAGCAGGTGCTTTATGCATTTACTATCTCTGTCCCCTGAGATTCTTCTACTACTGCTTTTATGAGTTAACTACCTTTTCCTAATTAATACATTTTTATATTTAAATTATAAATATGGGGATGTCTCTGGTAGCCCAGTGGCTGAGACTCCAAGATCCCCATGCAAGGGGCCTGGGTTCGATCCCTCATCGGGGAACCAGTTCCCATATACTGCAACTGAAAGATCTCGCGTGCTGCAACTAAGACCCAGCGCAGCCAAATACATAATTATTGGGACTTCCCTGGGTGGTCCAGTGATTGGGATTCTGCCTTCCAATGCAGAGGACACAGGTTCAGTCCCTGGTCAGGAGTCTAGATCCCACATGCTGCGTGGTACAGCCAATAATTAAATACAAATTTTAAATAAATAAATATTTTTTAAATTAAATTACAGGTATGACTAGTCCCTGGCTGATACAACCCCTGCAATTGAATGTGAATAGATTAGGATTAAAAAGGAGAGAATTTTAGGTCAAGAGAACACCACAACATGCATGTGTGTGTGTGTGTGTGTTTAAGATTTTCTTTAGACTAGATTCACATCTGCATTTCTCTCAGCTACTGGAAGAACTCAGAAAGCATTAGCCTCACACCAACTAGGCCTCCTACCAGGGAGCAGAGCCAGCGCTCTATTGCCTCCCTCCTCTGCCCTGAGCCGGTCCCAGGTAGGGTGTCTCCTGGCACAAAGTAAAGGTCACGTTCACACTGTCTGGGCAATGCAGGGAGCCCTCTCTGGTCACACAAGGCCAGGAAGGCTGGTCTACCTCTGACTCACTGGTTCCCTGGCACACCAGCCACTGGGAACAGAGACCACGTGTGTCCCCTGTAGACTCTGCGTACCCCAGGGCAGGCCATGATGAGCCGTAAATGTAGACTGATGACAACCGTGGGTCATACACACACAAAACCATCGTCCATGAAACTGAATCAGCATCTACTGCAAATGGCACCCTGATTTCAACCAGCATCTTAAATAAACACACACACACAGTCATGTGGGGATGAGGGATATTCCACTCACCAAAAAAATGTAAATGCTCTTTGAAGGTCAAAAGACACAAATGCTGAATAACAGAGCAGGCATTCTGATCTCCAGGGTCCCTTTCCAGCTCCAGCTCCTACAGTTCCACTGTCCCTTAGGATCAGAAGGCAGGTCTCATTCAGAATTTCAAGAAACTGCTGGCTTAGTGCAAAGTCCCTCTTTGAGCATTCACCTCCTGCTTGCTGGTGACTTGGGACAGAGGACCACCCTTCTCCTGCTCACTGAGCATCTTTGCTTCTGGGATCTGTAATAATACATCTTGTGACTCTATTTCCTCCGGTGGATGTGTTTAAACTGCACCTTCAATCAAAACACCCCAGTGAGTTTCACTTCCCAGTGGGAGCTTGGATGCCAAGAGAGCTGTCTGGGGACCCCGTGTGGGTGGCTTGTGCCCCCGACTCAGCAGGTCATAATCTGCACATTCTTAATTGAATACACCAGTGCTAGCTTCTCAACACACGCTACTGCCCTAAGCACTGCGCATCCACTTGCTCACTGGCCCCGAGGCCTGTGGGGCCAGCACCTGCTTTCATGAGCTGGTTGGGTGTTTGTGGCTGCAGCACGTCCTCATTGCAGAGTTCCCACACTCCGGGTTCCATTCCTGCCAAAACAGGGCAGGAACAGCTGGCACCATCTCTCTGCCCCTCCTCCAACTTCGTTTTCACTCCCAGCTCAATAACTTGCCTTATGATGATCTCATTACTAATAACCTTGTTGTAATGAGCTTTAATCTGCCTCATATTAATTAAAAGCATTGTCATTAGCCAGCTTGGGTTGGGATTTGGGGGGAGGAGGGAGTGGGCAGTGAATAGCTAATAAGATCAACTCACTACTGATTAATTATTGATTGGGAGGGATGGAGCAAAAGCCCAAGGAGGGCAATCCTTTACTCGTGCCTAAATCCCGAAGCAGAGAAGGCAATGGCACCCCACTCCAGTACTCTTGCCTGAAAAGTCCCATGGACAGAGGAGCCTGGTAGGCTGCAGTCCATGGGGTCGTAAGAGTCGGACACGACTCAGCAACTTCACTTTCACTTTTCACTTTCATGCATTGGAGAAGGAAATGGCAACTCACTCCAGTGTTCTTGCCTGGAGAATCCCAGGGACGGGGGAGCCTGTTGGGCTCTCGTCTCTGGGGTCGCACTGAGTCGGACACGACTGAAGCAACTTAGCAGCAGCAGCAAATCCCGAAGAGTAGGGAAGAAAGGTACCAAAGCCAGCCTGAATCAGTAGGGCTCCCCCATCAGAATTGGGCAGTTGGGCAATATCTCCAATGGGGTTTCGGGGTTTGAGTGTGACACAGATGAAAGAGACAGACACACATACAACCCCACACATCACAGGAAGAGACTGTACAAGAGAAGGTCACAGACAGACCCCAAAGCACACAAGCCCCTTGACAGATTCTTCCACTCAAAGACTCAACACCCAAAGGAAATGCACTGACAAGCAAACAGTGTTATCTCTGGGCAGTGAGGTTACAAGAGTACTTTTCTTTATAGGTCTCTCTGTATTTCTCAAATTTCCTAAAACTAATATTTATCATATCAATAATAGAGGAGAATTTTTTTAATAATTTCTTCTTCAACATCTGGAAATAGGAGTCCAGCCCCAAATTCTCTACCACACAGACTGGACCAGCTTGGTGCAGAGTCCAGCACTGTTTCCCCAATTTTGCAGGGTGCTATGATCCACATGTGTGTTTTTCATCATGAAAATGGAATTGCAACTCCTCCTTCATCCCCAAGAAATCAAGCCAGGACAGTCTCCAAAGTCTCTTTTCTGGATGTCACCCTTTGCTTTAAGCTTTTACTTAATAAGCAAAGTAAAACTCATCATGTCTTGTGGGGGAAAAAAAAAAACAAGTTGCAGTTTATAAAAGTTTTGCAGAAGCGTGACCACAGATTTAATCCTACCCTTTAGCAGAGTCCTCTGTCCTCTGACTGACTACCTGTCGGGTAGATTCTGGTTAAACTGCAACTCTAAACTTCAAGTTGCTAAAGCCATAATCTTGATGCCATCCTTAACATCTCTTTCCAAACGGGGACCAAAATTACCTTCCTTGTCTGAAATAATAAAAACTGGACATCAGGAAAGGAAGGAGAGTGATTCCTGAGAGATGCGAAAGCAAACACAGTGAACCTATGGTTGCCCCAATTCACAGCATTGAGGGTTTCCAGGCCACAGTGCAGGGAAAGGGGAGCCAGGTGGCACCCAGGAGACTTTGAGCTGAAGACACAGAGCTGAGAGTCCAGGAAGACCACAGCAGCTAGAGTTCACAGGACAGAGTACTGGAGAGCAGAGAGCCATACGAAGAAGGAACTCTAAAGAGCTGCCTAGGGTCTGCCTCATGCATCTGGCTGAGTAACAGTCAGCACATACACACAAGAAAACTACATAAGCCAGAAAGATAACAACCACAAAAGACTAGGGTTAACAGTACCCTGTGTGTTCATATAGGTCTATTTCCACCAGCTGGACTAGAAAATCTCATAATTCTTGAGGTGTTTGCTATAACGCCCAGAAGAAGCGAATATCCCAAACTAAACACCATTCCATTCCCAAGCAATAAATACTGAAAGACTTGAAAAAAATCACACTGTCTCCAAGTAACTTAACTGTCCCAGAACAAAGCTCTAAAATATTTATAAAAATACAAATATATCTAGTAACTAAAAAGACAAAATTGCATTGTCTAGCACCTAATACAATATTTACCAAGTATTCAAAGAAACAGAAAAATACAACACATTATGAGAAAGAAAAAAACCAACCAATCAAAACCAACTCAAAACTGAAACCTATATTAGTAAAAGAGGACAATTGTTATAACTGTATTTCATATGCTCAAAATGTTTAGCCGAGGCATAGACAATATTAAAAAAAGAAGGAGATCCAAGTGAAACTTCTAGAGACTGTAACTTTTGATATGAAAAATACACTGGATGACACTTCCCCGGTGGTTCAGTGGTTAAGTCTCTGCACTTCCACTGCAGAGGGATGCAGGTTCTATCCCACATGCCTCGCAACACATCCCCCCCACAAAAGAATACACTGGGTAGGATAAATGGATGATTAGACATTGTAGAAGAAAGGTTAGTGAACCTCAAGTCCTAGTAATAGAAACTATTCAAAATGAAACAAAAATAAAAAACTTTAATGAAAAGAGCAGCAGTGATCTATGGGACAACTTCAAGCAATCTTATAAACATTGGAATGTTGGAATCCCCAAAAGAGAGGTCAGGGAGAGAATGGGGGAAGAAATACTTAAAGAAGTAATACCTGAAATTTTTTCAAATTTAATTTGTAAAAAATAATAAACCAACAGATCCAAGAATCTCAATAAGCCCCAAGCATAAGAAAGAAAGAAAACTGCATAATGAACTTGTTGAAAATCAGTGATTAAGAGAAAATCCTGAAAGTATCCAGAGGAAAAGAGACACATTATAGAGAAAGGAACAAAGATAAGAATGACAGCAGATCTCTCGCTGGGAACAATACAAGCAGAAGGTAGTGGAGGAACATCTCTGAAAGCACCAAAAAAAAACCTAGAATCCTATACCCAGCAAAAACATCTCTTAAAACCAAAGATAAACTAACGGTTCTTTAAGACATACAAAAGCCGATGGAATTCATCTCCCTACACAATAAGAAATTTTAAAAGATATCCTTCAGGCAGAAAGAAAATGATACCAGAAATACAAAGGATCAAAGAGACCAGAAACAGAAACTTCATAGGTAAAGGTACAAGATTTCTTTTTTAGTACATAAATAGTATAACATGAAGTTTATAGCATATGTAAAAGCAAAATGTATTACAATAGCATAAAGGCTGGAAAGAAAGAAATTAAAGTATATTATTATAAGGTTCTTCACATTACTCTGTGAAGCAGTACAATGTCACTTGTATGTAGACTATGACAGGTTAAAGATGTATGCCATAAACGGATGCCATCACTAAATAATAAAAAGAATTATAGTTCATAAGCCAACAAAGGAGACAAAAATGCAACCATGAAAAAAACTCAATCCAAAAGATGGCATGAGAGAAAACAAATAAAGCATAAATAGGACAAGTAGAAAACAAGTAACAAGGTGAAAGATGTAAATCTAACCATGTCCATAATCTCACCAAATGTAAGTGGTCTAAACACCCAAATTAAAAGTCAGAGATTGTCAAATTGGATTAAAAAGAAAGATTCAAGTACATGTTATCTATAAGAAATTGTCCTCTTAATACTAAAAGACAAACAGGTTAAATGAAAAGGATAGAAAAGGATATACCATGCCAATATATATTAAAATAAAGCTGGGATGACTATGTATGTAACAGACAAAGAAACTGACTCAAGATGGTGTCACAGCTGAAGGACACCACTTAAGGAAGAAATATTGCTCTTCCAGAAAACTGAAGATAGAATACCTCATAATCCATTCTATGAAACCAATGTAATGCCAATATCAAAACCAGACAGAAAATACAAGGGGGAGCAAGAAGCTATATACCAATATTCATAGTGAACACAGAAGCAAAAATTCTTTTTAAAAAAAAAGTTTTAGCAAATTGAGCCCAATCTATACATAGGTTCTGTTCTCATTACAACCTAGAGACAATTTTGATTTGTCTCCCTACAGGCAACACTAATTTTGATGGTCATCCACCTAACCTTCTCACTTATTTGGTTTCTTTTTATAATTAAGTACTATATGGGGAAGTCCTTTCAAATTGTATAAATAGCCAGTTCTTTACTGAAATTTCAATTTACTAATTTGTTTATTTACATCAGTATGCACTCATGGATTTCTAAATTTTTCCAGTGGATTCATTACTCATTGTTTGTTTCACAGCCTCACTGAGATATTTTGACACAATAAACTACACATATTTAAAATGTACAACCTGATAATTTTGACATATGCATACATTTATGAATCCATCACCATAATCAAGCTGGTTAAACATGTCCATCACCCCCAAAAGCTTTGATTTCCCTTGATAATTCCAGTCCCATCCCTCCACATACCTCCCATCTCCAGAAAACCACTCATCTGCTTCCTATCAGTATAGCCTAGACTTTTGTAGAGTTTTATGTAAGTGGAATCACATGTTTCTTTTACCTAGTCTTTTTCCCTCAACACAATTTTTCTGAGATCCATCGTATTCTTACATGTATCAACAGTTTATTCTTTTTTTCTTACTGAGTAGCATTCCATTGCATAAATATATTAATATCACAATTTCTTTATTTATTCATCAGCTGATATACATTTGGGTTGTTTCCAGTTTTGAAGTACAAATAAAGCTGTTCTGAATATTCACGTTCAAGTCTTTGTGCAGACATGCTTTCATTTCCTACAGGCAAATACTTAGGAATGCAGTGGTCAAACTGTATGGCAGGGATATGCTTAATTTTTTAAGAAATTAAACTGTTTTCTAAAGTGGTTGAACCATGTTACATTCCCACCAACAGTGTATGAGAGTTCTTCCACATTATCCCAATGCTCGGCATAATGTCCTTTGCATTTTAGACATTATGTGCAATTGTATTTCATTATGGTTTAAATTTGTATTTCACTAAGACTAATGATGTTGAAACTCTTTTCATGTGTTTACTTGCCATCTCTGTATCTTCTTTGCTGAAATGTCCATGTTTAGTGCATTTTTAATGAATTGTTTGTTTTCTTATTATTTGGTTAGAGGCATTCTATATACATTTCATATACAAGTGCTTTATCAAATAAATGATTTGAAAATACTTTCTTCCAGTCTGTGGCTTGTCTTTCCTTTAACATTTTTCCAAAAATAATTTTTTTTATTTTAATGAAGTAAAATTTACCACTTTTTCCTTCATGGATCATGCTTTTGGTGTTGTATCTAAGAAATCTTTCAGTTCAGTTCAGTTCAGTCGCTCAGTCATGTCTGACTCTTTGCGACCCCATGAATCCCAGCACACCAGGCCTCCCTGTCCATCACCAACTCCCCGAGTTCACTCAGACTCATCCATCGAATCAGTGATGCCATCCAGCCATCCATCCTCTGTCGTCCCCCTCTCTTCCTGTCCCCAATCCCTCCCAGCATCAGAGTCTTTTCCAACGAGTCAACTCTTCACATGAGGTGGCCAAAGCACTGGAGTTTCAGCTTTAGCATCATTCCTTCCAAAGAAATCCCAGGAATGATCTCCTTCAGAATGGATTGGTTGGATCTCCTTGTAGTCCAAGGGACTCTCAAGAGTCTTCTCCAACATCACACTTCAAAAGCATCAATTCTTGAGTGCTCAGCTTTCTTCACAGTCCAACTCTCACAACCATACATGACCACTGGAAAAACCATAGTCTTGACTAGACGGACATTTGTTGCAAAGTAATGTCTCTGCTTTTCAATATGCTATCTAGGTTGGTCATAACTTTCCTTCCAAGGAGTAAGCGTCTTTTAATTTCATGGTGGCAGTCACCATCTGCAGTGATTTTGGAGCCCCCAAAAATAAAGGCTGACACTGTTTCCACTGTTTCCCCATCTATTTCCCATGAAGTGATGGGACCAGATGCCATGATCTTCGTTTTCTGAATGTTGAGCTTTAAGCCAACCTTTTCACTCTCCACTTTCACTTTCATCAAGAGGCTTTTTAGTTCCTCTTCACTTTCTGCCATAAGGGTTGTGTCATCTGCATAGCTGAGGTTATTGATATCTCTCCCAGCAATCTTGATTCCAGCTTGTGCTTCTTTCAGCCCAGCGTTTCTCCTGACGTACTCTGCATAGAAGTTAAATAAGCAGGGTGACAATACACAGCCTTGACATACTCCTTTTCCTATTTGGAACCAGTCTGTCATTCCATGTCCAGTTCTAACTGTTGCTTCCTGACCTGCATACAAATTTCTCAAGAGGCAGGTCAGGTGGTCTGGTATTCCCATCTCTTTCAGAATTTTCCACAGTTTATTATGATCCACACAGTCAAAGGCTTTGGCATAGTCAATAAAGCAGAAATAGATGTTTTTTATGGAACTCTCTTGCTTTTTCCATGATCCAGCAGATGTTGGAAATTTGATCTCTGGTCCTCTTCCTTTTCTAAAACCAGCTTGAACATCAGGAAGTTCATGGTTCACATACTGCTGAAGCCTGGCTTGGAGAATTTTGAGCATTACTTTACTAGTGTGTGAGATGAGTGCAATTGTGCAGTATTTTGAGCATTCTTTAGCATTGCCTTTCTTTGGGATTGGAATGAAAACTGACCTTTTCCAGTCCTGTGGCCACTGCTAAGTTTCCAAATTTTCTGGCATATTGAGTGCAGCACTTTCACAGCATCATCTTTCAGGATTTGGAATAGCTCCACTGGAATTCCATCACCTCCACTAGCTTTGTTCATAGTGATGCTTTCTAAGGCCCACTTGACTTCACATTCCAGGATGTCTGGCTCTCGGTGAGTGATCACACCATCGTGATTATCTGGGTCATGAAGATCTTTTTTGTACAGTTCTTCTGTGTATTCTTGCCACCTCTTCTTAATATCTTCTGCTTCTCTTAGGTTCATACCATTTCTGTCCTTTATCGAGCTCATCTTTGCATGAAATGTTCCCTTGGTATCTCTGATTTTCTTGAAGAGATCCCTAGTCTTTCCCATTCTGTTGTTTTCCTCTATTTCTTTGCATTGATCACTGAAGAAGGCTTTCTTATCTCTTCTTGCTATTCTTTGGAACTCTTGCATTCAGATGCTTATATCTTTCCTTTTCTCCTTTGCTTTTCACTTCTTTTCACAGCTATTTGTAATGCCTTTCCAGACAGTTATTTTGCTTTTTTGCATTTCTTTTCCATGGGGATGGTCTTGATCCCTGTCTTGTGTACAATGTCACGAACCTCATTTCATAGTTCATCAGGCACTCTATCAGATCTAGTCCCTTAAATCTATTTCTCACTTCCACTGTATAATCATAAGGGATTTGATTTAGGTTATACCTGAATGGTCTAGTGGTTTTCCCTACTTTTTTCAATTTCAGTCTGAATTTGGCAATAAGGAGCTCATGATCTGAGCCACAGTCAGCTTCTGGTCTTGTTTTTGCTGACTATATAGACCTTCTCCATCTTATGGCTGCAAAGAATATAATCAATCTGATTTCAGTGTTGACTGTCTGGTGATGTCCATGTGTAGAGTCTTTTCTTGTGTTGTTGGAAGAGGGTGTTTGCTATGACCAGTGCATTTTCTTGGCAAAACTCTACTAGTCTTTGCCCTGCTTCATTCCGTACTCCAAGGACAAATTTGCCTGTTATTCCGGGTGTTTCTTGACTTCTACTTTTGCATTCCAGTCCCCTATAATGAAAAGGACATCTTTTTTGGGTGTTAGTTCTAAAAGGTCTTGTAGGTCTTCATAGAACCATTCAACTTCAGCCTCTTCAGCATTACTGGTTGGTGCATAGACTTGGATTATTGTGATACTGAATGGTTTGCCTTGGAAACGAACAGAGATCATTCTGTCGTTTTTGAGATTACATCCAAGTACTGCATTTCGGACTCTTTTGTTGACCATGATGGCTACTCCATTTCTTATAAGGGATTCCTGCCCACAGTAGTCTAAATAATGGTCATCTGAGTTAAATTCACCCATTCCAGTCCATTTTAGTTCGCTGATTCCTAGAATGTCGATGTTCACTCTTGTCATCTCCTGTTTGACCACTACCAATTTGCCTTGATTCATGGACCTAACATTTCAGGTTCCTATGCAATTTTGCTCTTTACAGCATCGGACCTTGTTTCTATCACCAGTCACATCTACAACTGGGTATTGTTTTTGCTTTGTCTCCATCCCTTCGTTCTTTCTAGAGTTATTTCTCCACTGATCTCCAGTAGCATATTGGGCCCCTACTGACCTGGGGAGTTCCTCTTTCAGTATCCTATCATTTTGGCTTTTCATACTGTTCATGGGGTTCTCAAGGCAAGAATACCGAAGTGGTTTGCCATTCCCTTCTCCAGTGGACCACATTCTGTCAGACCTCTCCACCATGACCCACCCATCTTGGTTGACCCCACATGGCATGGCTTAGTTTCACTGAGTTAGACAAGGCTGTGGTTCTAGTGTGATTAGATTGACTAGTTTTCTGTGATTATGGTTTCAGTGTGTCTGCCCTCTGATGCCCTCTCGCAACACCTACTGTCTTACTTGGGTTTCTCTTACCTTGGACATGGGGTATCTCTTCATGGCTGCTCCAGCAAAGAGTAGCCGCTGCTCCTTACCTTATGCAAGAAATCTTTGAATAACCCAAATTACAACTATTTTCCCCTATGTTTCCTTCTAAAAGTGTTCAATTTTCACATTTTATATTTGGTTGTATGATCTATTTGGAAGCCATTTTTCTACATGGTATGACACATGGATCAAAGTTCAGTTTTGTACATGAATATCTAACTGTTCCAGCACTGTTTGTTGAAAAGACAAACCTTTCTACACTGAATTGCCTTTTCACCATTGAAAAAAAATTCACTGTTCATATTATGTGTGGGTCTATTTCTGGATCATTTAATCTGTTCCATAGATTATTTTGTCTATCTTTACACCAATACCACACTATTTGGATTACTATACATTTATAGTAAGTCTTGAAATCAGATAGTTTTAGTCCTCAACTTTGTCCTCCTTTTTCAGTGTTATTTTCTAGAATTGACTCTAAAACCTTCTGCATTCTTATATAAACTTGAGAATCAGCCTGTCAATTTCTATTTTAAAAGCCTGCTGGGATTTTGATTGGGATAGTTATGAATCTAAGCTCCAGGAGTTGGTGATGGACAGGGAAGCCTGGTGTGCTGTAGTGCATGGGGTTGCAAAGAGTCAGACATGACTGAGCGACTGAACTGAACTGAAATTTATTTGGGGAAAATAGAGATCTTAACAACACTGAGTCTTCCAACCCATGACCATGATTGCTGTTGTTCAGTCGCTAAGTGGTGTCTGACTCCTTGCAACCCCTTGGACTTGCAGCACGCCAGGCTTCTCTATCCTGCATCATGAACACAATATATTTCTCTATTTATTTCTAATTTCTCTCAGCAATGTTTAGATTCATATATATCATTTCAGGAATTCCTCCTAAGTAAATAATCTAGGACATAGGCAAAAACCCTATGAACAGAGACATTCAGCACAGTGCCAATTATAATAGAAAAACATATATGTAAATAGATGCTGAGGCTGAAGCTCCAGTATTTTGGTCACCTAATGCAAACAGCTGACTCACTGGAAAAGTCCCTGATGCTGGGAATGACTGAGGGTAGAAAGAGAAGAGGGTATCAGAGGATGAGATGGCTGGATAGCATCACCGATGCAATGGACAAGAACTTGGTAAACTTTAGGAAATGGTGAGGGATGGGCGGGGCGGGGCGGGGCGGGGGGGGGGGGGGGCGGGTGGTGGGGGGGGGTTTGTTGCCCCGCATGCTGCAATCCATGGGGTCACAAAGAGTCGGACACAACTGGGCAACTGAACAACAACAATAAATAGATGCATCCTAAAAGCAGAAAAAGGGTTTATTATAGAACAGTCACACAGTTCAGTATTAAGTAGCCATTTTAACAGAAGATCATGAAGATTATTGTAACAACATGGAAAATGCTAAAGACAGCAGGCAAATGACAGAATAGGAAAGAGTTAGAAAGAAAGCATATCACAATCATAATAAGTGTGAGTTGGTGAAATTATTTTTTTTCTTAAATCTGTACATTTTTATCACTACTGCTTTAATAATTTTTTTCTATTTTTAATTGAATAATTTAATTCACACACCATAAATTTCACCATTTTAAAATATACAGTTCTGTGGTTTTTACTATATTCAGTTAAGTAGTGTAACTATTAATATCATCACTAATTCTAGAACATATAAATTGTTTTATTTTTAAAAATATTATATTTTAGTCACACTTTATATAAATATCTATCTTGAGTCTTTGAAGTAAAAGTCTGTGTCCATTCAATTTATCAGTACCCATTAATAGCTGATAAAGGTTGTGAGTGCCCAGTATGTATGAGTTTCCTATTACGTTTTACTAACACTCAAGTTCAATGAATAATTTCATATTAAAATGAGAATCACACACGATGCCAAATGACTTGTCAGCACAATGCAAGTACAAATAGGTCCCTGATTTATAATTTTCACATACTCTATAATCATTAGCTTCATTTCAATTGTTGATTCACTATATCAGCATATGATATAAGCTGCTGGGAAACAAAACCTTGTAATCACACACTCTGCAACAAGGGCTGGTCCTCAGCAGTAAATGCACAATCCTTTCCAGCACTCACATCATCTCACCTGGTCCAGGTAAGAGCCTCAGGTAGGTATCATCATTCTGTACATTGCACAGGTGTGGGAACTTCCACTGCTCAAAGGAAGTTAAGGGCCTTGCTAGGGTTACTCAGCCAGTAAATGGGAGATCCAGGGTTTGAGTCACAGTCTTCTGACTCCAAAACCCATCGCTTTCTTCTAGACTGTGCTGCCCCTCCAAACACACTGTTAAACATTCTTCACAAATGAGAAGGAAAAGGTCCAGATGTCCAGCGCCTGCTATGGGCTCTCAAAGCCGCCCTCCCGTATGCTCATAACACCCCGACTCCTACCTCCAGTGATTTCCCACACCCAGCAGCTCTGGGGCCCCAGGAGTCATCCCAGTAAGCCGGCTATTACCAAGATGAGGAAGAAACCCATGAGTACACAGGGGCCTGGAAAACACCAGTCACACAAACCACAATCAGGGAGCCACTGGAAGCAGGACACAAGGCAGGCCCAGGAGGCATAATGGGTCTCACTGCAGATACTGGACAAGACTACAGGACTGTGCAGCCCTGAGAGGCAAGTCACGAAGGGGCAGTGGCCCCGGTGGAAACAGGGAGGGACACAGCCTTCAACAGAAGTGAAAGCGCTAGTCACTCAGCCATGTCGGACTCTTTGTGACCCTACAGACTATATAGCCCTCCAGGTTCCCCTGTTCATTAGAATTATCCAGGCAAGCATACTGGAGTGGGTAGCCATTCCCTTCCCCGGGGGAGCTTCCCGAACCAGAGATCAAACCCAGGTCTCCCACATTGCAGGCAGATTCTTCACTGTCTGCCACCAGACGGCAATCCTCCAAAAGTCCCCACTGTCCTTCTGTCTATGGGGTCGCACAGAGTCGGACACGACTGAAGCGACTTAGCAGTAGCAGTAGCAGCAGTCCTTGGTATGAAACCCACACTCCTACCAGGCCCATCACGATGCGACCCAGGTGTCCTCCGGGTCATCTCTTACCTTCCCACTCCCTCCCCCTCCCCCAACCACAGGGGTCAGTCCTGCACCAGCCCCTGCCCCCCACCCCCCACCCCAGCCTTTGCACAGGCAGCTTCACAATCTCACCACCCCTCTCTGCTGCTGCTGCTGCTAAGTCACTTCAGTCGTGTCCGACTCCGCGTGACCCCATAGACGTCAGCCCACCAGGCTCTCCTGCCCCTGGGATTCTCCAGGCAAGAAAACTGGAGTGGGTTGCCATTTCCTTCTCCAATGCATGAAAGCGAAAAAGTGAAAGTGAAGTCGCTCTCTCACCTGTCAAAACCCTTTTCAGCCTGGATCCTGGCCTCAGTCCCCTCGAGTCTTCCTAGCCCCAGCCTAGCCCATGCTCCCATCCTCCCTTTCTCCTCTCCCAGATGCAGCTGCTGCCCACCAGTCCAGAACCAACAGCAGCAACCAGGGCTTCATCTCCAGCGAGCCTCCCCATCCTCTGATTTTCTGAACCTCCTTTGGAAAAAAAAAAACAAAACTAAGCTCCCAAGTGGGCTGCAGCTCTGGGTAGGACCACCTGCTCTGGGGCCAGACCACGGAAAGCAGGAAGATGTTGCAGACTCGGCCAGGTTGCAGCCACGCTTGGCTGTGATCCAAGGTGAAAGGCCCAGGGCAACAGAGCTTCCGAATGTCACGGACGATGATGTGACCATCCTCCAGTGGGGATGGCCCCCTTCCCACAGCCCCCATCCCCTCATTTCTCTGTAGGGAACGGATGGGCAGACCCTAAGAAGGACTCCATTTGAGCATCCAGGGCAGCAGCTTTTCCTGCACAACCAAGGACTGGAATCACCACCAATGACTCGCTCAACAGAAGCCACGTGCCCATCACAAGACCCAAGAGAGACACCCCACCGCTGCGGCCCCCCGCTTCCCTACACACTCCAAGAGGAGCCACCAAGCACTGCTTCCACGAGGAACTGAGCATGCTACCAAGAGGTGAAATTGAAGAAAGCAGTGGGCAGACCATCGTCCTAGAGGATGTCACCCCAGGACAGACATCTGGGAGGATCATGGACTCTGCCTGGCTCTCAAGGCCTCCCTGGGTCCCCTCAAGGTCACCCAAAGGGACCACTGACAAGGGTCTGCATGGCTGGACAAAGACATAAAGAGGACCCCAGCGCAATTTCTGGGTCTGGACTCTGCCAGAGCCCTGCTTTCTAAGCCCACTGGACAGGCTGGCCTGAGGGGGAGGGGGCTGGCACAGCTGGGCACTGATGTCCAGTCTGCAAACTAGGTTGGCACTTGGGGGGTACATACTGGCTCAGGGGAGCAGGGGTGGTCTGGGGAGATGCTGTCGTGATGTTCTGGTCAGAGGAGAGACCCAGCAGAGGCCCCTTTGGCAGGTGGTCCTTAATGAACCCCACCAGGCCTCCAGGGGTTTGTCAATGCTCCAAACTAAAACAAACTCCTGTGGAGTGTGAAGTGTGACACCCCAAACATTTACAGACCCAGCACCACCCCAAACTTTGTTGTTAGTACTGTGGGACTTTTCATCACCAATGACAAATTCCAGGAGCACATCAAACACAGAAAATCCCAGAGCATTCAATAGGGAAGGAAGAAAAGTAGGTGTCTGAGGGGCACCTCCGCAGGAGACTGCAGAGCGAGCTGACCATGGGGAGGTCTGTGTCCATATCCAGCAATAATCTAGAAGGACGATGCAATGAACACTTTAATCCCATTACCAACGCTTATTAATACTTACTGTGTATTAC
This sequence comes from Tragelaphus eurycerus, assembly GCA_935064755.1. Taxonomy (NCBI): domain Eukaryota; kingdom Metazoa; phylum Chordata; class Mammalia; order Artiodactyla; family Bovidae; genus Tragelaphus; species Tragelaphus eurycerus. The sequence goes on along the minus strand of CAKXYN010000008.1, from coordinate 35,069,445 downwards.
CCTAATCCAAATGCTTTATGTGGGCATTATATCTCATTTAATCCCACAACCACCCTATAAGGTAGGCACAATTATTACCTTCTGTTTCAGAGATGACGAGGCAATGGCTCAGAAAGGTTAAATATCTTGGCCCAGGGTACTCAGCTAAGACCTGAGCCCAGGCAGTCTGGTTGCAAGACTGCCTGCTCTTTAACCACAGTGAAAAGCTTCTCAGGATACCTGGATACTCCAAGTGAAAAGGCTTTGAACCTGGATTCATGGTACCTGGATCCTGGGCCAATTCTGCCCCTAATTTATCACCCCTACTTAGTGTAATCATGAACAAATCATCTGAAGTTTCAGGACCTCAGCTGGCCCATACATACAAAGACAGGTTGCAGAGAATCAAGAACACACGTGCAGCATACATGCCTCCCCTCTATCACCATAGCACCCATCAGACATCACTAATCAACCACAACACACTGAGCCCAGGTGAAGACTGACTCATTCTCTACCCTGTACTCAACCACTATGTATCAGCTGGAATCGACAGATGAAATGCATTTGCTTTCCCAGAGTTAAGCTTGTTTCTAAGGTGTCTTCTGACTCTAAAAATCTGCAACTGTGTTACTGAGGTTGTAGAGACAAAACTTTAGCCCCATTCCAAATACATTTTGTCCTTTCGCTTCCATCTTCCTTCTGCAAGATGGACATTATGTTACACGTGGGCTGCTCCACTGTCTCCCCAAGCGGCAATGGATGAACCTGACGTGCTGGCCCTCTCTCCCCTCTGTCTCTCTAAGGGAGCCCAGTAAAAAGGAGATTTAAGGCCAAAGCCGCTGACATAATAGGATGAAGGGGTGCAGGTTCCTTTGTGCTAAGCATTGTGTTTCCAGAAAGTTCCATTTAAAATACAAATACTCCCTAGAGATAGTAACACGGGAAATTATTATCAGTCACTGACACCTTAGCGTGAGTTTCTGCCTCTTTTTCCAGCTTCAGCAACTAGTCGAGAGCCCAGTTCTGTGGGATGGGATAGATTCCAAACACAGGTTCTGTTTCAGAGAAGGTCATCCTAAAAAGAAAGTTGTGGGAGGGGGCATTTGGGGAGGGGAGCCACTAGAGTGGCTGAGAAAGCTTAATGAATAAAACATGCTACACAGCTGCCAAGGATACTTGCATTTTAATAGGGAACAGTTTGGGGCCAAAAGAATTAATCTCTAATGGTGGAATTACAAGCATCAGCAATGATTTAGGGAGGTAATAAGCAAAGGAAGTTGTTCCAGCACCCCTGAAATCCCAACAAATGAGCTGATGTGAGTGCACAAGCCCTCAGCAAATAGCAAATATGCTGCAAATTTAAGGGATTAATAATATTATTACTGACAACTTCTGACTCTGCCTGCCAGTGGCCAAGCCTGCCACTACAGAGACAAACTCGGGTGCTCATGGGAGCCCAGGACACGCACTCTTTGGCCTGGAAAGCATCCATTTGGGAACTTAGTTGCCAGAAAAACTGAAGAGAACCCTTCCCTCCATCTGCCACTTAATCACACACACTGAGAAGATGCATAATTAATTTGTTCTCAACAGTTGCTCTGTGGCTGGAATAGTGAGGGCATTTCTGGAATGGCAATTACAGGCACACACCAAAAAAATGTCATGTAACAAGCAGAATAACACATCCATCCAGCCTGCTTCGCTTCCCTTCTCCATCAACCCTGTTCAGGCCATGGACCTGGGTGTGCAACAGGAGTGTGAAGGAACAAAAAACCAAATCCTGAAAGATACAGGGAAGGAAGACTCACTTTAACCTCAGAAAGGGGAAAAGGTGCAAAGTTCAGGTACAAGGTAAAGATCAGTGAGCAGGGCATTTGAGGGACAGCTAAACACACACACGAATTCAATGAAGTTAAATGACTCTTGCTAATTTCATTCACTGTGATAATGACGTGAATACATACAAAAATGTCAGTTGTTAAAAGATGCCCACTGAAATTACAGGTGAAAAGCCCTGATTTTTATAATTTAAAAGTCTTCAGCAAAATAAATAAATGAAGAAATTATGGCAAACTATTTTAGATCCAGGTGCCAGGCATAGGGTTCACCATATTATTCTTTTTTTAAATACATCTGAAATGTATTTAAATACACAGTTTTTGTCTGTGCTTTTAAGATTTAAGGCAGATCCCTATCTGTTGTTCCTAACATTTCACTGTAGCCCAAGAGACCACGTGTTCTAGACCTGGGCCAGCCTTTCTTGTCTCATTGTGCACCACATGCCCTGTCATTCACCCTAGTCCATCATGTCAGACTCCTTTTGGGTGCTGGAACAGCCATGCTCATTCCCATCTCAGGACTCTTAAGCTTGCAGCCTCCGTTTCCTAGGGCCAACTTCATGAGCATGTGACCAGTGCTACAGTCAGACTGCACCCCGCACTCAAAAGGGCTTCACCCCGTGGTTTAACATGAAATACAGAATAACACCCCCCAACAAAGACGTCCACGACCTAGTCCCCAGAACCTGTGAATATGTTACCTTCCTTGGCAAAGAAGGATTAAGGCTGCAGAAGAAACTGAGGTCCCTGATCAGCTGACTTTGAGATAGATTAGCTTAGATTATCCAGGTGGGTCTAGTGTAATCACAATGGTTCTTCTAAGTGGAAGAGGGGGGCACAAGAAGAGAACCAGAGATGTGGCAGCATGAGGACCTAGCTAGACATTGCTGGCTTTGAAGATGGAGGAAGAGCGCTTTGAGCCAAGGAATGCAGGTAGCCATTAAAAGCTAGAAAAGACAAGGCAGTGAACTCTTCCCCCAGAGCTCCCAAAAGGAACACAGCCCTGCTGATGCTGACACGCTCACTTTAGTCCACTGAGAACCAGTTTAGATTTCCGACCTCCAGAACTGTAAAAGAATAAATCTGTACTGTTACAGGGGCCTCCCTGATAGCTCAGTTGGTACAGAATCTGCCTGCAATGCAGGAGACCCTGATCCACTAGAGAAGGGATAGGCTACCATTAAGTTTATAGTAATTGGTTACAGCAGCAATTAGGAAACTAATACAGCATAGCTGTCTTGAAATTCTTAATTTTATCTTTGGATGTGGGTTTCGCAAATAAAGCCAAATGGGAAGATGGAGCAAGCTCACACGCAAGGGAAGATGGGAGGCCATAATGCAATTAATAAAGCTGATGGAAGTTCACATGCAGCTCACACACAGCCCCATCTCCACAGTGGGTTCCTGGCTGCCTTTTCCTCACCCCAAGCCCAGTACCCCGGCTCCATCTGGCCTCCCTGCCTCCTCCCCACCATTACAGCTGCTCTCCTCCCCACCATTACAGCTGCTCTCCTCCCAGCAAGGCAACCAGGTCATGTTGGTAGGGGAGGCATACCTTCTTCCGTTGCCCTTTACGCCCACTGGGGGCCTTGGTATAGGCATAAGAAGGGTCAGGGTCACTTCATGCCCAGTTACATTCCTCTTCATCCCAGCAGTGAAAACACAAAAGGAAATGGGAGGTGTCTGGCTTGGCTGACTGGGGCAAGTTGGAATGAGTTGCTTCACTCCTGCACGTATGCTCAAATAGTCATTTTCAGAGTGTAAAATACAGTTGCTATTTTTCTGAGGGGTTTTTTTGAGATAGGATGACTTAAGGTTACAATGGACTATGATTTATGTTGGTTACCCTTTAGTTTAACAGATGAGAGTATAACATTTAAATATCTATTTCCCCCTCTCCCCATAAGTTTTTCTGCATGTTCACACTGAACTTGAGCTATGGAATGAATTTAAGAACCATGTCTTGAATGAAGTGTAAAAAGATACACAAATTAAAAATTTTAAAAAAAGAAGGATCAAGGTCACACATCTGTCAAGCAGTATCCCTCCACATCCTAGATCAGCAGCACCAAGACAGGATGCTCAGCAGGTGACTGGGCAGGAACTTCTCACTCACGCCCAGTCCACGGCCTGAGCACCTCCCAGCACAGAGGCTGTGAGCTCTTGGGAGTTTCCCATCCACTGTGGGCTGGGGCAGCAGGGCTATGGGAAGGGGAGACTGACTCCCCGCCCAGCCAGAGGCTGGCCTGGCCCCTGTGCACTGGGCCCTATGAATTACATAACCTGCCCTGTCTCTTCCATATTCTCTCAGCTTTTCACATGCTGGTTCTTTCAGAACTTCTCAGTTTCATCTGAAAAAAAAAAACCCATGTCAGAGAGCGTTTCCCAGGCCCAGCTTCAGTCACTCTTTATCCCATGACCACGTTTTCTCTCTTTTAGGGCACTCAGCAAAAGCTGACATTATCTGGTTCACTTACCTCCCTGAGTCACTAAAAAGTATTCACCAAGCCTGTTCTATGCCAGGCACTGTTGTAAGTGCTGAGGGTACAGTGGCAAGAGAAACAGACTGAATCTCTGCCCCCCTGGACCAAGCGCTCTTGTGAGTGTCATCAATTGCTAACAATCTGCTATCCCCTCAAGGGCAGACTGTTGTACACCTGGCACCTCACACAGTGCCTGGCACATAGTAAGTGCCCAAAAACATTTGTGCAGGGACGTCCCTGGAGGTCCAGTGGTTAAGACCTCACCTTCCAACGCAGGGGCTGCAGGTCTGATCCCTGGCTGAGCTTCCCTGGTGGTTCAAATGGTAAAGAATCGGCCTGCCAGTGCAGGAGACCCAGGTTCGATCCCTGGGTCAGGAAGATCCCCTGGAGAAGGGAGTGGCTACCCACTTCAGCATGGTTGCCTGAAGAACTCCACGGACAGAAGAGCCTGGTAGGTTACAGTCCATGGGGTCACAAACAGCTGGGCATGACTAAGAGATTTTCACTTTCATACTTTTTCTTGAGAAGCTAAGATCCCACATCCCTTGCGGCCAAAAAACCAAAACATAAAACAGAAGCAATTTTGTAACAAAGTCATAAAGACTTTTTAAAATGTTCCACATCTCAAATTTTAAAAATCTGAAAAAAAAAAAAAAACCCACACATTTGTTGTACAACTGACTGTGTGAGCAATGAGTAGCCCAGGTACTCTGGGCTGTGACTGGGCACAGCATGGAGATATCCTTCTTTATCCTATAGAGGGTGGAGCAAAAGTTACATCCCAAGAGCAAGAAACTGGAGGGAAGGAGAGGCCTGGAGACAGACTGGGGGTGGGAGAAGGACAGTGCCCCATTCCCGAAGCATGTGGCCATCAATCAGCCTCACATATGTCCCACCATTATCCATCAACAGTTTATTTGTATATTTAAGCGAAGTTATTCCACTAATTGGACATATGTCTCACGGTTCTACAAGGAAAAGTCTATTAAAAAGTCTTGCTGTAACAGGCAAGAGCTTTGAGGGTAGTTTTATTCAGGAAAAGGAAGGGAGTTGAGTGGATTTTAATTTGGTAGAAAATAGCTGCTTGGGGCCAAGACAGTGAGAAGCAGGAAATCAAGAACAGGCTATTAGATTATTAGTGTTGTTAACAAGCGCCTCCATCACCCGTACAGCTGCAGAACGCCTTCCATCAACTTTATTAGCTGTATTATGGCCTTCCATCTACCCCTGCTATTCCAGCAATCCCCATTTTGGAGAGGCGTGGCCACTGAGGCAAGGAAAATGCATCTCGCCCAAGCCAGGATGAGTGTAGCCTCGGCCCCTGCAGCCTCCCAAGCACATCAAGGGGCGAGAATTTCAGAGTCTGAGATGAACAGCCCAGAGGGTTTCAGGAGAAATGACGGAGGACTTGGAGGATGGGAGTGAGGCAGAGGCAAAACCCTGGACTGTCAAACTCCCTGAAACGGCAAGTTCACCCACACCTTGACTGCTGGCTGAGAGGAAGCCTGGAAGCTCATCCGGTGCAGGAGAGAGCGCACCAGGGAGTTGAGTGGTTAGAGGCACAGGCTTGGGAGCCACACTGCGGGAGATTAAATTCAAGACTTGCACTGGGGACTTCCCTGGTGGCCCAGTGGCTAAGAGTCTGTGCTCCCAACGCAGGGGGCTCGGGTTTGATTCCTGATTGAGGAGCTAGATCCCGCACGCCACAACTAAGGAGTGTGCATGTTACAACGAAAGATCCTGAATGCCACGGTGAAGACCTGGTGCAGCCAAGATAAATAAAAATTAAAAAAAAAAAAAAAAAGACCCTTTTAGTGGGCTGAATGATGGCGCCCAAAAGATATGCCCACGTCCTAACCCCCAGAACCTGTGACTGTGACGTTCAGTGGACAAAAGGGTCTTTGCAGGTATGATTAAGTTCAGAATCTTGACATGAGATCTTCCTGGATTGCCCAGATAGGCCCTAAGTCCAATGACAAGTGTCCTCAGAAGAAACGAGAGGACGGAGACAGAGACTGGCGCGATGCAGCCATAGAAAGGCCTGGAGCCAGCAGCAGCAGCAGGAAGGAGGCGTCCCTGGAGCCCCCAGGGAGGCTTGGCCCTGTCGGCACCTTGTCCTCACAGTTCCGGCCTCCGGAACCGTAAAAGAACGAACTTCTGTTGGCCACCTCCTTGGTGGCCATTTGTCACGGCAATCACAGGAAACTAATATACCTGCTTCCTAGCTGTGTTGCCTTGGACAAGTCACTTAATCTGTGCTTCAGTCTGTCCATCTGTAAAGGAAGGATGAGAACAACAGGATCCACCTCGGGGTCCTTGTGAAGTTATAACAGAGAGAGCTCTTGACACAATGCCTGTCCCATGGTGTTCGGTCGATGTAAACACTTGCTCTTAGCATCAGAAGCCACCTGGGGAACCCATTTTGAAAAATGGGTTCTCCAGGCCTCACTCCAAAATCACTGATAACAAATTCTAGACTATAGGGTCTAAGAGTCTATACTTTCAAGGTTCCCCGGGTACCTCTGATCATCTGCCAGGTTAGGAACCATCTGTGAGCTGTCACATTCCCCCTCCACAATGGAGTCTCTGCTGTTTTCAGGAAGCTGTCCTTCTGCATGCTGATTTCACAACTGTCCTAAACTACCCAGTCCAGCACTCAACTACCTTCACAGTAAGAAGGTCCAGCTTTTAGTAAGGAAGGGGGTCCAGCGGAATCCCCCATCGTGTAGCTTCACCCCATTTCCCTGTTGAGGTAGAAACAGCTTGGTCAGACCAAAAGCACCCAGTCCAGGGTGAGAAAGGAAACTGCAGGGAGACTTTCAGTGGAAAAATCAATCAGCAGTAAGAAGCCCAGCCACAGTCAGTCTGGGATGGACTCTGAGATGAAGAAAGAGAGGCTGAAGGTGGGGTTTCTCCAGCTCCTGCCCCACTGTTGCTGTTCAGTCACGAAGTTGTGTCCAACTCTGCAACCCCATGGATTGCAGCACGCCAGGCTTCCCCCATCCTTCACTATCTCCTGGAGTTTGCTCAAACTCATGTCTGTTGAGTCGGTGATGCCATCCAACCATCTCATCCTCTGTCAGCCGCTTTTCCTCCTGCCCTCGATCTTTCCCAGCATGAGGGTCTTTTCCAAAGAGCCAACTCTTCATATTAGTGGCCAAAGCACTGGAGCTTCAGCTTCAGCATCAGTCCTTCCAATGGTTATTCAGGGTTAATTTCCTTTAGGATTGACTGGTTTGATCTCCTTGTTGTCCAAGGGACTCTCAAGAGTCTTCACCAGCACTGCAGTTTGAAAGCACCAGTTCTTCAGTTTGGTCATGGTGAAAGCATCCCGTCCAAGGTGAAAAAGGAAAATGCAGGGAGGTTTTCAGTGGAAAAAGCAATCAGCAGTGAGAAACCTGGCTGTGGTTAATCTGGGATGGACTCTGATATGAGCAAAGACGGGCTGAAGCTGGGGTTTCTCCAGCTCCTGCCCCATCAGCACAACACCACCTCTGGGGAGCAGGGCCCTCTGCCCTCCACCAGCTCCCCCACAGAACCAGGGAGCAAGGGCAGTTGGAGAGCAGCTTGGGGGCAGGATCAGGAAGCCAGCCCCGAAGATCAAGGCAGCCCGTGTAGGCAAGGGAGCTGCAGACACTGTACACGAGGAATTGGCTAATAATGATAATCGTGCTGATCAGAGTGGAGAGATGCCCTCACGCAGGCAATGGCCTCCCATCACCAGAAAGCCAAGGGCTTATTTTGTTTCATTTCAGCTGTGGCCTTTGGAAAGAGATCACTGCTTCTGAGCAGCAGGAACAAACACCATCCCATCAGGCAGCTTACAGCCCGAAGCAGCCCTAACAGATAGACCGGGTGAGCTGTGGGGAGAGAAAAGCTAGAAAGAGAGCAGCCAAGTCTAGCAGGGGAAAGACCAAGGCAATGGTGGGGGCAAGCCAGAGTTTGGCCCAGCATCTACTACAGACGATGCAACCTGTGTTTTCCTAAGTGTGACCTGGTTACCAGGGATGGTGTGCAAAAAAGTGGCACAAGAGGTGATCTGGGGTGGTACCCAGAACACCAGAAAAACAAATCTTATTTGCATATGCATTAGACCCACAGAAAGAAAGCTAGTCTATCAAATCTGTGATTTCACAGATATGTTTGCTTAGAACAAAACCAAATAAAGGAAAAAAAGAGTCAATAAAATGCAAAAGGTCATACCAATACATGAATAGTGGGATACAAAGAAGTGAGTGGGAATGATAACCAGTGAATTCAAGACAGTGCTTACTGCTGGTTATACAGAAAGGAGGCTGGAATCAGGAAGAAGTACTTGCTGCTGCTGCTGCTGCTGCTGTCCCTTCGTCGTGTCCCTCTGTGCGCCCCATAGCGGGCTCACCAGGCTCCCCGTCCCTGGGATTCTCCAGGCAAGAACACTGGAGTGGGTTGCCATTTCCTTCTCCAATGCATGAGTGAAAAGTGATTCGCTCAGTCGTGTCCGACTCTTGCGCTCCATGGACTGGAGCCCACCAGGCTTCTCTGTCCATGGGATTCTCCAGGCAAAAGTACTGGGGTGGGGTGCCATTGCCTTCCCGAAGAAGTACTTAGGAGTCTACAATTGTATGGGTAAGGTATCACTTCTAAAATTGAGCAGAGAGTGTAAGGGTGGCCACTAAATTATTTTATATCTTTTTAGGTCCTATATTTCACTTGTTTTAAAAAGATAAGAGGCATGCAGACATGGAAAAATGGGTACTGTTTCTGGCCATGGTCTGTAAGTCACTGAGAAGTTTAGGGCAACCAAGAAGACAACTCGGCATTTGCATGGGATGCCTGGGAACTACAGAAAAGCCACGCAGTGGGCCCAATCTCCAGGGGAAGCACAAAGCATGCCACATTCTCCCCCAGGGCCCCCACTAATGGTAATGGACCCCAAAAAGGCTTTCTGCAGCTCACACCAAGGCCCAACAGCCTCCTGCTGTGGAATTCTCTCTGAATTAGAAAAACGCTGGGGTCAGGGCCACTGCAGAAAGTCATGGAGGTTTGCAAGGCAGTACTCAGAAAGGTTTGCGTATACTGAAAAGGAGGTGCTAGATTCAATAGCAGACTCTGGTCTCCCTACACCACAGGCCTGGTCCTCAGATGACCCAACCAGAGCAAATTAAATGCAGCTCATGCTCCTGCAGAAATTATCACAAACTGAGAAATCCAGTCATCAAGGCGGCAAGGATTCAATTTCCCTCCCGCTCTAAGCAGCACAGTCTGAGGCAAAATATTCCATGATGACAAACGAAAGCAGCAAAAGGAGTCTGCGGGACTGAGTCCATGAAAACTCACTGAAAAGCATCCATGCCAGGTTGACAGACACCGAACATGCCATGGAACAGTGGCACCATTAGAAAAGGCAACCGTGGAGGAGGCCATCCAGGAAGGTACCCCCGGCCCCAGCTGGGTGAGCAGCCCCTCCCATGCAGGGCTCCTGCCCGCAACCTCTTGGTTAGGAGTTAGCTGCTATCCAGGGCCAGAGCTACAATGAAAACACACTGATCTTCTGCAACTGAAGATTTCACGCCTGCTCCCCACACCAGGCTGTGGGCAACTGAAGGGCAGAGGTTGAGCCTTATTTCCCTTTAGATCCTCTGAGCCTAAGCCTGACACAGCGCCTGGCAAGAGCAGGCTCGGTTAACACTGGTTAAAGTAACAGGAGGATGGAAGAATGGTGAAGGCATGCACTGGTTTGGCCAGGACAGTCCCAAGTTTCAGAGAATATTCCTACAGAGCCAGATGCTTCTACAGTTCCCCTCGCACAGCAAGATCTTTAAAATGCTTATTGAATTATCACACCCTCACTAAGCTGAGAAAGTGAAGTGACGTGAAAGTCGCTCAATTGTGTCTGACTCTTTGCGACCCCATAGACTCTACAACCCATGGAATTCTCCAGGCCAGACTACTGGAGTGGGTAGCTGTTCCCTTCTCCAAAGCTGAGAATGTGGTTATCCTCAAAACCAGCAGTTGTTCAGCAGCTCAAGAGTTGAAACCCTTTCCCAAAGCCAAGAGCTAGCATCTACTGATTCCTCTGGAGGGTCTACACTCCCCTCCACTGGGGAATGCAAACCTCTCAATATTTGTTGAATTAATAGCTCTTTGGTTGGTGGATTAAATAAGTAAAGGGATCCCAGGGAGAAAGCTCTATTGCCCTTGTCTCTCCTCCTCTGTTTCCCAAGCCCACCCCAGGCAGAACCACAGCTTCGGGCTCCCACCAGGGGAGAAGCCACACAGACATCCTTGGCTCTACTTTTTATCCAACTTGGTGCTTTCCCTGAGGTTGCAAGCGGATAAAAAGGGAGACAACCAAGTATAGAGGGCAAAGAACCTGGGACTCGGCAAGATCTGGATGTCCAAGAGCAAGTCCAGGATCTGCCACAAACCTGCGTGGTCCTGAAGAAAGCACAGCCTGCCTCTGAGTCTCCAGTCCCACATCTGTACACTGGAGCCTTGAGCGGGCTGATGCCGAAGATGTCTTTCAATGGATCGAGTATAAACAGCCATCGCCTTACCTGAGACACTTACTCCGCTCCTCCGACCAATAACCACTAGTCAGAAGTAGAGTCCATTTCCCTTCCCACCAAATATCTCACCGTATGCCGTGTAGTTCTAAAGGTTGACAGAGTATATGACTCCTTCCCCTAAAATGAAGAATTCAGTAATGCTGAAACTGCATCCCATATTCCAGCCCGAAGCAGCCTGTGTCCCTAAACAAAGTCAGGTGTGAAGGTTAACAGGGCTTAACGGGCAGCAAGGGATCTTACAGCAAATGTACAGCTGCCTCCCCTTTTGAGGGTAAGAGCAGCAGGTGAAGCTCCTGTCCTCAAGTTTCAGGACTCGGAGGGAGCCCCCCAGAGGTGTAAGCTCCTCTCTCTTCTCTCGCCCTCCCTGTGGAAGGAGCAATCATCAACCGAATTGGTGAGTTTGGCTCACCTCTTCCTCTCTCCTCCCTTTTGGGATCTGGAACTGTGTCCACCAGCCCCTCCCTGCCCTAAGAGGCAGGACCGCACTTGAGAGGCTTGTCCTGCTTCATCTATACCTGGGGAGGTAAGTCTATCAAATTCAGAGGTGAAGCCCACCTGCTCCAACCTAGCATTAATCAGTAATAAAGCTGACCATTTCTGTTCTCCACTTGGCAGAGCCCTGCATCTCCTTGGATCTGCTTCTCAGGCCAAGAGGAAAAGAATATTTACATCACTACCTCCTAAGCTCAAATATTTATTAACAACTGTAGTAATTAATATGACACACACACCGAGGACCTGAAGTATCCCAGGAAGCAAACCACAGGAGCCCAATGACGGGCTCCGTAACAAGAAATTGATTTCAGCTAAAAAGATCCTCAGTCACAAGAGCAATCAAGGTCCCCTCCTGATATTAGGATTCTGATAAAGGAAGGAAAAGGCATATCTGATCCCTCGCACTCTCCTGCTCTTTCCACTCCAAACACACACACACAGAGATCCAGTATGCTTCCCCAAGAATATATCAGGACTCAGTAGGCTACAAGGAACAGAAAACTGAATTCAAACCATCTGAAACAAAAAGAGAATTTCCTGGCATAAATAAATGAAAAGTCCAGTGGTCATCTAGCATCAGGCTCAGCTAGATCTCTAGATGCAAATGACACATCTCTCTACAATACTGATTCCATTCACAGATGGCTTGCACCTCATGGTGGCAAGATGGCTGCCAGCAGCTCTAAGCCAACATCTGATACTCTCAACTAATCCAGCAGAAAAGACAGTGTCCCCTGAGGGACACCCCCAAAAGTTCTAGAGCTGACTGATGCTCACTAACCAGAACTGGCTTAGATACTCATCCTGGAATCAGAGGAATGGACTACACCCACAGCCCAAGTCACATGTCCACCCTGAGCGTGGGGTGAGCCCCACTCAAACCTCATGGCACGTATATATGAGACAGGGGTGGTTCCCCAAAGGAAAATCTAGATGCTGGTCCCTAAAACGAGAATGACTCCCGCACTGCAAGATTAACATCTGTCCACTACACCCGACCCCTCGGGCAGAATCAAGTCTGTGCTGCCTCCTCCAGCCCACTGTCTGGATGTCTGGACCAGCTGTGACTTCTTTGCGCTTTGCTGCTGCTGTTGTTTTAGTCACTAAGTCCTGTCCCACTCTTTGGGACCCCATGGACTGTAGCCCGCCAGGCTCCTCTGTCCATGGGATCTTCCAGGTAAGAATCCTGGAGCTGGCTGCCATTTCCTTCTCCAGAGGATCTTCCTGACCCGGCATCAAACCCCACACCACTTGCATGGGCAGGCGGATTCTTTACCACTGAGCCACCAGACAAGGTCTCTTTGTGCTTTATGTACAAGCAAATTCACACCCACCGTCTCTGTTTATAAGCATTCTGGGCATCGGGAGCCTGGTTCTCCAGGGTATGTGGGTCCCATCCTATGCCCTTACTGCATAGCAAAGTGCCCCTGTGCCCTAGAAGACATTCCTCCACCCTGGCTCCAACCCGCTCCTGACGCAGAGCTGAGTCACCACGGTGCCAGCCAGCTGAGCACCAACCTTGAAAGTGCTTCCCGAAGTCACTGCCAGCCAGGCTCATCTGGCGCCCACACACTCCGGGACCCAGGGATGCTGGCTTGACAGGTGAGATAATTATGCCTTCCCCTTCACGCACTTCTCTATCAGTCTCGCAGACCAGAACAGATAAGTGTTCCGATGGAAGGAAACACTCCTGCAGTATTTAGTTGTGCTCTTTCGGGCCGCCCGGCTCCCCCTTCCTGGGTACACCTCCCGGGGTCCGGTGCCAGCCACCACCTGCTGCTGATCTTTCGTCAACTGCCAGGCTGTGCATCCCTTATTGCATCCCCCCAGGTTCTCCTTGACCTGCAGCCTCGATGCTTTCCAGATGGCTGACACACGAAGGCCAGCTGTCTTCAGGACAACTGCTCCCCTACCCACTCTGCAGATTCCCCAAGGCAGAGGGCTTACCCCTGTTCCCATGGCCTAGATTTCTCTGTAGAATGTGGCTCTGGTGGGCTCCAAAGCCCATGCATAGCACTGCTGAGTTGGAGAAAATGGGGTAAGGGAAAGTAGATGGCATTGAGTCTCAGAGACAAGGACTTCAAGATCTTCCAATAAAAGCTAACATTTCATTCATTCGTTCGTTCATTCAACAAACCTTTATTTAGGACTTGCTGTGTCCTGGGTACTGTAATAGGTGCCACAGATGTTCTCTGTCCTCACGGAACATAATAGATGTCTAGTAGACATCTGACTTACTTTTGATACCTGTTTTATAGTTACATTTATTAAAAACTGGCTCAGACACTGTCCATATAATCCTCAGTAAGTGGCATAGCCACCTGTAGCCCACAGACAAGGAATATGTCACCCCAAAAGGTTGAAAGACCTTCTTAAAGCACAAGCTCAGGTCTTCTGACTACAAACCTTACTCTTTCTGGGGTGTCTCCCAAGGCAGGGAGCTAGCAGGTTACAGCCTGGCATTGGTTAAGTCAGTTTCAGACCTCATGGATAGAGGAAGAAGCTGCAAAAAAAAAAAGACCCAGTCCCTGATCTAAAGGAATTTATGGTCTAAAGAGAGAGAAAGACACATAACCACCTATCGTGTATACAGAAACAAAGATAGAATGATTAATCCAAATAGGAAGATATCTCTGGAAAGATATCCAGGAAGCAATGATCACCTCGAGGCAGGAAAACTGGATACCTGAGAAACAGGGAGAGGAGGATCATGCTGTATGTTCAAATATTATATATTTTGAATTGTGTACCACTGAATTTACTTCCCATTTAACAACACTTTGAGGATGCAATCAGCCAAATCCTGAATGTGGGAAATTTCTCAGGATAAATGATCTGGCTTCTTCAACAAGCAAATAGTTTCTCAGAAAAGAAGAGAGGGAAAATATTATGGACTTGAAAAGATTTGGAAAACATCAATCAAACGTAATATATTCACTTTGGGTGGATACAGGTTTAATCAACTTGAAAAAGAAATTTTGGGAGACAATGAGGAAGATTTGAATATGGACTAGCTATTAGAGGTATTAAAAAATTATCATCAATTTTGTTAGGTATGATGAAAGCTGAGCACCAAAGAATCAATGCTTTTGAATTGTGGTGTTGAAGAAAACTCTTGAGAGTCCCTTGGACAGCAAGGAGATTCAGCCAGTCCATCCTAAAGGAGATCAGTCCTGAATATTCATTGGAAGGACTGATGCTGAAGCTGAAACTCTAATACTTTGGCCACTTGATGTGAAGAGCTGACTCACTGGAAAAGATTCTGGTGCTGGGAAAGATTGAAGGCAGAAGGAGAAGGGGACGACTGAGGATGAGATGGTTGGATGGAATCACCAACTCAATGGACATGAGTTCTAGTAGCTTCCAGGAGTTGGTGATGGACAGGGAGGCCTGGCATGCTGCAGTCCATGGGGTCACAAAGAGTCGGACACGACTGAGTGACTGAATGATCATGGTCCTATAGTTAAGGTGTTTTTTAAGGTCCTTATGTATTACAGATAGATACTGAAGTTTTTACAAATAATATGATGCTAGAGATTTGCTTTTAAGTATTTTAGCAAAAAATAGCAACGAATGAAGTAAATGAAGGAATGAGTAAAGGGGACAGCAGATAAAACAAGACTGGCAAAATGCTGACAGTTCCTGAAGCTGGATTAACAGTTCCACAGGGGTTCATACTACTCTACCCTTGTGGATGGTTGAAATTTTCATAATGAAAAGTTTAAATAAAAATTTTTAAAGTAATTATTCCAGCCGGCTAGGATGACTAAGGAGGAAAGCATCACAGAGGCAAGGTGTCTGTGCTGAGTCCCGAAGGATAACGAGGGATTTTCAAGGGGCAGAGGGCCTTCCACGCTGAGCCAAGATACACAGATCTATCACACACCTCTCTCTGGAAGAACCGAAGGTATCTATCATGCTCAGTTGCTCAGTCATATCTGACTCTGCAACTCTCTAGACTCTAATCCACTAGGCTCCTCTGTTCATGGGATTCTCCAGGCAAGAATACTGGAGTGGGTTGCCATTTCCTCTTGCAGGGGATCTTTGCGACCCAGGGATCCAACCTGCATCTCTTGTGTCTCCTGCATTGGTAGGAGGATTCATTACCACTGTGCCTCCTGGGAAGCCCAGAGATATCTCTACTTGACCCCAAACTCAACTTACATCCCACACAAGTGCCCTCTTGCTTAATCCCCCAACTCTCTGGGACATGTAGGCAGAGCACCCAAATCAACTATCGGTTTCCAAATGAGACCAGAGTGTGTGGTCGACAGCGCCACTCAGAGGCCGAGAGCAGGGGTAGCCTTCAGAGGACAAGAAAGCAATTAACCTCTTTTCATTGGGTTTTGCCTGACGAGGCAGTTTGGAAGCCAGCTGAGTTATCAGGGACAGCCTGCCTTCTGCCCTCCTGAGTCATCGCAGACACTTGTGTTCCCCGGGAATACACACCAGCCTCCCCAACAGCACCTTTTAGATTTATAACCTTAGAACCAGGGGATCCAGCCTCATGGCAGTCTGGCAGCCCACCCCCTGGGCGTTAAAACAGTTCCCCTCCTTCCTTCCAAGCCACCAGCCTCAATCTCCACCCTGTCCCCTGTCCACCTCCAGCTGTACACCGGAAGCTTGCTGGCTTTGCAGTCACCTCTGGACTTATCTGGCCGGGCTCAGATGGGACCCACGGGTCCTTACCTTGGATCGAAGCTGTAGGTATTCCTCTGAGCCATAGGGGACACTCCTCAGGGATGTAAGATAGTCGTAACTGATCACAGCCGTCTGTGAACCAAGAAAGAGGAAAGCTTAGCACCAGACATCAAATATTACTCCACTATCCAAGGCCCGCATCTACAGGCCCAACACAGGTGGCATGTTCAGAGAAGCAATCCTATCTCGTAGAGGCCCTGCCCCCAGATTCTGGTCTAGCTGGTTTCTCCCTATCAGTCAAGGCTCTGCACAAATACCACCCCTGCAGAGACCCTCCATCTAAAGAGACCCCCACTTACTGGGAACTCCCAATTATTTATCATGACAAACCACCACCCAAGGTTACCTTGCTCATTGGTTTCCTTGTATATGGACAGTCTCCACTTCACTAGAAATTAAGCTCTATAAGCACAAAGGTGTCCTTCCTATTCATCATCATATCCCCTGCATCTTTCACAGTGCCAAGCGCATAGGTGAGTGCTCAACAAATACTAGTTAGATGAATGCTGTTAGATAAACTTATTCCATCTCTCTATATCACAAATAAACACGATTTCATATTTATGTTTGCTCTAACAGCATAAGTTTTAAATCTAGTTCCCTTGGTCAAAACTCCAAAAGAGGTTCCCTTATGTTTGATGAATCAGAAAGTTACAGGCTCCCAGGGATCTCAGGTACAGAGGAGCCTTGAGGGTTGCTGAGCCCAAACCTTCCTTTTTAGAATTCAGCAACTGAGGCCCTTAGAAATTAAGGGGCTTAACAAGGCTGGTATTAAAAAGAGTCCTTTGTCTATATTCCCAAATCCATTCCTTTGTCTATACTCCCAAAGTTTCATTCCATTCCATATATACTTACTGAATACCAACCACTAGCAAGACCTTGCCTTAGTGATCCACAAGGATAATTAAGACCAGAGCCCTGCATTATGCTCAGTGAAATAAGTCAGACAGAGAAAGACAAATACTGAATGATATCACTTAAATGTGGAATCTAAAAAATACAACAAGCTAGAGAATATAAAAAAAGAAGCAGACTCACAGATATAGAGAACAAACTTGATGGTGTGGTCACTCACCTAGAGCCAGACATACTGGAGTGTGAAATCAAGTGGGCCTTCAGAAGCATTACTATGAACAAAGCTAGTGGAGATGATGGAATTCCAACTGAGCTATTTCAAATACTAAAAGATGATGTTGTCAAAGTGCTGCACCCAATATGCCAGAAAATTTGGAAAACTCAGCAGTGGCCACAGGACTGGAAAAGCTAAGTTTTCATTTCAATCCCAAAGAACAGCAATGCCAAAGAATGCTCAAACTATCATACAATTGTGCTCATTTCACATGATCACAAAGTAATGCTCAAAACTCTTCAAGCTAGACTTTAGCAGTACATGAACAGAGAACTTCCAGATATACAAGCTGAATTTAGAAAAGGTAGAGGAATCAGAAGTCAAATTGCCAACATCCATTGGATCATAGAGAAAGCAAGGTAATTTCAGAAAAACATCTATTTCTATTTCACTGACTATGCTAAAGCCTTTGACTGTGTGGGTTACAATAAACTGTGGAAAATTCTTAAAGAGATGGAATACCAGACCACTTTATTGTCTCCTGAGACCCCTCTATGCAGGTCAAGAAGCAACAGTTAGAACCAAACATGGAACAATGGATAGGTTCAAAATTGGGAAAGGAGTATGTCAAGGCTGTATATAGTCACCCTGTTTATTTAATTTCTATGCAGAGTATATCATGCGAAATGCTGGGCTAGATGAATCCCAAACCGGAAACAAGATTGAAAGGAGAAATATCAACAATCTCAGCTATGCAGATGATACCACTCTAATGGCAGAAAGTGAAGAGGAACTAAAGAGCCTCTTGATGAGGGTCAAAGAGGAGAATGAAAAAGTTGGCTTAAAACTCAACATTCAAAAATTGAAGATCATGACATCTGGTCCCCTCACTTCATGGCAAATAGAAGGGGAAAAAAATGGAAGCAGTTTTTTTGGAGCTCTAGATTTTATTTTGGGGGGCTCAAAAATCACTGCAGACAGTGACCACAGCCATGAAATTGAAAGACACTTCCTCCTTGGAAGAAAAGCTATGACCAACCTAGACATATTAAAAGGCAGAGATACATTACTTTGCCAACAAAGGTCCATCTAGTCAAAGCTATGGTTTTTCCAGTAGTCATGGACAGGGGTGAGAATTGGACCACAAAGAAGGCTGAGCACCAGTGCTGAAGAACACTCTTGAGCATCCCTTGGACTGCAAGGAGATCCAACCAGTCCATCCTAAAGGAAACAAGTCCTGACTATTCATTGGAAGTACTGATGCTGAAGCTCCAACACTTTGGCCACCTGATACAAAGAGCCAGCTCATTGGAAAAAAACTCTGATGCAGGAAAGATTGAGGGCAGGAGGAAAAGGGGGCAAAAGAGGATAAGATGGTTGGATGGCATCCCCAATTCAACAGACATGAGATTGAGCAAACTCCGGGAGATAGTGAAAGACAGGGAAGCCTGGTGTCCTGCAGTCCACGGGATTGCAAAGAGTCGGACACAACTTGGTGACCAAACAATAGCAGTGGGGAGAGGGAAATAGGGAAGGGCAGAATTGGGGAAGGGGATTAACAGGTACAAACTATTAAGTATAAAATAAGCTACAAGGATATTATATAACACGAGGAATATAGCCAATATTTTTAAATAACTATAAATGGAGCATAGCCTTTGAAACCTGTGAATCACGATAGTGTGCACCTGTAACTTATAGAATATCATACAGCAACCATATTTCAATAAGAGGATTTTTTTAAATATCACTCCCCCTCAAAAAAAAAAAAGACCAGAGCCTGGATCTTTAAAGAATATACGGCCCAGTGAATCTACAATAACCTCAATAAAAATTTCAAAAGAAAAAAAAAAAGAAACTAAGCCAAGCAAAAATAAAACTCAAGTGCCCTAAACACAATGTGATATCCTGGAGTAGATCCAGAAACAGAATAAAACTGATCAAATGAATAGAACCTGGAGGTTAGCACACAGCAATGTACCAATGTCACTTTCTTAGTTTTCATAAATGTATCATGGTCATGTAAGATTTTAATATTAGGGGAAACTGGATGAAGGGCATTTGGGCACTCTGTACTATCTTTCCAACTTTTCTATAAACCTAAAATGATCTCCCAGTAAAGCACCTATTTAAAGAAGAAAAGAATGTACAACCCAGTGGCTGGTTTATATAGCACTGACTTATAACTTCGTCCCTCCTCTCTAACTACGCAAATTCCTAAGGTTCCATCCAACCCCACTTCCCCTAACTCACGCGTCCCGACTCCCAGCCCACAGGACTCACTCCTGTGTCTGAGGTCCCACAGCAGCCATCACCTGAGTCATGCAGCTTGACACAATCCCGGGCTTTAGACTGTTTTTCTGACCATCCATGTGTGGACACTCCTCAACCAGAAGCTCTTTCAAGACAGTTCGTTTCTACCCCTGAAGCCTATAAGACAATGTTGGGCTCAGAAAGGGCCCCGAGCAAGCACGTGGGAATCGTTGCATATTCCATGGCCTGTGTATCTATTTGCTTATCGTGAGCTATGATAAGTTCCAGTTTACCTTGAGGAGCAGGCCCCATGTCTGAGCCAGGCTGGGGAGAAGACGGGACAACACTGAGTATTAAAAGAAACGATTAGACAAGAGCCCAGACAGACTGTGCTTCGGAGTATATATCTACACCAAGGGGAGGAATGCATGAGCTCATCCTGCAGCAGACCAAGGAGGAGAGAAGGTGTGAAGCATGTGGCCACCTGCCCACCACGGAGCAATTACACAGCACTGTCTGGAGAAGCCGCCTTCAACAAAGGTACAGAGGGCACCATCACACCAGAACATGTCGCAGAGCCACTGGAGAAAACCTCCAACAGTCAAATATTCAGCTCAGCTTCTCTTAGTCTGGGGCTTGGTACACATCCCCAAAGTTCTTTCAGGCCCCGATACTCTGAGCGTAAGCCCTGCATCTGTCATGAACCGTTCCCAGGAGCTCACTAGAGGCAGACCAAGTTTTTGGCTAGGATTTAATCAAAGCTGCAAATGCCTCTTTCCTTGTGTGTTTGCTGAGGAGACCACCTGATGAGTCGGTCCCTAAAATAAGATACGGAAGGTTCTGCAAAGGTAACGTTTCCAGAACAGAGACCCCAGGCAATCCCATTGTATGTTTAACTTCAGGATGGCAGAGGTTGTGTGAACAGGGACACAGGGCGGGGGGTGGGGAGGGGGGCGGTGCACCTCCATGACAGTGCAACTGTGTAGTGGGAGCTTCACACAGGTCACGGTACATGTGTATCGCCGCACGTGTGTGACTGGCGAGTCCATCGGCTATATGCACGAACACCTGCAAGCAGTGCTGCGGTTCCTCTGCCCCTCCCAAAAGGAGAAGAACCTACCGTGGCCACTGCTCGGCCCACCCTGACAGCACCAAAGTCATTGGGGTCCAAGTACTTGTTGCCATAGAGGCAGATGCCAGAGGCAGCGAGAGCCATGCTGGTCCACGAGGCGAGCTTGAGAGCCCTTCTGGCCATGTCCCCAGACCCTGCAGTGGGAAAGCAAAGAGAGGGGAGTGGTTAAAGAGTTTCATACGGAGCCAAATTCAAATCCGGGCTCTGCCACTTAATAGACTGTATATTTTTGGGGTCATTTTCTCAACCTCACTGCATCCACATTGCTTCATTTGTGAAACATGATGATACCTACCTCAAAAGTTGTTGGAGAAACACTTCCCTGGTCCTCCAGTGGTTAAGAATCTGCCTGCCAATGCAGGGGACAAGGGTTCGATCCCCAGTCCTGGAAGATGCCGCATTCCGAGGGGCAGCTAAAGCCCATGTGCCACAACTACCAAGCCTGTGATCTAGAGCCCCAACTACTGACCCCACACACCACAATGAGAGAAAGCTCATGCACAGTGACAAAGACCTAGTGCAGCCAAAATAATATAAACTAAAAAATAAATTTCAAAAAAAATAGTTGTTGGGATAAAATGAGATCACGTGTATGAAATGCTGAGCACAGTATCCAGCACAAGTCGATGCTCAAAGCCATTCTTCCTTTCACAGTACCAGGCACTGTGCTAGGCACTAGGGAGAGAGCCAAGAAAACAAAGTTCTTAACACTCTAGGCAGAGAAGGCAACGGCACCCCACTCCAGTACTCTTGCCTGGAAAATCCCATGGACAGAGGAGCCTGGTGGGCTGCAGTCCATGGGGTCGCTGAGGATCGGACACGACTGAGCGACTTCACTTTCACTTTTCACTTTCATGCATTGGAGAAGGAAATGGCAACCCACTCCAGTGTTCTTGCCTGGAGAATCTCAGGGACGGGGGAGCCTGGTGGGCTGCCGTCTATGGGGTCGCACAGAGTCGGACATGACTGAAGTGACTTAGCAGCAGCAACGCTCTAGAGGGGGTGACAGATCATAAGGTATGCATTAGAAGAACGGCAGGTAATCAGTGCTGAAAAGAAAATCAAAGCGGATAAGAGAAAGGATGACGAATATGTAGTCAAGCATACTGCTTTAGATAAGAGAAGCGAGAGTATGGTAACTTCTGTTACCTGAAAGCTATTATTATACCACTAAGCTCGCACAGGCATTGTCAGCCCTCTCAGCCCAGGTTGGAAGGGGCCACAGCCAAAATGGAAGTTGCTCAGAAGCTGCCAGGTAAGCCCTCCACATCTGATCGATTTTCAAACTATCTCTTTTGGATAGAATACAGACAGCCCCTTTTCTAGACTGTAAGCTCCTTGAAAGACAACACCATGGCTGTCATTACTTTGTCCACTCCCAGTCCCTCAGGCTGCTTTATGGCTCAAGGTCCCCCTGAAGATATGCTCTGATTAACCAAACTCACAGTTCCGCTCAGCTGAACCAAGTGGGCTCCAAGCTCTCTGATACTTTCCCCACCCTACTTGTACCGCTCAGTCCACCAAGTGGCTGCATAGTCTTTGAGGCCACTGCACCCAACAGGCAGCTTCCCCTTCAACTCCAAGAATATTCCATCTAACATCCTTGACCACAGCTGCAGCTGCCAGTGAAGAAGACCCACCCAGGAGAAGTGCCACCACCAAGCCACCCGCAAGTACAAATCCAGCACAGACTTGGAGGGGGAAATTTCCTTGCAGCAGGAAAATTTAGGTCATCGCCCTGTTTGTTCCTGCTCTGCACTCAGTCTATGACCATCCCTGCCGAGGTCCAGCCCCAGATGATCCAGGGTATTCAAAGGGGAGACGGCGTCGGTGATTAATTTAAATATTCATCAAAGATAAAGGGTAATAGAATGAGGATAGCTCAGTAGGAAAATTCAGCGGAGAAAAGAGGCTGAGTAGCTTGGTTTATACAGAAAATAAATATAACCTGTGACATCAGGTTAGCTCTGACAACGGAGGCCACAGGTGCCCTCTCGAATAGCGGAAGGTGCCCCACCTTAGGCACCTTCTCGAGTGGGTCTTAGAAGCCCAGGCAAATAAATGGTCGCAGAGGACCTCAGCGCTCCAGATGGAAACTTCAGACAGAAATTGAGAAAAAGAATGATATGGGGAGACAAAGCTTCTGTGAGCAAGGCCCATAGCTTTATTTTTAACAGGGGCTTTTATACCCTAAGTTGTACATAGAGGATAATCAGATCAGATCAGTCGCTCAATCGTGTCCGACTCTTTGCGACCCCATGAACTGCAGCACGCCAGACCTCCCTGTCCATCACCAACTCCCGAAGGTCACTCAGACTCACATCCATCGAGTCAGTGATGCCATCCAGCCATCTCATCCTTTGTCGTCCCCTTCTCCTCCTGCCCCCAATCCCTTACAGCATCAGAGTTTTCTCCAATGAGTCAACTCTTCACATGAGGTGGCCAAAATACTGGAGTTTCAGCTTTAGCATCATTCCTTCCAAAGAAATCCCAGGGCTGATCTCCTTCAGAATGGACTGGTTGGATCTCCTTGCAGTCCAAGGGACTCTCAAGAGTCTTCTCCAACACCACAGTTCAAAACCATCAATTCTTAGGCGCTCAGCCTTCTTCACAGTCCAGCTCTCACATCCATACATGACCACAGGAAAGACCATAGCCTTGACTAGGTGAATCTTTGTTGGCAAAGTAATGTCTCTGCTTTTCAATATGCTATCTAGGTTGGTCATAACTTTCCTTGCAAGGAGTAAGCGTCTTTTAATTTCATGGCTGCAGTCACCATCTGCAGTGATTTTGGAGCCCAGAAAAATAAAGTCTGACACTGTTTCCACTGTTTCTCCATCTATTTCCCATGTAGTGATGGGACCAGATGCCATGATCTTCGTTTTCTGAATGTTGAGCTTTAAACCAACTTCTTCACTCTCCACTTTCACCTTCATCAAGAGGCTTTTTAGTTCCTCTTCACTTTCTGCCATAAGGGTGGTGTCATCTGCATATCTGAGGTTATTGATATTTCTCCAGCAATCTTGATTCCAACTTGTGTTTCTTCCAGTCCAGCGTTTCTCATGATGTACTCTGCATGTAAGTTAAATAAACAGGGTGACAATATACAGCCTTGACGTACTCCTTTTCCTATTTGGAACCAGTCTGTTGTTCCAGGACCAGTTCCATGACCAGTATAGAGGATAATAGGGGGTGTGAAATCATGCAAAGTCAGCAGTCTTTGATCCTTATCAAAACCAGGGTTTCTTTCCTGCAAATTTATCGTATAAAAATGGTTTAGGTGATTTACATCATCTTCTGGCCAGAAGGCCTATTAACATTTTATGACTCTTGACAAAGGTTTGTCAACCGTAAGACTTATTTTTGCTAAGAGTAATTATTTTAAGGTTTAGCACCATCTTCCAAAGGTATTCAATTAAGTTGCATTCCTATAGGGCAGAGGTGCAGTGGGTTTACAACAAAGGAAAGAATTTATTACCTTAAGGGTCTAAAGTTGCTAACACTAAGGCCACTACTTATTTTTTCTACATACCAACTATATTAATTAATACACATTCAAGGATACAATACAGGGGATGTGGAAACTTGGCAGCAAGCATTGGCTCATCAATGAAATCTTTTACTAGTTTTATTCTGACAGTTTCTAACTCTATGAGAGGCTCTAAGCTATTTGAATATCCTAAGCTTCCCGAGGCTGGGAGACTGTAAACAATCGTATGCATAGCTGTAGGAGTCCGGGTAAACTTGTCAGGCTAGTTAGAGAGCTATCTGAGGGGTTTGGATTCATGGGGTCGCTAAGAGTCGGACACGACTGAGCGACTTCACTTTCACTTTTCACTTTCATGCATTGGAGAAGGCAATGGCGACCCACTCCAGTGTTCTTGCCTGGAGAATCCCAGGGACGGGGGAGCCTGGTGGGCTGCCGTCTATGGGGTCGCACAGAGTCGGACACGACTGAGCGACTTAGCAGCAGCAGCAGCAGCAATGCCCAGGAACTTATTAATTGGAGCTGTAAGTTAACTCTTTATCAGAGACAGCGAGATGGTGGTAGGGGACAGCCCCCAGTAAAGTCAGAGGTGAGAGCACAAAGCAGTAAAGTAGGCAGACTCTGGTTTTTGCAGGTAGATGCTCAAGAATATCCAGGGGGACTCCTGAGGCTAGATCCTGCCTTTGCGTATGCCGGGCCTCCTTCCTCATGACCTTTGCCACGGGTGGAGCTCCTCACACCCGCTCCCGGCACAACCCCTCCCTGATCTGTGCCTCTGATTCCCCTCCATATGGAGACAATTGCTGTAAATAGCCTTGTCTCCACTTTCTTTAAAGTCAGTTTTGACTCATGCCTCATAATATAGTCACAGATTTTTTTTTAAGTATCCACAGGGACAGCTTTTTCCATTCTTTTACTTTCAACTTACACTTTATACTGCCTCTCTAAATAGTATATAGTGGGTTTTGTCTGTTTGCATTTAATATAGTCACTTATGTATTCCAACTTAATTTTACCATCTTCTGTGCTTTCTATTTTCCTACCTGTTCTGTGTCTTTTTCTCTCCTTTCTTGACTTTTTGGGACCCAGTTCTTTTTATAATCCCATTGTTTTTCCCTCTGCAGTCTTCTTTTCCTAGCCAACATTTCTAAAGTGTGGTTAGAAGAACATTTGCAAAAAATATCTATCTGGGTGCCATTTCAAAAATGCAGATTTCTGCTAGACTTGCAGACCCAGAAAACAAACTTATGATTACCAAAAGGGGAATGGGTTGGGAAGTGCTAAATTGGGAATTTGAGATTAACAGAGACACACTAATATGTATAAAATAAACAACATGACCTACTGCATAGCACAGGGGACTATATTCAATATCTTATAATAACTATAATGGAAAAAGAATCTGAAAAACAAAAATATGCTTAAATAAATCACTTAGCTATACACCTGAAACACTGTAAATCAACTATATTTCAATAAAAATTAATAATGATACTGATGTAATAGTAAATTTTAAAAAAATGAAGATTTTGAAGCCCACCCTTTGGCCCACTGAATCAACACTGGGGGTAGGACTTGGGAATCTGCATTTTAATAGGAAGCATAATGGGTTATTTTTATGCAAAGTTTGAGACCCATTCTTGTTAATATTTCATTTTTAATAGAGGCTTCATGTGTTCAAATTCATCAGTGAAATCATGCCCCCAAAACAAGCCTTCCAAGTTTATCCTACCCATTCACACCCCAGATGACTGCATTCACCCCAGGAGGATGACTGCAAGCAATTATTTTTAAAGGGATAATTTAAGAAAGTCATTTCTTTCACTAAACACAAATGTTCTGGCCCAACTCCTGGGATCAGTTCCTAACTCTGCAAGTAAACGGTTTGTACATAAAAAGGATAAATTAAACCATGCTTGCAGTGTCCCCTTTACCCCTATCCCTGTTGTTGTTGTTCAGTCCTATCTGACTCTTTGTGACCCCATGGACTGCAGCAAGCCAGAATTCCTTGTCCATCACCATCTCCTGGAGCTTGCTTAAACTCATGTCCATAGAGTCAGTGATGCCACCCAACCATCTCATTCCCTGTCATCCCCTTTTCCTCCTTCAATCTTTCCCAGCGTCAGGGTCTTTTCTAATGAGTCAGCTCTTTGAATCAGGTGGCCAAAGTATTGGAGTTTCAGCTTCAGCATCAGTCGTTTTAATAAATATTCAGGGTTGATTTCATTCAGGATTCACTGGTTTGATCTCCTTGCAGTACAAGGGACTCCCAAGAGTCTTCTTCAACACCACAGTTCAAAAGTATAAGTTCTTCTTTATGGTCCAACTATCACATTTATACATGACTACGAAGCTAGTGGAAGTGATGGAATTCCAGCTGAGCCACTTCAGCTGGAAATAGCTTTGACTACACAGACCTTGGTGGGCAAAGTAGTATCTCTGCTTTTTAATATGCCCTCTAGGTTTGTCATAGCTTTTCTTCCAAGGAGCAAGCGTCTTTTAATTTCATGGCTGCAGTCATCATCCACAGTGATTTTGGAGCCCAAGAAAATAGTCTCTCACTGTTTCCATTGTTTTCTCATCTATTTGCCATGAAGTGATGGGACCAGATGCCATGATTTCATTTTTTGAATGTTGAGTTTTAAGTCAGCTTTTTCACTCTCCTCTTTCACTTTCCTCAAGAGGCTCTTTAGTTCCTCTTCACTTTCTGCCAAAATAATGGTGTCATCTGCATATGAGGCTATTGATATTTCTCCTGGCAATCTTGATTCCAGCTTGTGTTTCATCTACCCTGGCATTTCGCATGATGTACTCTGTATAAGCAGGGTGACAATATACAGCCTTGACGTAATCCTTTCTAAGTTTGGAACCAGTCTGCTGTTCCATGTTTGGTTCTAACTGTTGCTTCTTGACCTGCACACAGATTTCTCAGGAGGCAGGTGAGGTGGTCTGGTGTTCCTATCTCTTGAAGAATTTTCCACAGTTGTTGTGATCCACACAGTCAAAGGCTTTGGCATAGTCAATGCAACAGAAGTAGATATTTTTCTTGAATTCTCTTGCTTTTTCTATGATCCAACGGATGTTGGCAATTTGATCTCTGGTTCCTCTGCCTTTTCCCAGCTTGAACATCTGGAAGCTCTTGGTTCACATACTGTTGAAGCCTGGCTTGGAGAATTTTGAGCATTACTTTGCTAGCATGTGAAATGAGTGCAATTGTGCAGTAGCTTGAACATTCTTTGGCATTGCCTTTCTTTGGGATTGGAATGAAAACTGACCTTTTCCAGTCTTTTTTTTTTTTTTTTTTTGCAGGAGAAAATGGACAAAGGAAAGGATCAATGAGGGTGGGAGGGAAATGGGAAGAAAGAAGGGGAGTGATAGTGGGGAGGAGTATATGTAATTTCTTAACTAATGGCTTTCTGTTTTTAATCACAAAGAACACTTTAAAAAAAACATGTTGAATTCATCCTATATTAGAAGGTTTGATCTGGAAATGAAAAGTTCAGAAAACTAAAAGTCCAGTTTGGGTGTCCTCATCTTAGGCACATCTTGGTATTTTGTATTGGTAGGTCTATCTTTACCACAATATATTATTTAGGACAGGATCACATTTGTCACTTCTTCCTCCTTACTACCCAAAGTGGTATCAGTCCCATAAAATAGTCAATAAAGCTTTACAGAATGAACAAATAAGTCAATATTTTTTTTTAACTCTCCTGAGTGAACTGAATTTTTGGAGGCTCATAATGAATATGTTTTCCTCTTTACTTGTCTATTACAGCCAGATTGTATGAGTGGGGTATTAAAGTCTCCCACTATTATTATATTGTTGCATATTTCTTCTATCATATTAATCAATGTTTGTCTTAGATATATCAATGCTCCAATGTTGGGTGCATGTATATTTATAATCGTTATAACTTCTTTTTGGATTGTTCCTTTAAGTCATTGTGTATAACCTTGATTGTCTCCTTTTCAGGATCTTTAAAGTCAGTTTTATCTCATATGAGTATTGCTATTCCTGTTTTCTTTTGGTCCATAATTGCATAGAAAATCTTTTTCAGCCCTTCATTTTCAGTCAGTATATATCCCGTATTTTAAGGTGGTTCTCTTATAGACAACATATATAGGGGTCTAGTTTTTGTATCCATTTGACGCATTTTAGTCATTTGGTTATCTCTTGTAGACAAGGTATGTAGGTGTCTTGTTTTTGTATCAATTCGGCCAGTCCCTGTCTGTTGATTAGGGCATTCAGCTCATTAACAAGTTTAAAGCAATTATTGATAAATAGGATTTACTGTATTGTTTTGGGTTCGAATTCATACACCCTTTTAATGATTCCTATCTAGAGAATGTCCTTCAGTTTTTGTTGGAGAAATGGTTTAGTGGTGCTAAATTCTCTCAACTTTTGCTTATCTGTGAAGCTTTTGATTTCTCCTTCATATTTGAATGAGATCCTTGCTGGATACAATAATCTAGGCTGTAAGTTATTTTCTTTCATCACTTTAATTATGTCTTGCCATTCCCTCCTGGCTTGGAGAGTTTCTATTGAAAGATCAGCTGTTATCCTTATGCGAATTCCCTTGTGAGTTATTTGATGTTTTTCCCTTGCTGCTCTTAATATTTGTTTATATTTAATCTTTGTTAATTTGATTAATATGTGTCTTGGGGTGTTTCGCCTTGGGTTTATCCTGTTAGGGACTCTCTGGATTTCTTGAACTTGAGTGGTAATTTCCTTCTCCAATCTAGGGAAGTTTTGAACTATTATCTCCTCAAGTATTTCCTCATGGTCTGTCTTTTTATCTTCTTCTTCTGGAACTCCTATGATTCGAATATTGCAGCGTTTAATGTTATCCTGGAGGTCTCTGAGATTGTCTTCGTTTCTTTTGATTCGTTTTTCTTTTTGCTCCTCTGATTCATTTATTTCTAGGATTCTATCTTCTAATTCACTAATCCTATCTTCTGCCTCTGTTATTCTACTATTTGTTGCCTCCAGGATGTTTTGGATCTCATTTATTGCATTATTCATTATGTGTTGACTCTTTTTTATTTCTTCTAGGTCCTTGTTAAACCTTTCTTGCATCTTCTCAATCCTTGTCTCCAGACTCTTTAACTGTGATTCCACTTTGATTTCGAGATTTTAGATTAATTTCACTATCATTATTCGGAATTCTTTATCAGGTAGATTCCCTATCTCTTCCTCTTTGGTTTGATTTGGTGGGCATCTATCCTGCTCCTTTAGCTGCTGGGTATTCTTTTGTCTCTTCATCTTGTTAAAATTGCCAAGTTTAAAGTGTCCTTACTATATTCTGGTAGTTTGTTGAATTTTCTTTCTTGAGGCGGTTTATTGGTCTTTTCAATATCTGATCTCTGCCCTGTTACAGGGAGGGCGGAGATGAACACCCTAATTTAAGCTGGCGAGGTTCAGGCACTCGGATAATCCTCAGAAGCACAGACTCGGTTGAGTCTGCGTTTTATGCCCTTCCCAGATCCGAGTAGTGCAGGTGATGAAATGTTCAGTGATCACAGCTGCTGCGACTTATCGCCTCTCCGCCGCTCAGTTTTCTGGGTATACAACCAGCGCACTTTCTCAGGCAGATGTTGACCATCCAGAGCCCCAAGAAGCATGAGTCAGCACAGAAACCTACCTACAGTTCTGTAGACAGTGTCTCTCTAGGGCTGTGATTACCCGCCTCCGGCCCTGGCTGCCTGTCACCGGAGTGGGACAGCCTGCAGCCGGCTATCTCCGTGGAGTCCTTTGTTCCGTAGGTAGTCCTGGTGATGTCTTAAGTTAGGGCTGGCTTTTGATGTAGTAGATAACCGACAGTCTGGTTATTTCGCTCAGATAGCGCTTGAGATAGCCAGGCCAAACCCTTTCTCAAAGCAATGCAGGCCCCGCTGCTCCTCCTAGCCCAGCCCCTGCTTGCCAATAGCAAATGCTGGTGTCCGCGCCACTTCTCCGCAAAAGGAGTTACCGCAGGGCTTGTTTTCTCGTTTTAAAGACAATGAATTGTCTTTCTAAGTGCCTGATGACCTCTGCCGGCATTCAGAAGTTGTTTTGTAAAATTTATTCAGCATTCAAATGTTCTTTTAATGAATTTGTGGAGGAGAAAGTATTCTCCCCGTCCTACTCGTCCGCCATCTTAGCTCCTCCTCCCCCTAATGTTCGCAAGCCCTTTTCCAGTCTTGTGGCCACTGCTGAGCTTTCCAAATTTGCTGGCATATTGAGTGCAGCACTTTCACAGCATCATCTTTTAGGATTTGAAATAGTTCAACTGGAATTCCATCACCTCCACTAGCTTTGTTCATAGTGATGCTTTCTAAGGCCCACTTGACTTCACATTCCAGGATGTCTGGCTCTCGGTGAGTGATCACACCATCGTGATTATCTTGGTCATGAAGATCTTTTTTGTACAGTTCTTCTGTGTATTCTTGCCATCTCTTCTTAATATCTTCTGCTTCTGTTAGGTCCATACCATTTCTGTCCTTTATCAAGCTCATCTTTGCATAAAATGTTCCCTTGGTATCTCTAATTTTCTTGAAGAGATCTCTAGTCTTTCCCATTCTATTGTTTTCCTCTATTTCCTTGCATTGATCGCTGAGGAAGGCTTTCTTATCTCTTCTTGCTATTCTTTGGAATTCTGCATTCAGATGCTTATATCTTTGCTTTTCTCCTTTGCTTTTCGCTTCTCTTCTTTTCACAGCTATTTGTAAGGCCTCTCCAGACAGCCATTTTGCTTTTTTGCATTTCTTTTCCATGGGGATGGTCTTGATCACTGTCTCCTGTACAATGTCACAAACCTCAGACCATAGTTCATCAGGCACTCTATCTATCAGATCTAGGCCCTTAAATCTATTTCTCACTTCCACTGTATAATCATAAGGGATTTGATTTAGGTCATACCTGAATGGTCTAGTGGTTTTCTCTATTTTCTTCAATTTAAGTCTAAATTTGGCAATAAGGAGCTTATGATCAGAGCCATAGTCAGCTCCTGGTCTTGTTTTTGCTGACTATGTAGATCTTCTCCATCTTGGGCTGCAAAGAATATAATCAATCTGATTTCAGTGTTGACCATCTGGTGATATCCATGTGTAGAGTCTTCTCTTGTGTTTTTGGAAGAGGGTGTTTGCTATGACCAGAGCGTTCTCTTGGCAAAACTCTATTAGCCTTTGCCCTGCTTCATTCCGTACTCCAAGGCCAAATTTGCCTGTTACTCCAGGTGTTTCTTAACTACCTACTTTTGCATTCCAGTCCCCTATAATGAAAAGGACATATTTTCTGGGTGTTAGTTCTAAAAGGTCTTGTAGGTCTTCAGAGAACCATTCAACTTCAGCTTCTTCAGCATTACTGGTTGGGGCATAGGCTTGGATTACCGTGATATTGAATGCTTTGCCTTGGAAATGAACAGAGATCATTCGTTTTTGAGATTGCATCCAAGTACTGCATTTCAGACTCTTTTATTGACCATGATGGCTACTCCATTTCTTCTAAGGGATTCCTGCCCACAGTAGTAGATATGATGGTCATCTGAGTTAAATTCACCCATTCCAGTCCATTTTAGTTCGCTGATTCCAAGAACATCGATGTTCACTCTTGCCATCTCCTGTTTGACCACTTCCAATTTGCCTTGATTCATGGATGGACCTGACATTCCAGGTCCCTATGCAATATTGCTCTTCATAGCATCGGACCTTGCTTCTATCACCAGTCACATCCACAACTAGGTGTTGTTTTTGCTTTGGTTCCACCCCTTCATTCTTTCTGGAGTTATTTCTCCACTGACCTCCAGTAGCATATTGGACACTTACTGACCTGGGGAGTTCTTCTTTCACTATTCTATCATTTTGCCTTTTCATACTGTTCATGGGATTCTCAAGGCAAAAATACTGAAGTGGTTTGCCATTCCCTTCTCCAGTGCACCACATTCTATCTTACCTCCCTGCTATCTACCAAAAAGTCCAAATTCTCTAGTAAGGCATTGAAGACCCACCCCATTCTCATCCCCATCCACCTTTGCAGCTTCATCTCCCACAGTCAATGCCCTATTAACCTCCTATGAAGCCTTTTGTCAGTCAACCTCCCAGCCTGCCTTGCTCCTTCCTGTCTGGTTTTATTGTGCACTGCTTTTACATCTAATAATCTGGTCCAATGTCTGCCTTTTCCACTAGATGCAAAGGGTAGAATTCATTAACAAATAAATATATAAATAAGTAACCCTGCTTAAAAAAAAAAAAAAAAATACCCACTGAATGAATGAAAGAGTGAAAATATTCCAGCCTATCTTCAACATGGAAACTTAAGTCCAACTATGCATTCCTCTGCTCTAACTCTCCAATGGCACCCACCTCACTCAAAGTGAATCAGGAGGGAAGGGGCCAGGGCACAGCCTTTAAAAAAATGGTATCGCTGTTAAAGAAATGACATAAACTAGTTGGAACCAATTAGGCCCAAGATGGCAGAAGATTTTACTTCCAGCAGACCTTGAGCCTCATTATACCCCCATTGTGATATATTAGCACATGCTAAATGACACACCCACTGCCATGACAGTTCTGAGGCTGACTGTTGGGAGTGGGAATTTCCAATTTCTGGAGGTCCCCACCCCTTCCCCAAAATAGAATAAATCCTCCCACTTATTAGCCTATGAAATTACCTAGCCCATAAAAGGAGAAGGAAATGGCAACCCACTCCAGTGTTTTTGCCTTGAGAATTCCAGGGATGGGGGAGCCTGGTGGGCTGCCATCTATGGGGTCGCACAGTCGGATACGACTGAAGCGACTTAGCAGCAGCAGCAGCAGCAGCCCATAAAAACTAACCACCCCATATTTGGAGGGCTTCTGAGATGGATAAACTACACCCTGTGAGACCTGTACTGAGTCAGTAACAACACAGGTCCCCAGGTAAGAATCACTACCCCAAGGCTCCCATCCTCCCCCAGTTATCCCCAGCCCCAGCCCACCCTCCCCAACCCGATCCTCCTGAGGTTGTGCCACCCTCCAGGCCTGGCCCTCGAGGTGACAGGCCTCCCCCGGCCTTGAGGCCACCTCTGAATGGGGAATCAGCACTGAAGTAGACACAACTCCCAAGTTCCAGCTTTCATGCAAATGTCCTCAGTAATAAAAGAGATGGAAATTGAAAAACATAAAATAGATGATATAGGAGCCCAACTGTGTCTAAATAGACTGGAGCTGGAGTTTTCCAAAACGTGTCAGTGAGTCTTTAACATGTAAATGAGTTGCTTCCCTCGGGGTATTTTAAAAGACTCTGTCAGCCGTGAAATATGTCTGTCGATGAGAAACACCTTTCATTATTAAACCTTTTGCTAATGAATCACCTGCCCTGTTCTATTTACTTGCCTTTTTGACTTTCACCTGAGTTGTCTCTCATACCATCCTGTCCTTCTTTTCTTTCAGTTGAGGGTGGGAGGGGGAGTGCCTGAGGACACTGGACCCCAAAACCTAACCATCAGATAATGATACTGGCAAAAACTGACCTTCACACAGCCCTCTGCACTCATTATTTCATTAGTTATTTCACACCAGCAGTCCCCAACCTTTTGGGGACCAGGGATCGATTTCATGGAAGACGATTTTTCCATGGACTAGGGCGAGGGGTGGGGATGGTCTGGGGATGATTCTAATGCATTACATTTATTGTGCACTTTATTTCTATTATTATTACAGCAGCTCCACTTCAGATCATCAGGCATTAGATCTCAGAGGCTGAGGACACCTGTTCCACACATCCCCCTCACCACAGTGACGTGAGACAAATACCACTGCCACTCCCAGGGATAAACGAGGACACCAAGGAGCAGAAAGGGTGAGGGATTTACCCCCAGGTGGCTCAGCTAGTAAACGGCAGAGTAGACAGAGGACAGAGAAGCCTGGCGGGCTACGGTCCATGGAATCACCAAGAGTCCGACACCCCTGAGCAACTAACACACATACACACAAGGGAAATCCCTCCAGTGCTCTCTTTATGGTACGTGACCTCAGACCTTCCTGACTGGGGGCTCCGATCACCAGATGCAGACCTCCAATCACCATCATTCTCACCTCCATTCTCAAGTAATTGCATCAGTCACTATGACTTCTGACCCTCTCAGATCAGATCAGATCAGTCGCTCAGTCGTGTCCGACTCTTTGCGACCCCATGAACTGCAGCACACCAGGCCTTCCTGTCCATCACCAACTCCCGGAGGTCACTCAGACTCACATTCATCGAGTCAACGATGCCATCCAGCCATCTCATCCTCTGTCGTCCCCTTCTCCTCCTGCCCCCAATCCCTCCCAGCATCAGAGTCTTCTCCAATGAGTCAACTCTTCTGACCCTCTACCAACCCCAAATAGAGCCAGGCACAGGGATGTCGCTGCTTGGCACCCCAGAAATCAAGAGCATATCACAAGATCAATCAAAGCACCTCACTAGAAGCCACCACTCCAGGCTATGAAATGTTTAGGAGAGCTACGTCATTGTCAAGTCAAGGATGAGAATGGTATCCATCTTGCTGGACCACAGGAAACATACCAGCAAGTCATGAGACAAGGCAAGAGCTGAGTCTGATAAGTTAATGGTCAAATGCAATTCCATCCCCTGTATCGAACTAAATAGGGAACCAAGCACTTACTGTTCACTGGGCTGGGTCTTTTCAACTACCATCCATCTGCTGCTTCTTTCCCAAGCCATATTCCAGGACAATAAGCCTAGAATCACTGCATCCTATTTGGTTGCACAAGTGAGAATGACCACAGAGGAAAGAATTTAAGGCTCTAATCCCATTAATCCCATAAAGTGACCACAGCACCCCTTCCCCTTTCCTAGAAAGATATTACACAGATGAGCAGTATTTTTTTTGGTCTGCTCCCAAGACTGGAAAAGACCCAACAATACCTTTGGAAAGAGTGATCAGGTTTTCAGGGAAGTCTAGTTACTGATGTAGACAAAAAGCAACCAAGGGGATGTCACCATCCATTGACTTGATGTCTCAAATCAATGCTGATGAATCCCCGACTGATGCCAAAGTCCTGGAGTAGACAGGAAAGATAAATCTCACCCAGGCAAGGAGTAGGATTTACCACTATTTTATCCAGAGAGAGGCGGACTCAGAAAGAACAGTGTGCTTAAACATCTCATGTAACTCACACAACTGCATTCTGGGGTGCATCCTATTAAACCCTCATTCTACAGAGGAAAATGAGTTTTAGAAAAGGTAAGAAACCTGGCTGGAAAGCTACTAAGTGATGCAGCCAGAACTTGAATACAAGCGTATCTGATCCAAACAATAGCACACAAGGTGGATGAGAACAGGGCTTGCTGGGCACCTCTGATGCATATAGCTAAACTGAAATAGTGTATTCAGTGAGTTGTGGGGGGAGGGGTAGATGCCTGAACCAAGCACTATTCTTATCTTACAGGTCCCTTGTGTGAGAAAATGTGTATATCAGAAAGGAAAAAAAAAATGTAAACTCTACCAGTAGAGGTCAAATTTTATATCCTGAGGGCTGCTGGGAAATGGCCAAGCAGACACAGTAAGATAAAATACGATGTAACTCAGGAAAACTGACACATGTAGACCTAAACATGAAAATCTGTATAAAATGTGGGGGAAGTTACAGCGAACAAAGTAATACGTACATGCTCACTATCACTGCTGCTACTGCTGCTGCTAAGTCGCTTCAGTCGTGTCCGACTCTGTGCGACCCCATAGACGGAAGCTCACCAGGCTCCCCTGTCCATGGGATTCTCCAGGCAAGAACACTGGAGTGGGTTGCCATTTCCTTCTCCAATGCATGAAAGTGAAAAGTGAAAGTGAAGTCGCTCAGTCGTGTCCGACTCTTAGCGACCCCATGAACTGGAGCCTACCAGGATCCTCCGTCCATGGGATTTTCCAGGCAAAAGTACTGGGGTGGGGTGCCATTGCCTTCCCCGTCACTATCACTATCACTACCAAAGGTAAACGGGCGCCAGCACAGAAAAGCCCAGGTCCAGAAGTGAAGAGTTAGTGCTTTAAGTTCACAGGATTTTTTTCCTACAGAACAGTGATGCTCAAAAGTGTATCCCCAGACCAGCATGTTAGAAACGCAAATACTTGCTCCCCACCCTAGAGCTGTGCGTGTGTGACTGCTTAGTCGTGTCGGACTCTTTGTGACCCCCATGGACTGTAGCTCTCCAGTCTCCTCTGTCCATGGGATTTCCCAGGCAAGAATACTGGCGTGGGTTGCCATTTTCCACTCCAGGGAATCTTCCTGTCTCAGGGATTGAACTTGCATCTCCTGCATTAGCAGGAGGACCTTTTCTACCACTGAGCTTTCATCTGGGAACCCCAGACCTACCGAATCAGACCCTCTGGGGATGTGGTCCAGGTTTCTGTGTTGTACCAAGCCCTTCAGGTGTGATTCTGATACATGCTGAAGTTTGAGAACTACTGCTTAAAGAAACGGAGAAGGCAATGGCACCCCCACTCCAGTACTCTTGCCTGGAAAATCCCACGGACGGAGGAGCCTGGTAGGCTCCAGTTCATGAGGTTGCTAAGAGTCAGACACGACTGATCGACTTCCCTTTCACTTTTCACTTTCATGCATTGGAGAAGGAAATGGCAACCCACTCCAGTGTTCTTGCCTGGAGAATCCCAGGGATGGAGCCTGGTGGGCTCCTGTCTATGAAGTCGCACAGAGTCGGACACGACTGAAGTGACTTAGCAGCAGCTTAAAGAAAACGTGGGAAGGCACAGATAAAGTCTAACTCATTTTCAACTCTGCAAATATTTCCTGAGCACCAAGTGCCAAGAATCATGGAGGTGATCAATAAGTATCTGTTGAATCGAATAACTTCCTAGTCAGTACAAAGTAAATGTCACTTAACCTGGGGAGAGAGCTGTACTCGGTAGGCATCTTCTAGAGCCAGTTCTCCACACACCGGCTGTCATCAGCACAAGTTTACCTTGCAATACGGAAGCTCAGAGCCCAGCAAAGTGAAAAAGTCGCTCAGTTGTGTGCGACTCTTTGTGACCCCATGGACAGTAGCCCACCAGGCTCCTCTGTCCATGGGAACTCTCCAGGCAAGACTACTGGAGTGGATTGCCATGCCCCCTTCTCCAGGGCATCTTATTTACCCAGGGATCGAACCTGGCACTTCTGCATTTCAGACAGATAAGATTCTTAAGGGGACGACAGAGAATGAGATGCTTGGATGGCATCACCGACTCAGTGGACATGAGTTTGAGTAAGCTCCGGGAGTTGGCGATGGACCGGGAGCCTGGGGGTGCTGCAGTCCATGGGGTCGCAGGGAGTCAGACACAACTGAGCGATTGAACTGAACAAGATTCTTTACCATCTGAGCCACCAGGGAAGCCCCAGCCAGTGCTACAGATAAGGCGAGCTGCTGGGCGCGCGAGCCCAAGCGGAGGGCAGAGATAACCGCACGCCCTTGCTTCTGATCCAGACCGCGCTCAGGCCCCGGGACGCCTGCGCCTCGGAGGCCACAGACCACAGGGCCTGAGAGGGTCTGGGTGAGCCACCCGGCTGCCTTCCTCCAGCTGGCTCCACCGGACACGCGGGATCGCGCCCCGCTTCCGCCCACCGGGGAGCCAGCAGGAGGGGCTGCGGAGGAGGCGGGGCCCCTGCTAGTCGCCCGAGTCACGTGGCCGCGCGCCGGGCCCGCGGGTGCCAAGGACACTCGCGCAGGGTCCCCTCCCGACCGGTGGCCCCGGCGGAGGCGCGTCCACTGCGGCTTCCCCGCGCTCCCGCGGCCCCTGGCGGCCCGGGCTCGGCTCTGGCCTCGGAAGTGGGGCTGCCCCTACTCACCCGGGTGGGGAAGCAGGAAGACGCGGCGTTAGGCTTCCAGCCGCAGCCTGGGCGGCGGGGATTCGCGGGCAACTTTGCCGCCACCCCGCAGATTGCGCTTGGTTAAGCCGGAGCGCTGCGCGGCCTGCCGGGAGTTGTAGTTTTTGGTGCCCTCAGCCGCGGGGACAGGGGCCTGAGAAACACCGCGCTCCCTCTGCACCGCTCCACCTCCGGAGGCCGAGGCGTCGGAGACACTTGACCTGCGGGTAGCAGGTAGCCTGTTTCTTTGCCTGAGCTGCGGACACGAGCCTTCCTGAAAAAAATTATCTCCAAGAGGCTTTCCAAACTGGTCATAGATTTATGTTCAGTAAGAGGATGGAGTTGTGGCTTTATGTATTTAAAATAAGGTATTCGAACAGGCAAGGAAAACTTTTACACAGTTGCTGATCCATCTTAGTCATCTTTGTCCCTCATCCATTCGTTCATTGACCTCTGTTTATGGAATGTTTGTTTATAAGGTGTACTTTGGAGATTATTATCAGACCTTCATTCATTGTACAAACATCTCTTGAGCTATTATTAATACTTCGTGTCGGGTAGAGATGGGGTGGAAGATTCGTCTGTCAATTCAAAGAAAGAAAGTGAAATTGCTCAGTCACGTCCAACTCTTTGCGACCCCGTGTACTGTAGCCTACCAGGCTCCTCCGTCCATGGGATTCTCCAGGCAACAATACTGGAGTGGGTTGCCATTTCCTTCTCCAGAGGATCTTCCCGACCCAGGGATAGAACTTGGGTCTGCCACATTGCAGGCAGAGGCTTTATCCTCTGAGCCACCAGTTCAAAGCAATTCTAATAAATTTCCAACAGGATTTTCCGTGGACGTTTACAAGCTAAGCTAAAATTTATATGGAAAAACAAAGGACAAAGCATCGCCTAAACACTCTTGAAGAAGAGTAGGGACCTATTTCAGGTCCTGTTTCAAGGACCTCTCCTTCTATATATCAACATTTCATATGAAACTATAAAACAACCTAGATAGCATATTGAAAAGCGGAGACATTACTTTGCCAACAAAGGTCCATCTAGTCAAGGCTATGGTTTTTCCAGTGGTCATGTATGGATATGAGAGTTGGACTGTGAAGAAAGCTGAGCACAGAAGAATTGATGCTTTTGAACTGTATTGGTGAAGACTCTTGAGAGTCCCTTGGACTGCAAGGAGATCCAACCAGTCCATTCTGAAGAAGATCATTCCTGGGTGTTCTTTGGAAGGACTGATGCTAAAGCTGAAACTCCAATACTTTGGCCACCTCATGCAAAGAACTGACTCATTGGAAAAGACTCTGATGCTGGGAGGGATTGGGGGCAGGAGGAAAAGGGCACGACAGAGGATGAGATGGCTGGATGGCATCACCAACTCGATGGACATGAGTTTGGGTGAACTCCAGGAGTTGGTGATGGACAAGGAGGCCTGGAGTGCTGCAATTCATGGGGTCGCAAAGAGTTGGACACGACTGAGCGACTGAACTGAACTGATAAAAATTAAGACCATGGGATATTAGTATAGGGATAGGCTGAGGGGGGAAATGAAACAGCCTGGAGAGCTCAGAAACAATCCAGGCATATGTGAAATCTTGATATATGACAGATCTGGCATTATATTAATAGAGCAATAGGGAAAGATAGATTATTCAGTACCTGAGCTGAACCAACTGCTTATCTGTTGGACACCCAACACAAAATCTAACTCTAAATAGATTAAAGAATTTAAAAGGAAAAAGTAAAATCAGAACTTCTGAAGGAAAATAAAGGAAAATTTCCTACTTACTGTCTCAGGGAAGGG
The DNA here is from genome assembly GCA_935064755.1 of Tragelaphus eurycerus. NCBI lineage: Eukaryota > Metazoa > Chordata > Mammalia > Artiodactyla > Bovidae > Tragelaphus > Tragelaphus eurycerus. The sequence continues at coordinate 35,029,832 of CAKXYN010000008.1, read as the reverse complement.
TTTACTAAATAACATCGGCACAAATGGTATAGAAAACTTTGGTAAATGTGGATGACATGAAAGTTAAGAACTCCCTCATCAAAAGACATGAAAAGAAAGACAAGACCACTTGGGAGAAGACACTTGCAGTACAAAGCCGCGGTACAGAACTAGCAGTAGCACAGAGGTGCATGATACAGCCCCCACCACCTCAAGCGTGCAATGTATAGGTGTTTTTTTGTTTGTTGTTTAAATATTTTGGCCACACCTTTTGGCATATGGAATCTAGTTCCCTGACCAGGGATCAAACCTCTGTCCCCTGCATTGGGAGTTCAGAATCTTAACCACTGGACTGCCTGGAAAGTACCAATATATAGGTGCTAAGACAAGAAAATGAATAATTTCCAAATGGTATCAGAAGCATTAAGATAGAGTCATGAACAAAGTAGTATAAGAACACAAAGGACGAAACGTTAATTTTGGCCAAGCGATTTTGAAATGTTTTGCAAACTAAGACCTGATAGGCTGAGAATCAAAGGCCGAACAGGGGTCCCCCAGGAGAAGGGCGTTAGGGAGCAGCCAAGGCACAGGAAAAGTCATAGAAAAAAAGCATGGGGACTTCCCTGGTGGGCCAGTGGTTAAGACCACGCTTCCAATGCAGAGGGCACAGGTTTGATCTCTGGGGTCTAAGGGGACTAAGATCCCATATGCCGAGAAGCATGGTCAAAAAATAAAATAGCAATAACAAAAATAGTTTTTTAAAAAAGCATAAAGATGCAGAACATAGTAAAATGCATCAGATCAGATCAGATCAGTCGCTCAGTCATGTCTGACTCTTTGCGACCACATGAATCACAGCACACCAGGCCTCCCTGTCCATCACCAACTCCCGGAGGTCACTCAGACTCACATCCATCGAGTCAGTGATGCCATCCAGCCATCTCATCCTCTGTCGTCCCCTTTTCCTCCTGTCCCCAATCTCTCCCAGCATCAGAGTCTTCTCCAATGAGTCAACTCGTTGCATGAGGTGGCAAAATACTGGAGTTTCAGCTTTAGCATCTTTCCTTCCAAAGAAATCCCAGGGCTGATCTCCTTCAGAATAGACTGGTTGGATCTCCTTGCAGTCCAAGGGACTCTCAAGAGTCTTCTCCAACACCACAGTTCAAAAGCATCAATTCTTCGGTGCTCAGCCTTCTTCAGAGTCCACCTCTCACATCCATACATGACCACAGGAAAGACCATAGCCTTGACTAGACGAACCTTTGCTGGCAAAGTAACGTCTCTGCTTTTCAATATGCTGTCTAGGTTGGTAGCCATGAAATTAAAAGACGCTTACTCCTTGGAAGGAAAGTTATGACCAACCTAGATAGCATATTGAAAAGCAGAGACATTACGCTGCCAACAAAGGTTCGCCTAGTCAAGGCTATGGTCTTTCCTGTGGTCATGTATGGATGTGAGAGTTGGACTATGAAGAAAGCTGAGCACGGAAGAATTGATGCTTTTGAACTGTGGTGTTGGAGAAGACTCTTGAGAGTTCCTTGGACTGCAAAGAGATCCAACCAGTCCATTCTGAAGGAGATCAGCCCTGGGATTTCTTTGGAAGGAATGATGCTAAAGCTGAAACTCCAGTATTTTGGCCACCTCATGCAAAGAACTGACTCATTGGAGAAGACTCTGATGCTGGGAGGGATTGGGGGCAGGAGGAGAAGGGGACGACAGAGGATGAGATGGCTGGATGGCATCACTGACTCGATGGATGTGAGTCTGAGTGACCTCCAGGAGTTGGGGAGGCCTGGCGTGCTGCGATTCATGGGGTCGCCAACAGTTGGACACAACTGAGCGACTGATCTGATCTGATCTAGGTTGGTCATAACTTTCCTTCCAAGGAGTAAGCGTCTTTTAATTTCATGGCTGCAGTCACCATCTGCAGTAATTTTGGAGCCCAGAAAGATAAAGTCTGACACTGTTTCCACTGTTTCCCCATCTATTTCCCATGAAGTGATGGGACCAGATGCCATGATCTTCGTTTTCTGAATGTTGAGCTTTAAGCCAACTTTTTCACTCTGCTCTTTCACTTTCATCAAGAGGCTTTTTAGTTCCTCTTCACTTTCTGCCATAAGGGTGGTGTCATCTGCATATCTGAGGTTATTGATATTTCTCCCGGCAATCTTGATTCCAGCTTGTTTCTTCCAGTCCAGCATTTCTCATGATGTACTCTGCATAAAGACATTTAAATTAAAATGGAAATTTTTAAACTACAGAGAGAAAATATACTAAAAACAATTACTTTAACTGAACTTTAACTATGAAAGTGTTACAAGCAGGCTAGCAGCTAACCCTAAGGAATGGGAATGGGGAAGGTGAGACTGGAGTACTTTCAGTGTATTTTGTACACTTTTGTAGTATTTGATTTTTTTTTTTTACAGTGAATGTGCTGATAATTTTTTGCTTTGTGTGTGTGTGTAACCTTTATAATTAAAGTTTCATTGTTTGTGAATCTCCTGGTGGTCCAGTGATTAGCACTCCATGCTCTCACTGCCAAAGGCCCAAGTTCCCTCTCTGGTCAGGGAACTAAGATCCTGCAAGCTGTGCAGTGTGACCAGAAAAAAAAAAAAAAAACTATTTTATTTTAATTTAGCAAATTTCCAGTTCAACATGGTATGTTTGGTATACCCATTTAAATTCATGTCTTCCTAAAGTCCCATGAAAATGACAGGAAAGGAATAAAAAGGCATAAACCCCAAAAGGAACAATAAAGGAGACAAGAACAGACAGGAAAAATTAAAAAATAAATGTGGGTCACTCCAAAGCAGATAGGGACGTAAAGTGCTTTTAAACAAGCTAGTGCTTCAGCCCCAACCCCAGAAATTCTTCTTTTTTTTTTTTTTTTTGCCTCTTAGGGTGGGCATGCCGGATCCCAGTTCCCAGACAACCCCCACCCCTTGCCTCCAACCCCCCAGCCCTGCAAAGAAATTCAGAGTCCTAACCACTGGACCCAGAGGGAAGTCCCCAGAACTCCAGAAATTCTGATTTGTAGAGTCTAGTCTGGGTTCTGGCCTCTGTAATTCTTAGAAAACTCCCTTTAATGGGCAGCTTAGTGGAAAAGCTCTGTCGAGCTGGCCGTTTATGTAGTGAAAAGTGGGTATATTGAAAGCAGTGCTTTCAGCCCCCATAGAGTCACCTGTAGCGCCTTAACAATCCTCCTGGACTCTTAAATCCATTTTCAGGAAACAGAACCCAGACAGAAGTATTTTTCAGAGAGCTCCCCCAGAGGATTTCCATGCACAGCCAAGGTTAAACACCTCTGATTTAAAGAATCTTGTATGAGGGACTTCTCTGGTGGTCCAGTGGCTAAGACACCATGCTCCCAATGCAGGAGGTACAGGTTCAATCCCTGGTCAGGGAACTGGATCCCATATGCTGCAACTTAGGAGTTCACATGCCACGACTTAAGAGTAACTTAAGAGTTGAGTTCACATGTCACAACTAAGACGTGGCAGAGCCAAATAAATAAACTTAAAAAAAAAAATAAAGAACCTTGTTTGAACTGTGTGACTCAAGTTTTCTAATTTGGTAGAACTTTGTTTTCTTCTTGATAAAATGATCAAATGGTGGTTTCCTTCTTGATAAACGATGTTAACTATCATCTGTTCTATTTAACCTCAAAGGTTCTTGTGAGGATCAAGTGAGACAGTATGAGTGCTTCGGAAATTGACTTGCTGTACAGATGTGGCACATCACACTTAGAAGAAAATGCAAACTCTTTATCCAACCCTTCCTTCTCCGCATGGCTATTTTACCACTCCCTCTGTCTCCAGCCTCTGTTTCCCACCTTTTTCCCCCAGCTCACATCACACTCTAGCCACACCAGCTTCCAGTTTGTTCCTCAATCCCTCAATCTGGCTGCTGCCTTAAGGCCCTTACACTTGCTGTCCCCCCAGAATTTCAAAGGTCTACCCTGTCACAGAAATCTGTTCTCTCTCTTTCAACACCTCCTCTCCTGATCACTTTTATCTAACTACCACCACCCGTCAGCATTCTCTCAGGCACATTCTATCCCCTTCAGATCAGATCAGATCAGTCGCTCAGTCATGTCTGACTCTTTGCGACCCCATGAATCGCAGCACACCAGGCCTCCCTGTCCATCACCAACTCCCGGAGGTCACTCAGACTCACATCCATCGAGTCAGTGATGCCATCCAGCCCTCTCATCCTCTGTCGTCCCCTTCTCCTCTTGCCCCCAATCCCTCCCAGCATCAGAGTCTTTTCCAATGAGTTAACTCTTCACATGAGGTGGCCAAAGTACTGGAGTTTCAGCTTTAGCATTATTCCTTCCAAAGAAATCCCAGGGCTGATCTCCTTCAGAATGGACTGGTTGGATCTCCTTGCAGTCCAAGGGACTCTCAAGAGTCTTCTCCAACACCACAGTTCAAAAGCATCAATTCTTCGGCGCTCAGCCTTCTTCACAGTCCAGCACCTCTATCCCCTTACACTGTTTTATTTTTTAAAGTACTCATCAGTACTTGAAATTACATCATTCATTTGTTTAAGATTGCTGTTCTCTATCTCCTCCATTAGAATATAAGCTCCATAAGAGCAGAGATTTTGGTCCACAGTGCTTGATACACAGTAGGCACTGGGTGATGCACAACAGGTGCTGGGTATATAATAGTGAAGAAAACAGGCAAGGTCCTTGCCCTCCCAGAGCATCATTTGGCTGAGATGGAAAAGGAGACAGACAATAGACTAGCAAAGAACATGAGGGACAGTTGGATGATGTAATAAACCCTGTGAAGGAAGAAAGCGGGGGGAGGAGGGGTGTAGTAAAGAGTGACTGGATGCAATCAGTCTTTGGATAGAGCAGTCTCACAAGGCCTCTTTGAGGAAGTGGATGAGGAAGTCAACCATGAGGAAGATGAGGACGCATGTTCCAAGCAAAGGGAACAATAAGTACAAAAGCCCAGGGGCAGAAAAGAGCTTGGCACGTTTGAGGAACAGGAAGGTACCCAGAGTAACTAAACAGAGCGGTTGGTGTGGAAGGAAGTAGGAGAGGCAGGCAGGGGCTGGGCCACAGGGGGCCTTTGGAGGGCTCAACAGTTTGGGTTTTAGTCCAAGTGCAATAGGAAGCCGTTGAAGGTTGTTTTTTGTTTGTTTTTCATTTTGTGGGGTTTGGGGTGGTTTTTTTTCTTAATTAGAGGATAATTGCTTTACAATGTTATGTTGGTTTCTGCTGTAGAAAGTTTGGTTGTTGTTTGTTTGGTTGGTTTGGTTTTTTTTTCCCCCTTTGGCCACACCATGCAGCATGCAGGATGTTAGATCCCCCACCAAGGATCAAACCCATGCCATCTGCTGTGGAAGCACAGAGCCCTAAGCCCTGGACCACCAGGGAATTCCCACATTGAAGGGTTTTAAATTGACATGAACTAAGTGGAAAATGCACTGAGCAACGAAAACCATTAAGAGAAGAAATTAACTCTTCCCAGAACCTGCCAGAGTCCCAGGTGCATTTCTGGGGCAGCACAACCTGGGTTGGCACATTGTGCATTTACTGACTGAATGCCGTCCAAGAGAGGTTTTCATTCAGGATGCTGTGTGGCTTATCCCAGAGGTGGACCATCTGTGAGAAAGCATCCCATAGCCAACCAGAGGAAAAGCAAGAGAAACCAAAGTGCAAGGTTCTTCCTTAAGGCCATGAGAAAAGAGCACTGCAGAGGAAGGAACAAGGGGGCTTAGGGTCTGTGGTAAAGAAAGCAGAAAATCTGTGTTAGCTCCTAGCAGCATCTCAGAGAGGAGCAATGCCGGCAGGAGTCTGTCCACAGAAGCAGCAGCAGAAGGAGGCATGGACTATTGGCCTGAAGCTTGTGTTGGCACCTGCCCAGGACAGAATGTTCCAGTAGAACAAAGGAAGTTGACTCAGACCCAGAACCAGAAGGTCAGGATCCAGCTACCCCAGAGGACAGTTTAGCATTTGCCAGAGGATCAGCAAGCCAATCCATAAAAACTTATGTAGTAGAGTGGAAGGGCAGAAACCTGCTTGGCCTGCCCCATGAGGTGGTCAAACTGGCCTGAACCTGATGGATGGTTGAAAGGGATTTTATTTAATACCTGGGAGGAAATAAGTCAAGATAAGTAATCTGGAATTAATTTCCAACCCAGGGGCTGGAGTGATATGGAGAACAGGGATTTCTTATCTGCCTCTGACTGGATGAGAAATCCCACATAAAGCACGTCACCTAGCCTCTTCAGGTTTTTTTTCCTCCAGCTTTATTGAAATCTAATTGACATACCCTTCACTTTTCTTATCTGTCATAAGGGAGAAGAAAAATTCCTTGTGAAAAAATAGCTGATATATCTCAGTAAAGAAAATGCATATAAATTCTTAAGCAGAATTCCAGTTCTATTTATTGGACTATATATATATATAAATATATATCCCATGTACATTTATATATTCTAATAGATATTCTATAAACACATACATATGCTATCATTTATAAAGCACTTATTATTGCCAGACGGTAGTCTAAATGCTCTAAGTATAGACATTTTCTCATATAATCATCCGGGGAAGGCAATGGCACCCCACCCCAGTACTTTTGCCTGGAAAATCCCATGGACGGAGGATCCTGGTAGGCTCCAGTCCATGGGGTCGCTAAGAGTCGGACACTACTGAGCAACTTCACTTTCACTTTTCACTTTCATGCATTGGAGAAGGAAATGGAAACCCACTCCAGTGTTCTTGCCTGGAGAATCCCAGGGACGGGGGAGCCTGGTGAGCTTCCATCTATGGGGTCGCACAGAGTCGGACACGACTGAAGCGACTTGGCAGCAGCAGCAGCATATAATCATCATGATACATGACATAGATATCATCATTGTCCCCATTTTATAGTTGGGCAAACTAAGGTTCAGAGAGTTAAGCAACTTGACCAAGGTCATGTGGAAGGGCAGAGCTGGACTTCCAACCCATGAGTCTGACTCCAGAGCCTACTCTCTGGAATGGGCAACCCACAATGATCACAGATCCATTTAGAAAGGGAATCATTTGAGGCAAATGTCTGGGGTCAAAGTAAAATACACCCTGAGACCTTTGAGCAGTTTTATCAGGAGAAAGGCAAGCTGGCTCAGCAGTAATCCTTTATTACCAACTGTCTCAAATTAAGAGGCATGATGGACTGGGAGCTAGGGAGCTGGGTTCCAGTCCCGCCTATGCTAATTAGCAGTTGACCTTGGACCTGTCATTTCCCCCTCCCTGGGATTCAGTATCCTCTTTTGTAAAGCAAAGTGTCAGTCCCTCAGTTGTGTCCGAGTTTTTGCGACCCCATGGACTGCACCCCATCAGGCTCCTCTGTCCATGGAATTCTCCAGGCAAGAATACTAGAGTGGGTTGCCATTCCATTCTCCAGGGAGTCTTCCTGACCCAGGGATCAAACTCAGGTTTCCTGCACTGCAGGCAGATTCTTTACCATCTGAGCTAGCTAGGGAAGCCCCTTTTGTAAAGTAAAGGGATTCTATGGGCAGAATTCTAAGGGCTCTTCCAACATTCACATTCCATGACTCTTTGAGTCTGTAAGCAATGTCCTAACCCTATAGGCTGACAGGGAAGGCAGGCATGAGTAAGCCCCTGTGCTGCACAGCCTCTGTGTTCTCACCAAGGTCCTCTCTCCACCCTTCTCTGCCCTGCGCCCAGGAGGCTGACCAGTACAGGCTGCATCCCCAGGGCTCACCTGCCCTCTGTCTTCCAGTTGAGTGCAGCCAGTGGTAAGTGTGAGCAGGAGGCAGGGAGGCCAAAGGAGAGAGAGACCCTGTGTCTGCACACATAGACATACACACAGACACACCCTCCACGTGTGCTCCTGCCCTTCCTGTCTCCATTCTGATAGCAGCTGGGCTCCTCTCCTAACACATCTCCCATGGGGCACTACTGCCCTGGCCCCAGTTCCCACCAGGCTGCAGGAACACCACTCCCATCGCACACCCCTTTAGATTTAGGGATGATTAGGAATGATGATGGCTTCCTGCTCGACTAGCACCCAGCTGCTTCCCCTTAACATCCACGCCTCCTCAAAGCAGTCCATTCGTTCAGCGCTCTGGATTTAAACCCTCCACTGTGCCATCTGTTTCCCACAGGACCCCGACTGCTGCAGCCCCTGAGCGTGGGATGGCTTTCCTCCTTATCATTGCCACCATCCCTCCACGTGTCATAAACCGACACAGGAATGCCAGACCTCCTTTCAGAGTCCCGCAGGCATCCTTACGGAGTCAGAGAGCCTAGAAATAGGCACTTTCAGGGGATTGGGCAAGATTCCCCGATTCTCCTCCAGTGGTGGTAACATCAGTATCAATATTCTATTAGCCAAACTCTATTTAAAAAAAAAAAAAAACTCTTGGGCTCTTTTGAGAGAGGCGGGTAGGACAGACAGACCTAGGTTGGAATCCCAGTTCAAACTCACTGGGTTTGAACCTTGACCCAGTCACTTACGGGCTGTAAGAACTTCCTGTGTCTGAGTCCTCATCGGCAAATTGAGGAAAATAATATCCGCCTCTCAGCCTTGTTCAAGGACTGAATATGACAATCTATGCAATTCCTGGCACATTCTAAAGAGATGCTCAGTAAATGTTAACTGTCTTTCTCTATTAGGCAACTGGGAGGAAGAGGGAGGAAGCTATCAGAACAATTAGATGGGTTAAAGTGGCTTCTCCAGAAATCCCATACCACCTCCTTCAGTTCTGCAATGGAATAGCCAGGGGCTGATATGGCAGTGGACCAAGACAAGAAAAAAAAAAAAAAGAACCCATCAGAAACTAGACTTTTGTCAAAAAAAAAAACAATGCTGAAATCCAACTGCAGCAAGCAATTAGGGAACAATAGCTAAATACTTTCTATAATTAGAGAGAGAACCATCGCAAGTGATGAGAGCGCCTTTGTCTGCACTGACCCTCTTCACCCGAAGACCATCTTGGCTCACGTGAGATGGAGACTGGGGCTCTTTGTGTCTTTTTTAGTTTTCTTAATAAATTAAATCTCACACCACTCTTCTCTTGCCAGGAAGGGAGGGCAGTGGAGGCATCGAGGACCCTCTAGCCAGAAAAGCAACTGAAATGTGACTCACTGTATAGGACTAATTCAATCCTGAAAGAAGAGAAAGCCTTACAGCTTTGCTGAGAGTTCCTGACACCCTGGCTCTACCCTGATTGTGGGGCAGGTGGATGGGTTGCCATTTCTGTAGGAAGACAAGGCAGATGGGTTTTGACCATCACCTAGTCTGCTTCTTTTGTTAAAATCTGTGCTGCATGCTAAATTGCTTCAGTAGTGTCCAACACTTTGCAACCTATAGACTGTACCCCACCAGGTTCTTCTGTCCATGGGACTCTCCAGGCAAGAATACTGGAGTGGGTTGCCATGCCCTCCTCCAGGGGATCTTCCCAACCCAGAAATCAAAACTGCATCTCTTATATCTTGTGCATTGGCAAGCGGGTTCTGCCACCTGAGTGGCCCTGCTAAAATCTGGGGGGCAGCAAATCCTTACTTTTTAACAATGGATATTCCAGACAAAAGCAAAGGAGAGGATATTTACACAAACATTCACACTGGGGAATTGCTCTCTATGTCTCGACAGAAGAACAAAGCTGGCTTCCTCACCCAAAATCTCTATGCCTTCCCAGGCACTTCTGTTCTCCCAGGTCCCCAAGTTCTAACCCAAGTCACCCTTTTCCCTTCATTCTTCTCAACCCCTCATTACTCACTCAGTCTCTTGATACTTCCTTCTTTTTATTATTTTTAGAAATACTTATTTATTTGGCTGTGCTGGGTCATAGTTGCAGCATGTGGGATTAGTTCCTTGACCAAGGATCAAACCTGGGCCCCCTGCATTGGGAATGTGGTGTCTTGGCCACTGGACCAGCAGGGAAGTCCCTTTTGACACATCCTTCTATAACCTTTCCCATCTTTCTCTTCCTCCCCATGCACATCACCACAAGCATTGTCAAGCTCCACACACATCCCATGACTAGACTTCCATCCAGTCCCCCTTCCTCCAAACATTCCACAAAACACCACCTGAGGCATTGCATTCAAAATGCCATCCTGTATACCCGGAGTTTCAAACTACAGCACTTTCTAAACTAAGTGCTTCCGGTGGTAGATAATTTTAGGTGGTGTGATACACACCGTTAGTGTCCGGTTCCCTTGACCAGCTAGTATGCCCATCACCCAACTGCTATGAGTGTTGGCTGCTAACAGCTCACAGTAGCTCCCTGCTCTGGAACACTGATGCGCTGAAGGGGGCTTCCTCACCAGGGAATGTCTGAAAGGTCACACCCTCTCCGATTCCTACATCGTGCTTTGAAGAAGATATCCTGTTTCTTGAATGCGGGGGTGCTACAAACTGCTTCTTTGGGAGAAAACCAGGTCAGTCTAGGAAAATCTAGGACACCTGCAATGCAGGTCCATGAGAGGCTGTGGAGACAGTTGTCTCCGCGTCCCTGCCTGGAAGGAACAGTTACCGGAGATCTGCCACGATCCAGGTCCTGAGCCACTCCCAGTCACCAGATCGTGTTTGGAGAACACTGATATAAATAAAATGATGCCCCTGCACTGCTGAGAAATCCACAGTTTGGTAGTAGACAGAGTTTGGTTTTTTTTGTAATTGTACAATCAGTTTTCCAGTGGTCAAGACCGCCTTCCAGTGCAGAGGTTATGGATTCTATCCCTGGTCAGGGAGCTAAGACCCCACATGCCTCATGGCCAAAAAATCAAAACATAAAGCAGAAACAATATTGTAACGAATTCAATAAAGGGTTTTTTTATAGTGCTGTATAGACAAATGTGTAAAGTAATACTGGGAGACAGGAGAGCCCCTCCGTTCCTTCTCCTGTGGAGCACAGTGAAGTTCAGGATTCAGCAGCTGAGTTCCAGAGTAGATTCTCTCCCTTACTTGCTGAGAGAACCCAGGCAAGTCCCTGATGGTGTCTGCTGGCACAAAAGAGTAATTGAAATGCCCCTCAGAAGCCTGGAAGGACATACACTAACTTCATGGAAATTGTCTCTGGATTATAAGATTGCAGGTGGGTTTTGTTTTCTTCTGTTCACTTTTCTATTTTTAATATTTCCATAGAGAATAAAATCCTTTTGAAATCAGCTAAAGAAAGCCGAAATTTTAAAAATGTGGTTTAATTCTCAGAAGTAAGCTCCACCGTGCAATCTACCCTCCTCCTCAGACTTTCTCTATCAGCTTGTCTGTTTAGCAGCATTCCACAAAGGGGAGTTTCTGTGTCTCATTTCAGATCTGGGGATGGAAATATAGAAGATGATCCTGGAATATCTCATCATTCCAGAAAGCATGTATATTATCGAAAACTACAGGGGTTGGGTCGAAAGTATTCAGAAGTCAACATTAAGAGTCTCCCATTTGCTAAAAGTGGGGCAAGTTGATCATCAATCTGCTAAAATGATTAATGGATTGACATACATCAAATACGTTTAACTTGATAAAGTTTACAATGATGCTCAAAAAAATAATCATGCGTAAAGAATAGTAGGAAACCATCTAATTATTATAAATTAGATGGTCATTAAAGAGAAAGAATTGAGCATTCACTCTCTCTTGCCTTTGTGATCTGTTCCAAAATGTAGCCAAATAACTGATTAAGGGAAGATTCTCTTTTACAGAAGTATTCCAGCTAATAAATGGAAAAGGAGCGATAGAACATCACTATTTCACAATAACTAATGATTTATGGATGTAACAATGATCATAAATGGCAGCTAACATCACAAGAAAGACCACCAAACTTTGGATCTGCCTAATAGAAGTAAACACTCAGATCAGATAAGATCAGATCAGTCGCTCAGTCGTGTCTGACTCTTTGCGACCCCATGAATCGCAGCACGCCAGGCCTCCCTGTCCATCACCAACTCCCGGAGGTCACTCAGACTCACATCCATCAAGTCAGTGATGCCATCCAGCCATCTCATCCTCTGTCGTCCCCTTCTCCTCCTGCCCTCAATCCTTCCCAGCATCAGAGTCCTTTCCAATGAGTCAACTCTTCGCATGAGGTGGCCAAAATACTGGAGTTTCAGCTTTAGCATCATTCCTTCCAAAGAAATCCCAGGGCTGATCTCCTTCAGAATGGACTGGTTGGATCTCCTTGCAGTCCAAGGGACTCTCAAGAGTCTTCTCCAACACCACAGTTCAAAACCATCAATTCTTCAGCGCTCAGCCTTCTTCACAGTCCAGCTCTCGCATCCATACATGACCACAGGAAAGACCATAGCCTTGACTAGGCAAACCTTTGTTGGCAAAGTAATGTCTCTGCTTTTGAATATGCTATCTAGGTTGGTCATAACCTTCCTTCCAAGGAGTAAGCGTCTTTTAATTTCATGGCTGCAGTCACCATCTGCAGTGATTTTGGAGCCCAGAAAAAGAAAGTCTGACACTGTTTCCACTGTTTCCCCATCTATTTCCCATGAAGAAGTAAACACTACTATCTATGAAATTGCTTTATTCCCTCCCCTGACCCCACCACAAAAATGAAGAAAAGAAAAAAAAAAAAAAAAAACTCTGAATCTAAACAGGCCTTTAGACCTAATGAAGAACTTATAGGAAACAGAGGAGGAACAACATTACAAATATACAAAATAGGGTTATGGAAACCTCTACAAAGCAAACAAAATATTGCATGAAAAAAATAAATAAATAAACGAGATGGATGATGTTACTGAACTCAAGTCCAACTGCCCACCACTAGAAAATCAATGTTCAAGAGGAGTGTTGGTCGAAATGGCAAAGTTACTTTTAATTAAAAAGCCAGCACTCTGGGGAGAAGACAGGCTTGTGTCCTAAAATGAACTCTGAAGATTCTGCTTGGCCACCAAAGTTTTCAAAAGGAAGATGGGCAAGTGATTTCAGTTAATCATTAAGACAGGGGATTGGACTCATGGTCATCTCCCACTGTGTGCAGGCTTGTGTGCAGACTTGTGTGAAGCTTGTGTGCAGGCCTGTCAACTCCTCCTGATCCTACTTTACATGCTGTCTCGTTCACACAGTTTATTCATGAGATTACTGAAGGGGAAGCTGGGGAAGAGATCTGTTCATCTGTTAATTACTTCTACTTCTGTTAATAATATCTGTTAATAATTTCTACTTTGATGAAGGGAAAGAACTAACAGTTTAGGCAAAGTATTTTGTGATCAAAAGATTTGAATAGTGGCTTGGGCTGGAGATGCCTGGTTTAAGGTTAGTTACAATAGCTTTCTAAAGTGACAAGACAAAACGGGCCTCCTGCAGAGAGCTCTTCTCTGCAAAAAGCTGCTTATAAATCCCCACTTGTCAGAACATCATTCCATTTCTATGGAATGATGGATGAAGGGGGCTTCCCAGGTGGCGCTAGTGGTAAAGAATCTGCCTGCTGGGGCTTCCCTGGTGGCTTAGTGAAGTGAAGTCACTCAGTCGCGTCCTACTTTTTGCAACCCCGTGGACTGTAGCCTACCAGGCTCCTCCGTCCATGGGATTTTCTAGGAAATAATACTGCAGTTGGTTGCCATTTCCTTCTCTAGGGGATCTTCCCAACCCAGGGATCAAACCCAGGTCTCCCACACTGCAGGCCAATGCTTTACTGTCTGAGCCACCAGGGTGGCTTAATGGTGGTAAAGAATTTGCCTGCCAGCGCAGGAGACATGGGTTTGATCACTGAGGCAGGAAGATCCCACATGCCACAGAACAGCTAAGCCCACTTGCCACAACTATTAAGCCTGTGCTCTGGAGCCCCAGAGCCCCAACTACTGAGACCATGTGCCCCAACCACTGAAGCCCTTGTGCCCTAAAGCCCGTGCTCTGTAATAAAAGAAGCCACTATAATAAGAAGCCCCTGAGCACAGCAACTAGAGAGTAGCCCCTGCTGTCTGCAACTAGAGAAAAACCCGCACAGCAACAAAGACCCAGCACAGCCACAAAAACAAAGAATCCTCCTGCAATGCAGGAGACGCAGAGACTCAAGTTCAATCCCTAGGGCAGAAAGATAACCTGGAGGAAGCAATGGCACCCCACTCCAGGATTCTTGCCTGGAAAATTCCATGGGCAGAGGAGTCTAGCGGGCTACAGTTCATGGGGCCACAAAGAACCGGACATGATTTAGTGAGTGAACGACAACAGCATCATGCTAGCATGCATGCATGCTAAGTTGCTTCAGTCGTGTCTGACTCTTTGCACTCCCATGGACCATATCCCGCCAGGCTCCGCTATCCATGGAATTCTCCAGGCAAGAATACTGGAGTGGGTAACATAGGGCACCATATTCTCAGCGCACAAGATGTTGACATGGGTCTGTAGCCTCTCTGTGCTGACACTTTCAGCTGCCTGCTTACATATATGGGTTGAACAAGCTATAATTATCTTGATGCCCAAAAAGATACAGATAATTATGAGCAGTAGTGTCAATCCTATTATCTTAAGGCCCGTTCTTGGGACTGTGCTGACCAGAGATTCGGTACTGCCCAAGACAGAGCAGCTTACGTCACGGCTGCCATCTGGTCGTCGTGCAGTTAGCTTTTCCCCTGTGATGACAGTTACAGAGTCTGGAAAACAACTCATGCTGAAGGATTCTGTGACTCTATTGTCCTAATCATTAACTGCTTGACACTGAGCCCTTTTGTGACAGTGGGAAGTCTGGGAGACCAGCTTTTCTACAGACAAGAGGCAGAAGACATGGAGGGGCCTTTGTGCTTGGAGGGGCTCTGCAGAATTCTGCTCTGTTCCGTGAGATATATCAACCTAACACAGTGGATCTCAATTCAGACAAACAAATTGCACGCAAGTATGCATGTGTGTGTAAAGTGAAACCCAAGAACACGTTTTTCATTTTGTTTTTTTTTTTTTTAATGTGATACCCAATTTTTACAAAATCAGGGAAATTCAAGCACTGGATATTTGATGATATCAAGGAATTTTTTTTTTAATTTAGGCATGACAATGATACTGTGGCTGTGGTTTTTAAATAGGAGTCTGTCTTTTAAAGAAACATAATGAAAGTTTTACATGAAATATGATGCTTGAGATTTGCGTCAAAATAATCCAACAGAGGAAGTGGGAAAGAGGATCATAGACAAGACTGGCCTGTATTGAAAATTGTTAAAGTCACTGGGGAATTCATCAGGTGCATTTCCCTGCTCTATTTTTTAAGACCTTTGAAATTTTCATTGGTAAAATATTCTGGAAGTTCATGGCTGAAAGTTGAAAATTTCAGAAAAGTAAAAGAATAAAAATTACCCATAATCCCACCCTGCAGAGATAATCACTACTATCATTTTACAGTATATCCTTCTTGACTTTTAAATAATACATATTAAAGAAACCCTGCTGTGAATATCATTTTGTACTGCTTCTTTCACTTAAGATAGTATATTCTTTCTTGTCCTTAAAAACTCTAAAGCATTGTTCTTAATGGCTATAATAGTGTTTTAGTTTCTAACATTTATTTAATCAAAACTCCATTTTTACTGCTAAAAATGTTGCTGCTATGAACATCCTTGAAAATCTTTATTTGGGTGTACCACTCATTTTTTAAAAGTAGAATTAGTGTTTAAAAGACTAAGCGTTTTCAGGTATTTACTACAACTACCAAATCACTCTTTAGAAAGGTCATCCACTTATGTTTCTACCTGTAGTAAAGTAGGACTTCCCTGGTGGCTCAGATGGTAAAGCGTCTGTCTATGATGTGGGTAGACCCGGATTCGATCCCTGGGTTGGGAAGATCCCTTGGAGAAGGAAATGGCAATCCACTCCAGTACTATTGCCTGGAAAATCCCATGGACAGAGGAGCCTGGTAGGCTACAGTCCATGGGGTTGCAAAGAGTTGGACGCAACTTCACGTTCATAGTGAAGTAGAATCCCCCTTTTCCTGAAACCTTACTTTTCTGGAAGCATTTAATATTCCCTACTTAATAAAAAAATTCTAAGTCAAAAGAGCAGTTGATAAGTGTGTTGGAGCCAGACAAGCCTACCTTTGAATACTTTTAGCTGTGTAACGTTGGGAGAATTAGTTAACATCTCTGTCCTGGGAACAGACTAGCACTGGGAGGTCATAACCATTGAATAAGGTCATAAATGTAATGATATATTATCTATTAATTTCCTAACACAGTGCCTGCTTGGCAGATGTTAGTGGTAACTATCATCATTATCATTATTATTTTTTTTAATTACATATTCTAAAGGAGATCAGTCCTGGGTGTTCTTTGGAAGGAATGATGCTAAAGTTGAAACTCCAATACTTTGCCCACCTCATGCGAAGAGTTGACTCATTGGAAAAGACTCTAATGCTGGGAGGGATTGGGGGCAGGAGGAGAAGGGGACTACAGAGGATGAGATGGCTGGATGGCATCACCGACTCGATGGACATGAATTTGGGTGAACTCCAGGAGTTGGTGATGGACAGGGAGGCCTAGCATGCTGCGATTCATGGGGTTGCAAAGAGTCGGACATGACTGAGTGACTGAACTGAACTAACCTTTCTATGGAGTAAAATTCATATTTTTATAACTGCTGTTTTCATTTTTATGAAGAGTCTTTTTCGCTTATTCCTGCATTCAAGTCTATATTTTAGAAGTGCTGTAGTTGTTTAGTCACTCAGTCATGTCCAGCTCTTTTGCAACCCCATGGACTGTAGCTCGCTAGGTTCCTTTGTCCATAGAATTTCCTAGGCAAGAACACGGGAGTGGGTTGCCATTTCCTTCTCAAGGGGAACTTCCCAACCCAAGGATGGAACTTGCGACTCCTGCATTGCGGGCAAATTCTTTACCACTGAGCCACCTGGGAAACCTCAAATGTAAGACAGCTTATGGATAAGTTAGGGTGCTTTTGGTTGCCTCCAAAAAAAAAAAGCCCAAGTCAGGCTGATGGAGCTGCAGCATCGAGAAGGACAAAGGATTCAGGAGATGTGCTCTCACTGTCCTCAATGATTCTGTCCTCAGCAGTCTGCCTATCTCTGACTGTTGTTTTCAACCCCATAATGATATGATGTTCCTAGAATAAGACAGCTTGTCAAATCAGAGAGACACAACTAAATCTACAGGCTTCTTTGTTCCCCTCCATCTGGAAAGAGAAAAAGCCCCTACCCCCACCCTCCAGTTAGATCTTTTTTTTTTTTTTAACTTTTTATTTTGCATTAGGGTATAGTGGATTAACAATGTTGTGATAGTTTCAGATGAACAAGGGGCTCAACCACACATATACATGTATCATTTCTCCCCCAAACTCTCCTCCCATCCAGGCTGCCGCATAACGTTGAACAGAGTTCCATGTGCTACACAGTAGGTCCTTGTTGGTTATCCATTTTAAATAAAGCAGTGTATACATGACCATACCCAACTCCCTTACTATCACTTCCCCCTGGCAACCGTAAGTTCGTTTTCTAAGTCTGTGAGTCTCTTTCTGTTTGGTAAGTTCATTTGTAACCATTTCTTTTCAGATTCCATATATAAGGGATGTCATACAATATCTCTCCTCTGTCTCACTTACTTCATTCAATTTGACACTCTCTAGATCCACCCATGTTGTTGCAAATGGCATTATTTCATTCTTTTTAACCCCAGTTAGATCTTGAGATGTATGCTGATTAATAAAACTGTTTTCATTTTATTTAGTTTTTAACTTGTGTATATGTAACTGGATAAGCACATTCTCAAGGTAAAGAGCCAACTTGTAACACACTACTGAATAGGAGAATAAAGTGAGAGGGCTTGCCGTAACAGAAACAGAATAAAGAGCCCCCAAGCAGACCTGCACATATGGATACTTGTCACATGACAGAGGTGACCTGCAGAGCAGTGAGGAAAGAACATATTTTTAAACAAATGATGCTAATAAAATTTAGTATCTGTATAGGAAAAAAAAAAACTGAAACTGCACTCATATCTCAGCTCATACACAATAGTCAATTCCAGCTGGAATTGACCTAAGTATAAAAAGGAAAACTAGAAAGTTTTTACAAGATAGTTCAGGAAAGCATATTCAAGACCTTGAGATAGGGCAGAATTTCTTAAACAAGACACGAAAAGCACTGCCATTACAGAAAAGATTCATAAATTTGCTTACTTAAGAGTTAGAATTTTCTATTCATCCAAAGATACCATAGTTAGAGCCAAAGAAAAGTAGACCAATAGAAAATACTTGCAATACAACAAACCAGAAACAGACTCACAGACAAAGAGAGCAGTCTTGTGGTTGCCAAGGGGACATGGGTAGAGGGTGGATCGGGAGTGTGGGATTAGCAGATGCTAACTATTATATATAGAATGGATAAACAGCAAGGTCCTGCTATATAGCACAGGGAACTATATTCAATATCCTGTGATAAACCATAATGGAAAAGAATACAAAAAGAATGCACATATGTATAACTGAATGACTTTGCTGTACAGCAGAAATTAACACAACATTGTAAATCAACTATATTTCAATAAAATAAATTTTTTAAAAAGTACTTGGAATAGACAAAGCACTGGTTTCCAAACAGCATGACAATTTCTCACAAATCAAGAAAAAGACTTATCAACCCATAAGAAAATGGACAAGAGACTTAAACAGGATCTTAACAAAAGAGGAAATCAAAACTGCTCCCCTCATCAGTAATCATGGAAATGCAAATTAAAATCAATGCTGTCATTACATACCAGATGTAAAATTTTACATGAGTATGTCAAGTGCTGGAGGTGGGACTATAAACTGAATCACTCGCTTTGAAAAAGAGTTTGGTATTATCTGGAAAAAGGAAGATCTGCATATCCTATGACTCAGTCATCTACTCCTAAGTGTGTATCCTAGAGTAACTGCTGTGCAAAAATTCAAAGATGCATTATTCATTAATAACACCAAACTGGAAACAGCTCAAATGTTCATCAACAGGAGAACAAAGTCCTAGACAAGTTTGCCATTGTGTGTACTAAGTCACTTCAGTCATATCCAACTCTTTGCAACCCTATGGACCATAGCCCACCAGGCTCCTCTGTCCATGGGATTCTCCAGGCAAGAATACTGGAGTGGGTTGCCATTTCCTCCTCCAGGGGATCTTCCTGACCTAGGGATCGACCTGCCTCTCATGTCTCCTGTGTTGTCAGGCAGGTTCTTTACCACTAGCGCCCTTTGGGAAGCCCTAAATTTGCCATTACCCTTTCTAATAAAATTTAAACGGTAAAGTGTCTGCCTACAATACGGGAGACCCGGGTTCAATCCCTGGGTTGGGAAGATCTTCTGGAGAAGGAAATGGCAACCCCCCCCCCCTTCCCTGCGCGAAAATCCCATGGACCGAGGGAGCCTACAGTCCATGGGGTCGCAAAGAGTCGGACACAACTGAGCAACTTCACTTCACTTCAATTTAACAATAGCTAATCTTTTTTTCCAACCAGGCTTCAGCAATATGTGAAACCCTGACGTAAAAAGGAACAGAGGAAAAAGCAAGAGAGTTCCAGAAAAACATCTATTTCTGCTTTATTGACTATCCAAAGCCTTTACGGTGGATCAAAAAATATGAAATTCTGAAGAGATGGGAATACACACCTGATCTCCTCTTAAAAATGCGAAAGAGAAAAAAAGAGTACGTCAAGGCTGTATATTGTCACATGTTTATTTAACTTATATGCAGAGTACATCATGAAAATGCTGGACTGAAGAAAAAATTGGAATCAAGATTGCCGGAGAAATATAATAACCTCATATCAGATGACACCACCTTATGCAGAAAGTGAAGAGGGGCTAAAAGCCTCTTGAATGAAATGGAGAGTGAAAAGGTGGCTGAACTTAGAAAGCGCATCTGGAAGGAAAGGTGGAGGGGCGATTTTATGGGTCGCAAAGAGTTGGACACAACTGAGCGACTTCACTTCCTTCAAGTTAACAATAGCAAAAGTAATCTTTTGTTGGCTAATAGGCTTCTCTGGTGGTCAGTAGGAGTGAGAAGTGAAGGGCAAAGAATCCACATGCTAATGCAGAAGACACAGGTTCCATCCCTGGGTCGGGAAGATCTCTGGGGAGGGCTGGAGGAGGAAGGGAAGAGGAGGAGATGGCTGGATGGCAACTCACTCCAGGATTCTTGCCTGGGAAATCCCGATGGACAGAGGAGCCTGGTGGGCTACAGTCCATGGTTTCCCAAAAGAGTCAGACATGACTTAGCAACTAAACAACATCAATAATCTTGTTTTTTTTTAATGAGGTATGGCTAAATTATGGCTAATCTTATTGGGCACTCACCATGTGCTGGGATGCTCCAGGCAAGAACACTGGAGTGGGTTGCCATTTCCTTCTCCAATGTACTAAATACTGTTCTAGGGTTTTAATATGAGCTTCCCTGGTGGCTCAGAAGATAAAGAATCTGCCTGCCCTGTGGGAGAGCTGGGTTCAATCCCTGGGTTGGGACGATCCCCTGGAGAAAGAAATGGCAACCCATTCCAGTATTCTTGCCTGGAGAATCCCATGGACCAAGGAGCCTGGTAGGTTATAGTCCACAAGGTCACAAAGAGTAGGACATGACTGACTAACACACTTTCGATCATTAGAAATACTAATACAGAATTTACAATGTGCCAGGTACTGTTCTAAATAGCCTTCATATATTTAGTCATTTTATCTTCGTAATTAACCTATGAAGGAGACCCTGTAAGCAGCTTTTGGCAGGGAAAAGCTCTTTGCAGGAAAGAGCTCTTTGCAGGAGGCACCCTGTTTGTCTTGTCACTAACCTTAAACCAGGCACTCCCATGCTCTTCTCCTCTCTGGCCCTTGCCCATCTTTCAAATCTTTTAACTACCCACTACCTTGTTGGTTCTTTCCATAAATAAAGGACGTCAAAATGATGAATAAGTTATTAACAGATGACAAGATCTCTTCCCTAGCTTCCCTTTCCATAATCTCAAGAACAAACTGTGTGAACAAGATAACTTTTAGAGGAAGATCACGAGAAGTCCATGAGTCTGTGTGCAGCGGGGTATGACAATGGCTCTGAGCCCCCATCTCAGTGGTTAACTGAGATTATTTCCCTTCTTTCCTTTAAAACTTTCATGGCTGAGGAGAATTTTCAGAGGTGGTTTGGGGGGACACTGAGTCCACCATCTCCCCAGATTGCCAGTATTCTGATTAAAAGCACCTTTCTTTTCTACCCAGATCTGCCTCTCTCTCTCTTAAGTATTGATTTTTCCCGTGGAGAGCAGCCAGACCTGATTTAATAACAGTGCAATTATTATCTTCACTTTTCAAATGAGGAACTTGAGGACAAGAAGTTAACTTGCTCACGATCACACAACTAGTTAGTGGAAAAGTTGGGAGTCGGCCTTCATGGAAGCTAAACTAGAAAAGGGTCTAAAGCACAACCTTAAGAAAGACCAGCAGATAAAGAGTTACTACACAAAGAGGGGCTCAGGAATTTTTTACAAAATGAGGGGAAAGAGGCAGAAGTCCCTTGTGGCTTCCATTTATGTCAGGGGGAGTCTGAGGAAAGTTGGAACAGAGATTTTTTTTTTTTTTAGTATCAGCTTTATTGAGATATAATTCCACATACCATAAAGTTCACCCTCTCAGAGTGTACAATTCAGTGATTTTTATTATATTCACAGAGTTATAACTTTCACCCTATCTAATTTTAGGACTTTTTCTAAGACTACAAAAAGAAATGTGTACTCAGTAGCAGGCACTTCTTGGTTCCAGTCTCCCCTTATTTCTGGCTTTCCCACCCTGTCCTAGCCCCCAGGCAACCGCTAATCTACATTCTGTGCAGACAGGCCTATCCTCGACATTTCATATACATGGAATCACACAGTATCTAGTCTTTGGTGACTGGCTTCTTTCACTTAGCATAATGTTTTCAAGGTTCATATAAGTCGTTATCACATAGAGGTATTTCATTCCTTCTTATTGCCGAAGAATATTCTATGGTATGAAGATACAGCCCACATTTCATTTACCCTTTCATCAGCTGATGGACATTTAGCATGTTTCCATATTTTGGCTATTACGAATAATGCTGCTATGAATATTGTGTACAGGTTTCGATATATGTTTTCATTTCTCTTGGGTCTACACCTAGAAATGAAATTTCTGTGTCATATGGTAACTCTGAGTTTAGCATTTTGAGGAACTGCCAGACTGTATTCCAAAACAACCGTATCATTTTCTTCCCATTAACAATATATTAGAGTTTCAATTTCTCTATTTTCTAATACTTCTTGTTGTCTGCCTTTTTGATTATAATCATCCTAGTGGGTATGGAGTGGTATCTTATTGCGATTTGGAGCAAATTTCTTATATATATATTTGTTTCTTGGCCATGCTGCATCACTTGCAGGATTTAAGTTCTCTGGCCAGGAGAAGGCCCAGAATCCTAACCAGTAGGCAACCAGGGAACTCTCTGGAGCAAATTTATTGTTCTGTAGGCTGAACTTGACCTTGAAGAGTCTCTTCCATCCTCAGCGTTCACTCAGCCTTAGCCAAGTCTCCCAGACCTCTGGTAAGAATGGTCTCTTGATACCCTCAAAAAGTTCTCAGAGTTCACCCACTCTGAAGAATGTTCTTTTTCCTACGTGCTGAGACTGACCCTGACCATTCAGACAGGCTTCCATTCTCACATTGCAAGGAGCTAGAATTCTCTCCTAGAGTAGACAATCTCTCTCTACTTTTCTGGATTCTTCCAGAAACACTCTCTCCTCACCTCTGGAGGATTTTCTTTATTGCCTCTGGAGGAATTTAATTTGCTTTTGTCAGGAACAGGCATTTATGGGTGGTTATTTTGTAGGAGGATATAAATTCTGCCTCCCACACAAACTCTGATATCTATTATTTAAATACTAAAATATTCTCAGCTTCTCATCTGAAACAGCAGCCCTATATTACTGTTGGTAATTACTGTATAGCTGAGTGAGGGGTGTAAAGACTCCTTCTGTTAGAAGCCAGTCAGAAGATTCTGACTGGTGGTCCCCACGGGTACATGTGTGTCTGGTTAGTCAAGGAGAACGTTGGGATATGAGTGCAGTTAGTATATGGAGCCAGGAAGTCTCAGCCATCAGCTGTGTTCAGTCATCTTTTCTCTGCAGGTGATGACAGAGCCAGAGACTCCACTTGCACCTGGGATGAGGTCTGGATGGAACAGTTAAAGGCAAGGCAATAGATCAAAGAAGAGACCGAGGCTATTGCTGCTACCTCTAGCCCTTTCCCAAGCTGTTCTGCCTACTTAAACAGTTCATCCAATCCACCCAACACCCAAACCTCTGACATTGTTCTTCAGGGTCTCACCTATTAATGGCACATGATCTTGGTCAGGTGACATTATAGGAAATTCAGTTCAGTTCAGTCAGTCATGTCAGACTCTTTGTGACCCCATGGACTGCAGCACTCCAGGCTTCCCTGTCCATCACCAACTCCTGGAGCTTGCTCAAACTCATATCCATTTAGTCAGAGATGCCATCCAACCATCTCATCCACTGCTATCCCCTTCTCCTCCTGCTTTCAGTCTTTCCCAGCATTAGGGTCTTTCCCAATGAGTCACTCCTTCATATCAGATGGCCAAAGTATTGGAGTTTCAGCTTTAACATCAGTCCTTCCAATGAATATTCAGGACTGATTTACTTTAGGATGGACTGGTTGGATCTCCTTGCAGTCCAAGGGACTCTCAAGAGTCTTCTCCAACACCACAGTTCAAAAGCATTGATTCTTTGGTGCTCAGCTTTCTTTATGGTCCAGCTCTCACATCCATACATGACTACTGGAAAAACCATAGCTTTGACTAGACGGACCTTTGTTGGCTAAGTGATGTCTCTGCTTTTTAATATGCTGTCTAGGTTAGTCATAGCTTTTCTTTCAAGGAGCAAGATTTAAATTCTTTTAAATTCATGGCTGCAGTCAAAATCTGCAGTGATTTTGGAGCCCAAGAAAATAAAATCTGTCACTGTTTCCATTGTTTCCCCATCTATTTGCCATGAAGTGATGGGACCAGGTGCCATGATCTTAGTTTTCTGCATGTTGAGTTTTAAGCCAACTTTTTCACTCTCCTCTTTTAGTTTCATCAAGA
Organism: Tragelaphus eurycerus; assembly: GCA_935064755.1. Taxonomy (NCBI): domain Eukaryota; kingdom Metazoa; phylum Chordata; class Mammalia; order Artiodactyla; family Bovidae; genus Tragelaphus; species Tragelaphus eurycerus. The sequence continues at coordinate 35,005,811 of CAKXYN010000008.1, read as the reverse complement.
GGTGGTTTAGTTCTTCTTTGCTTTCTGTCATTAAGTGTGGTGTCATCTGCATATCTGAGGTTATTGATATTTCTCCCAGCAATCTTGATTCCAGGATTCCATAATCTTGATTCCAATTTTGTGCTTCATCCAGTCCAGCATTTCTCATGATGTACTCTGCATATAAGTTAAATAAGCAGGGTGACAATATACAGCCTTGACATACTCCTTTCCTGATTTGGAACCAGTCTGTTGTTCCATGTCCAGTTCTAACTGTTGCTTCCTGACCTGCATACAGATTTCTCAGATGGCAGGTAAGGTGGTCTGGTATTCCCATCTCTTTCAGAATTGTCCACAGTTTGTTGTGATCCACACAGTCAAAGGCTTTGGCATAATCAATTAAGCAGAAGTTGATGTTTTTCTGGAACTCTCTTGCTTTTTCCATGATCCAACGGACATTGGCAATTTGATCTCTGGTTCCTCTGCCTTTCCTAAATCCAGCTTGAACATCTGGAAGTTCTTGGTTCACGTACTGTTGAAGCTTGGCTTGGAGAATTTTGAGCATTACTTTGCCAGCGTGTGAGATGAGTGCAGTTGTGCAGTAATTTGAACATTCTTTGGCATTGCCTTTCTTTGGGATTAGAATGAAAACTGACATTTTCCAATCCTGTGGCAACTGCTGAGTTTTCCAAATTTGCTGGCATATTGAGTGCAGCACTTTCACAGCATCATCTTTTAGGATTTGAAATAGCTCAACTGGACATTACAGGACGCATCCTCTCAATTCCTAGGCTTGGCTAAGTACTTGATACTTCCAAAGCTACTTGGGCTCAACTTCAGCACTTGCCCTTACTTCATACTGTGATGAAGTTACCTCTTTACACCAGGGGCTGCAAACTCAACTGCTTACAGAGGCCACAGACATAACAAAAATAAGGATTCCCTGGTGGTCCAGTGGCTAGGGCTCTGCATTCCCCTTGGTTAGGGAACTAAATCCCACATGCCACGACTAAGAGCCAGTGCAGCCCAATAAATAAATGAAAGGTAACAAAAGTAAGTGGAGCAGGTCAGACATGTTAATAGTCCTGGCTTTTAAAGGAAAACAAAAAATTTGTCCATTTTAAATCACACAGTTTCCTTGATCTACCTTTTGTTTTCTTTCAAGAACATCATAGATACAGGAAGCATGTCACTTCTTTTATCAAGGAAAACAGTGCAGAAACTTCCCTGGCAGTCCAGTGGTTAAGGCTCTGCACTCCCACTACAGGGGCATGGGTTTGATCCCTCAGCAGCGGTACCCTCGGAGAAAGCGATGGCACCCCACTCCAGTACTCTTGCCTGGAAAATCCCATGGGTGGAGGAGCCTGGTAGGCTGCAGTCCATAGGGTCGCTAAAAGTCAGACATGACTGAGCGACTTCACTTTCACTTTTCACTTTCATTCACTGGAGAAGAAATGGCAACCCACTCCAGTGTTCTTGCCTGGAGAATCCCGGGGACGGGGGAGCCTGGTGGGCTTCCGTCTATGGGGTCGCACAGAGTCGGACACGACTGAAGCAACTTAGCAGCAGCAGCAGGGGAACTAAGATCCTATATGCTGCATGAAAGAAGTGAAAGTGAAAGTTAGCTGCTCAGTCATGTCCAACTCTTTGCGACCCCATAGACTGTAGCCCGCCAGGCTTCTCTGTCCATGAAATTCTCCAGGCAAGAATACTGGAGTGGGTTGCCAGTTCCTTCTCCAGGGGATCTTCCAGACCCTGGGATTGAACCCGGTCTCCTGCATTGCAGGCAGATTCTTTCCCGCTTGAGCTACCAAGGAAGCATATGCTGCCTGGTGTGGCCAAAAAAAAGAAAGAAAGAAAAGAGTGCACCACTGCAGCAGTGGATGGCCACTGACTTCCTCAGATACAATAAGGAGTGGAAGGGACTGCGGCCCATATTGGCACACTCCCTTCTAGATGCTGCTGCCATGTGAGAACATAGGCCCGGGATTGCCAGCTCGACTAGCCTTCAAGAGCTAGAAATCAGATTTTTATTAAACTCTCCCAATTTTTAAATGTCTCGAACTAATTCAAAAGTGCTAAAGCATGTGTGGATAAACAGAACACTTCCGAAGGCCAGATTCAGCCCATCAGCCCCAGATCTACCAACCCTCTGGCCTTTAGGATTCAGGCTGTATAGCATTTAAACCCAAATCCCTCCAGATTAGTTTAGGGTCTCATACAGAGAAAGTACTTGATACCTTTTTGAAGAAAAACTCCTGATATTCATTTATTATTCACCAGACCAAGCATTTACACATTACATTTATATTATAGCATCTTCAAAGCTTTATGAGGTATGTAGGCTTGCTAAGGTCTTCCCAGGTGGCTCAATGGTAAAGAATCTGACTGCAATGCAAGAGACACATGTTCAGTCTCTGAATCAGACAGATCCCCTGGATAAGGAAATGGCAATCCACTCCAGTATTCTTGCCTAGGAAATGCCAAGGACAGAGGAGCCTGGGAAGCTGCAGTCCATGGGATGGCAAAAAGAGTCGGACATGGCTTAGTGACTAAACAACAACGGCTTGCTAAAGGTTATAGAACTAGGAAGCAAGGGAGGCAGGACTCAAACTCAGGTCTGTCTGACTCCAGATTTTTTAGAAAGGCACTCTTCCATTTGGGAGCCAGTAAAGAAGAGTGAGTTAAACTATATTTGGTAGTTTAAGTCACTTTCCAGATTTGTCATTTTCCATTTGTCATCTTGGGCAACACGTATGACATATCTAAGCCTTCATTTTCCAATCTGTAAAATGGGGATAATAAGTGTTAGCTACTCATAGGGCTGTTGTAAGAATTAGATGAAATAAACAGATGCAGAAGGGCTCGTCAACACACAATAACTATTCTTTCCTTGGCTGCACTTGTTGGGCTTTTGTTGCTGAACACAGGCTTTCTCTAGCTGCTGCAAGTTGGGGCTCCTTCCATTGTGGTGCACAGTCTTCTCATTGCAGGGGCTCCTCTTGTTGCAGAGCACAAGCTCTAGGTATGTGGCCTTCGTAGCTGTGGTGCACAGGCTTAGTTGCTCCGTGGCATGTGGTATTTTCCTGGACCAGGGATCAAACCCACGTCCCCTGTATTGGCAGGCAGATTCTATACCACTGAACAACCAGGGAGATCCCTCAATAACTATTCTTATAGCCCCTGTATTTCCCCCTTTGGGATTACTAAATCACAGCCATCCACATCCACATCAGCTCCTTAGCACACAAGCAGGCATATTTTAGTGGGATATCTTGTTACAAGACAAGAGAAAAGACAGGAAGTAAGGCAAGCAGTCACTTCAGGTATCAGATGGTTGCCTTCTGAGCTGCCTGCACACTTGATAGGAATGAAAATGATCAAAATAAATGACAGTGCTCAGGGCAAGGGGCCATCTGTTCCCCTGCCAGGCTGTTCAATAAGAAAAAAGGAATAGTTAGCTTGGGTCTAAAGCTTCATCCCCACTGGAGCCTTGTGTTTCAAATCCCCTTAAGGTTAGAACCAACTTTCAAAAAGAATAATTAAATCTGGAAAGAAATGGAATCAGCAGGTCTCACAGTGCTTTCAAACAGGAAGTCTCAGAGCTGGAGGAGGGAATGGCTGCCAGCAAAGCTGCTTTCCTGCATATCCAGGAAAACTCAATACAAAAACCCAAAGAACCACTCGGTCCTAGGAAGAAGATATAGGAGCCTATCTAATCACCAACAAGTTGACCTTAGCTTTAAGTCATCCACTGTCAAAAGACTGGTTCTATTTATAAATTGATGCATTTCAGAAGACTTTTGACTTCCTTAACAACAACAAAAAAGTTATATTTAGTAATCACATAAACACAGACACTGTATTCATGCTAACGAAGAAGTGAAATACCTAAGAATCAATATGCTGAGAAATGTGTACAGTCTGTATAAAGAAAACTTCAAAATGTTACTGAAGAGATGAAAAACGATTTTAACACATCAAAACAGTGTTCCTGAGACATAAAATTGTAAAGATATCAGCTCTCAAAGTTAACCTATGGTCAACTCAATGACAATCAATATTCCTATAGACGTTTTTAAAAGAACTCAACAAAAGAATTCTAAATTTCACTTGGAAAAAAATGAATGGTGGGATATCATACTTTAATTCACTTATTTATACATTATTAATTGTATATCTTGACTTTGATTTTATAGCTTTATTGAGATATATTTCACATTTCATTAAATTTACCTTTCCAAAGTGTACAGATCAGTGGTTTTTAGTATATTCATAGAGTTATGTCAACACCAACACTCTGTAATTTTTCTTTTTTTTTGGTCTGGTCCTTTAGCAGTAAAAACATGAAATCCTAACCATTGGACCACCAGGGAATTCTCTATAATTTTTCAATACTAAAAAACAAAACAAAACAAAACGTGTACCCATTAGCTTTCACCCATCTTTCCCATTCCCCATTTTCACACAAGTTAGTCCCAAGTAACTATTAATCTACCTTTTGTCTGTGTGCATTTGTCTGTTCTGGAAATTTTCTATAAATAGAATTATACAATATCTGGCCTTTAGTGACTGGTTTCACTTAGCATAATGTTTTCAAGGTTTCTGTAGTAAAGGATTTAACCTTGCCCAGATAGAAATCTGGCCTTTGTCCTTGGCTTTGGGGAAGCAATCTCTAAGCTCTTGAAAGGTCATGCCTAATAGGAGTGCCTCTGTTTTCCTGGTAGTTTTGAGTCTCCAGATCAATTCAGTTCAGTTCAGTGGCTCAGTCGTGTCCGACTCTTTGTGACCCCATGGACTGTAGCATGCAGGGCTTCCCTGCCTTCAGTGTCATATCTTTTTGCCTTTTCATACTGTTCATGGGGTTCTCAAGGCAAGAATACTGAAGTGGTGTGCCATTCCCTTCTCCAGTGGACCACATTTTGTTAGAACTCTCCACCAAGACCCATCCATCATGAATGGCCCTACACAGCATGGCTCATAGTTTTTCATTGAGTTAAACAAGGCTGTGATCCATGTTATCAGCTTTTGAGTCACCAGATGGTCTAACAAAATGATTTAGGTGGAAGCTAACCACATCAAATAGTCTTACAGTGGGGGCTGGCCAGAAAGACTAACGTGATTTAGCATGGGGGCTTTGGGTCACAGTATCAGTAAACATCTTAGGGGCTGGAGACCGAGATCAGCCACACAAGCAGTCAGTCATGCCTATGTGATGGACGCTCAGTAAAAACTCTGGACACCAAGGTCCAGGTGAGCCTCCCAGCTTATGGTCACACAGTGATGCCAGGAGAGAAATGCTCTAGGTCTACACAGGGAGGAGACAACTGGATTCCCCATGCTTGGAAACTTCCTGAACTCTGCCCTATTCACCTTCCCTTGGCAATTTTTTTAAATTAATTTATTTAATTGGAGGCTAATTACTTTACAATATTGTACTGGTTTTTGCCATACATTGACATGAATCAGCCATGGGTGTACATGTGTTCCCCATCCTGAACCCCTTCTACCTCCCTGCCCACCCCATCCCTCAAGGTCATCCCAGTGCATCAGCCCAGAGTGCCCTGTCTCATGCATCGAACCTGGACTGGTAATCTATTTCACGTATGGTATTCAATGCTGTTCTCTCAAATCATCCCACCCTCGCCTTCTCCCACAGAGTCCAAAAGTCTGTTCTTTACATCTGTGTCTCTTTTGCTGTCTTGCATATAGGGTCATCATTACCATCCTTCTAAATTCCACATACATGTGTTAATATACTGTATTGGTGTTTTTCTTTCTGACTTACTTCACTCTATATAATAGACTCCAGTTTCACCCACCTTATTAGAACTGATTGAAATGCATTCTTTTTAGTAGCTGAGTAATATTCCATTGTGTATATATATATATATATATATGTACCACAGCTTTCTTATCCATTCATCTGCCGATGGACATCTAGGTTGCTTCTATGTCCTAGCTGTTGTAAACAGTGCTCCTTGGCAAATTTTTTTTTAATGTATTTATTTTGGGCTGCACTGTGTCTTCATTGCTGGAACTAGGCTTTTGTCTAGTTGCAACAACCAGGGACTGCTCTCTAGTTGTGGTGCACAGGCTTCTCCGTGCAGAGTCTCCTCTTGTTGCAGAGCACAGGCTCTAGAGTGCACAGACTTCAGAAGTTGTTGTCAGTAGTTGTGGTGCATGGCATGGTTGCAGAGCAGCACCTGGAATACTCCTGGACCAGGACTGATTGAACCAGTGCCCCCTGCCTGGGCAGGCAGATTGCCAACCACTAGACCACCAGGGAAGTCCCTTGTGGCTAACTTTCATCTAGATCGTTTTCCTGTAATAAACCAGAAAGTGAGCATAACACCTTTCAGTAAGTTCTATGTGTCCTTCTAATAAATTGTTGTCAGGACCTCCCTGATAGCTCAGATGGTAAAAAAAATCTGCCCTCGATGCAGAAGACCTGGGTTCAGTCCCTGGGTTAGGAAGATCCCCTGGAGAAGGGAATGGCAACCCACTCCAGTATTCTTGCCTAGAGAATTCCATGGACAGACCATGGGGTCACAAAGAGTCGGACACGCTAAGCCGCCTCACTTGTGTCCAACTCTGTGTGATCCCATAGGTGGCAGCCCCCAGGCTCCGCCATCCCTGGGGTTCTCCAGGCAAGAACACTGGAGTGGGTTGCCATTTTCTTCTTCAGTGCATGAAAGTGAAAAGTGAAAGTGAAGTCGCTCAGTTGTGTCCGACTGTCAGCAACCCCATGGACTGCAGCCTTCCAGGCTCCTCCATCCATGGGATTTTCCAGGCAAGAGTACTGGAGTGGGGTGCCATCGCCTTCTCCGAGTTGGACATAACTGAGTGACTAACACATACACAATGAATTGTCAAAATTGAATGTGCCTTTAGGAACTCCCAAATTTGCTGTTGGTGATAAGAAGTGAAGGTCATCTCTTACAAACTGCTCCTTCTGACTTTGGATGTTGGCTAAACTCACTCAAGATTTGTTCATATTTTACCATGTATCAATACTACAGTCCTTTTTTTGCCAAATAATATTCTATTCTATGGATATATCACATTTTGTTTATCCTTTCATCAGCTGATGGACATTTGGGTTGTTTCTACTTTTTCATTGTTATGAATAATGCTGCTATGAACATTTGCACATATGGACATGTGTTTTCAATTCTTAGTTATAAACCTAGGAGAATTGCTAGGTCACATGGTAACTTCAATGTTCAATTTTTGAGGGACTGCCAAACTGTGTTCCAAGGTGCCTACACTATTTTCTAATACTACCAGCAGTGTCTGAGGGTTCAAATTTCTCTATATCCTCATCAGATCAGATCAGATCAGTCGCTCAGTCGTGTCCAACTCTGCGACCCCATAAACCGCAGCATGCCAGGCCTCCCTGTCCATCACCAACTCCCGGAGGTCACTCAGACTCACGTCCATCGAGTCAGTGATGCCATCCAGTCATCTCATCCTCTGTTGTCCCCTTCTCCTCCTGCCCCCATTCCCTCCCAGCATCAGAGTCTTCTCCAATGAGTCATCTCCTCGCATGAGGTGGCCAAAGTACTGGAGTTTCAGCTTTAGCATCATTCCTTCCAAAGAAATCCCAGGAATGACCTCCTTCAGAATGGACTGGTTGGATCTTCTTGCAGTCCAAGGGACTCTCAAGAGTCTTCTCCAACACTACACTTCAAAAGCATCAATTCTTCGGTGCTCAGCCTTCTTCACAGTCCAGCTCTCACATCCATACATGACCACTCGAAAAACCATAGCCTTGACCAGGCGAATCTTTGTTGGCAAAATAATGTCTCTGCTTTCGAATATGCTATCTAGGTTGGTCATAACTTTCCTTCCAAGGAGTAAGCGTCTTTTAATTTCATGGCTGCTGTCACCATCTGCAGTGATTTTGGAGCCCAGAAAAAGAAAGTCTGACACTGTTTCCCCATCTATTTCCCATGAAGTGATGGGACCGGATGCCATGATCTTCGTGTTCTGAATGTTGAGCTTTAAGCCAACTTTTTCACTCTCCTCTTTCACTTTCATCAAGACGCTTTTAGTTCCTCTGCACTTTCTGCCATAAGGGTGGTGTCATTTGCATATCTGAGGTTATTGATATTTCTCCTGGCAATCTTGATTCCAACTTGTATTTCTTCCAGTCCAGCGTTTCTCATGATGTACTCTGCATATAAGTTAAATAAACAGGGTGACAATATATAGCCTTGACAAATTCCTTTTCCTATTTGGAACCAGTCTGTTGTTCCACGACCAGTTCTAACTGTTGCTTCCTGACCTGCATACAGATTTCTCAAGAGGCAGATCAGGTGCTCTGGTATTCCCATCTCTTTCAGAATTTTCCACAGTTTATTGTGACCCACACAGTCAAAGGCTTTGGCATAGTCAATAAAGCAGAAATAGATGTTTTTCTGGAACTCTCTTGCTTTTTCCATGATCCAGCGGATGTTGGCAATTTGATCTCTGGTTTCTCTGCCTTTTCGAAAACCAGCTTGAACATCAGGAAGTTCACGGTTCACATATTGCTGAAGCCTGGCTTGGAGAATTTTGAGCATTACTTTACTAGTGTGTGAGATGAGTGCAATTGTGTGGTAGTTTGAGCATTCTTTGGCATTGCCTTTCTTTGGGACTGGAATGAAAACTGACCTTTTCCAGTTCTGTGGCCACTGGTGAGTTTTCCAAATGTGCTGGCATATTGAGTGCAGCACTTTCACAGCATAATCTTTCAGGATTTGGAATAGCTCCACTGGAATTCCATCACCTCCACCAGCTTTGTTCGTAGTGATGCTTTCTAAGGCCCACTTGACTTCACATTCCAGGATGTCTGGCTCTAGGTCAGTGATCACACCATCGTGATTATCTGGGTCATGAAGCTCTTTTTTGTACAGTTCTTCTGTGTATTCTTGCCACCTCTTCTTAATATCTTCTGCTTCTGTTAGGTCCATACCATTTCTGTCCTTTATCGATTGATGATGTTGATGATGATATCCTCATCAATACCTGTTATTGTCTTTCTTTTTTCATTTTACTCATTCTAATGAGAATGAATTGGTGTCTCACTCTAGTTTTGATTGGCATTTCCCTGATTCCTAATGATGTTGAACAAATTTGCATGTGATTATTGGCTATTCACATATATTCTTTTTGAAGAAATATCTACTTAAATGCTTTGCTCATTCTTTTAAATGGATTATGTCTCTTTGTTGTTAACTTGTAAGAGTTCTTCTGACTACAAGTTCCTTATCAGATATATGATTTGCAAGTATTTTCTCTCATTCTGAAGGTTGTTTTTCACTTTCCTGTTGGTGCCCTTTGAAGCACAAAAGTTTTTAATTTTCATGAAATTCAATTTATCTATATTTTCTCTTGTTCATATCTATGGGCTGACAGCAGACTATATTGTAAAACTTGTGCTAATTTTCTTAGAAGTATTAATGACAATGTAGTTACAAAGAAAATTCCTTATTCTTGGCTGATGCATGCAGAAGGGTTTGGAAGGAAATGTGTGCAACTTTGACACTGACGTTTTGGAGATTCTAGGCCAATTTTCCTATAAAATGTCTCCACATTCCGGATTTTTCTGCTTTCTTCCTCATGCTGTTTAACTAGTGCCTCTAGAGCCTGAATTTCTGGTGAACCAAAAGCTAGGCCTGGCTTGAGAACACTCTGTCAGAAAAAACTAGCATCAGATTGTCTCTCCATCCAGATTTCTAGAAAGGTACATTTTTTTCTTTTACAGTTACTAAGTAATATGTGAATCTAGCCTTTGAAACTATAGTTCAGTACAAATCAGAACTTTGATTTTAAAAACTGGTTTAAAGATTGTGAAGGTATATGAAAGGATTCTAATAAGGAAGAACAGTGAAGTAGGACACTGCTACTTTTCACCAGGAAATGAATATCAGTAAATAAAGCAGCAATATCTAAAGCACAATGGCATCAGAGCATAAAATACTGGTACTGCAATAAATAAAAACATGCATCATATAGGACAATAGACTGTTAGTTGGAAGGTATCCTAGAAATAAAATTGAGTTTAATTGCCTCACTTTACAAATGCAAAGCCTGAAGCTCAAGAAGCTTAATAAGTGCTGTTAAGGCCAATTAAATTAAGTCCAGAAAATAATAATTGTTTTTTGAGTGCTTACTCTATCCTGGACATTGTTCTAAGCACTTTACATGATTAAATTAACTGATGAGTTTATTTAATTATCCCCAAAGCTTTATGAAAATAGGTTTTACTTAGCTTTCTTTTTTTTTTTTTTTTTTTTTGGTCCAGCAAGAAACTTAGAACTTAAATAACCTGCCCTAATTTACAGGTGGTACATTAGGATGCTAGGAACCCAGGAAAGCTGACTCAGGAATCTGTGCATTTAGCGGCTCTATCCTACTACCTCCAAGTTGTCACTTGCAGCTACAGGGCTGCAGCTGGTTAGAAATCAAATTAGGCCCAAGGTTCTCTGAGGATGAATTCCTCCCTCCATCCGGAATACCAAGAGTGGGCTGAGTTGATTGTTTCTCGTAATCTGGAGCATCACCAATTCTAGCCTGCACTAGGCAGTCTCTTATGAGCAGGCAGCTACTAATTACCTGTGTTAATGAGGGTAGAATGCTACCAGGAAGATCCAGCAGAGCTGAACACAAGCCCCTACTTGGCTTTAAAGTGTGTGCTTAGTCATTCAGTCATGTCCAACTTTTGTGACCCCATGGACTATATAGCCTGCCAGGCTCCTCTGTCCATGGAGATTCTCCAGGCAGGAATACTGGAGTGAGTTGCCATGCCCTATTCCATGGGATCTTCCCAACCCAGGGATCCAACCCAGGTCTCCTGCATTGCGGGCAGATTCTTTACCATCTGAGCCACCAGGGAAGCCCAAGAATACTGGAGTGGGCAGACTATTCTCTCTCTAGGGGATCTTCCCGACCCAGGAATCAAACCAGGGTCTCCTGCATTGCAGGCCAGTTCTTCACCAGCTGAGCTACCAAAGAAGCCCCTTAGGGAATAATATTGTACTACTTTTGCAATAGATATGCCTTCTTCATTATGTTTTACTAAGGTTGGTGTTAAAGTCAATTGCTATTATATACCCATGGACAGCAAGAGACTACAAAGGATAGAAATGCTTCATAAGATAGCCTCTGTGAAAAATGAGAGTGAGTGCATGCTCAGTTGTGGCTATCTCTTTGTGACCCCATGGATTGTAGCCCGCTAGGCTCCTCTGTCCATAGAATTTCCCAGGCAAATACTGGAGTGGGTCGTCATTTCCTTTTCCAGGGGATCTTCCTGTGGGTTGTCATTTCCTTCTCCAGGGGAATCTTCCTCGCCCAGGGATCTAACCCAAGTCTCCTGCGTTGCAGGCAAATTCTTTACTGCTGAGCCACCAGGGAAGCCTGTGAAAAAAATGAGATAATTGTAAAAGGTCTTTTCCCAGAGAAGGCAATGGCACCCCACTCCAGTACTCTTGCCTGGAAAATCCCACGGAAGGAGGAGCCTGGTAGGCTGCAGTCCATGGGGTCGCTAAGAGTCGGACATAACTGAGCGACTTCACTTTGTCTTTTCACTTTCATGCATTGGAGAAGGAAATGGCAACCCACTCCAGTGTTCTTGCCTGGAGAATCCCAGGGACGGGGAAGCCTGGTGGGCTGCCGTCTATGGGGTCACACAGAGTTGGACACGACTGAAGTGACTTAGCATAGCATAGCATAGCAAAAGGTCTTCTCCACCCTTTCCTTTCAATCCTACATCCCAGATCTTGGTCTATAGCTCACTGATTTCCCATGTTAATTATTTTAACCTTTTCCTCAGTGGCCTCTTTTGTGTTTCATCACCATAGAAACCCATTCTGCCTTAAGAATCATCTTGAGTGACAGTTTCTAAAGTCTTCCTTCTGCTCCAAATTATCTGCTGAGTTAAATCTAAGGTTCTTGATCTTGTCTTCAAGACTTTCTCTAATTTGCTCCCCTTTTATTCTCTTTTTAGAAATAATACATTCCTGGAGCAGAGGTTAAAGCAGATCACTGTCAGTGAAAATATTAACTGAAATAACTAATATATTTACATAGTACTTTAGATTTGAGTAAAACATATTCACCTACATTACCTCAATCACTCTATGATAGATACATAAAGCAGGTAACATGATCAGCATTTTAAATTCGATAAAACTGGGGGCCAAAGAATTTAAGTATCTTGACCATGATAACACAGCTTACTGGTGAAGCTATAGCTTGAATTTATATTTTCAGACTCCAGGTCATGCTTGGTACATTATACAGTATGATCAAAGATCCAGCATTTACCAAAATTTTTTTTTCTTTTGGCTTATATCCTCAGACAGAATTCTAAGATTTCTCCCATGATCCTCTACCCAGCCCTGTTCCTTGCACATACCCTGCAATAACCCTGGAACTGTGAATACAATGAGACATCAGTCCTGTGATTGTGTTATGTTACAAGTTGATTTTAAAATAAGAAGCTTATCTGGGTGGGCCTGACCTAATCTATGAGCCCTATAAAAACAACTCTTCTCGGTGGCTCAGATGGTAACCTATAAAAACAACTCTTCTCGGTGGCTCAGATGGTAAAGCGTCTGCCTGAAATGCGGGAGACCTGGGTTCGATTCCTGGGTCAGGAAGATCCCCTGGAGAAGGAAATGGCAATCCACTCCAGCACTCTTGCCTGGAAAATCCCATGGACGGAGGAGCCTGATAGGCTACAGTCCATGGGGTCGCAAAGAGTTGGACACAACTGAGCGACTTCTCTTTCACTTTCTATAAACTGACCAAGGTATCACGTGGGAAGGACGTGAGGGTGGCCTGTAGGAAGTGAGGATGGTCCTCCTCAATGGCACACAATGAAACAGGGACCTCGGTCCAGCAACTGCAACAACTAGAATGAGCTTGGAAATGGATTTTTCTTCTGAGCCTCAGCCTGATGAGGAGCCAGCTCAACACTGTGATTTCAGGTTTAGGAGTAGGGACTCCGGGGAGCAGAGAACCCATGCACACTCTGGCAGCCTTCTGACCTCAGAGATGTGAGCTCAGAGTGCTGTTTCAACTGTAGTGCTGTTTCAAGCCACTAAGTTTGTGACAATGTGTTATACGGCAACAGAAAACAAATACATCTAATATTCCCTTTGTTGCTATTTAGCTGCTAAGTTGTGTCTGACTTTTTTGTGACCCCCATGGGCTGGAGCCCACCAGGCTCCTCTGTCCATAGGATTTCCCAGGCAAGAATACTGGAGTAGGTTGCCGTTTCCCCCTCCAGGGAAATCTTTCCAACCCAGGGATCAAACCCACATCTCCTGCATTGGCAGGTGTGTTTTTTACCACAGAGCCCTTACTCTTCTTAAAAAATAATCATTTTATGAAACCACTTCTATGGTCCTAGGAACCCAAGATGTGCTCTGAATCACAGCAGGTACAAAGTAAACGTTACTGATGCTGAATGAGGCTAAGGAGGCCCTACTCAAAGTACAGTGCAAAGAACTAGACCAGGCATTTATTTTATTTTATTTTTTTAATTGTCTTACAGTGAAACTGATTTTTTTTTTTTGGTGTGCAGTTCTATGAATTTTAGCACACGCACAGTTGTGTATAATCACCATCACAATTAGGATATAGAACAATTTCATCACCCCCAACGTTGCTTTGCAGTGGTCATGTGTTTCCCCTCCCCTCACCCCTGGCAACCATTGATCTGTATTCTGTCACTGCTATTTTCTCTTTTCAAGAATGTCACAAATAGGGACTTCCCTGGTGGTCCACTCGTTGACAGTCCACCTGCCAATCAAGGGACATGGGTTAGATCCCTGGACTGAAAAGCTCCCACATGCTGTGGGGCAACTGAACCCATGGTCATAACCACTGAAGCCCAAGTGTCCAGAGCCCACACTCTGCAGCAAGGGAAGCCACCACAGTGAGCAGCCCGAACACAGCAACAGAGAGTAGGCCCTACTTGCCGCAGCCGGAGAAAGCCTGCATGCAGGGCAGCCAAAAATAATAAACTAATAAATAAAAGTTTCTTTAAAAAAAGAAATGTCATAAATAAAATCACATAATATGTAATCTTTTGAGACTGGCTTCTTTCACTCATCATGATGCCTTTGAGACTCATCTAAGTTATTGTATATACAACTAGGTCTCTGAAATGGCATATTTTTAAATCTATCTAGAAGTTTAAAACCTAGAGAAAAGTACTGAGAATCAACGGATGTCGACACTAGAAGGGATGTTTGATATTACCTAGGCCCATGCTGCCCTTTTACAGATAAGAAATCTGAAATTCAGTGAGGGTTGAGGACTTGCCCAAAATTGTTTGGGCACAAGTGAATGGTGAGAGAGAAGTCACATAACGCATTGAAATTTATGAAATGTGGTAAATGTTAAGACTAGGGGAAGAACAAGAATTATGGGAGCACAGAAAATAACCATTGTATAAATTCCTTTTTGTTGCAAATGATAATAAACTTAAACTAGTTGAAAGCAACAAAATAATTTGTTGGCTTACTTGGTTAAAAAAAATTCAAAGTGGTGTGGTCTTCAGGCACTGGTGTATCCAAGAACTGCCATGATGTTGTCAGAGGTCTCAACTCCATCAACCTCTTACTCTCCCTCTCTTTAGCCTCTGGTCTCTCCATTTTGCATGGTACCTTCATTCTTCCCTGCCATAAGCTCTCGCCTTATGCCAGGAAAGATACTGTGCGTGCATGCATGCTCAGTCGTGTCTGACTCTTTACGACACCATGGGCTACAGCCTGCCAGGCCTCCCTGTTCATGGGCTTTCCTAGGCAAGAATTCTGGAGTGGATTGCCAGGTCCTTCTCCAGGGGATTTTCCAGACCCAGGGATGGAACCTACGTCTCCTGCATTGGCAGGTGGTTTCTTTACCACTGAGCTACCTGGGAAGACCCCAGGAAAGATAGATACTGATAACTTAGGCCTACATCCGTATAGCATCTGATCCAAATGAAAGACATATGCTTTCTCTCCTAACTCCTTTGATCAAACCTCTAGCAATTCTGTTTCCTTTATTGATTCCTCTCATATCCCCAACTTCTAAACTCCAGAAGTCTGTCCTTGGACCACTTCTCTTCTGGACCTACACTCACTCCATTAGTAATCTCATCTGGTATCATGTATGTAAATACTATCTGTCTCCAAAGGTCTCCAGCCTTGATCACTATCCCAACACTAAAAACTTGTATATCAACTGCCTATTTTATACCTTTACTTGGATATCTAACAAGGCATTTCAAATGTAACATGTTCAAAGCCCAATTCTGATCTTCCCCCACAAAAGTGGCCCTCTCTCAGTTTTCCCATCTCAGTAAATGCCAACTCTCTTCTAGTTGGAGTCATCCCTGATTACTCTCTTTCATCAGTCAGTTCAGTTCAGTTGCTCAGCAGTGTCTGACTCTTTGCGACCCCATGTATTGCAGCACGCCAGGCCTCCCTGTCCATCACCAACTCCCGGAGTTCACTCAAACTCATATCCATCGAGTTGGTGATGCCATTCAGCCATTTCAACCTCTGCCATCCCCTTCTCCTCCTGCCCCCAATCCCTCCCAGCATCAGGATCTTTTCCAATGAGTCAACTCTTCACATGAGGTGGCCAAAGTACTTGCGTTTCAGCTTCAGCATCAGTCCTTCCAATGAACACACAGGACTGATCTCCTTTAGGATGGACTGGTTGGATCTCCTTGCAATCCAAGGGACTCTCAAGAGTCTTCTCCAACACCACAGTTCAAAAGCATCAATTCTTCAGTGCTCAGCTTTCTTCACAGTCCAACTCTCATATCCATACATGACCACTGGAAAAACCATAGCCTTGACTAGATGGACCTTTGTTGGAAAAGTAATATCTCTGCTTTTGAATATGCTATCTAGGTGGGCTATAACTTTTTTTCCAAGGAGTAAGCGTCTTTTAATTTCATGGCTGCAGTCACCATCTCCAGTGATTTTGGAGCCCCCAAAATGAAGTCTAACACTGTTTCCCCATCTATTTCCCATGAAGTGATGGGACCAGATGCCATGATCTTCGTTTTCTGAATGTTGAGCTTTAAGCCAACTTTTTCACTCTCCTCTTTCACTTTCATCAAGAAGCTTTTTAGTTCTTCTTCACTTTCTGCCATAAGGGTGGTGTCATCTGCATATCTGAGGTTATTGATATTTCTCCTGGCAATCTTGATTCCAGCTTGTGCTTCTTCCAGCCCAGCGTTTCTCATGATGTACTCTGCATATAAGTTAAATAAGCAGGGTAACAATATACAGCCTTGACGTACTCATTTTTCTATTTGGAACTCTCTTTTATATCTAACATCAATTCCATCATCAAAATTTGTTCTTTATACCTTTGAAATAGGTCCAGATTCCAACTTCGCCTTATCATATCCACTACTAACTCCCTGCCTAAGTCATCAGCATCTCTCCTCAAATTATCTTAAAAGTTACCCACTGGTCTCCCCATTTCCTTCCTTGCTTCTTGGAATCCATTTTTAATATAGTAGCCATAATGGTCTTCTTATAACATAAGTCAGACCAAGTTTATTCTCTGCTCGGAACCTCCAATGTAATCTTTATATGCTGCAAAGGAGTGATCTCCAAGATATATTATCAAGTTGAAAAAGCAAAGTGAAGAAACATGTCCATGTGTTCTGATCGCTCAGTCGTGTCTGACTCTTTGCGACCCCATAGACAGTAGTCCATGGAATTCTCTGGACTGTATTTATCTACAAACTGTATAGACCCCATGGACTATACAGTCCATGGAATTCTCCAGGCCAGAATACTGCAGTGGGTAGCCTTTCCCTTCTCCAGGGGATCTTCCCAACCCAGGGATCAAACCCAGATCTCCCCAAGGTCTCCCTTTTATTCAACTTGTCAACTCCCTTATTTAACCCGTCAATCCTTTCATTTAACATTGTCGTTCTCATTTGGGAATGTCGCCCCCATTTTGGAATGAAAATGTCTTCTACATTTGGGACCACAACAAAGGAAATTAGATTAAATGGGGAGTAAAATAAAGTGCACAATTTAATACTATTAATATTATTATTGCAAATAATACTGCACAACTTCACTCATCTCACATGCTAGCAAAGTAATACTCAAAACTCTCCAAGCCAGGCTTCAACAGTATGTGAACTGAGAACTTCCAGATGTTCAAGCTGGATTTAGGAAAGGCAGAGGAACCAGAGATCAAATTGCCAACATCCGTTGCATCATCAAAAAAGCAAGAGAGTTCCAGAAAAACATCTATTTCTGCTTTATTGACTATGCCAAAGCCTTTGACTGTGTGGATCACAATTAACTGTGGAAAATTCTGAAAGAGATGGGAATACCAAACCATCTTACCTGCCATCTGAGAAATCTGTATGCAGGTCAGGAAGCAACAGTTAGAACTGGACATGGAACAACAGGCTGGCTCCAAATCAGGAAAGGAGTACATCAAGGCTGTATATTGTCACCCTGCTTATTTCACTCATATGCAGAGTACATCACGTGAAATGCCGGGCTGTATGAAGCAGAAGCTGGAATCAATATTGCCGGGAAAAATATCAATAACCTCAGATATGTAGATGACACCACCCTTAGGGCAGAAAGCGAAGAGAAACTAAAGAGCCTTTTGATGAAAGTGAAAGAGGAGAGTGAAAAAGTTGGCTTAAAGCTCAACATTCAGAAAACTAAGATCATGGCATCCAGTCCCATGCTGCTACTGCTACTGCTGCTGCTAAGTCGCTTCAGTCGTGTCCGACTCTGTGCGACCCCATAGACGGAAGCCCACCAGGATCCCCCGTCCCTGGGATTCTCCAGGCAAGAACACTGGAGTGGGTTGCCATTTCCTTCTCCAATGCATGAAAGTGAAAAGGGAAAGTGAAGTCGCTCAGTTGTGTCCGACTCTTAGCGACCCCATGGACTGGAGCCTACCAGGCTCCTCCGTCCATGGGATCCTCCAGGCAAAAGTACTGGGGTGGGGTGCCATTGCCTTCCCCCCAGTCCCATCACTTTGTGGCAAATAGATAGGGAAACAATGGAAACAGTGACAGACTTTATTTTCTTGGGCTCCAAATCACTGCAGATGGTGACTGCAGCCATGAAATTAAAAGATGCTTACTCCTTGGAAGAAAAGCTATGACCAAGCTAGACAAGCATATTAAAAAGCAGAGACATTACTTTGCCGACAAACGTTCGTCTAGTCAAAGCTGTGGTTTTTCTAGTAGTCACCTATGGATCTGAGATTTGGACTATTAAGAAAGCAGAGCACGAAAGAATTGGTGCTTTTGAACTATGGTGTTGGAGAAGACTCTTGAGAGTCCCTTGGACTCTAAGGACATCCAACCAGTCCATCCTAAAGGAAACCAGTCCTGAATATTCATTGGAAGGACTGATGCTGAAGCTGAAAAACTCCAATACTTTGGCCACCTGATGTGAAGAACTGATTCATTTGAAAAGACCCTTCTGCTGGTAAAGATTGAAGTTGGGAGGAGAAAGGGATAGGGAATGAGATGGATGGATGGCATCACTGACTCGATGGACCTGAGTTTGAGTAAGCTCTGGGAGTTGGTGATGGACAGGGAAGCTTGTTGTGCTGCAGTCCATGGGGTCACAAAGAGTCGGACACGACTGAGCGACTGAACTGAACTGAAAATAAAGCGACTTAAAAGGCATCTCAACTTCGTTAGTATCTTGCTTAGGGAATGCTCTATCATGCCATAGTGTAAGAGCGATGCGTTTTGGTTTTCCTTAACTGAATTGTGTATCCCAGAACTCTGGTTGAGAATGGAACCGAATTGTAGTCTTGCTCAAAGAACTACAAGTCCCAGAAGGCCGTTCGGCTAGGGCGCCTGCGCACCGCGCGCTCCTTCCTTTCCACAGCTCTCCGCCCGGGAAAGGCCCGCCCCGCGGTGCTGTCGCTCGCGCTGGAAGAAGCGGAAGAAGATGGCGCTCACCAGGTGGGTTTGTTCATTCGGGTCCTCGATACGGAAGAGTCTAGGAGTATCCACCTTTTTCATTTCTCTGCCCACACTCTGCGGGCCGTCACCCCGCCCGGGCCATAGAGCAACTGTAGGCTGAGGCCACGGCTGGGCCCTCCTGCCGGCCGCAGGGACGGCTAGGCCTCGCCGAAGCTGGGGTCTTTCCT
Source organism: Tragelaphus eurycerus (assembly GCA_935064755.1). Classification (NCBI taxonomy): domain Eukaryota; kingdom Metazoa; phylum Chordata; class Mammalia; order Artiodactyla; family Bovidae; genus Tragelaphus; species Tragelaphus eurycerus. Next base: position 34,986,680 of record CAKXYN010000008.1, on the reverse strand, counting down.
CAGCGGCTTCCCGGGTTGTCCTCGCCCCCTCACTAGGGCCGAAAGTCGCGGCGTGGCCAATAGGTCCCTGGCCTGAGAGACCGGGGAGTCGCGCGTGTTTTCCGTTTGAGCGTCTTGGTGGTGTGGAGGGCTCCGCCTCTGGTCCGCGGCTCGGGTGGGCGCGATGGGGGTGTGTGGAGGGCAGGGGCTTATTTGGGCGGAGTGGAGCGGGCGGGAGACGGCGACTGCCTGGCTGTTTTTTCGCCGAAGTCTTTTCTTCTGTTTCTGTCCGAAACCAGGACTCCTGGGAAAAAAGGGCGGGGGAGAGCGGTACTGAAGGAGATTTAAAATCAAAAGCTACAGTAGTGGCCGCTGTCTGCTAGTTCGCGCCGCTGCCCGCACTTTTAAATTTGGGCTTTTTTAGAATTTCTTCCCGTAGATAGAACCGCGTATGATTTTTGCGGTTCCCGGTTGCCTTGGCAACTGCAAGTGATTAAAGTGGTCCCCGCCTTTAAGGAAAAGATGCTTAAGGAAGAGATTCCAAGGAGTTACGTAACTCCGACCTTGCTGCCCCATCTAAGTAGAAAACTTTCCACGCAAACGAACTGCAACGGGAAAAGTTCAGTGCCCAAGAGGGCAAAGAAAGGAATCGCGTTAGGACATCTGCCTCGGCTCCCCTGACACTTTCATTCTCTTCGTTCGCCTTTGTGTTGGCTGATGATCGTTATGAACCGTAAAAATACTTGGATGAGAGATTTCTTTGGGTGCCTTGCTCTGTCCTAGGGTTTGTGTGTATGCAGAAGGAAGTCTGACAGTCTTTGGCAGTAGGGAAGATTGGGGTACAAGGCCTACAGATATGAAACGAAGAATAATACAGAATGCTTATTATGTAGTACTAGCCTGAAGTGCAAAAAGAATTAGATGGAATGGGCTGAATGAACTGGACCGTTTTCTTTAGTAAGTGTTGCAGGCAGCAAACATTCTAGAGAGTGCCCTCCAGAGGCACTGTGTGACAGAGACTAGTAGTGTTATGATGAAAGGCTTTGGGGAAAAGATGGAATTGAAAAGGATACAGAGCAAAAATACCAAGAGATCTTGTCAGTATTGGGTGCTTAAAATTGCGATAGCAGAGTGCAGTCATCAAATAGCTTGTCTTGGGGACTTACACAGCTTTCTGATTTTGCGAAGTTCTAGCTGATTTGGTTTCTATAGAGAGTCTCAAGTTTCCAGGTGAAGTGTTGTTATCTCTGAGATCTCCCAGAGATTCTTAACAGCAGAGACTAGTAAAAAGGAAAGGCTAGACTAAGATGTCTCCACAGTGGCTCTGTTGACATTTGGGGCTGGATAATTCATTCTTGTCTGGGGCTGCCCTGCCTGTATTAAGATGTTCATGAGTATCTGTAGCTTGTACCCAGTAGATGCCAGTGGCATCCCCACCCCTTCTCCTCCCTCTGCCTCACAAGTTACAACAAAATGTCTCCAGATGTTGTCAGATATCTGCACTATAGTTATTTTGCCCCCAGTTGAGAAATACTGAGGTAGACTTTTGCTCACTTAAGCAGCCCACCCCTACCATTGGAAAGTACCTCATGGAATTGTCATCCTTTACAGGGAATAGCAGTATTAAGACTCTCTGGAAGGCTAGGCTGTGTTCTCATTATAATCCAGGCCAGATTACCTGTTTGCTAGATTGTCCAAACTCTACCTTGACAAGCTGCCTGCCTTTTGATCATTTTAGTGACTAGCTCTTCCAACAAAAGGTAAAAGAGAAATGAAACCTAAGTAAATATTTTGGCTTCTTTGTTTCTGGCTTTGTATCCCTCTATGTGTTAGTATAGAAGAAGGCAATGGTACCCCACTCCAGTACTCGCCTGGAAAATCCCACGGATGGAGGAGCCTGATAGGCTGCAGTCCATGGGGTCGCTAAGAGTCAGACATGACTGAGTGACTTCACTTTGTCTTTTCACTTTCATGCATTGGAGAAGGAAATGGCAACCCACTCCAGTGTTCTTGCCTGGAGAATCCCAGGGAAGGGGGAGCCTGGTGGGCTGCCGTCTATGGGGTCGCACAGTGTCGGACACGACTGAAGTGACTTAGCATAGCATGTGTTGGTATACATAGTTTACTGAAAACAGCTATGGTATAAGCCCAAAATGTTTTGACTCCTTTCATCCATTCATTTGCTTAGTAAATTGCATGTGTTGGATCGCATGGATTGAAAGTCTACTGTGTGCCAGCTAGTGTTGCTATTGAGTCGGTCAGGGAATCTTCTTACCCTCAGAGTTTACATTCTAGGGAAGACAGACTGTAGGAGTAAACAAATCAATAACACAATTTCAGGTAGTAAGTACTAGGAATAAAATAAAGGTATAGAGAGTGACGCAAAGAGCGGGGTGGAATGCTGTTTTGGTCAGGTAATAGCTGTAGGGAGGTATAATTGAGCAGGGACAGGAATACTTAAGAAGCAAGCACTAAAGAATTTGATGAAGAGTTTTCTTAATAAGTAAATAGAATACCTGTGGCAGTGGGAAAGCAGATGTAAAGATACAGAGATGATTTGTTTAAAGAAAGACAGTAAGTTTGTCGTGACTGAAAAATGATGAGTGCAAAGGGTAGAGTGAATTTATTTCTCTAGCCAACATTTAAGAGGCCCTATTGTGAGCTCGAATTAGTGAACTAAAATGGACTGGAATGGGTGAATTTAACTCAGATGACCATTATATCTACTACTGTGGGCAGGAATCCCTCAGAAGAAATGGAGTGGCCATCATGGTCAACAAAAGAGTCCGAAATGCAGTACTTGGATGCAATCTCAAAAACGACAGAATGATCTCTGTTCGTTTCCAAGGCAAACCATTCAATGTCACAGTAATCCAAGTCTATGCCCCAACCAGTAACGCTGAAGAAACTGAAGTTGAACGGTTCTATGAAGACCTACAAGACCTTTTAGAACTAACACCCCAAAAGGATGTCCTTTTCTTTATAGGGGACTGGAATGCAAAAGTAGGAAGTCAAGAAACACCTGGAGTAACAGGCAAATTTGGCCTTGGAACACGGAATGAAGCAGGGCAAAGACTAACAGAGTTTTGCCAAGAAAATGCACTGGTCATAGCAAATACCCTCTTCCAACAACACAAGAGAAGACTCTATACATGGACATCACCAGATGGTCAACACCGAAATCAGATCGATTATATTCTTTGCAGCCAAAGATGGAGAAACTCTATCAGATCAGCAAAAACAAGACCAGGAGCTGACTTTGGCTCAGATCATGAACTCCTTATTGCCAAATTCAGACTGAAATTGAAGAAAGTAGGGAAAACCACTAGACCATTCAGGTATGACCTAAATCAAATCCCTTATGATTATACAGTGGAAGTAAGAAATAGATTTAAGGACCTAGATCTGATAGATAGAGTGCCTGATGAACTATGGTCTGAGGTTCATGACATTGTACAGGAGACAGGGATCAAGACCATCCCCATGGAAAAGAAATGCAAAAAAGCAAAATGGCTGTCTGGGGAGGCCTTACAAATAGCTGTGAAAAGAAGAGAAGCGAAAAGCAAAGGAGAAAAGGAAAGATATAAACATCTGAATGCAGAGTTCCAAAGAATAGCAAGAAGAGATAAGAAAGCCTTCTTCAACGATCAGTGCAAAGAAATAGAGGAAAATAACAGAATGGGAACAACTAGGGATCTCTTCAAGAAAATCAGAGATACCAAAGGAACATTTCATGCAAAGATGGGCTCGATAAAAAACAGAAATGGTATGGACCTAAGAGAAACAGAAGATATTAAGAAGAGGTGGCAAGAATACACAGAAGAACTGTACAAAAAAGAGCTTCACGACCCAGATAATCATGATGGTGTGATCACTGACCTAGAGCCAGACATCCTGGAATGTGAAGTCAACTGGGCCTTAGAAAGCATCACTACGAACAAAGCTAGTGGAGGTGATGGAATTCCAGTGGAGTTATTCCAAATCCTGAAAGATGATGCTGTGAAAGTGCTGCATTCAATATGCCAGCAAATCTGGAAAACTCAGCAGTGGCCACAGGACTGGAAAAGGTCAGTTTTCATCCCAATCCCAAAGAAAGGCAATGCCAAAGAATGCTCAAACTACCGCACCATTGCACTCATCTCACACGCTAGTAAAGTAATGCTCAAAATTCTCCAAGCCAGGCTTCAGCAATATGTGAACTGTGAACTTCCTGATGTTCAAGCTGGTTTTCGAAAAGGCAGAGGAACCAGAGATCAAATTGCCAACATCCGCTGGATCATGGAAAAAGCAAGAGAGTTCCAGAAAAACATCTATTTCTGCTTTATTGACTATGCCAAAGCCTTTGACTGTGTAGATCACAATAAACTGTGGAAAATTCTGAAGGAGATGGGAATACCAGACCACCTGATCTGCCTCTTGAGAAATCTGTATGCAGGTCAGGAAGCAACAGTTAGAACTGGACATGGAACAACAGACTGGTTCCAAATAGGAAAAGGAGTACGTCAAGGCTGTATATTGTCACCATGTTTATTTAACTTATATGCAGAGTACATCATGAGAAATGCTGGACTGGAAGAAACACAAGTTGGAATCAAGATTGCTGGGAGAAATATCAATCACCTCAGATATGCAGATGACACCACCCTTATGGCAGAAAGTGAAGAGGGGCTAAAAAGCATCTTGATGAGAGTGAAAGTGGAGAGTGAAAAGGTTGGCTTAAAGCTCAACATTCAGAAAATGAAGATCATGGCATCTGGTCCCATCACTACATGGGAAATAGATGGGGAAACAGTGGAAACAGTGTCAGACTTTATTTTTCTGGGCTCCAAAATCACTGCAGATGGTGACAGCAGCCATGAAATTAAAAGACGCTTACTCCTTGGAAGGATAGTTATGACCAACCTAGACAGCATATTCAAAAGCAGAGACATCACTTTGCCAACAAAGGTTCGCCTAGTCAAGGCTATGGTCTTTCCTCTGGTCATGTATGGACGTGAGAGCTGGACTGTGAAGAAGGCTGAGCGCCAAAGTATTGATGCTTTTGAACTGTGGTGTTGGAGAAGACTCTTGAGAGTCCCTTGTACTGCAAGAAGATCCAACCAGTCCATTCTGAAGGAGATCAGCCCTGGAATTTCTTTGGAAGGAATGATGCTAAAGCTAAAACTCCAGTATTTTGGCCACCTCATGCGAAGAATTGACTCATTGGAGAAGACTCTGATGCTGGGAGGGATTGAGGGCAGGAGGAGAAGGGGATGACAGAGGATGAGATGGCTGGATGGCATCACTGACTCGATGAATGCGAGTCTGAGTGACCTCCGGGAGCTGGTGATGGACAGGGAGGCCTGGTGTGTTGCAGTTCATGGGGTCGCAAAGAGTTGGACATGACTGAGCGACTGATCTGATCTGATTGTGAGCTCAGGTATGCAGATGACGCCACCCTTACGGCAGAAAGTGAAGAGGAACTAAAAAGCCTCTTTGATGAAAGTGAAAGTGGAGAGTGAAAAAGTTGGCTTAAAGCTCAGCAATCAGAAAACGAAGATCATGGCATCCGGTCCCATCACTTCATGGCAAATAGATGGGGAAACAGTGGAAACAGTGTCAGACTTTATTTCTCTGTGCTCTAAAATCACTACAGATGGTGACTGCAGCCATGACATTAAAAGATGCTTCCTCCTTGGAAGAAAAGCTATGACCAAGCTAGACAAGCATATTAAAAAGCAGAGACATTACTTTGCCGACAAACGTTCGTCTAGTTAAAGCTGTGGTTTTTCTAGTAGTCATCTATGGATGTGAGAATTGGACTATTAAGAAAGCAGAGCACGAAAGAATTGATGCTTTTGAAGGTGGTGTTGGAGAAGACTCTTGAGAGTCCTTTGGACTGCAAGGAGATCCAACCAGTCCATTCTGAAGGAGATCAGCCCTGGGATTTCTTTGGAAGGAATGATGCTAATGCTGAAACTCCAGTACTTTGGCCACCTCATGTGAAGAGTTGATTGATTGGAAAAGACTCTGATGCTGGGAGGGATTGGGGGCAGGAGGAGAAGGGGATGACAGAGGATGAGATGGCTGGATGGCATCACTGACTTGATGGACGTGAGTCTGAGTGAACTCTGGGAGTTGGTGATGGACAGGGAGGCCTGGCGTGCTGCAATTCATGGGGTCATGAAGAGTCGGACACGACTCAGTGACTGATCTGATCTGATCTATTGTGAGCTAGTTAGGCAATGCCTTAAGAGTTAAGGATTAAAGAAACAGAAAGTGTGATTCCTACCCTCAGGTTGCCCAGAGTCTAACGAGAGAAAGAAAGATAAATCGATAGTGATTGCAATCCAGTAAGACAGATGTTGTAGTAGTGGTGCACAGAGGGTCTTGTGAGAGCATAGGTCAAGGGCAACTAACTTATGCTGAGGGAATTGTGGAACAGCTCCAAGAAATCAAATATTTATGGGACACATACTGAATGGTAGCCAGACTCTGTGCCTCGTTGTTCATGGGTGGTCTCATTTACTACTTAAAACAGCTCTGAGAGGTAGATAATCTTTTGGTCCATCATTACTAATGAGAAAACTGAAGTTCAGAGAGGTAAGCAACTAATCCAAGTTAGTGTGTGGCATGGATAGCTTCTGAACTCAAGAGTTCTTACCGTCACATTACCTAACCCACCAGACTGGATTAGATTCTTTTGACATATGCTATTGAAACACTCTGTACTTTTTCTGATCATTTAGTATAATTGGTAATTATGGAGTTGTGTGATTTTGATCTCTCTCTACAGAACCCATCTATCTTTCTCAGTTCATTGTCTCCTTTCCTACCTAGCACAGTGCCAGCACCCCAGCAACCAATAAACTTTTTTTTTTAATAAATAAGCTCTGCTGCTTATTCAAATATTCTTACTAGCCAAGAATCACAAAGGGACCCTAACTTTTCCATTAGGTATATTATTTACATACTGGAATACTTTTGTGGTACTTTGGTATGTCTCTGTAATAACTTTTATCATACTTAAAAATTAAGAATGGTTAAAACCTCTTAAGTTTTAAATTACATTCAAAACTAGATACCCTTGGGAAAACGCACTTAAATATGCAATTTTAAACACCTCGTGTTTTCTTTCTTTTTTTATCCACCTCTTTGTTACTTTCAGTGCTAACACTTATTTTTTTGTATTGATGCTAAAATAGTTAAACGTAGGAAGCATAAGGGTAAAATAGTTAAAAATAAGGACTATAAGAATAGTAAACTGCTCGATTCAGCACCACATATACTAAAATTGGAACAATACAGAGAAGATTAGCATGGCCCCTGCACAAGGATGACATGCATGAAGCGAATATGAAATTCATGAGGCGTTCCATTTTTTTAAAGGGGTATTAAAGACACTAAGAACATCATATTCTAGAGAGTTGACCCCTCGGTAATAGAGAAAATGTACTTGTTACAGGAAAAGAAATTTGGAGGCATAAAAACTAGTGGTTTATTATGTGAAATATCTGTTAATTCTGGGCACTGGTTGCCTGCATCCTGGTCAGATATTTTTACTGTATGTCTCTGAGTACTTATTTCTTTTCCAGGCGTAATAAAACAACAAATATTCAACCCTGCCATAAATCATTGGAAAGTTTGCTCTTTTGCCCAAAGGAAGAAATATAATAGGAAAACAGTGTTTGATGGCCAAATTGCAATGATAAAATGAAGAGTTTTTAAAATTCTTACTTTTTTTGTCTTTGTTTCTAGCTTTTTACCTGCACCTACTCAGCTGTCTCAGGACCAGCTTGAGGCTGAAGAAAAGGCACGATCCCAGAGATCACGACAGACCTCACTGGTCTCCTCCCGAAGAGAGCCTCCCCCATACGGTTACCGGAAAGGCTGGATACCTCGGTTATTAGAAGTAAATGGTTTTGCTGAAATTTATTATAGCACCCTTATAAAGTAAATGTAAACCCTAAAACTGTTGCATATGAATTCCATTGTGATAGAGATTCTAGTTGTGAGCTCTCAAGACATGTACTTCCCTCAGAAGATTGAGCTTTTTGTTCTTGCTTATTCTCACTGTTTTATGATCACTAGAGAAGTATACTAATGTATGTCTCTTACGTCAAACAGTTAACTCATGTACAGAAGAAATTAACATACCCTTTCTAAATTGAGACTTATAGTATATGGAAAATGATGGGGAAGTAAGAGAAAAATGAAAGAATGGTTTCATGTTCAGGTACGTTTGCTTCCCCCTTCCCTACGTGCACAGTGCCACATCACTCTGAAGAAACAGCTCTTCTCCAGGGAAAACTGGCAGCATTTGCTTTTCTGATTTCTTTCCTGTTGGTTGTAGTGGATAGAACACTGACAAGAAGATTCTTTTTATTAATTTTTTTTTTCCTTATAGCTGTATTCCTTACTATTGTGTGACCCTGGACAGATCCTAAGCTCTCTTCCTATGTTTTCTTATCTTCAATAGGAAAATGTACAGCTTAGATCAATTTGGGAGAAGGTATAAGAGACAGAATTTGATGGTTAATTCAGAGGCAGTGAGGGAGAAGGAGGAATCTGAAATGATCTTTTTATGTCTCTAGCTTGATCGCAAAGAACAGACATTGTTAGCAGCACTTTTTCTCCTCATTACTCAGAATCTTGTACATCAGTTCAATGCATGATCCCTTCCCTAATTCCAGGGGCAGAGTGCCCATGCTTGATCACCTTTTTTACCTAGGGAGAAATGCAGACACTTGACGCTTGCCTCCCCAAGGCCTCTTCCTATTTCTTCTCCATCTTCATATTTTCATTCTGACTCCTGCAAATTTTCCTCCTCCACTTCCCAAGGGATATACTTGCCCTATTAAAAATCTCTGTGCCTATTCATTTGTACCCAGTCCAAGTGGTGATCATGGAACTAATTATTCATTGGATTGAAATATGTTGCTCAGCACCTATATAAAAGCAACTATATTCTCAGCCTCTCTCCTTTGTCATTATTCCTGCCTGCCACATTCTTTGTACAGCCTCAAAGAGGAACACCTAGCTAAATCATGTCTTCTCCTGACATATTCCCTAGAGGGTTTTTTTGTTTGGTTGGTTTTTGCTCAACTATACTCTGATCTTTATTAATTCTAGTGTCTGAAGGCCAGCCTTCTGACACCTCTGCGGGTATTTTTGTTGTTGCTTTTATTTTCACTGATAATGTAATTTGTAAGAAGCAGAGCAAAATAAATGATTATCAAGGAGGCCATAATGCTCCCTTATCTGAGGCAAAAAGGTAGTACTTGCCATTATCTAATAGAAGACTGGAGTGTCTCTTTTAAGGGATTATAGATATTCTGCGTTTGGCCTCTCAGTAGATTAGAGTGAGAATGGCAGGCTTCATCTACATACAACAGAAATCGCATCCTTATTTGCATTTCAGCATTAGAACATTTAGCATTTAGTACTGTTAGTTTTTAAAAGCTTGCATGACTATAATAGGATTCCTATATCCTGGTAGAGCCGACCAGTTTATTTGAAAATGAAACCAAAATGGCCAGCTGATGGAAATACTCTGGCCATTGCTTCTTGAGGAGAGTGAATATTCTGTGGAAGAAAGCATTTTGTTCTAGTTTTTAAAATAAAAGCTATGATTTTCTGGCAAGCTTAATGACCACATAATGCCACATCTACAGTCCTGAAGTACTTGTTACAGTTGAAGAACTCTAGCAAATCTGAGCATATGTCAGATTGATGGCCTGCGTACAGGTAGGACCATTCTGGGGAATGTTTTAACTATTTTCTGCCTAATTTACAAGAAAACATCTTCAGCTCTATTATTTGTTTTAAAAGATGTCAAACCTTTCTTTAGCAAGTAAGCATGTTGTACCTAGAAAATCATATATCTAGGATCTGATAAGATATTTCTTGAAGGAGGAGGACATATAAAAGTGGCTATTTTCATAAATTTTTTTTTCATCAAATCCCCTCTAAATAATTAATATATTTTTTTCCTCTAATTTCTTGCCCTTTCTTGAGCTAAGATACTTCAGTTTAGAAGGAAATGTAAAGGTTTTTGGAGTCAAAATATATGGGTTCCAGTTCTTATAGCTATCCATGAGACTTGGAAAAATCACTTTTAATTTTTCTAAACTTACTTTTTTCCATATGAAAATATGAAGTGTTGAAGAACTATAAGAATTAAATGATAGTATATGTGTGAATTATAGTTTCTAAGTTTTAATAAGGTACTAAGCAAACATTGACTATGTATGGATCACAACAAACTGTGAAAAATTCTGAAAGAAATGGGAATACCAGACCACCTGACCTGCCTCTTGAGAAACCTATATGCAGATCAGGAAGCAACAGTTAGAACTGGACATAGAACAGCAGACTGGTTCCAGATAGGAAAAGGAGTACGTCAAGGCTGTATATTGTCACCCTGCTTGTTTAACTTATATGCAGAGAACATCATGAGAAACGCTGGGCTGGAAGAAGCACAAGCTGGAATCAAGATTGCTGGGAGAAATATCAGTAACCTCAGATATGCAGATGACACCACCCTTATGGCAGAAAGTGAAGAGGAACTAAAAAGCCTCTTGATGAAAGTGAAAGAGGAGAGTGAAAAAGTTGGCTTAAAGCTCAACATTCAGAAAACGAAGATCATGGCATCTAGTCCCATCACTTCATGGGAAATAGATGGGAAACAGTGAAAACAGTGTCAGACTGTATTTTTTGGGGCTCCAAAATCACTGGAGATGGTGACTGCAGCCATGAAATTAAAAGACGCTTACTCCTTGGAAGAAAAGTTATGACCAACCTAGATAGCATATTAAAAAGCAGAGATACTACTTTTCCAACAAAGGTCCGTGTAGTTCAAGGCTATGGTTTTTCCTGTGGTCATGTATGGATGTGAGAGTTGGATTGTGAAGAAAGGTGAGCACTGAAGAACTGATGCTTTTGAACTGTGGTGTTGGAGAAGACTCTTGAGAGTCCCTTGGACTGCAAGGAGATCCAACCTGTCCATTCTAAAGGAGATCAGTCCTGGGTGTTCATTGGAAGAACTGATGCTGAAGCTGAAACACCAATACTTGACTACCTCATGCGAAGAGTTGACTCATTGGAAAAGACTCTGATGCTGGGAGGGATTGGGGGCAGGAGGAGAAGGGGACGACAGAGGATGAGATGGCTGGATGGCATCACCGACTCGATGGACATGAGTTTGAGTGAACTCCGGGAGTTTGTGATGGACAGGGAGGCCTGGTGTGCTGCAGGTCATGGGGTCGCGAAGAGTAGGACACGACTGAGCGACTGAACTGAACTGAAGCAAATATTATTAATTTAATAAAACTTTAAATTGAATGTCCATATGTTAACTTGAATGATAGATCTTTTTTGTAATTTTAAACTTCATTGACAGACTTAGCTTATCTCCTTTAAAAGTCTTAATTCTGTCTTCTAAATAATTATAGGTTATCCCAACCACACTATCAAAAACAGCCTGTCTTCCCAGCCCCTTTATTGCTTTCAAGGCATTTATCCAAGCCAAAAATTATGCCTTTTATATCTTTGCCCACTAAAATGTACACTCCATAAGATCAGAGACCCCTGCTTTGTTTAGTGCCATTTCTCTAGCATCTAGCATAAGGGCTCAATAGTTACTGCTGAAAGAGTGACTATATCTTAAATCTGAAATTACTATTATTGAACATTCTTTTTATTTCTCTTAATTTGTATAGGATTTTGGAGATGGAGGGGCTTTTCCAGAGATCCACGTGGCCCAGTATCCCCTGGATATGGGACGAAAGAAAAAAATGTCAAATGCATTGGCCATTCAGGTGGATGCTGAAGGAAAAATTAAGTATGATGCAATTGCTCGACAAGGACAGTCAAAAGACAAGGTAACCCTTTCATGGATTTTTTTCCCTCACTGATAAATATTTCGTGAGAAGTTTTTTTTTTAATTGTGTGAAAATGAAAATGATAACTCTTTAGCCATTTAGTTTATGTTAAAAGTAACAATGAAGTATACTTAGGCTAACCGAAGATGACTTCATAACAGTATGAACAATATAATATGGCTTCGTAACAGCAATGCCTTTTTCCTTAGAGATTCCTCAAATTGATGACAAGTTTATATATATTAATACTTTGAGATTCCATGTATTTGTTTTACATTTAAAAAACAATTCTTGTTTCCCTTCCAGTTTTATTGAGATATAATTGACATATAGCATCATATATAAAAAAACAGTTCTTTTATAGTACTAGCTTTTTTAAGTGCTAGTAAATTTTTAAAAATCTACAATTCTGGCAGTCCTAAAAAAACCAAAATTTAGTTTTGTCTATAATCTTTTCTATTTCTCTTCCAAAATACGTACATAGTTAATTATTTTAATGGTTCGTTTGAATAGAATAAATCACATAAACTCGTTCTCCCTTGATTAATTACAAAACAAAACTGACACTTGCTCATTTTAGGATGGCCCTGCTTACAAAGTAATCCAAAGACCAAAAATAAAATTTATTTAAAATAATTTCATCATAGAGCAGCCACACCCAGAGCCAAGGAACTGTTTTTAAGACCTAGTCTTTTTCTTATAAATAAATACTCCAAATAGAGATAAAATATCTCTTTAGAATTAAATGTATTGGGGACAGTACCTGAGAACCTTCAGTACCTATCCTTTGCGTCTTCTCTCTCTCCCACACATTCTCATTTTACTCTCTAAGGCAGCACTAATGATACATGATCGTTTGCTCCTCCATCATGGATGCTAGTTTAGGGGGAGAACAATTATGCAGTCATGCAAATTTATATCTCAGATTTCAACTGGGCTCCCTTGATGTTCCTCCAAGCTTAATTCCTACTCTTCTCCGTCCTCTCTCAGTTTAACAGGTGACTCCCCATCTATTTGCAGAAAAGACTCTCGGAAGAAAATTGTTGGCTTTCTTTATCTTGCGCTTGCCTTTTTGTCTTGACTGTTCCTTTTGTCACTATAACAAATCTCCTGTCTAAACCTACTCTTGCCAAGTGTATTCTAGTGTATCCTAGATCTCCTCTCTTCCCCTTTCCTTTGTAACTTCACCTTTACATGTATTCCCACTTTATACACATACAAACATACGTATCTTTTTTTAAATAAATGAGATTTTAATTCTCATAACTCCCATAGACTTGATTTTTTTTTTTTTTTTTACTTTTACTGTTTTAAAGATTTTTATTAGTTCATAGAGGGCTACTTCATTAAGAAAAATCTACATAGATTTTCATGGTGGCCTTGTGCCCTAATTGTTTTTAAACATTGAAAATTTCCAGTTTTTACTTTTGCAAGCAGTGCTTTAGTCAAGGTCCATATATAACCATCCTTTCGCACATCAGTGTTTTGTGTGACAGCTTCCCTGGTGGCTCGGGGGTATAGAATCCACCTGTCAGTGCAGAGATGCAGGCTCCATCCCTGTGTTGGGAAGATCCCCTGAAGAAGGAAATGCCCACTCACTCCAGTATTCTTGCCTGAACAGAGGATCCTGGTGGGCTACAACCCACGGAGTCACAACAGAGTCAGATACGACTAAACAACAGCAACAGATTTGTATAAAATAAATTCTTAGTAGTATATGTATTGGGTCAGAGGATATTCACATTTCACATGTGACATATAATGCCAGTATGTTCTCTAAGAAGCCTTTGCCTAACATTCATTCTGTTCTGTTGTATTTCCCTCAGACTCTGAATCTGTTAGTGACCATGATTTATCTTATTTCTTTAACATTTTTCAGGTATTTCCTTCTCTGCTACTTAGCTCAGACCCTTATCTTTTCTTGCGTAATTTACTGCAGCAAAATCTGAACTCCTCTCCTTGGCATTTGTCTTACCTGCATGAAAAAACGGTAGTTCATCTTTTTCTGTTTCTCTATCTCTCCCCACCACAAACACAGCATAAGCGTGCACACTTAAAATCTTTCCATAATCTTTAGGATGAGAACCAACCAAGCACCTAATGACACACTTGACCTCTTGCTTACCTTTGTAGCTTAGCATCAATTTTCACGACCAGAATATTGAAATCCAAAAATTAAAAGTCCAATTTTAGCCATTCTGTTTATTTTCATTACAAAATTATCAACATTACAGGTTGTTGTTACAGAAGAAGAAACTTCCAGGCATTCCTTGTAATATGTCTGCTATAAGGAACTTCTTGCAGTTCCCCTGTTATGACACATTTTTACCTTGGGAACTTCCCCTATGTGCCCTCTCATGCTAGGGAGAGTCCTCTCCGTGTTCTTTTTTTATGACTAAATTCTCTTACTTTCAACTCACCCATCTCTGTTGCAGCGCAGTCTCCCTGATCCTCCCTGGCTGGATTGGGTGTCCTTTCTCCCTGTTCCCCGTGGTTAGTAGCAGTCATCACCTTTAGTTGTAATTATCTTTTCACTAATAACAGTCTATGACGTTTAATTATAAGCTCCTTGAGTACAGAGATTATGTCTTTATTTTCCTTTTTGATGCCTAACTTAGTGCCTGACATCTTGACACACAGGCATTCCAAAGTGTTTGTTGGAAGAATTATAGCCGTATATTTTGAATAATGAAAAACCGCTTTTGCCTAGTTGCTTAGATGGTAAAGAATCTGCCTGCAGTGCGGGAGACCCGGGTTCAACCCCTGGGTTGGGAAGATCCCCTAGAAAAGGAAATGGCCACCCACTCCAGTATTCTTGCCTGGAGAATTCCATGGACAGAGAAGCCTGGCAGGCTACAGCCCATGGGGTCGCATAGAGTCAGACACAACGGAGTGACTAACACACTAACACTTTTTCTGAAGCCGCTAAGGAAGTACAGTCCATTCCTACAAAAGGAAAAGTAGGTCCCTATACATGCAGAGCACGTCCTGAAAATGTATCCTGTACCAAAAGGCCTTTATTTGCCTTTATTTTGGTGCATCGCTCTTTCTTTGAATAGTGACTATTTTTTACTGTTATGTGCTACCTTTCCTCTTACTTATTAGGAAAAAGTAACATCTTAGGACAATAATTTGACATTGACAGGTTGTGTAATTTTGAATGAAGTATATTTTTAGCCATTTAAAATGTATATTGGTGATTCTTTTGTATTGAAAGTAGAGTCGAAATGTTTATTTTTAGATTTCAGTATTCTGGCCAAATAAGATCTCCGAAGTATTTTTCTTCACACAGTTGACGCCTTAGTACGTCTGTCTGTGGTGCAGCCCCTGGAAATGAGCCCTGGACCAGTGGTTCACAGGGGCGCCACCCTCAGGTGCATACTAGCCCTAACGCGAGTGGGGGACGCTGTGCGTGTGTAGGAGCGGGCGGTATGTAGGAAAATCTCTCTACATCCTCTTAATTTTGCTCTGAACCTAAAACTGCTCTGAAAACTGCTTTTAAATAATAATAATAATAAATATCCACAATGAAGATTAAAAAAAAGAAGACTGGGTCACTCCCTGAATTGAGTAGAAAGATATTGAATAGAGTGACTACTTGGATGGGGGCTGTATGATGGATTTATTTCCTTCTTGCTAGACTTTATACCCCTGGAATATACATTTGAATTCCTTACACTTTTAATAAATATGTGCTTTATTTTTTTTAAGTAGATGGATTAATGTATAAACTTTTTGAATGGATTTAATAATTCAGCATTAACCATGCATTGGTATTTGGAGGAGGGGGACACTTCTTGACCGTTTGGGACTATCCTGAGCCTTGAATTACATTTAACATCACTGGCACTATCTGTTAAATGCCAGTAGTGCCTCACCTGCATCCCCGCCATTGTTTTAACCAGGAACACTTGACATGTTTTCAAAGATGCTGGGAGGGGAGTTGGAGCTGTTAGCATCGCCCTGTGTGCAAACCACTGATTTTCCTGTGGTAATAGGAAATGTACAAGATAAAATTTTTTAAAATTCATTATTCAGGATGCTGATATGCAGGGTCCTTGACCTAGGATGAAAAGGTTTGTTGGATTATTGAATTTGCACTGCATTGTAGTGATTTCTGATTTGTATTAGAGGGATCTGGTATTCTTCAGAAACCAGGGACTTTTCACTGAAATACTAACAGTGAAAGAGCAAGAATGGAAAATGCTTGGGACTTCCCTGGCGGTTCAGTGTTTAAGACTCTGAAGTTCCACTGTAAGGAGTGAGGTTCCATCCCTATTCAGGGAACTAAGATCCCATGTGCCATGCGGTATGGCCTGAAAAAAAGAATGGAAAATGCTAGCTCTAGGTATAAGAGGTGAACAAGGCAAGGTTCCAAGGGATCATATTCTAGGGCAAGTCTAAGGTCATTGATCTCTCTAAATGTAAATACTGTGTATAAGACTTAATGGTAATACAAAATTGGGAAAGAGAAAAAAAATTTATGTCAATAGAACTAAATCCCTTTTTTGTCCAATGGTGACTTCAGTGGTAAATCTTAAAAAGTGTTTACATTTTTCCATCTGAAATAGTTATATAGGAAATGTTACGTATATGATATTACCTAGAAGAATGCCTTCAACCCTCCCCACCTGAAAAAACCTCCAAACTTTAAGATACATTTTATGTTGTTAACTTGTTCATAATATATCACAAACTATAGTGTTTTGATATAACCAAAAGATAGTATTTTCTTTCTACCTCTGAAACAGTAGATACGTTGACAGGCTTATCCTTTTAGTCAATCCAGTCCTTTGCCAGTTTTCAGTCATAAAAAAAATTGTTTCACAGATGAGTTACTACTTTATCTCGTTCATAGAGCTCATTTGTGCTCCTGATACCTTCAAAAGTATATTGTATTTTTCAGATAATCCTCCCCAGTCCCTTTGTCTCCTGAGATACGAGTTTCTTCAGCACATTTGGTTCTCAGGCAATAAAAATTTGGGGTTTTATAGTTAATTACCTTGGAGGAATCTCGCTCTTCAGATGTCCTTCACTCAGCTTTGTGAGATGCTAGAATCTTATTGACGCTCATTTAAAGGGTTATTAACTTTGGAATACCCAAATAAGAAGCAGCAAATGGCTCTTGTATGCTAAATTAGTATTGAGACTTTATGTTGAGCATGTATGACTGTGAGGGAGCCATTTACTTAAAATCCTTTCCTGTAATGATTGCTGTAAACAGTAGTTAACTCTTCATAGTTTTGGTAGTATTTTCCAGAGATTGTTAATATAACTTTTAATTCTTAAGATACAGATTTTTCCATCCTGAAAAGGTGTTCAATTTTGAGGTCAGTTACTGGCTGTGTGATCTTAACGCACTGAGCCTTGCTTTTCTCACTAGAGTGAGCTTCAGAGCACCTTCCAAAATGAACACTCTGAGAGACTGGTGACACTGCTGCTGCTAAGTCGCTTCAGTCGTGTCCGTCTCTGTGCGACTCCATAGACGGCAGCCCACCAGGCTCCTCCATCCACAGGATTCTCTAGGCAAGAACAGTGGAGTGGGTTGCCTTTTCCTTCTCCAGTGGTGACACTAGTAGCTCCCATATGCGTAAACATGTTTTGTGGTAGCTCCTTTTCTCATTCCTGAGACAGACAAGCTAGAGATTTTGGCCTATATCCATGATGCAGTTTTCCAGGAAATCAGAAGCTTATATAAAACATTCTGCAATCCCAACATGTATACATACACCTTTAACATAGAATAGAGTATCTGTAAAAGTCACACATTCATTCATTTTTACAAAAACTATTGACTGATAAAGCCTCCTGTGGACCAGGCATTTTTATAAGCACTGGAGGTACTTTAATGAATAAGAGATTCCTCATCAGTGATATAGGTATAATCGTTGTGCACACCTCATAGGGTTGATACAGGAAGTTAAATTCGTTTATTTATATATATACATATATATAACACAAAAGAACAGTGGCATAAAATATGTGCTTAATATATGTTAGCTGTTTTGTTATTACTTTAATGGTGAAGACAAAGATTTAAAACAGAATTTCGTACTGTGAGCAGTGCTTTGAAGAGACCAAATAGAGTTCTGTGACACCAAATGATTGGATGGGGAGGAATTGCTCCTGTAGCAAGGGTAGTCATAGGAGGCCTCACTCTTGCATCCGTGACCTTTGAATCAAGACTCAGGTTGAGTATCTGGTTGAAGAACTGGGAGCAATATTCTGTAAAGGTCCAGAATTGAGGGAAAGCAAGTTGTTAAGTTGTCCTTTGTCTGTATGTGTGTTAAAGAATGCCTAACTCAAGCATCAAAATCTAGAATGCTGCTTATTTGTTAAATTTCCAATACCTCTATTTTTCTATAAAATCTGCCATGTAGGTTATTATGGAAGTATTCAAGAAGTATACATGAGCATGAAAGTCGGTAATATTCTATTTGGCAGAGGCCCACCAATCAGAAAACAGTCCTAAATGAGTGTGAAATAAGGTGTGTGTATAGGTTTTTTTTTTTTTTTCCATGGAAGAATGTGTTCTGGGTTTTTTGACCATGGCATATGTACATTTTCTTATCTGTGAATATAGATGATGCGATAAAAGACAAACATTACAAGTAGGGCCAGGTCAATGAAATTTTTAGGCCCACTGGATTTGGAAATTATTCACTAACCTGACTTAAATTCCAATGAGTTTGTAATCCAAGATAATAGTGCTTTAGGCAATTTATATCATCATTAATTTCAAGTCCTAGTGAGCCTCAAAAATAGGGATCACTGATGCGTAAGATTTTGTTGGCACAATTTATTTGGATACTGACTTGATTAGAAGATCTCAAATAATTTAAATGCATGAGGTCAGAGGAAAATTATTAGCTTTTATAGCCAGGGCAGCAATTTGTGTATATATTTTAAGCTTCCTTGGTTTTAA
The DNA here is from genome assembly GCA_935064755.1 of Tragelaphus eurycerus. Classification (NCBI taxonomy): domain Eukaryota; kingdom Metazoa; phylum Chordata; class Mammalia; order Artiodactyla; family Bovidae; genus Tragelaphus; species Tragelaphus eurycerus. The sequence continues at coordinate 34,967,915 of CAKXYN010000008.1, read as the reverse complement.
AATCTAAAAGACAAAATCTGTGTCCTAAATTTATAAGTGTGCTGAGAGGACATTTTGACTTCTGAAATGATTTAATGAGGTTGCTTCTCTTCATTCTTTGCTTTTCTTAAGCCTGCTTGTGTTTGAACATTTTAGGTCATTTATAGCAAGTACACTGACCTGGTTCCCAAGGAAGTCATGAATGCAGATGACCCAGACCTTCAAAGACCTGATGAAGAAGCCATTAAAGAGGTAACTGGGAATTGATATATGTAATTATTTTAGATGAGTTTTTACATCTTCATTAACTTTCAATGCACTCATTGTGGCATTTCTTATTTCAGATAACAGAAAAGACAAGGGTAGCCTTAGAAAAATCTGTATCGCAGAAGGTTGCAGCAGCCATGCCAGTCCGAGCAGCAGATAAACTGGCTCCTGCTCAGTATATCCGGTATGAATCATGCCTGGAGGTTTTAGCTTCATGTTGGAAGTGATTGGAGTTGGGGGTCCTGGTATTCTTTCGCTATCCTTAGTCGAAAATTGTAAATGCAGTTTTTTGAGTAATTACTTGATGTCTGTTGATTCTTAGTGCAAATGGTAATTAGAATTTTTTAAGGTACCCACTTTTAAGATATTAGCTGTTATGCTATTTTAAAGCATTTTTTTTACTTTTAGAAATTAACAGTTACACAGACTATATGATGTAAACCACAGTGATTATAGTTTTCCATTTTAAAATTATGTGTATAATATCTATATAATAATATTAATGCATTGGAAATATTGTATAATACAGTACTACTATAATTATTTGATATGCTATAAATATTAATAATGTATTAATATCATTTATGTAATAATAGCCATCTTTATAATACTTCTAAATTTTGAGGAATTTCACTCAACTAAATCTTTATGTGGAAAGATGATTCACATATAGATATTAAGGAAAAATTCAGAGCTGGTAGGGCTGCTGCCATTATTCTTTCTATTTTACAGCCTATGATTATTCAGAAACTACTAATTTTAAGTTGCTTGCTGAGGATATTTTTTTTCTCAAATGCAGACTTACAAAATAGGTTTTATTTTCTAGACCTCTTAATGAAATTGAACATGGTACTTAGTATGGTTCAAAATGGACTGTGATGGATTATTTGCAAACTAATACAACTTTAGTTTACATTCTGCTTATAACTCTGAGTTGCTATTAGTTCTCTTATCTCTGTTACTATCTGCTCTGCCTAATTATTACTGCAATTTTCTATTACTGCTTTGTGAGAGAAACTGACAGTGTAGTCCAGCTTAGGATTGTAATAAAAGTAAAATACCTGTTGAAAACTTCAACTAGTTACACTTTTAGTTTCATCTGCATTCCTTAGATACACACCATCTCAGCAAGGAGTGGCTTTCAACTCTGGCGCTAAACAGAGAGTTATTCGGATGGTGGAAATGCAGAAAGATCCAATGGAGCCTCCAAGGTTCAAGTAAGTAGGTGGTTTCATGAGAAGGCACCACTATTCCTAAAAAAAAAAAAAAAAATCAAAGGAGGGAAATGTCCATCAGCATATAAACGGATAAACAAAATGTGGGGCATCTGTACATGAAGTGCTTCCCTGGTGGCTCAGCTGGTAAAGAATCCACCTGCAATGCGAGAGACCTGGGTTTGATCCCTGGGTTGGGAAGATCCCCTGGAGAAGGGAAAGGTTACCTACTCCAGTATTCTGGCCTGGAGAAGTCCATGGACTGTATAGTCCATGGGGTCACACAGAGTTGGACACGACTGAGTGACTTTCACTTTCATACATGGAATACTGTTAAGTCATAAAAAGAAACAAATTTTAATACGTACAGTGACATGGGTGAATCTCAAAATAATTATGCTGAGAAGCTAGACAAAAACAAGTACATACTGTATGATTCCTTTTATATAAATCTCTAGAAAATGCAGACTAATCTATAATGACAGGAAGTAGATCAGTGGTTGCCTGTGAGGAGGGAGGGAGTATGGATAGGAGATGAGAGGAAAAAGAGGCATAGGCAAAGGGGCGTGCAGAAACTTTGAGGTGATGGGTATGTTCAGTATTTTAATTGTGATGATGAGCTCACACAAGTAAATTGTGTTTACTTGTGTCAAAATTAATTGGATTGTACATTTTATGTATAGTTAGTTGTACATTAGTTGTGCCTCAATAAAGCTGGTTTTTAAGAAGGCAAAATATTATTATTGGATGAAATGATAATAATACAGTGGAGGTGAAGTGAGTAGTGATGATGATGACAGAGTTGGCTGTTTTAATAATTGTTGAAACTGAGCAGTTGTGATAAGAAAAACAACTTTTGAGGAAAACAGCTTTTCTCCTCCCGAGTTGCTGCCTAGGCATGTTGCAGTATGATGACACTGCTCCCATGTAGAAACTGGACGTTTAAATTAGGACTTGCATTTAGGATGCCAGTCATAAGTTCCCACTTTGCCTTTCCCAGGGAACATTTTAAAATGTAGTTGGCTCTTCGTGTCCACAGGTTCTGCATCTGCAAATTAAGCAAACTGCAGGTTGAAAATGGTCAGAGTTTTCCCTAGGAGTAGTGATTAGCACTCTGGGCTTCTACTGCAAGGTACAAGAGTTCAATCCTGGTTGGGAAACTTAAGATCCTACATGCCACGTGGCGTAGCAAAAAGGAAAAAAAAAATTCCCCAAAGTTCTCAAAAATGAAACTTGAATGTCATGCCTACCACAACTATTTATACAACATTTACATTGTATTAGATGTAATATAGAAATGATTTAAAGTATAAGGAAGAATGTGTGTAGTTTATATGGAAATACTACTCCATTTTGTTTAAGGGACTTAAGCATTCATGGGTTTTGGTATGTATCCTTGACGTCTAGGAACCAATCCTTGGATACGAGGGGACTACTATAACCACTTAGAGTTAAGTCCCAGGAAAAGTTAGACTCCTCTGTCCCAGCCAGCTAGGTATTACTACCCTGCTCTCTGTCTTTTGCTCACTTGTGGCCTAGGACAGAGGATTGTTTTTCCTCTAGTTCTTTGCTCTCTCCTCACTTCTCACTTCTGGGGTCTTTCAGTTCATTTCAGTTCAGTCACTCAGTCATGTCCAACTCTTTGCAACCCCATGAATCACAGCACGCCAGGCCTCCCTGTCCATCACCAACTCCCAGAGTTCACTCAAACTCACGTCCATCGAGTCAGTGATGCCATGCAGCCATCTCATCCTCTGTCGTCCCCTTCTCCTCCTGCCCCCAATCCCTCCCAGCATCAGAGTCTTTTCCAATGAGTCAGTTCTTCACATGAGGTGGCCAAAGTACTGGAGTTTCAGCTTTAGCATCATTCCTTCCAAAGAACACCCAGGGATGATCTCCTTCAGAATGGACTGGATGGATCTCCTTGTAGTCCAAGGGACTCTCAAGAGTCTTCTGCAACACCACAGTTCAAAAGCATCAATTCTTCAGCACTCAGCTTTCTTGAGAGTAATAATAAATCTTATGACTATACTTCATTGTGTGGATGTATTAAAACTGCACCTTAAATCGAAATGACCCAGTTGGGTTTCACTTCTCCATATTGGGAGCTTAGATGCTGAGAGGGCTATCTGAGGACCCTGTGTGGGTGGCTTGTGCCCCTTTTTCAGCAGGTCTTAATCTGCACATTCTTGATTGAATACACCCGCTTTAGCTTCTCAACACATTGGTGTATAATAGATGGACATTTATTATACACTTTTGTTTTTGTGTCTATTTGAAGCTTTATGTAATAAAAAATGAGGAAGGAAGACTTGAGTTACTGACTAAAAAGGAAAAATGTATATCATTCTGTGGTTGTGCTTTGGTTTATCCTTCAGGATTAATAAGAAAATTCCTCGCGGACCACCTTCTCCTCCTGCACCTGTCATGCATTCTCCTAGCCGAAAGGTAGTCTTTGCTCTAGTTTAAAATCTCTTTTTGTACTCATGATTACTAATTTATAAATAACCCCCTATAGAATAAATTCTAGATGTCTATATTGTTACTTTTCACCAAATGTATTGTTTCTTAACTTGTTTTTCAAAGTCAAATAGGGACCCACTCAAGACTGTAACATGTGGTTCCATAGTATGAGAATGTATATAAAATGTTAGCTGTTAGCTTCATGATTAATAACCTAACCCCTGCTTTTAATGGAATGAAAAGGGTCTACTGTTTGAAAAGATGTTATCATAGTTGTAGGAAGTAAGTTCCTGGGATCATTAGGTCTGTAATTGATAGTCCAAGTGACTTTTTTTTTTAGGTATATTTTATGACCCATCTAAAAGAAAAAGTTCTCATCTGGAAGTATTCACATCAGTTTAAATATGTAAAAATACTAACCAGCATTTGTAACTGTCAAAAATAGATTATATTCCATGTTTTATATTAAAGTTATTACTAGAAACCATGATGTGGGAACATAGTATATAGTGCCACTAAGCAAATGGAATTAAGGCCTTTGATTAAATCAGTGTATATTGAACTATCTTTGAAGAGAAAGGTGCACTTAGTTTTTTGCTAGACTATAAATCTTAAAAATGTCTCTTCTTCCTCTCTTTTCTCAACACAGATGACCGTGAAGGAGCAGCAAGAGTGGAAGATTCCTCCCTGTATTTCAAACTGGAAAAATGCAAAGGTAATTAACTTGTCATAAATTCAGTATCTTAGTGTTAGAACCTCCTGAAAAAGACCCAGATAGGACCTTTAGCCTGGGTTACTTGATGAAACCTCAGCATATCATTTAGCTGAAGGTTTTCCAGAAGGAGCACCAAATTTATACGACTTTTTTCTTTTTATGTTAATGTATTAAAAATGTTAGTGTTCCAGACACATGAGTTCCACGTAGATTCTCCTGGTAAAATGTAGTTATTGGAAACACATAGAGAAGGAGTGAGTAGAATGAAGTAACGTATCAGTGAAAGATACTATTCTTTAGAAAACTTAAATTTATATCTGAAATTCTCCCTGAAAGGATTTAGATCAATTTAAATAATCATATGACAAAATAAATGTTTGGCTATATTCAGTGCTTTCATTTTTAAATTATTTACTTCTGTTTATAGCAATGCATGAATAAATTATTTAAATCCTATGTATATCTACTAATCACCAAAGCATCTAGGAATCATGAATAATCTGTAAAATACTGCGAAGTAAGTTTCCTTATCACTATTTCCTTTTCCTCCCAAATATTTCATGATTCTTTTTTTAATGGGTGAAGAAGGCCACCTCAATCCATGATTTAAATACAAATTATTCCTTAAAGGAACTTAGGGAATTCCCTGGCAGTCTAGTGGTTAAGACTCGGCGCTTTCACTGCGAAGGGCCCAGTTTGATCCCTGCTTGGGTAACTAAGATCCTGCCCACAAGCCTTGCAGCACAGCCAAAAATAAGTTATACACTCATCCTGAAACAGAAGGATTGTTGGGTAGTCTGGTTTGGTATACCATACATATTTATGTATGTATAACTATGAGGCATCGTGAGCTGTCTGTAGCACTCCTTGAATTAGGAATGTAGACCATGGGCAGGAGGTCATTATTTAGTAGTCTACTCAAAAGTCTGAAAGAATAAAGCTAAGCGTGGAAGTTACATAAATGTTCAAGCATATTCCTTGAGTTGTTGAAATAGAATCTTAGTTGTCTAGCAAACTTTTATCTTTTTTCTGTTTACTAAAACGTGTAGGGTTCCAAGAATCTGATAAGTCATGAAAGCGGTGCAGCAGATTAAGCTACCTGTAGACACTATGATTTTAGTGCTTTCTTCTACCTTTGTAGAACTGTTACATTTACTTGATGAGCAACTCTTTAGCTATTTGGTAGTGATTTCCTTTTATTATAAGCCAAAATTTAACATGAGAATCTGCTTTCCCAGAGTTTGCACTCTGAAATGCTAGTTCTTCTGCTTATTAACTGTATGACCTAGGCTTTCTACCTCAGTGTCTTCATCTGTGAAATGGAAATAATAATGTTACCAGCCTTATAGAATTGCTATGAAGGATAAATGAGGCCATAAATATAAAATGCTTAAACAGTCCTCCACACAAAGTCCTACTGTTAGCTGCTACTACTGTTGCTTAATTACAAAAAAAGATGTAAGGAGAAAGAACTTAAAATGGTTGTCAAAATGGACATATATAAATCCAGTTTTAAGACTCTGTTGTTGCTCTTTGGTGACCAGTGTTTTCTGCCTGCCTTCGTACCAGGGTTATACAATTCCATTAGATAAACGTCTGGCTGCTGATGGAAGAGGACTGCAAACAGTTCACATCAATGAAAATTTTGCAAAACTGGCTGAAGCCCTCTACATTGCTGATCGGAAGGTTGGTCTGTTGTAATTAAGTTGTTTAATGCTCTTGATAATTTGTAAATCTGTTCAAAATTACCTAAGAAACTGTTATTTGGGCTACATTGCTGAGTACCCAAAGAGGCTCTCGCCTGTGGTATGTGTTCTGGAGATGACATGTGCTGGTGGCAGTTCTGACCCAGTCTTGGCCTTTGTAAGCTCATATACATACTCCACCACTGGTGATTCATCTTCCCAACAACATTCTAGAATAATGGTGCTGCACTAGACTGATCCCATTTTGGGGGAGGCTGGCACCTACTCTTCCTGGGTTTCATAATTTTTCCCTATTTTTCTTTGTCTTCCAAAAGATCAGTGGCATGGAAGGGAAAATAAACATACCGATGTATTGAATGCTACAGAAAATGGCATTCATAGTATTGGCTGTCTGTTAATATTATGGTATTAATATGTGTCTTTTAAGTTTACATGCATCAGGGTGTGGGCATAGAATATAAGAGAGTATATCTTCTGTGTCACAGTGAGCACCCTTATGTAAATTACTTCTTGCTCATCTATACTAAGGCTATATCTTGAGTTGATCTGATTGATTTTGAAAACATTACCAGTTCTATTATTGATGTTGAGAATGGCTTTATTGCTTGTTTAATTTTATTTTTTAGATTGTTTCTAAAATGAAACAGTGAAAAAGCATTAGTGAAACACTGTCTTACCAGATTGATTGGAGTCAGAGTGAAAAAGCCGTTTGCAATGTCGTCTAGGCGAGTTATCTTTTGTAGACAAGAATCTTTGTTTTAATTAGCAGTAACAAATGTGAATTCTTCTAACTGTTCTTTCAAGCCAGAGTTTAGTCAGGAAATTAAATGACAGCTGTAATTCTTTATCCCTGATAGTATCTTAGTTAACATCTAACTTCACTTACAGGCTCGTGAAGCGGTGGAAATGCGTGCTCAAGTAGAGAGAAAGATGGCTCAAAAAGAAAAGGAAAAACATGAAGAGAAACTTAGAGAAATGGCCCAGAAAGCCAGAGAGAGAAGAGCTGGGATCAAAACCCATGTGGAAAAAGGTATAACATACTCATTGTTTAGTTGCTAAGTCATGTCCAACTCTTTGTGATCCCATGCACAGTAGCCCACTAGGCTCCTCTGTCCATGGTATTTCCCAGGCAAGAATACTGGAGTGGGTTGCCAGTTCCTTCTGCAGGGGATCTTCCCACCCCAGGGATCGAACCTGAGTCTCCTGCATTGGCAGGTGATTCTTTACCACCTGGAAAGTCACCAGGGAAGCCCTGACATACTCATTACTAAATTGAATTTACTTTATGAATAATATTTATCTCAATTTAGAAAAATCTCAGCTGTTTTTTTACTGCATGCAGAAGTAGTGCATACATGTAAAGAAAATGTAGATATTTCAGAAATAATGTAGAAATGAAACAGTAATTTCTGCCTCAAGTGGAAGTAATAGAAAAGAATGTGTATTTAAATGTGGGCCTTTAATATGGGACGACACCAGAATTTTTTAAAATTCTGAGTGGAATACTTTTAAAATCACATATTATTCAAATGATAGGCTTAATTTTCTCTTACTTTTCTGGAAACTTAGAGAAAAGAGATCTCAGACTGAACAATTTAGCTCCCCCAATGGTAAACTTAATCCACAGTTTTTCTTTTAGGCCTTTAATCATTTTCTCTCTCGCTTTATTTAGTGATCTACATAAATATTGTGGTATATGTGCTATATTAATTCAGTTAGAATGAGAAGACTAATTCTAATTCAAGATAATTTTGAGGGTGGTTTCAGTAATAATTCCTCATCTAGTATACTTACTCATTCAGTTCATGTTGAGCACCTACTAGGTGCAAGCATTTCTTCTAGACACAGTTTTCTGCTAGTCAGGTAGGGGATATAGCAGTAAACATTTTAGGGAATGTAGACAGACAAAAAAATGTTAATCATATAGTGTATTAGAAGATAATAGTCACTATGAGGGGAAAAAAAGAGGAAGAGTATGTAAAAGTGCCAGAAGGAGGGAGTGGCCATAATAGACCTCACTTCCAAGATGGTAACTTTAACAAAAAACACTTGAAGAAAGTAAGGAAGCGAACCATATGGATACCTAAGGGAAGAGCATCCCAGATAGAAGGAACAGCCACTGCAGAGGCCCTGAGTTGGGAGTGTATCTGGTGTGTTTAAAGAAAAGCAGGAGGCCAGAATGGCTGGATTAGACCTAGAAAGCTAAGTAGAGGAGATGAGGTGTCAGAGTAGTTAGGGCAAAGTGGCCAGATCTTGGGTGCCTTTTAACAGCTTTTACTTCAAGTAACAAGGGAAGCAATCTGAAGAGTCTGGAGCAGGATGACATGATCTTGCATATGTTAGAAGGCAATGGAATGGTTATCTGCAGGAGCAGGAACACCGTTAGAAAGCTTTTGCAATAATCCAGGTAAGAGATAATAGCAGGAGGTAGGTAGTGAAAATATGTCAGGTACTGAGTGTGATTTGAAAGTAGAGCTGACAGAATTTGCTTATGGATTCAGCAGAAGAAGGAGAGAAAAGGAGTCAAAGATGACTCCAGAACTTTTGACCTAAACAATTGAGAAGGATTGAATTGCTATCTACTAATATTGGTAAGACTACACTGCGGAGAGATTTGGGAAGGAAAGATTAGGAATTTAGTTGTAGACATGTTATGTTTAAAATGAAGGTGTCAAGCAGGCAATTGGTTATAGGAGTCTAGAGTTGAAGGGAAGTAATGAAGGTTCTGGCTAGTAACCCACTTCCTTGCATATATATATATAAATGTCTTAATGGGGCATGATATAAAAAACCTACCTGTTGTAATCTAGCCACTGATGATAACTCAGAGTAAAACCTCTCTGTATCTAAGTTCTCTAAACTGATTTAAAAAAACAGGATGGTTCTTGAGAAGGTAGTTAAAATTTTTAGAAATCCTCTTGCCAAATATTAATAAGAACTTACCATTTATTAAGCATTTATTATGGCAGGTTACTTTATATAATCCCTATAGCAACCCTATGCAGTGATTCTATTATTGTCACTATTTTATAGAGGAGGTGACAAAGGCTGAGAGGGGTCAAGTAATTGGTATAATTTCACATTGTTGATCTGTCGTAGAAACAGGATTTGAACCCAGACAGTCTGACTCCAAAGCTCAAGCTCTGTATTATATTCCTTCTATATCTACACTATATCCCTTCAGCCTGGAGAGGGTAGAGAAAATGAAGATAGATACAGACAGAGTAGATTAGATTAGGTGCAACCAGCCCCAACGTATCATGAGTAAAAGTTTCTTTATTTGAAGTCAGTCTTCGAAAATATAAGGATGAACTTTGCAAATTCTTTTTTCTGGCATTTTTTTATGAAAATTTTAAAACATGTAGAAATATTCTCTTGTTCAGAATATTAATAGTGATAAGTACAGTGATAAAGTCATTTTCACCTGTGTCCACACAGAGGACGGGGAGGCACGTGAGAGGGATGAAATCCGGCATGACCGGCGAAAAGAGAGACAGCATGACCGGAACCTCTCCAGGGCAGCTCCAGACAAGAGGTAGGTACTCTGAGGTCAATGTGAATTGTGAAGAGTGACCTTTGTGAACCTTCTAGAGAGGAGTGTTAGTCCACTGAAACCAGTTTTGCTTCTCTCCTTCCTCTTCAGGTTGATAGCTTCATAAACCAGCACCTCTTTTCTTGCCCTAAACTGCTTAGTCTGCCTTAGCAGAAGAACTGACTGGGCCTGCAAGTGAGCTTTTCTTCCATTACCTTGTATTGTCAGCTAGGGTTGAGAAGGATGGGGATACACAAAAAGAGAATTCAGATCATATTTATGAAGAAGAAAGTAGTGGATATGCTTGTTCTGGTCTGTTCTTTTCCTGCTTCAAATGGTGAAACAGATTGATTTATCATGTGCCTGCTCCTCTAGACAGAAAATAAGCTGCTGGACCTTTATTGAGGTCCTTTCACATGCAGAAGGCTGTACTGAGTGAGTATAGTGGGGGAGAAGAGCAGCTTTTGTAAGAAGTGAAAGTCAGCCTCTTTTCATGAGCAGTTTCACTTAAAATTCAGAAAGATAGAGCTGTCATATGAAATTGCTTGGGAAAACTGACAGAACACTCTTAATACAGACTTAACAAAGGAGATACATGTATGAACACTTGGAATAAAGTAGAAACGGATTCATGAAGTTTGTGGTTCACCAAAGGCCGAAGACTGAAATTGATGAAAAGTTGAAGAAATGCTGTAATACAAGAGGTGGAATTCTGAGTGAGGGTTAAATGCAAATATAAAACATTTTCTTTCCAAATGAGCAGTTTTGAACGCTCTCATCCTCCTGTGAGCTGATACTATGTTTTTTTAGGTCATATCTTAAACAGATTCCTGCTGGTGGTATTCTTTGTTGTTTAATGGCATATTTCATCTCCTTGAATAAGTGAAGTCATGGAAAAGCAGAAAATCTGAATTTATAGTTTAAATGTACAGTATAGAACAGAAAGGAATGAAATTTGAAAGTACACAGTTAATGATACTCTCAGTCTGAAATTCCTAAGCTGTAAAAATCAAAATGGCTCTGTAGATAAATTGAGCCCTTAAAACCAGTAAAGTGACTGAGAATTGATAAAATAGAACAGCTTTAAACTTATGCTTGGATGAAAATTAGATTGTCTATAGAAATCATTTTAAGACCTGAACCTCTAGTAAAGTAAATGATGACAGTTATCGTGGCATCATTGTGATGTAGATTACATACATACCAAAACAGCAGGGGAATTAAGTTCACCTCAGTGTCAAACATCATACTGAGTAATCCAGTCATTAGACATATTTTTCTCAAAAATTACTAAATGTTGTTAGGTAAAAATTGGTTCTATCTTATTGAAAGTGATTCATGTGGTATACCTAATTTGCATCCAGTTCCCCTAACCCTTTATAATAATAGCAGATACAGACTGTAGCAGTTTCATATCTCAGCATGTGTTACAAGAAGATTGCTTGTATTAAGAATGATTCTTTTGAGAAAGGACAGCCTCTTCTATAGGTGCTATTGGAAAAACTGGATGGCTACATGCAAAAGAAGGAAAACCTTATACCGTGCACAAAAAACTCAATCAATTAAGGGTTTGAATGTAAGACCTTAAACTGTAAAATTCCTAGAAGAACACATAGGTAGTAAGCCCTTTGACATTGGTCTTAGCAATGGTTTTGTGAATCTGACTCCAAAGGCAAAGGAAACAAAGGAGAAATAAACAAATGGGACTGTATCAGACTAAAAACTTCTACACAATAAAGGAAACCATCATCAGAACAAAAAGGCAGCCTACTGAGTGGGAGAAGATACTTGGAAATCATATATTCGACATGAGGTTAATGTCCAAGCTATAGAAAGAACTACAGCTCAACTAAAAACAACCCAGTTAAATGCGCAGAGGATCTGAATAGACATTTTTCCAAAGAAGACATGCAGATGGTGAACAGGCACATGAAAAAATAATCAACATCACTAATTATGAGGAAATGCAAGTCAAAACCACACACCTGTTAGAATGGCTGTTATCAGAAAGACAAGAAATAGCAAGCATTGGAGAGGATATAGAGAAAAGGGAACCCTCATGCACGGTTGGTGGGAGTATAAATGGGTGCAGTCAATATGGAAAACACTATGGAAATTCCTCAAAAGATTTTCCACTTCTGGGTATTTATCTGAAGAATATAAAACACTAATTCAAAAAATACAAGCATCCCTGTGATCACTGCAATAAGAAGTTCATGATTTGAGCCCCAGTCAGCTCCCGGTCTTGTTTTTGCTGACAGTATAGAGCTTCTCCACTTTGGCTGCAAAGAATATAATCAATCTGATTTCGGTGTTGACCATCTGGTGATGTCCATGTGTAGAGTCTTCTCCTGTGTTGTTGGAAGAGGGTGTTTGCTATGACCAGTGCGTTCTCTTGGCAAAACTCTATTAGCCTTTGTCCTGCTTCATTCTGTATTCCAAGGCCAAATTTGCCTGTTGTTCCAGGTGTTTCTTGACTTCCTACTTTTGCATTCCAGTCCCCTATAATGAAAAGGACATCTTTTTTAGGTGTTAGTTCTAAAAGGTCTTGTAGGTCTTCATAGAACCATTCAACATCAGCTTCTTCAATATTACTGGTTGGGACATAGACTTGGATTACTGTGATATTGAATGGTTTGCCTTGGAAACGAACAGAGATCATTCTGTCGTTTTTGAGATTGCATCCAAGTACTGCTTTTCGGACTCTTTTGTTGACCATGATGGTTACTCCATTTCTTCTAAGGGATTCCTGCCCAGAGTAGTAGATATAATGATCATCTGACTTAAATTCACCCGTTGCAGTCCATTTTAGTTCATATTCCTAGAATGTCAACGTTCACTCTTGCCATCTCCTGTTTGACCACTTCCAATTTGCCTTGATTCATGGACCTAACATTCCAGGTTCCTATGCAATATTGCTCTTTACAGCATCAGACCTTGCTTCTATCACCAGTCACATCCACAACTGGGTATTGTTTTTGCTTTGGCTCCACCCCTTCATTCTTTCTGGAGTTATTTCTCCACTAATCTCCAGTAGCATATTGGGCACCTACCGACCTGGGGACTTCATCTTTCAGTATCCTATCATTTTGTCTTTTCATACTGTTCATGGGGTTCTCAAGGCAAGAATACTGAAGTGGTTAGGTTGCCATTCTCTTCTCCAGTGGACCATGTTCTATCAGAATTGTGTCAGGTTTCTTAAATTGAAGAAAGAAGGGAAAACCACTAGACCATTCAGGTATGACTTAAATCCCTTATGATTATACAGTGGAAGTGAGAAATAGATTTAAGGAACTAGATCTGATAAACAGAGTGCCTGATGAACTATAGACAGAGCTTCATGACATTGTACAGGAGACCGGGATCAAGACCATCCCCATGGAAAAGAAATGCAAAAAAGCAAAATGGCTGTCTGGGGAGGCCTTACAAATAGCTGTGAAAAGAAGAGAAGCGAAAAGCAAAGGAGAAAAGGAAAGATATAAGCATCTGAATGCAGAGTTCCAAAGAATAGCAAGAAGAGATAGGAAAGCCTTCCTCAGCGATCAGTGCAAAAAAATAGAGGAAAACAACAGAATGGGAAAGACTAGAGATCTCTTCAAGAAAATTAGAGATACCAAGGGAACATTTCATGCAAAGATGGGCTCGATAAAGGACAGAAATGGTATGGACCTAACAGAAGCAGAAGATATTAAGAAGAGGTGGCAAAAATACACAGAACTGTACAAAAAAGAGCTTCATGACCCAGATAATCACGATGATGTGATCACTGACCTAGAGCCAGACATCCTGGAATGTGAAGTTTGGTGGGCCTTAGCATCACTACGAACAAAGCTAGTGGAGGTGATGGAATTCCAGTTGAGCTATTTCAAATCCTGAAAGATGATACTGTGAAAGTGCTGCACTCAATATGCCAGCAAATTTGGAAAACTCAGCAGTGGCCACAGGACTGGAAAGGTCAGTTTTCATTCCAATCCCAAAGAAAGGCAAAGCCAAAGAATGCTCAAACTACCACACAACTGCACTCATCTCACAACGCAAGTAAAGTAATGCTCAAAATTCTCCAAGCCACGCTTCAGCAATATGTGAACTGTGAACTTCCAGATGTTTAAGCTGGTTTTCGAAAAGGCAGAGGAAGCAGAGATCAACTTGCCAACATCCACTGGATCATCAAAAAAGCAAGAGAGTTCCAGAAAAACATCTATTTCTGCTTCATTGACTATGCCAAAGCCTTTGACTGTGTGGATCACAATTAACTGTGGAAAATTCTGAAAGAGATGGGAATACCAGACCACCCGACGTGCCTCTTGAGAAACGTATATGCAGGTCTGGAGGCAACAGTTAGAACTGGACATGGAACAACAGACTAGTTCCAAGTAGGAAAAGGAGTACATCAAGGCTGTATATTGTCACCCTGCATATTTAACTTCTATGCAGAGTACATCATGAGAAACGCTGGGCTGGAAGAAACACAAGCTGGAATAAAGATTGCCAGGAGAAATATCGATAACCTCTGATATGCAGATGACACCACCCTTATGGCAGAAAGTGAAGAGGAACTCAAAAGCCTCTTGATGAAAGTGAAAGTGGAGAGTGAAAAGGTTGGCTTAAAGCTCAACATCCAGAAAACTAAGATCATGGCATCTGGTCCCATCACTTCATAGCAAATAGATGGGGAAACAGTGGAAACAGTGTCAGACTTTACTTTTGGGGGCTCCAAAATCACTGCAGATGGTGAGTGCAGCCATGAAATTAAAAGACACTTACTCCATGGAAGCAAAGTTATGACCAACCTAGATAGCATATTCAAAAGCAGAGACATTACTTTGCCAACAAAGGTCTGTCTAGTCAAGGCTATGGTTTTTCCTTTGGTCATGTATGGATGTGAGAGTTGGACTGTGAAGAAAGCTGAGCGCCGAAGAATTGATTCTCTTGAACTGTGGTGTTGGAGAAGACTCTTTGAGAGTCCCTTGGACTGCAAGGAGATCCAACCAGTCCATTCTGAAGGAGATCAGTCCTGGGTGTTCTTTGGAAGGAATGATGCTAAAGGTGAAACTCCAGTACTTTGGGCACCTCACGCGAAGAGTTGACTCATTGGAAAAGACTCTGATGCTGGGAGGGATTGGGGGCAGGAGGAGAAGGGGAAGATAAGAGAATGAGATGGCTGGATAGTATCACTGACTTGATGGACATGAGTTTGAGTGAACTTCGGGAGTTGGTGATGGACAGGGAGGCCTGGCGTGCTGCAATTTATGGGGTCGCGAAGAGTCGGACACGACTGAGCGACTGAACTGAACTGATGATCACTGCAGCGTTATTTACAGTACTCAAGATGTGGAAGCAGGCTAAGTACCCATCAACAGATAAATAAAGAAGGTGTGTTTATGTGTGTGTACACATTAGAATAGAACTCAGCCATAAAAGTGAATTCTTGCTGTCCATGATAACCTGGGTGAACCTTGAGGGTATTACGCTAAGTGTAATAAGTCAGAGAAAGAGAAACAGGGTGTGATTTCACTTATGTGAAATCTACAAAAAACAAAACAAACAAAACTCATAGATAGAACAGATTGGTGGTTATCAGAGAAGGGGGTTGATGAATTAGTGAAATGGGTGAAGGTCAATTGTATGGTGATTGAGAGTAACTACACCTTGGTGGTGATCACTTTGTGTAGTGTTTACAGATGTTAAATTATACTGTTGCAGTCCTGTATTTTTCCTCAAGGGGGAAAAAGAGTCTCTGAGCAGTTCTTTTCTGTATCAGGAATGTCTAATTGTAAAACCCTATCTCTTACAATAATCATGTATCTGAAATACTGTAAGAAATGCCATCCTAATTATGCCTTATCAAGGCATATATATGTTCATAAGATGTGAACTGGACATATTTATTTCCTCTGCTTCTGATAATGGTTGTATTGAAGTTGAAATGCAGCTTGTCTGTGAAGAAGTTTCAGTTTGCGGCATGGTATTTCAAAACAGGTCGAAACTGCAGAGAAATGAAAACCGAGACATCAGTGAAGTCATTGCTCTTGGTGTGCCCAACCCTCGGACTTCCAATGAAGTTCAGTATGACCAAAGGCTCTTCAACCAATCCAAGGTACACAGAGTCTAGAAATAGCGTATCTTAAGTGTTGATACAAATACAGTCTTCAGGGAAAAGAAAAGTAGCATATGAGACATTTGCATCAGCCTAAGGTATGCTGGCCGGAGAAGGCAATGGTACACCACTCCATACTCTTGCCTGGAAAATCCCACGGACGGAGGGGCCTGGTGGGCTGCAGTCCATGGGGTCGCTAAGAGTCGGACACGACTGAGCGACTTCACTTTCACTTTTCACTTTCATGCATTGGAGAAGGAAATGGCAACCCACTCCAGTGTTCTTGCCTGGAGAATCCCAGGGACGGGGATCCTGGTGGGCTGCCGTCTATGGGGTCGCACAGAGTCAGACACAACTGAGGTGACTTAGCATAGCATAGCATAGCAAGGTATGCTGGCGTGATGGGGATTGCATATTGTAACTTAAGAAACATATTTAAGTTTCTTAAGTTGCATATTGTAACTTAAGAAACAAGTTAGAATAGCTCTTAGAGTTGGCTCTTAGAGTTGGCTAGGATTTGAGACACTGTTAGAAAATCAAAGAAATTAGGTAGTAAAACTTGGTTCTGGATGTGAGTCTTTTATTTCTAGTATAGAGCCAGTGTCCTATAAAAGTGTCACTTGGGTTATTTTTTGTCAATATTTGCAAAAATAATTTGTTTAATGCTATAAAAACACAAACTTGGGATCTTTGAAAAATGAAGCTATAAAACCAAAGTATTCATCAGAAAGTCTGATTTCTAGTATCAGACTAGAACACTAGTATCTAAGGTAGAACACCTTAGGCCTGAGGAAGTACCTTTATGTTTTAATTCACCCAACATTGATTATTTACTGTATGTAAGTCAGTGAGATCACAGGTACACATGTCTTAACACTCAAGGAACCTGCAAGTCTACTGGAAAAGACAGATACATGTATATAAATAAAGACAAGGCAGACTGTGCTAAGAATACAGAAGTATAAATGTCTACTGGGATATAGAGGGGTCCCATCCCCCCCGTGCAAGGCTGGGAGTCACCCTGCCGATTGTTCCAGGAAACATGCTAAGAGCATAGTATCCGAGTCACAGCAGGACAGACTCACGGACCCACCAGGGGGGTGACAGGGTACACACGTCCCCAGCACGACTGTAACCACATCAGAACCCAGGTCCTCACCCCAACCCTGCACCAGCTGAGTCAGGGCCTGGCTTCCCGCTTCTAGGCCATAACCATGGTCCAACAGAGACCATGACCCCTCAACACCCCAGGATACTGTTTTGTGAATAACAAAGTCTACGTTCGAAACCTAAAAAAAAATAAAAGTTGTGATGAAAAGTTTTATCAAAAGGCACATTCTTTTATTAATGAACCATCACAAAACAAGCTTGTTGACTTGAGATTTTCATTGAGAATATTAATTGTATTATGCTTAGTAGTGTTCTCACAGTTAAGGGGTTTAATACTATTACTGTAAATGGCATCAGATAAAATGCTTTGCAGTTCTTTCATCTTGCCCCTATGTCTGCACAAATGGATTGTCAAGTGCCTGCTTATACTAGTATCCTCCAGTTTTAAAGACCACTTTGCTAAACAGTCATTAATGAGTACCATATTTAAGGACCCAAAGGTGATATGAAGAAAAAAGAATGACTGTGACCGTTTTAATTGAAGGATAATTGTTTTACAGACTTTTGTTTTCTGTCAGACCTCAACATGAATCAGCTATAGGTATACATCTATCCCCTCCTGTGACCATTTTTTAATAACCTTTTTAATTTGTAGTTCAGATTGTTGAACATGTAAGCTGTAAATGAGCAAGGGTTTACTCTTCCTAAGAATGTAATGCGATTCAACTTTTAATAAAAATGTGTACACTTTTAATGTCTATTTTTCCACAGGGTATGGACAGTGGTTTTGCAGGTGGAGAAGATGAAATTTACAATGTTTATGATCAAGCCTGGAGAGGTGGAAAAGATATGGCCCAGAATATTTACAGGCCCAGTAAAAATCTGGACAAGGACATGTATGGAGATGACCTAGAAGCCAGAATAAAGACTAACAGGTACCAGGGCAGACTGCTCAGTTTTAACATCTACACCAGTGAAAATAAAGTGGTTCATAGTCATTTTTCTTTTTCCCTAGATTTGTTCCCGATAAGGAGTTTTCTGGTTCAGACCGTAGACAAAGAGGCCGAGAAGGACCAGTTCAGTTTGAGGAGGATCCTTTCGGTTTGGACAAATTTTTGGAAGAAGCCAAGCAACACGGTGGCTCTAAAAGACCCTCAGATAGCAGCCGTCCCAAGGAACATGAGCATGAAGGCAAAAAGAGGAGGAAGGAGTAGATACTTTATTCAGAGTGAACGAACTGTTATTGATAACCCTAATGATGCAAGTCATATGGGGAACACTTTGTACATGGCCAGGATAAAAACCAAATCTGGGTGTCAGAGCCCAGCACTACTTTTTATTACAGGAGAGGGAGGGGGGTATGGAAAAGTTCTACTTTGAATTAGTTTTTTTAAAAAATGGGTTGTGTTTGTGCTTCTCCCACCTTTTGGCATTTATAGAAAATACTGCCCCACACGTGAAATTAAAGCCACTTCCTTTCAAGTGACATTAGTACTTTGGGGTTAATATTTTGTCTAAAAATGACTGCTTATGAATAAAGTGACCCCAATCATAGCAAGTAGAAAGAAGGATGTTCACATATTGGAACTGTCCTGCCAAATGATGTTTGCCCCTGTTGTGCTCTGTTAATTTGGAGTGGGGAAAGTAAGCTCTTGCTTGGTGCAACTGTTTGTTTCAAATAAAAACATTTAGACAAAACTTCCTCTTTTATTAACTTTATTCAGTAGGCAGTGAGGGTCTCAAAAATCTTTCTCTTCATCAGATGTTTGGTCTCCTTGTAAAGCTTTGGGTTTTTGAGGTTGAACATGGAGCTGGGGGAAGAAAAAATTCAGCACTGTAAGGAAAGTCAATGTCTGCAAAAACATTAAAACTGAAAACTGCTGTTCTCTGAGGGATCAGCACCAGTGAGCCAAAGGATGTTATTTGTTCCTTGTACTTAAGGCTCCCTGAACTCCCATTAAAAATTGTAAACCAGTCTGGCCCAAGGTCACATCAGTTCAGTTCAGTTAAGCTCAGTTGTGTCCAACTCTGCAGCCCCATGAACTGCAGCACGCCAGGGTTCCCTGTCCATCACCAACTCCCAGAGCTTGCTCAAACGCATATCCATCCATCCAGTGATGCCATCCAGCCATCTCATCCTCTGTCATCCCCTTCTCCTCCTGCCTTCAATCTTTCCCAGCATCAGTGTCTTTTCTCATGAGTCAGTTCTTCGCATCAGGTGGCCAAAGTACTGGAGCTTCAGTTTCAGTGTCAGTCCTTCCAATGAATATTCAGGACTGATTTCCTTTTCCACCTGGTTGGATCTCCTTGCAGTACAAGGGACTCTCAAAAGAGTCTTCTCAAGGTCACATAGTAAGTGGGAAAGTCAGTATTTCAACCAAGGTCTCCCTGCTATTTCCACTGTTCTGTGTTCATGTATCTTGCTAACCATTAAAGAGTCTTCTTGTACTTAAGTCTCCAGACCTTTTACAACTGGGAACTCTCCCACCATCACTATTCTTTAACAAACATCAAGTTACAAATCACCCAAAATCCCTTTCATTTCACACTTCTGACCTATTTAACTGGTATACAGAAAATTCACATGATATGATACAGAAAAATACTTACCTTTACTCCATCAATAACATGATTTTCCTGTTGTAGTGCATTGTGAAGTTCTTCTTCTGAAGAAAAGTGAATCCAACCCATACCTTTGTGAAAGCCAGTCTCTTTGTCCTTAAAAATTCAAAATTTAGGAAGAAATTAATAATCATGAACTTGAGAAAGTTTCCAGGTGTTCCAAATTAAACCACCAACTTTTTCACCTGCTGAAATGGAATACAAGACATTTTAATTTAAAAGTATCAAAAACCCTGCTTTAATATAAATACTCTTATTTGCCCAAAGCTTAATCTCTGTTAAAACACGCTCTCTAAAACATGAGCAAAGTGCTTTTTGTGTTGTTCAAGATAAAAATCACACTAGCAGCAATAGTCAAGGGAAATTTTGTTAAGTACTCTTCCTGTTTCTAACTCACTTCTAGAAACTAGGAAATTAAGCCTTCAAACCTAAGTACATTTATGGTGATTTCTGAAACTAATCACCCTCGTCACGACTATTACCATTATCATCACGTGCTCCTGAGGAAAAAGGAAAAGTTACCTTTACTTACCTACTTTACACTTCTGGGTTAATTTAAGCAATCCTACTATTTACTTTTGTGCAAAAACCAAGAGAGCTTATCATCCAACCTTTTCATCAGATTCTGGCTTCCCTATATTTTCCTGTTACATTACACATTAATTTTCCTACGAATCAAAGACTTCTCTTGTTTAAAATCTGTTAACTCCAGGTCCTAAGTTGTTATTCTTTATACTTTTAAGAGGTAAATGGAAACCAAGAAAAATGTTACTTTTTGGAGAAACTTTTTTTAATATTCCTCAAAAAATGCCAATTTCATACACTTTGTAAAACTATTTTTTCAGGCTTACTGATTTTCATGTCTGTAATACACATGCCTCATTCTTTTAATCAGCTATAAAAATGCCATTGTATCAGTGAATATCTATTCAACCAACCCCACTGATGAACACTTACCTTCTTTCCAATTATATTACTAAACAATGCTGTTTTGAACATCCCTCACCTCACATTTCTATAAAATCAATCTCTAGAAATGGAACCTCTAGATCAAAGCAAATCCTCTTTTCTTTTTGCAATTTCCTTTTCATTTTGGCTGCGCTGGGTCTTTGTGGCAGCACACAGGCTTTCTCTAGAGTCAAAGGCAAATCTTAAATGTTGACAGATTTTGCCAAATTACCCTTCAGTGACAGTATCAGTTAAACTTAACAATTTCAGTACCAGTTTCCCTATACCTTCACTACAGCTGGATATACATAATCCGTTAGATTTTTGTAAGGCAAGTAACGTTAAGCCAATAGTTAAGAATTTAAGTTACTTAAAGTTGATATTTTACCACAGCCTTTTCAGTGCCATAAGGAACAAAGTAGTTTTAGTGAAGCATGCGTAAACTCTAAGTGTACTCATGTCACACACCCCAAAACACAGTAAGAAAGTCCACAGAAAAATACAGTTCAGGATAAAGAACAAATTTATACACTGATTTTTTTTTTAAAGACTTTTTTCTTTTAAGCAAAGGACTTTATTACTTTATTTACTTAATTATTTTTGCAGGATGTTAGTTCTCCAACCAGAAATTGAACCCACACCCTTGGCAGTTGAGAGAGTCCTAACCACTGGACCGCCAGGGAATTCCCATAGCTTGATTTTTAAACCCTCAGGAGGAAGCAAAGAAAATGTAACAAACAGAAACACACCAAAAGCACTCAACCTGGGCTTCCCTAGTGGCTCAATGGTAAAGACTCCACCTGCCACTGATGGCAGCAGACGCGGGTTCGATCCTGGGTCTGGGAAGATCACACATGCCCTGGGGCACCTGAGCCTGTGCACAACTACGGAGCCTGTGCTCTGAAGTCCAGGAGCCGCAACCGAGCCCATCTGCCACAACTACTGAAGCCCGCATGCCGCAGAACCTATGCTCCGAAATGAGAAGCTCTCTGCAATGTGCAGCAACAAAAACCCAGCACATCCAAAAAAAGCACTCAACTCCGTGAAGATTAAGGTGAAAATTTTCTCCACCAGTTAAGTTTTATGATAAATTAACCTCTACTCTCTCAAAGTCCTTATTATAATACTGTAATAGACAAAATCCCAAAATGGCCCCAAGACCTCCATGTGTTCCACCATGTTACCCCCTGTATAGTCTCCTCCCCCTGAATGTGGGCAGGGCCTATGACATGCTTCTAACCAAAAGAATACAGCAAAAGTGACGGGGATGTTGCTCCCTTGAACAGGAAGATGGGGTGTCCCTCTGAAGACTAAATTATAAAACTGTTTTAGCAGACTAGAGAAACTCCCTTGCTGACTTTGAAGCAAGCTGCCATGCTGGGAGAGGGCCTCCATGAGAAGGTTGTAATAAGGTAACAAGCTGGGTAACAAGCAACTGCAGGTAGTTTTGAGGACCTGAGACCAGCCTCCAGCTGAAAGCCAGCAAGAAAGGAGATGCCCAAGCCCTACAGTTGAAAGACAAATTCTACGATAACCCGAGGGAGCTGGGAAATCAGTCTTTCCTGGCTGAGCCTCTCCAGCTGACACACACCTGGATTCTGCCGCTCCGGCGGACAGACGCCTGCATTGCCTCTTATGTGAATCCCTGAACAGAGGACCTAGCAAAGCTATGCCTGGACTCCTGATCTCTATAATCTGTGAGATCATGTGTATGTGTTGTTTAGAGCCATTACATTTGTGATAATTTTATGCATCAATTAAAACAAAACTACCACAAATGCCTCGAATACCTAGGATAAGGCTTTTTTTTTTTTTTTTTTTTTAATCAGTATCACCCATAATTTAAACAAAGACTAAACAGCTTCACTCCATTACCAATTCATGTAAACTGATATGCTTTGACAAAGAATAATCAAAAATTAGAGGAAAACATTATTGCTTTTTTAAAAAAAAGGTAACACTCACAAAAGGAACAGTGCATTTTCGTACATGACCAAACTGTGCGAAGTGTTCTCTCAGCTCACCTGTGTGAGAAAAGAAAACATGTGAAGTTTTTTTTTTTTTTTTTTTTAGTTATTATTGTATTATCCTCCATCCTAGATTAAGATAGAAACCAACAGGGGTCCTAGAGCCCCCAAACTCCTTGTGAACAAGTGGTAGTTTGTATTTCCTCTCAGCTTTAAGATCCAGGAAACCTTTATGGTATTGATTATAAAGCTGTAATTTACTAGATTTGGGGAGGTGTTGGGGTGGGGGAGACACGAGCAGATAAACTGCTGAGTTGACTTAGCCTTCATCCCCAGCAAGTACTGAGTCTTCACCATACCAGGTACTATGCTAAATGCATGGATTAAAATCCCCATGAGATGATCACACAGGAAACAGTTAAACAATCACAATACTGTGTGTTGTTAGCTATATTAGAGATTTCCAAATAAAGTCTCAATCTCAAGAATATCTGCAAAACTGACCATGGATTTTTACATTTTGGTGAGGAAATGTAAAAACCTTAACTCAAAACTACAGCTGACAAAAAGCAGTGCTGGTAAGAGAAATCAGTACTCATCACTCCCCAACTCTCTATGTCCAGCCTAAGCCTATCCCATGAATTTCAATTTTTGTAATCATGAAAACAATTATCACTGAGTACTTACTCTGTATTGAGCACAAATCTAAGCACTTGTATTTACATATAAATTCATTTAATATAATCAACACCCCAGGAGAAAGGTTTTATTGACTCCATTTTATGGCTGATGAAACTGAGGCACAGTGGTGAGCCCTTTTCCCCCAATTGCCTTCCCTTAGGTACACACATTAGGAGAAGGCAATGGCACCCCACTCCAGTACTCTTGCTGGGAAAATCCCACGGACAGACTGCAGTCCATGGGGTCGCTAAGAGTCGAACACGACTGAGCCACTTCACTTTCACTTTTCACTTTCATGCATTGGAGAAGGAAATGGAACACCCACTCCAGTGTTCTTGCCTGGAGAATCCCAGGGACGGCGGAGCCTGGTGGGCTGCCGTCTATGGGGTCACAGAGAGTCAGACACAACTGAAGCGACTTAGCAGCAGCAGGTACACACCTTAGGTTTTGAACTGTGGTGTTGGAAAAGACTCTTGAGAGTCCCTTGGACTGCAAGGTGATCCAACCAGTCCATTCTAAAGGAGATCAATCCTGAATATTCATTGGAAGGACTGATGCTGAAGCTGAAACTGCAATACTTTGGCCACCTGATCTGACTCATTTGAAAAGACCCTGATGCTGGGAAAGAATGAAGACGGGAGAAGGGGACGACAGAGGATGAGATGGTTGGATGGTATCACTGACTCAATGGACATGAGTTTGAGTAGACTCCGGGAATTCATGATGGACAAGGAGGCCTGGCGTGCTACAGTCCATGGGGTCCCAAACAGTCGGACACGACTGACCTGAACTGAACTAGGTTACACAACTACCTAAAGGCCAAGTTGGAACTGTAACCGAAGGAGAACAGCTTCGGAGTGCATTTCTCAATCTATATACAACATCCTCTGTCCAACTACCAGAGAACTCACAAGTTTCTCAAACTAAACACATTTCAACTTTACTACTCATCTTTTTCGATCTGCTTCTCCTACATTCTAATCACCAAATCCACCAACATTAAAAACCTGGAGGTCATTCCTCCCTTTCCCCCATTCCGTACTCTTCCCCATTCAAGTCATCACGAAAATCTATCGATTATTCTTTGGTTAACTTCAGTGAACCTGACCCCTCCTTCTATCACTACCCTCAAGTCTTCACCTATGAACTAAACTACTGAAACTACCTCTTGTCACTCTGAATCCGTCCCCACGCTGCAATCAAAACAACTCCTTCTAAATCGTCAATCTTAAAAGTTTCCAAGTAATTAAAGCTTTAAACTCCGAAAGGCTGGAGACCGTGAATGGGTGCCCCAAAAGCTCAAGGGGCATCCCTTAAACGGCTAATTGCTGACAAATTTCTTTCTACTCACTGGCTTGCTCAGGAGCACACCCAGCCTCCTTAATCCAGCCACCACGCGGATTTAAGTGCTTCGCTGCAAGCAAGGCTTTTCAGGATTGCTCGGACCTAAAGATTCTTCCCCTACTACATTTCCAACTCACTTGAGGCCGCCGTCCAGGGAATTTTTCTGACAAACGCAACTGGCCGGCCGATATTTGTACGCAGCGACATGGCGCCCCTCGCTACCGAAGCCGCCATCTTTAGGCTGAGGAACGTCTTTTGACCTGAGGTCGCGACCCCGGAAGAGCCTGCCTAATCCGGAGCACGGAAATCAGCTTCCGGGTCAGGGCAGGCTTGACAACGAGATGGGGAAGATGGCGGCGGCAGTGGGTTCCGTGGCGACGCTGGCGGCGCAGCCTGGGGAGGACGCGTTTCGGAAGCTTTTCCGCTTTTACCGGCAGAGCCGCCCCGGGACCGCAGACCTGGAAGGGGTCATCGACTTCTCGGTGTCCCACGCAGCCCGCGGTACGGGACCTGGTGCCCCCAAGGTACGGAGAGAGGAGCGGCGCGCTTGGAAGCGATGGTCTCGATGGGCTCAGCAGTTGTGGCTCTGGGACTTAGTTACCTCGTGACATGTGGAATCTTCCCGGACCAGCAATTGAACCTATGTCCCCTGCACTGGCAGGCGGGCTCTTAACAACTGGACCACTAGGGAAGTCTCTTAAGATGATCTTAAATGCCAGGAAACCTTCATAGGCCCCTTAAAAGTTTAATTTATAAGTAATCAGCAAAGGTAAAAAGTTACGAGTTTCGGTTAGAGGTTCCATCGAAAAGAGGACTATGGTGCTTTTAGTAAACAAAATTCCTAGTGTTTTATTGAAAGATTTTTTTCTGATTAGGGCACTCCAGCCTGGTGTTCCTCAAAGCCCTGTTTAAACACCTGTTCAAGTTCCTCACAAGCATTATTGTTAGTCCTAACCAAAGGTAGTCTATATACCAAACACCTTTGATAATTCAGAATCTTATAAAAAAATCGCAAAGGTGTGGTATCGTAGGAGAAGATAGTGTTAAAGGTCAGCTCCTCATAACGACTTCAATTTTGTGTAGCTGTTGTGTTTGTTAGTACATAGATGAGGAAACTAAGACATTAAGTAACTTATCTAAGTCTTAAATCAAGTAAATGGTAGAACTAAGTTTGTTGTTGTTCAGTCGCTAAGTCGTGTCCAACTCTTTGCAGCCACATGGACTGCAGCATGCTAGGCTCCTCTGCCCTCCACCATCTAGAGTTTGCTCAAATTCTTGTCCATTGAGTCAGTGATGCTACTGACCATCTCATCCTCTGCTGCCCCCTTGAGTCGGCTCTTGGCATCAGGCAGCCAAAGTATTGGAGCTTCAGCTTCAGCATCATTCTTTCCAGTGAATATTCAGGCTTGACTTAGGACCCCAAGTTAGGACTCCTAACTGCCCCACATCAGAAATGCCTTTAGAGGTTTGAGATTCTCACAGTTAACCTGTGACATAGCTTTAGCCTGCTGACTTCTGTTTGCTTCCTGCCAGGTGGTCAAATCCCAGCTAAATTTGTCCTCAGTCAGTGACCATGATGCACTCAGAGCAGGACTTCAGCCAGTCAGCAAGTGGCAAGCCTACGGACTTCAAGGCTATCCTGGTGAGTTCAGTTGAGCTCAGAAGGCAAAAATTACTCAATCAAAACTTGTCTAGTTTTGGAGAAGGAGTAAATAGACAAAGAAGAAAACTAAATGTACAAATGTTCTGCTCCCAAACCCCTCCTGAATTCTTCCATTTATTTGGCATCTGCATAGGCTAGAATAGGAGTCAGTAATGCCTGCCTTATAGTTGCAGGAAGTGACAAACCAGGTGCAAATCAAAAATCAGAACAGTGACTCTGGGCTCCCTGCCACAGCTCTGAACAGAAGAGGTACTTTGAATTGATAGAGTAACTCATCATGTTCACTCCAGTCACAAAATCCCTACATTCACAAATGATGGAACAACTTAAAAGCTGTTGCTATTATCAAAACTGAATTTTTGAATAGAAAACTACAGTTAATGAAATCAAAAGTCCTATAAGGCAAAATAATCTAGATTTTTTGAATTTCAGTGATATCAGATAGAAAAATTAAGATAATAATGAAAAGTGGGTAACGTTATTAACCTTTTTTCTAGGCTCATGGGGCCATTGTTGATTAATTATCATGAACCATTTAGAAAATATATAATGCCTTATTTGGCCAGACAATCTTATATCTCCATTCTGTACCTCGAAGACATAAAGTTAACATTGCACTTGTGATTTCAAATGCAGGTCAAAAGCAAGAGAAATTCCTTTAAAATTTTAGTTTTTGTTGTTCCAAGAGCCAGGTCTGTGTTACAGCTATTAATACATTATGACCACTGAAGTGTTTATGTTGCTATCATGGGAAGAGATAACAACTTTCACGCTTCCATAAAAGGCCACATGCACTTTTGTGTCTGAAGGCACAAAGGAAACAGCTGAGTGATGGCTTTTACATATGAAAGCATTGCTCATCGCGCGTTTGGATAAACGAGCATTTGTCTCCAGTAGTGTTTTGTGCTGCTTTTATTCCTGAAGGCGGCCCTTTACCTTTCAGGCCTTGCTCCTATGTTCATGGCCATGTTTAGCAGATTGTTCAGACTGAAAAGTTACCAGCCCCAGTTTGGTTTTCTGCTGTGCGTGTTGGAATATAGGCATACCTCATTTTATTGTGCTTCACAGATAGTTTTAATTTTTTTTTTACAAACTAAAGTTCTGTGGCAACCCCGGGTTTAAGCAAGTCTTTTGGCACCATTTTTCCAACAGCATTTGCTCACTTTGTGTTTCTGTCACATTGTGGTGATTCTCGTAATATTTCCAACTCTCCAGCAGCAAAAAGATTACAGCTCACTAAAGGCTCAGATGATGGTTAGCGTTTTTCAGCTTTGTTTTATATAATTCAAATAAATTTTTAATTAAAGTGTGTTCATTGTTTTTTAGACACAACGCTGTTGCATAAATAGAATACAGTATACTGTAAATTTTATTTGCACTGGGAAACAAAAAATCTTGTGACTTGGAATACTAGCTTTATTGCAGAAGTTTAAAAGTCAAAGTATCTGTGAGGTATGCCTCTACTTGGTATTTGAAGTTTTCTAGGATTTCACACTTAGGCCACATCATTTGAGTTGATACCTCATTATGTCCTTAAAGACTTTATTCTGTCTTTCCTGCCGTCATATAAGCTGCATTTAATAGAAGTACAATGTCCAAAACATGGGAAATGAGTCTCACCTTACTCTGACTTGATCAGAAGAATTATGTTTACTTCAGGATCCTGCATGTTCTAAAGGAACCTGAGTAAACCACAAGCTGTCCTTACAAGAGTGAGCAGGAAGGTGATGGGTCTGAAGACCAGAGACTGAGTCTTGGGTAGGGTGGACCTGAGGGGGACCATGATAACATCAAACATTATCCTACATAGAAATGGGTGGAAAGCAGTGCATACTGGTGATTAAGGTCTGACACCAGACTCTCTAGGTTCATGTCCTGGCTCCACCACTTCGTGGAGGAGAAGAAGATACACTTCAAGATCTGTGTGATCTTGAGCAAGTTTCTTAATCTCTCTTGGCCTCAGTTTCTTCATATGTAAAATGTGTCAAAAGATAGTACCCACTTTATAAGGATAGGATTCAATGTGAGTGTACATGTAAAGTACTTAGGTCAGTTTCTGGCACATAGTAAATGCTCAGTAAATGTTAGCTACATAGTTAGAGGCATTTATCAAGAAGAATTGAAAACTGATTTGGGGTTGCTGTGTGTGTCAGGATGTAAGACCAATGCATGAAAAATTAAAATTAGGCAAATTTTAACTCCATAAAAGGAAAACTGAAGTTGTCTGGAACCGTGTTCATTATAAAAGTGTTCAATTTCCTGTCACTGTTCAAACCTGAATTAGATCGGAAGTATTCTTCCTTTAATGAGATATCTTTGGAAATATTATAATATTCTTATTTTGTAAAGTAGTGGTGATAACAGAGAGTCATATATTGGAAATTTTTCTCATATCTTTTTTTTTCTTTCCAAAATAGCAACACTTCTATCATTCTTAAATTATTTGGAGAATTTGACTTACACGTGAAGTACAAAAGTGACCTCCGCACTTCTCACTGAGTGTCCATTCCTGTCCTGAGTTTTAGAGGAAGAGGGGTGCCTTCTGTTCAAAACCACTCTCTTCACCTTTTGATCCTGCCTTTTACCCCTTCCAGCTTTCAAGACCTCCCTACGTTCCTTTTCCCTCTCCTATATTCAGCCAGTTCCTTTCTGCTGGCTCTTTGCTCATCATCTCTAAGCATGCTTAGGTCTTTCCACACTCGCCCCTTATTCTTCTGTGGCTCCTCAGCCTTTGTTTCCCTTCATAGCCAGACTTCTAAAAGGCATCATCTGTATAACTATCTCTACTGTTCTGTCCTGGTGCTTCTTAGGACAGAGTTTTTCATCTGTCTCTAATTCTTAAGAAAGTCCATACAGTGTATGTTTGTTGAATGTTGATGAGTGAATTGTTAACTGTGCATGTGATTCCAGTTAGCATTGTTACTCCTCTTTTACAGAGGAGAGATGCCTAGGTATTTGCATACTGGACAGATGTCCATACTGTCTTTCTTCCCTGTTATAGTAGTCAAAGTTCAAAAGAGGCAGAAATCACAATAGTCGTTTTAACTGAGATAATTTAATCGTAAAAAAATAATAATTAGTTAGATATTAGAAAACAGAAAAGGTAACACTGAGATATCAGAGAAATAGTAACTACAGGAAGCAGCTTCCACCTCTGTGAATGATACTTGGTGAAATTTGAAGGGTGACTTGGCAGTTTTAGTTCTGAAGTTTCCCTTGGGGTAACACAATTAATAATTGTGTAATACTTGTTTCTCTTGAGAATAACCCAAAAAGCCAGAGATAATTGCATAGTGATAGATGTCTGGCAACCATCATCAGAACAGCTTTTTATTAACTTGAAGGAATACCTCTTCCTCTAATACTGGAGTGTAGGAATGAAAACTTATGTTTATGTGTAGAAGCATTAGCAAAAGGAGGTGTGGAGTAAATAATAAAGTAGGGGATATAAGGAAGTCAACAAAAATAAATGATCTGATTAACTGATGGAGAATTTCCTCCTCTTCTTTTTCTCTCATTCATCTCTGTATAGGGTTTATTTTTATCTCAAACCCCTTCCTCCCAGGTTACCAGTGGCACTGGGTAAAGCAATGCCTTAAGTTATATTCCCGGAAACCTAATGTGTGTAACCTGGACAAGCATATGACTAAAGAAGAGACCCAGGATTTGTGGGAACAGAGCAAGGAGTTTCTAAGGTAAGTCATACCAGTCACAGTGAACCATTAGTATTCAGCTCAGGTCATCACAGGTCTTTAAAGGAACTACTCTATAATAGTTCAGTGAAAGTTACTGACCTGCTTTTTTTTTCTAATGTCCACTCAAATACAGCACAGTTATAGTCTTTCCCCCAGGAACATTTGGACAGACGCTTTGACAGTTATAGTAAATTGAGATCCATTTTAAAGATTAGCTTGTCATAGCGTAGATAATGAGTTCATCCTCGTTAATCATTAGATAATCCATTTGTATTCAGCTTCACCCTTTTTTCTGCTTGAAGAGAGTTTCTTTGAAGCCTTATAGTATCCTGAAGAGAGTAACACTAAAGAGAGTAACGCTCTCCTGGATGAAGTCAGTATTACTTACTATCTGTTTAATGGTGGCCAGCTGTTCTTCATGAAAACTGCTTTTCACAAGGTCTTTTTGTACCTTAATGTTGTTTCAGCTTTCATTTATTCTACAGATATTTTCTGAGGGTCAGTTGTGTGCCAGACATGATGGTAAACATTGGAGATACACAGTACAAAGGTAAACAGGACACTGTCTGGGCACTCGGGAGTGCAGAGTCTATGGCAGGAACTCAGAATCAACAGGAATAAGATCATAGAGCTCAGAAAGTGTTAGAATAGATGTTTATGAAAATGCTTTGGGGAATCAGAGGAAGAAATAATTCTTCCAGGCAGGAAAGAGGTGTCAAAGAAGGAAAAATGATTTTTTAATTGGGCCCATTATCCTCTTTTTTTCTCTATCCATTTGAAATGAATCTTCAAAAATAATTAGGTGTTTGCCCGTCAGAATAGCAAAAAGGCTGTTTGGGGTGGAGAGAGCAGCCTTAACAAAGGCAGAGTAACTTGTTCCGTGTTACGGGAGCACAGAAGGCGTGCATTCATGTGTTTATTCAACAATTGTCCGTTGAGTTTCTGCTGTGTCGGGTTCTGTGCTTAAGTGTTAGAGATTCAAGACAGAAAAGACACAGTTCCTGCCTTCAAGGAGTTGTAGGGTAGTCATAGAGATATGTGCACATATAATTAAATACAATTTGGAAAGTACAGGGATAGAGTTTGTAAGACAATGTGTATGGTCAGGTAAGTGGCTAGATTGAAGATGGATGATGGAAGAGGCTTCCCAGAAGTCCTGAATAGGATTGGCGAGAGATGACACCAGAAAGGTTGGTTAGGACCAAGGGTAGTGATGTAAAGCATTGGTTCGAGAGTCCGATTGCCTAGGTTCCAATCCTGGCTCTGCGAGTTACTGGCTTTGTTGACTTTTAGCAGTTTACCCTTTCTGTGCCTTGTAGTAGTAGTCTTTTCCTCATGTAACAGTGTTAGGATTAAACAAGATAATCTGTGAGAATTCCTTAGAACAGCCTGTTAAAATCTTTGTATCAGTGTTGTGTGTGTCGTTTGGACTTGATTTTCAGAAACTGTGTCATATTAATTCTAACAGGGAAATAGATGATTTTCTTAAGCTGAAAGGAAAATAACGATAAAATGCATTGGTTTTCCTTTAAAAATCCTCTTGGTCTGTAGGTTATGTTACAAGCAAAAGCAGTGTGGAAAATCCTGTTATTAAATATGTCTTCTGTAGAATTGAGAACAAGTAAGGAGAAAGCAATGGCACCCCACCCCAGTACTCTTGCCTGGAAAATCCCATGGACGGAGGAGCCTGGTAGGCTGCAGTCCATGGGGTCACTAAGAGTCAGACACGACTGAGCGACTTCACTTTCACTTTTCACTTTCATGCATTGGAGAAGGAAATGGCAACCCACTCTAGTGGTCTTGCCTGGAGAATCCCAGGGACAGTGGAGCCTGGTGGGCTGCCATCTATGGGGTCGCTCAGTCAGACACGAGTGAAGCGACTTAGTAGCAGCAGCAAGGGAAGATCCTAGTTGAGTGAAATTAAAGAGCTTAGAGTTTGTTAACTAAACCAGCGTCTGTTTTCAAAAAATTAATTAATTTTTGTTTGTTTGTTTGTTTCTAACAAATGATTCTCTTGAAATGCCAGTTGTCATCTTCCAAGATAGCTCAGATGAATCTCTATAATAAATCATCCTGTAAACAGTGGTGAGATACTTTTTTTTTTTCGTCTAATAAATTAGAAAAAATACAAAATGTGATGGTTATACCTTCTGTTGTCAAGGGTTGGGAGAAATTGATATGCTCAGACATTGCTTCCAGCCCTGAAAATCAGTTAGGGCCTACTTTTCCTACTTTTCCTTCTGTCACTACAGGATAGATGCTTCAGTTTCCTCATCTGGGAAACAGAGGGATTGGACTGGAATAGCCATTCAGGGTGGCTGAATCACGGTCAGAGTCACCTAGACAGTACATGCCGGTTCTCCCACTTTCCCAGAGCGTATCAGAAAGGGAGAGGGCCTGTGGTTCATAAAGATTTCCCTAGAGATTTTGGTTATCTACCGTTATATTCACAGTAAGAACCTCTGAATTAGAGGACCTCTAAGAATCCTTTCAATTTTACCTTTCTAGGTTTCTGTGGTCGGGGCAGAAGAAACTTTTAAGTAGAAAATGAAATATTTGGGACATATAACCAAAAATAGATGTGTTCACAAAATTAGGGCACCCCAGTTTTATGTGTTGTTCAGTTTGTTGTCAGTGAATAGTGTAGCTAGAGATCCTCACGCAGAGTCCAGTAGTTGGGCGTAAGCATCCTTATTGCAGTGTTGCTTGTGATGGGGGGATGAGAAACAGCCCGTCTATCGGCAGGATTTCACCTCACCTGCGTGTCTCTCTGTAAGCAGCTTTATTACAGCATGCTTTACGATGGAGGGGAGGGGATGAGACACAACCTGAGTGTCAGCAGCAGCAGATCAAACATGACAGACCCCAGTAGTAGCATCAGGCACCATACAGCCACCGAGAAATCTCATCTCCAGCCCTCCAGCAAATACAGTAGCATCGACAGTCGTGATGAATAAAATCATTCCTTAGTATCTCTGTCACATCCACGCTGGTCTAAAGCCACCATCACTTAATTGCAGTGGCCTCCTAACCCGTCGCCCTGTGTCTGCTCTTGTCTCTCTCCAGTCTGTTTTCAGTACTCATCTTTTATAGTTCTTACCTGCAGTACCGCAGTTCAGTTCTGATGCTCATCATCCAGTCAACACAGACGTCACAAGTTAAAGGCATGGTCCTTAGCCAAAGTCCCCTCACTTCAGACACCACCTCCAAGTTTGGGAGACCCCAGTCTGTGCACACTTCTGACCAGCTGGGTACAAATTCAGGGGAGTTCCCATAATGTCTTGGAACCCGTGATCTCCCTTCACAAAACTCAAGAAAGCATTACACTTATGATTATAATTTTATTATAAAAAGTACAGATCAGGGCCATCCAGTGAAGAGACTACAGAGTGATGTCTGGAAGGATCCTGAGCGCGGAGTGTCCCTGCCCTCTTCCCAGGGAATCAGGACATGTGGCGCTCACAAGAAGCTCCCCCGAGACCTAGTGTTCACAGTTTTAATTGGAGTTTCGCCACTTGAGCGTGATTGATTTGATCATGATTGAACTTTGTCTCCCTGCCTAATACCACTTTCTAGCTTGACAGGCCCACATCCTGAGTCATTGCCTTAGCATAAACTCAGGCGTGGTCTTAGGGTCCACAGTGAATAACAGATACTCCTATCCCTTCCCTGGTGGCTCAGACGGTAAAGTGTCTGCCTGCAATGCGGGAGACCCGGGTTTGATTCCTGGGTCCGGAAGATCCCCTGGAGAAGGAAATGGCAATCCACTCTTGCCTGGAAAATCCCATGGATGGAGGAGCCTGATAGGCTGCAGTCCATGGGGTCACAAAGAGTCAAACATGACTGAGCGACTTCACTTCACTTCGTATCCCTTCCAGAAATTCCAAGGGTTTAAAAGCCTGCCCTGAAGAACCAGGGACAAAGACCAGTCAGATTCTTTGTGTATAGTCCCATCACACTTCGAACAAAATCAAATGTCTTTATCGAGGCTATAAGGCCTACATAATCTTGACTCTCCCACCTCAGCTCCTGTTCTTTTCGTTTATTCTCCAGCAGTCCTGGCCTTCATTCAGTTCCTTATACACTTTAGACGTGCCCAGATTTCTTTGTACAAGCTGTTCCTTTTACCTAGAAAGCTCTTTCCTAGATGACCAATCAGTAGATTGCTTCCTGTTGGTCTTTGTTCTGGTATCATCTTGTGAGATGATTCCCTTATTTTGGTTAAAAATAGCACACCACCCCCCACCCCCATTTCCCTTCTTCTTTATCCCTTTGCCAGTGTTTTTATTCTTCATTGCATGGTAGTTACTAAATAAATATTTGTAGAATTAATTGGTTAATGGATACTTTTTTATACCTCTTGAATTTTTTGAATATATTATCTATTCAAAAATAACTTCAAACAATAGGACAAAGGGAAAATGTACATTTAAATAAAATGTACATTTGCTTTATTTATTTCATAAGTTAGCGTATGCAATGCTTTGTATCCGTTTTTATATTCAGTGTACGTGAAGGCTTTTTTCCATTGATATTTCAGTAAGGAAGCAGAATTAATCCCTTGGCCTTTCTTCTTCTTTAAGACTTTGTTTATGATGCTGTTATAGCATGTTATAGCATGTATCGTAGTGAATCCTGGCATCTGCCCCTTCTCCTCCCACTGTCTGCCCCGCCCTACCCCTCAGACCGTGAAAATTTTGTAGCCTTGGTGCCAACCACAGTTCTTTATATGTATTAGAAGGTGCTGAGTAAATATTAATTTTAAGTAAATTGTTAGCTTCTCTGCTAGCCCAGTAAAAGTATAATGCTAAACTTGAGAATGATTGATTAAAGACTGTATATAGTATCTTTCCATCTTATTTTCATTCATTTATTAAATAATGTATATTTATGCTTTAGGAAATACTTGGTGCTAGCATAGATATGAAGATTAAAATTCAGCCCCTGCCTTTGTGGAAGAGACTGTAAGGAGGAGTTCAGGTACTTTATATTTACAGCACTAAAACTATATGCTTTAATAGAGGAAGCTGCAAAGTTCTGTGTAAGCACTATAGAGGAGTGAGAGACTGAGTCCAGGATAAAGATTTCCCTGAAGAAGTGTTTAAACTGTGTGTGAAAAAGCAAATTAGACAAATCGAGAGTTGAGTAGGAGAAGAAAGAGCATCTCAGAAAATTACGTGGTCAGAAACATAGCCATGAAAGATGGAAAGTAGGGTACCTTGTAGGAAATGCTTGGAGACAAAACGAGACAGGTAAGAACCAGGTTAGAAGGGGGTTTCCATGCTGTATAGTGTTGATGAAAAATTAATTGATCTAAGAAAGAAATGGAAATATTTTATTAGAACCAAGCTGAGGATTATTACCTGGGAATAGCATGTGAGAAAGCTCCAAGAACTATTCAGCTGTTAAAAGTCAAGGCACAGTTGCCTAAGTTTTCTGAGACAGAGGGCTGTGTATGAAATGATGGACTGCTGACAGTTTACAGCGTCTGTCTCTAAGCACCCCCTTATAAGATCAGAAAGGAACGATATCTTTTAAGGAGTTATCTTACTGATGCTAGGAGAATGTTGCTCTTTATATGAGCAGGTATTTCTGCCAATGGGGAAAGTTTGATCAATGCACAATACAGATACACAATGCATAGTAAGGGGGAGAGAGGGAGCTTAAAGGCAAAGAAATTTGTTTTATGTTTAAATTTTTCTTGTCTTGCCATAAAATACAAATTTGTTCACAATAAGAAAATGTGGGCTTTGTCCTTGTGAATGGGGAGTTCAAAATTAGTAATAGATTTTTCACTTCAGAGAATTTTTGTGGCAGTGCAGAAAATGGACTGCAGATTTAATCATCACAGAAAGCACAATTAAGAATTTAGCTTACTAACGCATGCAAAAAATAATGCAGGCCTGGTAGAGACATTTTCTATAGGACTTGGTAAGCAGAAGACTATGAAAAGTAACAGAAAAGTAGTTAAGGATTAAACACAGATTTCTAAGTGGCAGGTAAATTAAATTTGGGCAAAGTGGGGGGTATTCCAGATTTATTGAGATATAATTGATATATAACATTGTGTTATCCAAGATGTACAACATAATGATCTGATACATGTATAATTTCAAATGATTATCACAGTAAATTTCATTACTATCAGTTACCTCACATCATTACAATTTCTTTTTCTTGTTTTAAAAACATTTCTATTCTCAACTACTTTCAAATATACCATACAGTATTAACTATAGTCCCTACGCTGTACGTTGGGCTTCCCAGGTGGCGCTCGTGGTAAAGAATCCTTGCCTGCTAGTGCCGGAGACACAAGAGACGTGGGTTTGATCCCTGAGTCAGGAAAATCTCCTGGAGAAAAGAATGGCTACCCATCCAGTATTCTTGCCTGAAAAATTCCATGGGCAGAGGAGCCTGGTGGGCTACAGTCCATGGGACCGCAAAGAGTCAGTATGACTGAGCACACACGCTATACTTTACTTTACACTTCCAGAACCTCTCTTCCAATGACAGGTTTTTATCTTTTGACTACCTTTACCCATTGGAAACAGTGTCAGACTTTCTTTTTCTGGGCTCCAAAATCACTACAGATGGTGACTGCAGCCATGAAATTAAAAGACGCTTACTCCTTGGAAGGAAAGTTAAGACCAACCTAGATAGCATATTCAAAAGCAGAGACATTACTTTGCCAACAAAGGTCCATCTAATCAAGGCTATGGTCTTTCCTGTGGTCATGTATGGATGTGAGAGCTGGACTGTGAAAAAGGCTGAGTGCCGAAGAATTGATGCTTTTGAAGTGTGGTATTGGAGAAGACTCTTGAGAATCCCTTGGACTGCAAGGAGATCCAACCAGTCCATTCTAAAGGAGATCAGCCCTGGGATTTCTTTGGAAGGAATGATGCTAAAGCTGAAACTCCAATATTTTGGCCACCTCATGCGAAGAGTTGACTCATTGGAAAAGACTCTGATGCTGGGAGGGATTGGGGGCAGGAGGAGAAGGGGACAACAGAGGATGAGATGGCTGAATGGCATCGCTGACTCGATGGACGTGAGTCTGAGTGACCTCCGGGAGTTGGTGATGGACAGGGAGGCCTGGCGTGCTGCGATTCATGGGGTCACAAAGAGTCGGACACGACTGAGCGACTGATCTGATCTGATCTGACACGTTTCATACAGGCACACCCCCACCCCCCGGCACCTCTGGCAACCACCAGTCTGTTCTGTATCAGATTTTTTTAGATTCCACATATAACTGTGATCATGCAGTATTTGTCTTTTTCTGATTTATTCCACTTAGCATAATGCCATCCGGTTGTATCCATGTTGTCACAAATGACAAGATTTCCCTTTTTAATGGCTGAATAATACCCTACTTTGTGTGTATCACAGTTTCTTTATCCATTCATTTGTCATTGGAAAGGCAGAAGAAAGAAAGCAACTTAGGTTGTTTCCATGTCTTCACTACTGTAAATAATGCTGCAGGTATTTAATTTTGCAAAACACTGTAGCAATTTCTCAAAAATTAAAAATAGAACTACTGTATGATCCAGCAATTCACCTTCTAAGTATATATCCAAAGGAAACAAAATCACTATCCCAGAAATATATCTGCTCCTGCATGTTCATTGGAACATTATATACTGAGATTTTTAATGGAAAAAAGATTGGAGGAAGAGGAAAGTGAGCAAAGATAATCCTTAGTGTAGTTTGGGGCTTATTGTTTTTGAAATGCCTGTGGAGTATCCACATGGAGATGTCTCTGCCTTTGGAAATGGA
Source organism: Tragelaphus eurycerus (assembly GCA_935064755.1). Taxonomy (NCBI): domain Eukaryota; kingdom Metazoa; phylum Chordata; class Mammalia; order Artiodactyla; family Bovidae; genus Tragelaphus; species Tragelaphus eurycerus. Next base: position 34,930,136 of record CAKXYN010000008.1, on the reverse strand, counting down.
GAACTGAGCAAAGTTTAGGAGTCAAGTGAGAGACAGAGGGATATGGGAGTTACACAGGAAGACCATCATCATAAAGCAGTGGGAGTGATGTGGCTTTTTGTTTGTTTGTTTATAAAAAACATAGAGAAAAGGCAGCTGGGCCTAGAAAGCATCAGGTCTGGGTGAAAAAAATTACTATTGGGAACCAAGGTAGGAAAATGTTTCCAAAATAAGACAAGGACCAAGGCTTAGGATTTGATGATTAAATGGTATCATTGAAACTAAACTAGTTTTTGTAGAGTGTAAGCAAAAGTGAAATCTCAATGAGAAGAGAGAGTGGGGCAGCTGATACTGAGTCCTTTGGGATGATTTAATCATGAAGAGAAGGAGAGCTATGGAGCAGACAGAGGCAGGACTTAGGGTGCCTGAATAAGAGGTTGGGTGAAAAGTGGTTTTTGTTGGGTTTTTTTCTTAAGTTTGTGGAAATGTTGAACATTTTTTACAGGATCAAGAGGAAGAAACAAAAAGAAAGGTTGGAAATATGAGAATAAAAATGATAATGCTGAAAGGCCTCAGAGGCTACATCAGGGAAATGGGAGACAGTGTAGGTGAGAACTGGCCTTAATGGAAAAAAAGAAAACCACTGCTGAGACCAGGAAGGGAGGACAGAGTAAGGACTTCAAACAGTATAGAGGTGTAGGAGAGGGAAGTTGAAATCATTAACTGGATCCTTTGAGTGGGCCTCTTTATGCTCTTTGTCCGGGAAGGGAGGAGGGGGGCAGAACTGAGCACTTGAGACAAATGGTGAAGGTTTAGAACAGAAAGTAGAAGATGAGATAAAACTAACATTTACAAGATGGCGAAAGGGTGTTACAGTAGAATTGGATGTCCGATTGCTCTGGTTTACTGAGAGATTCAGGTTAAGAAGAGAAACAAAACTGGAAGCACTCAAATACTGAAAAACTGGAGTTCAAGGGACCTGAGATGCAACTTTAGGTTTAATTAAAGTGGGGGACTAGGAAAGGAAGAAGGACCGAAAGCTGTGGTTGTGGAGGGAAATATTCAGAGTGGTGAAAGACACAGTCCCTAAATCTTTAAAAATGATTGGAGAAGCAATAGCTGTAATAGGATATTGAAGGTTTTCTGTCATAAGCAACTTCCAGATTTCTGTCCTAAGTGAGAACTTGGTTCACTAATGTCCCTTGAGGCAAGAAAGAAAAAGACATCAGTGCTTACCCACTGCATGGCGAGTGGGCAAGCAGGACAGGACTTCATTTCCACACAGTTTGGGTTCAGTTGAAAGCAGTGCTGTAGAATGAGATTGCTGAGAGAAATGCTAACACTTACATAAAGGTTTTCCCCTGACAGAACCTGAGCAAAGTGCTGAGTGGGCATTCATCAGTGGAGAAGCTGTAAGCTTTGCCCATCCATCATCTGCTGGCTGCTGCCTGAAGGGGCAGCACGTTTCTGTTTGCAGTGAGCACCAATAATTAGGGTCATACCTGCTTGAAAACCACCTTCTGGATAATTGGGTGAAGATTTAAAGTTAGGCTAGATGGCAACATTCCCTGCATTCCTTCAGGTGAATAAGCAGCTCCATTGCCAGTAAGCCTTCTTGGCTTCTTGCTTTTGGACAAGTCAGGCTTAAAAACAGAACCGCCCACCCTTCCCTTCATTAAACCCTCAGTATTTTCTGCCTGAAAAAGATCTGGGAGCATGTGAAACCTGGTTTGAGCCTTATACTATTCACAATGTTCAAATGAATTTTTTGGAATCTTTATTACCCAGAAGGCCCATGGGGATCAGAAGAGTCCCTGCTACTGCTAAGTCATTTCAGTTGTGTCCAACCCCGTGCAACCCCATAGACAACAGCCCACCGGGCTCCCCCATCCCTGGGATTCTCCAGGCAAGAACACTGGAGTGGGTTGCCATTTCCTCCTCCAGTGCATGAAAGTGAAGTCACTCAGTCCTGTCCAACTCCTAGCAACCCCATGGACTGCAGCCCACCAGGCTCCTCTCTCCATGGGATTTTCCAGGCGAGAGTACTGGAGTGGGGTGCCATTGCCTTCTCCAGAGAAGAGTCCCTAGGTGCTACTAAAAAAAGAAAATGTCCAGCACAGGCCAGTCCTGCTCTCACATCTTGAAAGCAGTTGTTGCTGCCTTCCTTCCAGAAATCCTATACAAAAGCACGAATAGAAGTCAGGTTTTCAAAAGAGGATATGAAATAAGGGGTAGAATTTCATATCTACATTATATAAACACATATATAAACATTTTCTCCTCAAAATGGCACACTCAGAATTAATCTTTTACTAAGCAAATTTTAAGCTTTTTTTTTCCCCTTCTGTTACGAGAACTGGAGTTAATGCCTATGAAAGTATGGCTCTTCTCTGGCTGCTTTTGCATCCTGGACCGGTGCCCCTCTATAATATTCATATAGGACAAAACTCAAAGCCTTTTCTATAGTGATACAGTTAAGGTAGAAAGAGATGTTCTTTTTGGTTTCCTAGAAAAACAAAAATTTTTAAAGTTCGTGTTACAAGCTATATCTTCATGCTTGGTTGTTACTATAATTTTTATTATTAAGACTGTAAACTCTGTGTTGGTTATAATAATGTATACCCTGTTCTTGAAGAACATTAGACCCCATCTTTTGATGAAAAGCAGTTTATCGGTGTCACCTCAAATGTCTAAAACGCCATCAAATTTTCAGAGCTGCCTTGTAACCTTTATTTGTACAGATCAGTCTGGTTTTAGGTTCTTTGTCAAGAATAAAATGATCTCTTATTGAGAGAAATAAAAGGTTGTGTTTGGCTAGAATAGTGTTTCTCAAAGTGTGGTCCCTGGATCAGCAGCATCAGCATGGTTTGGAGAAGCCCAGTGCCCAGATTTTTACTGGAGGATGGTACATAGGCAATCTCTGCCTGACAGGTACCAAAATTCAGACTCCCAGAAGGAAGGCATGTGTACAGCATAAACTGTATTGTTTATAGAAACACCATAGGAACGGTGAGCTTGGCCAAGGGCCAACTTGGTATAGTCTTTTCAAAAGATAGAAGTGAGACCTGCTGGGTCTTTCGTCTTCACAATTGTGCTAAATAAGTTAGTATTTGATCCATTTCTTTTATTTAGTTACTGGTCTTGGTGTTGGGGCTTCCCTGGTGGCTCAGTTGGTAAAAAATACGCCTGCAGTGCTAGAGACCTAGATTCGATACCTGGGTTGGGAAGATCCCCTGGAGGAGGGCATGGCAACCCATTCTAGTGTTCTTGCCTGGAGAATCCCCGTGGACAGAGGAGCCTGGCAGGCTGCAGTCCATGGGGTCACAAAGACACGACTGGGCGACTAAGCACACACTGGTCTTGGTGTATGTCTGTGTTACAATGTCCTTAGAATGTAAACTCTTTGAGGACAGACAGCATCTACCCTGTAAGCTATCAGACATCAAGATGAGTGCCACTTACACTGTGAGCCTGCAGTAAATCCTTTGCTTCTGCTCACGCTCTCCCTGTATTCCCTGCTGCATCACTTCTTTTTAAATGCCTACCGTTCTTCAATGCCATACTCAACTCCCCAACTTTACCATGAAGGCTTAACTGATTAGACTGTTGACTTTGAACTTTCCTTCTTCTGATTCTGGTGGTCTTGTGCTATCCATTTTAGTGCTAGATTTTATACAACCTTAAATTTTCTCCTCATTTCTTCTTCGACTTATCTGTCATCTCCTGTCAAAATATAAACTCCTTAAAGCAGTCCAATCTTTTCTACTTTAAAGAGTAGTGGTTCTTGGATTAAAAAAAGAAGATTGATTAATGATGTAAATTACATAGAAAAACTAAAATGATTAGCCGTAGCATTCTTGTATTTTTAGATATTTAGAGGTAAATCAAACAAGCAGGCTTCTGTAGAAAAAGAGTAGTTAAGAAATTCCCTGATGGTCCAGTGGTGAGGACTTCATGCTTCCCCTGCTGAGGCCCAGGTTCAGTCCCTGGTCAGGGAACCAACATGCTACAAGCGATGCTGTGTGGCTAAAAAAGAAGAGAAGTTAACCCCATGGATTTGATTACATTATAATTACAGAAAGGACACCTCCATTTTATAGAAACCTCTTGTGGTTTAAATAAGGTAATGTTAGAAACCAGATCAATTAAAGTGGCCATTAGTTAGCTAAGCCTCAGGTTTTAAGTTGTTTTGTGGGGTTAAAGAAGGTATGTTAAACCAGTAATTTTTGATTGTATACTATATTTTGCCAAACTTTTTCCCCCCAAACTGCAGTTCCTGGAAGCCACCATCATTCTAGATATAATGATAGCTGTAATTAATCATGTCCTGCTTTCAGCCAATGAAATTGTAAATGTTCTATTAGCCAAATTTTCAATTTTCTATAGGACTCTTTGTCCCATTTACCCTGGACAAGTAAAGACATTTCTGTTGTTATTTTATCATTATTGATATTCTGGAGACTCACCCTTTAAAATTGATCGCATTCAGCAGAGGATTTAGAACCAAGGATTAGAAATTAGAAATTCTAGCATATTTTTGGTAGTATTATATTCTTGATCAACTCATTTATCTGTTCTAATTTCCCCTGAGGAGATCTTGGCTAACTGCTTATATAGATACCAAATTTAGACTCCAGGATCCATGCAACATGCTGTTGCTGCCATTTGCAATGAATAAATCATCTTTTGTCTCCAATTTTGCAGGTGTAAAGAAGTGAATAAACGGAGACCCCGAAGTTTGCTAGAGAAACTACGCTGGGTGACCCTTGGCTACCATTATAACTGGGACGATAAGGTACTCAGATTTTCTTGCTAATTCCATTGATTTTCATTTTTATGCTTCTTGGGCCCACATAGTTTGACTTCTTTCTGGCCAAGCTTAAAGTATCAGATTATCCATTTGTGAGAGGGTTTCTTTAATATATTCTCTCCTTTAAAATCCTTTTGATACAGAATCTGAAGAGGAATGAATAGTTTTATCAAGAGAAAAGTACTTTTTCATGTGCTCTCAGATTATATTATTTCATCAGAAGCCATTGATGCTTTCTCTGGAGAGGTTTCAGAGATATAGATTTTTTTTTCCTGTATTCATGAGGAGTTTTCAATTATAATCTTTAGTTCCACTGTTATTTAGTGTTTGTTGATTGTTTATTTTCTACATAATGTGTGCCTGGAGTGAAAGAAGCTCCATGTACTTACAGTGTTCTCTTCCATCAACTCACAAAAGAACTTTCAAGATCTAGGTTCCTTTGACTGCTACATAAGGTCTGTGCAGGGCAGAGATGGGAAAGAATGTCTGCAGTTAAAGTTCCATGTTTTCTTGAGGTACAATTTCTTCTTTCCTGACCCTTGCGCTTCGGAAAATGCCTCCTTTATCCGTGACATCTCAGTGCCACTTTTCTCAGATGTTTGCCACCAAAAGGACTTAATTCTGAGGATAAACTGAATCAAATTGGCATGAACCATCTTCCTACTAACCAGTTACTTTTTAAAAGCTCTGTAGTTTCAGTCAATCCAGCTTATTAATAAATGTATTAACTATTCAGTAATAAATGTTGCTCAGAACTATTCATGATATAAGTCTTATTTTCAGTGATACAGCTTTAATGGAAAACCAGACATCTGTATTTGGGGAAACGGCCATGTGGTTTTCTTCTGGTTAGACAGCCTGGATTTGAATCCTGCCTTCAATTTGGCTAGTGTCTAACCTCCCAAGACGATTGTGAGGATTAAATGATTAATGCCTTTATAGTGCTTATAGTAGTGCCTGAGTGTTCTCAGCAGTTAAATTTATTCATTAACACAATAAATGTTAGCTTATTGGTTTTTAAGATACTAGTTTTATTGTAGATACTGTTATTCCCCAAGGACCTCTCAGAGTTAGCCTCACTTACTAAGAAAAGCATGGTGTGAAGAGTCAAAACACACTGAATGGTTCATCAGAGAAAAGTGGAGGAGAATTAAGAAACAAAGCAGTGCACAGGGAATTCGGTCAGGATAAAAGCCCAAAAGCTGACTGTTCTGTTACGGCAGAGGTGACCCAGTGCTGTAAGTCGTTGGTCTTGGACTAAAGGAAGGATTAAAATGAAATGGTAGAGAAAACCTTCTCTGTTGCTGCTGTTAAGTCGTTTCAGTTGTGTCTGACTCTGTGCGACCCCATAGACGGCAGCCCACCAGGCTCCCCCGTCCCTGGGATTCTCCAGGCAAGAACACTGGAGTGGGTTGCCATTTCCTTCTCCAATGCATGAAAGTGAAAAGTGAAAGTGAAGTTGCTCAGTCGTGTCCGACTCTCCGCGACCCCATGGACTGCAGCCCACCAGGCTCCTTCATCCATAGGATTTTCCAGGCAAGAGTACTGGAGTGGGGTGCCATCGCCTTCTCGGAAGCCTTCTCGGAAACCTTCTCTAACTACACTCGTAATTTTGAGAAATTAAATAGGAGCTCTTATTTGTAGTACAGGAAAAAAGAGAAGAAAAATTAAAACAGATTCCAACTGAAGAGGCTTGGCCATCCATCAGAGACTTTTCAGAAAACTCTGATTTTTCTAATCAGATCTGAGGTTGATTGAATAACAGGAGGACTGAGAGAAGAGCATCATATCAAGGAAGAGTGTCGGATGCTGCTGGCTTACGCAGCCCTCAGACTTGCCTGCTGCCTGGTTCTCAGAAATTGTGTGTGTTTTGTGTGGAGAGTGTTCTGGCCTTTAAGAGTTGTGAGCCTTAGGTCTGGTATTCCCATCTCTTTGAGAATTTTCCACAGTTTATTGTGATCCACACAGTCAAAGGCTTTGGCGTAGTCAATAAAGCAGAAATAGATACTTTTCTGGAATTCTCTTGCTTTTTCCATGATCCAGCAGATGTTGGCAATTTGATCTCTGGTTCCTCTGCCTTTTCTAAAACCAGCTTGAACATCAGGAAGTTCACAGTTCACATATTGCTGAAGCCTGGCTTGGAGAATTTTGAGCATTACTTTACTAGCGTGTGAGATGAATGCAATTGTGCGGTAGTTTGAGCATTCTTTGGCATTGCCTTTCTTTGGGGTTGGAATGAAAACTGACCTTTTCCAGTCCTGTGGCCACTGCTGAGTTTTCCAAATTTGCTGGCATATTGAGTGCAGCACTTTCACAGCATCATCTTTCAGGATTTGGAATAGCTCAACTGGAATTCCATCACCTCCACTAGCTTTGTTCATAGTGATGCTTTCTAAGAGGCACCTGATTTGCCTCTTGAGAAATTTGTATGCAGGTCAGGAAGCAACAGTTAGAACTGGACATGGAACAACAGACTGGTTCCAAATAGGAAAAGGAGTACGTCAAGGCTGTATATTGTCACCCTGTTTATTTAACTTATATGCAGAGTACATCATGAGAAACGCTGGACTGGAAGAAACACAAGTTGGAGTCAAGATTGCCAGGAGAAATAGCAATAACCTCAGATATGCAGATGACACCACGCTTATGGCAGAAAGTGAAGAGGAACTAAAAAGCCTCTTGATGAAAGTGAAAGTGGAGAGTGAAAAAGTTGGCTTAAAGCTCAACATTCAGAACACGAAGATCATGGCATCCGGTCCCATCACTTCATGGGAAATAGATGGGGAAACAGTGGAAACAGTGTCAGACTTTATTTTCTGGGCTCCAAAATCACTACAGATGGTGACTGCAGCCATGAAATTAAAAGACGCTTACTCCTTGGGAGGAAAGTTATGACCAACCTAGATAGCATATTCAAAAGCAGAGACATTACTTTGCCAACAAACGTTCGCCTGGTCAAGGCTATGGTTTTCCCTGTGGTCATGTATGGATGTGAGAGCTGGACTGTGAAGAAGGCTGAGTGCGGAAGAATTGATGCTTTTGAACTGTGGTGTTGGAGAAGACTCTTGAGAGTCCCTTGGACTGCAAGGAGATCCAACCAGTCCATTCTGAAGGAGATCAGCCCTGGGATTTCTTTGGAAGGAATGATGCTAAAGCTGAAACTCCAGTACTTTGACCACCTCATGCGAAGAGTTGACTCATTGGAGAAGACTCTGATGCTGGGAGGGATTGAGGACAAGAGGAGAAGGGGACAACAGAGGATGAGATGGCTGGATGGCATCACTGACTCGATGGATATGAGTCTGAGTGAACACTGGGAGTTGGTGATGGACAGGGAGGCCTGGCGTGCTGCGATTCGTGGGGTCACAAAGAGTCGGACAGGACTAAGCGACTGATCTGATCTGATCTGAGCCTTAGGTACAAAAAATAGAGGCAGTTCAGGAAGGTAAGTGCTGAAAATTACTTCTATTTTAAGGTCCTGACTTGACCATAGTGTAAGTCAGTTTAAATGTTTTGAGCATGTCAGCCCATCAGATTGACCAATGAAATCACAGGAAGCTATGTTGCAGACTAGTTCTTAATTGATACACTTTCTGCCTTCTGTCCCAAGATCCCATCCAGGATACATTACATTTAGTTGCCATGTTTCCATAGGTACCTCTTGGCAGTTACAAAGTTCTGAGTTGCCTTTTTACCCTAAGAGAACTCTCGTGCTTGGGGTTAGAGTGGGCTTCCCTGGTAGCTCAGCTGGTAAGGAATCCACCTGCAATGCAGGAACTCCAGTTCGATTCCTGGGTTGGGAGCATCCGCAGGAGAAGGGATAGGCTACACACTCCAGTATTCTTGGGCTTCCTTTGTGGCTCAGCTGGTAAAGAATCCACCTGCAATGTGGGAGACCTGGGCTCAATCCCTAGTTTGGGAAGATACCCTGGAAAAGGGATAGGCTACCCACTCCAGTATTCTTGGGTTTCCCTGGTGGCTCAACTGGTAAAGAATCCACCTGCAGTGCAGGAGACCTGAGTTTGATCCCTTAGTTGGGAAGATCCCCTGGAGAAAGAAAAGGCTACCCACTCCAGTACTGTGTCCTGGAGAATTCCAGGGACTTTATAATCTGTGGGGTTGCAGAGTCAGACACGACTGAGCGCCTCTCAGAGAGAGGTGTGATTGCTCTGTACAGTTGACCCCATGCGGGGTGAAATTGCTGAATCTGTCATCGCGTAGCGCGATGCCTGCCGTATCGTAGGTGATCGGTTGTTTTAAATTGGCTCAATATCGGATTGCTGGATGCCTCAAAAATGTGTGGCTATTAAGACAAACTTTTACTTTTGTGTATAAAAAGCTTTATGTATAAAAGAAATAGGCTACAAGGATATATTGTGCAACACAGGGAATATAACCAATACTTTATAGTAACTACAAATGGAGTATAATCTGTAAAAGTTTTGAATCACTGTGTTGTATATCTGAAACTAATGAAATGTTGTAAATCAACTATACTTCAATAAAAAAAACTTTTAAGGGCTGTATTAATATTACATGTGGTAGGGAACAGACTTATGGTTGCCCAGGGAGTGGGGGGGCGGGGAGTAAGGAAGGGGGGAATGGGAGTTTGGGGGTAGCGGGTGCAAGCTCTTGTATATAGAATGGATAAACCAATCACAAGGTCCTGGACAGCACAGGGCACTATATTCAGCATCTTGTGATAAACCATCATGGAAAAGAACGTAAGAAAGCAGTAGGCATGGGTATGACTGAGTCACTCTGCTGTACAGCAGAAACCGACACAACATTGTGATCACTCAGTGTACTGCATGCAAATTAGATGATTTTAAAGTGGAAATTAATCTTATGCCACCGTTTCCTCTTTTCCTGAGATCATTGTTTATTTTTCTTATTTTCCCTGCTTTTATCAAAGAGATACTCAGCAGATCATTATACACCTTTCCCTTCTGACCTGGCTTTCCTCTCAGAGCAAGTAGCTGCTGCCTGTGGATTTCAGGGTTTCCGAGCTGAAGCAGGTATCCTGAATTACTACCGATTAGACTCCACACTGGGGATCCACGTAGACAGATCTGAACTAGATCACTCCAGACCCCTGCTGTCATTCAGGTGAGTTGGGTCTAGGGATTTTGAATTACTTTTTATCATTTTATTCCTTTTTTATAAACCTTTTTTAAGCTTAAATAAAAACATTAAATTTTTTAAATGGGTGAACTCGATAATCTTTCACGTCTGGGCATCTTAGCAATGTACTGTAATTAAAATTAACATTGACTTTTTGGATAATGACCAAGTTACAATTAATATTTCTGTTTAAGATGCATGGATTCTGTCTTTGGTAATGAGAGGTACTGTGAGTGTCTGTGGAATAGATGAGTGGTAAAGGCCATAAGGCAAAGGGAGCGATCTTTTTGAAATAGAGAAGAGGAAAGCACAGAAACCCGAGTAGTTTCTCTGCTTGTCTCCCTGAATGTAAGTTTATATTTTTGCAGAGTGCTGCACCTGTATCTCCAGAGGAAAGAATCTTATTAACTGCCTTATCTTTAAAATGAACAGAAATGATAAATATCTAGTAAAGAACCCAAATAAATTTTTATTTGCTTGTTTAATTGCTTCAAAATCTATTTTACAGCAGTTCTGTGGTCTCTAATAAGTTTAAGTAGCAGACCATGGACTAGTCGCTCCCAGACACAAACCAGAAAAGAAGGATCTTAGCACACTTTAAAAAGGAGGACCGGGGCTCCCCTGGCAGTCTGCTGGTTAGGACTTGGTGCTTTCATGGCCATGGCCCTACTCTCCATCCCTGATTGAGAAATCCAGACCCCATGAGCCACACAGCATGACACACCCCATCCCAAAAGGAGTATTTGGAAGCAGTAAGTGTCAAGCTGAAATTAGAAAACGAGTGCAGCTGGCAGTTAACTTTCCCAGCCGTGGCTAACAGCAGAGACTTACTGTTGTGTGTTGTTTTACTTTTTCATAGCTTTGGACAGTCTGCCATATTTCTCCTGGGTGGGCTCAAAAGAGACGAAGCCCCCACCCCCATGTTTATGCACAGTGGTGACATCATGGTCATGTCAGGTTTCAGCCGCCTGGTGAACCATGCAGTCCCGAGGGTCCTTCCCAGTCCAGAACGGGAAAGCCTGCCTGGCTGCCTCCGGACGCCCCTCCCAGCTGACCTCCCCAGGGCCTCGGTGGTGGAGCCCTGTTCTGTGGAGGACTGGCAGGTGTGCGCCAGCTACCTGAAAACTGCTCGTGTCAACATGACTGTCCGGCAGGTGCTGGCCGTGGGTCAGGACTTCCCTTTGGAACCCATGGAGGAGAATAAAAGAGACATTGCCACAGAAGGTTCCTGCCATCTGGATGATGACAATAGCCACGTCAAAAGAGCGAGGTTAAACCCTGACTGCTGAGACTTGGAGAGCCCATTCTTGTGCTCCGGCAGGTTCTACAGGAAATGGCTGTGCTGTTTTGTACTGTCATCGACTTTAGCACCAAGACAAGCCGAAAACAGAGACAGGGAAAAACTCATCATTGATCACACTGTTGCCTTAGAACTCATCCTGAAGAGGAAGCTGATTAACCACTCTGTTAGAGAAGTGTTTGACATTGTCCAGTCCTGGTTAGGTTTTGGCACTAATGCACGGAGAAGTCCGAGAAGGTATGACCTTCCACAAGAGCGTTCTCAGCCTCGCCATCACCTTTGAGCGAGGTAGGAATGCGTTTCCATGTCTCTGGAATCTTTAAATACCTTGTTTTGTTGATAGGAAACAGTATTCTCCTTCCACCACCCTATCTAGGGATTTGTGGTAAGATTGTGGTTCCATGAACCGACCATTAGTCTTACCTTAATTCTTCCAGTCAACGTTGAATTCTTTGGACTTCTCTGGTCTTCACAGAAGAATGCTATACACATAACTGGAAATCACATCTCCTAGAAAAGAGATTAATCCCAGCTATGTCTCTTGCCTAAAAGGTAAACACATAAACCCAAGGAAAGAGGAAAAGTAGTTTCTCCAGACGTCTTTTGGGTCTGTAAACACTTCCATTGGCTTTTAAATGCAATTTTAATTGTTGGACTAAAAAAATCCTGAGGGTATTCTGTAACTGTTTTCTCCATGAATAAACTTACTCAATTTTAAATTAAAGATCAGTATCTGTGTTTGAGGGTGAATGTATCTGGGATTAGTTTTTTTCCTGTTTTCAGTTGCTGTATTGTTCATGGCTATTGAAGCCCTGTAGCTGGTTCTGCCCTACGTAATCTTTGTAGCTGTCTCACAGGAGAGAATATTCCTTGACATTCTAGTCACTTTTTTTGTTGTTGGATTATAGACGGCGTGGAAGATGCATGAAGACCTGTGTTTTAATCTGTGTACCCCCACTACTCAGTATATCCTGAGCCTTGAAGTTACCTTATGTTTCCCTGGACCTCAGTTTCCTCATTCATAAAATGAAGATAATGTTTACTACCGTCTTCCTAGATGGATGTTGCTATGTCAAACAGTAATGGAAATTTAGTGCCCCTTTCTAGGAACATAATATTGCCAATATCTTATTACTGTATAGACTCTTAGAAACACCCCAGTTTATCTGTGTGGATGACTGACCAGAAGCTGCTTTGTTACCTGCTGCTTGTGACGCGACTTGCCAAACTTGGATTTATCCTCTGTCCTGCCCTTTTTTTTTTCTTGAGTGTTAAATAATTGAGTTTATATTGTAATCTTTGGTGGGTTTTTTTTACAGGAATAAAAATTAACAGATTCATCCTTTATGTGTAGCTGGATTCTAAAATTAGTTCATAATAGGATAATTTTATATAATTAAAATTACCACCGAGAAAAAAATCCCTTCAATTTTCCGTAATATACATTATATGAACACTGTGTGCATTATATGTGACTCACTGAAAACCAACATGTCATTCAGTAAATCCAGCAGTCAACTCAGCCTTCCGCATTTGAATAGGTGGTTCTTTAGTCAGCAGATTGTCAGATGAGGGTGTTGGCTCATGGTCAGGGACAGTATTCTACAAACAATGCGTGTTCAAACCGCATATGGAGTGAGATGCGTGCGCTGTGAGAAACAGGCCCAGCCAAGAGGACAGCAGGCCCCTCACCAGCCAGACTTCCTCTAAGGCTGTGACCGTGGACTCATCTGGGAGGTGGAGGAGGCTCAGCAGGATTGTTTGCACAATTCAGTTCTCATTTTTATGTATATTTACTTCTGTGAGGCACATGTAGTTGAAGGTGTATGTAATGCAACTCCACTTTGACACAGGAAGTTATACAACTCAAGAAAAAGGGAATAAACTGGTGATGACTTGCACCCAATTTTTAGTTGTCTGCCAGAATTTTTCTAAGTCAAGGGTCAACAAACTATAACTCACCTCCTGTTTTCATACAACTGTGAATAGTGTTTGCATTTTTAAATGAGGGGGGTGGATTAGAAGAAGAATATTAGTGATACATGAAAATTAGATGAAATTCTTGTCCATAAATAAAGTTTTATTGGAGCACAGCCACACTTATTTCATTTGCAGGTTATCTGTGGTTGCTCTCATGCTCAAATGACAGAGTTGAATAATTGTAACACAGACCACGTAGACTACAAAATCTAAAAGATATGATCCAGCCTCTATGGTAAAGGTTTGCCAACAGTTGGAAAGGAAACCAGACCCCTCGAAAGGGACCTGAAACCAAGAGAAAAGACCAAGTGGAGGATTTTTCTTTTCTTTATTATTTTATATCAAAAATGCCAGGATAGATCTTCAGTGTGATCTGAGATATCTGTGGTGTCAAGAGTCATGAATGTTAGGTCTGGGGAAATTGACACGCTAATAACTCTTCAGGTGGGAAAGTAACTTGCTATAACCTCTGAGGCTCACTTTGGCATCTTGTCACCTGTAATGAATTCTGCATCCCAGTTTGGTCAGAGCAGTCCTCAGTGATGTTTCCTTTTCCTCTCAAAAGGGTTCTGGTTTGATAACAAATTATACAGTCGTCTTAATTATGTTTTAAAATCTGTACCACCTGACCCAGTAGATTTCACTTCTAGTTGAGTCTAAGGAGATAATTAGAGCTGTCTGCAAGATTTTTGTGGAAAAACATAATAGTGAAAGTTTGAAATAAACCCCAGAGACAGGAGGTGGTTGATTAAATTCATGTATGTATTCAGTAAGTGGTTTCTGTGCACTATTCTTTCCACAAAGCACTTGGCTTTGTGGTGCTTATTTCCTTGTGGAAATGACATAACCATACAGTGGAGAACTAAAGCCGTTAAAATTCACATCTTGGAAGAACAAGTAGAGATATGAGGAAATACTTGTAATTAATGAGAAAATTCAGTTATGAAACCATGCATAGTAATCTAATTCTGTACAAATTGTTTATGTATTTTAAAAAGTGGAAGGCTTTGTATACCAAAGTGTGGATGATGGTGGGAGTATAATTGATGTTTCTTCTCTTTGTGCTTTTCTGTATTTCTAATTTTTTGATTGAAAATCTTTTTAAATCATTTTTAAAATACAGCATGCTTGAATTTCTTAAAAAAAAAAAAAAACTGTCTTACCTAGTAGTTCTGCCTCTGCTTGAAATATATTAGAATGTAAATCTTGGGACATCAACATTGTCTAACAAGAGGAGCTTGTTTGATGAAGCTGTTTTATGTAATAAGATACTATATAAACAATATCACGTTTTAGAGATCTCTTCAGTGATCAGAAGAAATGTTCGATATGTTAACTGAAAAACAGCTTAAAAACAGTATATACAAGCATTTTACCAGTGTGTTTTGTATGTGCACAAAAAAGACTGGAGGGCTATAATATATCTTGCAGATTTTCTACAGCAGCATAAATTGGTCTTCGGAAGAAGGCTTTGTGATGCGTTCTGGAAAGGGGCAGGCAAGGTAGGTACACAGTGCACTCAGTAGCAGCAGCTTCGTAAAGTGTCTGCTTGTTAACTGCCCTCATCAGCGCCATTCCAGGCTCAGAAGGACCCATCAGGCTCAAAGGGATCTGCTCACTGCTCCTGGCTTATTATTTCAGGAGAGCCTCTTTGTTTCCAGCACCCTTCATCAGGTTTTTCCTGAAGAATCCCAGGCCCACAGTGAGACAGAGATAAGTTCAACAGACAGATTCAGCAAGACTTGACTTGCCATGTTCTGATTTTCCCAGTTTTTCACTAAAGTGAAAGTGAAAGAGAGTGAAAGTCACTCAGTCCTGTCCAGCTCTTTGTGACCCCACGGACTCTACAGTCCATGGAATTCTCCAGGCCAGAATACTGGAGTGGGTAGCCTTTCCCTTCTCTGGGAGATCTTCCTAACCCAGGGATCAAATCCAGGTCTCCCACATTGCGGACGGATTCTTTACCAACTGAGCCACGAGGGAAGCCCAAGAATACTGGAGTGGGTAGCCTATCCCTTCTCCAGGGGATCTTCCTGACCCAGGAATTGAACCAGCGTCTACTGCATTGCAGGCGGATTCTTTACCAACTGAGTTTTCGGAGAAGCCCATTTTTCACTGAGTGAGTGAGTGAAGTCGCTCAGTCGTGTCCGACTCTGCGACCCTGTGGACTGTAGCCCACCAGGCTCCTCCGTCCATGGGATTCTCCAGGCAGGAATACTGGAGTGGGTTGCCATTTCCTTTTCCAGATTTTTCACTAAGGTAGATGGTAAAGAATCTGCCTGCAATGAAGGATACCTGGGTTCGATCCCTGGGTCAGGAAGATCTCCTGGAGAAGGGAATGGTTGCCCACTCTAGTATTGCCTGGAGAATTTGATGGACAGAGAAACCTGGCAGGCTGCAATCCATGGGGTCGTGAAGAGTTGGACACGACTGAGCAACTAACACTTTGCTTTCAAGCTGGTCTTAAGCCCTTTTCTGTTTTCACTTAATCTAAAAGGTTGGTTTATTAGAGCAGGGAAAAAAAATAAAAACCCTAATACGCTAGGTATATTCTGGTAAGGCAAATTAGACTGGTAATGAGGTGGAAAGGAATCCAAGGAATGGTTATTGATCTCAGTGTGAGTGAAGGGCTGGCAGACATCAGTAGGAAAGACACCGCACCTGTTTCCTCTGCTTCAAAGATTACAGTGGAAAAAGCAACGCAAATCTAGTTTCTTAGCCTGGGTAGTAAATGTTTATTGACATTGCTTTTGATCAACTATCCTCTCCAAGCTTGAGCCCTCCTGAAGCTAAGTTTGTTGGCTGTCAATTAGTTTTATCGGTAAAACAAATTTTTGACTATATCAGTCCATCCTAAAGGAAATCAGTCCTGAATATTCATTGGAAGGACTGATGCTGAAGCTGAAACTCCAATACTTTGGCCACCTGATGTGAAGAACTGACTCATTGGAAAAGACCCTGATGCTGGGAAAGATTGAAGGCGGGAGGAGAAGGGGACAACAGAGGATGAGATGGTTGGATGGCATCACTGACTCAATGGGCATGAGTTTGAGCAAGCTCCGGGAGATGGTGAAGGACAGAGGAGCCTGATGTAATGGACTCATGGGATCACAAAGAGGTGGACACGACTGAGCGCCTGAACAATAACAACAAAATGACCTGAGTGAGGCCTACCTTCACGACCCTATTCAAAATCTCAGGCCCACTGGTGGTCCTCATTTTCTTTACCACACTTTTTTCGTAGCATTTATGACATAAAACTGCATTATAAGAAATAAGGAAAGAATTGTACTGTCCCCCCACAACACTGGGTTCTGAGTTCCCTAGTCCTCTAGAAGAGCGGCTGGTACGTAGTGGTTTCTCCCTGCACATGGATAGCTGTTGACTGAATGGGTGCCCGGTGTTCACAGGGTGTGTGAGAATGAGCCTGCACGCATTGCTGTAGTATCAACTGATAAAGCCATTGTATCGTCCGTGTTTCACGCAATTTTGAGCCAGCACTTCCAGGTATCCTCCCTATAGAAGAGCCTGTCCAGGACACAAAATGATACATGTAAAATGTTCATCCCAGTGTTCACAACAGCGGAAAACTGGAAACAACCCAAATGTTAATCAGTGGGGAAAGAGTTGTTTGGATTATGGTTCATACACACTATGAAATATTAATACTATGGAGCCCTTCGCAAGAATGTACAGACATGAAAAGTGCTCTAAGATATATTGGCTATCTTGGTTATTGAAATTTTCAATAACTTTCAATTGATTATTGAAAAACATGAAATGGTAGAATTCTATGTACAGTGCACAGACTAATATGTAAAAACTATACAAGACTATTGTCTGTATATACACGTACCTGTGTGTAAAGATGGGAAAAAAGATACATCCAAATGTAATGGAAGGAGGAGGATGGGAAGAGACTTTCTAGTCTCTAAGTTTTGTGTGTGGTCTGATTTTTTTTAATATAAGAACATATTTATGCACTACTCATAAAATTTTTTAAATTATATAGCAAACCCTGTAAAGAATTGTATGCAGTAATTATATGAAAAATGAAGTAAATTCATCTTTTTTTCCCCAGACTCTCTGTAAGTTTCCTCTTATAAATAAGAACAGGTACTCTGTTAAGTGGACTTCCCAGGTGGTTCTAGTGGTAAAGAACCTGCCTGCCAATGCAAATCGGGTTCAATCCCTGGGTCAGGAAGATAGATCCCCTGGAGGAGGGCATAGCAACTCACTCCAGTATTCTTGCCTGGAGAATCTCATGGAACAAGAAGCCTCGCGGGCTACAGTCCATAGGGTTGCAAAGAGACACGACTGAATCAACTTAACAGGCACACACTCTGTTAAGTGATGCAGAAAGCACAGTTTCAGCTACTCCCATAAAGATTTCTGGGTTGGGTTCTCCAGGGGCTGACTAGGGAATATATGATTCTATCCATCCAGGCAAGAGAACCAGCCTCCATCGTGTTTGGGTCTGTCCTGAGCTCAGGTGGCTCACCGCACCTGGAGACCTTGTTCTCCATCCACCGTGGAAACACCAATGTGGGCTTTGGTTGCTAGGGCAGTAAATAGTCAGCCTGAAGGTTGAACCAACTGGTAAGGGCCACAGTCGTCCTCTGAAAAGGATTACTGTATTCTAGGGATGTTACTGGACAGATGAAATCTGCAGGGCCCTAAATGTATTATCTGTTAGCTCTATGGTGAGGGAAAGCAGGAGGAGGGACCAAATCTGCTGTTTGGGGCACACTGGTGTGCGTTCGTGCACATCTACTTTTCCTGGGCATAGCACGTGTTCCCTTTTGTTAGGTGTTAACTGTCCTATCCCCAAAGTGACATTAGGCCTGAACATGTGCCCAACCCTTGGCCAGCTACTCCCACTGCTCCCATCAAAAGGAATCAAGCACTTCCTCGGAGTGACCAGTTAGAGGCCCTACACACTTTGCGTCTTCACTTTTAGGAGGTGCTCAACACAAAGGCTCTGGTCTCAACAGCTGGAAAACACTCAGCTAACCACCTTGCCTGGGTTCTGGCCATGGATGATTCTTCTCTTATCTCTGAAGACAACCATGCCATGTCTGTGCTGTTATCCAACTAGTCCTGCCTTTGGAGGGATCCCTCCAGTGGTGGAAGAACTGCCTACAGGAGTTGAAGAAACACCAGCGTTGCTGCTGTCAAGCAGGCAGCAGCAGCCCTTGTTATTTATTTATCCAGCATCTCTGCAGCGTGAGTCACTGTGTTTTGTGAATGTGATGGGCACTGTTTCTGCCCTCAGGTCTACAGTGAGTGGGAAAAACACCTCCATGAACAGGTAATTAAATATGCCGTGATGAGCCAAGGAAAAGGTGCAGCCGGAGGGGCATCTAACAGAGAGCTGGGAGGAAAAGGCTTCCTACAGGATGGGACATAATAGCTGGCGAAGAATGAGCTGGCCACAGCTTCACTACCCTCCCAGGCAGCTAAAGACCTTTTATTATCTCTATTGTTTCTTTGGTCTTACGGGAACAAAAGCATCTGGAAACTTTTGAGGACCTTTTCAAACCTTAATAGTTTATGATCCGGTTCAATTCATTCATTCTGTTCAGAGCCCTTAGCAATGTCTGCTGTCATACCTTTTGTTCTATTATGTGGGTCCTCCAAACAAAAAGCTAAGAGCAGGCTTTCCTTGTGTTGTTCACTGATAATTCCCTGACATCTAGAATATTGCCTGTATGTGCATGCATGCTAAGTCACTTCACTCATGTCTGATTCTTTGCAACCCTATGGGCTGTAGCCTGCTAGGCTGCTCTGCCCATGGGATTCTCTAGGTAAGAATACTGGAGTGGGTTGCCATGCCATCTTCCCCACACAGGTATCGAACCCAAGTCTCTAAGACTCTTGAGAGTCCCTTGGACTGCAAGGGGATCCAACCAGTCCATCCTAAAGGAAATCAGTTCTGAATATTCGTTGGAAGGACTGATGCTGAAGCTGAAACTCTAATACTTTGGCCACCTGATGTGAAGAACTGACTCATTGGAAAAGACCCTGATGTTGGGAAAGATTGAAAGCGGGAGAAGAAGGGGGCAACGGAGAATGAGATGCTTGGATGGCATCACTGACTCATGACTCAATGGACATGAGTTTGAGTAAACTCCAGGAGTTGGTGATGGACAGGGAGGCCTGGCGTGTTGCAGTCCATGGGATCCCAAAGAGTCGGACATGACTGAGCGACTGAACTGAACCGAGCACCACCTTGGAAGCCCCTTGCTTGTACATAGCTGCCCAATAAAATACTGTTGATGATGAAAGAAAAACCTCCCAGGCAGCTTTTTGTGAGGGATTTACTGTTTATCCTGAGCAGGAATGTGGCTAGCAAAGGCACTTCGGGTGTCATCAGCCTAACCCTATCCAAGTGCTCCTCCTGCTTTAATGAGAAACCATTCTGCTGTGAGACAGAAGCCTATCAAATTACGAAAAGTCCCCGGGGGCAGGAAATGCAGAGTCTCCCTGAGAACTGTGGCTGCTGCTGCTAAGTCGCTGCAGTCGTGTCGGGCTCTTAGCAACCCCATGGACTGCAACCTACCAGGCTCCTCCGTCCATGGAATTTTCCAGGCAAGAGTACTGGAGTGGGTTGCCATTGCCTTCCCTGAGAACTAGAGGCTGAAAAGTTCCCCCGGACCACAGCAGCTCCCATACTTCTTCCCTCCCTCTCCCTCCCTAGTCTCTGCCTGTGTGTGTCTGCTTCCTGGGATGGCAGACCTTTTTCTGATTTTCCTTACACAAAGCTGCCCCTGAAGTTGCCCCTTCAGCCTTCCAGGTTGGGTACAAATAGGTAATTAACCCGGATCCAAACTGCTGGAAGAAAATCTGCTCGGTATTCTTCTGGTCCCTCGTGTTCCCCGGTCTGGTCAGCAGCGGCCAGAGATGCAGGGACACTTTCCTCATCAGAATCAAAGGAAGGATACAGGACTTCCCTGGTGGCCCAGTGGTTAAAGAACCTGCCTTGTAATGCAGGGGACACAGGTTCGATCCCCAGTCAGGAGCTAGGATTCCACAGGCTGAGGAGCAACCAAGCCCATCAGATCAGATCAGATCAGTCGCTCAGTCGTGTCCGACTCTTTGCGACCCCATGAACCGCAGCACGCCAGGCCTCCCTGTCCATCACCAGCTCCCGGAGGTCATAGGCCACAACTAATAAGCCTGTGTGTCCCAGAGCCCTTCTTCTGAAATGAGAGAAACCACTGCCATGGGACACCCGAGCACTGCAACTAGAGAAGGCTTGTGCATTCCAGAGAGCCAGCACGGTCAGAGATAAAGAAATCAAAGGAAAGATAATGGGTGGAAGGAAAGGAAATGATTAGTGTAAGAAATGATTGGCATCTCTACCGACACGCATCATACAAATTTCCTTCCAGAATGAAGTGCTGGAGAAGGTTAACCCCAGATCACTACACCGGGAGATAATAGAAAGGGGAACCTATCCATGGCTTTGTCCAAGCCCCTTCACCGAGGGTATACTCCCAGGGCTCCCCCAGACAAAATTCATCAGTTGCCCCCATGACATCCCTGCTGCTTGTTGCCTCTTGGGCTTTGTTGAAAGATTGGAGATGGGGGTGAGTCATCCGCTGCCCCCGCAGCCCCATTGCTTGGGAGACCAGAGGCGACTGAGGCGCTTTCAGCCAGAAAAATATAATTTAAGGGCTTGGCATCTGGCTGGGAGCAGAGAGCTGTGTTGCCATGGCAATGCCTCGCTTCATTTAACAGCAGCATATCCCTGAGTTTGGTCACATCCACATTCAGGCACATACAGCTCCCTGTCAGAGGCCTCTGCGATGCGCACACACATACCTCTGGCAGAAATCCCTCTGCAGAAGCGAAACCCATTCCTGAGCCTGCCTCCCCGTCATAGACACCCACGCCCATACCCTTTCCTGCAGTACCTTGGCCAATCATGTGGGCTGCAAAAGCACCCCCAGACGGCACGGAGCCCTCCAGGGAATTTAGAGGGCTAGATGAGTGCAGAGCCCCTGTGACAGGTCCACGCCGAAGCCTGCTGGGGTCCATATGCTTTCCGGCCTTCCTAACACACATCCGTCTTCCTTTATAAATCTCCTTTGTGCATCTCCAACCCTTTGTAAATCTCTAACCCTTTAATGATGCCCAAGAGCATAGGAAAGAGAGGAATAGTGGCATCTGGTGCACAAGTGATTCTTTATTTTCTAAAGAGGAAAGGAGTTAGGCCAAATCCCTGCAGGTACTTATCCAGAGACCCCTGAGTGCCTGCTAAGCTTCTGTTTCTGCCCCTCCCTTAACTCAGGCAGCAGTGGACAGGACGGATCAGGGCAGGGAGACCTGGGAACACAAGGATGTTCATCGGAATGCTATTTGAGACAGGGAACAACCAGAAACAGCCTAAACGTCCTTTTGCAAGGAATAGGTAAATAAATTTAGAGAAAGAGCAAAGAAAGAAACTATAGATATTTTACCAGATTCCCAATGATGAGAAATAAAATGTCATCAGACTTGGAAATAGCTGCAAATGTGAAATAGATGTGCATATTATTACTGAGCTATCAAAATGGATGACGGGGATTGTCTGTTCTCTTCTGGATCTCTGCCATTGCTTGCTGATCATTAAGTAATTTTCAGAACCACATTTCCACCCATAAAATGTAATGATTCTCCTTGATGAGGTCTTTGTGAAAAGAAAAAAAAAAGAGTGATGATTTCACACTTACACAATATTCCTGCAAAGACGGTTTGGTCCACTGGCATTGACGATTTAATAAAACCGTGCCCACAAAGGCAAATAAAAAGAAGGTGAACTAAAGAGAAAACAGAACACTTCCGTTTTAACTTGGCAAGTTTGAAGCATCATGATTCCCAACATGTCTTGTTATGTGCAGAGCGTGGTGCAAAGCATCAAATTCCCGGGACACAACAGGGAGAAGCAGAAAAATAACTGAGACTATTAGAAAGATGCCAGCGATGAGATGTTACCTGGGGTGCCAAACCCACAGGGAAGAAAGAGGTCCCAGGCCTGGGATAGGACCACAGACAGGTGGAAGGGAAGACTGTGGGGAAGGAAACTTCTTCCTCACTCCTGGCATTTCCTTCCAGAGAAGGAAGCTTAACTAGTGGAACTTCTGGAACTCTCTCTGCCCCACTGCTCCAGTGACTTGCTGTTAACTTTGGAAAGAGTACCTAGGCACCCTTGACTCAGCCCACATCTTGTTTCTCTTGGGTAACTGTTCTTCCCACCTTCTTGCTTTTACTCTTTTTTTTTTTTTTAAGGAGTAGGCATTTAACTTACGTATTTCACAACAATAAAGACTTTTATTACACGAACTGAGGCAGGAGGCAAGAGGGTTTATTTTTGCTTTTTTATTTATTCTGTTTTTTGGGGTTTTTTGAGACTTGCAAGATCTCAGTTCCCCAACCAGGGACTGAACCCATGGCCCCTGCATTGGGAGTGCCAAGTCTTAACTACTGGACCGCCAGGAGAGTCCTTGCTTTTATCCTTAAAGGGCAGGAGGTCTGTCACCAATCAGTGTTGGGTCCGAGTGGGTAGGTCTGCTTAAATTCTGGGGCTCAGTATTAGCAAATTCCGTTGGCTAAAGAACGGTCTCTGACTGCCAGTAAAGGTACTATTTCACCTTCCATACTTCCATACTTACTTTTGTTTTACGCCTTGACTTATGCAAAACTCAGGTGGAAATAAGAATGCTAACATTTGGGAGCCACTTGAAGCCTGTCGTGGTTATCCGCTGCGGCATAACAAACTCGCCGCAGACTTTGTAACTTAAAATGACAAGTGTGTTATGTTTCCCAGGGGCGGCTTAGCGGAATGGTCCTGAGGCTGCAGGTCCGGCTGCCGTGGTCTGAAGCTTGTTCAGAGCCAGAGCATCAGCTTCCAGCGTGGCTGTTGGTCAGAGGCCTCAGCTCCTCCCTCCGCAGCCTCTCCGCAGGGCTGCCTGCGGGGCCCCTGACACAGGAGGGCTCCTCCAGGGCAGTGATCTAACTGACAGAGGCAGGGACGACACTGGGCCTTTATAACCTAGCTTCCAAAGTCAAACGCTGTCACTTTTCTCTGTATTCTTTAGAAGGGAGTCCAGCCCAGAAGAGGAATTCAGCTCCATCTCTCCAGAGGAGTGTCCAAGAACCCAGGGATTGTTGTTAAAACCACAGAGTCCTCGACAGAGGAAAAGCGACTCTGCTGTCTCACGTAAGAAGCCAAGCAAGCGCTGGAGAAGGAGACGCCATTCATTCAAGCAGCTTTTTGTTTTTGGCTGAGCCTGCCTGGTGGCAGGTGGGATCCTTGTTCCCTAACCAGGGATCAAACCTGTGTCCCCGGCACTGGAAGTGCAGCGTCTTCACCACTGGACCGCCAGGGAATTCCCCCTTCAGACAGCGTTTATCACCCACTAGCTTGTGGGCTTCACGCTGGATGTCACGTGGAAGAACAAATAACACAGACCCTTCGCTGAGTATCAGGGTGAAACCGGACACTTCTTTGACTCCCTCCTTTGACCGTGTCCCTCCCCTCAAGGCGACTCGTCCACAGGCCCTGCAGAGGGGCCTAGCCAGAGTACTGCACCCTCTTCTAGACTGTGCTCTGAGCAGCCAAGACCCCCAAATGCTCTTCCTAAATGGCCCAAGCCTCCTCCCTGCGCCTTGCAGTCCTCATCCTCAGGGTCATTTTCCCACTCATGTATGCACCCCTGGCCCACGGGCTACTTGCTGGGTGTGGACGAAGCTTGGTCATGCAGACTGGGGTGTGCTTTATGCATGGCGTGGAGGTGAAGAAGGGACAAGAAGAGAAGAAGGATGGGCCGGGGGGTGGGGGGGCAGCTCCTAGTCGAGAGGTCAGTTGTTAGACGCACGCAGGCCAAGGTGCCCACAGCACACCGGGGGCGTTCCTTTTCTTCCTAGCTTGCCAGTGCCCTTGTCTATCATCTAGCACGCCTGTCTCAGCCGAGGGCCCATGTGGGTAGGAGTTTTGCTCCCTCGGAGGCACCCCTTTGCAGCCAGGGACCGGCAGAGTGTCAACAAGAAGCAGTGAAGTGGCACTTCTGAGCCCAGGCCTCCCTCTAGTGACCAGTCCGGGGACAACAGCGAGAGGCTCCTGGCCACTCTTCTGAATGGACGCCCCTTCCAGAACCTGCTTTCCAAAAATGCTATCTGATCCTGTGGTGCTTGGCTTAGACACCTCAAAAGCAAAGCAAAATTTCTCAAGCTTCATGGCCCCCACATCGGTCTTTGAGGGAAAAGCAACGCCCACGCCTCTGTCGGATGGACGAGGTCCTTCCCAGGGCTGGCCGCCCCTGTCCGCGCCACCACCTCCCCCCAACCTCTGCCTCCAGCATAGCGCGCACCTTTGCGCTTCAGTCAGGCCAGAGGGCTCGCTCCTCCCCACTCACCAAGTGCTTTCGAGCCTCCCTTCTTTTGCTGGCAGCAAACGGCCCACCTCTGCTCATCAAACACTCTTACTCCCCTCAAAAGACTCACTTAGCTTCTCTGTGGCTCCCCTGGGGGAGAATTCTCAACCTCTCTTTGAGCACTTTTCTACAGAACAGCAGCTAACGCAGACTGAGCCTTAGTAATGCCAGTCCCAGCACTGAGGCCGCTAGTGACATCATGCCATTGAATCCTCTCTAGAACCCCAAAGCCAGGAGCTACGAGCATCCCCATTTTACAGACCAGGAAACTGACAGGAGCAGGGTTAATCATATGCCCGTGGACACACCAACAGCCACCACACACTCTTGAGCTCCAAGCCGCCTCCTCTGAGCGGGGCTTGTGCATGGGACTTGAGGGCCCCTGTGACTCCTGCCTGGAAAGGCCTCAACCTAGTTTCTGAGCCAATGGCAGACAGAAAGGGTTAGCTTTGCCTCCCACGCTTTTTCTCAGGTCCTCTGATTCTTGATTCTGACTGAATCTCCCATCTTGTTCCGGACTCAGAGCCAGTCACACATTGTTAATAAGGAAGGGCAGACCCATGGGCGTAGTTTGCAGTCTAAAGATTAACCAAGAATAAGAAACAGGGTGTAACTTTGAGCTGGTTGCCAAAACAACTGATTCTTAATTCCCGTCTCTAAATTAATAAACGCAAGTCAGCCAGGACCATCAGGGTTTGTGCTGACCCAGCCAGCTGCTCCCACGGGAGGGCTGTCCACAGTCCCCACTGTCCCCTGTCCCCTGGCAGGACCAGCCTGTGTCCCCACCCCCCACTCCCGGCCCCTTCTTCCTCCCGACGGCATTCTCTGCTCTCTGTCCTCTAGGCAACAACACTTTTTTGTCCACCCGAAGTACTCAAGTTACTAGGTTGTTACTGTGTCTTCCTTTTTCTTTCTTCAAAATGGAAATACAGGATTTTGTTTAAAAATTCTTCCTGATTATCAAAGTAATACAGTCTGGTGAAAAATACAAGCACACACATGTTTACAGTAGAAAGTGAAAGTTGTCAGCCCTTCCACCAGAACAAGATAATCCCTGTTTTCAGTTTAGTTTCTAGCATTCCAGATGTGTGTGTGTGTGATTCCATGTTAATCTGAGTTGTAAATGAAGACTTTTCTCATGGTAATTTCATCCCAGCAGTCCTGGGTTGAAGTGATGCTGCTGCTATAAGATCCAGGTCAAGAACCATCCAGATTCACCCAAACAGAATTTTCCAGCTTCCATCAGGAAGGGTTAAGAAGAGGGAACCTTTGGTTCCAGAAGATTCCTGAGGTCCTTATACCAATTGATCATAAAAGATCTGTGTATAAAGTGACCTTTACTAAAGCCATAGATAGGAAGTCTTTCTTATATGAATTCCTCAGAGCCAAGCTCCTACTTACTCAATCACCAAAATTAAGGGAGCCCCCTGATGCAGTATTTCCTTTCACAGTAAGGAAACTCTGCTCTCCGGGGTACTCTGCTCTCTTTTCTTTAGAACTCAGCCTAGGATGGCATAGCTTTCATACCTGGTTCCTGTCCAGAGGAGCTCACAGGCTGTGGGAATAGCCCTCCCCCTCCAGGGCAGGAGGCAAATTTCTCCATGAACAGAAAAATGCCAGACTGTGTAAAGCAGGACTCACGCTCCAGTGGCTGATTCACGTCACCACACCCCAAGAGACGGAAGCATAAAACCAGAAAAGCAGTTTAATCATTTTCTAATAAGAAGTAGACCCTGTAAACGGATTGATAGGCTATTTGCATTTGCTGACCAGCAGTTTCTCTCCCTGTGAGCTGATTACAAATGAAAATAAAAATAGAAAAATGGTCACGATAACAGTTCCATTTACTCTGTTGTGTGCCTACTGCGTGCTAGGTACTGTGCTGAGCATTTTATCTTCATCTTCTTAGATTAGTCTCTCTACAACACTATACAGCATCACCAGCTCAATGGACATGAGTTTGAGCAGGCTCCGGGAGCTGGTGATGGACAGGGAGGCCTGGCGTGCTGCAGTCCATGGGGTTGCAAAGAGCCAGACACGACTGAGCGACTGAACTGAACTGAACAGCACCGTACAGTGAGTACTATTTTTATGCCCACTTTGCAAAGGGGTTCAGAAATGTTTATAGCAAATAAGTAGTGGACCCACGGTTCAAACCCAGTTCTTCATGCTCCTGAGGCCCAAGCTCTGAATTTCCCACCCACCTGGCCTCTCCTTCCCTTCTGGGAAACCGGATTGCAATCTGGACTCAGACCAAGAGGGAGTTGTGCGGAGACTAGAATACAACTCAAATGCAATGGGCCTCTTCGGAGCCGATCTCAACACAGTGATGTACAGGGTCTGCATCCCACATACAGAGCGTCCACTGCGGTAGCCGTCGTCCATGGAGGACTTGAGCATCCTCGGATTTAGGTACCCACAGGGGTCCTGCAACCGAGGAACCACTGTACAGAGAAAGCACAGATCTGACTCCAAAATCACCAATGCAGGAGGTCCATTTTCATGAAAAGATAAAAGAAAGTGAAGTCGCTTGGTCGTGTCGGACTCTTTGCGGCCCCATAGACTACAGCCTACCAGGCTCCTCTGTCCATGGGATTTTCCAGGCAAGAATACTGGAGTGGGTTGCTATCTCCTTCTCCAGGGAACCCAGGGATTGAACCGGGGTCTCCCGCATTGTAGGCAGACACTTTACCATCTGAGCCACCAGAGGTTTTATGAAAAGAAGAGCGAAGAGTTTACACATCGTGAAACTTTCTAAATATTCTGTCTCAACATCTCTGTCTTTTTTCCATGTGTCTCTCCCTTTAGGGCTTCCCAGGTGGCTCAGTGGTGAAGAAACTGCCTGCCAAAGCAGGAGAGGCAGGTTTGAACCCGGGTTGGGACGATTCCCTGGAGGAGGGCATGGCAACCCACTCCAGTACTCTTGCCTGAATATCCCATGGAGAAAGGAGTCTGGAAGGCTACAGTCCATGGGGTCGCAATGAATCAGACACAACAGAGGGACTGAGCGGGCTCTCCCTCCAGGAACAGTCCACATCCCTTTCCTCCTCCCGCTCCGCTCCATTCCTCATTCTGTCTTCTGGGACTCCTCCTTGACTTCCCTCAAGATTTCTCCTCCCTCCTTCAAATCTCTATCCTGGTTTCCTACCTCAGAGATAACAGATTGATAGCTCCAAGCAGAGCCTCCAAAAGTGTTTCAATTGACTCACACAGTTGTTAAAAAGTTTGAATTAGTGAGATTTAAAATTAGCAGGTTTCACACATAAATTTAATTTGCAACTTTAAAAGAAAAGGTTTGCCTTTTCCTTCCCTATGGAGAAACCACTGGTTGGAGCTGAGCAGCACTTGTTTTTCCTAGAAGCTCAGATTCTTCCCTTTATCAGTCTCCTTCCTACCCCACAGCCTGCTGACAATAAGTTTGACAGTCAAGTGATCTTTGTCATCATTTTTATCAACTAAGTTATCACCTGACCTTTTTGGGTATTCAATTTTCAAATTCCATCTATTTCTTTATTTGGATACCACAGCCTGGTAACTAGCACAGTCAGACTTTACAGCAGTCCTTGGGATGGGTTTTCCTGGCATGTCTATGAATACGCACGAACACCTTGTAAACGGGACACTGAGTGAAGTTCCCGTGTGTGTGTGTG
Source organism: Tragelaphus eurycerus (assembly GCA_935064755.1). Taxonomy (NCBI): domain Eukaryota; kingdom Metazoa; phylum Chordata; class Mammalia; order Artiodactyla; family Bovidae; genus Tragelaphus; species Tragelaphus eurycerus. Next base: position 34,901,876 of record CAKXYN010000008.1, on the reverse strand, counting down.
TGTGTGTGTGTGTGTGTGCACGGTCACTTGTTCAGTTGTGTCCAACTCATTGCGACGCCATGGACTATAGCCCACTATGTTCCTCTGTCCATGGCAAGAATACTGGAACCGGTTGCCGTTTCCTATTCCCGGGGATTTTTCCCAACCCAGGGATTGAACCCATGTCTCATGTGCCTCCTACACTGGCAGGTGGATTCTTTACCACTGGGAAGCCCCTCCAAAGGCACTATCCACAGATGAAAAGGCAACCCATAGAATGGGAGAAAAAATTTGCAAATTCCTGATAAGGGATTAACGTCAATATCCAGAGAGCTCCTGCATATTCAACAACAGCGTTCAACAATGAAGTAGCAATTAACCTGATGATAAATGGGCATGGCTGCTCATGGGAAATCATCCAGGGTGTACACCCAAGGAGAACATGCCCTCTGCACTCAATTGAATGCAGAGCAAAGTTCAGGTGTATCTCCTAGAGACTTGCTCTTATCACAGGGTAAAAGTCAGTTGGGCAATAAAAAGTGAATGCGCAACATACCAGATGGTGATAACATAATATAAAGAGTTTAATATTTGTTCTAAGATGGGTGCTTCTAATCTGACTTTTATACTTATGATAAGAATAAGCTTAGTGCCTAGTGATTCATCTTTGAAATAAACTTTCTCATTTTTACCTCAAGCTTGGGGATTCATTTAATTATAATCCTTGAAGTTGTCAGTTGAACTTTTTTGTTTCTAATGAATCCAGCTTCTATAGTGTCTTGCAATGGTAGACCGTGTTGTTGTTTAAGAGTATTCACTGTTTCTCCCTTGGATAAGATTGTGTTTCCTTGCCTTGTTGACATCAGGCTTGCCCTTGGGATTTGTCTGGGGCAGTCATTTGAGTGGAAGTGATTTGTGTCACTTCTATAGCTAGCAGTTGCTTATCACTGTCCTTTCTTCTCTGGACCACAATGAGGAGAGCCAGGCTCTGGGGTGAAGGCAACATGGAACAGAGCCTGCTCCCTGCTGAGTAAAGAGCCTGAATGGGAAATAAACCTTTGTCACGTGCCACTGAGATGTCAGGATTGTTTGTTATGGCAGCATAATCTAACCTATCCTGACCAAGACATGGGCAAACGAAGCAAAAGTACTAACTCTGATAACACAATAGATTGCAAAGTTGTCTATTTTTTTCTGTGTATCAAAATGATTTATATTTTCTCATTGATTGAGAAGTAAATACCATAAGTTTAAACTCGTAATTACATACTCATCAGATGCTCTATATAATGATACATAAAATTACAGCTATTTATACCAGATACCAGAGAAGGCAATAGCAATCCACTCCAGTACTCTTGCCTGGAAAATCCCATGGATGGAGGAGCTTGGTAGGCTGCAGTCCATGGGGTCGCTAGGAGTTGGACACGACTGAGCGACTTCACTTTCACTTTTCACTTTCATGCATTGGAGAAGGAAATGGCAACCCACTCCAGTGTTCTTGCCTGGAGAATCCCAGGGACAGGAGCATGGTAGGCTGCCGTCTATGGGGTCGCACCCGTATATGGGGTCGCACAGAGTCAAACACGACTGAAGCGACTTAGCAGCAGTAGCATACCAGATACACACAAATCACCCTCCCAGGACAAAGCTTAGATAGGAAACTGTCAACGTTTGCTTTTTTGCAACTCCCCTTTTAAGCACCCATTGTGGAACAAACCCCTTTCCAACAGACATATTTTTTCTTGAGAGAGGTCAATGGCTTTAATCAGACTATTGTGTGTGTCAGGTTTTGCTAACGTAGAAGGCATTCTGCCTCTTGACATGGCTGTGTATGTCTCAACTCAAATCCATTATGAGTGAAATATTTTCAAAGTATTGCTGTAATACAGGTACCTGGAAAAAAAAATGCTAGGGTAGCAAACGATAAGTAAATTCTCCCCCACTGCCCCAGTCCCCAGTACCACTCTACAGAAGTAATCCTGTTAGGAGTGTCTCATCAGGGCCAGCTTCCAGGGTATACTGTCCCCGTAGTCACCCAGACCTCCATGCTCAGTATTCTGAATTTGGTTTAATGCTCCGCCATTACCATCTGAAATTCTTAATCAGTTTTGAGCAAGGGCCTAGCATTTTCATTTTGCACTGGGCCCCAAAATCATATTGCTGGTTCTGCTTATGTATATCCTTCAGAAACATTTCCATGCATGTACAAGCATCAGATCAGATCAGTCGCTCAGTCGTGTCCGACTCTTTGCGACCCCATGAACCGCAGCACGCCAGGCCTCCCTGTCCATCACAAGCTCCCGGAGGTCACTCAGACTCGCATCCATCGAGTCAGTGATGCCATCCAGCCATCTCATCCTCTGTCGTCCCCTTCTCCTCCTGCCCTCAATCCCTCCCAGCATCAGAGTCTTCTCCAATGAGTCAACTCTTCGCATGAGGTGGCCAAAATACTGGAGTTTCAGCTTTAGCATCATTCCTTCCAAAGAAATTCCAGGATTGATCTCCTTCAGAATGGACTGGTTGGATCTTCTTGCAGTCCAAGGGACTCTCAAGAGTCTTCTCCAACACCACAGTTCAAAAGCATCAATTCTTCGGCGCTCAGCCTTCTTTACAGTCCAGCTCTCACATCCATACATGACCACAGGAAAGACCATAGCCTTGACTAGGCGAACCTTTGTTGGTAAAGTAATGTCTCTGCTTTTGAATATGCTATCTAGGTTGGTCATAACTTTCCTTCCAAGGAGCAAGCGTCTTTTAATTTCATGGCTGCAGTCACCATCTGCAGTGATTTTGGAGCCCAGAAAAACAAAGTCTGACACTGTTTCCACTGTTTCCCCTGTTTCCCCATCTATTTCCCATGCAGTGATGGGACCAGATGCCATGATCTTTGTTTTCTGAATGTTGAGCTTTAAGCCAACCCTTTCACTCTCCACTTTCACTTTCATCAAGAGGCTTTTTAGCCCCTCTTCACTTTCTGCCATAAGAGTGGTGTCATCTGCATATCTGAGGTTATTGATATTTCTCCCGGCAATCTTGATTCCAACTTCTGTTTCTTCCAGTCCAGCATTTCTCATGATGTACTCTGCATATAAGTTAAATAAACATGGTGACAATATGCAGCCTTGACGTACTCCTTTTTCTATTTGGAACCAGTCTGTTGTTCCATGACCAGTTCTAACTGTTGCTTCCTGACCTGCATACAGATTTCTTAAGAGGCAGATCAGGTGGTCTGGTATTCCCATAGACGCCATTTAAGAGCGCCCCGCCGGCTGCGTCGCGCACTAAGAGCGCGGCCGAGAGGAGCTACCCCACGACCGAGGTCAGGAAGGGCGGCGGTGAGGAGAGACCCCTCGTCCAAGGTAAGGTGCGATGGCTGTGCTTCGCTGGCCGGGAACAGCCGGGAGCAGCCGGGATGAGATACCCCACGCCCAAGGTAAGAGAAACCCAAGTAAGACAGTAGGTCTTGAAAGAGGGCATCAGAGGGCAAATACACTAGAACCGTTCTCACAGTTAACTAGTCAATCTAACCACACAAGGACCACACCCTTGTCTAACTCAATGAGATTCAGCCATGCCCGAGGGGCAACCTGGGATAGGCGGGTCATGGTGGAGAGATATGACAGGGTGTGGTCCGCTGGAGAAGGGAATGGCAAACCACTTCAGTATTCTTGCCTTGAGAACCCCATGAACAGTATGAAAAGACAAAATGATAGGATACTGAAAGAGAAACTCCCCAGGTCAGTAGGGGCCCAATATGCTACTGGAGATCAGTGGAGAAATAACTCCAGAAAGAATGAAAGGATGGAGCCAAAACAAAAAGAATACCCAGCTGTGGATGTGTCTGGTGATAGAAGCAAAGTCCGATGCTGTAAAGAGCAATATTGCATAGGAACCTGGAATGTCAGGTCCATGAATCAAGGCAAATTGGAAGTGGTCAAACAAGAGATGGCAAGAGTGAATGTTGACATTCTAGGAATTAGCGAACTAAAATGGACTGGAATGGGTGAATTTAACTCGGATGACCATTATATATACTACTGTGGGCAGGAATCCCTCAGAAGAAATGGAGTGGCCATCATGGTCAACAAAAGAGTCCGAAATGCAGTACTTGGATGCAATCTCAAAAACGATAGAATGATCTCTGTTCGTTTCCAAGGCAAACCATTCAATGTCACAGTAATCCAAGTCTATGCCCCAACCAGTAACGCCGAAGAAGCTGAAGTTGAACAGTTCTATGAAGACCTACAAGACCTTTTAGAACTAACACCCAAAAAAGATGTCCTTTTCATTATAGGGGACTGGAATGCAAAAGTAGGAAGTCAAGAAACACCTGGAGTAACAGGCAAATTTGGCCTTGGAATACGGAATGAAGCAGGGCAAAGACTAATAGAGTTTTGCCAAGAAAATGCACTGGTCATAGCAAATACCCTCTTCCAACAACACAAGAGAAGACTCTATACATGGACATCACCAGATGGTCAACACCGAAATCAGATCGATTATATTCTTTGCAGCCAAAGATGGAGAAGCTCTATACAATCAGCAAAAACAAGACCAGGAGCTGACTGTGGCTCGGACCATCAACTCCTTATTGCCAAATTCAGACTGAAATTGAAGAAGGTAGAGAAAACTACTAGACCATTCAGGTATGACCTAAATCAAATCCCTTATGAGTATACAGTGGAAGTGAGAAATAGATTTAAGGGCCTAGATCTGATAGATAGAGTGCCTGATGAACTATGGAATGAGGTTCGTGACATTGTACAGGAGACAGGGATCAAGACCATCCCCATGGAAAAGAAATGCAAAAAAGCAAAATGGCTGTCTGGGGAGGCCTTACAAATAGCTGTGAAAAGAAGAGAAGCGAAAAGCAAAGGAGAAAAGGAAAGATATAAACATTTAAATGCAGAGTTCCAAAGAATAGCAAGAAGAGATAAGAAAGCCTTCTTCAGTGATCAATGCAAAGATACAGAGGAAAACAACAGAATGGGAAAGACTAGGGATCTCTTCAAGAAAATCAGAGATACCAAATGAACATTTCATGCAAAGATGGGCACAATAAAGGACAGAGATGGTGTGGACCTAACAGAAGCAGAAGATATTAAGAAGAGGTGGCAAGAATACACAGAGGAACTGTACAAAAAAGAGCTTCAAGACCCAGATAATCATGATGATGTGATCACTGACCTAGAGCCAGACATCTTGGAATGTGAAGTCAAATGGGCCTTAGAAAGCATCACTATGAACAAAGCTAGTGGAGGTGATGGAATTCCAGTGGAGCTATTCCAAGTCCTGAATGATGATGCTGTGAAAGTGCTACACTCAATATGCCAGCAAATTTGGAAAACTCAGCAGTGGCCACAAGATTGGAAAAGGTCAGTTTTCATCCCAATCCCAAAGAAAGGCAATGCCAAGGAGTGCTCAAACTACCGCACAATTGCACTCATCTCACACGCTAGTAAAGTAATGCTCAAAATTCTCCAAGCCAGGCTTCAGCAATATGTGAACCGTGAACTTCCTGATGTTCAAGCTGGTTTTAGAAAAGGCAGAGGAACCAGAGATCAAATTGCCAACATCCGCTGGATCATGGAAAAAGCAAGAGAGTTCCAGAAAAACATCTATTTCTGCTTTATTGACTATGCCAAAGCCTTTGACTGTGTGGATCACAATAAACTATGGAAAATTCTGAAAGAGATGGGAATACCAGACCACCTGATCTGCCTCTTAAGAAATCTGTATGCAGGTCAGGAAGCAACAGTTAGAACTGGTCATGGACCAACAGACTGGTTCCAAATAGGAAAAGGAGTACGTCAAGGCTGCATATTGTCACCATGTCTATTTAACTTATATGCAGAGTACATCATGAGAAATGCTGGACTGGAAGAAACAGAAGTTGGAATCAAGATTGCCGGGAGAAATATCAATAACCTCAGATATGCAGATGACACCACTCTTATGGCAGAAAGTGAGGAGGGGCTAAAGGGCCTCTTGATGAAAGTGAAAGTGGAGAGTGAAAGGGTTGGCTTAAAGCTCAACATCCAGAAAACAAAGATCATGGCATCTGGTCCCATCACTGCATGGGAAATAGATGGGGAAACAGTGGAAACAGTGTCAGACTTTGTTTTTCTGGGCTCCAAAATCACTGCAGATGGTGACTGCAGCCATGAAATTAAAAGACGCTTGCTCCTTGGAAGGAAAGTTATGACCAACCTAGATAGCATGTTCAAAAGCAGAGACATTACTTTGCCAACAAAGGTTTGCCTAGTCAAGGCTATGGTCTTTCCTGTGGTCATGTATGGATGTGAGAGCTGGACTGTGAAGAAGGCTGAGCGCCGAAGAATTGATGCTTTTGAACTGTGGTGTTGGAGAAGACTCTTGAGAGTCCCTTGGACTGCAAGAAGATCCAACCAGTCCATTCTGAAGGAGATCAATCCTGGAATTTCTTTAGAAGGAATGATGCTAAAGCTGAAACTCCAATATTTTGGCCACCTCATGCGAAGAGTTGACTCATTGGAGAAGACTCTGATGCTGGGAGGGATTGAGGGCAGGAGGAGAAGGGGACGACAGAGGATGAGATGGCTGGATGGCATCACTGACTCGATGCATGCGAGTCTGAGTGACCTCCGGGAGCTGGTGATGGACAGGGAGGCCTGGCGTGCTGCGGTTCATGGGGTCGCAAAGAGTCGGACACGACTGAGCGACTGATCTGATCTGATTATATATATATGTAAATATCTTTGGCACCTTTGGCTTCCCTGGTAGCTCAGCTGGTAAAGAATCCACCTGCAATGAAGGAGACACTTGTTCCAATTCTGGGTAGGGAAGATCCCCTGGAGAAAGGATAGGCTACCCACTCCAATATTCTTGGGCTTCCCTGGTGGCTTAGATGATAAAGAATCTGCATGAAATGCGGGAGACCTGGGTTCAATCCCTGGGTTGGGAAGACCCCTGCAGGAGGGCATGGCAACCCACTCCAGTATTCTTGCCTGGAGAATCCCCATGGACAGAGGAGCATGGCAAGCTACAGTCTGTGGGATCACAAAGAGCTGGACATGACTGAGTGAAGTGTTTTCATCATACGTATGTTGAATTTATACTTTAATTCATTGTGAGTTCTTGGTAGGCGATTCACCACAGCTCTGAGTAATGACAACCTAAGCTATGTGTGTCAAGCGCAGAGCAGGAGAATTTCTACAAAACCCTTTGGTCCAGATCTATTTACCTCTTCTCCTTGGTGTCAAAGCAGAACTGACGCCTGTAGACTCCACTTCTTGAGCCAGCTGGCTTCCTGTTGGGCCTGGCCAATGGAAGACAAGAAATAAGGAGGCGGGAGAAAGGGAAGGGCCAGAGTATTTTCTACTTTTCTCATTGCCTTGATGCATCTTTAGCGGCTGCTGTGTGCTTTTGGTGCCTCTAGCTCTTACTGGACAGGCCCTCCAGAGTTCTGAGTAAAACTAATTGATCCGGGCCCTGGGCTCCATAACACCATCTCCCTTCTTCATTATCGACTGAATGGCTGTGTCCTCCCCCTCCCCAAATCCATATGTTGATGCCCTAACCCTCACTGTAGCTGTACTTGGAGATACGTCCTTTACGAGGTGATTACGGTTAAATATGGTCATCAGGGTCCTGATCCTTCTAAGGAGACACACCAGAGAGCTGTCTCTCTCTCTCTTTTTCCTTCCCCCTTTCTCTGCCCCCTCACACACAGCACAGTGAGATGGTAGCTGCCTAGAGAAGTGACCTCAGAATGAACACTACCTTGCCGGCACCTTGATCTTGGACTTCCTAGCCTCTAGAACTCTGAGAAATAAAGTTTTGTTGTGTGAACCACCCAGTCCACGGTCTTTTATTAGAGCATCTTGAACAGTTGGAGACCCCCTTCTAGCGGAGAAGCACTGGTAGCCTGGCATTGCTCATTTCTGAGCTGTCTCACTGTTCTCCTTCCGGCTTCTCAGCTTTTCTATTGCCAGTTGTCTGCATTGAACTCCCTTTGTCTCAAGCACTCACCGTAGTTTCCTTTCTGCTGGCCAGACCCTGAATGACTCACTCCCATCCTGCACAAAGACGTTGCATGGACGCAGACATACTCAGCTCCCTTCACTGACAACACAGTGTGCTGCTTAAGAAAGATATTACTGGGGCTTCCCAGGTGGCTCAGTGGTAAAGAATCTGCCTGCCAGTGCAGGAGATGCGTCTGGGTGGGGAAGACCCCCACATGCCACAGAGCAACTGGGCTTGCACACCACAACTGTTAAACACATGCCCTAGAGCCCGGGAGCCACAACTACGAGGCGCATGTGCCTCATAAAATCCTTGAAACCCTGGAGCCCGTGCTCCCCAAGAGAGGCCACCACAATGAGGAGCCACACACCCCAAGTAGAGAGTACCCGCCGCTCACCACAGCTAGAGAAGAGCCCGCACAAAGCAATGAAGACCCGGGACAGCCAAAAAGAAATTTAAAAAAAAATTGTTTAAGACATTATCAAATCAGACTGGACTGAGTTTGAATCCCGACCCCACCCACTTCCTGGTTTAGTCACCAGAGGCTCAGTTTCCTCATCTGCAAAATGGTGATAAAAATACATAGCTGAAGTCTAGCTCACGAAGGATATAATGCTTGAAAGGGGGCTGAGCATAATGCCTGACACGCAGGACGTGTTCAGTAAGTGTTAGCTAATACAGCAGGAGGAGGGACAGGGCTTAGGGAGAAGCTGACATCGCAGGGCTTAATTGCCAGAATCTTCTTGTAATTTGCGATGTGTAGTCAGTCTCCTAATAGCATGAGGAGCCTCTTGTGCAGCATCCTAGGAACTTGTTTATAATCCCTTATTTATAATCAGGGTCCAGAACACATTATGGGAGAGTCTCAGAAAGTCTGATTGGTCCTGATTTCCTAATTACTGCAGAGCACCTTACACTGGCCCTGTCTTTTTTCTTGTCCTGCTTACAGCTGGCCCTGAACTTACCCTAAGCTTCTGGGCCTTTAACCAAAGAACCACAATATCTGCAGTCCTCTTTCCCTTTACCTCTTACTCCCTCACATCTCAGATTCCAAAGTCATCGAAAACCTAAGAAACTGCTGAGAATTCCCAACCTGGAGTCAGCAAGCTTTTTCTGTAAAGAGACAGATAGTAAATATTCCAGGGTTTGTTTGCAGACCACTTACAGTTTATGTGCTAACTACTCCGTTCCACCTTTTTTGTGTGAATGCAGCTGTAAGTGAATGGGCATGGCTGTGTACCCATCAAACTATGTTTATAGACACTGACAGTTGAATTTCATATAATTTTTACCTGTCAAAAAATATTATTTTTCTTTTGATCACTATTAAAGAAGTTATCCTTTCTTAACTATCTAAAATATAAAAAATATTCTCAGCTCTCAAGCTGTACAAAAAACAGATAGCAGGCAGAATTTGGCCTGTAGGCCATAGCTTTCTGATGGCCTGGAATTTGGATGGAATTTTCTACTCAAATTCTTGTGTCTTTTTAGTTGTGGCCTTCTTTCTTTCCTTCTTTGCTGTGTGACACTGGATAAGTCACTTAGCCTCTCTGAGCTGCAGCAGGTTTTTGTGGGTTTTTTTGCACTAAATTTATTTTTCAGTTTTATGAGATAGAACTGGCCTTTAATACTTTATACGTTTAAGGTGGACAGCAGAATGATTTGACTTACATATATTGTGAAAGGATTACCATGATAATTTTAGTTCACATCCATCTGGGCTTCAGCTCTTTATCAGTAACTCCAGAGTAGCAGTACATGCACGTTCATTAAAACCAGTTCTTCACTGAGGGTGGGGCAGGAGAGCAGCTGTTGGTTTTGCTGTTACTGTTTTCAACCTTTTTGTTTGTTTGTTTAGGCATCCAGGTTAAAAAAAAAAAAATCTCATTTCAACAGAGAGTTCCCCTAGAATTAATCTGGGAAATTACTAAATGATCCAGTGGTTTCAAATCTTTTTCCTACCTCCTCATTCTCTACCCGCACAAAACAAATCCAGATTTCAAAAAGTAAAGTGGATTTGGCATAAAAGTGTACTTTCCTCCCTGAGAACTCCCTTATTAGACGATCAGTATGTTTGTTCATCATGGATGGAGGAGCCTGGCGGGCTGCAGACCGTAGCGTCGCACAGTCGGACACGACCGAAGCGATTTAGCACGCATGCGTGTTAGTTTATGACCTGTTTATATATTTGTTCTAGGCACAGAGTTCCATACACTCATTAAAGAAATATGTGTGGATCGCCCCCTATGTGCAGAGCACACTGGATGTTCTGACTTCTTAGGGAGGAGCCCAGCGATGGAATAGGAGTCGGGGAGCGGGGGAAGGGGGCTGAGTGCGGAGGGGACTGACCACGTAGGAATGCGGAGAAACAGGGAGGGGCAATTAGTCACCCTGGCTTCTGGGTTCCCAGAACCGTCCCCACTGTCACTCCCAACCCCCTGCTATCTTGCCTCCCCGATTTCCTTCCGGTGCTTTTGCCAAACACAGGCTTCAGTCTCCCCGGCCAGCGCATCCCTTCCGCCGCTGGTCCTTCCCCAGCGCGCAAGGAAAGAGGGCAAAGAGCTTGGGCATCACACCCTTCTCCCCCGCGCGCCCCCTCCCTTGCCCTCCTTCTCCGAAATGCCCCCCGCCCCACTCGCAGCCGCAGCCCCCACCGCTGCCCTTTATCAGTTCTGGACACCTGGGAGCCTGGCGACCCTCGGACCTCTCCGCACTGTTCCGATCTCCGTAGGGAAACCGAATCAAGGCTGACCCCAATCTGTTTCTGTGACCTTTTCTGCAGAGAAACGCGGCGACCTGCGATTGCTAGGGAACGCAGGCAAACACAAGTTCCCTGAGAGCTTTGAGCCAAGAAAAACCTCCAGTCCGAGCCTTCACTCTTGTGGGGCGGGGCGGGGCTGGGGGGTTGGAAGAGACGTCCAACCTCACCCTGTTGGTTTTCTCAGGACAACGCTGGTTCTTCTCCAGGGCCAGTCCTTTCTGCCCTTATTTCTTCACTCACCTCTCTTCCCCACTCTTGACTGAAGAAAAGTCCTTACAAGATCGAATTTTGACTTCTGAGGAATTTTCAGAACCCCCCGGGGATAGCTGTTACCTCTCTCAGCTTTTCACCTGCTCTTCGAATATGTTCGTCTCTCTCAGGCTGAGTGGCCCCTTCGCACCCACTCCCTGACAGATTTAACCTGATTTTTAATCTCCCTTCCTCTCCTGACCCAATAAGATAGACACTTTGGGGTAGCTTTTAGCCCATGCCTGTCCCTTCTCTGAGGATTTCACACGCAGAGAGAGAATTAGATTTCTGGGTGTACCCTCAGCAGCCATGTTTGAGTTTAAGCACTTAAACGGGATCTTCACCTCCATGGGGTTAACTGGACTAGAAAGTACGGGACTAACAACTGGGCCAAGCCCATTCTTTCTTCTGGACTTTGAAGATACTAGTTGCAACCTGAGCTGATCTCTTAGATGCAGGAGATGCAGGCAGGGAAGGCTTTGCCACCTGAATGTCAAATCAGTGAAAACTGGTCTGTAAAGAAGAAGGAACACAGATTCTCAGAAAGAAGGAGAGATGAGGCTGGAAGAGTAACTCCCTAAGGATGTAACGGCTTTCTTCTTCCTACTTCCTGACTTTGGAGAGCAGCTGCCCTTGGCTTCCTTGAGACTCACAATAAATGTGGTATGTAAGTCTGCATGAGATAGGATGCAAGTGGCTTCAATGGTGAAGAATCTGCCAGTATCTTCAGTGAAGACAAGGGTGTTATTTAGTTGTGGTGCAAGGAAGCCCCCCCAAAAGCCATTTTAAAGGAAGTTATTTTGTATAAGAATATGTAGCATTGTCAAGTGAGCATAAACAGAATGATGGGAAAGACAGCAAAATCTTGGAAGAGTTCTATATACAAGTGGAAAAGAAATAGCTGCCTCACCGTAAACAGATCAGATCAGATCAGTCGCTCAGTCGTGTCCGACTCTTTGCAACCCCATGAATCGCAGCACGCCAGGCCTCCCTGTCCATCACCAACTCCTGGAGTTCACTCAGACTCACGTCCATCGAGTCCGTGATGCCATCCAGCCATCTCATCCTCTGTTGTCCCCTTCTCCTCTTGCCCCCAATCCCTCCCAGCATCAGAGTCTTCCCAGTGAGTCAACTCTTCGCATGAGGTGGCCAAAGTACTGGAGTTTCAGCTTTAGCATCATTCCTTCCAAAGAAATCCCAGGGCTGATCTCCTTCAGAATGGCCTGGTTGGATCTCCTTGCAGTCCAAGGGACTCTCAAGAGTCTTCTCCAACACCACAGTTCAAAAGCATCAATTCTTCGGCGCTCAGCCTTCTTCACAGTCCAGCTCTCTCATCCATACATGACCACAGGAAAGACCATAGCCTTGACTAGGCGAACCTTTGTTGGCAAAGTAATGTCTCTGCTTTTGAATATGCTATCTAGGTTGCTCATAACTTTCCTTCCAAGGAGTAAGCGTCTTAATTTCATGGCTGCAGTCACCATCTGTAGTGATTTTGGAGCCCAGAAAATAAAGTCTGACACTGTTTCCACTGTTCCCCCATCTATTTGCCATGAAGTGATGGGACCAGATGCCATGATCTTCGTGTTCTGAATGTAGAGCTTTAAGCCAACTTTTTCACTCTCCTCTTTCACTTTCATCAAGAGGCTTTTTAGTTCCTCTGCACTTTCTGCCATAAGGGTGGTGTCATCTGCATATCTGAGGTTATTGATATTTCTCCCGGCAATCTTGATTCCAACTTGTGTTTCTTCCAGTCCAGCGTTTCTCATGATGTACTCTGCATATAAGTTAAATAAACAGGGTGACAATATACAGCCTTGATGAACTCCTTTTCCTATTTGGAACCAGTCTGTTGTTCCATGTCAAGTTCTGACTGTTGCTTCCAGACCTGCATACAGGTTTCTCAAGAGGCAGGTCAGGTGGTCTGATATTCCTATCTCTTTCCGAATTTTCCACAGTTTAATGTGATCCACACAGTCAAAGGCTTTGGCATAGTCAATAAAGCAGAAATAGATGTTTTTCTGGAACTCTCTTGCTTTTTCCATGATCCAGCGGATGTTGGCAATTTGATCTCTGGTTCCTCTGCCTTTTCTAAAACCAGCTTGAACATCAGGAAGTTCACGGTTCACATACTGCTGAAGCCTGGCTTGGAGAATTTTGAGCATTACTTTACTAGCATGTGAGATGAGTGCAATTGTGCAGTAGTTTGAGCATTCTTTGGCGTTGCCTTTCTTTGGGATTTAAGCCAACTTTTTCAAACTCTCCACTTTCACTTTCATCAAGAGACTTTTTAGCCCCTCTTCACTTTCTGCCATAAGGGTGGTGTCATCTGCATATCTGAGATTATTGATATTTCTCCAGGCAATCTTGATTCCAGCTTGTGCTTCTTCCAGACACTCATTTTAATCAAACATAAATTTGGGGTAAATTTTGGAGGTTAGATTTGATTAAGAGAGAGTATCTAGAACCCATATGTCTTATAACATTGTCTAAAAGTGTTGAGAGTCTCCTAAGTGTTCCTACCTTTCGCTTCATTATATTTAACATGAGCAGTATAAGGGACATCTGTTGCTTATGTATGCCCAACACCCCTTTTTCTGCTAAGAGCACCCATCTCTTCCATTTGGAAAACTATTGGTTTCTCATTCTTAGATTCTGTGGCTCAGAATTGGAGGAGTGGGTGGGCAGAAGATTCATGCCTGACCAATCAACTCACCATCTGCCTGAGACATGTGACCTGAGCTGGGCCAGTGGGAGCTTCACTAGGAATCTCACTGAGACCCCGGAAAAGAGGCATTCTCTCTCAGTTGAGATTTTAAAACCGATGGAAGGCAAGCTTGCCAGCCAGCCGTGCGCCATCTTTACCATCGCATGGTGGCCCTCTATCCCGGAATGAAGCCAACTCAGAGAGACACTAAACCAGAGATGGAGACAGATTCTTGATCACAACAGATCCAGTCGGGTCTACTCTACCTCTTGTCTTTTTGGTTATGTGAGCCAAATCTCCTCTATGCTTAATCGAACTTGAACTCAGTTTCAAAACTCGCAAGGCAGAGTCTTGAGTAATACCACCACCATCATCATAATTGTTATCTGCAGCACCACCCCTTCTTCCTGGAGCCAGAAGCAAAAGTCCACATCTTGAAGCAGAGCCACAGATGATCAGAATAATCAGAGGACCCAGTGCCCTTGGGAAATGCAGGGGAGCAGTGCAGGTGTGGTGGTTGAGTAGGACAGAGGAGACCCTGGCAGAGAAGTGCTTCTAGAGCAGAGGAAACACAAGGCAGAGTTCTGCCACTGAGAGACAGGCTGCAGCTCCCTGCTCCCCGAAATCTCATGTCTCATTTCCGAGTTCTGACTGCAAATGCCTTGTAGCGTGGGTGCTCAGTTGCTCAGTTGTTTGACTCTTTGTGACTCCACATACATTTTTTTGGTTGGTTGTGTGCCACCACCCCTGTGGACCAATGTGACCCAGACTCAGCCAGTCAGATACTCTCTCCCATGACTGACTCAGGTAAGTGACTCAAGGATGGAAGCGCTCATTAGAGCTCATTTATTTCAGTGGTGGTGCACTCACCAGCTTCTGTCACAAACCCTTGCTAAGGCCCATGCTGCCTAGCCCTCTGGCTCTCCTCTGGTTCCTGAGTTTTTCGAAGCCTGGTCCCCCAGTTTTCAGCCAGGTCTCTAAGCTTCAGATAACCTTCCAATGAATTTCCACCTTTGCAAGTCAGTTCAGTTCCATTCAGTTTAGTCTCTGAGTCACGTCCGACTCTTTGAGATCCCATGGACTGCAACATGCCAGGCCTCCCTATCCATCACCAACTGCCAGAGTTTATTCAAACTCATGTCCATTGAGTTGGTGATGCCATCCAACCATCTCATCTGTCATCCCCATCTCCTCCTGCCTTCAATCTTTCCCAGCATCAGGGTCTGTTCAAATGGGTCAGCTCTTCACATCAGGTGGCCAAAGTATTGGAGTTTCAGCTTCAACATCAGTCCTTCCAATGAACAGCCAGGACCGATTTCCCTGAGGCCGGACTGGTTGGATCTCCTTGCAGTCCAGGGGACTCTCAAGAGTCTTATCTAATACCACAGTTCAAAAGCATCAATTCTTCAGCACTCAGCTTTCTTCATAGTCCAACTCTTACATCCATGCATGACTACTGGAAAAACCATAACCTTGACTAGACAGATCTTTGTTGGCAAAGTAATGTCTCTGCTTTTTAATATGCTGTCGAGGCCGGTCATAACTTTTCTTCCAAGGAGCAAGCATCTTTTAATTTCATGGCTGCAGTCACCATCTGCAGTGATTTTGGAACCCCCAAAATAAAGTCTCTCACTGTTTCCACAGTGCAAGTCAGGCAGCATTAACTTGTGTTGCATGCAAACGAGATACCTCTTCGACAGTGCAGGCCAGCTGCTCCTCCAATGATATAGCCTAGTTTCTCTTACTTTATTTCTCTTCCTAGGCTACAGTCCTGCACGGCCCTTTTTAATGTGCTTTACTGGAAACCTCCTCCAAACAATTGTTATTTGTCCTTTTCATTCTCATTCCTTGTAGTGGATAATGATAGGGTTGTTCTTTCCCTGCAGTGAATCCTCCTTCTCTGTAACTGATTCCTCACCTCCAACAGCTTGAACCTGGGCTTTCGCCATCACTGATTGCTCAAGCATTAGTTATCTTATGCTGGGCCAATCAGAGTTTTGTCTCCTAGGAGTTTATAAACATAACCTGCTGCTAAGTTGCTTCAGTTGTGTCCGACTCTGCATGACCCCATAGACGTCAGCCCACCAGGCTCTCCTGCCCCTGGGATTCTCCAGGCAAGAACACTGGAGTGGGTTGCCATTTCCTTCTCCAATGCATGAAAAAGTGAAAGTGAAAGTGAAGTCACTCAGTCGAGTCCAACTCTTAGCGACCCCATGGACTGCAGCCCACCAGGCTCCTCCATCCAAGGGATTTTCCAGGCAAGAGTACTGGAGTGGGGTGCCATTGTCTTCTCTGAAACATAACCTAGGGAATGTGAAAGTTGTAAGTGACTACAGTTAAACCTCAGAAGTGACGTTCTAGGGGAAAGGTCTATAGTTTTCTGTTGCTAAGGTTTGGGATTTTTTTCTGGGTCCCAACATTTACCTATCTTGAGGAGAGAGCTAATAAATATACACTTCTTGATTGTTGTTGTTCAGTCGCTCAGTGGTGTCCGATTATTTATGATCCCATGGACTGCAGCATGCCATGCTTCTCTGTCCTCTACCATTTCCCAGAGTTTGCTCAAACTCACGTCCATTGAGTCGGTGATTATCAGGGAATGTTTAACAGGAGGATTCCTACGTGCTGTTTCTCACAGTCCTTTGTTTCATTTTAAGTGGAACAGCACGCTGCTCCCAGGAACTGAGGTCATTATGTGACACACGCTTGAATCTCCTTTAGTAAACATTCTGTTTATGACAAAACTACTTAGTCTTGATCCCCTTTCTTGAGATATGGATTGTCTTCTGATCTTGTGACCATTATTAATCCCTTGTTCCCTTGGTAACAGTTGCTGTACATTTGGTTTTCTGATCTTTATCATTGTCCAAAGAAACTTCTTGCACCACAGCCTTTATATACTCACAGAGAAATCATTAAAACACCTTCGCTCCATCAGAGCTTGGCTCCCCGTGTCTATCTTTCTTTCTCTCTCTCTCTCTTCGGCTGATTGTCTGGAGCACAGAGACCCGTCTTGGTAAACCAGGGAGTATCAGCCTCTCTCTTTCACTTTCTTATCATCGCCTCTGGACCACCAGGTCCCCATCCATTAAAGGACCCCAACAAGTGGCGCCCCAGAACAGGGACTCTGGCACATGTGCATTTTGGTCGAGGGACTCGGGACTTACTGAGGTCAGGACCTACTGAGGTCGGTAAGTACTAAGACATGGGTCAAACAGCTGGAAAGCCCCATCATTTCTCTACTTTACTTCACCATTTGTTTAAAACTCAGAGACTTTTGGTTTCGTGCTAATGAATAGAGGCTTGCTTTCAAACAGTGGTTAAATGTAATCCTTGGTTCCCTGATAAATGTGGTTTTGATTTAGAAATTTGGCATCGGGTCAAAGAAAATGTTGAATGAGCCGCCAAGCAAGGAAAAAATATTCCAATTGATTTCTAGCCTTCACGATATTCAACAACAGACAAAACACTTATTGCATGAATATGAATTAGATGATAAAACTTTACACAAGGGCCCAATTAGAACAACATAAAATATTTAAAAATTTTCTTACTAGCCCTGCCCCGGCTGCTCCAAATGCTCCTACTCTGCTAACACGCGCAACTGCAAAAGTCTCTCCTTTGTTAAAACGTAATGAAAGTTATACTAATTTTTTAGCTAGATTAGAAACTGCTATTTCCCATACTGTAATCAGAGAAGAAACCAAGAAACAGCTAGAGAAATTACTTGCTTTCAGATTACTTGCTTATGAAAATGCAAATCAGAAATGTCAGAGAGCTATCGCTACAATTTGTGAGACTGGGACTATTATTGATTATTTAAAGGCTTGTCACAATCTAGGATCAGAAACTCAAAAGAGACAAAGGCTAGCTGAAACAATGGCTACTATCTTTAAAAAGGGAAATGAAAGATGCTTTACATGTGGAGATATAAACCATTTAAAAAGGGACTGCCCTAAGAAGGCTAATAAAAAACCTCCAAGAATTCGCCCTCGCTATCGTAGAGGAATGCATTGGGCCAAAGACTGTAAATCTAAATTTGATATTGAAGGAAAACCTATTCCAAGAAACTTCAAACAGTGGACTCCCCAGGTCCCCTACAACAAAAACCACGGGCAAATTCTATCTTTTCCCTCAAACCCTCAACATCCGGCAATGCTGCCATCAATATACCAGCCCTAAATGATTTTTTTCCTTTACCCTCAAGCAGTCCCTTCTAGAGTACCTACTGGACTTTTTGGACCCCTGCCCCCACAAACCTTCAGTCTTTTATTTGGCTGATCTAATTTGGCTTCTAAAAGAATTACTGTTCACCCTGGAATAATTGATTCAAATTATAAAGGAGAGATTCAAATTATGATGTCATCTCAGATTCTATGGCAATTCAAAAAGGGGGACAAAAGTGTTCAATTACTTCTTTTGCCTTCAGTTCAGTTCAGTTCAGTTGCTCAGTCGTGTCTGACTCTTTGCGACCCCATGAATTGCAGCATGCCAGGCCTCCCTGTCCATCACCAACTCTGGGAGTTCACTCAGACTCATGTCGTCCCCTTCTCCTCCTGCCCCCAATCCCTCCCAGCATCAGAGTCTTTGCCAATGAGTCAACTCTTCACATGAGGCGGCCAAAGTACTGGAGTTTACATTTCTATTAACTCCTCTAATAATGTACGGACAGGCGGATTCAGGAGTACAGATCAAAAACAATCCTTATGGACATCATTGGTATCTGACTATGCCCAACTAAATATAAATATCAAAATTAATGGTAAAAGATTTTCTGGTCTCCTTGACACTGGATCTGGTATTACTATTATTTCCAAACACTTATGGCCCAAATCCTGGCCTATACAAAAAGTCTCTTACCGAACTGCAGAAATTTCTCAAACCAAAATACAAGAAGTTTATTAAAATGTTCAAATCTACCCATATAAAGGATCCCAACAGGTGATGCCGTCCAACCATCTCGTCCTCTGTCGTCCCCTTCTCCTCCTGCCTTCAATCTTTCCCAGCATCAGGGTCTTTTCTAATGAGTCAGCTCTTCGCATCAGGTGGCCAAAGTATTGGAGCTCAGCTTCAGCATCAATCCTTCTAATGAATATTCAGGATTGATTTCCTATAGGATTGACTGGTTTGATGTCCTTGCAGTCCAGGGGACTCTCAAGAACCTTCTCCAACACCACAGTTCAAAAGCATCAGTTCTTTGGCCTTGTTTATGGGCCAGCTCAGCCTTCTTTATGGTCCAACTTTCACATCTGTACATGACTACTGGAAAAAACGATACCTTTGACTATACGGACCTTTGTGGGTAATGTCTCTGTTTTTTAATACACTGTCAAGGTTTGTTATAGCCTTTCTTCCAAGGAGCAAGCATCTTTTAATTTCATGGCTTCAGTCACCATCTGCAGTGATTTTGGAGCCCAAGAAAATAAAATCTGCCACTGTTTCCTTTGTTTCCCCATCTATTTCCCATGAAGTGATGGGACCAGATGCCATGATCTTAGTTTTTTGAATGCTGAGTTTTGAGCCAGGTTTTTCACTCTCCTCTTTCACCTTCATCAAGAGGCTCTTTAGTCCCTCTTTGCTCTCTGCCATAAGGGTGATATCATCTGCATATCTGAGGTTATTGATATTTCTCCCAGCAGTCTTGATTCCAGCTTGTGCTTCATCCAGCCCAGCATTTCACAGGATGTACTCTGCATATAAGGGACTTCCCTGGTGGCTCAGACAGTTAAACGTCTGTCTACAGTGTGGGAGACCCAGGTTCCATCCCTGGGTCAGGAAGATCTCCTGGAGAAGGAAATGGCAATCCACTCCAGTACTATTGCCTGGAAAATCCCATTGACAGAGGAGCTTGGTAGGAAACATACAGTCCATGTGGTCGCAAAGAGTTGGACACAACTGAGTGACTTTACTTACTTTACTTACTCTGCATTTAAGTTAAATAAGCAGGGTGATAATATACAGCCTTGACATACTCCTTTCCCAATTTGGAACCAGTCCATTGTTCCATGCCTGATTCTAACTAACCTGCATACAGCTTTCTCAGGAGGCAGGTAAGGTGGTCTGGTATTCCCATTTCTTGAAGAATTTACCACAGTTTGTTGTGTTCCACACAGTCAAAGGCTTTAGTGTGGTTGATGAAAAAGATGTTTTACTGGAATTCTCTTGCTTTTTATATGATCCAGTGGATGTTGGCAATTTGATCTCTGGTTCCTCTGCCTTTTCTAAATCAGCTTGAACATCTGGAAGTTCTCAGTTCACATACTGTTGAAGCCTCACTTGAAGAATTTTGAGCATTACTTTGCTAGCGTGTGAAATGAGTGCAATTATGCAGTAGTTTGAATATTCTTTGGCATTGCCTTTCTTTGGGATTGGAATGAAAACTGACCTTTTCTAGTCCTATGGCCACTGCTGAGTTTTCCAAATTTGTTGGCATATTGAGTGCAGCATTTTCACAGCATCATCTTTTAGGATTTGAAATAGCTCAGCAGGCAGTCCAACACCTCCATTATCTTTGCTTGTAGTGATGCTTCCTAAGGCCCACTTGACTTCACACTCCAGGATGTCTGACTCCAGGTGAGTGATCACACCATCATGGTTATCTGAGTCATTAAGATCTCTTTTGTACAGTTCTTCTGTGTATTCTCGCCACCTCTTCTTAGTATCTTCTGCTTCTGTGAGGTCCATACCTTCTTGATTAAGTTTCTAACATTGGCTTTGTTGTTGTTTAGAGGCTCATTTGTGTCTATTCTTTTGCCACCCCATGGACTATGGCCCCACCAGGCTCCTCTGTCCATGAGATTTCCTAGGCAAAAATACTGGAGTGAGTTGCCATTTCCTTCTCCAGGGGCTCTTCCTGACCCAGGGATCAAACCCATATCTCCTGTCCTTGTCTTCTGCATTGCAGGTAAATTCTTTATTGCTGAGCCACCAAGGAGGGCCCCTTATCTGCAGTCAAAACCTTAATTCATAATCTCCATGTGATATAAGGCTCCTTGGAGGTAGGACCAGGTTTTCATTCATTCATCCATTTATTCATTGATAAACCATTTATTGGACATTTACTGTGTTTCAGGCACTGTGGTAGGCACTTAGCACACAATGATAAATTAGACAAATACCTGAATTCAAGGAGCCTACTCTTTGTCTAGTTTGGGTGTAAATGTGTTCAATCATTCATTCATTTAACAAATCGTTCATTTATTTTAATGAACTAATTGTCACCAGCACTTATTTACATGACAGGCCCGAGTACTAAATGCTTTTCTTTTTTTTTCTTTATATTATACTCCAAACTATGTTGTCAAAATAAAAATTAAGAAAATATCTAAAAAATTTTTGAAGACAATTTTAATGGAAATGTATTTTAAAATTTTGAAAAATATCCTATTACCTTGAACATCCATCTACAGGGAAATGTTTTCCTAGGCTCTGGCTACATGACCACTGGTGAACCGGATCCAAGGTGAAAAACTAATTGAACAATCCAGCCAGTCTGTTTTGCTATGCTATGCTAAGTCACTTCAGTCGTGTCCGACTCTGTGCGACCCCATAGACGGCAGCCCACCAGGCTCCCCCGTCCCTGGGATTCTCCAGGCAAGAACACTGGAGTGGGTTGCCATTTCCTTCTCCATGCATGAAAGTGAAAAGAGAAAGTGAAGTCGCTCAGTCATGTCTGACTCTTAGCGACCCCATGGACTGCAGCCCACCAGGCTCCTCCGTCCGTGGGATTTTCCAGGCGAGAGTGCTGGGGTGGGGTGCCATCGCCTTGCTAGGGCACTTTAATACATCACAGTGTCAGGACGAGTACTTCTAGTTCCCCACTGCTGCATACAAGCATATACATGAGTCATGATGCGTTGTGCCAAGGCAGTTTTCAGATTTTTCTGATTCTCAGAAATATAGGCAAATACAGATGGAAAGCAAACACAGTAGCTTCAGAGTCAATGGAAGTGGATGTCCTGTTGTATTTTTTGAGTTAGATTTAGTAATATTTACATTCAACAGTTTCGAGTGACCATCTTGACACCTTTAAACAAATTTATTTTCTTCTAGATAAAAAAACAAACAAACAAACAAAGTCTAATTTAGGGTTTTAGTTGGACCATAAAGCAAGAAAATTGCAAATAAGATTTAATCATCATATCCTAGTATAATATACATAAATCTTGACTGGTTTGCTCATTCCTGGAAGTCAGCCTCAGGATAGTATCTTAAGAATAGGACTAAGAGGCCAGTAGCAACAGATTAATTTCAAATAAATTGCGTAGTAGTGCTAGAAACTAATGAAACTCTAACTAAATGCTTTTCTTATGTAATTCTCATAACAACTCTATGAGATACGGCCCAATTTGCAGATGAAGGAACTGAGTCACAGAGAGGTTGTGCTGCTTTGCCAAAGTCACAAAACTTCTAGGTGCTGGAGATGGGTCTCCAATCCTGTCTGACTACAGGGCTCTTGTTTCTAATCACTGTGTAACCTCCTTGTCTGGGGAAGGCAATGGCACCCCACCCCAGTACTTTTGCCTGGAGAATCCCATGGACGGAGGAGCCTGGTGGGCTCCAGTCCATGGGGTCGCTGAGAGTTGGACACGACTGAGCGACTTCACTTTCACTTTTCACTTTCATGCATTGGAGAAGGAAATGGCAACCCACTCCAGTGTTCTTGCCTGGAGAATCCCAGGGACAGGGGAGCCTGATGAGCTTCCGTCTATGGGGTCGCACAGAGTCGGACACGACTGAAGCGACTTAGCAGCAGCAGCAGCAGCAGCAACCTCCTTGTCAAAATAAAGAATCCCAAAGCAATGTATCATATATTTACAGAGGTGTGTATAAAGTTCACAGGGAAGAAAGTGACTAATTTGGCTAGGAGGTTGGAGTTCAAGAAAGGTTTCACAGCATAAGAGATCTGAGCAATCTTGGAGGATAAAAGAGTTGTAAGTCTGACTGGCGCCTTGCATAGAACTTTTCATATGAACTCAATAAAATGACGATAAGGCTGCTTAAGCCTCTGGAAGCAGTGGTTTTGCTGTTTGCATAGAGCCTGGGGGTGTTTCCTACTGCCTTCTGAGGCATGCTTTTTGTGATTTAGCAATGGTGGGCATGATCATTAGATCCTTTATGTATTATTTCATGCTTCCCTGGTGGCTCAGTGGTGAAGAAGCTGCCTGCCAATACAGGAGACTCAGGAGAATACGGGGTTCAATCCTTGGGTGGGGAAAATCCCCTGGAGAAAGAAATGGCAATACATTCCAGTATTCTTGCCTGGGGGAGCCTAAGGACAGAGAGGCCTGGTGGCTCTAGTCCATGGGTTTGCAAAGAGTGAGACATGACTTAGTGAGTAAACAACAACAGTAATGACAAAATCATTTATGCTCAAAAAAAACTTTGTGAAGTAAGTAGTATGGGTATCAGCTTTGGGAGATGGGTGAGGAAAAAAAGACTGATGTTGGATGACTTGGTGATTATGTTGCACACATGGTGAGTAAGTGGCAGAACAAGACAAGGACCTGGTGTCTCACCCTCTGTAAGGCGGGACTGACTAGCAGGATTCCTTAATCCAGCCAGGTTCCTTAACCCTTTCTCTCCTGTTCAAGGCTTTGCTGTTTCCAACCTCTATACCTGAAGGGTCCCTCTTCTAGGAACACCTACTCCTTCCTCCTCATTTGCAGCTCTCCAAATTCTACTCATCTTTCAAGATCAAGCTCCCTTGACTTCTCTGGTGGTCCAGTGGTTAGGAGTTCACCTGCCAATGTGGGCGACACAGCTTTGATCCTTGATCTGGGAAGACGCTCCCACACTCCAGCCACCTGATGCAAAGAGTCCAAAACTGGAAAAGACCCATATTCTGGTAAAGATTGAGGGCAGGAGTAGGGGGTGACAGAGGATGAGACGGTTGGATGGCATCACTGATTCAATGGATATGAATTTGAGAAAACTTCAGGAGAGAGTGAAGGACAGGGAAGCCTATCACGCTGTAATCCATGGGGTTGCAAAGAGTTGGATATGATTTAGTCACTGAACAACAACTGGGAGGATTCCACATGCCTTGGGGCAACTGAGCCCATAGGCTACAACTGACTAGCCTGCATGCCCTAGAGCCTGTGCTCTGCAACAAGAGAAGTGAGGTGAAGTGAAAGTCGCTCAGTCGTGTCCAACTCTTTGGGACCCCATGGACTGTACAGTCCATGCAATTTTCCAGGCCAGAATATTGGAGTAGGCAGCCTTTCCCTTCTCCAGGGGATCTTCCCAACCCAGGGATTGAACCCAGGTCTCCTGCATTGCAGGCGGATTCTTTACCCCCTAAGCCAACAGGGAAGCCCAAGAATACTGGAGTTGGTAGTCTATCCCTTCTCCCGCAGATATACCCAACCCAGGAATTGAACTGGGGTCTCCTCCATTGCAGGTGGATTCTTTATCAGCTGAGCTATCAGAGAAGCCAGAAGCCCAGGCACCATAACTAGAGAGTAGCCCCTGTTCACCACAACTAGAAAAAGCCCAAGGAGGTAATAAAGACTCAGCACAGCCAAAAATAAAAGTTAAAAAATAGAACTACCATGTTGTTCAGTTGCTAAGTCATATCTGACTTTGCAATCCCATGGACTGTAGCATGCCAGGCTTCCTTGTCCTTCACTATCTCCTGGAATTTGCTCAAACTCATGTCCATTGAGTTGGTGATGCCATCCAATAACTTCATTCTCTGTCGCCCTTTCTCTTCCTGCCTTCAATCTTTCCCACCATCAGGGTCTTTTCCAGTGAGTCAGCTTGTCGCATCAGGAGGCCAGAGTGTTGGAGCTTTAGCTTCAGCATCAGTCCTTCCAATGACTATTCAGGGTTGATTTGCTTCAGGATTGACTGGTTTGATCTCCTTGCTGTCCAAGGGACTCTCAAGAGTCTTTCTGAGCACCAAAATTTTAAAGTATCAATTCTTTGGTGCTCAGTTGTCTTTATGGTCCAACTTTGCTCACAAAAGTCTGTATAGTCAAAGCTATGGTTTTTCCAGTAGTCATGTACGGATGTGAGAGTTGGACCATAAAGAAGAACCACCATATGACCCAGCAACTCCACTCATGGTTATATATCTAAACAAACAAAAGATATATACCCCAATGTTCATTAAAAAAGAAAGATCAAGCTCACTCCACATCTTCCTCCCAAGCCTTCTCCAAGTTCATTCAGCCCACTGTCTAAGCCCCAATTAAACCCCTTACCCCTGCTTCCAATCAGATTCCTGCCCTGAAAACTTCCTATATAGAAAGTCTAGGCTTGTCACAGCCAACCAGCCTTCCTCATCAGAACTCCTGTTACTTAATCACTCCAGACTTTGGTCAGCCTTTCATTTTTGTTTACTTCATGTATGTACATCTTTTCTCTTGTAGAATGTGAAAGGAAAACCATAAACTTTTTTAGAATCATACATGTATTGACCTCCCTGGTAGCTCAGTCGGTAAAGAACCTGCTTGCAGTGCAGGAGACTTAGGTTTGATCCCAGGGTCAGGAAGATCCCCTGGAGAAGGAAATGGCAAGCCACTCCAGTATGCTTGCCTGGAAAAGTCCCATGGACAGAGGGTTCTGGTAGGCTACAGTCCATGGGGTTGCAAGAGTCCGACACGATTTAGTGACTAAACCACCATTTCCTCTCTAATACTATGGGGATATAGATAAAAATAGGTGAAAAATAATGTATATAAATATATATAAAATGCTTCTAGTATGAGTATTGTGATAGGTGCAAAATGGCTCATTAATAGAATTCTTGCGATTTGTCTATTAAGCAGGAAGTATTCACTCCATTTTAAAGAATTTGGCTCCCAAAGTGGTTAAATACTCAGGTTTGCTGCTGCTAAGTCACTTCAGTCATGTCCGACTCTGTGCAACCCCATAGACAGCAGCCCACTAGGCTCCTCTGTCCCTGGGATTCTCCAGGCAAGAATACTGGAGTGGGTTGCCATTTCTTTCTCCAATGCATGAAAGTGAAAAGTGAAAGTGAAGTCGCTCAGTCATGCTCGACTCTTAGCGACCCCATGGACTGGAGCCTACCAGGCTCCTCCAACCAAGGGATTTTCCAGGCAAGAGTACTGGAGTGGGGTGCCATTGCCTTAGCTTCTGGTTACTGGCAGACCTGGAACAAGACCAAGTTTCTTGACTTTCTGTACAAAAGAAATTGTACAGAAAACCCTGAAACTGAACAGATGTGAAGGGCAAAGAGATATGTGAATTATTACTTAAACTGTGTTACTTACGATGAGAATTGAAGAATGGTGAGGCAATGTCCAAAAAAAAAGGTATCGTGTAAAGAAAGAATTAGCTAATTAAATAGAAGGCTGGGACTCAAACCGAGCACTTACCTGGAGGCAAAGGCAGAGAGGGCGCCACCAGTCCAGGAGAACCGGCAACCCGCTCTAGACTTGAGCTCGGCCCATCTCCCAGGTCCAAGCTGTCTCCCTCCAACAAACCCTCCTGACACACCCGCGGAACCGCGTCGTTCTAGCCCGTGATTGGCCAAGCGGAGCGAGGGTCCGCCTCCTCCCCCGCTTTTGGTTGGCCAGGGGCCCCCTCGGGCGCACGCCACTCTTGAACGCTCCCCCCTGCCGGGTCTCCGGCTCCCGGGGGCCCCGCCTTGGGCGCGCCGCAGGCTTCGGCGGGAGCGGGCCCCGCCCTCGCGTGACGGCCCCGCAGGGAAGCGGCGGAGGCGTGCAGCCATTTCCGGTTTCTGGGAGGCGGGAGGGGCGCGGAGCGGGACCTCGGGGCAGCCGCTCCCTCGGCCGCTGCCTACAGAGAGCGTCTGCCTGTGGCTGCCTGGGTGCCGCCGGGACGATGCGGCCGGATGCCGGAGGTTGCTGCTGCTGCCGTCGCCCAGTGCGGGCGAACAGCTGCGTGGCGAACGGGGAGGTGCGGAACGGGTACGTGAGGAGCAGCGCCGCGGCCGCCGCAGCCGCTGCCGGCCAGGTATGGAGGGACCGGGCGGCCGGGGACCTGGGGGCCCGATGCCCGCGAGCCGGCGCCCGTGAGGAGAGGCGGCGGGGAGGTCGCAGTGACCGTCCGCGGGGCTCAGGGGTGCCGGCGGCCGCGTCCTGGCGCTGACCCGGCCTTCCCGCGGCCGGGAGGCTCAAGGGCGGCCGCTGGGGCTCCCCTATCTCTCTGCGCCTGAGGTCTTCCCCCACCTCACCCCACCCCACCCGGGAGGTCTGGCTCTGCTTCTGCTACCCGATCCCGCCAGAAGTAGGTGCTGCTGCTCTGGGGAGGCAGGGAGTGCCCCCTGCCCCTCGGAGCCCGGGAGGGTCCACTCGTGGGCTCTTGGTTTGTTTTTTTTTCCCCCCTCCGGAGGCTCCCTCCTCTAGCCCTTTCAGGTGATTTTGCTTCCTCCTAGAAGCTCTGAAGCCCTCCAGGGAAAACCACATTTAGAATCCTCAGGAGGCAAGGAAAAGTTAGGAGGTGGTACCAGTTGGAAACGCACCCAGTCTCTTCCTTACCCCTTTCTGCAAAGCAAGACTTTGGACCACAAACCTGGCAGTGAACCCAGTCCAGAGGCTTAAAAGCACTATGGTCTTGGTCCTAAAAGCACGATGGTCTAGGTCCTAGGTGAGAATCCCCCCGCCACACACACAGCTCCTCCCCCCACCCCGTGCTCCAGGTTGAATTAGGTGGTCCTTTTTGACCCTTGGCAGGAGTGCTGTCACGCAAGGGAATTTTTTAGCCTGGTGATGACGGAAGTCCAGGTGGGTCAGCAGTAAAGAATCCACCTGCCAATGCAGGAGACGCGGGCTCCATCCCTGGGTTGGGAAGATCCCCTGGAGAAGGAAATGGCAACCAACACCAGCAGTATTCTTGCCAAGATAGTCTCTTGGACAGAGGAGCTGGGAGGGCTAACAGTCCATGGGGTCGCTAAGAGTCAGAGGAGACTGAGCCCAAACGCACAACTTGCAATGAGTCTGTCTACTAATTCACCAAGGCTGACTCACCAGCCAAGCCCTGGCATTTCTGAAATATTTTGAAAAGTTCTGAATTCAAAGCAGTAATGACTGTCAACTTTCCGGTTCTGTGGACAGACAGGTATACTGAAATATGTTTTTAAAGAGAAGCTGGTTAAAAAGATGAAAGGTCAGTGTTGCTGGAAGAGTGTTGTGATATTTGCAGTTGACTTTAATACTGATAAATCTCATTAAGAAATTAAGGAAATCTTTTTTTTTTCCGGAAGTAGTTTGTTCCCCATAGCAGGAAATGTGACTGTTGTAATGTAATTTGGTATTACCATAAATATGTGCCAGCCTTCTCCCCCAATCAGTAAATACAATAGATAGGTCTGATACTATCTGGCATGAAACAGAAAATAGGTGTTTCTCCAGGTCTTGTTGAGATATTAAATCTGTAACAGTTAGAGGGGAAATACTTAAAAGAGTCTTGGCCTCCCCCTGAAGTTTTAAGGCATGCTGCTGCTAAGTCACTTCAGTCGTGTCCGACTCTGTGCGACCCCATAGACAGGTAGCCCACCAGGCTCCCCCGTCCCTGGGATTCTCCAGGCAAGAACACTGGAGTGGGTTGCCATTTCCTTCTCCAGTGCATGAAAGTGAAAAGTGAAAGTGAAGTCGCTCAGTCGTGTCCGACTCTTAGCGACCCCATGGACTGCAGCCTACCAGGCTCCTCCGCCCAGGGGATTTTCCAGGCAAGAGTACTGGAGTGGGGTGCCATTGCCTTCTCCATACACAGACTCAAAAGTTTTGTTTCCATTTTTGAAGAAATAATTGTGTGAGACAGGAAGTGATAAGAATCAGCTCATTATAAGCCCATTGAAAAAGTTGTTTTCCTAGCAATGGCTAATAAGATAAAATTGTTGTGATAAGAGACTAACAGGGAAACCTAATGGTGGAAATCGGAAAATACATTGCAGACCAACAAGTGCATCATGATACTTAAGAGTGAGGAGGAAATCAAGAGGAAGATGTTCACACGTTAGAGGTGCTCTGTGTTTAAGTGCTCTTTTCACTTAACATACTTTTGTTCGGAGTTAGTATTCATAGTAAATAAGATTTTTCCGTCCCATAATCCTGAATTGTTTAGCACTGGTGGGCATGACATTTCTTCAGAGATTGCTGACTGATACACTGAAGAAATATTAAGCTGCTGAAATGAAATTTAAAAATCTATATAATTGGGAAACTTGACTTTTTCTAATATATCTTAGTGAAAAATTTCACTCAAGACACACAGGTGGCATTTGGAAGAATGGTTTGGTGGAGTGCCCAAAGAACATTAGGGGCTGCACTATCCCTTCTAGAAAACAATTTCTCGTGAGTCTTTTTTTCTTTTTTTTTTTTTAGGTATTAACTTTTATACTAATAGGAGGACTTGGCCATGGGGTGTTGTTTTTCCCACTTTTTTTCTTAAGCAAAAGAAATTTCATGAGAGCAAGAATATCTTTAAAATATTTTTTAGAGTTGTGTTTGTTTTAACTGAAGGGATGTGCTGTGGTGCCCCAGAGCACTCTTGTGCTCTGTGTATTTTCCCCTAGTTTCTGGGAGAAATATGGCAAATTATACCATAAAAATACACCTAAGATGTTAAATGCACAGTCTTGCGTCTTGCTTTTACTAAAAAGAGAATGTAACGTGGTTTTTAAATCTGAGATATAAGTTCATTTCCTCACATATTCCACTTTTTTGTTTTTTGGCCACGCCCAGAGTCATGTGGAATCTTAGTTCCCTGACCAGGAATCGACCTGAGTCCCCTGCATTGGAAGCATGGAATGTAAACCACTGGACCGTCAGGGACGTCCCCTATTTGTCTTTTAATGAACGGAAGAGAAGTTAGAAACTTCTAAGATCCCTCTATGCTCTCAGGAGTCTACGTTTCAGTGTTTGAAGGGATGGATGTGTATGCTGGCCTCTTTGTTGGATTTGGGTTTAGAGTTTAAGTAAATATCAATAGATGCTGTGGTAGAAAGGGCAGTATGAAACAATCAGATATTATTGTTTGGTTTTGTGTTCTGTTTTCCAATTTTTTTTTCCCCTGTGGTAAAATGCACATAACATAAAATTTACCATCTTAACCATTTGTAAGTGTCCAATTCAATGGACTTAATTCATGGTGTCATGCAGCCATCCACACCATCCATCTCCATAACTCTTTTCATCATGTAAATCTGAAACTCTGTACTCGTTAAACAGTAGCTTCACATTCCCTCCTCCTTCCAGTCCCTGGTAACCAGCATTCCACGTTCCACTTTTTTGTCTTTTGGCGACTGACTTTTTTTTAGCATAGCATCCTCATGATTCACATATGTTGCAGCATGTATCAGAATTTCGTTCCTTTTTAAAGCCCAAATAATACTCCGCTGTGTGTATATACACCACATCTCGCACAGCCATCCTTCTGTCAGTGTACACTCACGTTGCCTCCGTGTTTCAGTTGTGAGTAATGCCACTGTCAGCCAGTAGCTCTTAAACCATGCTTTCAGTTCTTTCAAGTATGTACGTAGACGTGAAATTGTTGGATCATATGGTATGTTTAATTTTTTTGAGGAAACGTGCTACTGTTTGTGGAGAAGGCGATGGCACCCCACTCCAGTACTCTAGCCTGGAAAATCCCATGGATGGAGGAGCCTGGTGGGCTGCAGTCCATGGGGTCGCTAGGAGTCGGACATGACTGAGAGACTTCACTTTCACTTTTCACTTTCATGCATTGGAGAAGGAAATGGCAACCCACTCCAGTGGTCTTGCCTGGAGAATGCCAGGGACTGGGGAGCCTGGTGGGCTGCCGTCTGTGGGGTCTCACAGAGTCGGACACGACTGAAGCGACTTGGCAGCAGCAGCAGCAGCAACTACTGTTTGACACGGTGGCTGTACCACTTTACCTTTCCATCAGCAGCGCGCAAGGGTTCCAGTTTCTCCACATGCTCACCAACACTTGTTATTTTCTATTTGTTTTTTTCTCTTAATAGTAGCTGTGAGATTTATAGGAGAAAAATATGTATATATCTACACCCACTCCTGTGTAATTTCCTAAGTGATAAAAGTCCTGGGAGCATCTTTTGTTCTAATATTTGGTCTTCCACATCCAGTTTCTGACTCAGTTTCACATTTCCTGGATAATAGAAACATCTTTTGTTCTAATGAGCTGACTCTCATTTGGCTCCTGAATGTGAGCCCCGCTCACCAAAAAGACCAAGTCATGTTTAGAAGCTTGGGATTTGGGTCTTCCCTGGTGGTCCAGATCTGATCTGATCTGATCTGGTGGTCCAGTGGTTAAACGTCTGCCTTGTAATGCACGGGACACGGGTTCAGTCCCGGTCGGGGAACTAAGCTGCTATATGCAACGGAGTGACTGAGTCCCGGGGCTGCGACAGGGTCCGAATGCCACTGCCACGACTAAGACCCGATGCAGCCAAAAATAATAAAACAAACCCAGAAAAGAAGCTTGGAATTCTAAGCCCCACCCCCAGTTCGCCAGATAGGGGAGAGAGGCTGGAAATGGAGTTAATGATCAATCATGCCTGCGTGATGATGCCTTCCTAAAAGTCCAGAGAGGACTGGGTTCAGCGAGCTGCTGAGTTGCTGACCACCTGGAGGGGCCGGGACAGCGGCGCACCTGGAAGCTTTGTGCCCCTCCCCACATTCCTTGCCTGCCTCTCTCTTCCATCTGTATCCTTTGTTATCTCCTTTTAAAACACACTGGTAAACAGTAAGGAAACAGTCTTCCTGGGATCTGTGAGCTGCTCTAGTAAATTAACCAAACACAAGGAAGGGGTCCCCAGAGCCTCTGATTGGTCAGAAGCACAGGTGATAGCTTGGATTTGATACTGGCATGTGAAGCTGGGGACTGAACTCTTCCCTGTGGGATCTGATGCTATCTCCTGGTGGTGTAGAAGTGAGTTAAATTGTAGGACACCTACACTTGAAACTAACAGCATTGTAAATTAGGGATATTCTTCAGTTTTTTTAAAAAAGGAAAAAAATTGCAGGACACCCAGCTGTGTCACAGTGTTGTTGGGTGGTATGTAGCAGCCCCCTCCCTACTGGTCCTCCCACCCCCCCGCACACACATGTGGTCAGAAGTGTTAGTAGTATGGCAGTGTGAGAATTAAGGAGAGATATCACAGGAAAATTAGGTTTTTTTCCTGTGCAGTAGCCATCCTTAAAGGTGTAGACATTACTGTTTTTTAATGATGATGGTAGATAGAGTTTTCACAAGGAAGAGAAGCAGTAATTTTTCTTCTCTGCCATTCAGAGGAAGTGAGAGAAGAGAGTCAAGATTTTTTGAGGTAAAGGGTGGCAGTTAGTATTAGGGAAGCTTTGAAAGAGAATTGGAAGCTTTGGCAGAATTAAGAGCTGGAAGAAACCTTAGGGGTTTATGTACTTCCGTCCCTTTATCTATTTGTAGGACTTTATTAAAACTATATCATTAAAACTAATCTTGATGGATGATTCTATCCTATTTTTAAAGATCTCAAGAGGTTTTGCAGGAAATTTTCTTAGCAGCAATTTGGAGTATTCAGTGATCTTAATTACCAAGAGTTTATTACTGTGAATTTAACATTTGGTTAAATAAATGCCATATTTTGGTTGCCCCTGAAATGTAGTACTGTTGGTTTCTACTTTTAAAGCTCCTTGTTAACATTACATTTTTTCTGTCTTCCATTTCTTTGAAGAACTTTTGAAATTTGTTTACACATTTAACTTTCCTAAATTAGTTAACAATATAGAAGAAAAAAATGATCTGCCTTTGAGAGAGTTTGAACGTAAGTTTTTTTCCCATTGAGTATCAGTTCAGTTGCTCAGTCGTGTCCAACTCTTTGCGACCCCATGAACCACAGCATGCCAGGCTTCCCTGTCCATCACCAGCCCATTAGGAATAGTTTTATGAGATATTAGAAGAATGACACAGCCTTCTAGCTACCCCAGTAAATAAGATTTTATCTTAAGGAATTGGCACACAAGTTATGTTCTTATTTAAGTAATCAGATAAAGTAGAAAAAACAAAGTACTGGTTTTGCTACTTAGAAGAAGGCAAATGAATAACTAATGAAAGGTGGTTTACTAAGTAGCTTCTAGCTTTTGTTTCCACTGAGAGGAAACAGTACCTGGGAAAAGAAGTTGGTTATGACACAGGAACTGGAGGAGTAGCTAGAATGGTGAGTATACCTGTTTAGGTTTCACAGGGCCTGATGAGACATCAGAAGATCTCAAAGCTTTGCAGAAATAGTGTTGTAACTGTTTACAACTCATGGGATTAGATGTTTGTTTCAAGTGCTTTTTTGTTCCAAGAGGAAGAACATTTCAAGTTTTACTAGTTGGATCTGAAAGATTGCAGAGTCATTTGAGGAACTCAGGAATTCTCATTAATAAAAAGTCTTGGGAAATGAGACCAGTATTTTACATATACATCACTGTATTCTTCTTTTCCCCGTACCCAGCACCGCCCTTCCGCCCCCCCCCCCCCCCCCCACCATATTCTTAATATAGTATCTTAGAACTTGGGAATTCAGGGCAGGCAGGCTTGCCCATTTTTTAAGGTTGGCGTAGGTGGCCTAGAAACTTCATGGTGTTCTGAGCAAGTAGTTAATTGGTTGAGATTCAATTAGATTCCATTTTTGAAAGAAAGAAGCAGTGTTTATTGGCAGAATAGGCAATTGAGAGGGATGGGTAGAGGCTGTGTTTGCATTCTGAGTGGGTGTGTCTTACTTGATTAAATACATGGTTTGTGGCCTCAAAAGCCAGTTGCCTTCTGAATTGCTTCTAAGAAGACTTGTATAATATAATTTGTAATTTGTGACTTAATGTGAATTAAGCAAGTAAACCCTTTACTCTTGCCTGATTCAAGCTCAGAAAATTTATTGTAACGTTTGTTGTCTTGTAAGACTACCTTCAAGACCCATTATGAAAATTAAAGTGGTGATTTTTCCTTTTGTTTTAAAATAGTTTTTCCTTTTAACTGTAGAAATAATACATGTGTACTGTAAGACCCTAAAGGGCTGGGACCCTGTGTTGGGGGCTCATTTTCGAATGTGATCTGTTGTAAATCAGTCTGCTGTTTTCTGGTATTTCTAAGTAGAGTAAAAAGTATGCAATTATACTGAGACTATGCATGTGATTCAGTGTTACTCTACATGTTGAGGTTGGGGAAAATATTCAACAATTTTTATGATTTGGGAAGCTTTAGAAACTACAGATAAAAGTACTGAGCAGTCCAGTGTGGTGGTTTTGAATTATTCTAAATAATAAGCCTCTTTCTGCTTAATAAGTAAGCCCCTTCAGCAAACATCTGAGCTTTTACTATTTGAATTGTGCCTGGTTTGTGATAGGAAGTAAGGAGATCTTAGTTGAAGGAATGAAGGGGTGGTGGCTGAAGCCATGGAAGTTGGTAAAGTAGATAGAAAAGGGCATTAAGCAAGCAGAGGAGACACCAGGGATGTAATATTGGGGAATCCTAGTGTTCTTGGGAGAAGATACACATGCACACACACACCACTCTTGAAGAAGGTTGATTGGGAAAGAAGAGAAGTGTTGGGAAATGGTGTGAGAAAGCCCAAGGAAATGAAGGGTGTTTGAGTAAGGAGGGGTAAGCAACAATCTTGGTGAGAAACTAAGGATAATAATAGCCTTAAGGGGCTTCCCTGGTGGCTCAGCGTTGCAGAGTCCCCCTGCCGATGCAGGAGACACAGGTTTGATCCCTGGTCTGGGAAGATCCCACGTGCTGAGAAGCAACCAAGCTTCCATGCGCCACAACTGCTACTGAGCCTGTGCTCTAGAGCCCGGGAGCCACAGCTGCTGAAGCCTGCAGGCCCTAGAGCCTGTGCTCCGCAACAAGAGAAGCCCCTGAAGTGAGAAGTCTGTGCACCACGATGACGAGTAGCCCTGCTTGCCACACTTAGAGAAGAGCCCATGCAGCCCCAAAGACTCAGCACAGCCAAAAGTAAATTAAAAAAAAATTGTAAAGTGATAGTAATAAGTACCGTTTACTGTGGTCAGAGCCTCTCCCAGCTTTTTTACCCATAAGTGAATATTATCTCCATTTTACAAGTAAGACTGAATTCCAGACCATTTAAATAACTGGCCCAGGTAGTAAGTTAACAAGACCAGGTTGTATTCAGGTTTGTCTTAATCTGTCATGTCACTGGATTTGACAATTCACAACTTAAATTAATTTTTGAGGACTTTGGGTATTAGGAATGACAATAGATTACATCTCTTGAGAGTTGGTTATAGAGGCTGATCTTTCTTTGGATTTTTCCTGAAATGAGCTAGCCTCTCACTACTGCCTACCACACATACTAGAAAAAATAGTTTGGAGCTTTACTCCCATCACACAAGCTATGCCTCACTCTGAACATATATTTCCAGAAATGTCACATTTAGAAAAGAAGGGAATCCACATTTTTTTTTCCTTGCCATCAGGATAAGTTCCTGATTTTTTGTGAAGTTACCTCATATGGAATGGACTAAGAAGTGCTTCCAAAGCCAGCCGTAAAGTAAATCTACATTTTGATGTCACCATATTCCTATTGATAATTCAGAAATGCAGACCTCCAAGTCTGCACGCACTGCTTGGTTTCCGTTAGCCGCAGCCTGTGTGCTCTGGGCAGTGACGCTCTGCACAGGAGGCATCATTGTCTCTCACCATCTACATCTCTGCAGCACTTTGCTGTCTCTTAGACAAGCACCAAGGTACGACCGGGGGATGTTGCAGGAGACCTGTGTGCCAGTGCAGGTCTGCCCTGATCCTGCATTTTCTTCTGAGCTCTCTTCCAGCTCTAACATGTTCTGGGCCTGTGCCCTCCCCTCTGCCTTTGTAGTGGGCACGAACTGGAAGGGCAGCCAGTTCGCATTAGTTTCCATAAAGCCAGTAAAGCACAGCTTTTGCACACACGGAATCAAACAGAATTAAATGTTTAGGAAAAATGCAACAGAAAAATTGCAGGACTTGGATACTGAAAACTACAAAAGCATTCTGAAAGAAATCAATGATCTAAATAAGTGCAAAGACATCCAAATGTTAAGGGATTGAAAGACTTAAGATTGGTCTACAAATTCAGTGCTGCTGCTGCTGCTAAGTCACTTCAGTCGTGTTCGATTCTGTGCGACCCCATAGACAGCAGCCCACCAGGCTCCGCCATCCCTGGGATTCTCCAGGCAAGAACACTAAAGTGGGTTGCCATTTCCTTCTCCAATGCATGAAAGCAAAAAGTGAAAGTGAAGTCGCTCAGTCATGTCCGACTCTTAGCGACTCCATGGACTGCAGCCCACCAGGCTCCTCTGTCCATGGGATTTTCCAGGCAAGAGTACTGGAGTGGGGTGCCATTGCCTTCTCCGACAAATTCAGTGCAACTCCTATCAAAGTATCAGCTGGATTTTTTGGTAATACTTAAATATGGTCCTAAAATTCATCAGATCAGATCAGTTGCTCAGTCGTATCCGACTCTTTGCAACCCCATGAATCGCAGCATATCAGGCCTCCCTGTCCATCACCAACTCCCGGAGTTCACTCAGACTCACGTCCATCGAGTCAGTGATGCCATCCAGCCATCTCATCCTCTGTCGTCCCCTTCTCCTCCTGCCCCTAATCCTTCCCAGCATCAGAGTCTTCTCCAATGAGTCAACTCTTCCCATGAGGTGCCCAAAGTACTGGAGTTTCAGCTTTAGCATCATTCCTTCCAAAGAAATCCCAGGACTGATCTCCTTCAGAATGGACTAGTTGGATCTCCTTGCAGTCCAAAGGACTCTCAAGAGCCTTCTCCAACACCACAATTCAAAAGCATCAATTCTTCGGCGCTCAGCCTTCTTCACAGTCCAACTCTTACATCCATACATGACCACAGGAAAAACCATAGCCTTGACTAGACGGACCTTTGTTGGCAAAGTAATGTCTCTGCTTTTGAATATGCTATCTAGGTTGGTCATAACTTTCCTTCCAAGGAGTAAGCGTCTTTTAATTTCATGGCTGCAGTCACCATCTGTAGTGATTTTGGAGCCCAGAAAATAAAGTCTGACACTGTTTCCACTGTTTCTCCATCTATTTGCCATGAAGTGATGAGTCCGGATGCCATGATCTTCATTTTCTGAATGTTGAGCTTTAAGCCAACTTTTTCACTCTCCTCTTTCACTTTCATCAAGAGGCTTTTTAGTTCCTCTGCACTTTCTGCCATAAGGGTGGTGTCATCTGCATATCTGAGGTTATTGATATTTCTTCTGGCAATCTTGATTCCAACTTGTGTTTCTTCCAGTCCAGCGTTTCTCATGATGTACTCTGCATATAAGTTAAATAAACAGGGTGACAATATACAGCCTTGATGAACTCCTTTTCCTATTTGGAACCAGTCTGTTGTTCCATGTCCAGTTCTAACTGTTGCTTCCTGACCTGCATATAGGTTTGTCAAGAGGCAGATCAGGTGGTCTGGTATTCCCATCTCTTTCAGAATTTTCCACAGTTTATTGTGATCCACACAGTCAAAGGCTTTGGTATAGTCAATAAAGCAGAAATAGATGTTTTTCTGGAACTCTCTTGCTTTTACCATGATCCAGCGGATGTTGGCAATTTGATCTCTGGTTCCTCTGCCTTTTCTAAAACCAGCTTGAACATCAGGAAGTAAGGACCCAGAATAGACAAAGTCTTGAAAAAGAAGAACAAAGTTGGAGGACTCACCCTTTCCAATTTCAAAACTTACTTAGGGACTTCCCTGATATTCAGGTGGCTAAGACTGCACTGCTAATGTAGGGATCTCAGGTTGGGGCCGGGGAAGGCAATGGCACCCCACCCCAGTACTTTTGCCTGGAAAATCCCATGGACGGAGGAGCCTGGTAGTCTCCAGTCCGTGGGGTCGCTAAGAGTCGGACATGACTGAGCGACTTCACTTTGACTTTTCACTTTCATGCATTGGAGAAGGAAATGGCAACCCACTCCAGTGTTCTTGCCTGGAGAATCCTAGGGACAGGGGAGCCTGGTGAGCTTCCGTCTATGGGGTCACGCGGAGTCAGACACGACTGAAGCGACTTAGCAGCAGCAGCAGGTTGGG
The DNA here is from genome assembly GCA_935064755.1 of Tragelaphus eurycerus. Lineage (NCBI taxonomy): Eukaryota > Metazoa > Chordata > Mammalia > Artiodactyla > Bovidae > Tragelaphus > Tragelaphus eurycerus. Next base: position 34,864,172 of record CAKXYN010000008.1, on the reverse strand, counting down.
GCAGAATTAAAACCCTTACATTTGTGGTCAACTGATTTTTCTACAAGAGTAGATAATTCAAGGGGAGAGAGAATGACCTTTTTAAAAAGTAGTGTGGGGTCAACTGGCACATGCAAAAGATCAAAGACCTAAATGTAAGAGTTACAACTACAAAATTCTTAGGAAAAAATGTGGGGATAAACCTTTGTAGACTTTGATCAGGCCATGGTTTATTTTTTTTGTCCATGACTCCAAAAGTATCAGCATCCAAAGAGAAAAGAAAAAGATAAATTGTCCTGGATCAACATTAAGAACTGTATTTCAAAGGAGACCATGAAGAAAGTGAAATGAGAATCTATAGAATGGGAGAAAGTATTTGAAAATCAAATCATATAGCAGATAAGAGGCCTGTTATCTAAGATGTATAAAGCACTCTTCTAACTCAACAATAAAAAGACAACCCAAGGAAGTTCCCTGGTGGTCCAGTGCTTAGGACTTGGCATCTTCACTGTCATGGCCTAGGTTCAATCCCACCGTGCAGCATGGCCGAATAAAAAGACAAACCAGTGTTAAAACGGACACGTGATTGTGATAGAAGTACCCATTAGAGACCTCTGCTGTACACACTACAGGGTGATATCTTTATTGCCTCCTGTACAGGTGTGGTTTGTATGTAGGAAAAGGAAGCAGGTTATTTTCAGGATAGCTAAGTTAATTAGTGTTAGTCTGGTTTCCTAGAAACAGACATTTTCTTAGTAGGGGAAATGAAACTCAGCCTCTGTCTCAATTCATGTATAGCTGATAATATGAATAGCAAAAATAGCTAATTACATGAATAGCAGAAAATGAGCACAAAGGTTGAGTTTGAAGTGAAAGTCTCATTTTAAGCCACTGATAATTTTTAAACAATCAGATTAAGTTATATTATCTATGAAATAATTAAAAGTAAATTTGATTCATAGAATATCTCAGGAATATGACTGAAAGTGAAAGATAGTGTTAGTCGCTCAGTTGTGGCCAACTCTTCGGGATCCCATGGACTTTTGCTCACCAGGCTCCTCTGCCCATGGAATTCTCCAGGCAAGAATACTGGAGTGAGTGGGTGGCCATTTCCTTCTCAAGGGGAATCTTCCCAGCCCAGGGTTTGAACCTGGGTCTCCTGCATTGCAGGCAGATTCTTTACCATCTGAGCCACCAGGGAATATGACTAAGAAATGGCAGTAAGTGGAAAATGTAGAAACTTGCATTCTTACCTTGACTTTCAGTCAAGCTTTCCTGTGACTGGACAGATTGCTTAAATCTTCCTTGGTTTTGTCGTTAGTCATGTGAAGAGGAAAAGTGAGACAACTTGAGAAATACTTGTGCTCAAAATGCTCCTCACTTTGTGTGCAGTTTTCATTCTGCATATTTATATGTAAACCCCTTTAGATAATGTCCTTTAAAAAAGTTTCTCTATTCTCTTATCTCAAAAATCATGATGATCTGTGTCTTCTTTTCCTCTTAAAATTGCAGAATTCTTGAGGACTTGAAAAAGGACTATACGTTTTATTTGCATTGTCAAATACAGGATATATAGATCTTTACATATAAATAGAAATGAAATATTTGCTGAATGAGTGAAAAGAATGAGATGATCATGATGATTTTGAGCTTGTTGGTAGAAAGGGGGCTCTGGGTTTCTAGAAGAGTCTGATGTCCAAAAATTATTTTTGCAGTTTTAGAAATGTTAAAAAAGTTAAACAGGAGGATTCTATACTTCTGGGGACATGAAATTAAAGGGAGAGATCGAGGTGTGAGAGATACCCCGAGACTTTGTTGTTGTTGTTTAGTCGCGAAGTTGTGTCCTACTCTTTTGCAACCCCATGGACTCTAGCCCTCCAGACACTTCTGTCCGTGGGATTTCCCAGGCAAGAATCCTGGAGTGGGTTGCCATTTCCTTTTTCAGGAGACCTTCCCAGCCCACATCTCCGACATTAGCAGGCAGAATCTTTACCACTGGGCCACCAGGGAAACATATCCCAAGACCAGCAGTACTGAAATATAAAGCTACTCTATGCTGTGCCTTCTCTCTTGTAGTCATGCTCATGTTCTCCTCCAGCCTCCTGGGAAAGCAGGGGGTTTTGATTGGTTACTGGCTGTTATGAATAAAAGACTGGCAGAGACTAAAGTTATTATTATTTTTTTTTTTTTTTTTGCCTTTTGCTGTTTGCTCTCTTAGAGATATGGGAAGGGTCTGGGCACCTCTGTCTAACCAGGTCTTGAGTTTGGTGGGCTGGGCAGAGTTTTAGGTAGATTCGGTTCACTCTAGTGAGCACAGTGTCTCAAGGATGGGGTCCATTGTATGTGTGTTACAGGCTCCTCCCTCTAGCGTGACCTTACCTCCGAAGCGTGGTAAGATGGTGGTTGACTGCACATCACCTTTCTAGTCATCTCCCTAGCTTCTTCAGCACTTGATAAATGTCCTATGCAGAAAACTGGTCACACTCTTCACACCAACCTATATAGCTCTTATAAACTCTGTTGGTTTTTCTCTTCCTTGGTAGAGCTCTTCTGCCCATGGCAAGTCTAGTTATGATCTGTTCATGATCAGATTCTATGAATACCGTGAGGAGAGAAAATGACCACTGATTTTAGCTCACTAAGGAAAGGCTCTTCCCTCTCTGGAATCTTAGTTCACCTTGTCCTCTTTGCGTGGAAAACAGTTTCTCATTGTCTTTAAAACTACTTCTTGTTTTGAGTAATCTACATAGTTTTATCTAGATTTTCTGTGAAAGTGATGGCTTGGCTCTACCTATTAACTCCAACTTGGAAGCAAAAGTCTCAGTGTTGTTTTTGATTTTTTGTTTTGTTTTTGTTGCTATAAGTGTGACGTTTAAAAAAATAAGATAGAGACGATCTCTTTACAATCGGGAGATAGGTAGTCCTGAGTAGGTAGGATGTGAGATCTAATCTTTGTTGTCTTGCAGTCTTTGAGGATGCTGTCTTGAGTTAACATCTCCAACCACACCACATTCCAGGCCACAGGCAGAGAGGTGAGAAAGTGGAAGGAAAGCAGCACTTGCTGTTTGAAAGGACGCACTCCAGCCCTGGTATACCCATCATTTCTGTTCACTTCCTGTTGGCCCGAATTCCTCACACGGCTGTCTTTTGCTGCAAGAGAGATTGGGGAATGTGGTATGTAGCTGGTAGCCTTGTACCCAGAGAAAACTGAAGAGCGTCCATCGCTAAAGGGAATTTAAAGAGAATGTATACAGGGGCCCACTTAGCTGTTTCTTCCACAGTATGGTAGGAGGAAAAGCTCTAACTGGAGTGTTTTTTTTTTTTTTTTTTTTCCTTCCTCCAAACGATCAGTTTTCTTAAAATCTTATTTATTTTTTTTTAAATTGTATTTTTTTAGCTACTCTGCAGCCCTTGGACCACCAGGGAATTCCCTACTTAATTTTATTTCTTTACAAATTGAAGATGCATTGAAAAATAAACTAATGAAGAGAAATGGGAGGTTCAGAGCAGGAGTATCCCAGGCTGGGAGCAGGCAAACCTGGTCACTGTCAAGCCCAGCCCTTGTGCTGCCCCAGCCAGGTCTGGCTAGAAGATAACCGTCAGGCATTACTGAAGCCTGTGGAGAGACTGGGTCCTGGCAGGAAAGGCTAGCCACCTCTGCTTTTCTCCCTGTCAGCGTCCACCTTGGAGAGCTGTGTTTCCAGCAGGGGCTCAAAGTGAGATGTGGGCTGGCTCCATGGGGTATTGCAGGTTGGTGATTAGGCTCCCTGCAGAAGCATCCAGTGTTGGGGCCTCTGCAGCTGGAAAGGAGGCTGATACCTCGCCCGGGTCTCAGGACACTTTGCAGCTCTGTTCCCGGGCCCATTCGTGTCTGATAATGTGCCTCTCTCCACCAAGGGATCACCAGTCACTGCAGGAGAAAGCTAATCAACCCCCCTCAGTGAGTGAGTTGGCTGTTGACTTCTAGACCCTAGAAGACTGACCACTTTTCTCTCCACTGTCTGTGGTTTATACATTGCTCTTGTGCATGTGTGTGTGTTTATCCCGAGCATAGCAAGTTGTTGATGAAACACGGCTGAATTAGCAGCCCTTCTCCCTGGGATCCCTACTCTCCTCACCTGCCCTTCTCTTCTTGGAGGCTGGTCCAAAGGGACATGTAATATTGCGAGGGTCTGGGTGGCTCCAAAACCCCCAACACCAAATCACATACAGTGAGCTGAGAAACTGCATTCCTCACAACAGGATTAGCAGGAACAGGAGAGTAGTGTAAGGGGATAAGGGCCCCTTCCAACAACAGGGCATGGCAGAGTCATCGGGTACTTGAGCCCAGAGAGAAGGTGTCCCTTACGTTCTTTTAAGGTCAGCTTATGTGACTTGCCAGCTGTGGAGCTGTCCCAGTTTCTCTGCTGTCCTGGGTACTCTCTGGAGGCTGGCCTGGACCCTGTGCCATTTACCCACGTGCTCTAGCCCAGTCACTGTCCGAACCTCCTTGTGCCTGTGACAGAGAAGTTCCCCGTGGGATCCTCCCCCGCTCAAGCTCTTGTCTTTCACCGGGAGGTGTCGCACTGCATCTCCAGCTTGTCCTCTCATTTCACCATGATAAGCTTCATCTCTGTGACCTCGGACCATCAGTGAGGCCTCGCACCTTCTTGGACAGCAGATTATCCAAAACTGGCAGAACATCTGACCACTGGTGGTCTGACTGAAGGAGGTGATGCGGAAGAAGCACTGTACAACCCCCTGCTGGACGGTCGCTCCCACCAGGAAAGAGGTTGAGCTCATTCTCTAGCAAATACATACCCCCGTTGCTTAGACACTCTAGATGCTCCAACTACTGGTTTAGTGGTCTTCTCAACAGGAGACTTTGTCAACGGTAGGAGCTGAGGATAGAAGACATTGGTCTCAGCCACGTCCGTGGAGGTAACCAGCTGTCGGACTTAGGCATGGCCATCAGTAGTGACCTCAGCTCCAGGACATCACTCTTGAACAGAGTTCAGGTATACTGGGAGCAGCTTCATGCCCTCAGAAAGGATCAGCTATCCGACAGAGGAGGAGCTCGCACAGTTCTTTCTGTAACAGGCCAATATCCGGGCACACCGAGTGATGACAGTGTCAGGACTTACCTTCACAGGGCTGTTCGGAATCCCCCTGCCCCGCCCCAGGCTGTGGATATAGGGCTGTGGCTGCCCCACACAGCCAGGGCAGAGCAGAGCACACTGCAGGGCTCCACTCCCCTCATTGAGCCAAACGTTATGCCTAAACCCCCAGTCACCATCTTGTCCCCATCCAGCCCCAAATCTGTTGTGTCACTTGTGTAGAAAGCCCCAGAGAAATCTACAGCGCGGACATTAGTGCTTGTCTGGACCCGCAGCACAGCATCAAAGCCAATGACCTTCATTGTCAATGTCATTGTCAATGAGGAGACTCATTGACATTGACCAGGAAGCCATCCAGCATGTTACCCACATGACATACAACCATCATCTGTAGTTGTGCCAGTGAGCTCTCTGCATGGTACAGGTGGAGCACCTTAGTACAGGTGACGAAGCCAACGGGGATCACTGACTCTTCTGCCCACCCTTCGTAGGCAGAAAGTCTAACAGTACCTTGAGCTGCTCACAGAGGAGCCTAACAGGACCACTCCTGGTGCCATTATAGGAGACGTCAGTCATGAAAATGAAGGCAAGAGTCCTGGGGAACTTGCTGTTCTTGCAGTCACCCACAGTGGCCAAGAATTTGTAAGAGCCCAGGGATAGCTCAAGACCATCATAAGCACCCACACATTTGCTGGTATGAGCCACATGTTGAGAACACTGGGGGTGGGGGAACATCACTGATACAGCTGCAAAGGCAGCACTGGAAGCTTTTCCCTCCCTCAAGGAGGACACACATGGTTTGCAGTGATTGTAGCGCTAAGGGCCCGGTTCCCCATGGTCAGTGATACACAGTGAAGCCTCCTCTGGGAGCAGCCTTGCCAGCGGCCTGATGACAGCTGCCGGGGCACCTGAGCCTTACCCACGTCAGATGGGCACAGGGTATTGTAGGCTGTGCATCAGATGTATCGGGTTGCATTCCCTTGGTCATTCACCAGGAGGTTGGTGGTGACTAAGGGTGGCACCTGGCCCCGTAGTCCAGTAACAGATGGCGCTGATCCCCGATTATTCTTGTCATCCTCAGTAACCTCATAGGGCTTGGGATGGCATCAGGGTCCAGGTACTTAGGAGGCAGTGGTTGGGAAGCCCTGGCTACCTTACGAAAGTGGCTGCTCCATAATTGGTCCGAGGCCCCCGGCTGGTCCACAGGAACCGTTTTGTTGCAGCTGGTAGCCTAGCTTCTGGGGAGAGTGCATGGGTGGTTGTGGGCCAGGGGGCCAGTCGTTTGGATGCTGGGGACAGAGCTTGAAGAGGGGAGGAGGACACATGACTGGGCTGGCTCTGGCTGTCCTCTCCCCAGCTGTCCAGCTCGGAGTGTGGAGCTGGAGGCCTGTGGTGGGACAGATCGCTGGGGAGGCTGGGCCCCAGGGTGGCCCTGAGCGTAGGAGCCATACAGACCAGGGTTAGGGAGCCTTCCTGACCCTAAGGGGCAGTGATGTTGGTGGGCCATAGCCTAGCCTCACAGTGGGGGGGCCACAGCCCTGCCCATCTGCATTCCAGCCAGGTGGGCAGTCACCTGTGCCTTTGTTGGGGGAGGGCCAGAGGGCTGAAGCCAGCTGGCTGGCTGACCACCAGTGTCGATGGGGCCGATCCGGATGGCTGAGACCCAGGGCGCCTGTGCATCTGGACAGTGGAGCTTGGCCCATTCTGTGCATCTTCTTGGCCAAACTGGCTGTAGGCTGTCTGGCCACAAGGGCTCTGTGCTGTTGAGGCTGGAGGTGCTCCTGGGGAAGGTGGGGGAGGGGTCGGCAGGGAGCTTGGTACTGGGCCACTGGGCCCTTGTTGGCTCCATGGGGTGAAGGGGCAGCTATGGGTCCTGGTTGCCCACCATAGCTGGATGATAACCCTGAGTAGTTGGGCTGGGGCTGCCCAAAAGGCAGCCCTGGTGGAGCTGACTGGTTATCCAGCCAGTGAGCCCGACTTGATCTCACCCAGCTCTAGATCCAGGCTTGACTTCATTGCTAACATCAAGGCTCCCAGACTCCACTTCCAGTTTCCTTGAAATCTTGTATTAAATAACCTATTGCTTTCCCTTTGTTTTGTGATTTTTCTGCTGTGGAAAATTAGTCTTATTTAATGGTGATAAGCATGTTCTCTGTAGTTAGACAAACTTAGCAGACAAATATTATCTAAATTTTGATTTATGGCCTCTTTGATTTGTTGTCCTTTTAAAAAATGCTAGTTCTGACTGAAGTGACTTAGCAGTAGCAGCAGTAGCAGTTCTGACTTTCCCCCCTTTTTGGGGGGTCTATCGTCATGTGTATTAATGAGAATGTGGGGAGAGGTTACTTACACAGGCAGTGAGAATCTGATGTCCCTTAATATAAAGAAGTAAGTACTTACAATGTTTAGCCAGGTATCCCTTATCCTAGATAAGATCGTAAGCAGTATTCCAAATGCACAGAATTGATAACGTGGGGAGCCAGTTTTTAAAATTTGCTAAAGCCCTAAAAGTTTTCAAACTGTGCCAACATACAAAAAACTATTTTAGTAAGTGCAGGAAAAAAGTTCTAAAATATTTTTAACACAGAATCTGTGTCTGTTAAATTTCTTTCAGTTGATAGCAGCTGACTTTCACTGAACAAAAAGGCGACTTATTGTCAGGATATGAGTATGCAAGCAAAAGGAGGGGTGGGGAGGTGTTGAAGAGCCACTCAGAAAAGGGGAAATGACAGGGAGTAACGCAGTGCGGGAAGTTACTCCCTGCAACTGGTTGCGGACCTTTTCCCCAGGATGTTGGCGGTCCAGTGCCCTTCAGACTCCTTCACCAATGAAATTTTAAATCCCCGCGCGAGAGAGTTAACTGGGTTCATTTTGGCAGAGGTGCCTACCCCTGTGCCAGCCAGTTGGGAGCCAGGAAATCGGGTCCTACTGCACAGATATGACCACCAGGTGCCCACCCCTGGTGTGAGGGAATATTCCCAGAAAAGGGAATATTCACTGATGTGACTCTGGTGGCCTTTCCAGTTTGCAGCCACTACAAAGCCAGGGTGGCAAGCACTGTGTTACAGGCCCAGAACACGCTAGAGGCGGGAGACACCTCAGGGAAGATATGAGACTGGCGCAGACCTGCCCTGGCGCACCATCTCCTGTGACGTTCATCCGTCATACCTCGATGCTTATCTGGAGACAGAGGAGTGCTGCAGAGATGCGGGTAGTGGATGACGATAGGAACTCCCGTGCAGAGCACCACTGCCCAGAGCGCACAGGGAGCCACAGACTGAAATCATGCAGAGCATACATACTTGGAGTTTGCAAGAGGAATATGGTCATGTGAAAATACAGCTGGCTCTGGAAGCATTTCTTAGTCCATTCCATCTGAGATACTAATCAGCAAGAAATCAGGAGTTTATCCTGATTGCAAGAAAAGCAAAATGTGGACTCCCTGCTTTTCAAAATGAGGACACTTCTGGAAATAACACGTTGAGAGTGTGGCATAGCTTGTGTGGTGGGCGTAAAGCTCCAAACTATTTTCTCTAGTATGTGTGGTAGGCAGTAGAGAGAGGCTAGTACATTGCAGGAAAATTCCAAGAAAAGACCATTTCAGCAGAACTGATTTTTAAGGAATAACACAGCATATCACTGGAAATGAATAGGGTTCATTTAAAAGACATAACGGTCCTTTGATTGCTGAGGCATAATGGGTGGTTCATATTGAACTTTAGTTTTTAAAATAACGTCTGTCCCAAGCTCTCCGCCAGGTGGGCACGCTCTCTGGTGATAAGGCAGGTCCTGTCACCCTGCTGTCACGTTCAGTGGGAATGTGTGTGTTTGCTTTAAAAGAAATCATGCTTCTGTGATTTTGTGTTTGTATCACAAACGTAAGGTTCCATTTTCCAATAATTACTTCCCCATTATTGCTTCATTGCATAGTTGCTTTGTTTGCTTTTATGGGATTCTTGAAATCTCTGCTCAGGATTATTCCTTCCAGTTATTTTACAATGAAACCCCCCTCCTTTTTTTTTCTTTTCTGAAAGGAAAGAGAATGCAATACATTATCCAGATCTTTCTTTTGCTATAAAAGACACTCTTAGGACAATTAGCAAAATCTAAATAAAGTCCATATTAGTATTCTAGCAATTTCCCGATTTTGATAATTGTCCTGTAGTTAGGTAAGAGGATGTCTTTGTTTTTAGAAATATGCACTGAAGTACTAAAAAATAAAGGTACATTATAACTGCTGCTGACTCACAAATGGTTCATGAAGAAAATTCCCTATTATTTTTTCTCTCTCCACACACACACTTTTTTCCTGAACCAGTTGAGAGTAGGTTATATGCATTATGTCCCTTTACCACTCTCTTAGCCCAAGCTAACAAAATACCATAGATAGGGTGGCTTAAACAACAGACGTTTGTTTCTCACTATTCTGGAAACTGGGAAGTCCAAGATCAAGGTGCTGGCAGGCTCAGTTCTTGGGGAGGACCCTCTTCCTGAGGACCCTCTTCCTGGCTTGTAGACAGACACTTCTCATAGTATGCTCACATGGCCTTTCCTCAGTGGAGATCTCTGCCTGCTCTTCTAAGATCAGATGGGCTTCCCTGGTGGTAAAAAATCTGCCTGCCAATGCAGAAGATGCAGATTAGATCCTTGGGTTGGGAAGATCCCCTGGAGAAGGAAATGGCAACCCACTCCAGTATTATTGGGATTACTGGGAATCCCAATTACTGTCCTATGGACAGGAGCCTGGCAAGCTACAGTCCATGGGGTTGCTAAAGAGTCAGTCATGACTTAGTGACTAAATAACAACAGTCACATCAAGGGCCTCCCAGGTGGCACAGTGGTAAAGAATCCACCTGCCAGTGCAGGAGACACAAGAAAGAGTCTCAGGTTAGTTCCCTGGTCTGGGAAGAACCCCTGGAGGAGGAAATGGCAACCTGCTCCAGTATTCTTGCCTGGAAAACCCTGTGGACAGAGGAGCCTGGTGGGCTACAGTCCATGGGGTCACAAAGAGTTGGACACTACTGAATACAGTCACATCAAAAGGGCCCCGCCCTTGGGACCTAAACAGATTTATCCCCCAAAGGCCCAGCCTTCAGACACCTTCACACAGAAAGGCTTAGGCCTTTAACATCTGAATGGGGGCAGAGACACAAACACTCAGGCCCTAACATTCTGCCCAAGGCCCTCCTGTGCGTGCTCAGTCTGTCAGTCACATCCAGCTCTTTGTGATCCCATAGACTGTAGCCCACCAGGCACCTCTGTTCTAAAAGTCATGTTTTTTCAGTTCAATAGCTCAGTCGTGTCTGACACTGCGACCCCGTGGACTGCAGCACGCCAGGCCTCCCTGTCCATCACCAACTCCCAGAGTTTACTCAAATTCATGTCCGTTGAGTTTGATGCCATCCAACCATCGCATCCTCTGTCATCCCCTCTCCTCCTACCTTCAATCTTTCAATCAAGCATTAGGGTCTTTTCAAATGAGTCGGTTCTCCACATCAGATGGCCAAAGTATTGTAGTTTCAACTTCAGCATAGTCTTTCCAATGAATGTTCAGGACTGATTTCCTTTAGGATGGACTGGTTGGATCTCCTTGCAGTCCAAGGGACTCTCAAAGAGTCCTCCAACACCACAGTTCAAAAGCATCAGTTCTTCGGCGTTCAGCTTTCTTCACAGTCCAACTCTCACATCCGTACATGACTACTGGAAAAACTATAGCCTTGACTAGATAGACTTTTGTTGTCAAAGTAATGTCTCTGCTTTTTAATATGCTGTCTAGGTTGATCATAGCTTTTCTTCCAAGGAGCAAGTGTCTTTTAATTTCATGGCTGCAGTCACCATCTGCAGTGATTTTGGAGCCCAAGAAAATAAAGTCTGCCACTGTTCCCATTGTTTCCCCATCTATTTACCATGAAGTGATGACCAGATGCCATGATCTTAGTTTTCTGAATGTTGCATTTTATGCCAACTTTTTCAGTCTCCAGTTTCACTTTCATCAAGAAGCTTGATGTTTTCACTCTTCTCTTTCACTTTCATCAAGAGGCTTAATCATGTTTTATGGTGTGTGCTTATAAAGTGAGTGAAGTCGCTCAGTCGTGTCCGACTCTTAGCGACCCCATGGACTGCAGCCTACCAGGCTCCTCCGTCCATGGGATTTTCCAGGCAAGAGTACTGGAGTGGGGTGCCATTGCCTTCTCCGCATGCCTCGAAACCAGTGTGCTTATAGTCTTGACTTTAAAAAATTTTATTTGCCTTTTTTATTTTAGGAAAAAAAATATTACCATTCAAGGAAATTTATCTTGCTATTAATTGGCATTCTTAAATTTCCCTTGATGGTTAGTACTAACAGTGTCAAACTCTGGTCTGCTCAATGTAAAATTTTTTAACCTGGAGGAAGTAAAATGCTAATTTTTTTTATTGCCTTGTTTTCAGTATAATTATCAAGTTAGAATGACTGAAAGGCCTCTTAGGAGCCCTCTTGTGGGGTGAATCCAGAATATGAAAATAACCCTGTAAGGGCTTATAGCCTGTGTTAGTTGAGAGTGAACTTGATCTCCAGTTCAGTTGAGACTAGAAAGGGTCAGATCTGAGTTCTAGGGGTGTCCTAACATTAATTGGGCTATCTGCGTAAGTTAATCCCTTCTGTGATAGAGCAAAGAGCATAATGTGCATTTTCATTTACAAATATTTGTTGAGCTCCTGCAAGGTGCCAACTTTCTTTAATACATATAGTAATAAAAGGCCACTTCCCGCTTGGCTTGCGGGATCTTAGTTTCCCAACCAGGAATTGAATCCATACCCGTGGCAGTGAAAACACTAGAGTCCTAACCACTGGACCACCAGGGAATTCCCAGAAGGAAACATTATTGAGTCCTTACTGTTTGTTCAGTTCAGTCGCTCAGTCATGTCCGACTCTTTGCGACCCCATGGACTGCAGCATGCCAGGCCTCCCTGTCCATCACCAACTCCCAGAGTTTACTCAGACTCACGTCCATTGAGTCGATGATACCATCCAACCATCTCATCCTCTGTTGTCCCCTTCTCTTCCCACCTTCGATCTTTCCCAGCATCAGGGTCTTTTCAAATGAGTCGGTTCTTTGCATCAGGTGGCCAAAGTATTGGAGTTTCAGCTTCAGCATCAGTCTGTCCAATGAATATTAAGAGTTGATTTCCTTTAGGATGGACTGGTTGGATCTCCTTGTAGTCCCAGGGACTCTCAAGAGTCTTCCAACACCAGTTCTAAAGCATCAATGCTTCAGTGCTCAGCTTTCTTTGTAGTCTAACTCTCACATCCATACATGACCACTGGAAAAGCCATAGCTTTCACTAGATGGACTTTTGTTGGCAAAATTATGTCTCTGCTTTTTAGTATGCTGTCTAGATTGGTCATAACTTTTCTTCCAAGGAGCAAGTGTCTTTTAACTTCATGGGTGCAGTCACCATCTGCAGTGATTTTGGAGCCTCAAAAAATAAAGTCAGCCACTGTTTCCCGTTTCCCCATCTATTTCCCATGAAGTGATGGGACCAGATGCCATGATCTTAGTTTTCTGAATGTTGTTAGCACTTAATAAATCCTATCCTGAGTGCTAGTTGTACAGTGAACAGAAATCAACCTGGTGCTTTCCCTTATGGAATATTATACACATATAGGGTGATAACACCATTATTTTTATTTGAATCACGTCAGAGTTCACATTTAGCATTCAGATGGTAAAGAATCTGCCTGCAGTGTGGGAGACCTGGGTTGGGAAGATCCTATGGACAAGGAACCGGCAACACACTTCAGTATTCGTGCCTTAATAATCTTGCCTGGAGAATCCCGTGGACAGAGGAGCCTGGCAGGCTACAGTCCATGGGGTCACAAAGAGTTGGGCACAACTGAGCGACTCACACACACATGTGCTTTGACTGAGGCCACGTTATAGAAGTCGCTTCACAGTTGAATCTCAGTTCACTAAAATGCATTTAATTTTATTAAATGAAGCTATGAGAGAATCACACAGTATTTCAAAGCAAACTAAGGATTAAACTTTATACTTCCTGCTCAGTCCAGCCAACTGTGTAAATTTACATGGTCTTGCTGGTTTGGGTGTGTCTGAAAATAAAGGCAAATATCTTTTTTAAAGAGATCCACCCACAGCATTCCTGGCATATGTATCTCCACACATTTGTTAGAGACGTAGGAGCTCTGAAAATTGCCTTACTTTTTATTAGTATGTTCTATTGAGAAAAAACAGTTTAAACAATTTCAGAGTTAAAAGGTGAGTTAGGTACTGGTATTCAAACATGGTGTTCTTACGGCAAAATATTTTTATAGTTTTTTTTTTTTAAAGGATCAGGATGTTATTTTTCTTGTGTTTTAAGTGATCTTGATTTTGCTTTGTCCAGCTTAATAGCTTGCTTGCATGTTATTACTTTTAAACAATTTTTTAATCTTCAAATATTGACTTATTTTTAACTATTCTGTTCTAAACCCATTACAGCTTTGCTCCTGCATAAAAGTTTACTATGCACTAGATGTTAACACAGATTTCCATCTCTGGGGAAGAGATTGATAAAGACCTAAGTCAGTTTTATGAATAGTTTTCAGAAGTTCTTTAGGCATCAAATTGAATTAGTACCAACAGATTCCATGTATCTTGCCTATGCAAATGTCTTTCCTCCATCAAATATAGTAATTTCTTCCCAAACTGTTCTGACTTGTAGCATTCTAGTAGCTTTCTCAAGCTAACATTTCCAGGATACAGAAATCTAAAATATATTTAGTCCTTGGATCAGGTTGCCTGAGAGGCCAAGAAAGAGTCTTCTATTCCTTTGGAATTCTTGTGAACTCGAGTACAGTGCTCAATTGAAAATATATGTTCTGGTAAATTGTGATTATAAATTGTGATGGAAAGGGAAGCCTGGCGTGCTGCAGTCTGTGGGGTCGCAAAGAGTCGGATAGGACTGAGTGACTGAACTGAACTGAAATTGTGATTGACCATCCTCACAGCAGTTGGTTGTTTCAGAGTTAAGATTAAAAGTACATACAAACTACTTCAGTGGAAATTTACTCTAAAACAACATTTCCATTAAAATTGAACAAAGAGTAACAAGTTTTCACCTATGGGATCAAAAGTATAGTACCTTGGTGTTCATGTGTTAAAATTCGGATATGCTGAAAAAAGGAAGCTAGGCATAATCTTACAGTGTTTGGAAAGAGTCACTAGGTCAGGATGAAGGAGAACAGAATGATTTCAGGACTGTTACTGATCACTCTAACAGTTTTTCCCCTTGTGTTAGATCTCACTTTGCTTTATACAATGCTGGATCACTCTTATGTAAGCATTTGACTTTGGCACATAATTTATTTGTGTTAGCACTAACAACAAAGGCCAGTATAAACTATGTGTTTTCATAGGGCCTCATGGTGATAATTATTTGAAATGCTATGGCTTGATGACTTTAAGAATATAAGCTAGTAAAACATTTATGAATGTTGTTTTTTATTCTAAAACTGAATTTACTTTTGATTATTTGTAAGTTAATATGCCTGTTTTCAGAACAGGCTTTCTCTTTGTCCATTTCAAAGAAAATTATGCATTCTCCAACTATACCATTTTAGGATCTCTTTCGTAAAATAAAACAATAGAAATCAGTGTTAAGTGTTTTTCTTAGACAGTCCTTCTTCCCTTGTTTCTCTTTGCTGTTCATCTGAAATATATGTAACTTGTAACTTATTTCCATTGAAAAAAATTGTGCCCTGCTTAGAACTTAGTGGATGTTTGGATTTTGTTTTTTGACCATTACTTAGAGAATTCTGAAGGTCACACATCTGTAGGGACTCAGATTTTAAGTAGTGATCTTTTGCTTACCATGACTGAAATAGACATTTTTAACTTCCCTTTTAGATACATCATGTTACAGAAAATGGAGGACTGTATAAAAGACCCTTTAATGAAGGTTTTGAAGAAACACCAATGCTGGTTGCTGTGCTTACTTATGTGGGGTATGGTGTCCTCACTCTCTTTGGATATCTTCGAGATTTCTTGAGGCATTGGAGAATTGAAAAGTGTCACCATGCAACCGAAAGAGAGGAACAAAAGGTAATTGTCAGTCTTCGATTCTGTAGATGGAAGCCTCTTATCTTGCTGTTTTCACTGATTTTTTTTTTTCCTCTAGGCATTGGGTATACATTAAAATTTTTAAAAAAGGTAATAATAATCTAGATGCAGTTAAGTGAAAACATTCCACAAGGAAAGTGAGGACAAAGGTAAAGTCACAGAGAAATCAGAGGATTTAACATAATTTCATCATCACAAGAATCCATACTTAATGGCTAAGAAAGCTGCAGTTCACAGGTTAAGCCATGTTTCCCAAGACGTGTGATGTTAGAGCTGGCTTGTGGAGACGGGTCTGTGGAGAGCCCGAAGCCATGACCTTCTGTTCACAGTACCATATGGTGTCCCAAGTTGTGTGCAGTCTTCAGGAAAGAGCGTGTTCTTCAGAACACGTGTTGTGTTTTGTCACAGACATGTTGTACACTCCTGTCTTGTTCACAGGTCGCCTCTATTCCCCAAAAACACAGACCCTCAAGCAGAATGTGACTGAGCTACTCTGTTTCCATGGAAGGCAATCTTGTTTTAGTCATGGTAAACAGAAATGTAGTGATTATCTCTGGGGAGGAGACCCTCTTTCCCCTCACTTCACTTTTCTCTGCATACTCCTTGGAGCCTCTGTAGTGAAGTATAATATACATGTATTATCTGCTCTTTAAAAAACTGTTGTAAATCAACTATACTCCAATAAAATGCAGACAAACAAAGCCTAAGTTGTGTTGTACTAAGGAACAACAGGATGTTTTTTCCCAAACCAAAACTTTGGTCATGGGCATTTTTTAAGTTTTTCGATTTTATTATTTTAAATGATAAAAGATTTTCTTTTTCCCATAATAAATGGTTTTTTTTTTCCTTTTTCCATTGAAAAAAATAAGTAAATAGAATCAGAGTGAAATAATGTCCGATCTTGCAAAAAGCAAACTTGAGTGTTCTCGCATATGAAGTATGGAGAGGGTGGCCCTCCAGGCCAGGGCATGTGCTCGATCAGAGAAGGGATTCGGAAGTTGGGTGCTTGTGGCCCACTGAACCTCTCACTTTCATGGGGCAGCGTAAGAGGAGGGAGGCAGACGTGGTGGCGGTGAGACTGGCACTGAGAGGGGACAGTGATACTGGGAATAGATGGCGAGACGCGGGGAGGGGAGTAAAGCACCAGGAAACACGGGGAAGGAAAGGGCGTTCTCGCTCCTAGGAGGCGGAAACCAGTCAGCATGGGGATTGGGGATCCTGAAACTGGGAGAGCTGAGGAGCCAGGCCCTCTTCTCTCAGTCAGCCATGCTGTCCCCTCCCCAGCCCGAGCCACAAGCTGCCCTTCCTTGTTGCCCTAACTAACGCAAGCAAAACCCTGCTTTCTGAACTCTAGAACTCATTCTGAACGCCAGCCTAGAAAGTACACATGTGAGAAGCTGTGTTTGAATGTTTGGTAGGCAGTGAGAGGTCCTAGGCAGTTTTGAGCAGGGGAGTGACTGGAGAGTGTGCACAGCTGGTGCGTGCTCTCACAGTGTGATGGAAGAACAGATAAACCTGTGGGATGCGTCTGAACTCCTTTGTGAAGGAGGACATTGTCTTTGGAACTTGTTTCACGTCTCCAGAGGGTAAATTGACTGTTTGGAAGCGTTGGGACTGCCTGTGTGTGTACTTCACTTTGTGTAGAAGGATTGGAACACGTTGATTTTCTTCTTAAATCTGATTCTGTTGAGGAAACACAAACACTTCAAAATCGTGGGCCTTTGCAAAGCACCATGCAGGTAAATAGAACTTGGATTGTATGCAGATGCAGAACAAAAAAGTAAGCTGAGTAGCACAGAGTGAATCAGGAAATAATTCTTGAAGGAAGTAACGGGAGGAAGTATGTAGAACAGAGGGGACATTTACCTATAGAGTTTGTGCGTGGGACGACAGTACTCAATCATTCACATGCATTTCAGTAGGATTTTCATAGTAGATGGCATTAGCAGCTAAAACGTGAATTCTGCCATTTTCTTGTAACAGTTCAGCTTTTAGAAGGGAAGGAAAGCTTCTTTGGCTTTATGGTAGATCGTGTGTGTTTTCTCATGCTGGATTAGATGTAGTGAGAGGGATAGGCCATTTTTAAAGTGTTGCACCGGAAAGAGGGGAGGGAAAGTGCAGGCTTAGGATCGTAAAATGCAAATATAACGTTGTTACTTTCTTATTTTCCTGAGTGAGTGGTGCTTGTAACCACATCCTTATTTTTTCCCTCATTCCATTACAAAAGAGAGCCTCTTAAACTATTTATGTTAGTTCTTCTTTCTGTGTTGCTTTGGGTAGAAATGAACCACACAGTCATGCTAGTAAAGGTGAGTTTTGCATAAGTGTGTTCTGTTTTACATAACTTGCATAAAGTTGTTGGAATTCTTTACTGCTTGATTCTCTGGTGTTTTGGATGAAAATGTTTTTTTCTCAGTCTGATTTCTTTATTATGTGAGGTGAAGCTAGTAGTCAGAAACATGTATGTGATAGATACAGTAAAAGCTTGAGTTAATAAAAACGTTCCAACATCTAAATAGGAAACACCTAGAAGTCAGGAGCAAATTGTGGTGGGTAGTTACCACACGGGCTTCCCTGGTGGCTCAGCGGTGAAGAATCTGCCTGCAGTGCTGGAGACACAGGTTCAATCCCTGCATCAGGAAAACTGCCTGGAGGAAGAAGTGGCAACCCACTCCAGTCTTCTTGTCTGGAGAATCCCCACGGACAGAGGAGCCTGGCGGGCTGCAAAGACTCGGCCACAGCTGAGCGACTAAGCACAGCACGTCGCCAGTTAACACATCGTGATAGTTTGAAGTGAACAGTGAAGGGACTCAGCCGTGTGTATACTTGTATCCACTCCCCCCCAAACTCCCCTCCCATCCAGGCTGCCACATAACATTGGGCCAGAGTTCCGTGTGGTCTACAGTAGGGCCCTGTTCGTTATGCGACCCTTTTTTCTTCTGATGCTTATTCATTCATTTAATTTTGTCTATGCTGGGTCTTCGTTACTGCGAGAGCTGCTCTCTTCTAGTTGCAGTGCTCGAGCCTCTTGCTGTGTGGCTTTTCTTGTTGGGGAGCACAGGCTCTAGGGCTTTAGGGCCTTAGTAGCTGTGGCACGTGGGCTCAGTAGCTGCAGCTCAGGTTCCAGAGCACCGGCTCAGTTGCCCGGCAGCATGTGGGATCTTCCCTCATCAGGGATCGAACCTGTGTCTCCTGCGTTGGCAGGTGGATACTTTGCCACTGAACCTCCAAGAAAGTCCCCTGCTTTTTTTTTTTTTTAAACAGCTTTATTGAGATATAATTTATATACCATGAAGGGCACCTGTTTAAAAGATACAGTTGAATGATTTTTATTACTATTTACAGAAAACATACAGCCAGCACCATAAGCTAATCTTAGAGCATTTTCATTATCTGAAAAAGGAACCCATATCCAATAACAATCTCCCTTCCTCCCTCACCCCATGCTCAGTAGCCATTAATCTACTCTCTGTCTCTAGACATTTCATATAAATGGAATCATACAATGTATAATATTTTGTGTCAGGCTTCTTTCACTTGGAATGTTTTTGGAATTCATCCATGTATAAAAAGTGAAAAAAAGTGAAAGTGTTAGTTGCTCCGTTGTGTCTGACTCTTTGCAACCCCATCAACTGTGCCCACCAGGCTTCTCAGTCCATGGGGTTCTCCAGGCAAGAGTACTAGAGTGGGGTGTCATTCTCTTCTCCAGGGGATCTTCCTGACCCCAGTGATCGAACCCGGGTCTCCTGCATCACAGGTAGATTCTTTACTGTCTGAGCCACCAGGGAAGCCCCATGGTGTAGTATTTCAATTATTCATTTATTTTTTTGCTAAATCATATTTTATTGTATAGAATAGTCATCTGTTTTTATTTCTTCTAGGGATTTCTCACTGGGAATCTAAATCCAGAATAAACCTTTTTTAAAGAGTTTCATTGACTGTTACCACTTTCCCCTTTTGCACTAGTGATGTTGGTAGGTTTGCAAGAGTTTTCCTGTCACCTATTAGGCTTTTTTGTTTATAGCAACAATGTAGCTTTTTTAGGAAGTTTTTTTGACTTGAATCTTGAGGTCTCTGTTTCTTTATTTAGCTGTTCTTTGCGTTCAGCAGTTTGGAACTGTTTTTTACTATTAACTCAGGATGTGGACGTTTAAAAAACAGGTGTCTTATCCCCTATGCTCAGTCATTCCAAGTTTAAATTGAGTATTGTTGCAGTGTCAAACTGGCAAACCGATTTCAAAATGCTTAGTATGATAAAGTTTAAAAACAATAATAAAATTCATAGGTCCCAGAGACTACCTGTAAGCCCTCAACAGCTCTTAGATCCCAGTGTAAGAAACCATGATGAGGTTTCCTTAGATTTCAAGCTATATTTTGGTTTTGTTGCTTCTCATTAGAACGTTCAGAAAATGCCTTGACATCTCTGGTAGTAGATGACTGAAAATGTAAAAGAACAGTCTTCTCTACCTAAGTGTGGCTGTCCAGGCTGTCCAGTAGAGCTGGTTGTGGATAACACAGGCCAGTGCTCTGCTCCTGGTCACTGCACAGTCAGTGCTGGCCTCTGGGATTCCTGAGTCAGCTTTGCCTCAGTTTGTCCTATATCACATCATTGCAAGTAGCATAGATGGTTATTTCTCCCATCTCAGGAAAAAAACCTCTCGATCCTTTCTCCTCATTTACGGCTCCTTTCTTCTTTTAAAGCAGAGTTCTTCGATGTAGCAATGTCTTTCTTTCTGCTCTCCACTGAACCCATTCCTGTCCAAATTTTGCCCCCAACACTTCAACTGAAACGATTCCCATATTGCAAAATCTGATAGTCCTTTCTCAGTCTTTGTCCTGTTTGGCCTCTCAGCAGCATTTGACCCAGTTGATCGCTTCCTCCTTCTGAAGCACTTGGCTCACTTGTTTCCTAGACCTGATAGCCTGTTTTCCCCTGTCTTTCTGCTGTTTTCTCTCATCCTCTCCTGCTGCATCCTTGTCATTTGCCCACCTTCTCAGTGTTGATGTAGGTTGTAGCACAGGCTTCATGCTTAGTCCTCTTCTCCTCTCATCTGTACTCACTCCCTTGGTGATTTCATCTGCTGTTTTGGTTTTCAGTGCCCCTCTGTACAACGAGAATGTCTAAATACATGTCTCTAGCACTGTCTCCTTCAGTGGGCTCTATACTGTGTAGGTAGCTGCCCACTTGGCATCTCCACATAGGCCCCGCAAACTCTGCTTGTCTAAAACTGAGCTGACATACCCTTGTCTAATCAACCAGCACTCTTCTCTATCTCCGTGAATAACAGTTCTCTTCTTCCAGTTGCTTAGGCTTTGGAGTTAATCCTCTGTTCTTCTTTTTGGCATGTGCCTTCTGTGGTCCATTAGGAAATTCAGACTTCACCCCTTTTAATCAATCTTAATTTATCAGCTAGGCGTAATTTATTGTTTGCTTAGCGTCTCACTCCTCTGCTCCAGGCACACTGGTCTCTTTGCATTTCCTTCAAGGCTCTAAGTAAATATACTCCTGTCTCGATGCCATTGCACTTGCTGTTCACCTGCCAGGAAAGCTCTGTCCCAGGTAGTCCTGTGAATGGTTTCCTTGCTTTCTCTTCCTTATTGTACCCTGGCCACCCTAGCTAAATTTCAGCATGACGCCAGCATTTTGCATCCTGCTTCTCTGTTTGATTTTTGTTTTCATTAGCACTTTTCACTACTGACATACTTTATATTTTATACATGTGTCTTGTTTCAATATCTGTTTCTTCCACCAAAGCATAAATTCCACAGGGGCAAAGAGTATTACTTTCTTTTTGTTCACTGTATAATTGGTGCCTGAAAGACTGCTTGGCACATGTTAATGTTTCATATTACACATTCAGTTAAGTGTCTAAGAGGTAAGTGCTAAGACGTGAGTGGTGGTAATAATTACAGTGAAAAGTTCTGGGCTTTGAATGGATGTATTTACAGTCCTGTGTGTGTGTGTGTGTGTGTGTATACATATTCAGATGCAGACATACAGATGACCCACTTTTAGATTTAGAGAAAACAAGTGTCTCTAATCTTGAAATCTCATTTTATGCCTTCACTGATATTACAGAGGGCTTCCCTGGTGGCTTCCCTGGTTTCTGATGTTACAGAAACAGCAAGGAAGTGACCTCCTATAACATTAAAAACATGAAAGAACACACAGTAAGTAATGTGACTTACATGAATAATAGGGAAAGCTCTTGACCACAATTCAGAGATCTTAAAGTCACCAGCTTAACAACTTTTCTCAGGTTATTTTACCTGATTGTCTTCATTAAGTAGAGCTAGAGATGACATTGTTAGATTATAACACCCCTAGCCACATAATGCTTTTTTTTTTTTAATTAATTTTTATTGGAGTTCCTTTACAATGTTGTGTTAGTTTCTGCTGTACAGCAAAGTGAGCCAGCTGTGCATGTGCATATATTCCCTCTTTTGTGGATTGCTTTTCATTTTCTTTACTTCTTCAGGTGGGAATTATATAAGATTTTCAGATTCTCTTAATTTAAGTACTGAAATAATTTTGTCATGTTTCAGCTATCTCTGGACATACCTTATGAGGTTATTTCCTTCTCTAGAAAAGGTGTTGCCAAAATAAAAATTTAGACCATTAAAGACTTTTTATCATTAGCCTGTCTTTGCTATGCAGTATCCTCTTTGTCATGCTTCCTAGGTGGCTCAGTGGTAAAGAACCCACTTGCTAATGCAGGACCTGCAGGGATTCAATCCCTGGGCTGGGAAGATCCCCTGGAGGAGGAAATAGCAAACTCACTCCAGTGTTCTTGTCTGGATAATCCGTGGACAGCGGGGCCTGGAGGGGTAGTCCATGGGGTCTCAAAGAGTCAGACATGACTGAGCACACACGCAGTCAGTCAGTCAGTCATCCTGTTTATCACCATGAAATGTCTCAACAGTACTGTAGTAACCCATAAACAGCGTTCAGTTCAGTTTAGCTGCTCAGTTGTGTCCCGACTCTTTGTGACCCCGTGAATCGCAGCACTCCAGGCCTCCCTGTCCATCACCAACTCCCAGAGTTCACTCAGACTCACGTCCATTGAGTCAGTGATGCCATCCAGCCATCTCATCCTCTGTCGTCCCCTTCTCCTCCTGCCCCTAATCCCTCCCCAGCATCGGGGTCTTTTCCAATGAGTCAGCTCTTCACATGAGGTGGCCAAAGTATTAGAGTTTCAGCTTCAGCATCAGTCCTTCCAATGAACACCCAGGACTGATCTCCTTTAGGATGGACTGGTTGGATCTCCTTGCAGTCCAAGGGACTCTCAAGAGTCTTCTCTAACACCACAGTTCAAAAGCTATCAATTCACTGGCGCTCAGCCTTCTTCACAGTCCAACTCTCACATCCATACATTACCACAGGAAAAACCATAGCCTTGACTAGATGGACCTTTGTTGGAAAAGTAATGTCCCTGCTTTTTAATATACTATCTAGGTTGGTCATAACTTTCCTTCCAAGGAATAAGTGTCTTAATTTCATGGCTGCAGTCACCATCTGCAGTGATTTTTGGAGCCCCTCAAAATAAAATCTGACACTGTTTCCACTGTTTCTCCATCTATTTCCCATGAAGTGATGGGACCAGATGCCATGATCTTCGTTTTCTGAATGTTGAGCTTTAAGCCAACTTTTTAACTCTCCTCTTTCACCTTCATCAAGAGGCTTTTTAGTTCCTCTTCACTTTCTGCAATAAGGGTGGTGTCATCTGCATATCTGAGGTTATTGATATTTCTCCCAGCAATCTTGATTCCAGCTTGTGCTTCTTCCAGCCCAGCGTTTCTCATGATGTACTCTGCATAGAAGTTAAATAAGCAGGGTGACAATGTACAGCCTTGACGTATTCCTTTTCCTATTTGGAACCAGTCTGTTGTTCCATGTCCAGTTCTAACTGTTGCTTCCTGACCTGCATATAGGTTTGTCAAGAGGCAGGTCAGGTGGTCTGGTATTCTCCATCTCTTTCAGAATTTTCCACAGTTTATTGTGATCCACACAAAGACTTTGGCATAGTCAATAAGGCAGAAATAGATGTTTTTCTGGAGCATTTTTAAAGAAAAGGTTTCAGGTGTGTAGCCTTCAGTTTCAGTGGCCGAAGGTTTGGAAGCACCCTGATGTTTCCTGAATAGCTACGTGCCTTACTGTCAGCAGACACAGTGGGTTTTCTTGCCATCAGATGTTAAAGCAAATTGGGTTACACGCTGTTGAGCCAGGCAGTTCAATAGACTTTGTCATGTAAAACTTTTGTGCAAGATTTATTGAAAAATGCTCTTTCCTTTACTTTTTAACCTGTTCGTTGGTTATATATAACCAATATATACATATGTACAACAGACTTCTTGAAAGGTTAATAAAAATGTGGATGTGGTTGTAATGAGTGCTTATATAAGTGAGCAGTGATGAAACTACCACCTTAGAGGTAACACATTGCTGTCACCTCAGAAACCACACCTGCACAGGTCGCTTCTCAGTCCTGCCTTTTCCCTCTCCCTTAGGCCTCAATAACCTCAGATATGCAGATGACACCACCCTTATGGCAGAAAGTGAAGAGGGGCTAAAAAGCCTCTTGATGAAAGTGAAAGTGGAGAGTCAAAAGGTTGGCTTAAAGCTCAACATTCAGAAAACGAAGATCATGGCATCTGGTCCCATCACTGCATGGGAAATAGATGGGGAAACAGTGGAAACAGTGTCAGACTTTGTTTTTCTGGGCTCCAAAATCACTGCAGATGGTGACTGCAGCCATGAAATTAAAAGACGCTTACTCCTTGGAAGGAAAGTTATGACCAACCTAGATAGCATATTCAAAAGCAGAGACATTACTTTACCAACAAAGGTTCGCCTAGTCAAGGCTATGGTCTTTCCTGTGGTCATGTATGGATGTGAGAGCTGGACTGTGAAGAAGGCTGAGCGCCGAAGAATTGATGCTTTTGAACTGTGGTGTTGGAGAAGACTCTTGAGAGTCCCTTGGACTGCAAGAAGATCCAACCAGTCCATTCTGAAGGAGATCAATCCTGGAATTTCTTTGGAAGGAATGATGCTAAAGCTGAAACTCCAGTATTTTGGCCACCTCATGCGAAGAGTTGACTCATTGGAGAAGACTCTGATGCTGGGAGGGATTGAGGGCAGGAGGAGAAGGGGACGACAGAGGATGAGATGGCTGGATGGCATCACTGACTCGATGGATGCGAGTCTGAGTGACCTCCGGGAGCTGGTGATGGACAGGGAGGCCTGGCGTGCTGCGGTTCATGGGGTCGCAAAGAGTCGGACACGACTGAGCGACTGATCTGATCTGATCTGATCTAGGCTAGCGATTGTCTTGACTTTTCTTTATGGTTTTATCATTTGCATGTATATCTGTAAGCAATAAAATGGAGTTAAGCCCAGTTTTGAACATTCTATAAGTGGATTTGCATTGTATGTATGTTTTTGTGCCTAAGTTTGTGTATTCAGCATAGGATTCAGCTGTTTTATGGTGTACTTCTGCTTCATTTGTTTGCATTGCTGTGTAGAATCCCAGTGTAAGAGTATAACTACTAAAGTTTATCTACTCTAGTATCAGTGGACATTGAGGCTTTTTTCTTTTTTCCAGTTTTTGTCAGTGACTCATAAAGCTGCTGTCAACTTTCTAATACATGTTTCCTGAACATGTATCTATGAATTTCTCAAGTCTTAGAATACATGGGTTATAGAATATGCATGTCTTCAGCTTTACTAAATAGTAACAAACTGTTTTTCAAAGTGATTGTACTATTTTTTACACTTCCCAGCTGTGTTTGAGAGTTCTCATTGTTCCACATCCTAACCAACAATTACTATTGTCAGAATTAAATTTTTTTTGCCAGTTCTGGTGTATTTATGTCTGGTAGCTCATTGTAATTTTAATTTGCATTTCTCAATTGCCCAATTAAGCTAAACACCTTTGCATTATGTTTAATGATCATTTGATGTTTCTATTTTGTGAAGTGCCAATTAGAATCTTTGGCCTGTTTATCTCTTGGGTTTCTCTTTTGTTTTCTTTTTTCTTAGCAGTTTATAGGACATTTTTATGTCTTCTAGAAGACATTTTACAACTGTCTAAGGCCATTTTGTGACTTGTCTTGCCACTCTGTGTATATCTTTTTAAAAAACTTACTTGTTTTTGATTGAAGAATAATTGCTTTACAGTGTTGTGTTGGTTTCTACCAAACATCAGCGTGAATCAGCCTTAGGTTTTCTGTGTGTGTCTTTTAATGAATAGAAGTTCTTTTAAAGTAAGCAGATTTATCCGTCTTCCTTTATGAATAGTGCCTTTGTACTTTGTTTAAGGTATTTTGTCCTAAGTATGTGAATTTGTTTTCCTGTTTTCGTTGCATTTCAAATAATAAATATACATCAAATCACGTGAAAATACCAATATTTGACCATTTTAGAACTGCTAAAATGATAATTTCAATGTGATTCAGCCTAATAAAATAAGGAAGGGCATATATCTGGACATAGTATAGATGTGTAAAGGTATATATTTATGGCTGGTAAGTTCAACTTAGGTTGTGATAGAAATTATTAATTCTTAAAAAATTGCTTCCCTGCACTATATTTAGTACCTATTTTACCTGTCTTTACATGAGAGAAATAAACTAGCTGTCAGAAAGTGGGCCCCTGGCTTTTGACCTCTGCAGTTCAAGTAAAACATTCCCTCAGGGGTTCTTGTTGTCTGTGTCGCTTACCTCCTGTGGCTGAAAGACTGGTTTGAATGCAGAATAATAACAGGCTTGTTCAGCCATTTTTCTATATGGATGTATGTACCCCCACATGGCCCCATTATTTGGCTTTTCAGAGAAAGCTTCTTTGTCATGGGGGCCAAAATCCTTTTATACAGTATATGCTGAAGTTTTATTTATTTATTTTTTAGCTGCATTGTGCAGCTTATGGAATCTTAGTTCCCCAACCAAAGACTGAACCCAGGCCCAACAGCAGTGAAACTCTGAGTCTTAACCCCTGGACCACCAGGGAATTCCCTGGAGTTTTGTCTTGAGACATTTGGGAAATGCTAGCTTTGCAGCCGGAGAAAGCAGTGGCACCCCACTCCAGTACTCTTGCCTGGAAAATCCCATGGACAGGGGAGCCTGGTGGGCTGCAGTTCATCGGGTCGCTACGGAGTCGGACACGACTGAGTGACTTCACTTTCACTTTTCACTTTCATGCACTGGGGAAGGAAATGACACCCCACTCCAGTGTTCTTGCCTGGAGAATCCCAGGGATGGGGGAGCCTAGTGGGCTGCCGTCTGTGGGGTCACACAGAGTTGGACACGACTGAAGCGGCTTAGCAGCAGCAGCTTTGCAGCCATCGCTTATTATAGCCTGTCTCTCACACTGCTGATGAACTGCAAGCTCAGCTTTTACTCCTCTACCCCTAATGTGGCTCTTATTTATTGGGTTGGAGAAAAGGTTTGTTTGGTTTTTCCTGGCTCTAGTAGCACTTAGTTGTCTTTAACTTCATTCAAAAATTTTGTTAGATTGTATTGTGACAGGTGTTATATCAGTGTGCATTTTAATAAAATTATCAAAATTGCTGAATTTTTTTGTAGCTAGATGGCTGGATGGCATCACTGACTCGATGGACATGAGTCTGAGTGAACTCCGGGAGTTGGTGATGGACAGGGAAGCCTGGCGTGCTGCGATTCATGGGGTCGCAAAGAGTCGGACACGACTGAGCGTCTGATCTGATCTGATTTAAATATTGAAGATGGAAAAGAAAAAAAAAACATTTTCTCCATATTGAGAAAAGACAGTGGAAGGGTTAGTTGTTCAGTTGTGTCTGACTTGCAGCCCATGGACTGTAGCCCACCAGGCTCCTCTCTGTCCATGGAATTTTCCAGGCAAGAATAGTGGAGTGGGTAGCCATTCCGTTCTCCAAGGGATCTTCCCAACCCGGGGATCAAACCCAGGTATCTTGCATTGCAGGCAGATTCTATGTTTTATTATTTCAAGAAAGGTAAAAATGCAGCTGAAACACACAAAAAAATATTTGTATGGTGTATGGAGAAGGTACTTATCTATCAAAAGTGGTTTGTGAAGTTTCATGCTGGAGATTTTTCACCGGATGATGCTTTACCATTAGGGAGACCAGTTGAAGTTGATTAACTAATGTGTCAAATCAAGACATTAATTGAGAACAACCAACATTATACCATATTAAAAAGCAGAGACATTACTTTGCCAACAAACGTCCATCTAGTCAAGGCTATGGTTTTTCCAGTGGTCATGTATGGATGTGAGAGTTGGACTGTGAAGAAGGCTGAGCGCCGAAGAATTGATGCTTTTGAACTGTGGTGTTGGAGAAGACTCTTGAGAGTCCCTTGGACTGCAAGGAGATCCAACTAGTCCATTCTGAAGGAGATCGGTCCTGGGTGTTCTTTGGAAGGACTGATGCTGAAGCTGAAACTCCAGTACTTTGGCCACCTCATGTGAAGAGTTGACTCATTGGAAAAGACCCTGATGCTGGGAGGGATTGGGGGCAGGAGGAGAAGGGGATGACAGAGGAAGGCTGGATGGCATCACTGACTCGATGGACATGAATTTGAGTGACCTCCAGAACTTGGTGATGGACAGGGAGGCCTGGCATGCTGCAGTTCATGGGGTCACAAAGAGTCGGACACAACTAAGCAACTTGAACTGAACTTTATATCTCACAGGATGTAGCTAACATATTCAAAATATCCAGATAAAGCGTTGGAAATAATTTACACCTGCTTGGTTATGTTAATCACTTTGGTGTTTGGATTCCACATAAGTGAATAAAAACCTTCTTGACCGTATTTCCACATGTCATTCTCTACTGAAATATAATGAAAAGTTCCATTTTTATAACAAGCTGTGATGGGCAATGAAAAGTGGATACTGTACAATAATGTTGGAACGAAAGAGATCATGCTGCTGCTGCTGCTGCTAAGGTCGCTTCAGTCGTGTCCGACTCTGTGCGACCCCACAGACGGAAGCTCACCAGGCTCCTCTGTCCCTGGGATTCTCCAGGCAAGAATACTGGAGTGGGTTGCCATTTCCTTCTCCAATGCATGAAAGTGAAAAGTGAAAGTGAAGTCGCTCATGGGGCAAGCGAAATGAACACCAAAGGCCTTGTTGGTCTTCATCCAATTAATTCCAACAAGTACTGCTTCCTCTTAGAGCAACTGAAAGCACTTGACAAAAAGCATCTGGAATTAGTCAACAGAAAGTACATAGTCTTCTGTCAGGATACTGCAAGACTGCATGTTTCTTTAATGACCAGGCAAAAACTGTTACAGCTTGGCTGGGAAGTTCTGATTCATCTACCATATTCACCAGGCATCGCACCTTTGGATTTCCATTTATTTCGAACTTTACAAAATTCTCTTAGTAGGAAAAATTTCAACTCCCTGGAAGACTGTAAAAGGCACCTGGAACAGTTCTTTGCTCAAAATGATAGAAAGTTTAGGGAAGGTGGAATTATGAAGTTGCCTAAAAAATAGCAGAAGGTAGTGGAACAAAGTGGTGAATATGTTCAGTAAAGTTCTTGGTGAAAATGAAAATTTTTTATTTTTAAGAATCTGCCTGCAATGCAGGAGACCCCAGTTTGATTCCTGGGTCAGGAAGTTTGGTGGCTCAGATGGTAAAGAATCCGCCTATAGTGCTGGAGACCTGGGTTTGATCCCTGAGTTGGGAAGATCCCCTGGAGAAGGGAAAAGCTACCCATTCCATTATTCTTGCCTGGAGAATCCCCATGGGCAGGAAAGCCTGGCGGGCTACAGTCCATGGTGTCACAAAGAGTCGGACACGACTGAGTGACTAAGCAGAGCACAGCACCCACTTCGGTATTCCTGGGCTTCATGGTGGCTCGGACAGTAAAGAATCCGCCTGCAGTGCGGGAGACCTGGGTTCGATCCCTGGGTTGGGGAGATCCCCTGGAAGAGGGTGTGGCAACCCATTCCGGTATTGTTGCCTGGAGAATCCCCAAGGACAGAGGAGCCTGGTGGGCTACAGTCCACGGGGTCGCAAAGAGTTTGACACGACTGACAAACTAAGCACACAGCACACACAAAACTGAAGAAACTCCTTGGCCCACCGAGTATATGAGTAGTAGACTTCCAGTTGTGACAGACGGAGCATCTGTGGGTATTTGCTCTTCAGTTCAGTCGCTCAGTCGTGTCCGACTCTTTACCAGTTGCAGGAGAGATGGTATCAGGTACCACAAATTCCTGAGAACTTTATGACTTGACTTCAGCTTTATTTAAGGAGATTTTTATCTACTGTGAGGCTTATTTATTTAGTAGGCACTTTAGAGTCCAATGTCCTAGAAGATTGTTAATTTTAAAGTTTTATGTAGAACCTTCTTTAGCAGCGAAAATCTTTTACAGAATAAGGCTTAAACTTTTAATATTTTTGATTAGCTTATTTAAAAGATTAATTTGGGTTGGCACCAAGCCCAGATCTGAGGGCTAGAAGCTCAGTAGTTTGCTGACTGTTGTAAAACTCTGGTACAGTTTTCTTCTGTTTTGTTTACCAATTACCCTCAAGTAGACCTCATGTTGAGCTTTAAGCCAACCCTTTCACTCTCCACTTTCACTTTCACCAAAAGGCTTTTTAGTTCCTCCTCACTTTCTGCCATAAGGGTGGTATCATCTGCATATCTGAGGTTATTGATATTTCTCCCGGCAATCTTGATTCCAGCTTGTGTTTCCTCCAGTCCAGCATTTCTCATGGAGAAATAGATGGAGAAACAGTGGAAACAGTGTCAGACTTTATTTTTCTGGGCTCCAAGATCGCTGCAGATGGTGACTGCAGCCATGAAATTAAAAGACGCTTACTCCTTGGAAGGAAAGTTATGACCAACCTAGATAGTATATTCAAAAGCAGAGACATCACTTTGCCAACAAAGGTTCGCCTAGTCAAGGCTATGGTCTTTCCTGTGGTCATGTACGGATGTG
Source organism: Tragelaphus eurycerus (assembly GCA_935064755.1). Lineage (NCBI taxonomy): Eukaryota > Metazoa > Chordata > Mammalia > Artiodactyla > Bovidae > Tragelaphus > Tragelaphus eurycerus. The sequence continues at coordinate 34,834,045 of CAKXYN010000008.1, read as the reverse complement.
AGAGCTGGACTGTGAAGAAGGCTGAGCACCGAAGAATTGATGCTTTTGAACTGTGGTGTTGGAGAAGACTCTTGAAAGTCCCTTGGACTGCAAGGAGATCCAACCGGTCCATTCTGAAGGAGATCAGCCCTGGGATTTCTTTGGAAGGAATGATGCTAAAGCTGAAACTCCAGTATTTTGGCCACCTCATGCGAAGAGTTGACTCATTGGAGAAGACTCTGATGCTGGGAGGGATTGGGGGCAGGAGGAGAAGGGGACGACAGAGGATGAGATGGCTGGATGGCATCACTGACTCGATGAATGTGAGTCTGGGTGACCTCCGAGAGCTGGTGATGGATAGGGAGGCCTGGCGTGCTGCGGTTCATGGGGTCGCAAAGAGTCGGACACGACTGAGCGACCTGATCTGATCTGATCTGATCTGAGACCTCATGTGGTCTGGTTACTCTGTTCTGAGCAGAACATTATGTCTTAATTAAAGCTCCACTGTGACTGTATTTTTTACAGACTTAGAATTTAGCATAACTTATAAGGGAGATCTTTAAAGTCTAAAGTCTTGATCATGGAAATTCATTTTGACGTTTTTTTAAAAAATCCCATCTAAGGAAAGAAACCTAAGATAGGTGTCTTTCTATAACCTACCTTTTAGTTTTTCTTATTTATAATTCTTCTTTGGATTAATTTCCTTTTGATCCTTGAAAATATGCAGAGAATGGAATCTTAATTTTGGAATTATTTTTCTTGGTTGAAATTGGAATTACAGGATTTTATGGCATTTCCCCTTGTACATTATGGGGCAGAGATGGAGCAGAGTGCAGTGTTTTTAAGGTTATGAGGAAGGAAAACCATTTATTGACAGAATTGTACAACTAGGTTTTATTTTTATGAGGCTTGCTTTACAAAGTTAAATTCTCTGACCCTACTTTCATGCAATCATGTAGTCACTTGCAACCATTTTCTTAGAGCTCATCGGTCAAAGCTAAGTAGTTTTTATCTGGTTGAGTTGTTTTAAAACAACAGAAAGAATGGATGCCTTCTCAAATGTTTTCCGTATCAGTTAATTCTGAATAACTGACCTCTCCTTCTAAAGTGCTCTTATACTATGAAAACAGAAGTTGTGCAGAGGAGCTCAGTTAAACATGTGGCATCTCACCATTCGTTGGCAGGACTTTGTGTCATTGTACCAGGATTTCGAGAACTTCTACACGAGGAATCTCTACATGAGGATCAGAGACAACTGGAACCGGCCCATCTGCAGTGTGCCTGGAGCCAGGGTGGACATTATGGAGAGACAGTCTCATGACTACAACTGGTCCTTCAAGTGAGTCTTGATTGGGAAATTATTTCAGTGGATTTCTTCACCTCAGAAGATTTTCTGTTGCAGTTAGAGTATTTTGTCAAAGCAGAAGTAGAAGTATTGAGAGTGCAATACAGCATGATTAACTTTCTTGGATGTTGTTCATTGTTTTGGAGATTTTTTTAAAAATGCATCTCTCTATGACATCTGCCACTGTTGGATTATAACTGAAAAAAAATTTGACTTACTGAAAAAAACACACACAAAGAAAAATCGTCCTTTTTGTTGGGCTGTTTAGTAGAGTCAAGTGTCTGAATTTATTTATGGATATTTTGATTTCTCAGATGATTCAAGGAATGTTTTTACTTAAATGGATTGAACTGTTTAGAAAACTAATTTTTTTAATTGGAGGATAATTAGTTTCTGCCATACATCAACAGGAATCAGCCATAGGTATATATATGTCCTCTCCCATTTGAACCTCCCTCCATCTCCCACCCATGCCAGCCCTCTAGGTTGTCACAGAACACAGATTAGAAAATTTTACATAATGATAAAATTTTGTCTATATTGTGCAAGCTTTTCATGGTTGTATGGTCATTATTTTTTTTTTTTAAGATAATATAAATAAAGTGAAGGTCTCCTATGAGAACTAACCACTGTCCTTTTGCAAATCCACCTCCCCACAAATGCTCACTTCCTAGAGGTGACCATTACTATCAGTTGATTGTATATTACTCCTCCAGGTATTTTCTGTGGTGTATGTATGTAGTGTATTACTGGGATTGCACAGTGTTTTGATTATGGGATCTTAATATAGAAAGTATTTTACATCTTGCTTTTTTGCTTGCTAACATATCAGTAACATCTTTCTTGTGCCTGTTCACAGCAAGCTCATTATTTGTAGCGGCTACTTAGTATTCTACAATATAGATACATATAATGTAGAACACATTGGGCTGCCTCATCCTATCTTAAAAACCCCAGATCTCTGAGTTAAGACAGCAGCATTTAATTCTTTGTCTATACTTCATGCGAGGAAGGCAATGGCACCCCACCCCAGTACTTTTGCCTGGAGAATCCCATGGACGTAGGATCCTGGTAGGCTCCAGTCCATGGGGTCGCTGAGAGTCGGACACGACTGAGCGACCTCACTTTCACTTTTCACTTTCATGCATTGGAGAAGGAAATGGCAACCCACTCCAGTGTTCTTGCCTGGAGAATCCCAGGGACGGGGGAGCCTGGTGGGCTGCCATCTATGGGGGTCGCACAGAGTCGGACGCGACTGAAGCGACTTAGCAGCATACTTCATGACCATCTTAGACTGGTAAAGCCTCTGAACTGTGATGTCCTTATTCTGGGGTCCAGGGCTGACTGTGCTTCCACCGTGTGGAATGTCACTGATCCATGTGCCCAAGAAAGGGACATGGTAGGTGCATTGTGTAGTAACTTGAAGGATCCTTAAGCGTATATCCTTTTATATGTGTGCAGGAATTGCTCAGTCAAAAATATGTATTGAGTTGGCCAAAAAGTTCATTCAAAAATGAACTTTTCGGCCAACCCAATGTATCTTTTGATAGGTAAGTACTGCCAAACTGCCCTCCAAAAGGAAAAGATACTCTTATCTACAGCTTACAAAAGTGTCCTGGCCAACACTGAATATGGTCAGTTTTTTCATTTTTTTTTTAATTAAATTTTTCGGAGTCATGCTGCATAGCTTGTGGGATCTTAGAGTTTCCTGGCCAGGAATTGAACCCAGGCTACAACAGTGAAAGCGTCAAGTCTTAATCACTGGACCGACCACCAGGGAATTCCCATGATATAGTTAGTTTTTAAACATCCCTATTGATAAGTGAAAATTGATATTTTGTTTTAATGTCCACCTTCCTAATTGGTAATGAGTCTGAGCTGCTTTTCATGGAGACCATATTCTCTCTCAATTCCTACAGATGGTGCTTCCTTTTGTATTATCAATAAGTTTATTATCACATGTAAGTATTTGACTTGCTCCTAAGTTTCATGAACTTTTATGCTGTTGAAATACAGGTACACAGGGAATGTCATTAAAGATGTTATAAACATGGGTTCCTACAACTATCTCGGATTTGCGAGGAACACTGGACCATGTCAGGAGGCAGCTGCCAAAGTCCTAGAGGAGTATGGAGTTGGAGTGTGCAGCACTCGGCAGGAAATTGGTAAGCGTAGGCTATTAGTTTGGTCAGCTCATGCTCTTAACTCTTTTTCTCAGGAGGGAAAATACTGATACAGAGCTAGAGTATGAACAAATGCTTTATTTTTCTGAAGTGATGGATGATTTTAATGCGTCAGTGTGTTTTGAGATATTTTTATCTTTTCCATTATGTTTTACATACAGACTATCTCTAGAAAAGTTCCATTAGGTATTTGTTTCATTTATAGCTTTAATGTTGACTTTATTGGTTAAATGATAGTGGTTGAAAGAACTTTTTACTGGTATACTGAGCCCATGGGCAAATGAGGGTTAATCTGCTTCCATACTGGTAAATTGGGGCTAATAGTAATTCCTACCTTATAGGGCTGTTTCAAGAATTAAATAGGTTAATTCATGTAAAGTGCTTATACCGTGGTAAACCCTCAATAAATTTTAACTCTTTTATTATTATTACAGTCTATAAAACATAAAAGCGAACAGGTGTCTACAAAGAGATTTAGTTTATTTAAGCTCAAAGGAAGAGTCTTAATTTTTCCATCTTGTTCAAGAGTACTAATAACCATAAAAGTTATAAGACAACTTTCTGGATATTTATTCCTATGGGTCACCCCAAAACTTAGTAGGTTAAAGCAGTTGTTCATTATGGTTTCTCGTGGGTCTAGAGAATGGCAAGTGCCACTGGGTCGTTCTTCCTTGGGATCCCCAGTGATGTGCTTAAGGGAGCCTTATGCAGTGGTGACACAGAGTGACCACACCTTATATCTTTATGGCCCTTTATGAATTGCTCGAACATCTTATCTCTTTTGATCTTTATAACAATGTCATGAGGTAGATAGAGCAGATGTTATTATTGGTATTAAACAGCAGAGGCCCAGAGAGGTTAAATCACTGGCTTAAGCTTTAAAGAACACATAGCATTCTAATTCAGCAGTCTTTTCTCTCAGCATCGTTTCTCTTCTGCATGTAGCCAGTATCATTGATGAACGTTGTTCCTTATGGATTTGAGCTAGGGAATGTGTTCTTAACTCACCTTTTGCTACGTAACAAACCATTCCAAAACTTAGTGGCTCAAAACAGAAACATACATTTATTTGCTTGTGATTCTGTCATTTGGAAAGAACTTGACATTTATCGCAGCTCCACGTGGGGTCAGCTGGGGTATTATGACTGAGGATAGCGTCACTTGCATGTCTGGCACCTCAGCTGATGGTGAGCCCTGCCCCTTCCTTCCTTAGTCTCTAAGAGCCCTTCCCTGTCCACATGATCTCTCTTTGTCAAGGCTTTCTAGACTATTTTAGCTGACTTCAAATGTATAAAAGCAGGTGCTGCCAGGCCTCTTAAGGCATAGACTTAGAACCAGCATGTGTGAATAGGAATGGGAGACATTGTTGGCAACCCTCTTTACAGAAATGCCACTGCAGGTGCTGCATCTGATTTTATCCAACTATTGTATCTTTATGAGCCTTGACTCTTCATGATACTGACTCCTTCATTAGACTTTAGTCTGAAAAGGTTATAACATAGGCTGTGGTTTCTTTTTCTAAAGTAATGAGTAACTCTTAAATTTGAACTTTGGTGACACTGACTTTGTTAACTTCTTCACACAGGAAACCTGGACAAGCATGAAGAACTAGAGAAGCTTGTGGCAAGTTTCTTGGGAGTAGAAGCTGCTATGGCATATGGCATGGGATTTGCAACAAATTCAATGAACATTCCTGCTCTTGTTAGCAAAGTAAGATTTAGTCTGTCACTTATGAAAGCTCCCTCATGTATGTCTTCTTTTGTTTTGTAAAACATTCAGGCAAGCAGGAAAAATTTTGTATACGTGTATCCCATGGAAACTTAACATCAGTTGAAGCTTTTTTACTGGAACCCATGATTTTTTCTGTATTGCCTTTTGATGACTGTTTATTCATTTTGTTTTAAAGGAATTCTTATAAATAAAATCTCATAAAAGACTAAAATAATGGGAGAATGGATGTTTAGTTTGGAAATTATTAATCAGGTTGTTTCTTCTAGTGGGAAAATATATAGGTCCCTAATACTTGCTGTTACTGTAATGCACATTGTTCAGAGATACATGGACAAAGTGTGTGTGTGTGTGTGTGCGCGCGCGTGCGTACACACATAGAGCTTCCCAGGTGGCACTAGTGGTAAAGAACCTGCCTACCAATGCAGGAGATATAGGAGACTCAGGTTTGATCCCTGGGTAGGGAAGATTCCCTGTTGGAGGGCGTGGCGACCCACTCCTGTATTCTTGCCTGGGTAATCTCCGTGGACAAAGGAGCCTGGCAGGCTATGGTCTGTAGGGTCACAAAGAGTCAGACGTGACTGAAGTGACTTGGCACTCACATACACATACATAAATAAATAAATAATATATATATATATATATATATATGCAAGAGAGAAGATTTAAACACAACTATATTGATGTCACATTAAACATAAACGGTTTGTATTTCTAATTAGAAGATGGATTGTCAAGTTAGATTAAAAATAATAAGCTAATATTTTATATTATCAGTATTTTAAACAAAGACTTCAGAGCAAACTGATACCTTTGCCATTGTACATACTTTCCCTACTAAGATATAATTATTAATGGTTTTAGCGTTTTGTAGTTCGTCTAACTAAACCTTTCCCCTCAGATTCTTATCTTCCTCTCCTGGTGATTTTGCAGGGTTGCCTGATTCTGAGTGATGAACTGAACCATGCTTCACTGGTTCTGGGAGCCAGACTCTCAGGAGCAACCATTCGAGTCTTCAAACACAACAGTGAGTTTGTTGTGAAATCTACTCTGGCTTTAGGGTTTAGGATTGTTTGGATTAGTGGCAGTGGTAACAATTAGTTACATTAACAGTTGAAACTGTAAATGAAACTGAAGTACCAATACCTAAAATATAAGTTCTGGTCCTGTGTTTTAAAAGTTGCTATCTGAGTCAGACAGGTGCAGAGACGCTTCTGGAAGTAACATCGCAATGGCTGCCCAAGGAGAACCACAAGTTCAGTTCACACTTGTTTTGGTTGGTGATGGTGGTACTGGAAAAACGACATTCGTGAAGCGTCATCTGACTGGTGAATTTGAGAAGAAGTGTGTCACTACCTTGGGTGTTGAGGTCCATCCTCTTGTGTTCCATACCAACAGAGGACCTGTTAAGTTCACTGAATGGGATACAGCTGGTCAGGAGAACTTTGGTGGGCTGAGAGATGGCTATTATGTGCAAGCTCAGAGTGCCATTGTAATGTTTGACATGACACCAAGAGTTACTTACAAGAATGTGCCTGACTGGCATAGAGATCTGGTACGCGTGTGTGAGAACATCCCAGCTGTGTTGTGTGGCAACAAAGTGGATATTAAGGACAGAAAGGTTAAGGCAAAGTCAGTTGTCTTCCACCAAAAGAAGAATCTTCAGAATGATGACATTTCTGCCAAAAGTAGCTACAACTTTGAAAGGCCCTTCCTCTGGCTTGCTAGAAAACTGATTGGAGACCCTAACTTGGAGTTTGTCGCTGTGCCTGCTCTTGCCCCGCCAGAGGTGGTCATGGACCCGGCCTCGGCAGCACAGTACAAGTGTGATTTAGAGGCTGCTCAGACAACTGCTGTCCCGGATGAAGATGATGACCTGTGAGAAAGAGGCTGGGGCCCAGCGTCAGAAGGCTAGTTTTATAGGCAGCTGTCCTGTGATGTCAGCGGTGCAGCGTGTTTGCCACTTCATTACATAGCTAAGCAGAACATGTGCTTAATCTTTGGATGCTGAAGGAGATGGATGGGCTTTGGAGTGAATGTGGCAGTTTAAAAAAAATGCCTTCACTTTTTGAACCCGCATATTGAGGTGGTTTGGAACACAGTTTGCTCCTTGAGTTTCAAATATACGACTGCTGTAGTCACATGACAGTATTGAGAAGTGCAGTCTTGTTTGTTGCTGTCATTCCCATTCCTTTCCCTTTAGAATCAGAATAAAGTTGTATTTCAAATATCTAAAAAAATAAATAAAAGTTACTGTCTTTCTCATTTGAATAAAAATAAAGGCTGAAGGAAGCCTTTCGGTACAAAGTAAAAACATTGTTCTTTTTCTGACTTTGAACTTTTTCATCTTCCTTGTTTATAAATCACTTGTTCAGTATGCATTTATACTAGATGCCAGCCTTGCCGTAATATTGTGGATATTGAAGTGAAATAAAGCAGGCTTCCTGATCTCCAGGATCTCTGACTGGTTGCTAAAGAGACTGTAGATAAACTAGTAGTTAGAATACAACAGACGAATACTGAAATGCAGATATGAACAAGTGCCATAAAAGCAGAGAAAAGTGGCACTAAGCCAAGACTTTCTCCATAAATGGAAATATCTTAGTGCATTATTAAAATAATTGTAATAAAAACGCATAACTTTCCAGGTTAAAATGCTCTCGTGTAGCGAAGAGATATGACCAAACTGTTTAATATCATCTTTTACCAAAATGTGTACACAAAGGTCTAAAAGACAGAAGGTCTTTTAGACAAATGTCAGACAAAAGTCTGAAAGAAGGTACACTCAAATACTAGATGTGTGCCTCTGGATGGAAGGTTTACGGATGGTAATAACCTTCCTTTCGTCTCTGTCTTTGTCTGAAATGCTTTACAGTGAGAATGATATATACTGTATTTTGTTTCATGTAAATGGGATTTATGAAGCACCGTTGTATGACTTGTTGTTTTCTTAAAACACATTGGGAACTATGGCAGTACACGTGCCTGTCCTCCTGTAAGAGTGAGGTGGCAGGCTGTGCTCTCGTTCAGTCCGTCCTTCCATTTGAACATCCAGGCTGAAGTTTCTCTGCTAGAAGCAGTTCCACCTACATTCATATTTTCCTCACTAGTCTGATTAGTGCCTTAGGGTAAATTCCCAGCAGTCTTTAGAATGCATGGTTAAAATGATAGACATTTGCTGTACTTTTCCAGATTGCCTCCAAGCACTGTACAGATTTTTACTCAACAACACCTGAAATCAAAAACAGTGACTGTTTCTACTTACAGGCCAACATGTATCATTTAAATTCTTTCCTAATCTAATAAGTCCAATAACATTAATTTTTATTTGATTATTAGGTGTTGAGCAACTTTTTATACAGAGTTATTGTCTTTGTATTTCTTTGTAAATTGGTGATTTTCAAACTGTTTCTATTTTTACTGGTTATAAGAGCCCTTCGTGTTGCAATATTTTTTATTTTTAACTTTGTTTTTAGTGTCTTGCCGTGTGGACTTGCTGAAAGGTTGATGTTGTCACATTTACTGTTTTACGACTTTTGTTTGGATTTTCTGTGATGGCCTTTCTCATTCTCAGATTATTCTCTTACTTTTTCTTCTGGTCATTTTGTGGTATATTTTTTGTCTAAATCTCTAATTTACATGGGATTTGGAGAGTATACTATGAGAGAAGTATTGAATTTTGTTTCCCAAGTAGATAATACGGTCAAGAATTCCGTAGGTATTTTCTTTCATGTAAAATTTTGAATCAACATTTTATTTTTCTCTTCCTTTCTCTGTATAAACAGAGGAAGCTAAAACAATGAGTCCATTTTTACTTGTCTTCTGCTAATTGCCACACATTGCCCCCTGTGTGATCAGAGGGCAGCTTCAGATCAGATTTTTTACTTTGTGGGAGCATCTCCTTTTTCTGGGTTAGATAGCAGATGAGATTGCTTTGTTATGAATAACTGAAAGTGTAAACAGTCAACTTTTGGCCATTTTATTTGTGTTTACAGTGTGTGTTTTTATTACCTTACTTCTCTTTTCTACCGGTTATTTTATAAAGAGAGCAAATCCGTGTGACTGCGTAACCCCTCCCTTCAGTGATGAACAGTAAAGAACCAGATTTATGATGGGGGTGTCTCCCACCCCTGATAAATATACCCTAAACTTCATGTTGCATACATTTTTGGGCGGAGGACTCTTAAGGGCCTTGTTTCAGGACATACATTCTAAGTGTGAAGTCTGTAGTGGTGTAACAGTGGTCTTCCAAGTGTTTATCTTTAACAGGAAAGTTGTTCTCCTTAATGGCAGTATGCCCCAAGTGTTTCCTAGGCCTGGTAATTGCCGTAACAGCAGAGCCCCAAGAACTTGGTTGTAGACAGACAGCTGGTCAAATCAAACATGGAACAGTCTCTACTGATTGCCAGGCTTGTTTAACATATAGATTCATGCCTGTCTAGACTGGTGTTATTTTTAACCACTACTAAGATAAAACTATTTAACAAGCTTTTATTGAATATATCCTAGGTGAAAGGAAATGGGATATGCACTTAGAAGCTTTTCTCCCATATTTGCTGTTTAGAAGGTGAATGTGTTTATAGTAGTTTATTCTCATTTTCTTACTCAGCTTTCTTTATGCATTTACTTCTGAATGGCTCACTAGGAGCCATTTGATTGTTTAAACACAAAAAAAGCTAATTGAAATTTCATGAAAAAAATTGGTCATTTCATAAACATGCTAACCAACTAAGTCAACTTTACCACACTCATTTAATTGAGTTTCTGGTGTTTCTGAACACTTGTTACATTTTAAATGAGATTTTAATTCAAGTTATCAGTAACCTACCCATTTTGCCCCGTTTTTGTTCTGTCCGATTCTAATTATGTTAATGTCCTTTGCTATCTGAGACATGCTTCTTGAATAAGAAATGTATATTTGCATTTTAGAAATAAAGTTAGAAAAGAGGAAGATACTTTGTGCTGAAATTCTTTTTTGTGTCCTCCAGATATGCAAAGCCTAGAGAAGCTGTTGAAAGATGCCATTGTTTATGGTCAGCCTCGGACTCGAAGGCCCTGGAAGAAAATTCTAATCCTTGTGGAGGGAATATATAGGTAATCCTGCTATATTTATTCTGTCTGATTTGCCGCATGAAGTCATAGAAGTTTTAAGTTGAAGGGGACACTAATCTAGACCCCTCTGAAAACTAAGGAGACAGAGTTTCTGACTTGTTAAAATACCTGGGTCGTCTTTATTCTTTTCATCATGCTATATATATCATCTCCAGTCTCCTTTCTTTTTGGGTCCATTATTTTTCCACTGTTTGTATAGGGAGTTTACACATAAGGAAAAGAATTAGAATATGTTTTCTAATGAGTCAGAACAAATTACATGCCATTTAATTTTAAGAAACATTTTATATTGTTTACCTGTTTGCAGCCCTTGTATTTATTTTTCCACCTCCTAATGTTTTTTATTCTTTCATGTAACTTTAATTACACATGCAATATATGCAAAGTCAAATGTTGCCTTTAGTTACAAACTTTAGAAGAGTCTACTGTGACCTCTGTCCCTCTGTGGTGAATTAAGGTCACTTATATTCTGGTGTTTGTTTTAAAAGATCCAGTCTCCTTTCCTCTGGATATCTGCCTAGCGATGGCATTGTCTGTCATTGCCAGTTTAAAACCACAAGCAGCATTGTCAGATCATTTTTAAAAGCAATGAATTTATAATAATAAAGTGGCCACCTCCTGGTTTTGAGAGTTAAAAAGTCTCAGTGTGTGTGTGTGTATTTAAACCCTGTTTTGCCAGCATGGAGGGGTCTATTGTTCGCCTTCCTGAAGTGATTGCCCTGAAGAAGAAATACAAGGCGTACTTGTATCTAGATGAAGCCCACAGCATCGGGGCTCTGGGCCCTACAGGACGAGGCGTGGTGGACTACTTTGGCCTGGATCCTGAGGATGTGGACATCATGATGGGAACATTCACAAAAAGCTTTGGTGCTTCTGGAGGATACATCGGAGGCAAGAAGGTAAACGGGCCCTGACAGTCGAGCAGTTAAGGTACACTAAGGCACTGGCTACTAGATTTCAGTTTTGAGGAAGTAGAGTCCCGAACTTGGATGTGGACATCCTAAATTTGTTTATGGATCAGTCACCTGGTGCTAGCAGGCTTCAGACTTCAGCTCCCCTCTAAGTGCCTCTGATAAACCAAAGGCAGGTTCTGTTCATTGTTGTTTTCCTTTTGGAGCTTCATTCTAAACTACATCCTGGTCTGAGGACAGAATACCCTCTTGTATGTAAGGCACACAGGGTGCTGCCCATTCGCAGTCTTCTGTTGGGTCTGAGTCGTGCTCACTATTTCAGACATAGCAGGGATGTCATGGGAGCCAGTGGGGACAGAAGACCAGTTTCTTCCCCTACCCTTGGCCTCAAATGCGTCATGGGTGAGCATCAAGGCAGGAAGGAAAGAATTACTTTGCTGGCTCTGGTGTACTGCAAGGCATTGTCTTTGCCAATCCAAAAACTACGTAATGAACTCCGGGGTATTTGAAAATCAGTATAGCATGGTGGGAATGGTTGAGCCATGGAGACAGAACCCTAGGTTCGGATTTGCGTATTTTCCTAACTTTGTGAGACCTTGGGCAAAGTACTTAATGTTTAAGTTTGCTTATCAGTAAAACAGAGATAAGTGTGCCTGGCTCACATTTGTAGCAAGGGCTTAACAAATAATACATGCCCGTGCTATAATGTGGAAATAACCTTGAAAGCATTATGTTAAAGAAGTCAAAAAAGCTCACCAGTTACAGTATTTCTTTTATATGGTATATCCAGAATAGGCAAATCATAGAGGCAGAAATAGGTTACTGGTTGCCAGGGCAAAGGAGATAGGGGAAGTGGAAAGTGACTACTAACGGATATGAGGTTTCTTTTTGAGGTAATGAAAATGTTCTAAAATTAGATTGTGATGAAAGTTGGATAGCTCTGTGAATATACTGAAAGACACTGTATTGCACACTGTGAAAAAAGGGAATACTATAGTATATGAGTTGTATATCAATAAAACAGTTATTTTAAAAATCTATACACAATGTTAGGGAAAAACCAGTGTATGTCAAGTATTTGTGCACAGTACTCTAAATGTACTTAAATTCCTCTTTGAAATTTGACCCTGAGAATCTTAAAACAGGGACTTTCTCTTCATCATTGATTCCTTTTAGAGAAACCCCATTTTCAGTGGTTTTGGTCAGGTTCAATAGATTTTTGCCCTAAATTTTTGTTATTAGGAAAAGACTGTCTCAGGCTTACTTTGGAGAATAGACTGCTTTTTGGGAAGATTTGTTGCTACACCAAAAGATAGAAAAATAATACTCTGGGAGAGCATCAAGATACAATATATTTACCTTTTTATATTGGGTTTTGTACAATATTTTGTGTTTTCGAAGTAACACACTACACTGTTTCCTGGTTGCATTTTGTGTTTCCTGGTTTGGGTCTGAAACATAAGCTTCTTTGTATGCACATTTTATTTAAAGACTTAGTGAAGTTAAATGGCATCAGAGAATAGGGATATGTAATTGATTGTTTGGAAAATTTTCTTACTGGCAGACAAGGTTTTGGTTTTTTTTTTTTTTTTCATTCAGTGAGATAGCTTTAATGTTCTTACGAAAAAAACCAGTAAATTTCTGTTTAATTTCTGCCACATTTATATCATTTTATAAATCTCTGTGTATCTGGAGGATGTTTAATGTCTTTAAAATTGATATTAGAGAACTGTCTTTCTCTTACTCAGGAATGTAAGGATGGGCTTAGCAGGCATGGGGTAAGATGCAGATGATATTTTCTGTAATACTTAGAAGTAAGTCATATCTAAAAGCAATCCAAACACTTTCTTGTTTAATTTAGGATTGTAGATCTGTTTATAATATTAAATGATATGTTCTCTAAATTTGAGGTCTTTTTTAAAACTAGTTTTTCATCCTTCAATGTTGTGGCATGTTTAAAAAACCAAACAGGAAATTCCCCAATGGTTCAGTGGTTAGGAGTCCACGCTCTCACTGCTGAGGGTGTGGGTTCGGTCCCTGGTTGGGGAGCTAAGACCCCACAAGCTGTGCAGGATGGCCAAAATAACAAACAGAGCAAAGCCTAAGGGCGTTGCATGTTGCTGTTTGGTCGCTCAGTCACGTCCAACTCTTGGAACCCCGTGGTCTGCGGCACGCCAGGCTTCCCTGCCCTTCACTGTCTCCCAGAATTTATGCTCAAACTCATGTTCATTGAGTCGGTAATGCCCTCCAACCATCTCATCCTCTGTTGCCCCCTTTTCCTCCTGCCCTCAATCTTTCCCAGCATCAGGGTCTCTTCCAGTGAGTTGTCTGTACGCATCAGGGGCCAAAATATTGAGGCTTCAACTTCAGCATCAGTCCTTCCAATGAATATTCAGGACTGATTTCCCTTAGGATGGACTCGTTTGATCTCCTCAGTATCCAAGGGACTCTCAAGAGTCTTCTCCAGCACTGCAGTTTGAAACCATCAATTCTTGGGCAATCAGCCCTCTTTGTAGTCTAACTCTCACATCCATACATGACTGTTGGAAAAACCATAGCTTTGACTATACTGACCTTTGTTGGCAAAGTGATGTCTCTGGTTTTTAATATGCTGTCTATGTTTTTCGTAGCTTTTCTTCCAAGGAGCAAGCACCTGTTAATTTCATGGCTGCAGTCACTGTCCGCAATGATTTTGGAGCCCAAGAAAATAAAATCTGCCACTGTTTCCGTTTTTTTTTCCCCATCTATTTGCCATGAAATGATAGGACCAGATGCCATGATCTTGTTTTCTAAATGTTGAGCTTTAAGCCAACTTTTTCACTCTCCTCTTTCACTTTCATCAAGAGGCTCTTTAGTTCTTCACTTTCTGCCATAAGAGTGGTGTCATCTGCGTGTCTGAGGGTATTGATATTTCTCCTAGCAATCTTGATTCCAGCTTATGCTTCCCCTAGCCCTGCATTTCTCATGATGTACTCTGCATATAAGTTAAATAAGCAGGGTGACAACATACAGCCTTGACGTACTCCTTTCCCAATTTAGAACCAGTCCGTTGTTCCATGTCCAGTTCTAGCTGTTGCTTCTTGACCTGCACACAGGTTTCTCAGGAGGCATGTAAGGTGGTAGTCCCACCTCTTTAAGAATTTTCCACATTCCAACAAATGTGGATCCTTTTGTTGTGACCCATACAGTCAGAGGGTTTAGCGTAGTCAGTGAAGCAGAGGTAGATGTTCTTCTGGAACTCTCTTGCTTTTTTTCTAACCCAGTTGTTACTGACAGTGTGCTCTGCCTGTGTTGGTGGGCCTTGTGTCTCAGACTGACGTCCCCAGTCAGGGCTGTTGAAGGGAGGAGGCTTCCTTCACCTGGGCGGAAGGCAGAGAGGTTGCCAGTGCGCCCACCCACGGCCTCTAATGACTTGCCTCTGTGCCATCCCCAGGCGCTGATCGACTACCTGCGGACGCATTCCCACAGCGCGGTGTACGCCGCATCGCTGTCCCCGCCTGTGGCGGAGCAGATCATCACTGCCATGAAGTGCATCATGGGACAGGATGGCACCACCCTCGGTAAGGCCTGCTTTCCCTGGAAGGTTTCCTGGACTCAGTTAGTACTCAGCCGCCAGACGTGCTCTGTTTTCTTGAGGTTTTTTTCCTAAAATGAGGAGTCAGGCATACTTCTGGTCAGAGCTGACGGGTGTGTGAGGTCTTGGTGTCTGTGGCCACTTTCCAGTGTGTCTGCACGTGCCCGGACAACTAGCCTGGCTCACTGTAGCCAGGCTCACCTGATTCCCCAGGCTATGGTTGTCTTGTCTATAGACAGTGAGGCTTTAATCTCACTGTCCTACGTGTTCGCGGTAAGTCTTAGGTGATAAGTCTTCAGGGTCTTGAATTGTATAATTTCATGTGAAGGTGTAAATAATTTACTGGGTAGTGATGTTTCATTTCCATAGTATGTAAAAGCTGCTGTTCCATGAATTAGTGTCCTTTATTTAATGCCTTTTAAATGATTTTCTACTTTAACATACAAAAATTAATAAAGGTCATCCTGAATCTATTTATTCTGTCCTTTGTAGGATTTGTAGTCTAAACTAGATGCCCTGACTTAAAACATCCTCAAGTGAACCAGAGTGTTCACTTCCTGATACTTGACTTTTATTTTGTATCACTAGAGGGCAGCGTTGACTATAGAAACATTATAATAAAAGAGCAGTTGGGGTTTTTGTTTTTTCACTTTGAGAAGAATCTCCTTTGTGAGTATGAGATACACATTTGCTCGTTGCTTTTTTAATGCTTCTAAAACCAGTCCATTCTGAAGGAGATCAGCCCTGGGATTTCTTTGGAAGGAATGATGCTGAAGCTGAAACTCCAGTATTTTGGCCACCTCATGTGAAGAGTTGACTCATTGGAGAAGACTCTGATGCTGGGAGGGATTGAGGGCAGGAGGAGAAGGGGACGACGGAGGATGAGATGGCTGGATGGCATCACTGACTCGGATGTGAGTCTGAGTGAGCTCCGGGAGTTGGTAATGGACAGGGAGGCCTGCCGTGCTGTGGTTCATGGGGTCACAGAGAGTCGGACACGACTGAGCATCTGATCTGATCTGAAAATCAGTTTTACTCTTGTAAAACATTATCAGCCTTGATAATCTCCAGTCTTCAGCTATGTAATATTTTGTGGAACGATTGATCTTGCTTGCATTGAGAAACAGGAAGAAAGTAGTGCATCTCATTTTCATTGACTTGAACCTGTTGTCTTAAATCAGAATTTCACCTTAATATTTTTTTTCTGATCTGTGTTACATACATTGTTGTTAGCTCTCAGAAGTGTTGATCATTTTCAGCTTCATAAACTGATTCCCTGGGGAAGAAAGTAATTCAGTAATGTTGTGAACACTGCGTGTAGCTTTGTGAAAAGCTCCCTGTTAATACAACTACAGTGTTACCTTCTTTCTTTCTTATAAGGTATTGCTGGAAATAGTGTGCTTTGACCGGAGTATACATATGTGCTCGTATATGTAAGTGTACGTGTGTCTATGCTCAGACATGTACGTGTATATACATAGCAATAATTCTAGTTATTGGATATAGGTTTAGGTGACTAAAAAACGAATGTTAACAGTTATCAAAGTTACCTTGGATTATGTCTTTGCCCGATCCTAGAGCATGGATCCGAGTGGTGTGTGACCTCTGGATAAATGACTCATCTGTGCTAAATGATGAAGTCTAGGCTCTACTGGTAGAGAGAAAATGAAATGTGATAATTAGATATAGGCTTCGGGTTAGCACTTGTTTTCCAGTTTATCCGTTACCTCTGTAACCACCGTCTAAGCTTAGTGGTGTGACACAGCAGCTTGTCTTTGCTCCACAGTGTCTGGGTTGAACTTGGAAGACTGATGACTGGGGGCTGGGAACACCTGGAGACTTCTTCCCTCAC
Source organism: Tragelaphus eurycerus (assembly GCA_935064755.1). Classification (NCBI taxonomy): domain Eukaryota; kingdom Metazoa; phylum Chordata; class Mammalia; order Artiodactyla; family Bovidae; genus Tragelaphus; species Tragelaphus eurycerus. The sequence continues at coordinate 34,817,361 of CAKXYN010000008.1, read as the reverse complement.
ATGTCACCTGGGCTGGCATGACTTGAAGGTTGGACTCAGCTGAGCTATCCTCTCTCCATGTGGTGTGAGTCCTCATGGCCTGGTGACCAGATAGGATGCTGCAGAGAGCATGCATTCCCAAAGGACATACTGAAACCCCACCATGTTCTCTGATCTGCTGTTAAGAGCACGTCACCAAGGCCAGTCCAGGTTGCAGGGCACAGCGGACCAGACTCCACCTCAAGTGGGAGGCAGGTTGAAGACTTTGTGGCCATTTTTAAAACTTGCCACCACCAGCTTTTAGATAATATATTTTAAAGTTAGTCCCTAAAACTTCTAATTAGTATGACAGACTTCTGTTGGCTACATTGTTTCTCTCAAAATATAGGATAATAAAATTCTAACCAAAAGTAGTTAGATTTTTTTTTTTTTTCCACTCCATGGACTGTAGTCCAACAGGTTTCTCTGTCTATGAAATTCTCCATGCAAGAGAATTCTCCACTGGAGTGGATAGCCATTCCCTTCTCCAGGGGATCTTCTCGACCCAGGGATCAAACTCAGATCTCCAGCATCACAGGCAGGTTCTTAACTGTCTGGACCACCAGGGAGGCCCCAGTAAAAAATACCATTTCTTATAAAGCCTGCTACCTCATCCTATTTAAGTTTGGCCTGATTTTTTTTTAGATTTGAATGGGTTAGGGTAATACTTTTATGGCATTATTGAACGCATCTTTTCATTGTCCTTGAAGAAGAAAAGATGGAATCTGGCAGTAGCCTTTTCACTGTGCTTTAAGGTAACCTTTAAAAAGAGGTATCTGCAATTAATTACCTGATATGATTTTATAATAGAAGTCACCTGTCTTGAGAGAAACTTAATCTCATGTGTTCAGAACATTGAATCCCATTAACTCTGCAAACATTGAGTATCTTACTACGTATTAATATTAGACTCTGTAAATCAGAATCTGTAGACAGTGGACATCCAAGCAGATCACTTGAATGAGCTGTGTACTTGGGGATCACTGGGGATGTAGAGAGAAGACAATGGCACCCCACTCCAGTACTCCTGCCTGGAAAATCCCATGGATGGAGGAGCCTGGTAGGCTCCAGTCCATGGGGTCGCTAAGAATCTGGCACGACTGAGCGACTTCACTTTCACTTTTCACTTTCATGCATTGGAGGAGGAAATGGCAACCCACTCCAGTGTTCTTGCCTGGAGAATCCCAGGGACAGAGGAGCCTAGTGGGCTGCCGTCTATGGGGTTGCACATAGTCGGACACGACTGAAGCGACTTAGCAGCAGCAGCAGGGGATGTAGAGGATAGTGGGCTGTTGTATTAATCCCAGAGATTACCATGTCATAGAGAAATGGAAGTTTTATTAATCATTCACCAAATTCTTGCGTGCCCACAGTGTGTGGTAGGTGCTGTTTCTAGGCACTCCTGATTCATCAAATAGTAAAATACCCCCTGATTCCTGCCTTCTGGGGTTCTAATAAGGGAAATAAATTACACAGTTGCCAAAAAGTGGTAAGTACTCTGGAAAGAAGGAGGAAAGTATATGTTGGGTTCTGGAGACACAATTTGCAGTTTTAATTAGGGTGGCCATTCAGAAGGTAAGATTTTATCAAGCCCTTGAAGGAGGTGAAACTTTAGCCCTGAAAATCCAGGGCAAGAAAGCCCTGAGATGTAGATGACTCTGTGTTCAGCAGTAGCGTGGAGGCCACTGTGGCAGAAGCATAGTTGTATAGGTGAAGTGCATGAGGGGGATGAGCAAGGTGGGTCACAGGTAGAGTCTTGTCCTATAGGAGTGTTAACGTTGATTTGAAAACACAGGCACACTGGTTCTCTTGCCTTGTATAGTACCAAACTCAAATTCTTGAACAGTTTCTGTGGGCTGCTTAATACGGACAGACTTGTGGCCTGTTTCCCAGAGGTTAGGAATTTTATAGCCCCTTCAGATTTCATGAAAAGTACAGACTATAATATATCCATGCTTATCTTTTGAAGGAATTTGTCTGGAGATCAGATTTGCTTAAGAGCTATACTGATACTTTTCTTTGAGTGAATTTCAGTAGTGCAGTGAACTGGAAATGAGGGAAGCAAAGTGTGACCCATATATGAACAGAAGAGACTGTTACATAATAATATTGATGTTGCAAATGAAAGAACTCTTTATTTACTTAATGGTAAATACCTCACATGTGAATGTGAAAGTCACTTAGTCCTGTCCAACTCTGTGTGACCCCATGGACTATACAGTCCATGGAATTCTCCAGGCCAGAATACTGGAGTGGGTAGCCTTTCCCTTTCTCCAGGAGATCTTTCCAACCCAGGGATCAAACCCAGGTCTCCCACATTGCAGGTGGATTCTTTACCAGCTGAGCCGCCAGAGAAACCCAGATACCTCACATATGATTTCTGTTTTGGAATAAGAGGGGCAAAGATAATATAATGTCAGTGCTTAGTCCTGGATTTAGTGTTGGTTTAAGGGAATATTAGGAATAAGAAGCTGGCTTTCTTTTTGTGTGCTTAATATAATTTTCTGACTTTGTTATCAGACATACAAGTATTAAGCATTTTTTGAAAAAGCTCATTTTTGACATAATATTTCCTCCTTTTTGTAAGACATAATAGTTTTATATACTTGCACACCTTTAATTTCTCTGTTGTGTAAACTTATTTCACTGTGAACAGTCCTTCTTGTGGGGCCACGCTAGAAGTTTTTCCTCACCACAAAGGATGCTAAGCCAACAGAATTCCATTGTAGATGGGACTGAAGACAGAGAAGAGTCACCAGAAACTTGATTTCCTTTTTCATTTATTTTTTCCTCCTGTTTCAGTTTCAGATAATTCAAAGAAGTATAGGACCAGAGGCTCTAAGTAAGCTGCCGTTAGCACAGCATTTTTTGGTTTGTTTTTACCCTGATCCACTTGTACTCCCACCTACATGTTCTAGTTTCATTACCATAACTTACTTTGAGACCCAGATTCACTTTTCTGAAGACATTTTATTCACAAGATGTGTGTGTGTGTTTTAAGATCATAAATTTATGTATCTCTTCTCTAAGCTACTCTCTTACTGGAATTGTTAGCATTTTGTATATGATCATAAATTTGTGGCAGAATTTCATTTTTGAGACTGATTTAGCAACTTAAGGGGCTCATACATTATCTCTACTAAAGTATTTATTTTCTTTCTTGGCCCAGCATGGACCCTTGTTCATTTGGAGGTCTCTTGTTTCTATACAAAGATCATCTTTCGTTATGTCTTTCATTTTTAAATGTATATATTGTTTTGTTTTTGAAACTTTCTACAACTTCTGGGGAAAAAATGAAAATTGTAGGGAAAAATAGGAACATTCTAATCTTCCTTGGTGTTCTTGCTTTTCCCAATTGGTATTAAGGAACCGGGAGCAGGGGAAGAGAACTAAAAATTATGAAAAAAAAAAGTCACAGTAGTTTAAAATGTTTGTCCCTAGATTTCATGATGTAGACCTGTAGTCATATGGCAGTGTTAATGTCTGTCAGCACGATGTTTTGAAATCTTTTTCTTATCTGTAGAACAGTCACAGACTTACATAAAAATTGGAAGTACAGCACACAAAAGTACTTTTTTCCCCTAATCATGGCTGATCTTACGCTCCATCATCCCAAGTGCTTTAGTGTGTACTTCCTACAAAGGTGTTTTCCTACGTGACCATAATACAGCCAGTCAAAGCAAGAAGCTTGCACCAGTACTTGAATATTAATTAACTAATGTGAGCACGCTGTCACTTAGTGTCAGTCGGTAAGAGTGGCACGCTGCTGCTGTCTGTCCTCAGGCCGAGTCCCCAGGGTGTGGAGTAGGGGCCAGGGTCACTTGTTGCACTGAGCTTTCTCGTCTCTCTAGTCTTCTTCAGCCACAGTTCCTCGGTCTTTCTTGGACTTCCATGACATTGACACTTGTAACAATTACAGGCCAGTTATGATACAGAATATCCCTCAATTCAGGTTCATCTGGTGTTTCCTTGTGATTAAGATTCAGCCTACCTGCCTTTTAACAGGAAAAAGGCAGAAGTTATGCTACTTTTTCTCATTGTATCCCCTCTTCGTCGTCTCAACTAAGGATAGTGTAGGGCTGTCTTCAGTTTCTCTAGGTCTGGAATCATAGCTGCCTTTCCCCATATCTGAGTCAGAGTCTGTTGCTTCTGTCTGCCACTTCTGCTTATTCCTTCTGCCTCGTGACTATTTTCAGGCCCTGACTCCCTGTTCCTTAAACAGTTGCACCGCCCATAACCGCCTTCTTCTCTCCAGTCTCTCCTGTACCACCTGTTACAACCCTCTGTCATTGTCTGCCTGAAGACACCGAAGCAGAGGATAACGGTGCTCAGTAACTCCTAGGTGCTCATAGAATGAAGTCAAATTCCTTATAGGATGTTTGAGATCCTCTGTAGTTTGATTTTTAACCTTACCTTTTCCTGTTTGTACTCTGTTTAAACCAGTTTGGTGCCTCTGACGATGCTGATCCTCCTGTCACCCAGTGCTACTCATTTTTCACAACAAACTGAAGTGCTGTTTTTTTCTGATGCCTCTGTGTTGATACATGTTTTTTCTCCCAAAAACCGTGTTTCACAAGTTTATAGTTTCACACACTTATTGTCTCACAGAGCTAATGCTTAATGTTTGAACACAGTGTTTTCTTCAAAGTGTATAAATCAGTAGACTTACTTGCTAGATGTCATTGTTGGTGTCCCAGTCCTAAAATACTAAACATATAATGAAACTCTAAGCTTTTACATTGCAATTTTTAAAGGTAAATAAGGTTTTTATTTAAATTTTTTTTATCTTTTATACAATTTTAATTTTACTTTCCATTTATGGTTATTACTAAATATTGGCTCTATTGCCCATGTTGTGCAACACATTCTGAGCCTACCTTACTCAACAGTTTGCGCCTCCCACTCCCTATCCCTATACTGCACCCTCTTTCATTATAATTTTGACTGTGTATCTCAAGTATTTTATGTTACTCAATTTTTTTCTTTTTAACATACAGCTAATTATGCATGTAATAGCATAATTCCAATGAGTTTATGAAGTTTATTGTTGCCACATTCAGCATGTCTAATAATTTTTGGTTTTGTCTTGAATGAAGTTTCTGAGTCCTCTGTACCTTAATAGTATTCACACTATTTTTTCTCTTCATCAAACGTTTTCGGTAATACAAGGATGAAATGTAGTAAGGTATTAGAATAATGCTGTTGTAGGAAGATGGAGACTTTACCAAAAATGAACTTTTAGTTAATAGGCAGTATTATTGGGCAGTAATTGCAAAGGCTTGTTGGTCAGTTGATGCAGATAGATTGATAGTTTAGTATTTCATAGTATAATGTGTGAAAATACAAGTTACTCTAAAGCTACACATAGGAAATGTGACTACCCTTTACTGTGGTTTTTCTATGCATATGTCGTCTTCCTCTTTAGGTTATTAGTTCTTTAAGGACAGTCTTGCACCTCCTTTGCATCTTAAATACTAACTACTTTAAGACCTTAGAGTAAATAATTGTTTGACTTGATTTTTCTCTAAATTGTTGTCTGTCTTGCCCAAGTAGATAAATTCCATGAAAATAGGGAGTTTGGGGCCGCCTTGTGTGCTTTATCCCTTCTGGTTAGAACCATGTTTGGCACATGGTTGTTCTTGTTTAGTCGCTAAGTCGTGTCCAGCTCTTTGCGACCCCATGGACTGCAGTGTGCCAGCGTACCCTGTCCCCCACTATCTCCAGGAGTTTGCTCAGATTCAGGTCCATTGAGGCAATGATGCTGTCTAACCTTCTCATCCTCTGCCTCCCCCTTCTCCTTTTGCACATAGTAGGCATGCAGTACATACTTGGTGAACAGTTAAATGATTATTACTCTGGTGCCTTGAAGACAGGCAACATAAGACTTAATGACTTATGATTTCACCTGTTATTTGTATTAAACTCTGAGAACTTATGAAATCTAGACACCTAAATAGAGGATAAGATAGATCATTCACTCAAACAGGATTATTCTTGAATTGAAACTTCATGTATACTGACCACTGGTCTTAGAATTACAGGACTTAGGGAAATTAATATTTTAATATAAATCTAATCTTTGATGTGATGCTGTCACTGCTTTTCTCTTAGTGGGGTCGATCTTCATGCTTTTATGATACAGTTAGCTTGAGCAAGAAGCGGCCATTTGTAAGCTAGTTTTCAGAGCCAGAGAAGGAAACATTTGTCCCATTTTAACTGGCTGGTGTTGTAGCTCATTAATGATACAGATACGGAGACTAACGATCATTGGAAGAACATTAAGAATCAAATTAGGACAGAGAAGTATCTTATAAACCGGACTTACAGACAGGTAACTCTAAAGCAGATTAGACTAAATGTAAATACTTGCTTGCCATTAAACACTTCAGTTTTCCTTTAGCCTATATTTTATTACAAGCAAAGATATGACCTGTGTCAGATGGTAGGATTTATGGCATTGTATGTTCACACAGTGCCTCTGTTCCTTCTCTGTGTATTGGCTTTATATGATTTTTCTCTTTTTTTTTTTTTAACCTCCAAACCAGAATTAGTGGATCTGAAGTAGTTGTTTCATAATGATAATACTGTGAACTGTGAAATGTTAAACTATTCTCTCTCAACTTAAGATAAAATCAAAACTAATTGTCGGGGGTCGAAAAAGAGAAAACACTTAGCCTTGACACTTGGAAAACTTTCTTTTGTTTAACACAAGTGTAGTGAAGTATTGCTGCTTTTAATTAGTTTCTTATCTTGGGGTTCAGTTATAGATAAAGCATGGAAAGTTTAGCTGTGGTTATAAATCAGAAGCATCAAGAACCTTGACAGTAGGAAAGTAGCCAACAGAAGGCAGGAGATACAGAAAGAGGGTAAGGAAGGTGAGGGGCATACAAGTGTATTGGTTTCTTTTTACCGTACTTAGTGGAATCAGTAGATACTGTCTTAAATTTCTTAAATACTGTCTTAAATTCAAAACGTGTTACAAATAACACATTTTGAAATTAAGAAATAGTCTTTAGGGAATTCCCTGGTGGTTCAGCACTTAGGACTTGGAGCTTTCACTCCTGTGACCTGGGTTCCATCCCTGGTGGGGGAACTAAGATCTCACAAGCTGTGTAGCATGCCCTCCCCAAAAAGATAGTCTTTAAATTTATGAAGATAACTAGCCACTACGAGAATTTTTAAATTAGTAATGTTACAAACAAGTAGTGGTGATTAGTGAACAAAACATGGAAAGGAGGAGTCCAGATAGATGCCCTGCCTAGACACCATCCAAGATTGACAGAAAAGCAGCAGAGGGGCAAGGATGCCCTTCAGCATTTCTGTACCAGCCACGAGGAGAGCCTGAAGCAGAACCTGCAGCTTCTTGCTAGGAGTGGGAATGGAGGTGACTGGGTGGAGGAATGAATTTTATTTTACCAGATTGAATATGTTACTTTTATGATTAAAACCTTTTTGTTTTAGATTCCAGAGTACATTAATAACTTCCATGGAAATAATCCTGCTTGAGGTTGAAAGTAAAGCTTAAATATGCACTCAAGTAGTCTGTGGTTGATTATTAATAAATGTTTTCATCTTTCTTGTGAAAAGACATATTGGTGACAGGAGTATAGAGCCTTCAGAAAAGCTGTAGCATGCAGGGCGAATTAAGATCCTTTCCCTACCCTTCACTGTGAGCATGCCTTTCTTCTTTCTCTCAGTTTTTTCCACATTTCCTCTCCAAACCGTATAACTAGAATGATGAGAGCCGTGTTCCCTAGGAACCACAGTAAGGTAACAGTGGTTGGGAATTGTGCATGTACTCTTGAGGGGACACGTGAAGTTAGAACAGGCTGGTGAGTAGGAAAAAAATAGAGGAAATTCTGACAAATTGCACAAGGCATTTGAAATTCCAGATTTTACTTCACACATCACTAATCCACATCCAGTAGTGGAAATGAAACTGTAAGATCTATTCATGAATCAAGGCAAGATGTCTGGCCAAAGCAACCGAAACTGTGCTTTTCCATTTTCCAGAGCTGGGCTTTCATGTGTTTTGATGTGCAAAGACATAGTCCATAACAACCATAGCACCTAGCTTAGTGTCTGAAATCTAGTAGCTTTTTGATAAACTTGCTGAACAAAGGAATGCATACATAATCCAGAAATATTAGAAAATGGATGGATAGGTTCTTAAAGTAAGTTGTATGAAAGTGTGAAAGTCAAGTCGCTCAGTCGTGTCCGACTGTTTGCGACCCCATGGACTATACAGTCCCTGGAATTCTCCAGGCCAGAATACTGGAGTGGGTAGCCTTTCCCTTCTCCAGGGAATCTTCCCAACCCAGGGATCGAACCCAGGTCTCCCACATTGCAGCCGGATTCTTTACCAGCTGAGCCACAAGGGATAGCTGAATATTAAAGCCAGAATGGCAAAATTATAGAACAAAATAAGCTAGTTAGGTGCATCTTACTGATAGATTGTAATATGACAGAAATAACTTTCTTTGTAGAAACTGTACTTTTTGTACTTCTTAGTATTGAGGGGAACTTAGAGCCCATTGGGCAGATTGAGGTTTAATTAAAATTGGGTTTGGCTCATTTGGATTAATTCCTATAATAGACTTGTTAATGAGGTGTTAAACGATCATGTTGAGAATCCCAAGAACTGTCCAAAGCTAATTTAGAACTGAGAAGGTTTTTTTTACAGAAAGCCTTCAGGGGCCCCCCCACACTGAGGGGGCAGGACTGTTAAAGAAAACAGTCTTTGATGGGGAGGGAGTGGTCATAAAGAGAACTTCCGACACCCACTGGTTATGTTTGGCAGGCAGGCTTCTCCTTTGGTTGAGCCTGGGTTCTTTCTTTCTGATTCCTGTGCTTTCTGAGGCTAGGAGTGCTTGAATTCCAGTTTTTTTCTTTATTATTACATATCTGCTTTTATGTAATTTGTTTATTTTACTATTAGATTCATCTTAGTAAAAGTCAAGTTCTCTAGTGAACACATTTTTATTCTTAGCCACAGTACAATTTAGCAGTATATCTAATACTGAGAGTTAGAGTAGATCCTTTTACTTGTAACTTACTGCCTAGAACAATGTTAAGAAATATTTAATTCTTCATTTATCAAACATTTCTCAAGCATTTATCCTGTACCCTGTGGTGGCTGTGCTGTTGAGGGTGCAGAGTGAACAGTGCATGATCCTCGCCTTTGGAAATGCTCATAGTCAAGTAGCAGGGATAGGATTCTGGGGACTGGTTTCAGAGCCACAAATAAATTCCTCTTGGTTCAACTTCCCCCTTTCTTCATTTTCCTCCTTCCTTCTCCTCCCTCACCACCCCACCAAAGAAAAGGAAGTTTATACTTCCTCAAATCCAGCTAACTATTTGAAGCAAATTCAGATCTTACTGATTTTATATTTCTTACTAATCTTTCTAGCCACGTGGATTTTTCCTATGGAATATATTACTTTAGAAAAATAACCAGCAATCAAAGAAAGATTTTCCTTCTGTAAAGTAGGCTATTATCTTGCAAAAAACATTTTTAATTCATGGTTTAAGCATTCTGAAATTAGCAAGCAGCATAGCCACTTTATAGGTAGAGGAATTTGAGCTCACACATAGGACAGGTTTTCTTAATATCTGAATAGAATGTGACTTTCCTGAACTCCATCCACTTCTGGTTCTGAAGTTCCTTTAGTGATATTTAACATCTTATTAAAATAGACTACTATTTTATAACATATTTTTAATTTTCTTTTTTCTGGTCTGCAAATTAAAAAACAAAACAAAACACCGCTAAGTTTAGTTATAATCACTGCTACAAATGAAAGCCTGCCAACTTTTTCCTCCCCATGGGTGAGTAACCCCTTTAACCTCCCTCTCTGCTTCAGAAATCCATTCTGAATACTCAGAAGCTTCTGTAGCATGGTTTGCCTATTCTTCCACTCCCATTTCTTTTTTTTTTTTTTTTTTTGTAGATGATATAAAATTTTTTTTTTTTTTTTACTTTACAATATTGTATTGATTTTGCCATACATCAACATGAATCCGCCATGGGTGTACACGTGTTCCCAATCCTGACCCTCCCCTCACATCTCCCTCCCTGTACCATCCCTCTGGGTCATCCCAGTGCACCAGCCCCAAGCATCCTGTATCCTGATCGAACCTGGACTGGTGATTCGATTCTTACTTGATATTATACATATTTCAATGCCATTCTTCCAAATCATCCCACCCTCTCCCTCTCCACAGAGTCCAAAAGACTGTTCTATACATCTGTGTGTTTTTTGCTGTCTCATATACAGGGTTATTGTTACCATCTTTCTAAATTATATATATATGCGTTAGTATACTGTATTGGTGTTTTTCTTTCTGGCTTACTTCACTCTGTATAATAGGCTCCAGTTCCATCCACCTCATTAGAACTGATTCAAATGTATTCTTTTTAATGGCTGAGTAATACTCCATTGTGCATCTGTACCACAGCTTTCTTATCCATTCATCTGTGGATGGACATCTAGGTTGCTTCCACGTCCTGGCTATTATAAACAGTGCTGCGATGAACATTGGGGTACACGTGTCTCTTTCAATTCTGGTTTTCTCAGTGTGTATGCCCAGCAGTGGGATTGCTGGGTCATAAGGCAGTTCTATTCCCAGTTTTTTAAGGAATCTCCATACTGTTCTCCGTAGTGGCTATACTAGTTTGCATTCCCACCAACAGTGTAAGAGGGTTCCCTTTTCTCCACACCCTCTCCAGCATTTATTGCTTGTAGACTTTTGGATCGCAGCCATTCTGACTGGCGTGTAATGGTACCTCATAGTGGTTTTGATTTGCATTTCTCTCATAATGAGTGATGTTGAGCATCTTTTCATGTGTTTGTTAGTCATCTGTATGTCTTCTTTGGAGAAATGTCTATTTAGTTCTTTGGCCCATTTTTTGATTGGGTCGTTTATTTTTCTGGAATTGAGCTACAGGAGTTGCTTGTATATTTTTGAGATTAGTTGTTTGTTGCTTCATTTGCTATTATTTTCTCCCATTCTGAAGGCTGTCTTTTCACTTTGCTTATAGTTTCTTCTGTTGTGCAGAAGCTTTTAATTTTAATTAGGTCCCATTTGTTTATTTTTGCTTTTATTTCCAATATTCTGGGAGGTGGGTCACTCCCATTTCTTTTTTCCATATCCAAGTACTAATAAAAATTTCTTGCCACACAAGTGGTCTCCTTGTTTCAGAGTTTGTTTGAAGCTAGCTATTAAGATGTCCACAGGCAACAACAGGTTGGAAGCTAATCTCTGAACAAATGTAAACTTGTTCATTTAGTAGAATATGTTATTAATGCACAGCATAAATAAGGAGTTTGAGGATGTTCCCCTTGGACAGGAAAAGAGCCTTGAACTATTTTGGAGAAGATGTGGTAAGATGATATAAGGGAACTAAATGTTTTTTTAAGTAATTTTATTTCTTGATGTATTTTTATTTTTGGCTACCCTGGGTCTTCATTGCTGCCTGGGCTCTATCTAGCTGCAGTGAGCAGGGGCGGCTCTTCTTGAGGCACTGGTCCATTTTTTGCGGAGGCTTCTCTAGTCATGGAGCTTGGGCTCTGGGGCTCGAGGGCTCAGCAGTTGTGGTCCCCAGGCTCTGGAGCACAGGCCCCATCGTTGTGGCGCATGGGCTTAGTTGCTCCTTGACATGTGGGATCTTCCCAGATTGGGGATCAAACCCATGTCCTCTGCATTGGCAAGCAGATTCTTTACCTCTGAGACACCAGGGAAGCCTGGGAACTAAACTCTTAATTAAAAAATACTGTGAGTCATATTATTATTTTTAAGATTGAAGTAGATGAACTACTTTAGATTTATTTCATAATAAAATTGATTTAAAAGATTTTTCCATGATTTGATTTGTTCAGTTAGCTGAGACGAATGACCATTTCTTCTCATCACTTATAATTTGACAACTTTATAGCCTAGTCTCTGTTTTCTTTGTTGAGGAATAATAACTTTTTCAACCTTAATATGGTTGGAACTGCTTTTTCCCCCCACCAGAATTGTTTTTGAGGGCTTTGTCCAGGGGACTTTATCCTAGATTTTCATCAACTTTATTGTAGTCTATTATACTTAATATGTATAAATAAGTGACAAGACAGATGGACTCTTCTCGGTTAAGAACCAGATATTCTCCTTAAGGCTTTCCTTAAGATTTGAGAGCTTTTTGAAGAGGAATTGATTTTTTTTTTTAATTGTCACCTGTGGTTTAGGAAAAAATAAATGATCTAAATACTTGTATCTGCCTACCATCTACTTTGACAGTGGAATGAGTTTCAGAAGGACCTCATTAAGGTATATTCTTTTCAACTGTTTCAGACTTTGTCCATGGACCGCCTGCATCAAAATCACTTTTAGTATGGCGGTTTCTAACCTTGCTCACACACAGTAGTAATAATTAGTAATAATGCCTAATACCTAATTACAGTGGCCCCTTTGCAGACCTAGTGAATATCTGGGGGTGAGGCTCTTATAAGTTTTTATTTAAAAGCATCCCAAAGGATTCTAATGTGTGGCACCAAGTTTGTTGAAAATGAGAATTCGAGGACATCCCTGGTGGTGCAGTGGATGAGTCTGCCTGTTAACATGGGGGGGACGCCGGTCTCTTCTCTAGTCTGGAAGATTCCTTGTGCCATGGAGCAGCTAAGCCTGTGCACCACAGCTAGTGGGCCCTTGCTCTAGAGCCTGCGAGCCGCAACTACTGAAACCCGAGTGTCTAAGGCCCTTATTCTGCAATAAGAAGAGCCACAGCAATGAGAAGCCCGCACTCGCTGCAACTGGAGAAAAGCCCGCACAGCAATGAAGACCCAGCACAGCCAAAAAGTTAATGAATTAATTAAAACAATGAGAGAATGTTGAAAAAAAAAAAAACAAGAATTCGAGTCCACTCCACCAGACCATGAGTCTTGGTGGACAAGACCATGCATTTTAAAGAAAACCTAAGTTAATAATGCAAACTAACTTTTAAGAGATTTGAGAGTTGTCTTTTTCTCTTTTCCTTTTTCTTGAGCTGGCTTACATCAGTGAGAACCAAAAGCAACTCTACTGATTGGTGGTGATTGAGGAAAGGAAAGGAAATTGGAGGACAAGATATTTGATCTGTTTTCTTTTAAAAAGAAAAATAAGAGAAATATTGGCCTGTGGAACCAGGAGTTTGATGTTGATGCTAAGTTGTCTGTCTTCACTGGGTTTGGAACTGAATGCATTGATGCTTCCTTCAAAAAACTTATGGTCCTTGCTGAATGAATCAGCAGCAAGAGTGAAATTAGAACCAGTTAGGGGAGGGAAAAGAAACAACGAAGAGATCAGGAGCCTATGGTCAGGCCTCTACAGGCTGGCTGGAATTTTTTTGTTTTAATGCTACTTATGTTTTTATAGCCTATTAATTCAGAATCTCAAATTCTTTTGTACCTAACCTACAAAAGCCTTGCCCATTATATACTCTTTTTTTCCCCCTAAATGTTCAGTACTTGCTCATTGCCTTGCCTTCTGCCTCTGAAACTCTAGTTTAATTCCAAGCCTCGCTTTATGTGCTAATGCCCTTCACCTGCCCATGGGTGCTTGACCACAGTAGTTGTATTTCCCTGTTGCTTCATTTCTGTCTAAAAGTAGCCATGACACATTCCGGTACCAAAGGAGGACAGTGGGACAGTCTTTGGGCAAATTAAGCCTTTCTGTCCTACTTATGGGCTGGCACCCTTTAAACCTCAGTTCCTCAATTTCTGAGGCACTTGGCCTCTTTTCTTCCTTTTGTTTACGGCCCTCTGTTTCTAACCGTTCTTTTAAATTCTTGATTATATTGAATCAACAACTTAAAGCCTTGGCCCCTGTGCCTGTTGCACATCCTGCGGCAGTCCTCAGGAAATCCTAGTTTTGGGCTTTGAAACTGATTAAGAGATTAAGCTGCTGCTAGGGAGAAGGTGCCAGAGAAGGCAGTGGCACCCCACTCCAGTGCTCCTGCCTGGAACATCCCATGGACGGAGGAGCCTGGTGGGCTGCAGTCCATGGGGTCACTAGGAGTCAGACACAACTGAGCGACTTCACTTTCACTTTTCACTTTCATGCATTGGAGAAGGAAGTGGCAACCCACTCCAGTGTTCTTGCCTGGAGAATCCCAGGGACGGGGGAGCCTGGTGGGCTGCCATCTATGGGGTTGCACAGAGTCGGACACAACTGAAGCGACTTACCAGCAGCAGCAGCAGCAGCAGGAAGAGGGTGCAGAGAAGGCAATGGCAACCCACTCCAGTACTCTTGGCTGGGAAATCCCATGCGCAAAGAGTCAGACACAACTGAGCGACTTCACTTTCACTTTTCACTTACATGCCTTGGAGAAGGACATGGCAACCCACTCCACTGTTCTTGCCTGGAGAATCCCAGGGACGGGGGAGCCTGGTGGGATGCTGCCTATGGAGTCACACAGAGTCGGACATGACTGAAGCGACTTAGTGGCAGCAGCAGTAGCAGCAGCAGGGAGAGGGTGATAAATCATGCTCGTGAAAGGAGTTTACCTACGGTGCTTGGTGTTCACAGAGCTCCTCTAGTTGCCAAGAAAAGAAATAGAAATAGTGTCGTTAACAGGTAGTAGATTCAAATACTTAGATGCATGCAGTCGCAAAGAGTTGGACGCAGCTGAGCACACTCACACATACACATGCACTCTTGTAGGGACTTGAAGAGCTGAAGGCCTGCTTTAGAACAGCATCCCTAGGCTAGGGAGAGGCAAGCCGTCTGCTTTGACGTTCATTAATTTGACAGTCGCCCAGGTTGAGCACTTTGATATTTGTCAACAGTCTAGCAAAACAAGGGCTGCGTCTAGAGCATGGTAAACTCATTTTGCTTCAGTGTTCCAAAGTTACTGAATTCTTGCTTCCTGAAAATCCCTTATAAGTATCCATTTTACAAGACTGTTCACTATATTTATTTTTCTATTTCCTTGGGCTCTTAAGCCCAATGGGAAGATTTCCTGGTGCCCTTTAACTGGGGCCAAAATCATTGCAGATGGTGACTGCAGCCATGAAATTAAAAGACGCTTACGCCTTGGAAGGAAAAGTTATGACCAACCTAGATAGCATATTCAAAAGCAGAGACATTACTTTGCCAACAAAGGTCTGTCTAGTCAAGGCTATAGTTTTTCCAGTGGTCATGTATGGATGTGAGAGTTGGACTGTGAAAAAAGCTGAGCGCCAAAGAATTGATGCTTTTGAACTGTGGTGCTGGAGAAGACTCTTGAGAGTCCCTTGGACTGCAAGGAGATCCAACCAGTCCATCCTAAAGGAGATCAGTCCTGGGTGTTCTTTGGAAGGACTGATGCTAAAGCTGAAACTCCAATACTTTGGCTACTTGATGCAAAGAATCGACTCATTGGAGAAGACTCTGATGCTGGGAGGGATTAGGGGCAGGAGGAGAAGGGGATAACAGAGGATGAGATGGCTGGATGGCATCACTGACTCATTGGACGTGAGTTTGGGTGAACTCTGGGAGTTGGTGACTGACAGCGAAGCCTGTGTGCTGTGATTGATGAGGTCGCAAAGAGTCGGACATGACTGAGCAACTGAAGTGTTATTAAAATCAGTCTGCCCTGCCTTTTGGCTAATATTTCTTTTGTTTTAGGTAACATTTTTTAATAGTATATTTCTTCCTTCTTTCTCTCATATCATGTGAAAAACATGAACAGATTAATTCAAGTTCCAACATAGTGTGGTTTTAAAAATAGCTTCATTGATGTTTTTCTTTAGGTCCTATGCTATTCCCTCTTTCACCACTACTGCCTTCTCTAGTCCCTTTTGGTATTTTAAGATATTTTTAGATATAGTGATGCTAATTTTTCACCTACATCTCTGCAGGTGTTCATGTAAAAGTTAAAGAACTGATGACCTTAAG
The DNA here is from genome assembly GCA_935064755.1 of Tragelaphus eurycerus. Taxonomy (NCBI): domain Eukaryota; kingdom Metazoa; phylum Chordata; class Mammalia; order Artiodactyla; family Bovidae; genus Tragelaphus; species Tragelaphus eurycerus. Next base: position 34,801,449 of record CAKXYN010000008.1, on the reverse strand, counting down.
GTCAGTTGACTCGTGTCTTTGCTAGCATTCTTTTGTCCCCCTTGCTCTCCTTTCTAGGAGGCCATGAGATGCTGATTTTCACGAGGCATCTTGTCTGGATACTTGTGACAAGTACATCATTTATTGATCTAGAAAGTGCTGTGATGAGAGTTGAAAGTATTGTCTGCTGCCTCCGTGCCCCCGCCCACTTTAGAGCTGATCAAAGAGTGATCATTAGTGATTAAGAAAGATGAGTCAAGAAGAGAGCTTCTTCAACAAAAAAAGCTTGATGAGCTGGTTAAGAATGAATCCCTATTCTACCCAATTCACATACTATGCTGTGCTAAGTCACTTCAGTCGTGTCTGACTCTGTGTGACCCCATAGACAGCAGCACACCAGGCTCCCCCGTCCCTGGGATTCTCCAGGCAAGAACACTGGAGTGGGTTGCCATTTCCTTCTCCAATGCATGAAAGTGAAGTCGCTCAGTTGTGTCCGACTCTTAGCGACCCCATGGATTGCAGCCTAACAGGCTCCTCCATCCATGGGATTTTCCAGGCAAGAGTACTGGAGTGGGGTACCATTACCTTCTCCGTCACACACCTATGGTATCATCTAAATGTGAATATATATATATATATATATATATATATCATAAAGTAGAAGTTCCTTCATGGTTTAACCTTAATAATTATCAATATATTTCTGTTGACATGAAAATCAACTTAAGTATCTATGCATTTATAAGATTCATAAATTAAGCAAAAATTATCACAATTGTAGGCAGATGTTTTACTGTCTGAGCCACCTGGGAGGTCTATATCAAAATTTTAACAAGTACAAAATACTTGCTACAACTTGTAGAAAAGGTTCCTCCCCCATTTTTACCTTTACTTATTCAAGTTTTTTTTTAAGCAAGTATTTTGTTTATTTTAATGAAGCTGATACAGACAGTGTCTGTTTAAAACCACTATCCCAGGCCAGAAAGTAGCAAAAAGAGCAGTGTTCTGTTGTAATCACGTCTACGTGAATTACTTTAACTACTAATGAAAACTAGAACTTTTCTGGGATCTTCTAACAAGGTTTTTCTTTGGTCTTAAAACGCTGTCTCTTCCGTGAAGACAAATTTGGAGTTAACCATTGTTCTCACCACCTCCGTCACCGTGACTCCAACCTGATACTCCTCTTCTTTTGGTCCCGACCCTCAGATTTTAAAATTAGCTTCAAGCTAAGGAAAGATCATTCTTCATAGTTCAGTTCTCTGAAAAACTTCCATCTTCCACTGAAAATCCTAGTCCAGGAGTGAAGCAATCATATGCCTAAGAACTGGAAAGTCATTAGAACCACTGACATTAATGGATCTTGTTTATCACAAGCCTGCAAATATGCAGTCCTGGAAAAGGTGGCCTCTTTGTGCACCCATGTTATTTTTAAAACAGAGGGCAATACGACAAGGGCTGAGGTTGGATCACCAAAATTCAGCACAAGAAAACAGACAATAGTGAATCATGGGCACAAGAATCCAAATTACAAGGTTTTTTAAAGACATGGAGTATCAGTTTTCAATTCTGTTTTGAACAACACGTTACAAAAGAGCTATTTTTTTTTTTTAATTTTTTAAAGGATTAAGGAAAAGAAAATAAGAATGTAAACTGTTAAATGACCCTCTTTGTTCCTGAAAAACTTTAATCACATCTTCTTCCTCCATTCCCAGTCCTTTTGGAGTGTGATTATCAGCAGTTTCCTGACCTTCAAAGAGAAACCTGGGTGGGTGAATTCACGGAGCTCCTTGTCTTTGATAGTGTGATTCTTTGAGTTTCTTGAAATGTGTCATCATTTTCACTTGGAAGTGAATCTCACTGCTCTCTTGTCCAGTGACCTTGAGTTTAATATATTCTCCTTCCTTCTTACCCGTCAAATTCTCAGTTGACGGTTTTGCCTCCTGCTCAGACCTGGTGACAGAAGCTTCCCCAGGGGTCTCCATACAGCAGCACTTCACTTCGGGGCTTACAGACTCATGTCTCTGCTCCACAGCACAGCACCAAGACTGGAGGGACTTCACCACACCTTCTGCTTGTTCAGTTTTTATTTAGCAAGCTCTGCTCTTGTGGGGATATATAGAGAGCATGGTTACAAGATTTTTTTATCCTAAAATAATTTGCTGCTGTATGTAATTTTGAGTAATGTCTACCATTCAGTTTTTGTCTGAGCCACACTGCTTCAGTGACAGGTGCTCTATTCCCAGAGACCTAGAGAGCTGTTTGTCTTTGCAGTTGACAAAGGTTAAAAGTGCTAAAGAATCCTCCTGCCAATGCAGGAGACACAAGAGACTCAGGTTTGATCACTGGGTTGGGAAGATTCCTGGAGGAGGAAGTGGAAGCCCACTCCCGTATTCTTGCCTGGGAAATCCCATGGACAGAGGCACCCGGTGGGCTACAGTCCATGGGGTTGCAAAGAGTCGGACATGACTGAGCGCACACAAAGGGTAAAAGAAGTGCTTGGTCAGTTTAGTATTTGATACGAGAAGTGCTTCTTATTTCTTCCTTCTTACCAGAACCTTTTAAGTGAAGTACAGTAATTATATGGATTAATATTCTTTCCAGTTCTATGCTTGTACTTCAGATGGTAGAACTGGGGATTGCAGCTGTTTGTGGAGCATAGTAAGTAGAAAAGAGAGTAGAAGATAAGTGGCTCTAACAGCAGTTAGAAGTTATTTTTAACTTCTAAGTAAAAGTATGGCCATTATTCAAGAAATGTTCTATTTTTTTTTTTTTTTCCTGAGCACTCAGTTTAGCAGAGGGCTTTACGTACTACAGAAAGTGTAACAGAGTTCTGAGCACTGGCTGTGGATTCAAATCCCTGACCCTTCTTGCACTAACTCTGTTGATTCCTTTGATCCAACTGTGGGCTAAATGCTCCCATATGTTATTTATCAAATGCCTCTATCATGCATGTGACATTATAACTCCCTTTTTATAGAAGAAATAGAAATTTAGAGCTAATAAGTAGCTTGCCCAGGGTCACAGAGCTAAGTTCATACTTAGCATTTGTCTTATAGTGTTTTGAATCAATCTCCTGTGAACAAAGCACAGACATTTGAATTAATGAATGACCTGTTTGTCTCAGAAACACATATTTCTTTTTTTTATTTATTTATTTATTTATTTTTATTTTTTTTTGCAGGGGAAAATGGACAAAGGAAAGGATCAATGAGGGTGGGAGGGAAATGGGAAGAAAGAAGGGGAGTGATGGTGGGGAGGAGTATATGTAATTTCTTAACCAATGGCTTTCTGTTTTTAATCACAAAGAACACTTAAAAAAAATCATGTTGAATTCATCCTATATTAGGAGGTTTGTTCTCAAAATGAAAAGTTCAGGAAACAAAAAGTCCAGTTTGGGTGTCCTCATCTTTAGGCACATCTTGGTATTTTATATTGGTAGGTCTATCTTTACCACAATATATTATTTAGGACAGGATCACATTTGTCACCTCTTCCTCCCTACTACCCAAAGTGGTACCAAACCCATAAAATAGTCAATAAACCTTTACAGAGTGAACAAATAAGTCTTTTTTCTAAAAACTCTCCTGAGTGAACTGAATTTTTTGAGGCTCATAAGTAAATATGTTTTGCTCTTTACTTTGTCTCTTACAGCCAAATTATATGAGTGGGGTATTAAAGTCTCCCACTATTATTGTATGCAAAGAGTCGGACACGACTGAGCAACTGATCTGATCTGATTGTTGTATTGCTGCATATTTCTTCTATCATATTAATTAATGTTTGTCTTAGATATATCAATGCTCCAATGTTGGGTGCATATATATTTATAATTGTTATAACTTCTTTTTGGATTGTTCCTTTAAGTCATTATGTGTAACCTTCATTTTCTCCTTTTCAAGATCTTTAAAGTCAATTTTATCTGATATAAGTATTGCTACTCCTGTTTTCTTATGGTCCATATTTGCATAGAACATCTTTTTCCAGGCCTTCATTTTCAGTCAGTATATATCCCATATTTTAAGGTGGTTCTCTTGTAGACAACATATATAGGGGTCTAGTTTTTGTATCCATTTGACCCATTTTAGTCTTTTGGTTGTCTCTTGTGGACAAGGCACGTAGGGGTCTTGTTTTCGTATCGATTCAGCCAGTCTTTGTCTGTTGATTAGGGCATTCAGCCCATAAACGTTTAAAGCAATTATTGATAAATAAGATGTACTTTATTGTTTTGGGTTCGAATTTATACACCCTTTTAATGATTCCTATCTAGAAAATGTCCTTTAGTTTTTGTTGGAGAAATGGTTTAGTGGTGCAAAATTCTCTCAACTTTTGCTTTTCTGTGAAGCTTTTGATTTCTCCTTCATATTTGAATGAGATCCTTGCTGGATACAATAATTAATCTAGGCTGTAAGTTATTTTCTGTCATCACTTTAATTACGTCTTGCCATTCCCTCCTGGCTTGGAGAGTTTCTATTGAAAGATCAGCTGTTATCCTTAGGGGGAATTCCCTTGTGAGTTATTTGATGTTTTTCCCTTGCTGCTTTTAATATTTGTTCTTTATATTTAATCTTTGTTAATTTGATTAATATGTGTCTTGGGGTGTTTCGCCTTGGGTTTATCCTGTTAGGGACTCTCTGGATTTCTTGAACTTGAGTGGTTATTTCCTTCTCCAATTTAGGGAAGTTTTCAACTATTATCTCCTCAAGTATTTCCTCATGGTCTTTCTTTTTATCTTCTTCTTCTGGAACTCCTATGATTCAAATGTTGTAGCGTTTGATGTTATCCTGGAGGTTTCTGAAATTGTCCTCATTTCTTTTGATACGTTTTTCTTTTTTCTCCTCTGATTCATTTATTTCTAGGATTCTATCTTCTGATTCACTAATCCTATCTTCTGCCTCTGTTATTCTACTATTTGTTGCCTCCAGGGTGTTTTGGATCTCATTTATTGCATTATTCATTATGTGTTGACTCTTTTTTATTTCTTCTAGGTCCTTGTTAAACCTTTCTTGCATCTTCTCAATCCTTGTCTCCAGACTCTTTAACTGTGATTCTATTCTGATTTCGAGATTTTTAATTAATTTCGCTATCATTATTCGGAATTCTTCATCAGGTAGATTCCCTATCTCTTCCTCTTTGGTTTGGTTTAGTAGGCATCTATCCTGTTCCTTTAGCTGCTGAGTATTCTTTTGTCTCTTCATTTTGTTAAAATTGGCAAGTTTAGAGTGTCCTTACTATATTCTGGTAGTTTGTTGAATTCTCTTTATTGAGGCGGTTTACAGGTCTTTTCAATATCTGATCTCTGCCTTGTTACAGAGGGGGCGGAGATGAACACCCAAATCTAAACCGGCCAGGTTCAGGCACTCGGATAATCCTCAGCACAGCCTTGGTTGAGTCTGCGTTTTATGCCCTTCCCAGATCCGAGTAGCACAGGTGATGAAATGTTCAGCGAGCGCAGCTGCTGCGACTTAGCGCCTCTCCGCTGCTCAGTTTTCTGGGTATACAAACAGCGCACTTTCTCAGGCAGATGTTGACCATCCAGAGCCCCAAGAAGCGTGAGTCAGCACAGAGACCTACTCACAGTTCCGTTAGACAGTGTCTCTCTAGGGCTGTAATTGCCCGCCTCCGGCCCTGGCTGCCTGTCACCGGAGTGGGACAGCCTGCAGCCAACTCTGTGCAGCCCTTTGTTCTGTAGGTAGTCCTGGTGGTGTCTTAAGTTAGGGCTGGCTTTTGATGTAGTAGATAACCGACAGTCTGGTTACAGTCTGGTTATTTCGCTCAGATAGCGCCCAAGATAGCCAGGCCAAATCCTTTCTCAAAGCGATGCAGGCCTCGCCGCTCCTCCTAGCCCAGCCCCCGCTTGCCAATAGCAAATGCTGGTGTCCGTGCCACTTCTCCGCAAAAGGAGTTACCGCAGGGCTTGTTTTCTGGTTTTGAAGACAATGAGTTGTCTTTCTAAGTGCCTGATGTCCTCTGCCGGCATTCAGAAGTTGTTTTATCGAATTTATTCAGCATTCAAATGTTCTTTTAATGGATTTGTGGAGGAGAAAGTATTCTCCCCGTCTTACTCGTCCGCCATCTTAGCTCCTCCCCAAGAAATGTTCTATTAAGTATCATCTAAGTCCCACAGCACCTGGAATAACTTGGTTAAATGAATAGATTGCTGTCTCTTGGAGAGATTCCAAGCTGTCTAAGACATCCATGCCACAGTCATCATCGTAAAACATCTGCTGAACTTTTCCTGCGCAGTATTTTTATAGGGAGGGTAGAGGGAAAGAGGAAGCGAAAGAATTGGCTCACGCAGTTACAGGGACTGAAAGACTCCAGGTCTACAGCAAGTAAGCTGGAGACCCAGATGATTTAGTTCAAATGCCGTCAGTCTCAAGATCCGGGAACAGCTGGCACTTCAGTTCAAGTATGAAGGCAGAAAAAATAATAACATCCCACCTTAGCAGGCAGGCAGCCTGGCAGGTCCTATTTTGTCCTATTTAGGCTTTCTGCTGATTGATTGTGGCCCACACACACAGGGCAGTCAGCCAACTTAAATGTTACTCTCATTCAAAACACCCTCACAGACACAGAGTAATGTTTGATTAAACATCTGAGGCCCATGGAGCCCAGTCAGAGTGACACATAAGATTAGCCAGCACAGTATTCTCAGTTAATTAGTCCACTCTTTTTGAATACTAAAAAATTTTTTTTCTCCCTCCCACCCATTCCCCTCCCCCTCTCCTTAATACTAAAGTTTGCCTTTAATGTTTCTCAGCTTCAGTAGAAGTAAATAAGTGAATAAACTCTTGACTACACTTGTCAGCTTTTCCCCCCTCCATATTGGGCTTGGCAGTGAAGACCCAACTTTGGACTCTAAACTCTGATTTCCTTGGAGTGTTGCCAGTTTTACAACATAAGGTTCAGTTACCTTTATCTTTTAGTTTCTGCTCATTAAATGATTTTTAGTTTGTCCCATGCATGATGTTTATATCCTCGTCAATTTGCTAGAAAGTAGATCATCAGTAACAGCCAAGAACAAACTGATTTCGGAACTTTGTTATGTGATTCTAATTAGAAGACTAACAAGGAAAACTCTGGATGTGGAGTTTATGTTTATTTGAACAAATAAGAAGATGTGTTTTCATGTTCTGATTTAAGTTCTGATTTTGAAATTCTTTTTTATATATTTTGTTTGAGTCCTCTTGCTGCATAAGTATATAGAATTTTGGGATCAGTCTGTTAAGGATCCCAAATGTGGAATTTTTAATACCACCTTTTTTTTTTTTTTTTTGGCTGCATTGCATGGCATTACAGCTCCCAAACAACGTATTGAACCCAGGCCCACAGCAGTGAAAATGCTGAATCCTAACCACTGGACTGCCAAGGAAATCCCTTTAATACTACATTTAAATGTACCTGCCTACTCATTCATTCTTATTTTGTTTATAGAAGCAATACCTGCTCATTTTCAAAAACTCAAACATATGTCACATAAACAGGAATAACCAGTGTCAGTTATTTGGCATATAGTCTGCATTCTTTTACATGGACATATATATACATATATATGTATGGGTTACTTATATATGTATATATATATATACATGCAAAGAGTTGACTCATTGGAGAAGACTCTGATGCTGGGAGGGATTGAGGGCAAGAGGAGAAGGGGACGACAGAGGATGAGATGGCTGGATGGCATCACTGACTCGATGGATGCGAGTGTGAGTGACCTCCGGGAGCTGGTGATGGACAGGGAGGCCTGGCGTGCTGCAGTTCATGGGGTCGCAAGGAGTCGGACACAACTGAGCGACTGATCTGATCTGATATATACATATAATGCTTCCCTGGTGGCTCAGATGGTAAAGAGTCTGCCTACAGTACGGGAGCCCTGGGTTCTGGGTCAGGAAGATCCCCTGGAGGAGGAAATGGCAACCAGTCCAGTATTCTTGCCTGGGAAATCCGGATTGAGAGAGGAGCCTGGTGGGCTACAGTCCTTGAGGTCGAAAGAGTTGGACACGACTGAGCAATCTAATACCACATATATACATATATACAAATAGTATACATATATACTGCAGAAGGCAATGCCACCCGACTCCAGTACTCTTTCCTGGAAAATCCCATGGATGGAGGAGCCTGGTAGGCTGCAGTCCATGGGGTTGCTAAGAGTCAGACATGACTGAGCAACTTCACTTTCACTTTTCACTTTCATGCATTGGAGAAGGACATGGCAACCCACTCCAGTGTTCTTGTCTGGAGAATCCCAGGGATGGCGGAGCCTGATGGGCTGCCGTCTATGGGGTTGCACGGAGTCGGCCACAACTGAAGTGACTTAGCAGCAGCAGCATACACATATACAAATAATAATTTTATTAGTGTTATTTTTAACATAGCATATACATAGCACCAAATGATTAGAGAAGTTTGACTAGTTTGACCACCTAAAAATCAATGAACAGAGAAAGTCATTTAAGGGAGGGAAGAAAATGAGGACATTGATTGCCTTTTTAGCAGTTTGGGTAGATAATTTCATTCTAAGGTTATTAGTATTTACTCCATAATTTTGGCGAGAACAAAAATCAGATGAGTTCTGCTAGGATACAGATGATGCTTATAACAATACATAAGGAAGTCCGTCCTCAAGGAAATCAGTCCTGAATGTTCATTGGAAGGACTGATGCTGAAGCTGAAACTCCAATACTTTGGCCACCTGATGTGAAGAACTGACTCACTAGAAAAGCCCCTGATGCTGGGAAAGATTGAGGGCGAGAGGAGAAGGGGACGAGAGGATGAAATGGTTGGATGGACATGAGTTTGAGTAAACTCTAGGAGTTGGTGATGGACAGGGTGGCCTGGCGTGCTGCAGCCCATGAGGTCACAGAGTCGGACACAACTGAGCGACTGAACTGAACTGAACTGAGGGGCATTTTTGATTGTCATAGACTGGCCTATGCACAGGTGCTATTGGCATTTATTGCCAAGAGGCCAGTGGTTCTGAATGTTCTGCAAGGCACTAGACAGCCTTGACAACCAAGAATTGTCATGCCCCAAATGCTAATAGGAGTCTTATTGAGAAACACTGGCAATAGTTGACCAAAATTTTACACGATGCCCCCCTTTGAAAGATGGTGGATGACAGAAATCTTACAATGGAAATTGGAAAGAATGCAGGATGAGAGGAAGTCTCTGGGCACCATGTCTTTTCCTGAGAGGAGAGCCAGACAATCGAGGTGATGTGGTATGGACCCCCTGGGCTGAGGTGTTGGAGGCAGTGTGAGTCAGTGACAGATTGCTAAGAGGCAGGTGAGTCTCCAGGGGGTGCGCTGGCAGGGACCAGCAGTAACTTGTAATTAAACATGGTTACTCTGTTCTCCTTTTACATTCCTGTTACCTAATATTTATTTAAAATTAAAAAGAAAATTATCTTGGAGTATAGTTGATTTACAATGTTGTGTTAGTTTCAAGTTCATGGCAAAGTGATTTAGTTGTACGTAGTGTTTCAAGTGTACAAGCTTTTAAGTTTAATTAGGTCTCATTTGTTAATTTTTGTTTTTATTTTCATTACTCTAGGAGATGGATCCAAAAAGATGCTGCTGTGATTTATGTCAAAGAGTGTTCCGTTTATGTTTTCCTCTAAGAGTTTTACAGTATCCAGGCTTACATTTAGATCTGTAACCCATTTTGAGTTTATTTTTGTGTATAGTGTTAGAAAATGCTCTTATTGCTTTTACATGTAGCTCTTCAGTTTTCCCAGCACTACTTATTGAAGAGATTGTTTTTTCTCCATTCTATATTCTTACCTCCTTTTTACAGATCAATTGACCATAGGTGTGTGGCTCTATTTCAGGTCTTTCCATCTTGTTCCATTGGTCAGTGTTTGTCTTTGTGCCAGTACCATACTGTTTTGTTTCCTGTAGCTTTATAGTATAGTTTGAAGTCAAGGAGCCTGAGTCCAGGTCCATTTTTCTTTTTCAGGATTGCTTTAGCTGTTCAGGGGTCTTTTATGTCTCTGTACAAATTTTTAGATATTTTGTTCTATATCTGTAAAAAATGCCCTTTGGTAGTTTGATAGGTTGAATCTGTAGACTTCCTACATATATAGTTGTTTTGACAATATTGATTTTTCCATTCCAAGAACATGGTATATCTTTCCATCTGTCATCGATTTCTTTCGTCAGCATCTTGGAGTACAGGTCTTCTGTCTCCTTGCTGCTGCTAAGTCACTTCAGTCGTGTCCAACTCTGTGCGACCCCATAGACGGCAGCCCACCAGGCTCCCCCATCCCTGGGATTCTCCAGGCAAGAACACTGGAGTGGGTTGCCATTTCCTTCTCCAAGGCATAAAAGTGAAAAGTGAAAGTGAAGTCGCTTAGTCGTGTCCGACTCTTAGCGACCCCATGGACTATAGCCCACCAGTCTCCTCCATCCGTGGGATTTTCCAGGCAAGAGTACTGGACTGGGGTGCTATTGTCTGTCTCCTTAGGTAGGTTTATTCCTAGGTGTTTTGTTCCTAATATTTCCTTTCAGTCAGTCCTGTTAATACAGAAACTAGAGTAGATCTGCTGCTGCTGCTGCTAAGTCGCTTCAGTCGTGTCTGACTCTGTGCGACCCCATAGATGGCCGCCCACCAGGCTCCTCCGTCCCTGGGATTCTCAAGGCAAGAACACACTGGAGTGGGTTGCCACTTCCTTCTCCAATGTGTGAAAGTGAAAAGTGACAGTGAAGTTGCACAGTCGTGTCTGACTCTTAGCGACCCGATGAACTGCAGCCCACCAGGCTCCTCCGTCCATGGGATTTTCCAGGCAAGAGTACTGGAGTGGGGTGCCACTGCCTTCAGTGAGTGGTTAAAAATACAGTCTGAAACCAGAAGAATCAGTTCAGATACTGGTTCTTCCACTTGATTTACATAACCTCTCTGGATGTTACTTTAGTTTTTTCAGCTGCAAAATAATTTTTAAAGTTGTTTGTAAAAGGAAGAGGTGAGAAAACCTTTTTTCTCTCAGAAGTTATTGATGTGGTGTATTAAAGATGCTATGGTTTAAGTGTTGAGGATAAAAGGAACTTGAATTCATTTTCTTGGCCTGGGCTTACTTTGTCTCTTTTGAAAGTTATCATTGTGATTGCATCTGAGATTTTTCTGCCAAGCCAGGTATTTACAGTTCTTGGAATTAATATGACAACAGTAGTTACCACGCCCCTAACTCCTCCTTTGCATAACCCCAGAGTACTTTCAGCTGAGAGGGAGATGGAGCTGTTGTTCTGATAATGGATTTAGATATGGCACCACTAGTGAAGGAGAGTGCTAAGTTGATTTTTTTTTTTCATAATTTTATTTATTTATGGCTGTAGGGCTTCCCTTGTGGCTCAGATGGTAAAGAATCTGCCTTCAATGTAGGAGACCTGGGTTCGATCCTTGGGTTGGGAAGATTCCCTGGAGGAGGACGTGGCAACCCACTCCAGTATTGCCCGGAGAATCCCACAGACAGAGGAGTCCGTGGGGTCGCAGAGTCAGACATGACTGAGCAACTAGGCACACACATTTATGGCAGTGCTGGGTCTTTGTTGCTGTGTGGACTTTTCTCCAGTTGCAACAGCGGGGCTACTCTCTAGTTGCAGTGTGCGGGCTTCTCATTGCGGTGGCTTAGCTCAGGCTCTAGAGCATGCGGCCTTCAGTAGTTGGAGTGCCCACGCTCTGGATCACAGGTTCAGTAGTTGTGGCCCACCGGCTTGGCTGCTCCACAGCATGTGGGGTCTTGGTGGACCAGGAATAGAGCCCATACCTCTTGCATTGACAGGCGGATTCTTTACCACTGAACTACCAGGAAAGCCCCCAAGTGTGTTTAAATCAATACACATCAATATGCTCATCCATTCACTTATGGAGACTACAGAGTAGTATCTTATCAGGAAGTAAGGTGGTTAGTAGTTGACTTTGTAATATTTAGACATATAATAACTAAGGCTAAATATAATTGTTCCTTGATTAGAAATTACTTAACTGGCAAAGGGAAATGGATGAAGCATTTATTCAGCTTGGCACTTTGCTTGCTATGTTATGCAGTTTCTTTCCTTTAAAGGGAGTTAGTACTAGAAGCTTCCAAGATTTGGAAATAACCTTTGAAAACAGAGTCTTCATTTGAGTTACCTGGTATTGTAAAGACTTGTTTAAGAAGTCTATAAGATATAAGCTCCAGTTTTAGATATCAGTGGAGATGTAGGCAGAGTAATTTACTCAGGATGACTGAGTTTGTCCTTTTTTTTTTTTTTTTTTTTTTAAAGAAAATGGTTTTCAAGAGAAAAACCGCAGGAGTGAAACATGTTCCTTTTCACTCTGGATTACATAGTCCAACCAAAGTGAAATATTTTTAAAAATAACCTTCCAAATAGCAAAAATAAGACTTTGGACAGATGGTAAACTGAAAGATAGATAGTAAAGTTCAATTCTTAGACAAAAAATATTAAAGAGATATTATGAGAAATACCCATAATGTAATGTTTTGGTAGTATAGATTAGAAGACGATAGGTAGTATGTTTTCATATTTTATCCTGACTTATGTGCCATAACTCCTAATGCTGAAAACTAACTGAAACCGTTCTTGGGGCTGTATGTTCTGTTTGCTGCTAAGTCACTTCTGTTGTGTCCTACTCTGTGCGACCCCATAGACGGCAGCCCACCAGGCTCCCCCATCCCTGGGATTCTCCAGGCAAGAATACTGGAGTGGGTTGCCATCTCCTTGTTTGGGAGACCCTAAACTGGGAAAACCCTCATCTGCTTTGACATTATGACCTTTAAGAAGAAGTGGGGAAGGGGGAAGAAGTTCTTCAATTTCAAATTCTTCCAACCCATTATAATTAACTGGAAAGTATGAGTCTGAGGAATAGCAGTACTTTTATTTTTCCCAGGAAGGTAGATTATGTCAGCATAACCAGGAAATCTAAGAAGATTAGGAGCTATGTAATGGGGTGTAATGTGACTTAGGGGATCAACTCTGAACACCACTCATTGATGTCCTTTATTTTAGAAGATTTCAGTTAATACTGAAAATGTTATTTTTGAAGTTGCAGACTCAAACTTCTTTGGTTGATTATAAGTTATAGTAAAAAGCTCATCAGCTAAATTGAAAGTTGTATTGCTGTGTAAGCAGGTGTGAAGTGAAAAAAGTGTGAAGTATTAGTCAATCAGTCATGTCCAACTCTTTGAGACCCCATGGACTGTATGTAGCCTGCTAGGTTCCTCTGTCCATGGGATTTCTCCAGGCAGGAATACTGGAATGGGTAGCCATTCCCTTTTCTAGAGGATCTTCCAGAGATCGAGTCTCTGGGTCTCCCATATTGTAGGCAGGTTCTTTTCCATCTGAGCCACCAGGAGGCCTTGTAAACAGGTTTTAGATACTTGCTATATTTTTTGAAGCCTAAGTTCTGAGTAGTTAGCACTAATGGCCATTGAAGACAAAATGTCTGCTCCCTTTGTATTCCTTACTTTGTACATTGAGGTTATCTTTTTTTGTTTGTTGTTTGCTTTTTAACCAGTCCTGAGACTTCAGAAAATTTGTAGCTCATAGAACACTGTTCTGATTGATAAACTGTCTGGAAGGGATATCTGGAATGCAGTTGTACAACTGCAAAATCTGTTTAGCAATAGTTAATAAATGTAACTCTAAATCTAACTCTGTTTTGTAAAAGTGATTTAAGGTTATCAATGTATGAAAGTGAAGTTGCTCAGTCGTGTCCTACTCTTTGCGACCCTGTGGACTGTAGCCCACCAGGCTCCTCCATCCATGGAATTCTCCAGGCAAGAATACTGGAGTGGGTTGCCATTTCCTTCTCCAGGGGATCTTTCTGACCCAGGGATCGAACCCAGGTCTCCCACATTGCAGGCAGATGCTTTAACCTCTGAGCCACCTGGGAAGCCCTATCAATGTATACTGCTGCTACTGCTAAGTCACTTCAGTCGTATCCGACTGTGTGCAACCCCATAGATGGCAGCCCACCAGGCTCCCCCGTCCCTGGGATTCTCCAGGCAAGAACACCAGAGTGGGTTGCCATGTCCTTCTCCAGTGCATGAAAGTGAAAAGTGAAAGTGAAGTTGCTTAGTCGTGTCTGACTCTTAGCGACCCCATGGACTGCAGCCTACCAGGTTCCTCTGCCCATGGGATTTTCCAGGCAAGAGTACTGGAGTGGGGTGCCATTGCCTTCTCCGCTATCAATGTATAGTGGTTGTGAATACATAGATAGTTGTGATGTTCCTTCTAGTCCATCTTCCTCCCTTTTTAGGCTTTCAGTTCAGTTCAGTCACTCAGTCATGTCCGACTCTTTGCAACCCCATGAATCGCAGCACACCAGGCCTCCCTGTCCATCACCAACTCCTGGACTTCACTCAACTCACGTCCATCGAGTCAGTGATGCCATCCAGCCATCTCATCCTCTGTCATCCCCTTCTCCTCCTGCCCCCAATCCCTCCCAGCATCAGAGTCTTTTCCAATGAGTCAACTCTTCGCATGAGGAGGCCAAAGTACTGGAGTTTCAGCTTCAGCATCATTCCTTCCAAAGAAATCCCAGGGCTGATCTCCTTCAGAATGGACTGGTTGGATCTCCTTGCAGTCCAAGGGACTCTCAAGAGTCTTCTCCAACACCACACTTCAAAAGCATCAATTCTTCCGCGCTCAGCTTTCTTCACAGTCCAACTCTCACAGCCATACATGACCACAGGAAAAACCATAGCCTTGATTAGACGGACCTTTGTTGGCAAAGTAACGTCTCTGCTTTTGAATATGCTATCTAGGTTGGTCATAACTTTCCTTCCAAGGAGTAAGCGTCTTTTAATTTCATGGCTGCAGTCACCATCTGCAGTGATTTTGGAGCCCACAAAAATAAAGTCTGACACTGTTTCCACTGTTTCCCCATCTATTTCCCATGAAGTGATGGAACCGGATGCCATGATCTTCGTTTTCTGAATGTTGAGCTTTAAGCCAACCTTTTCACTCTCCACTTTCACTTTCATCAAGAGGCTTTTTAGTTCCTCTGCACTTTCTGCCATAAGGGTGGTGTCATCTGCATATCTGAGGTTATTGATATTTCTCCTGGCAATCTTGATTCCAGCTTGTGTTTCAGTTTCCTTTAAAGAATTAAATCAAATGATGCTGTCACAACCCACTAATCCATCATATTCATTTTACTTCACTCCTTAGCATAAAATGTATTATAAGAAGTTGAGGAGCTGCAGTATTAACTACACATACATATTTATTTTCTCTCTCTCTCTCTTTCATGCCAAGCTGTAGATTTTTACTGAAAAGATCCTAAAAATGGCTTCATTCTAACAAATTGCCCAGAAGGACAGCCAACACAGTAAGGTTCATTTGTAAAGTTCAAGAGAATCAGAACAGGGGTTCTCTCTAAATTGCCTTTATGCTTTTTGTCACCCTTAAAAATAAAGATTTATGTTCGAAAAATAGAGAAGAATGCTGATTTCTTGTATTACCTTCTCTCTGAGGCAAAGATCAAGACCTTTTAAGAGTTAGTATTTTTTTTTAACAATGCTAACCTTTTTTGTTTTTAAATTCACATTTGACCGTATACTTGCTATAGCTTTGCAGTGAGAAAACTCTTTAGAAGTGAGCTTGGAGGTTGAACTTAAATACCATGCTTCTTGTTTTAATGTTAACTGGTATTTTATATGATGTTTAATTCAAAATGGATAGCTGTATTGTCTTTAAAATTCATTATCACCTCATAAGAGATAACCACTTTCCTAATATGTGTAACTGCAAAAGTTTACTGATTTGTAAGTAACTTGGCTGCTTTTCCTATTCTTATCTTTGAAATTATTAGGTTGAATCAGAAGGACATGCCTTTTTAAATTCAAAAATAGTCAAATATTGGTATCTTCTTGATTCTGCCTAGTAGTTTTTGTTGGATAAACAGACCACTTAATTTCTGGGTTTCTCTGTGACCGCCATTTCTAGTTTAGTTCACTTCTTTCCCCAGCGCTGGTCTTGATTCTTCCCTTCAGTCTTTATGCTCTGTTCACCTCTGATGGTTGCAGTTTGCTGTTGCAGATGAGTTTATTGAAGTACTGCTCTCTGCCTGTCTCATCCTTGCCTGCATCTGCTTAGGCTCCCTCACCCGTCCATCCCTGTCCCATTCATTTGCTAGTAAGTGCCATTTAAAAAGTAAGGTACAGATGCATGTGTGACGCATGCTCACTCACTTCAGTCGTGTCCAACTCTTTGCAGCCCTATGGACTGTAGCCCTCCAGGCTGCTCTATCCACGGGATTCCTCAGGCAAGAATACTGGAGTGGGTTGGCAAGCCCTTCTCCAGGGGGTCTTCCTGACCAAGGGATCAAACCTGCACCTCCTGCTTTGCAGGCAGATTCCTTACTGCTGAGCCACCAGGGAAGCCCAAAATGCAGATATTGCTGCCCAGTAAAAAGTAACAATAAACACTTTAGAGTTTGAAACAGACATAATTTCTGGCTGTGGTGTGAAAGCAAAAGCACTGAACTGGGATCAGAAAACCTTGATCTTCCTCCTACTGAATGAAAGGCCTTGGAGAAAACAGTTTAACATCTATGGGCCTGTTTTGCTGTGTGTAAAGTATAAATACAGTTGACCTGTGTGCAGTGCAGATATGAACTGCCCGGATCCACTTATATGTGGATATTTTTCAATAATAAATACTACAGTTCTACATGGTCCCTAGTTGGTTGAATCTGTGAATTCAGAGACACCTCCAGCTGTTGAGTCTTGACTATAAATTATATGTGGATTAATCCCTGTCTTATTAATGGACAACTCTAGTACATATTTTCGGGGAAGGCAATGGCACCCCACCCCAGTACTTTTGCCTGGAAAATCCCATGGATGGAGGAGCCTGGTAGGCTCCAGTCCGTGGGGTCGCTAAGAGTCGGACATGACTGAGCGACTTCACTTTGACTTTTCACTTTCATGCATTGGAGAAGGAAATGGCAACCCACTCCAGTGTCCTTGCCTGGAGAATCCCAGGGACAGGGGAGCCTGGTGAGCTTCCATCTATGGGGTCGCACAGAGTCGGACACGACTGAAGCGACTTAGCAGCAGCAGCAGTACATATTTTTACCATATCCTCCTAAAATAAGTTAGAATCAAGTGAAATTGAGCTGTTAGTTGCTAATTATAGTAATTCTTTCCAAAATAGTAATTCTTTCCTTATTTGGGCATGACTAAGATGCTTAAATATATATTTAGGAGGTAATTTTTTATTGAAGTATAGTTGATTAACATTGTTTTAGTTTCAGATTATAGCATGGTGATTCATTATTTTTGCAGTTATATTCTAAGTTACTACAAGATAATGAGTATAATTCTCTATTGTTGTTCAGTCCCTCAGTCATGTCCAACTCTTTGCAACCCCATAGACTGCAGCACACCAGACTTCCCTGTCCTTCACTGTTTCCTGAAGTTTGCTCAAACTCGTGTCCATTGAGTCCATGATGCCATCTCATCCTCTGTCATCCACTTCTCCTGCCTTCAGTCTTTCCCAGCATCAGGGTCTTTTCCAATGAGTCAGCTCTTAGCATCAGGTAGCCAAAGTATTGGAACTTCAGCTTCAACATCAGTCCTTCCGATAAATATTCTTTCTGGGTTGATTTCCTTTAGGATTGACTGGTTTGATCTCCTTGCTGTCCATGGGACTCTAAATAGTCTTCTCTAGCACCACAGTTCAAAAGCATCAGTTCTTTGGCACTCAGCCTTCTCCGTGGTCCAACTCTCACATCCATACATGACTACTGGAAAAACCAGAGCTTTGACCATACGGAGCTCTGTCCACAAAGTGATGTCTGCTTTTTAATACACTGTCAAGATTTGTCCTAGCTTTTCTTCCCAAGAGCAAGTGTCTTTTAATACAGTAAATTCTCTTGCTTATCTATTTTATATCTAGTAGTTTATATCTGTTAATCCCATAGTTTTAATTTGTTCCTCTCCCCTTTGGTAACTGTAAGTTTGCTTTCTAAGTCTGTGAGTCTGTTACCATTTTGTAAATAAGTTCATTTGTATCACCTTTTTAGATTCTACATGTAAGTGATATCATATAATGTTTCTCTTTCTCTGATTTACTGCACTTAGTATGATAATCTCTAGGTCTATCCATGTTGCTTCAGATATCATCATTTCATTTTTTTTTATAGCTGAATCATTTTCCATTGGGTGTGAGTGTGTGTGTGTGTGTGTGTGTGTGTGTGTGTGTATCTCACATCTTCATCCATTCATTTCTCAATGGACTATTATGTTACTTCCATGTCTTAGCTATTGTAAATTAGTGCTGCTATGAACATCAGAGTGCATATCTTTTCAAATTAGACTTTTCATCTTTTCCAGATATATGCCCATATAAGTGATATCACATGATATTTGTGTCTCTCTGACTTGTTTCACTAAGCATAATATTCTCTAGGTCCATCCCTGTTGCCACAAATGGCATTATTTCATTCTTTTTGTGACTGAGTGATATTCCATTGTATGAGTTCATATATATGTATATATATTCCACATCTTCTTAATTCAGTCATCTGTGGATGGACACTTAGGTTGCTTCTGTGTCTTGGCTGTTGTAAATAGCCCTGATATGAACATTGGGTGCATATATTGTTTCGAATTAGTCTCTCCTTTTTTTTTTCCAGATTCCCAGGAGTGGAATAGTCGGATGATATGGTAGTTATATTTTTACTTTTTTAAGGAACCTACCTGCTTTGCCTAGTGGCAAGTCACTTTACGTTCCCACCAGCAGTGTACAGGAGTTCCCTTTTATCCACATCCTCTATTTAGGAGAGAATTCTTTTAAATCTGAACTTTATAACTGCCAAAATGAAAGTTGGTAATCTCAACTCTGATGTTCATTAACATGTAAATAGGTAAACAAATTGTGGTGTATCTTTGGTAAGGAATATATTCTGCAATAAGGATATATAAGTTGGGGATTTGCCTGTTCCCAGTATCTTCCAGTTATGCATGTGAGTGTTAATTTTGATGTATTTTCTTCTGGGACTCTTCTTGTCAGGGAACAGATGACAGTGAATGGCGAGACTGAACTGTCCACTTCCTTTCATTACAGAAAACATGCTTAGAATGATATAGCAATAAGTGGAAGTGGTGAGGTCTAAATCTCTTGGCATTTCTTCTTTTCCTGGATAATTTTTCTAACAGAAGGTAATTTGTGGTAAGAAAAAGGTAGCAAGTTGTAAAATAATACAGGAAAAATTAACGTATATGGAACTTAGCAAATTTGTCAGTTTCTTTAAAAATCTTTAATAAGATATCATTTATATACAGTAAAATTCACTAAAGTGTAATTCCATGAGTTTTAACAAATGTATGCAGTCATGTAACCATACCATAAAATACAGAATATTTTCATCACCCCTCAAAAAACCCCTCATACCCCTCTTCCGTCAATCATCTCTCCATTCCCTGGCAACCACTAATCTGTTCTATCACTATAATTATGTCTTTTTAAGAATTTCCTATAATTGGATTCATAAGAGTGTAATCTTTTGTGTCTAACTTATTTCATTTAACATAAACCTATCATCATTTTTGTATGTATCAGTTATTTTTTCTCTCTCTTCATCACGTTTCCTCTTTTTCTGAATGGATGGCGCATTTTTATAATAGCATTTTTCATCCTTGTCTGCTAATACTCTGTCATTTCTGCTCTGTTTCTCTTGATTGACCTTTCTCCTAGTTGCTGGGTCATATTGTCCTGTTTCTTTGAATGTCTAAATTCTTTTACTACACATCATGACATTGTGAATTTCACATTATTAGGGACTGCATTTTGTTATATTCATTTATGTAACAATGTTGGACTTTGTTCTTGGAATCAATTGGATCCTCTCAGGACTTGCTGTTGAGGAGTGTTTGGGTGGGCGAGAGCAGCTTTTAGTCTAGGGCTAGCTTAGCTCCACTACCGGTGTGATTCTGTCTTTCCATTTCAGTTGGTGAAAGTAGAAATTATTCCCAGCTCCATAGGAGTGCTGGGAATTGCTTAATCTGCTGCTTTGTGGAGGATTTCCCCAGCCTCTCATGGTTTCTTCTCCTGCGTGTGCAGGTCAGCCCTTTGCCAGAGGCTCTTCTGCAGGCCCCAGAGCTCTCTTGGTGCACTTTCCTCCTTTGCTTTTGTGCTACCCAGTAAATTCTAGCCTCCTTAGCCTCCCCAACTTCAAAATCTGTTTTCTTCAGCGGACAAGACTAGGTCCCCGCTTCCGGAGCAGCCTGGGAGCTGTCTCTAGGTGGTATGGAGGCAATTGCAAGACTCACTTCTGGTTTCCTTTCTCTCCAGGAGGACAGTTGTGCACTGCCTGTGGCCCGGTGTCTGAAAACCATTCTTTAATATATCCTGTCCAGCTTTCTGTTGTTTACAAGCAGTTCAGTAAATCCAGTTACAAGAAGTCAGTAAATCCAGTTCCTGGTACTCTTATCACAGCTGGAACTGGAAGTCTCTCATTCTAAATGTAGAGTAAGCGTGTGTTGGTATTTCTAGGGGAAAATTAGAGTATGTTGCTCATCGGTTATCAACATAAATGTAACATACTTTAATGTCTGCTTTAATATTTTTAAGATGTATGTCGTAACTCAGTGTTCACACTGATCTAATATATGCTTGTGTTAGCTTCTCTGGTCAACTTAAAATTATTTACATAAAGAGTATTAATTTGGGGTTATTTGTAGCAAACTTACCTAGAGTAGTCTCCACATCAGTGATGGATATGTTAGTGTTTTGAGTCTAAGAACATTTGTTAATCATCTGTATTTCCAGTTGATTGATTTATCTTTGAGCTGTATGATTATATTTTTTAAAATATGAATCTGCTGGATTTCTCATATATGTGAAAAAATGACCACAACCTTCCTTATTTGTGAGCAGATTTTGAAATCTGTTGAACAGTTCTTAGCCCTTACAAGGTAATTTTTTGAGTTTGTATCTTGCTCTCTATAACAGAATGATTGTTTTGGGGCTTCTGTTCGTAGATCGACGTCCCATAAAGTCAAAACCAGGTCAAATATCTAGTCAGTTAGCAGTTCGAAAAATGTATGCCTTAATCCATTTGTGTTTAGGAAAGGTGAACGAAGTAGGGTTAAAAATAAGATTTTTACAGTACATGGGTATGCTGCTGCTGTTTGATAGGAGTTTTAGGAACATGGTAATACAAACTCAAAACTCAAGAACTCTCTCTGATCTTACATGTAAAATCATTTGCAGCAAGGTTTTTGGAATGAATATTGAAGTTGAGAGACCTTAATTTTAGTCAGCTGTGCCACTTATTATCGTATGACTGTAAGCCAGTCACAACCTTGTGAGTCTCCTAATATATGTATTTATATATTATATAATATAAATATTTATATAAATGAATTGATATATATATTTATACATTATATATTGTATAAATATTTCTATAAGTGAATTGATAGTAAGTATCTCACCTACTGTGAAGGGTGGCAGGGTGTTAAGTGAGGTGGCTTCAGTGAACATGTTTGAGGATGCTTGGGTGCCACCGGTAGGAGTGGAAGTACTACTCATTAAACTTGATCTTGTACATTACTATGAAATCTACATACTTTCAGCATGTACCATGACAGAATTTACCAAAGCAAAATATATTTGTGTCTTTTTATATTCCATACAGTTTACTGTGCAAAAATTATTTTGTTTCCCTCCCCATGATTTTCCAGGCAAAGAGTGTATTCAGCAGTTAGCTGAAAACGTCAGGTATTTCAGGAGACGTCTGAAAAGCATGGGCTTCATCATCTATGGAAATGAAGATTCTCCAGTGGTGCCTCTGATGCTCTACATGCCAGCCAAAATTGGGTACCTTTTTTTTTTTTTTTTTGGCTGTGTGCATAGGCTTTCTGGTTGTGATCCACGGGCTTTCACCACAGTGGCTCCTCTTGTTGCAGAGCAAGGGCTCTAGAGTATGCAGGCTTCAGCAATTGTGGCACATGGGCTCCGTGGTTTTGGCTCACAGGCTCCAGAGCTCAGGCTCTATAGTTGGGTTGCACGGGCTTTAACTTGGCTCCGCTGCATATGGGATCTTCCTAGACCAGGGATCGAAGCCATGTCCCCTGTATTGGCAGGTGGATTCTTAACCATTAAGTCTCCAAAATTGGGTACCTTTTTGCAGATGACAGATCAGCCTCTTATTAGACTTAAGATCTCCTGTGATGTGAGACCAGGGTTGTATATTCTTTTAGGTAAAATTGTCTTGGTCACATTATATTAACCTTCATTTGCTAGATGTGCCATAGAGTAAACAATGGATTCCAGTTTGTAAAATGCATTAACTTGTTAGTCTTTCATTAAACAAACATTTGAGTTAAATGTACTCTTCTAGAGGGTTAACATAGGTCAGTTAATAAACCACAGAAATAAAAATCCCTGTCCTTGTGGAGTTTATGCTCTACTGGGGCACGAGTCAGACAAATAATAAATAAGGAAATTTGTAATATGTATGTTAGAAGGTTTTAAGTGCCAAGGGAAAAAGCAGAGTAAGATAGGGGGTGAGAGAGAGTGCCTTGTGGGTGGGCAGATTACAGAATTAAATGGGCTGGTCACCCCTGGGTGGGCCTCAGTGGAAAAGGAAGATGATATACGAGCTGGAACTCCTAGCTGAGCAAGTTAGCCACTTGGAGAATGAAGCTTCTGTCCAAAGGCCATAATACAGGAACATATTCCTTCCACTGCTAGCCAGTGGAAGACTAGCAGGAGGTGAGGGGCTGAAGCGCAGTGCCCAAGGTGGGGCAGTGAGCCATGAGGTCAGCCGTGTAATTGCACAGTTACCAGATGTGCGCAGTGCACCAGCCCCTTTGGCTTGTGCAAAGCATATATAATGGAAATCTTTGCCCTAAAGTAGCTTTCGGTGTATTTGAGAAGCACAGATGTATAACAAAACCAAAATATATTTGAAAAGCTGACATGAAGTGGATAAAGGAGTCATCTGCTTAGTCAGTAAAAAAGGCACATCTTTTCAGAGTTGTGAGTTTAACTGGGTCTTAAATATAAATTTGAATAAGGATCATTTCTCAGGTTTAAGTGAACTCATCAGAGAAGCAAGTTTTTTCTTCACCTTTGAATATCCAGTGCCCACCATAGCGCCTGGCACTCAGCAAATGTTTATTAAAGTGAATTATTATGGGGGGAAATTAAATCAGGGAACCTGGGAGTATGGTGGTCCAGGTGGTCATCTGAAGACGGGAGGAGCTGGCCTCACACACACCTAAATGCCTGTGGCAGCTGAATGCCAGTGGCAGCTCAACACCTAAATTGATCCAGAAAATGCATGATCTGGAAGGCTAATGCTTGGTCTTCCTACCAGCAGAAAAACGGTCTTCCTACCAGCAGAAAAACGTCCCTATTATAGCAGATCCTCCACATCCTTAATCTTAAAAATTTTTTTATACTGCCAGGCCTAACATTTCAAGGACCAGGCTTAAACTCAAGTTCATTTTGAAACCTCTGAGCCACTGTTACATGTCAGGGACACCTTAAAGCCACAACTGAAAATTACTTTGACAAGCCTTATTAAAAATTGGCCTCTGCCAACACTTATACTTTCACCTTTCTGAAGGAAACCTTTTGGGAGAAGACCACTTTAGGACTGAATAGAGTCTTTTTCTAAACTCTCAGTTTTAACTTTCACAGAAGTTAGAAAAAATTCCTAATAGAAATCTCTAGTGCTCAGGACGGCAAGACCTTTGTGCTGTGTGCTTTATTATTCTTCCTGGTTTCTTGTTTTCCCCTTGCAGCGCCTTTGGACGGGAGATGCTGAAGCGAAATATTGGTGTAGTTGTGGTAGGATTTCCTGCTACCCCAATCATTGAGTCCAGAGCCAGATTTTGCCTGTCTGCAGCTCATACCAGAGAAACGCTTGATACTGTAAGTAGACATTTTCACTTTGATATGCTGCTGCTGCTGCTGCTACTAAGTCGCTTCAGTCATGTCTGACTCTGTGTGACCCCATAGATGGCAGCCCACCAGGCTCCTCCATCCATGGGATTTTCCAGGCAAGAATACTGGAGAGGGGTGCCATTGCCTTCTCCGAGTAAAGGACACAGTCTATATCATTGCCTTGCACTCCCGGTGGGAATACTAATTGAGGTCTGTGGCCACTGAGGTTTCAAGATTCAAAAGACAAACACAGAGGAGTCCTTTAAGCTACTGCTGCTGCTAAGTCACTTCAGTCGTGTCTGACTCTGTGTGACCCCATAGACGGCAGCCCACCAGGCTCCCCCGTCCCTGGGATTCTCCAGGCAAGAATACTGGAGTGGGTTGCCATTTCCTTCTTCAATGCATGAAAGTGAAAAGTGAAAGTGAAGTCGCTCAGTCGTGTCCGACCCTCAGCGACCCCATGGACTGCAGCCTACCAGGCTCCTCTGTCCACAGGATTTTCCAGGCAAGAGTACTGGAGTGGTTCGCCAGTGTCTCTCCGTCACTTTGATATAAATATACCTTATACTAAGAGGGCCTGCGTATCAGGTGAAATCAATCTGTTGGTCCTCATGGTCATTGAGCACCTGAGATAGATAGTCACTGGTAGAGGAGTGAGTGCACAGTGCTGTTTAATACATGGCTGTTAACAAAAAATTGCAGAACTGTTAGCATCACCCACCAGATCCTGTGTGATCAGGGCTCTTGGGAAATTTCTGGCTTCATCTTGTTCCACTCTCTCCTTCATTATAGTCTCTACAACTCTTTATTCTCTTTCTATTTTAGCTTTCTCTTGTAAGCTTTCCCACCTGTTTTTCTGTGTGTGGAAGTTTCTCTTGACCCTTCTCTCCCTTTGTCTGGCTGATTGTTACTCATTCATTACATCTCCACATAGACTTGCTCAAGGGTTTTCCCAAACCCTCTTGCTAGATGTTTCTGAAAATCCTGACTCTTGCCTAGAAAATTCTTTACACCTGTAGTTATTTAATGGCAGTCTTTTCTATTAGGTAAGTCTTAAGCAGGAACTAAGTCTTTTTCATTCTGTGTACCAAGCATATAATCAGATCAGATCAGATCAGTCGCTCAGTCGTGTCCGACTCTTTGCGACCCCACGAACCGCAGCACGCCAGGCCTCCCTGTCCATCACCAGCTCCCGGAGGTCACTCAGACTCGCATCCATCGAGTCAGTGATGCCATCCAGCCATCTCATCCTCTGTCGTCCCCTTCTCCTCCTGCCCTCAATTCCTCCCAGCATCAGAGTCTTCTCCAATGAGTCAACTCTTCGCATGAGGTGGCCAAAATATTGGAGTTTCAGCTTTAGCATCATTCCTTCTAAAGAAATTCCAGGATTGATCTCCTTCAGAATGGACTGGTTGGATCTTCTTGCAGTCCAAGCATATAATAGGAACTCATAATTATTACTAACTATAAAAATGTATGGTCTTTTAATATGTTCTCATCTCTTGGTATTTCTTTAATATGCTATTACCTCACACATAAGCCCTCAGACGTTTTAAAGCTTTAAGGTGTTCCTATGTTGGGTGCATTTAGTTCAGGTCAGTTTAGTTTAGTCGCTCAGTCATGTCCGACTCTCTGCGACCCCATGGACTGCAGCACACCAGGCCTCCCTGTCCATCACCAACTCCAGGAGTCTACTCAAATTCATGTCCATTGAGTTGATGATGCCATCCATCGATCTCATCCTCTGTCATCCCCTTCTCCTCCCACCTTCAATCTTTCCCAGCATTATAGTCTTTTCCAATGAGTCACTTCTTTGCATCAGGTGGCTGAAGTATTGGAGTTTCAGCTTCAACATCAGTCCTTCCAATGAGTATTCAGGACTGATTTCCTTTAGGATGGACTGGTTGGATCTCCTCGCAGTCCAAGGGACTCTCAAGAGTCTTCTCCAACACCACAGTTCAAAAGCATCAATTCTTCAGCACTCAGCTTTCTTTATAGCCCAACTCTCACATCCATACACGGCTACTGGAAAAGCCATAGCTTTGACTAGACGGACCTTTGTTGGCAATGTCTCTGCTTTTAAATATGCTGTCTAGGTTGGTCATAACTTTTCTTCCAAGGAGGAAGCGTCTTTTAATTTCATGGCTACAGTCACCATCTGCAGTGATCTTGGAGCCCAGAAAAATAGTCTGTCACTGTTTCCATTGTTTCCCCATCTATTTCCTGTGAAGTGATGGGGCCAGATGCCATGATCTTAGTTTTCTGAATGTTGAGTTTTAAGCCAACTTTTTCACTCTCTTCTTTCACTTTCATCAAGAGGCTCTTTAGTTCTTCTTTGTTTTCTGTCATTAAAGTGGTGTCATCTGCATATCTGAGGTTATTGATATTTCTCTCAGCAATCTTGACTCCACCTTGTGCTTCATTTAGCCTAGCATTTCTCATGACATACTCTGCATATAAATTAAATAAGCAGGGTGACAATATACAGCCTTGACGTACTCCTTTCCCAACTTGGAACTAACTGTAGCTTCCTGACCTGTGTACAGATTTCTCAAGGGGCAGGTCAGGTGGTCTGGTATTCCCATCTCTTTAAGAATTTTCCACAGTTTGTTGTGATCCACACAGTCAAAACGTTATATCTTCCTTGGGTTTGTGCTGTATGGGACTCCACTTCCTGGACTTGGGTGGCTGTTTGCTTTCCTAAGTTAGGGAAGTTTTCAGCTATTATCTCCCTATATTTTCTTAGGCCCTTTCTCTCTCTCTCTCTTCTCCTTCTGGGACTCCTATCATGTGAATGTTGGTATGTTTAATGTTGTCGTAAAGGTCTCTAAAACTGTCCTCATTTCTTTTAACTCTTTTTTTCCTTATTCTGTTCCACTCCAGTGATTTCCACCATTTTATCTTCAAGTCACTTATCTGTTCTTCTTATTCATTTATTCTGTTGATTCCTTCTAGTAGAATCACTAATAATAAAAATATTCCTTCTATTTTTCATTTCGGTTATTGTGTTGTTGAACTCTGTTGTTTATATTTTCTAGCTCTTTGTTACATTTCTTGTACCTTCTTGGTCTGTGCCTCCATTTTTTTTTTTTTCCTGAGATCTTGGGTCATCTTTATTATCATTACTGTGAATACTTTTTCAGGTAGATTTCCTGTCTCCACTTCACTGATTTGCCTTCCGGGGTTTTATCTTGATTCTTTGTCTGGAACATATTCCTCTGCTGTCTCATTTTGTCTTGACTTTCTGTGTTTGCAGTCTCCATTACACAGGCTGCAGGGTTGAAGTTCCTCGTCCTTCTGGTATCTGACCCCAGTGGCTGAGGCTAGTCTAGAGGCTTGTGCAAGCTTCCTGGTGGGAGGGATTGGTGCCTTCCCACTGGTGGGTAGAGCTGGGTCTTGTCCCTCTAGTGGGCAGGGCCATATCAGGGGGAGTGTTTAGAGGCAGCTGTGGGCTCAGGAAGTCTTTAGGCAGCCTGTCTGGTGATGAATGGGCCTGTGTTCCCGCTGTGTTGGTTGTTTGGGCTGCGGCATCCAAGCACTGGGTTCCTATAGGCTGTGAGGTGGGGCCAGGTCTTGGTGTCAAAGTAGCAGTCTCCAGACTCTAATGAGTATTCCCCCATACCTCCACCACCAGTGTGAGCCACAGCCACCCCTGCCTTCCCTTGGGGACCCTTCCAAGACCGGCATGTAGGTCTGGCCCAGGCTTCTATGAAGTCACGGCTTTTCCCCAGGGTCCTGGTGCATAAAAGACATTGTGTGCATCTTCCAAAATGGAGTTTCTGTTTCCCCCAGTGCTGTGGAGGACTGTAATCAAACCCCACTGGCCTTCAAAGCCAGATGCTGCTCCTCCCCTTGCCAGACGCCCCCATCCCAAGCTGGGATGCCTGACACGGGGCTCAGAACTCTCCTTCCTATAGGAGAAACTCTGCGATGTAATTATTTTCCAGTCAGTGAGTTGCCCACCCATTGGGTATGAGATTTGATTGGATTGTGAATATGCCCTTCCTGCCATCTTGTTGTGGCTCCTTCTTTGTCTTTGGATGTAGAATATCTTTTACGGTAGGTTCCAGTCTTTTTTGTCAGTGGTTGTTCAGCAGGGGGTTGTGATTTAGAGAGAGGGTGAACTCAGGTCCTTCTACTTCACTGTCTTGTCTCCAGCCTCTTTAAGATTTCAGACTTCTAAAAAAAAAAAACAAAAGGATTTCAGACTTTAAATAAATACTACTTTCTAAGAGTTTATAGAGCTCTAGAATATGATATTTGCATAAAATTGGTTGATAGAAAAAAATTAGATGATAGAAATATCAATATTAATTCATGGGAGAGCTGCTGCTGCTGCAGCTGCTAAGTCGCTTCAGTCGTGTCCGACTCTGTGCAACCCCATAGACGGCAGCCCACCAGGCTCCCCTGTCCCTGGGATTCTCTAGGCAAGAACACTGGAGTGGGTTGCCATTTCCTTCTCCAGTACATGAAAGTGAAAAGTGAAAGTGAAGTCGCTCAGTCATGTCTGACTCTTAGCGACCCCATGGACTGCAGCCTACCAGGCTCCTCCATCCATGGGATTTTCCAGGCAAAAGTACTGGGGTGGGGTGCCATTGCCTTCCCCGATGGGAGAGCTACTAATCTTAATATTGTGAATGCATGTTTTCAAAAGCTTAATTTTTAAAAACAGCTTAATTGACATTTTAATTTTCTTAACTGCTAAAGATTTCGATTTTTTTGTCCCTATTTCTTCATAGCAAATCTTCTACAAATATGGTATATTCTTAATCATCTGACACTGAAATTGGATTCAATTTATTGATATTGTATCTTTGTTTTTCTTCTTCTTTATTTTTATTATACCTTTTGAGATTTTTCTGATAGATTTTCCCTTTACTCAAAAATCTTACGGATGAATTTCTTCTTTCATTTTTAACCCAATGATACCAGTTTCTCTTCCATCCTGTTTGAGTAGTTAAGAGTTTCAACACACCTTCTAAAAAATAGCTGTCATTAAAAGCAATGACTAAAGTTATTCACTATGTCTTCTAAAAATTTTTACTCCTGATAACTAAACACATTCATGAAATAACTTAGCTGTAATCAGGTATCTTGGTAGATTTCTATTGCCAATAGTGTGTTTACCAGTTGACAGTTCTGATCTTTTTCTCATAATATCCACTGAAGGATTATTTGACTTTGCCTTCTGTTTAGGTTTTTTAAGCATATTTTTTTTTTGAAACTGCAGGTTTGTTAAAGTCATTTTGTCTTAATGATTTTTTATGGGAGTAAACATGAACATTACCAGAAGTTTCATTTATTAATAGGCCCTGAGACATTCTATATATAGGAAATGTACTATCAGATCAGATCAGATCAGTCGCTCAGTCGTGTCCGACTCTTTGCGACCCCACGAACTGCAGCACGCCAGGCCTCCCTGTCCATCACCAACTCCCGGAGGTCACTCAGACTCACATCCATCGAGTCAGTGATGCCATCCAGCCATCTCATCCTCTGTCGTCCCCTTCTCCTCCTGCCCCCAATCCCTCCCAGCATCAGAGTCTTCTCCAATGAGTCAACTCTTTGCATGAAGTGGCCAAAATACTGGAGTTTCAGCTTTAGCATCATTCCTTCCAAAGAAATCCCAGGGCTGATCTCCTTCAGAATGGACTGGTTGGATCTCCTTGCAGTCCAAGGGACTCTCAAGAGTCTTCTCCAACACCACAGTATCAATTCTTCGGTGCTCAGCCTTCTTCACAGTCCAGCTCTCACATCCATACATGACCACAGGAAAGACCATAGCCTTGACTAGGCGAACCTTTGTTGGCAAAGTGATGTCTCTGCTTTTGAATATGCTATCTAGGTTGGTCATAACTTTCCTTCCAAGGAGTGAGCGTCTTTTAATTTCATGGCTGCAGTCACCATCTGCAGTGATTTTGGAGCCCAGAAAAATAAATTCTGACACTGTTTCCACTGTTTCTCCATCTATTTCCCATGTAGTGATGGGACTTCACACTAAAAAACTAACCTGCTATAGCTAATAAATATATTCAGCGAAGTTGCAGAGTAAAAAACATAAAAATTAGTGTATTTCTATACACTGGCAGTGAACACATGAAAAGGAGATTAATATTTCATTTATGATAGCATTCAAAAGAATAAAATACCTAGGAATAAATTTAACCAGGGAGGTGGAAGACTTGCATATTAAGCTGTAAAACATTGCTGGAAGAAATGAAGGAAGACTTAAATAAATGTAAAGATAGCCCATATCCATGGACTGGAAGATTTAAGTTTATTAAAATGTCAATTCAGCAAGATCTGTAGACCCACTGCCATCCCTATCAAAATTACAATGGCTATTTTTGCAGAAATAGGAAAACTGATCCTTAAATTCGTATGGAACAGTAGGAGGCCCCAGATCAGCCAAACAATATTGAGAAGGAAATTTGAGAAACAAAATTGAGAAGGTAAGTTGGAGAACTCAAACTTCCTGATTGCAAAACTTACTACAATGCTACAGTAATTGGAACGGTGGAGTACTAGCATAAAGATAGACTTGTAGACCAGTGGAGTAGAATCAAGAGTCAAGAAATAAACCCAAACATCTATGGCTAATTGATTTTCAAAACGGAAGCCTAAGACTAGTTAATGGAGAAGGTATAGTCTCTTCCATTAATGGTACTGAACAGCTGGATAACCACATGCCAAAGAATGAAGTTATACCCTTACAACATGGATGAGCCTTGAAAACAAGATGCAAAGTGAAAGAAGACACAGAAGACCATTCATATGCAGTGTCTAAAACAAGCACATCCACCGGGCCATAAAATAGATTGGTGGTTGTCAGGGCCTAGGGGAAGGAGGAACGAGGATTTGAGTATGTACTTTATTTTTTGAAGTGATAATGTTCTAAAATTAGATAGTGATGAAAGTTGTACAACTCTGAATATACCCAGAAGCACTGAATTATGAACTTCAAAGACATGAATTTTGTGAATTATATCTCAGTAAAGCTATTATTTTTAAAAAGGAGAAGAGCAGAATTGTCAGCTCGGGGATGTGCAGCTATTCTGGAATATTCTCTTATTCAAAGACCATATTCAACCCTATAATTAACATGTTTTTTTCCCTAAGAACTCATCTTACCCTGTCATCCAGAAGTTCAGTGTAGACTATTACCAAAGTTCGATACTTGTAATGGTTCCTTATTCCTAATCTAACCAAGTAACCTCACAACATGGCCAGCAGTTTGTAGTTAGTTTTCTCTGTTATGTCAGTAAAACCTGTTCATCTGAGATATTTGTTATAGTATTAGTCTACATCCCTTTGGGCTGTGGTGGCTTTCTTGCTCATTTTCTTTCTTAATTGATGAACAATATCATGTTCTTCTGAATATCCTTTACTTTGTGATTTAGTAGTCATGTGTTGTTTTAAATTAGTAAGTTGTATATCAGAGGTTGGGAGAATAAATGGCTTAAGAGATTTTCTCAGCTGAAATTCAATCTTAAATTGTTTCCATATGGAACTTTTAATTAAACCTTTCCTCAAAGGTACCACTGTTCTGATAGTATATTGAAGTCCAGCTCTTACTTGCTTTTTATATTTTGCACATTTGGAGTGAAGAGTATTTTTTTCTTATGTTAGAATAAATATGCAATACTTTTTATTAGTGTCCCCCTCCCCATAAACACGGATTTCTTAAAGGCTAAACTTAAGAACAGTTGAATGTGTCTATTAACTAATAATCAGCTGATTTTCTTTTCTGAGCTAGATGGTGTACATTTTCCTGTGTAATTATAACCCTGAGTGGACAGATGATGTATATGATGTAATGAAGATTTGGAGAGCCACCGTCAGGCAGCTGGGCTTCTGCCTTTTCTTAGTCTAATGAGGTGGTATCCCAAATAGAGCCATTCTCCCCAAAGCCGAGCCTGTTAGACTCACACCCACAGGTGCCTGTGGAGTGGACGACAGTGCTGGAGAGCTGCCTGGGACTGAAAGCGCGGTCTGTGACCTGTGCCAGGTGCTTTTAGTAGAAAGCCTTAGAATCTAGGGTTTCAGAACTTTGGCTGTCTTCAATGGATTGCTCTGAGAAATTTGATCACATATATCACACATCCCTTTCTTACATGGTGATTCTCTATTCTGACTCTCTGTGTGCTGCTTTTTGGAAAGTTAACTGTGTCAACTATGATTTATATACTTTGTTGTATGTATGTATGTATACTTCAACCAGGAGTTGGGTTTTGTTTGTTTTTAAGTATATGTAGGAAACCATCAGGAAGAGATTTTTCACTTCATCACTTGTCTTAGTGTTTTAATTTTATAAGAAACATATTATCTTTGAAAAATAAAAGAGCAAACTTTACAGACAAGAAAGTTATACTGAGAGTTTTGATGGAAAGACAAGATAGTCTGTCCATGTTAGGATTTGGGGGTTTAAAATCAAACCTGAGTTTAAATGCTGACTCTGTTCTTTCTTTTTTCTTACTGAGTCTGCACAGCAGTGCATTTGGGGACTTTCTTCTCTCATCTAGGAAGCATCCCAATGCCAACTTATCGCTTTTCTGGTAGTATGATACCAGAAAGAACACGTACTGGAGCATAAAAGGAGAGGTGACAAGTTGTAGGTGTCCTGGCCAATTCAGGGTACACATTCCTTCTTCTAGAAGCATGTCATACATTGATTAATTATACCGTTCATCCTGAATCCATGCTCTCCACAGCCTGTTCTTCATGATCAGCCTGATATCCTTGCTCAAAAATCAGCTCTTTGCACTGCCATACTCTAGTCTGCTCAGAGCAAATGCACTGGGCACGGTCCCACCTCAGGATAGCCGTGCCATGATTATTTTTAGAAGGGTGAAGCAGCAAGCGTGCCTTCTCCTCCTGGCTCTGACTCACTCCTGCTGTGTCTTGTGCACTAGGCTTTAAAGGAGATAGATGAAGTCGGGGACCTGCTGCACCTGAAGTACTCCCGTCATCGGTCAGTACCCCTCCTGGACAGGCCCTTTGATGAGACGACATACGAAGAAACAGAAGACTGAGCCTTTTTGGTGCTCCGCTACAGGAACTGTCTCACTCACCCAGGAACTGCGTGTGGCCTCTCTGAGCCAGTGGCAGGAACCACACTTGCGTGGCCATCTCACGTGCAAGACATTTCCTCAGCTACTGACGGCGGCCACCTCCACTCTCAGCGGCATTTTGTAAATAGTGAGAAACTGCTGCACATCCTTCCTTCGCTACATTTCACCTTAAAAAAGAAAAAGAGGGTGACTCACTTTGCCTTTTTTTGTCTATTAAAAAAAAAATGTTTTATTTTATAACTATTCTACTTGTGAAATCACGCTGATCCTAGCCCATCTCTGGCTGACCATGCAGGCTGTTTCGCTCTCGGGGCCCCCTCCCACTCCTGCGCCCGGCCAGAGCTCCTGCCGTCCCTGGCCCTCCTTCCTGGGGAGCAGGTGCCTCCCACTCACCTCCAGTCAAGGTCTCAGAGGCTGCCAGCCTTGGAATCCCTACTGAGCCAGTCACGACACAATCCACCAGTGTTTTAAAGGTGACTGAAGTCTAGCCGTGTGAGAAAGGCAGTCAAGACTAACGTTGCCGAAACTGCCCCCCTCCGCTTGGAACTCTCTCTGGCCAGGAGCCTCTGAGGCTTGATCTTCGTCCGTTTTGTTCTGGCCTCCTTCACCATCAAATGTTTCTCCATAATGGTCACCCTCTGAAGGTTATGTCCAGTTTCTGGGTGTTTCCCAAGCTGCGATCTGACACTCCTGCCCCCTCTTTAAGACACGGAGATTGCACCCACGTACCACCCTGGTCAGACCTCGGTGCTGAAGCTGATGCCCAAGCTCTCTGCTCTGTGTGCAGAGCAGCCCCTTGGTGATCCCTCCTCCTGCCAGCATGAGAGGGCAGAGGCGTTGTGGAAAGAGGTGGTGCCTCCTCGTATCCACAGACATCTGGGTTGGTTGTTACTGCTTTCTACTTTTCAAAATTACTATAGCCTCTGCCTGGGTCTGGGTCCAGATCAGGATTGAAACTGATAAAGGAAGATGTGGGTGAACCCCGCGGAGGGCTCAGAAAGCGCTTGTCCCGTTCCTGAGTTCGCTGGCTCCCCGCTGTAGAGGATGGCCTCTTAAGTAGCACTCTCTGAGTGATGTTGCTCTTTCGCCCTCAGTGTCCTGGTGCACTTCTCAGCTGGCATCTGGGCTCAGGGGCTCCATCTCCTTCCGTTGCCTCCTTGTTTCTCCTGAGAAGTTCTGAACACGCTTTTGCTAACCTGAGCTCCTCTTTTGACTCTGTTTTCATGCCAGGCAAGGGAACATCAGTGAGCTTTATACTGCTTGACCAAAGAACAAATCCAAACATCACCATCTTAAAGTTCTTACTTTTTTTTTTTCCGTTGACCAAAGCTTAAGTGAAGAGAACTTTGGACTTTTTTGTACCCAGGATCAGCTGTCTTTTAGTAGCCATCAAGTATTACAGGGGAAGGAGTGGAAACAGAACTTTGTGTGAAAGCAGTTTTGTACATTTTTGAAATCCATCCTTTTATCGGCAAAAAAAATTCTCAGTCCAAGTTCTCTCTAGACATCTTGTCACCAGATGTGGTATTTTGTGCTGATACGTTTAGTGGAGGACATAAACGATGCTATTGCTGGTAAAGTTTTATTTTCATGTCTTAAGTTATCTTAAGTCACTCTCAGCATCTGAGAACTTTAAGCCCTTGAAATAGTTTGAGGTTTTATTATACATTTTTAAAGAATTAAAAAAAATGAACCAGGTAGAGATGCAGGGACTGCATTTAGCATGTACAAGTTGGAATAAAAAAGACTGTGGTAAACTAAGTGATTAGTCGTGTAAAATAAAATACATTACTAACAATCCCCGCACATCTAGGTCCTCACCATAGAACCCCATTAGAATACCAGAGAGCTTTCACTGGTATAGAATTTGCAAAAGTCACAAACTTTAAGCAATGAACTTAATGGCCACTCTTTTATTTTGATTTGCATGAAGTCACTGCAACTTAAAATGTCAGTTATATGGGCATTTAAATATATATATATATATATATCACTTTGCTATGCAGTTATTTCAGGATAAATGCAGTTAAGTTATAGGTTTATTTTGAAGTGAAAAAACTGTGATCTCACCAAGCACTCTACTTTCTAGAGGACAAAACATTATGCACACTGATTGTCTTTTCCTGAAACAGTAATGTAAATCTAGGGTCCAGTCATATCACAAACACCATTATTTAACCACGTACTTGGGAAAATACAAGTGTATATAAATGAAGTCATTGGGAATGAGTAGAAACAAACCCAAAACAAATAAGTGTTGTTTAGTACATGGTTTAACACAGCCTGCTTCAGGAATCTGATGGGATTCAAACAGATATCTGCTAACCATTCCTACCAAAGCTGATCCATCAGACTTAGTTGATAGAGGTGTAACTAATCCTTACTACTTTTTCTCATCCCTCTTTTCATGTAGCATTGTCTTTATCCATTTCAGATTTATATGACCATTTTGTGCAGATCGCATCAGAAATCAGAAGTATATAACTAGGGGACATCAAAATCACATCCAAAGAATTGATCAAGTGGCAATGTCAGATTCTCCTCCCATCTTTATTAAAACCTTTGCCCTAGAATGTGGCGTGTGTTTTGGAACAAGTAAATATTGAAAGGGAGGGTTCAGGGTTAAGGTCTTTGGAACACCAAACTTTTCACTTTGCTTTGGTATATTTTTTCCCTTTAAAAAACATTCTGGTCTCCAGAGCCCAGAGTACTGCTCGCTCGTTTGAAGAACTCGGCACCTTTAGTCCTTTCATCACTATCTTAAACTTTTGTGATAGGGTAATTCATTTGGTCAAACAGGCTTCTTCCTTATGTGGTCATGGAAGGTGAGCAGAAGTAAGGGACACAGCTTCTGAGGGCTGTGTGTTTGCCTGGTGCCTTTTCAGAAGCCAAAGCCGTGTTTATTCCCTCTCGCCTCCCTTTCCAAATTGATGAGAATCTCTGGCAACTTGTCATACTGGGTTAGGCAGCAGCACAGAACTGCTAGTCACGTGAAGAAAGAGAATTCAGGTTCTTTTGTATGAATTTGTGGCAAAACCACCTTCAGAAGGTTGAATATAATTGACTGTCGCCCAGTTTTCTCTTTTTGGCCACTCCGCATGGCATGCAGAAGTCTAGTTCTGCAGTCAGGGGTCAAACCCGTGCCTCCTGCACTGGGAGCGTGGAGTCTTAACCACTGGACTGCCATGAAAGTCCCTCCTGGTTCTTCTGTAATAACACAGAGAGTTGCTGTGATCGCATTCCCAGGGTGTCTCTCTTGATGTTCTAGATTAAAAGCCAGATTAAAACCTGAATAGGTTTTAATCTCTACTTGCTATAACCTGTGTAGTTAGAAAAGACAAAAGAGTTCTTTTCCTCTGTCCACTATGAGGAACGTCAAGAATTGTCGAGCACTTCACACAGCTGAAATTAGTGTAGCCCCAAGGGGTAATGAAGGGGGAGTTAGAAAATCACAGGATTCGTCTTGGCCATTGAGCAGCTATCTGCTTCAGTGCACCCTCAGCCTGTAGATTTGTATGCTGCTACCTGCCTAACATGGAAGCTCAGTGCCCAGTAGGCATCTTAATCCATGAAGCCAGTTAATCACAATATCTTCCATTCTCTCCTCAGCATTACCTCCATGAAACACGGTGTTCAGACTCGTAGCCAGTTGCCATGTGCCCAGATAGCTAAGTTAGACAGCTGGCTTCCTGCCTTATCGTACAGAAGAAATGTCAGGACTTGCCGATGATCCCTTTGCTCTTAATGTGTAAAAATGTCATCGCCCCTTTAGTCATTTCCAGTACTTCTAAGCACCATTTCCTATAGATTGAGCCTTTTCTACGGAGGAGACTGAAGGGGCTAGCTCAAGCCCTCATTGGAAATGTTTTTCTAGTCTCTGCTGAGTCTGGAGTTACCACATTCCCAGTCATTCTTGGGAAGGACTTGGGGGAGCTGTGGTCAAGGTCTTGTTTACTACAGAGTACACATGATAAATGGCCTTATAAACTGAGATTCTTTGTGGTATGATGAGTTTATTCAACTGACCGTAAAGAATTCAGTGGTTATCTTAAACTGCCGTTACTATGTTTTTAATGAAGCATACCCAAAGCTCTGTTCTTCTGGAGCAGTTGTGGGGAGGTTGAATGAAAGGTAAAAGTTCAGCGCCCTGATATTGTGCCAGGCATCCTGCCTTGTTGCTGTCTGCGTGGATAGTGGATCCTCCCGTAGGCGAGGAGCCTGGAGCCCACCCAGTGTCTGCTTTTTCCACCACAGTTCCAGAGTTCCTGTGCACAGCTTTGTCGCTTGGCCCAGGTCTTCCTAAGAAGTGTGGGACATATCCCTGGCTAGG
Organism: Tragelaphus eurycerus; assembly: GCA_935064755.1. NCBI lineage: Eukaryota > Metazoa > Chordata > Mammalia > Artiodactyla > Bovidae > Tragelaphus > Tragelaphus eurycerus. Next base: position 34,764,157 of record CAKXYN010000008.1, on the reverse strand, counting down.
GTGGAATGTCTTCACCCTTAGCATTAGGTCTTGTTCCCTCAGTTGTTAAGGGTTGGAACAGTAAAAAGCATCCTCAATGGTTCTTCAGAGGAGACTAGTGAGGTCACCAAGACAGCCAGCATGCAGACACAGTCTTAATGATCCCTCTCTGGATAAAGGCAGCTAACATTAAGAGAAGGGGGAAAGATAAACGAAGAATAGAGATGTAGCTTATGGGGAGCTGAGCTCTTTATTTTGTTGGCCTGTATATTTTTCATTCCTGAAAAACTGGAATTTGGAAGAGGTGCTGTGATAACCCTTCTCCAGCCCTGTAATGCTCATATAATCTGAGAAAGAGAAGGGAAATATATAAATTAATTTTTTTTAAGATTTAGTATTGTGTTAAAATGTCACCCTCTCTCCCTTCTTTGCTGAATGATTTTTTGTTTTGTTTTTGATTTGTTGGATGATGGTTGAGCTATAAATAATGGCTTGGGGGAGGTGTATCCATTCTGAGAGTGTATGTTAAGAGCTGAAGGGGAATTACTTGAGATGACTTAAGAATCATCCCATGCAAATACATTGTTTTCCTCCAATAAAATACTCGAGAAGCTGTATCTGCCTTTATTCATTTCGCCAATAAATACCGAGTGCTGTTCCCGCGCCAGGCCCTGCGCAGTGTGTCACTCAGTCATGTCCGGCTCTTTGCAGCCCCGAAGACTCTTTGCAGCCTGCCAAGCTCCTCTGTCCGTGGGATTTCCCAGGCAAGAACACTGGAGTCAGGTGCCATTCCCTTCTCTGGGGGATCTTCCTGACCCAGGGATTGAACCCACAGCTCCTGTACTGACAGGCAGATTCTTTACCACTGAGCCACTTGGGAAGCCCAAGAGAAATTCATACAGGGAGTCATTAAGGGGGGATGGGGGAGACTTTTGGGTTCACAGTAGCTGGAACAGTAACAGAACAAGCTAAGATTTTAACAACATAACTCACCCCCTCTTCCCACCTTGTACTTTGTCTGGGTCATCACAGCATTCAACCAATAAATACCGAGTGCTGTTTCCATGCCAGGCACTGCACTGAGCATCACAAACAAAAGAAGTCAGGCTTCCTACTTAAGTAAACAAATAAGCACATGAACCAAGTACATTAGAAACTACTCAGTGCCGTGAAGGAAAGGTGAACGACGTGAGACGATTGGAACCAGTGCCTGGTTTAGACAAAGGTGATAGAGGAGACTTCAAGGAGTGGAGAATCTTGAAGAGTGTGGTTGATGGTCACTGAGGAAAGGGCCAGTGGTGAGGTGGGGCTCACGAGGTGCTGGCCTGCTGCACAGGCTGTCGTGGTAAGTTTATCTAACTGGGAAAATGAGTGAAAACTTCTAAGCATTAGAATATCCCCTAACATGGTTTTTGGTAGACAACGACAAGTTGATAAAATATGTATGGAAATGCAAAGGACCTAGAATAGCCAAAACAATTTTGTAACGGGACTCACACGTGTATATGTGCTCAGTCATGTCCAACTCTGTGGCCCCCGTGGACTACAGCCCACCAGGTTCCTCTGCCCATCGAATTTTCCAGGCAAGAATACTGCAGTGGGGTGCCATTTCCTACTCCAGGGGATTTTCCCGACTCAGGGATTGAACCTGATTTCAAAACTTTGTGCAAAGAAAACTGCAGTAACCAAGAGTGGTATCAGCCAAGCAGTTGATAGTAGACTAGTCATATAAGAGCAATAAAACAGGATAGGGAGTCCAGAAATAGACCCACACTTGTATGGTTAGTTGATTTTTGACACATGCCAAGTTAATTCAATGGGAAAAGGACCTTCAACCCTAATGTAACATAACACAATTAAATCATAGATCTGAACATAAAAAACAGAGCTTCTAGAAAAAACTATAAAAATCTGTGACTTTGGATTAGGTGCAATGATTTCTGCAGACACAAAAAAGGCTCAAAAAATTGCTGATAAATTGGACTTACTAAATAAAACAAAAAATAGGAAAATGTAACAAAAATGTAAGTCACAGACTGGGTTAAAATATTGACAACATATATCTGACAAAGGCTGTCTAGAATGTATAAAGAATTCTTAAAGCTCAGTAAGACAAGACTGTTGAGTAAAAAATAGGCAAGAGATTTGAACAGACATTTCACAAAAGGAATACTAGGGGCCAGTAAGCACATGGGAAGACGCTCAGGATCACTGGTTACATCAGTTCAGTTCCATCGCTCAGTCGTGTCTGACTCTTTGTGACCCTGTGAACCGCAGCACACCAGGCCTCCCTGTCCATCACTGACTCCTGGAGTCTACTCAAACTCGTGTCCGTTGCATCCGTGATGCCATCCAACCATCTCATCCTCTGTCATCCCCTTCTCCTGCCCTCAGTCTTTCCCAACATCAGGGTCTTTTCAGATGAGTCAGCTCTTCGCATCAGGTGGCCAAAATACTGGAGTGTCAGCTTCAACATCAGTCCTTCCAGTGAACACCCAGGACTGATCTCCTTTGGATAGACTGGTTGGATCTCCTTGCATTCCAAGGGGCTCTCAAGAGTCTTCTCCAACACCACTGGTTACTAAGGAAATGCAAATTAAAACTGCAATAAGCTGCTACCACTCATCCACCTGCTAGAATGGCTAAATTCAAAAAGAATTACAATACCAAGTGTTGATGAAGGGGGGAATGCAAAATGGTACAGCCATTTGAGAAAACAATTTGGCAGTTTTTTGACATCAGTTTCATCCAAGAGAAGTGAAAACATATCCATAGAAGAACTGGCACTTGAATATTCATAACTGTTTTATTCATAATAGCCCCCAAATGAAAACAGTCCAAATGCCATCATAATTCATAGGAAAAGAAGCAAAACGGTCATGTGATGGAATACTACTTAGCTGTTAAAAGGAACAAATTACTGACAACTAGATGGATGAATCCCAAACATGCTCAAACAAAGAAGCCAAACAAAAGAATAAAGATTATACACAAAATTATAAAAAGGCAAACTAACCTATGATGACAGAAAGTGGAGAAGTGATTACCAGGAGCCAGGGGTGGGGAGGTAGGGATTAACTGAACAAAGGGACTAAAATCTTGACTCTTACAGATGTAAAAATGAAAGGTTTTTATTTAACTCATAGATGAGGAAACTGTTAAATGTATTACAACCAATTCAAAGGAAATTAGAAAACAAACTTTATGGGGCAGGAATATTAAATGTACAAATGACAAAACTGATTTCTTTCACACTAGGGGTGGTAGGTCAATTGAACCTCCACAGGACAGGACAAAATTTGCATTTAAATAGAAAAGAATTATTTTGCTTTGCTATTAGTTACCTACAACGTACAAAGTTGTAAAACAGCTCCAAGACAATGAAAGACTAGAGTCAGATAACTCAAAGGATGCACTGTAGACAATGCATTGTTTTCCGCTGAAGCATATTTATTCTTCCTGCAGTTCACCAAAGGAAACTGGAGTTCTGAGAAACTTATGTGTCATGACAATGGTAGTGATTACCTGAATGTATACATTTGTCAAAACTCATTCAACTATACAGTTAAAATAAGTGTGTTTTAGCCTTCCTTCAGCTTCTCTGACCTCTGAGTTCCAATGGGCAGATGCAAGCACTTGCTAATTAGGGAAGGGAGAGGAGGCCAAAGCAGAGAGAAACAGTCAAGAGCAGCTTTGGGGCAAGGTCCTGGTTCCCCATCAAAGGATACACACAACAGTATCTTAGAGCTATTCTGCAGGTAGTGTAATCCCCTCCAGGTGGAAAGAATTAATGATTAATGATGGTATGCTGCCCACAAGCATGTACACTCCAGACCAATTGGACCTGAAGGGTGATGGTGTGGACTCCTTACCTCACCACCCACCCACCAGAAGAATGTCCACTAGCTGGTCACGCCATCTTTGAACAATTACAATAAAACTTGTCGGACTTTCCTGGTAGATCAGTGGTAAAGAATCCACCTTGCAATGCAGGGGACATGGGTTCAATCCCTGGTCCAGGAAGATTCCACATGAGCCCACAGGCCACAACCAAGACCTGGTGCAGCCAAATACATTTAAAATAAATAAAACGTTGGGGGAGGAGCTAAGATGGCAGACGAGTAGGACGGGGAGAATACTTTCTCCTCCACAAATCCATTAAAAGAACATTTGAATGCTGAATAAATTCTACAAAACAACTTCTGAATGCCGGCAGAGGACATCAGGCACTTAGAAAGACAATTCATTGTCTTCAAAAGGAGAAAACGAGCCCTGCGGTAACTCCTTTTGCGGAGAGGTGGTTCGGACACCAGCATTTGCTATTAGCAAGTGGGGGCTGGGCTAGGAGGAGCAGCACAGCCTGCATCGCTTTGAGAAAGGGTTTGGCCTGGCTATCTCGAGCGCTATCTGAGCAAAATAACCAGACTGTTGGTTATCTACTACATCAAAAGCCAGCCCTAACTTAAGACACCACCAGGACTACCTACGGAACAAAGGACTGCACAGATATAGCCAGCTGCAGGCCGTCCCCTCCAGTGACAGGCAGCCAAGGCCGGAGGCGGGCAATCACAGCCCTAGAGAGACACTGTCTACAGAACTGTGAGTAGGTCTCTGTGCTGACTCACGCTTCTTGGGGCTCTGGATGGTCAACATCTGCCTGAGAAAGTGCGCTGTTTGTATACCCAGAAAACTGAGCGGCGGAGAGGCGATAAGTCGCAGCAGCTGCGCTCGCTAAACACTTCATCACCTGCGCTACTTGGATCTGGGAAGGGCATAAAATGCAGACTCAACCAAGGCTGTGCTGAGGATTATCCAAGTGCCTGAACCTGGCCGGCTTAAATTTGGGTGTTCATCTCCGCCCCCTCTGTAACAGGGCAGAGATCAGATATTGAAAAAACCAGTAAACCGCCTCAATAAAGAGAATTCAACAAACTACCAGAATATAGTAAGGACACTCTAAGCTTGGCAATTTTAACAAAATAAGAGACAAAAGAATACCCAGCAGCTAAAGGAACAGGATAGATGACCACCAAACCAAACCAAAGAGGAAGAGATAGGGAATCTACCTGATAAAGAATTCCAAATAATGATAGTGAAATTAATCCAAAATCTCGAAATCAAAATGGAATCACAGTTAAAGAGTCTGGAGACAAGGATTGAGAAGATGCAAGAAAGGTTTAACAAGGACCTAGAAGAAATAAAAAAGAGTCAACACATAATGAATAATGCAATAAATGAGATCCAAAACACCCTGGAGGCAACAAATAGTAGAATAACAGAGGCAGAAGATAGGATTAGTGAACTAGAAGATAGAATCCTAGAAATAAATGAATCAGAGGAGAAAAAAGAAAAACGTATCAAAAGAAATGAGGACAATTTCAGAAACCTCCAGGATAACATCAAACGCTACAACATTCGAATCATAGGAGTTCCAGAAGAAGAAGATAAAAAGAAAGATCATGAGGAAATACTTGAGGAGATAATAGTTGAAAACTTCCCTAAAATGGAGAAGGAAATTACCACTCAAATTCAGGAAATCCAGAGAGTCCCAAACAGGATAAACCCAAGGCGAAACACCCCAAGACACATATTAATCAAATTAACAAAGATTAAATATAAAGAACAAATATTAAAAGCAGCAAGGGAAAAACATCAAATAACTCACAAGGGAATTCCCATAAGGATAACAGCTGATCTTTCAATAGAAACTCTCCAAGCCAGGAGGGAATGGCAAGACATGATTAAAGTGATGAAAGAAAATAACTTACAGCCTAGATTATTGTATCCAGCAAGGATCTCATTCAAATATGAAGGAGAAATCAAAAGCTTCACAGATAAGCAAAAGTTGAGAGAATTTAGCACCACTAAACCATTTCTCCAACAAAAACTAAAGGACATTCTCTAGATAGGAATCACTAAAAGGGTGTATAAATTCGAACCCAAAACAATAAAGTAAATCCTATTTATCAATAATTGTTTTAAACGTTAATGGGCTGAATGCACTAATCAACAGACAAAGACTGGCCAAATCGATACAAAAACAAGACCCCTACATACCTTGTCTACAAGAGACAACCAAAAGACTAAAATGGGTCAATGGATACAAAAACTAGACCCCTATATATGTTGTCTATAAGAGAACCACCTTAAAATACGGGATATATACTGACTGAAAATGAAGGGCTGGAAAAAGATTTTCTATGCAAATATGGACCAAAATAAAACAGGAGTAGCAATACTCATATCAGATAAAATTGACTTTAAAGATCCTGAAAAGGAGACAATGAAGGTTATACATAACGACTTAAAGGAACAATCCAAAAAGAAGTTATAACAATTATAAATATATATGCACCCAACATTGGAGCATTGATATATCTAAGACAAACATTAATTAATATGATAGAAGAAATATGCAACAATACAATAATAGTGGGAGACTTTAATACCCCACTCATACAATCTGGCTGTAATAGACAAAGTAAAGAGGAAAGATATTCACTTATGAGCCTCAAAAAATTCAGTTCACTCAGGAGAGTTAAAAAAAAAAATTGAGGGAGGAGCTAAGATGGCGGACGAGTAAGACGGGGAGAATACTTTCTCCTCCACAAATCCATCAAAAGAACATTTGAATGCTGAATAAACTCGATAAAACAACTTCTGAATGCCGGCAGAGGACATCAGGCACTTAGAAAGACAGCTCATTGTCTTCAAAACGAGAAAACGAGCCCTGCGGTAACTCCTTTTGCGGAGAACTGGCGCGGACACCAGCATTTGCTGTTGGCAAGTGGGGGCTGGGCTAGGAGGAGCGGCGAGGCCTGCATTGCTTTGAGAAAGGATTTGGCCTGGCTATCTCGGGCGCTATCTGAGCGAAATAACCAGACTGTCGGTTATCTACTACATCAAAAGCCAGCCCTAACTTAAGACACCACCAGGACTACCTACGGAACAAAGGGCTGCACAGAGTTGGCCGGCTGCAGGCCGTCCCCACTCCGGTGACAGGCAGCCAGGGCCAGAGGCGGGCAATTATAGCCCTAGAGGGACACTGTCTAACGGAACTGTGAGTAGGTCTCTGTGCTGACTCACGCTTCTTGGGGCTCTGGATGGTCAACATCTGCCTGAGAAAGTGCGCTGTTTGTATACCCAGAAAACTGAGCGGCGGAGAGGCGATAAGTCGCAGCACCTGCGCTCGCTGAACATTTCATCACCTGCGCTACTCGGATCTGGGAAGGGCATAAAACGCAGACTCAATCAAGTCTGTGCTTCTGAGGATTATCTGAGTGCCTGAACCTGGCCGGTTTAGATTTGGGTGTTCATCTCCGCCCCCTCTGTAACAAGGCAGAGATCAGATATTGAAAAGACCTGTAAACCGCCTCAATAAAGAGAATTCAACAAACTACCAGAATATAGTAAGGACACTCTAAATTTGGCAATTTTAACAAAATGAAGAGACAAAAGAATACCCAGCAGCTAAAGGAACAGGATAGATCTCCACCAAACCAAACCAAAGAGGAAGAGATAGGGAATCTACCTGATAAAGAATTCCGAATAATGATAGCGAAATTAATTCAAACTCTCGAAATCAAAATAGAATCACAGTTAAAGAGTCTGGAGACAAGGATTGAGAAGATGCAAGAAAGGTTTAACAAGGACCTAGAAGAAATAAAAAAGAGTCAACGCATAATGAATAATGCAATAAATGAGATCCAAAACACCCTGGAGGCAACAAATAGTAGAATAACAGAGGCAGAAGATAGGATTAGTGAACTAGAAGATAGAATCCTAGAAATAAATGAATCAGAGGAGAAAAAAGAAAAACGTATCAAAAGAAATGAGGACAATTTCAGAAACCTCCAGGATAACATCAAACGCTACAACATTCGAATCATAGGAGTTCCAGAAGAAGAAGATAAAAAGAAAGATCATGAGGAAATACTTGAGGAGATAATAGTTGAAAACTTCCCTAAAATGGAGAAGGAAATAACCACTCAAGTTCAAGAAATCCAGAGAGTCCCTAACAGGATAAACCCAAGGCGAAACACCCCAAGACACATATTAATCAAATTAACAAAGATTAAATATAAAGAACAAATATTAAAAGCAGCAAGGGAAAAACATCAAATAACTCACAAGGGAATTCCCATAAGGATAACAGCTGATCTTTCAATAGAAACTCTCCAAGCCAGGAGGGAATGGCAAGACGTAATTAAAGTGATGAAGGAAAATAACTTACAGCCTAGATTATTGTATCCAGCAAGGATCTCATTCAAATATGAAGGAGAAATCAAAAGCTTCACAGATAAGCAAAAGTTGAGAGAATTTTGCATCACTAAACCATTTCTCCAACAAAAACTAAAGGACATTCTCTAGAGCAATACAATAATAGTGGGAGACTTTAATACCCCACTCATATAATCTGGCTGTAATAGACAAAGAGGAAAACATATTTACTTATGAGCCTCAAAAAATTCAGTTCACTCAGGAGAGTTTAAAAAAAAAAAAAAAAAGACTTATTTGCTCACTCTGTAGAGGTTTATTGACTATTTTGTGGGTTTGGTACCACTTTGGGTAGTAGGGAGGAAGAGGTGACAAATGTGATCCTGTCCTAAATAATATATTGTGGTAAAGATAGATTTACCAATACAAAATACCAAGATGTGCCTAAAGATGAGGACACCCAAACTGGACTTTTTGTTTTCTGGACTTTTCATTTCGAGAACAAACCTCCTAATATAAGATGAACTCACCATGATTTTTTTAAGTGTTCTTTGTGATTAAAAACAGAAAGCCATTGGTTAAGAAATTACATATACTCCTCCCCACCATCACTCCCCTTCTTTCTTCCCATTTCCCTCCCACCCTCATTGATCCTTTCCTTTGTCCATTTTCCCCTGCAAAAAAAAAAAAAAAAAAATTGACTTATTTGTTCACTCTGTAAAAGTTTATTGACTATTTTATGGGTCTGGTACCACTTTGGGTAGTAGGGAGGAAGAAGTGACAAACGTGATCCTGTCCTAAATAATATATTGTGGTAAAGATAGACCTACCAGTACAAAATACCAAGATGTGCCTAAGCTGAGGACACCCAATCTGGACTTTTAGTTTCCTGAACTTTTGATTTCCAGATCAAACCTCCTAATATAGGATGAATTCAACATGATTTTTTTTAAGTGTTTTTTGTGATTAAAAACAGAAAGCCATTAGTTAAGAAATTACATATACTCCTCCCCAACATCACTCCCCTTCTTTCTTCCCATTTCCCTCCCACCCTCATTGATCCTTTCCTTTGTCCATTTTCCCCTGCAAATAAATAAATAAAACTTGTCACTATATTCCCCAAGTTGGGACACTTGGGTTTTGAGGGCATTAGTCCACTGTGTCCCCCTTGCCTGGCAAAGCAATAAAGCTATATTTTTCTGCTTCACCCCCCAACAAAGAAAACTAAAATAGGTGTGTTTGTTGTATGTAAGTTATACCTCAATAAAGTGGATCAACAAAAGAAAAGATAACCAACAGCATTTGGGAAGGAGGGAGTGAGAACAGGAGTGGATACAGACTTATCAGGAAGCTATTACAGCTGTTCAGGTAAGGGGCAGAGGGCTCCCAGTGGAGTGGTTGTGACTGACTTGGAGACAGGGAGACATGAATGAATGAACTCATGATCTTCAAACTCCATGTTTAATCTGGTGCAAGGTGCAAAAGTTTGATGAAACGACAAAATATTGAACTGGATGTGAAAACCATTTTACCAAAAAAAATCCTTAAAAAAAAAAACTTCACATTTAGTAAAAGCAATAGGGCATAGCAGGTACTCAAATGCTAGGTTTCTTTGGGCTAGTATTTGAGTGTTTACCGGGAGTTTTGACATGTATACACTATCCATCTTATTGCTGCTACTGCTAAGTCACTTCAGTCGTGTCTGACTCTGTGTGACCCCAAAAACAGCAGCCCACCAGGCTCCCCCCGTCCCTGGGATTCTCCAGGCAAGAACACTGAAGTGGGTTACCATTTCTTTCTCCAATGCATGAAAGTGAAAAGTGAAAGTGAAGTCGCTCAGTCGCGTCGGACCCTTAGCGACCCCATGGACTGCAGCCTACCAGGCTCCTCCAATATTCCAGGCCAGAGTACTAGAGTGGGGTGCCATTGCCTTCTCTGAGCCATCTTATTAGGCTGAACCATATGAAATGACCCATTTTAATCCTTTTGACCCCAAAATGGCAACTTTGTATGTGCTGTGCTTAGTCACCCAGTCCTGTCCGACTCTTTGTGACCATGTGGACCGTAGCCTACCAGGCTCCTCTGTCCATGGGATTCTCCAGGCAAGAATACTGGAGTGGGTTGCCATGCCCTTCGCCAGGGATCTTCCTAACCCAGGGATCGAACCCAAGTCTCCTGCATTGCAGGCAGAGTCTTTACCATCTGAGCCACCAGGGAAGCCCGGCAACTTCCTGTAGCTCATTCTAATGTAAGTCCTTAGATTCTTATTTACTCCTCACACCTGTGAGGTGAGTAGCCCCTCCCCATCCCCCACACTTTTACAGATGACAAAAGCACCCACCAAGGGGTCAAAGAATTTGCCCAGTATCACCTGCTTAGTAATGATAGCAGCAAGGTTCAAACCCATGTGCCCGACTCCAGACCCCGACTGTAACCCCCGTGATGCGCTGCTCGGAACCCTGGACCACTCCCCGCGGAGCTGTCCGCGATGAGAGTGGTTTCTTAGAAATGTGTACAGTCTCCTAGGAGTTTCTAAGGGTAAACCAGATCCCAAATGGAACCCTAGGGCCAGGTTTCTGGCCATCCTTCCCAGCATCTCCTGGGATCTGCTGTCCCTACCCAGAATCCAGGCAGCCTTTGTGCTGCTCCATATCCCCTGGATAGGCATCTCCTACTAACGCCTTCTGATGGCTCCTCACCTACCTGTACAAACCCTACCCCACCTGCCCTGTGTCACGGGGCTCACAGTCCCTAACAGCCCCATCCGGGCCTCTAAAATTGTCGCTGCCACTCCAAGTTCCTGATCGTTATCACAAGCTGACTCGCACGCTCTACATGGGAGGATCCCTGCACGAATGTCTGGCTGGAGGGCTTCCGGGGTCCCACTCTTTTACCCAGGATGGCAGGTCAGGGCAGGATCTTCCGACCACTCTCTCAAATGTGGCTGGCTGCTGTCACACCCGAGTCTCAGCTCTTGAAGTGCTCAGAGAACACCAGGGGGGAAACGGTGCAGAGTAGCAGGTGTTTTACGGGTCTCAACCTCCCGCAAAGGAGCTGGAGCAGCCCTGGGGGAGGGATTTACAGGCCTTCCTTCCCCAAGCCAACCTCCCTTGGTTTGGGGCACATTTGCCCCAAATCTGAAGGCTCCCGCGTCTTGGGCTGCGGCGCCTCCCTTGCTCGCGAGGCCCTGGCGGTCCGTGAGCCCCGGCGTCGCCCACCGAGCGCCCGGGCAGGTGGTGTTGGGGGGTGAACCCGCCGGGGTCGCAGCGCAGGACTGGAGAGCGCGGTCGGGAGGCCGCCACTTCCCCTGAACAGGAACTCGCTTGGGGCTGCGACGGCGACCGTGGCGGGGACCGAGGGCGGGGAGACGACCGGATCACAGGGAGCAGCCCGCAGGCCCAAGACGCGTCCGCGAGCGCGGGCGGCCAGTCCTCCAGGGACGCGCCGGGAGGGGGCGAGGCCGAACATCCGCACTCTTGGCGGAGCCGGCGGGAGGCGCGGGGGCGGCGGGAAGAGCCGCCTCGGGAGGGAGAGGGTGCAGCGCCTGCCCTGCCGCGCGGGGCTCCTCGTCGGCGCGGTGCTGCTGGCCGCGGTGCGAAGGCTCCCCCCTGCGGAAGCCGCGGAAAGCTGGCAGAGGTGAGCGGTGAGGCGCGCGCGGTCCCTGCTCCCCCGGCCCCGACGTCCCCGAGCACCCGGCGCTGGCCCGCTGCCCTTGACCTGCGGAGGCCCCCACCCCCGGGGAGAAACTTACTTGTGGGCGGAGTGGGGCGCGGAGTCACCCCGGAGCCGCCCGGCGCGTCCCCGCGGCTGCCTGGCCCTGAGCGAACCTCGCCGGCAGCGGTGCCGGCCCGGGGCGCGCTTCGAGAGGAGGGTGGGCGAGGACCCCCGCCCTTTGCGGGCCGGCGGGCGGGGGTTGCTGAGGTTCCGACAGTCCAGTCCCCCACCTCCGCTGCAGCCTCTTCGTCACATCTGCAAAGGATTTGAGTCATTCGGGGTGTGAATTGAGGGAAGGTGATTGCAGCCATGAAATTAAAAGACGCTTACTCTTTGGAAGGAAAGTTATGACCAACCTAGATAGCATATTCAAAAGCACAGACATTACTTTGTCAACAAAGATCTGTCTAGTCAAGGCTATGGTTTTTCCAGTGGTCATGTATGGATGTGAGAGTTGGACTGTGAAGAAAGCTGAGCGCCAAAGAATTGATGCTTTTGAACTGTGGTGCTGGAGAAGACTCTTGAGAGTCCCTTGGACTGCAAGGAGATCCAACCAGTCCATCCTAAAGGAGATCAGTCCTGGGTGTTCACTGGAAGGACTGATGCTTAAGCTGAAACTCCAATACTTTGGCCACCTCATGCAAAGAACTGACTCATTGGAAAAGACCCTGATGCTGGGAAAGATTGAGGGTGGGAGGAGAAGGGGAAGACAGAGGATGAGATGATTGGATGGCATCCCCCACCCAATGGACATGAGTTTGAGCAAGCTCTGGGAGTTGGTGATGGACAGGGAGGCCTGGCGTGCTGTAGTCCATGGGGTCGCAAAGAGTCAGACATGACTGAGCGACTGAACTGACTGAGGTAGTAAGTGGGGGTCCTCCAACTGCTGGGTGGGACCTTTGTATTACTAGGCGCTTGGACAAGCAGAAGACACCAATAAGAGGTAGAGGAACACTTTCTGGGGCCGAGGGGGGCCTGTGAGTGGGCTTTGGATAAGCCTGAAGACAAAGGAGTGAGACCAAGAGTAATTTCTGTGCTGTGTGCTTAATCTCTCAGTCATGTCTGACTCTTTGGGACCCCACGGACTGTAGCCTGCCAGGCTCCTCTGTCCATGAGATTCTCCAGGCAAGAATACTGGAGTGGGTTGCCATGCCCTCTTCCAGGGGATCTTCCCAACCCAGAGATGGAAGCCAGGTCTCCCTCATTGCAGGCGGATTCTTTACCGCCTGAGCTGCATGGAGAAAAACCCCTGTCTGTCAAAATCCAGGTCTCCCATCACTGGTCATCCTCAGCCCCACCCTTCCCTCCTAGACTGCAGTGGACACTCATCCCGTGGGAACAGACCCTGCCAGAGTCATTCTGGGGTTTGCAGGAGCAGGCCTGTATGGTATAGGTCCTGCCCTTCCCCTGTGCCCGGCAATTCCAGGAGGAGGCCAGAGTGGTCCTCCTTTTCCAGACTGAGGGCCGAGATGGGTGCAGGAGAGTGCTGTGAAGTAAGAGAGCCCCAGCTTGGGGCCTTCTTGGTGCTCAGGTTGCTGAGGTCACTCCAGAGGCAATGGGAAGAAGGAACCTCCCATCACTGCATTTTGGGGCTTCCCTGGTAAAGAATCCACCTGCAATGCTAGAGCCACAGGAGGCACAAGTTCTATCACTGGGTCAGGAAGATCCCCTGGAGGAGGGCATGGCAACCCACTCCAGTATTCTTGCCTGGAAAATCCCATGGACAGAGGAGCCTGGCGGGCTACAGTCCATGGGGTCCCAAAGAGTCAGACTGAGTGACTGAGCGTGCACACACTGCATTTTAATGGGTCTCTGTGGACCGCTGTCCATATTTTTTTCACAACTAAAAATAGATTTTTAGGCTCTATTTTGTTCTAAGTACCTCCCCCCATGAAATTTTAATACCACATATATACTGTCTGTTCATGCACTATGGCCCTTTGGAGTGTTACAAACCATTGTAATACTTCAATTTTTTTTTTTTTTTTGCCTCTTCCCTGATATCTAACTTTTGCCCTTGTTGAGAGTACATCCTATAGACCAAGGGTTTTCAGCCTTCACACTACAGTCATTTTGAGGTTGTACAGTTCTGTGCTGTAACATTGTAGAATGTCTAGCAGTACCCCTGGCCTCTACCTACTAGGTGCCTGTAGCACCCACCACCCACCCCACCCCCAAAAGAACCAGACATTTTCCCCTGAGAGATACCCGCCTTCCCACACGCTGTTGGGAGCCACTGCTGAGGACAATCCAGAGGAACCAAACAGCCTCTGGCCAGTCCCACCTCATGGGTGGAGATGACAGTGGAAATAAAATTAATTAATTGAACTGGCATTTTTCTAGCCATTTGGCATAAATACTTTAGTATTGTACTTACCACTTTATATTGTAATTGTAATTATCTTTAGTATGTTTGCCGGATCTGCCCCCAAGGCCAGCCTAGAGGATGAGTTATTTCAGAGCCAGAGTCACATCCCAGCCCTAGGATAGAGCCTGGCACGTGTGCTCAGTCGTGTCCAGCTCTTGGCGAGCCCATGGACTATACCTATCAGGCTCCTCTGTCCATGCAATTTCCCAGGCAAGAACACTGGAGTAGGTTGCCATTTCCTCCTCCAAGGTACACCTCCCAACCCAGGTATAGAACCTGGGTCTCCTGCATTGCGGGCAGATTCTTTACTGTCTGAGCCACCAGGGAAGCCCATCTGTTCTATTAGGAGCAAACAGCCGCACATCAAGCAGCCTTGAGCAAACAGCCGCAGGGCCTAGCATTTTGTGTGCCTAGTCTTTTTGTCCTCATTTGAAGGGCAAGGAAACAGACAATGGGTCCAGTAACTCATCAGCCAGGATCCAAACCCAGCTTTGCTTAATTCTCCAGGCTCTGGGCACTGAACCCTGGCACCCACCACCTTCTTGGCTGGCAAGGGAAGACCCTGAGGTAGGGCAGAGGAGAGCTGGGGGCTTGCAGCCGCAAGAGGGTGATGGAGGTTAGAACTAGCCAAGAGAGAAGAATCGAGAGAGGGCAGCTGCTCTGCCACAAGGACTGTCCTTCAGGAAGGATCCACCTCCTGGGGCAGAGCTGGGGACACTCATGCTGCAGCAGCAGGGGCTCCCCCATGCTGGGAGGAGGTACTTTGTGAGGGCACAGGCTGAGATGAAGGACTGGACACAGAGGAAGGAGCCTCTCCAGGGATGCTGTCCAGGGCAGCGTCATACATGTGTATGTGGGTGTGTATTTGGCGGGGTGGGTACTTGGCAATTCAGTCCTTGTCCATCGTCCAGCCAGTTACCCGGCAGCAGGGCCTGGACTGCAGGAGGAGCCTGGGGGGTTGAAAGGTCTCACCTGCCAGGTGGGTGGCACCTAGAAGCAGGTATTTTTCTAGCCTAATGGGTGAGTAAGTGACTGAAGGGGGACTGGCACCCAGGCCTGTGTGGGGCCAATCATGTGGCCTTGCCCTCTGCCACCTCCGGCACCTGGGCTCCCCCCCAACCTTGATTATGACCTTCGTTCTCCCCCCAGACCATCCTTCTCACTCTGAGAGCTTGGAACCACCGGCAAGCCAGGTGAGGGAGAGAGGGAAGGTCAGGAACGGGGCCCGGAGGTGCGGCTGCTGCCTCCTCGCTGGATCTCGGTGTCTTCACCTCGCCCCTGCCGCTCTCACCTCACTCGATGGTTCCGGGGACCAAAAAGAAGGATGGATGAGAAAAGCAGAGCATCCTGCTCTAGTGTTTTGATCATTTGACACATTGTGCACCCTGGAGTGGCAGGCAGCGAGCCAGAGGGTGCAGCCCCTGCCTGGAGCTGGCAAAGCACAAGGGTTGAGAGCACAGGCTCTCTAGCCTTATCGCCTGCCTCCAAACCTGCTCTGCCGACCCCCTGTGTCAGTCAGTCAGTCAGTCAGTTCAGTCACTCAGTCATGTCTAACTCTTTGTGACCCCATGGACTGCAGCATGCCAGGCCTCCCTGTCCATCAGCAACTCCCGGAGTTTACTCAAACTCGTGTCCATTGAGTTTGTGATGCCATCCAACCATCTCATCCTCTGTTGTCCCCTTCTCCTCCCGCCCTCAATCTTTCCCAGCATCAGGGTCTTTTCCAATGAGTCAGTTCTTTGCATGAGGTGGCCAAAGTATTGGAGTTTCAGCTTCAGCATCAGTCCTTCCAATGAACACCCAGGACTGATCTCCTTTAGGATGGACTGGTTTGATCTCCTTGCAGTCCAAGGGACTCTCAAGAGTCTTCTCAACACCACAGTTCAAAAGCCCCTGTGTAACCCCCTAGCAAGTTACTTCACCTCTCTGATCCTTGGCTGCCTCCTCTGGGAAGCGAGGATGATGCTAGGGCCTGGTGTGTGTCAGTACCTATAGGGTGCCCGGGAGCAGTGGCCCCGTGCAGAATGACAGTGTGGGTTCTCTAAGCACTTCGAGATGGCAACAGCGGGGCAATAAGCCTGGCGCAGGTACGCAGGTCACACAGCCTGAAGCCAGCCCTGGTGCCTGGAGGGCGTGCTCCGAGGTCTCCATGGTGGGGCCAGGGTGAGCTGGGTTAGAACAGCACATGCCAGGGACGAGGGTGACGTCCGGCCCCATCCCTCTGCCCATGGTCCTCTGGCCGTTGACGGCTGGGACTCCAGCACCTCCGGGGAAGCCGGAGTGACTGTGTGCAGCCTGGCTCTGGAGGGGTGCACCTGGGCCTCAGAAGCAGGGGGTTAGAGGAGGCGGGATGCTGGGTTGCACCTGGCAACTGGGTTTCATTATCTGGAACAAGTTCCCAAGCCCGGAGAGGAGAAGGGCAGGGGGCCTGTGAGGGAAGCTCAACCAAGGCAGTAAGGGTTTGTGGGGGGAGGCTCTTGTGTTAACTGGAAACATGTGGGTCAGGGCTGCCCTGCCAAGCGTGGGAGGGTATGCGTGGGCCTGTGTGTGTGTGACAGAGAGAGGAGCAATGGATGGTGGGGCTATAACTTGGTATATATCTGTGTATCTCATGTTTATCAGGGTAATGGTACCATCCTCCGAAAGAATGGAGTTGTATATTTGTTCACATGGGAAGCTCCACATTTGAGCATAACAGATGTGGGAGGTGGCCCCGTGGGACAGAGCAGGTGTTCTTACACAGGCTGGAGCCTCGGCATTTGCTTGAGAATGTCCTGGAGGTCCACGCTGCCTGGTAATCATGCCTCGGTCGGTGGTAGGGTGGTGGATGTGCTCTTCAGATCAAATAAGATGTAAAGAGCTAACTGTGATGGCTAGAGGGGTACTGCCCTCTCTCTCTGAGAACTATTTATCACCTCCCCTCTGTGACATTCACTGCACACTTGCCGTGTGCTAGGCGCCATGCTAACCCAGCCATCGTACAGATAGGGATGGCCAGCCATTTCCCTAAATTACAGGGGGAGCAATTCAGGGAGATTAAGTAACCTGCCCAAGGTCACACAGTAAGTGTCCAAGTTGGGGTTTGAAGCCAGGCAATGTGGCCTCCAGGCTGCACTCGTTACCCCCACCTTCAGGGACCAGACAAAAAGATGAAAGCAGAGGTGCTCTGCATGCCGAGGTGGTTGCCCTTGAGGGGTTATTGGCCTCAGCGTCTGCACAGGCACCTCTGCACTGATGCCTGGGCGTTGAGATCCAGCAGAACTGCAGGAACGCAAGCTCCTTTAGTGTAACCTGCGAGATCTTATGTAAATCCCTCGCCCTCTCTGAGCGTCCATAGCCCCATCGTTAACACAGAGATGGTCACACTCACCCTTCAGTGTTGCTGGCAGTCATTCAGTCACGCAGCAGTGATTTACTGAGTGCCTGCAGGGTGCCAGGCACCATACTGAGCACAAGATACATGTGAACAAAGCAGACAGACATGTCTTTCTGCCCGGGGCTGACACTTACTAGCTGGAGTGTCAGAAGGTATGTAAAGGACCTGGCCGGGGCCTGGTATGGAAGACGTGCTCAGACGATGCTCGGGTGCTCTGCCCACCTCCCCACGGGCCTCACTTCCCGTTGTCTGAGGGCTTTCACCAGCACTGGGACCTGCTCTGAGCTGTTCATGGCAAGCCGGACGTGGCTGGAGGGCAGATCCTCTCCCCCACCCAGCCTCCCTCAACCAGTAACTGACGGGTAACTGGGGCGCCCAGAGGGACGCACGCCCAGAGGGTCCACTGTGGTCACTGGCTTCATGGAGCATTTTTTATCAGCTGCCTCCCTCCCCCCACTCACTCTCGGACTCCCCACTTGGTCTCCAGGGATTACCTTCCAAGGGAACCACTTGCCTTTGAAGCTTTGTCTCAGGGTTGGCTTCTCAGGGAACCCAGACTAAGGCCAGATAGCCCCCTCCACCCTGGGGAGTTCCCCAGGGGCTGATATAGGGCAGGAGGCTCCCAGAGAGGAAGGGAGGGTGCCTGGCTGTGAAGCTGAGCCAGGGCTTCCTATGGGCTCTGCTCATCGTCTGGCCCAAGGGGCCACCAGGGCGGGGAGGGCTGGGAATGGATCCTTTGAACGCCCGCTGGGTACCAGCTCTGTCCCGTCGCTGTTTCCATTTACAGATGAGGACGCTCACTGAGGTTACACACCTGCCAGGGTCCCACAAGTCAGAAACCAGGCCACCACTGGGATTCAGACCTGGCAGCATCTAGAGCAGGGTTTCTTAACTAATAGCACTGTTGACTGGAAAATTCCTTGATTTCCTTGCTGTGAAAGGGCTTCTCCAGTGGCGGCTCGGTGCTAAAGAATCTGCCTGCAATGAGGGAGACACAGGAGAGGCGGCATCAATCTCTGGGTCAGGAAACTCCCCTGGAGGAAGGAATGGCAACCCAGATGCATTGTGAGATCTCTAGCTTCTACCCACTGGATGCCAGTAGCACTCTCTCCTGTGATAACTATTAATACCAATATCACTGCCAAATGGCGAAACACGGCGCTTATGCCCACCAGGCTGGGCCATCTAAATCAGCTGGAAAGGCTGCAGATCCTGAACTCCTGTTCCCCCAAGTCTCCCTTCTCTGTGCTCAGAGGCTGCAGACAGGACAACTACACAAAGTCGCAGGGACAGGTAGGAATTATGGGTGGGAACTGCTAGGAAGCCATCATCTGGGGAAGCTCCAGGCCTCCAGGACTGGCCGGTGAAGGTGTTGGGTTGTTGCCTTACTCCTCTGTCCGTCCTCTAGGCATCCACCCTGGCTATCTGGACCAGAACACCGTCACTCAGAATTTCGAGTGCCGGTTGAGATGGGCCCAGGGCTGCCCTGGAACCAGGTGTTTTGGGCAGGAGCCTTGGAGCCAGGCATCTGGGGACCACAGAGGGAGGTGGTCAGAGGGGAGAGATGGGAGAAATCAGACTGATTCAGCCCCTGATTTGTGCAGTAGACTCTCAGCGCTCTCACCTGTAGGGCTGGAGCAGGATGATTAAGAGTGTGGACTCTAGGCCCAAGCTGTCTGGTTCAAATCCTGGTTCTCCCACTAAATGTCCGTGTCACTCCGGGCAAGTTACTTGCCCTTTCGGTGCCTTAGTTTTCATTATCAAAATGGAGATGACAGCTAGCACTGACATCTGAGGGTTTTTGGGAGGATGAAGCAAGCAATTAAGTGTTTGGAATAGTGCTGGGCACACGGTGGATGCTGTGGAAGTGTTATATAAGTAAAATTCTGACAGTCCTTCCAGGTAGGAATTATTGTCCTCATTTTGTTGATGGGAAATCACCAGATTGAATGAGCTGGTAAGAAGAACTGACTCTCCAGATCCATGTTTTCCAGTGCTACCACACTGCCCAGCTAGGAAGTGGAAGGCGGGGTCAAGGCTGTGGCCTGGGTGAAGCAGGGCCCAGAGGCTCCCGGCCCCTGAGGCTCACGGGACAGAGCTGGACAGGCTCGTTCTGCCCTGGTGTAGGGACCTGGGCAATGGGCCTGCAGCCTGGAGGTAGGTGCTGAGCTCCCGGTGTCCCAGTCTGAGCAGAGAAGGCCAGAGAAAGAGCCAGAGACATCCAGGATCTGCTTTCACTCACTACTTGCGCTGCAGCAAGGACAGTCCCAGTGTGGACCTCATGACACTGGCCGGCGGAGGGAATTGACTGGCAGACAGATGGACACACCCACAGCCGGGCCCCAGGTGGGCAGGCAAAGGAAGCTATAGCTGTGGTCAGGGATGCCAGGGAATACAGACTCTACATGGATGGCTTGGGAAGGCCAGGTGGCAGGGGGGTGTCGGAGCGGAAGGGTCCAGGGCTGCTGCCCACACCTGTGTCAAGGCTTTCCGAGCCCCCTGCCCTGACCTGGGAGGGTCGGAGTGTCTGTTCTCTGACGAGGGCCCTGGGGGATTCTGAGGCTGCGAATTGGACTTTGGAATTGCTGCCTAAAACACCTCCCTTCCCCTCCAGGCCTCTGTTTCTTCCATCTGTGAAAGAGGAGGTGGGATTGTGTCTCTTTTGTGTGTAGAAACCTGATTTGACCCCTCCTCCTCATGCCTCACGTTGGCATCGTTTCACCCGAGCGCTTTGGGGGCATCGTCCACCCTCTGAGGTGTCAGAGCAGACGTGGCTTTGTGTAATTAATTTATTATTTGGCCGTGCTGTGTCTTCTCTGTGCTGCTCGGGCTGTTCCTTGCAGTGCATGGGTTTAGTTGACCCACGGCCTGTGGGATCTCAGTTCCCCAACTAGGGGTCAAACCCGCGTCCCCTGCACTGGAAGGCAGATTCTTTACCACTGGACCACCAGGGAAGTCCCCAAACAGACATGTTTGGGTGCGTGGTCACAAGTATGTGACCTGGTCTGGCCCCAAACCTCATGCCTCCTCCCTGCTCCCCACCCCCTCCCAGCCTTTCCCAGGTCCACATGGGCCTTGACCTCAGCCTCCCCAGATCCCAGCTCTCCCAGAGAAGAGGAGGAGACCCCTCTGCTCTCCAGGGCCCACCTCCAGGCAGGGCCACGTCGACACAGATGTCGGGCGCTCCCTGAATCAGCACCCCTGATCCTAGACAAGACGCCCTCACCCGGGTCCCTGAAGGACGCTCCCTTGCTGCTGGAGCTGCAGAAATTGCCGGGATTGACCAATACAGATTTGAGTGCCCTGAACCCCAACATCCAGGTGATGGCTACAAGGGTGGCCATGAACCCAGCGGATTCCTAGAGAAAAGTTGGGCTCAACAGCTCAGCTCCGAGGTCAGGCATCTCATCCTGTATTCTGTGGAGGATGCGGGTCCTGTGTGGGTCAGACAAGGTGACTCCCATGCCCCACCTGTGGAGTAGGAGGAGTCGGGCTTCCCCACTTCTTAGCTGCAGACCATCACGTGGCTCTCCCAGCCTCTATTGCCTAGATGTTGTTGTTCAGTCGCTCAGCTGTGTCCGACTTTTGCAACCCCATGAGCTCCAGTATGCCAGGCTTCCCTGTCCTCCAGTATCTCCTCGAGTTTGCTCAGATTCATGTCTATTGAGTTGATGATGTTATCTAATCATGTCTAGTTAGACCATAGCAAGGGTCAAACAGCACCAATCTGGCAGGGCTATCGTGAGGACTGAATGAGCAGAGAATGTTTCTTGAGCTGCAGGCGGTTCCTGGAATATGGGCAGAGGCCAAGTAGAAAGCCCTGAAGGTCTGATCTTCCCTGGCCAGGCCCACTCCTTACTACAGGCCCCTGAAGAATAGGGTAGATTGCCCACCAGAGAGGCTTTATGGGAGAGAAAACTAGAGAGGTTGGTGGAATTCCAGCTTACAGTCTTCACTGTCAGCCCTGAATCCCTAAAGATAATAATTCCTGCATTTTGTGTACTATCTACAGCTTACAAAACACTTTCACTGAAAGAAAAAAGAGCACAAAAATATGAAACTCATAACATTCTAAAGTTGTTTGAAAGTATGCGTGTATCTGTATATCTAAACTTGGAGTGTTAATTACAAAAATGTTACCTGTCAAAAATGGAATATGGGTGATTTCCCTTTTCTTTATATTTTGTTGGTTCCCCCACCCAATTTTGTCCTTTGACCTCGTTACTTCATAATAGCCCCAAAATGATGTTTTTAAAGTTCACTTTCACATAAATGATTTCACGTTATTTATTTTCTGTCCACAAAGTGGTGAACAAGAGCCCTTCCCCAGGCCTCTGGGGGGTTTGTTGTCACTTGGTCTCATTTTCTGGCCCTACAATGAGGAAGTGGAGGTTCAGGGCTGTTGGTGGCCCCAGAAGCTGGGCAGTCTGTGGGCTGCTAGAGCCAGAATTCAAACCCAGCTTCTCTTAAACGAGTGGATCTCCAACCTGGCACATGTTAGAACCATCACATCTGGTCCCATCTCACACTTGTTAAATCTGTCTGGGTGAGACTAGGGGGTCAGGAATCTGCCGCAAATTCTGATGCAAGGCCAGGGCTTAGGCTGTGACCCCAGCCGCCCCAGGGAGACCAAGAAGGTTGACCAGAACAGGCTGGTATAGAGAAAGGGTTGGACCTCTCCCCCTGTCCCTCGGCCTATCATCTCCCTTCTCTTTGGAGTCTGGCTCTGAGGCCTCCCTCCGTGGCCGGGTGTGTCTGTCCCTCTGCAGGTGACCATCGAGGTGGTAGTGGGTCCCCAGGATGAGCTGGAGGTGGACCTGATGGCTGAGCCCAACAATCGCTGGTCCGAGGGTGCCCCCTGCTGGCTGCCTGCTGAGGAACTCTTCTGGCCTCTATCCTAAGGCTACTCAGAGGGTGAGGAAGAGAGGCCCCATCTCAAGGGCAGAGCCTCAGGGGAAAAGCAGGAGGAGGAAGAGGAGGACGAACCCCCAGAGTACAGCGAGGGTGAGGACCAGGAGGAGGACAGTGAGGAGCACAGCAGAGATGATCAGGAGCCAGGCTTCAGTGGGGCCGCAGGAGGCTGAGAGCAGGGCCTGCTGTCTCCCAGAGACTGGGCCTTTGAGGAGCCTGATCGCTACGGTGAGTACCCCCGTCTTGACTTCCCTGGCTGCTGCCCCTGGAGGTCCTGAGCGGAAATAAGGGTGACAGCTTCCTGGGCAGGGGCAGCTGTGGAGGTCTGGAGCTTAGGCCCTGTACCAACACCATCATCAGCTCAATAGTAACACCCAAGGCTTGCAAAGGCTTTTTTTTTTTTTTAAACATTTGACTCTACAATAGCCCTGAGATCCCTTAAGCAAAACAGGCATTTGTTAATAATATTTATTTACATCTATCAGTTTTCCAACAAATTAAGAAATATTATAAATCCCACCACTCACAACTGACCTCAGACTGTGTGAGTCTGAATCCTGGGTCTGCTGCTTACCAGCTGAGTGACCTTGGTCAAGTTACTTAACCTCCCTGGGCCTCGCTTCCTTCCTCTACAAAATGGAGATGGGCACCACCCTTACTACTTGGAACTAAGTGTAGAGAGTGGTGAGTTAATGCTTTTAAAGTCTAAGTACATAGTAAACAAGGTACTGGCGATTATTATTTTAGAAAGCAAGATGACAACACAGACTGTTCAGAAAATATCACCTGAAACCTGCCCCCCTCCGCCCCCCGCCACCGTAACAGGCATTTTTATTTTTGCGTATTGCAGTTGCGGTTTTCCCTGGGTAAGAACGTTTCACAGTGTTACAGCTTTACTTTCCAGAGCCCTAGCGACACATCATTGGTTCAGACTAAGTCATAGCAGGCTCTCCCTGTTTTACCAGAGTCACGTAAGCTAACAGGCAGAATTTTCATGATTTTCGACATTTCTTCTATTGATTTTTCTTAATCACTTGGTGCCAGCCTGTTCAGACCTGCCTGGGAAGTGAGGAGAGGGCCAGGCATGTGTGTTGAGTACTTCAGGGGTTCCAGTGAGAGCCCTGGTGCATTTCGGGTCCCTCAGAGCAGGACTGGGTCACTAACGTGGGGAGCAGGGACACTCTTTAATACCCCGAGTGCCAGGGAAGTATCGTCAACTATGGTTTTGAATGACATAAAACTGTAGCTTAAAGATGTAGGGGGACTTTTCCAAGGTTCCCCCAGCAGTGATCAGGTGGCCTCCAGATAGCTTTGCTCTGTGTTGCTGTGTGGGCACAGAGGGGGTGACTGGGGTTTGTGACACCTCCTGCATTTGCCCAGGTGTTTACTGCACAGGGGTGCCCAGCTGAACAGTTAAGTGGGGCTGAAATTCGACCCCTGCTTCATCCGCTAGGGGAGTCCTGGCCCCAGGGCTGCGTCCTCCAGAGGAAGGGGGTGCCTTTTGCTAATTCACACCAGGGCACCTCATGGGCTCTGCCCACTCACACCTGGCTCCCTGCCTTGACTCAGACCATGAGCTTCGGGAGGAGTGGAGCCCCTGGTCTCCGTGCAGTGGGAGCTGTGGCAGCGGTCAGCGGAGGACTCAGCCCTGCGGCTACACCTGCATGGCCTCCGAGTCCCGCGCCTGCGACCTGCCCCCTGTCCTGGTGAGATGAGCCCCAGCGCCTGCAGAGGGAGTGGCTTGCACTGTCTGAGCCTTGCACAGGGTGGACTCGGGAAAGGGGAGCCAGGAAGCTCACAAAGTGGTGGTCCTGCCCCGTTCCAGGTGGCTGGGGGCACCACGAGCCTAGTGAGGGCTGGCGCCCACCGGGGGCATAGACATGCCCTGCGGCACCACCAGCCTGGCCTCCTCTCTTTCCCAAGGCGCTGAGGACAAGGACCCCTTGGGCTTCCCCAGTGAGAGGTGGCAGCCCCTGGCGATGCTATGGACACGCTCAGCCCAGGTCAGTGTTGGGGGCTAGCCCTGTCCTCTGGGGGTCTGGAGGAGAACCTCTCTTGGAAGGGTGGAACCTCACTGCACTGGCAGGAATAGTGCCTCCTGGATGCAGAGCACATCTTTCAGCTGGGAGGTTAGCCTCCCCAGCAAGGGGACCGTAGCATTTCTGAGCAACCCCCTTGCCAGGCCCACTGGCCTTTCCCAGCCTGATATTCCTGCTGAGAAGGTCTTGAGGGGAGCCACAGAGCTTGGAAGATCATCCAGTGGAACAGAACAGGACCTTGTGGCTTGCCCTCCCTGGTCACTCTTGGATGCTCCTGGCAAGCTCTGTCTGGGAAGCAGGTGCTGTCAAAACTGGTCAGGGCCCAGAGCTCCAGGACCGCTCCTTTCCAGCAGTGAGGAGCAGGCCACGCTTTCACCAGCATACTCCCCATCTGTGTCTCTGGCGCTCACCTGCATCCCCAAGGAGGTAGGCAGCTGCCAGCAGCCTCCTTGCAGTTGACTCCTGTGCTCCATGCTGCAGAAGCTCGCTGAGCCGGGAAGGTGCACCAAGCCCTGTGGCGGGCAGGAGGTTCCCAGAAGACTTAAGTCCGGTCCCAGCCTTCAAGGGGCTCGGGTCTTAGAGGGAAAGACACACAGGACCAACTTAGGCCCAGCACTGCTAACGGTCTGGAGCAAAGAGGAAGGAGCAGTTTGTTCTGTGTGGTCAGAGAAGCCACATTTCCCAACAGAGGGAGAGAGGAGGAGGGCAGCATAGACAGAGGGGCCGCTGGGGGCCCAGAAGGATAGAGTGAGCCTGAGAAGGGTAAGGTTAAGAACAGGAATGGGCCAGTGAGAGTGGTTAACACAGGGCAACGTTTTCTTACCTGGAGGCTGAAACAACTGTCCCTGCCCCCTACCACCCCAGCTCCCTCCCCAAGACCCCAGGATCTTTCCCACCACCCCGCATCTAGACGGACAACGGGTAGCTCATCAGGGCTTGCTGGCCCCTCCTCACCCCCTTGGCCGTTGTCCATGGGGTCATGGCCTGCTGCTTCAGCTGGCCTGCGTCTTGATATGTGGTCTCTCCCGACCGTGTTAGCCAGGTCTGCCCCCAGCTTGGGGGTGAGTACCTCCCTGCCTACCCATTAAGATGCCTCCAAGCCACACCTTTGTACTGGCCCTTGAGTAACCCCCACCCCACCCAGGGGCTGACCGGTCCCTTGTTCCCCCGCCACCTCCCCTGCCCTCTGCAAATGTGGACAGCTGTGAGAAGTGGCTGAACTGCAAGAGTGACTTCCTGGCCAAGTACCTGAAGCCAGGTGCTGCGGGCCCTGCCCAGCTGCCCATGCGTTTACGCGTGGGAGGCCGTGTCCAGCGCCGTGAGCCTGTGGGAGGAGCATCAAGGCCGCAGCTTCCGGGGGGGGGATGCCAGCGGCCCACACGAGCGCCTGGACGTGTACCGGTCCACAGCCCCTTCTGCCTGCGCTCTCTGGTCAGCACCGACGTCTCGCTCGAGCTTCACTTCAAGGTGGACATGCTGCCTTAGATCCTGTGTAAGGTGGACTGCACCCGCTACCACGTGGTGCGACCCGCCAACAATGGCCGAGCCTGCGCGGACAACTCTCTTGAGGAGGAGTACCTGGCCCAGTTGCAGGAAGCCAAGGACTACTAAAGAGAGGCTGCCGCGCTGGACAACGTTTCCTCGCAGGACCCCCGCCTTCGCCCCACCTCTGCCCAGACCTGGTGAGGTCAGCCTGGAGCCTCGAGCCTTCTGCCTGGGAACCTGGGGTGGGCAGGTCAGCACGGTGTGGGGTCGGCTTGAAAGGTGTGTAAGGGGCCCAGCGGGAGGCCGGAGCTCCGCCCCCTCCAGGGGCCCAGCGGGAGGCCGCAGGGGCTGCCGGGAAATGCGTTGTTTGTGGAGAAACTCCCCACATGCCTGATGGGAGGCGCTGTCTCAGCCTGGCCACCCATTTTTCTCCCTCGGCGTGGGAGCGGGGTGAGCCGGGCTCTCCACACGCAGGGGTGATTCCTGGAACCTGCGTTAAGTCCCCCAAAAGCCCCAGCCCCGAGGGCCAGCCCTGCCACCCCCGCCTCCGCTCCCGGGCCAACTGCCTTCCTCGGCTCTGAGCGGTGGCACGTGGCCGTCTTGCCCACCCCTGCTGGGAGGGCGGTCATCAGCCCTCCCACGAGGCTGCTTCCCATGGAGGTTCCAGTGGAGACCGCCTCAGTCTAGGGCCCAAGGTCCGCGGTGGAGACGTAAGTGGATAGGCTGAGGCAGCCAAGACGAGGCAGGATATCCGGGTGGGGCAGGGATCGACCAGTTCTAGGGGCTTTCTTTGTCCAGCTCACCTCTGTTCTATCCAACTCATAGGAATATTGTGGGGCTGGGAGATCACACCACCCTGACTGAGCACAGGGTCAGGCTTGGGGAGGGCTCGGAACCAATGCAGGATGGGTCAGGTGCAGGGTGAGCTGGTAGATCAGTTCTCTGGGTGTGTAGGTGGGTATGTAGGTGTGTGCTAGGGGACAGCTGGTGTGTCTGTGTGTTAGGGCACAGACCTGGTTTACAGTGTTTTGGCAATTTCTGTGGTGTAAACATGCCCACTGTGGCCCACTTCAAGCTCCCAAGGTGATGTCGCTGAATGCACTGAGCTCAGACCTGGGAAGAGACGCGTATGATCAGCTCTGCTAGCACCTCCTGCCTCTTCCCTGCCTCCCCTCACCACCTCCGTCTCCCCTCTGCAGCCATACTTCCTTGACTTCTGTGGGTTGAAATGCTGATGTCCCAGTTGTCTCTGTTCACAAAAGCCTCTAAAAGGCTGGTCACTTCAGTTCTAGCCCTTAGACAGCTGCCCTGAAGCTCTCTGGGAACTTCAGCAACAAAGCACTTTATTTTCTGATTGTGTCTGATAAAGAATTTGAGTTCCCAGCGGAGCAGAGAAATGTAGGGAGCCCTTGCTGACCTCTTAAGCCAAACTTCCCTGGGCTGTGTTTGTAATTACCTAACCCAGCTGGGCTTCCCAGGTGGCTCTAGCGGTCAAGAACCCGCCTACCAATACAGGTAAACAGAGGAGATGAGGGTTCAATCCCTGGGTCAGGAAGACCCTTTGGAGGAGGGTACGGCAACTCAGTCCAGTATT
Organism: Tragelaphus eurycerus; assembly: GCA_935064755.1. Classification (NCBI taxonomy): domain Eukaryota; kingdom Metazoa; phylum Chordata; class Mammalia; order Artiodactyla; family Bovidae; genus Tragelaphus; species Tragelaphus eurycerus. Next base: position 34,736,474 of record CAKXYN010000008.1, on the reverse strand, counting down.
CTTGCCTGGAGAATCCCATGGACAGAGGAGCCTGGTGGGCTACAGTCCATGGGGTCACAGAGTCAGACATGACTGACGTGACTTAACACACATACAACCCAGCTGGGCAGACAGAGATCCGGGGTGCAGAGCTTACATGGGTTAGGTTATGTTTACTCAGATTCATAAAAGGTTACCTGAGAGGCAGGGAAGAGCTAGCAGGACCTCAGGGGCACATTCAGAGTCCTTTGGTCAGAGAGAGAAATTATACTGACACCAGAGGAAGTGGCCCTCCTTCCCCAAGGAACTTGCTGCAAGGGGATCTGATGCAGAGTTGTCCCGAGGACCACCCCTACAAGATGGCCAAGGTGGACCTGTACCCTGCCTTAGTTGGTGCCCTTACCATACACTCCGCTGTCACTTCAAGCATTTGGGGAAGTCACATCAGGAAGCCAAATGAGACAAGGTGTGTTCAGAGCCACTACCTGGAGAAGCTCAGAGAGGCAGATGTTTCCAGTTACCATCACACCTAAAGGTAAGTATGTTAGTCTGGTCTGGGATCACAATCTTAACAACTGGTGCAACTAGAATATTACAGGATCAAAGAGGGCAGCATCTCAGGTCCCTAGATGGGAGCCAAGTTCCCTTCCCTGTCTCTTGAATGGGGAATTCAATAGGATTAGCACCGGAGAAGCCCACGATTAGCACAGGAATGTTTTAATTATGTTTTAGCAGAAACTTAAAAAAAAAAAAGAGAGAGATACACCAGAGTCTGTTTTCACAGGAAACTAATTTTCCTCCTTTCTTTTTTTTTTTTTTTTTGAGAGAGAGCGACATGGGGAGATCAGTCTTTCCAGGAACTGATCCCAATTCTTTATTTTCCATGGTCTACTTTTATACACTGAGTTGTTATACAAAAGTCACGTGGGGTCAGCAGCCCTGACTTTTATCAAATGTATACAGAGGTCTTAGGGGTGTTACATCATCTTCTGGCCAGGGGGCCTGCTGACAATTTATGACCTTCACCTTGTGATAGCAGTCAGTCACTTATTTCTCCAGGGTGATTATTCTTAAAACAGACTCCACTAGATAAGTTTACATTCCTATAGGGTGAGGGTGTAGTGGGTTTTAGTCAGGGAAAGAATTTACTTAGCCTAAAGTCTAATGTGATTAATATCAAAGGTTAATACTTATCTCTTCTATATATTCATTAATGTGTATAAGGGCAGGGGAAATTAAAAGACGCTTGCTCCTTGGAAGGAAAGTTATGACCAACCTAGATAGCATATTCAAAAGCAGAGACATTACTTTACCAACAAAGGTTCGCCTAGTCAAGGCTATGGTCTTTCCTGTGGTCATGTATGGATGTGAGAGCTGGACTGTGAAGAAGGCTGAGCGCCGAAGAATTGATGCTTTTGAACTGTGGTGTTAGAGAAGACTCTTGAGAGTCCCTTGGACTGCAAGGAGATCCAACCAGTCCATTCTGAAGGAGATCAATCCTGGAATTTCTTTAGAAGGAATGATGCTAAAGCTGAAACTCCAGTATTTTGGCCACCTCATGCGAAGAGTTGACTCATTGGAGAAGACTCTGATGCTGGGAGGAATTGAGGGCAGGAGGAGAAGGGGACGACAGAGGATGAGATGGCTGGATGGCATCACTGACTCGATGGATGCGAGTCTGAGTGACCTCCGGGAGCTGGTGATGGACAGGGAGGCCTGGCGTGCTGCGGTTCATGGGGTCGCAAAGAGTCGGACACGACTGAGCGACTGATCTGATCTGAAGGGCAGGGGAAGTGGAGACTTAGCAGCAATCATTGGCTCAACAAATGAAAAACCCTTCACCAATACAATTTCTAATCAGCCCATTATACTTATGCTAATAGTTTTCTGACTTCTCTAAAGAACCTGTTTTTAGAAGCACGTGTGAAAAAAAAAAGAAGCACGTGTGGCCGGACAAGCCTGTCAGGTGGGCTAGAGAACCTTCAGAGGAGTTTGTAGGTTAAAACATTCCTGTCACGCCCAGGGATTTTTATTAACCGAAGCTTTAAGTTAACTCTTCTTTCAGAGGGAGGTAGTGGGGGACAGCCCCTCGTAAAGTCAGAGGTGTAGGTGAGAGCACAAATAGTAAAGCAGGCAGGCTCTGGTTTTGGGGGTAGATGCTCAAGAACCTCCAAGGGGCTCCTGAGGCTCAACCCCACCTTTGTGTATGTCAAGCCTCCTTCCTCATGACCTTTGCCACGGGCGGAGCGCTAATTCAAACCGGCTCGCAACATCTCCCCCTTTTTTATTTCTTAAAACAACCAGATGCAGCTCAGTCGCGAGCTGAATGCTCTGCCGAAGAATCCTGACAATACAAGGAAGGATGATTATTAGAAGCAAAATTAAGGTACCAGCAGAGACATATCTAAGGATATTAGACAGAATATTTTTTTCCAGAAATAAAGTTAGAGAAGGTGTGAAAAAAGTCATTAGCTGCTCCAGCGGCGGTAAAATCCAGTCGAGAGTGTTCCAAGGTCTGTATCTGATTATGAAGTTTCCCTAAGTCCAGGCCAATATCAGAACTGTTCCAAACACCTGAGATATGATTTTTAATCTTTTCCCATTCATAATCTGTCTCGTTTACCTTCAAAAATGTCACGCATATCCACCTGTAATCAGCGTGGCATGTCAAAGCCATTTTCACCTTTAAAGCCTGTAATAACTCAGTCCCAATATGCATTTGCCTCTTCCAAGGCGTCTACTCTCATCTTTAATTTCCTATCTATAGCTTCCTGTGTTGCTAGAGTTAAAGAAAACATTTTTAGACATGGTATCAACATATTGGGCAGTATGTACTTGTTGAGTCAATGATATTGCTGCCGCAGTAACAGAACTAATTGCTGCTATTAAAGCTGATATTCCTAAAATAAGTAAGCCCACAAACCGTTGTGATCACATTAAATCCTGCAGTTGCTGTAACACAGCAAGACCATAGCTATCATATTAGGCACCATAAGATAGGTTGGGTGTTGTAACACCACAAAGGAGCAAACATTACATTGAGGGTTTAAACAAGATGAGAGCATACATTGTTCACAAGTCACTACATTGGGTCCACCAGTGAAAGTCATATGTACATTAAGTTTTCCAGAATCGTTGGTAATCTCGATATTTATCTTGCCTCCCATGCTGGTGGAGCGGCGGCCAAGAGAGCGCAGACAGACGCTGGCGGGGCTACCTGCTGCGAGCGTTGTGCACTGGGCCCCTCAGCAGCCAGGCTGGTCTGGCCCTCGGCTCCCCACGGACAGCTGTTCTGTGCAGAGGAGTGTCCCTCTTCTTTTGTGATCGAAGCAATGAGGGAACCGGATGTCTGGGGGACTGCAACATGGCGAATCAGCCTGTCCCGGATCTAAATTGGAGAATCTGAGTCCTCCGAATTCGCCTGTATCGGGCACCACCTGCTGGGGACCAGCCCCAGCTGATCCAGGGACTTCGAAGCGAGGACGGCATCGGTGGGGGTCAGGACACGATAGTTATAATTAGAGATATAAAGAATAATAGAACAAGGATAGCTCAGTAGGAAAATTCAGTGGAGAAAAGAGGCTGAGTAGCTTGGTTTACGCGGGGGACCAATAAAACTTCAAGACAAGAAGTTTGCACCACTTACGTAGGCCACAGGCGTCTTTCCGTTCTCCCGAAGGAGAGGAGACACTGAGGCCTCCCCGGTCCGATCTTAGAAGCCCAGGCATAATTAGTAAGCATGGTGGGTTCCACGCTCCAGATGGAGACTCAGCCAGAATTTGAGAGAGAGCGCGACATGGGGAGACCAGTCTTTCCAGGAACTGATCCCCCCTCCTTTCTAATATAATTTACCTTGACACTTAAATACACTATCTAAATTTAATCTATACCTAATGCTGATCCCACACAAAAAGATCTTCACGACCCAGATAATCACGATGGTGTGATCACCTAGAACCAGACATCCTGGAATGCGAAGTCAAGTGGGCCTTAGGAAGCATCACTGCAAACAAAGCTAGTGGAGATGATGGAATTCCAGTTGAGCTGTTTCAAATCCTGGAAGATGATGCTGTGCAAGTGCTGCACTCAATTTTCCAGCAAATTTGGAAAACTCAGCAGTGGCCCCAGGACTGGAAAAACATCAGTTTTCATTCCAATCTCCAAGAAAGGCAATGCCAAAGAATGCTCTACCGCACAGTTGCACTTATCTCACATGCTAGTAAAGTAATGCTCAAAATTCTCCAAGCCAGTCTTCAACAATACGTGAACTGTGAACTTCCAGATGTTCAAGCTGGTTTTAGAAAAGGCAGAGGAACCAGAGACCTAATTGCCAACATCTGCTGGATCATGGAAAAAGCAAGAGAGTTCCAGGAAAACATCTATGCTATGCTATGCTAAGTCACTTCAGTCGTGTCCGACTCGTCCTGACCCCACAGACGGCAGCCCACCAGGCTTCCCCGTCCCTGGGATTCTCCAGGCAAGAACACTGGAGCGGGTTGCCATTTCCTTCTCCAATGCATGAGAGTGAAAAGAGAAAGTGAAATCGCTCAGTCATGTCCGACTCTTAGCGACCCCACGGACTGCAGCCTACCAGGCTCCTCCGTCTGTGGGATTTTCCAGGCAAAAGTACTGGAGTGGGGTGCCATCGCCTTCTCCGAGGAAAACATCTATTTCTGCTTTATTGACTATGCCAAAGCCTTTGACTGTGTGGATCACAATACACTGGAAAATTCTGAAAGAGATGGGAATACCAGACCACCTGACATGCCTCTTGAGAAATCTGCATGCAGGTCAGGAAGCAACAGTTAGAACTGGACATGGAACAACAGACTGGTTCCAAATAGGAAAAGGAGTACATCAAGGCTGTATATTGTCACCCTCCTTATTTAACTTATATGCAGATTACATCATGAGAAATGCTGGGCTGGAGAAAGCACAAGCTGGAATCAAGATTGCCAGGAGAAATATCAATAACCTCAGATATGCAGATGACATCACCCTTATGGCAGAAAGTGAAGAGGAACTAAAAAGCCTCTTGATGAAAGTGAAAGAGGAAAGTGAAAAAGTTGGCTTAAAGCTCAACATTCAGAAAACGAAGATCATGGCATCTGGTCCCATCACTTCATGGCAAATAGATGGAGAAACAGTGGAAACAGTGGCAGACTTTATTTTTTGGGGCTCCAAAATCACTGCAGATGGTGACTGCAGCCATGAAATTAAAGGCTTGCTCCTTGGAAGAAAAGCTATGACTAACCTAGACAGCATATTCAAAAGCAGAGACATTACTTTGACAACAAAGGTCCATCTAGTCAAGGCTATGGTCTTTCCTGTAGTCATGGGATGTGAGAGTTGGACTACAAAGAAAGCTGAGCGCCGAAGAATTGACGCTTTTGAACTATGGTGTTGGAGAAGACTCTTGAGAGTCCCTTGGACTGCAAGGAGATCTAACCAGTCCATCCTAAAGGAGGTCAGTCCTGGGTGTTCATTGGAAGGACTGATGCTGAAGCTGAAACTCCAATACTTTGGCTACCTGATGCAAAGAGCTGACTCATTGGAAAAGACCCTGATGCTGGGAAAGATTGAGGGCAGGAGGAGAAGGGCACGACAGAGGATGAGATGGTTGGTTGGCATCACCAACTCAATGGATACGAGTTTAAGTAGACTCCAGGAGTGATGGACAGGGAGGCCTGGCATGCTGCAGTCCACGGGGTCGCAAAGAGTCGGACACAACTGAGCGACTGAACTGAACTGAATGCTGATCCCCCTCCTTTCTAATATAATTTACCCTGGCACTTAAATACACTATCTAAATTTAATCTATACCTGCTGCTAAGTCGCTTCAGTCGTGTCTGACTCTGTGCGACCCCAAAGATGGCAGCCCATACCAGGCTCCCCTGTCCCTGGGATTCTCCATGCTTGGCAATTACGCAGCCCCATTTTTAAATCTGTAACCTAAGTGATACTCTAAATTGCTACTGTGTCAAGCCACAGATGAGAGAAACTAAAAGGGGAGGCTGGAAAGGAGCTTTGAAGGGACTGGGGTGTTGATCAGCTATTAAACAGTGTTTATTCAAACTGTACAAAGGAGAAAGAGACACCATGCAGGTGGCTGTGGGCTTAGGGAACACCTCTGTGTGAGGAGAAAACAGTTGCAGAGGGGGCACTGACCCTGCTAAAGAGAGGATTTTAAGAGTGGCTGGTGTCAAAGCCAGGAGGGGCCCAGGAAATAAAGAGAGGGCCCTTCCCCGCTCTGGTCCAGTATAGGCCGTCCTAGCTCACCTGGCTGTTATTCTTGTCTTGGACCTCGGGAGCCATCTGTGACCACACATCCAGCAAGAACACCACCGCTGTTTCTAACTTAGCTGCCTTGGCCACCTGGATGGCTTTGCCCCATTTCCCCCACCCTGGGTGACCTCATAAAGGGTCCTATGCTAGGCCAGACTGGTCACATTGAATTCTAACTAGTGTTTAAAACAACCCATAGTACAAACCTGCCAGATCCTGCTGATGGTCCTGGTCTCTTGGAAGACAGGATGTTTCAGCTCCTTTGTCTCATTATTCACAAAAGGGACTCAGATGTGCGTCCTTGTTTCCTCCATTACAGTTAGATTTTCTTAACATGTTGAAGTGCTCCTCAAAATCCATCCTTGGTATCAGTGTCACCTGGGATATTAAAATGTAAGCTCACAGGCTACACCCCACACCCAGGACGAGTCACTGGGGTAGAGTCCACTCTCCTGCGTTTAACAGGTTCCTCTCAGGTGGTACTTTAGTTGAGGTGAACCCTTAGCCTAGGATTTGGAATTTGGCCAGTTAACCACCTTTCCTGCTTAAAGGAAAACATGGGGGCCTGGGAGCCCAGAAGTCAGCAGGTAAGGGATCTTCCCAACCTAGGGACCAAACCCAGGTCCCCCGCACTGCAGGCGGATTTTTTACCAGCTGAACTACCAGGGAACCCCCAGGTAACAGGCCACCGGTGCCAGAGCTTCCCTGTCCATCTCTAATGCTCTTGTGAGTGCTAAGTCGCTTCAGTCGTGTCTGACTCTTCATGACCCTATGGACCAGGCTCCTCTGTCCGTGGGATTCTCCAGACAAGGATACTGGAGTGGGTTGCCATGCCCTTCTCCAGGGAATCTTCCTGACCTAGGGATCAAACCCACGTCTCTTAGGTCTCCTGCATTGGCAGGTGGGGTCTTTACCACTGTCACCACCTGGGAAGCCCCTAATGCTCTCATAGTTACTTATTATACCCATTTTACAGATGAGGAAATTTGTCCAATTTGTTAGGTGGTGATATTTACAATTGAAACCCAAGTCCAAAGTTTTTAGCTCTGTCATTCTGCTTTTTAGGCTCTGATACCTAACCAAATGCTGTCAGTGAGACGGAAGTGGTAAAAATTGTAACAGCATCAGTACTGGGGTTGTGAATGTTGCTGAGCTCTGACATGACAGCTACTTTGCCTGGTGCTTTTTTACTAAGGCACTTGTAAACTTTGCTTCAGATTTTTCCTAGGTATTCTGGAATTGGTAATTTTCCGGCCAGGTGTGAAAGTAGTGCTTCTTTGTTACCTGTCTCTGTGTTAGAAGGGGGTCCTTTTGTGTGTGTGTGTTTTGGTTTTCTTTTGCCACACCACATAGCATGTGGTATCTTCGTTCCCTGACTAGGGAATGAACCTGTACCCTCTGCATTGGAAATGCTGAGTCTTAACCACTGGACCACCAGGGCAGTTCCAGAGAGTTCTTGATTTGATACAAACTAGAGTCCAGATACTTTATTTTTTATAAAAGTACTTTTCGGACCCCCAGGCAGCAGACATAATGCCCAATTAGACGGAGATTGCTTCAGTCCAGCATTTGTTGAGTATTTCAAGCCAGGGGGTGGGGGGATCTTGGAGCTTCTAAATTATCCAGGCCAGTACTGACTTTCTGCTTTAATTACATTTTGACCAGCTCATATTGGTAGGATTAGCCTGCAGGCATCCATGCCACTTAATAAAACAGGCAAAAATAGATGAAGGAAATAGCTGTAGCTGCAGGGGATAGTGTCTGGATCAGAAGACACTGACTCACACTGGGGTGGACCCGGGGCGGGGCTTGTCCAGGAAGTGACCCTCCCTGCACAGGTGGTACAGGTTAAGAACCTGCCTGCCACTGCAGGAGACCTGAGACACAGGTTCTATCTCTGGGTCAGGAAGATACCTTGGGGGAGGGCATGGTGACCCAGTCAAGTATTCTAGCCTGGAGAACCCCCATGGACAGAGGAGCCTGGCAGGCTGCAGTCCATGAGGTCGCAAAGCTGGGACACGACTAAACACGCATGCATGTAGGCAGCTTTTCACTACCTGGAACACGGCAGCCTGGACCGCACTAAGGTCAGTAGCACTGACCACTCGGCCAGTGGTCAAAAGCTTGTTTAATGGAACCAGGTTATTTTAAAATACTCTTAACTAAAGGATTTTCAATTTTTCCTCTTTCTGGGAGTAATAGGCCTGGAATGTCCTACTCCGGGAGGGATGCCTAACATGCTAGCACTGTAGCTGCTGCTTTGTGGGGATGAATGCAGTGACAAGGCAGCAGGCAAGTCTGGACTTGAGCATTGGCTCTGCAGGTTCAGTTGTTCCAAACCCTAACTCTGCTAAATTATCTGTGGTAGGATCTGGGGTATCCATTAAGAAATACAAGGACTAGGTTCTTATAAAACAGAAATGGTGGTAGTATCTATCTCACAGGGCGATTGTGGGGGCTAATGAAGCTACTGTAAGGAAACTGCTTAGTGCAGTGTTTGGAACGTAGAAACTGCTCAATAAACAGAACCTCAGTGAACAGAAACCCAGGACCCACGGGGTGGGGAATCTGTCTGCATCTCAAACCAGCTCCCGGTGATCATCTTTTTGCAAGAGGCCATGGGGAGTGGGAGCCCCAGGATGCCACCTCCACCAGCCATGGAGTTTATTGGTACTGTTTACCGCACAGTACCATCCCCACCCCTGCCAGGCTATGTTTGACTGCCCTTTTTTTTGCCAGTCTTCATTAAGAAAGGACGTGAGCTCAGGAATGCTTGCTGGTGAGAAGCAGGCTCCCTTCATGCCTCTTGATTATGTACATCTAGCCAGAAGGGGACAAAACCCTTTTTTTTCAAAAATTCAAAACCTTCAGGGGAACTCTAATACCAGCCAGCCCATCAAAACAGGTTCCAGACATGCATGTTTTTTAAATTACGTTTATTTAGCGTATGTACACATAAAAGAAATCACCCTCTGTTCCCACCCAGCAGAAAACATGCACAAACCCAAGGTATACATGAAGGGACAGGGCCCCAGCCCCAAGTTAGTGGTTGGGATGGTGCGATCCTGTGAGTCACAAGCCCCGGTCAGGAGAGGGCCGGACTGAAGTGTCGGGCAGGCTGTACGCCTGCTGCGGGGCCTAAAATAAGCGCGCACCATAGCCAAAGGTCTGTTTGATGCCCTCAAAGTAGTACCGCTGCCAGCCCTGCCTCGTCCTCTCCTCCTCGGGGGCGGGGATGCCTCGGCCTTCCATGCACAGCTCAGTTTCTCCATTCTTATCGATGAAGGTCAAGGTGATGATGGCAAAGTGCCCTGGGGGAAGACAGAAGGGAGGGAGGTTTCAGATCCAGGGTTTCCATAGGGGCCTCAGGCGAGGGGCAAAGAAAGGGTTCTGGGGGCAATGGCAATAAACAAACATGCTCGCTTACCTTCTGGCCAAGATTTAAACCTCCACTTCATTGCAATGTATTTCTCAGGGACCTGAAATAATCAGAGAGGTCAGCCTTTTTGATGTTTGCTTTCTCCTGGAAGAACTAATTTTACCCCACAAAGGAAAAAATTATTGGAAAATGAGAGAGTCCAATTGTAGCATTCCTTTGAAAAACAAAATGAGCTTTTACTGACCCAAAAGATTAAAGTCTTAAATTTATCTACAGAGCTGGAAAGAAAAAGGCCAGGAGCGGGGAGGGAGGGACACATTATTCTTCTAAGCCGATAAAAGCCACGTCCTGGCTAGCAGGAACTCACCAGATCAGTGAATTCTCCAGAGACATTGCCATCTACCAAGTGAAACTTGCCACCTTTGTCTGCTTCCAACATAGCAGGAGCGTGGGTGAAGGCCTGAACGAGCTGCAGAACAAAAGGAGGTAGGAAGATGTGTGGCTCTCAGTGGGAACCCAGGAGAAATGCCAGCTGACACCTGCGTGCCTCAGCTCTCAATTCCAAAGACACTACTCTGCCCAAGAACCAGCTTCAGGTTCTTTTCTGTTCCAGTAGAGACCACGCTTCGACTCAAATAATTCTTTCTAAATCCAGGATGCCAGTACATTGGATCCATTTACTTTTCTAACATGAATGATTCCAGTTGTTCCCACTTACAGGACCCAAAATTAATACAAGAAAAACAAAGGCAAATCCACTTTAATGAGTGGTGGCTTGAACAAACATGTCTTTCCTTTGCCTCTTCGTCAATGAGGAAAGCCTCGTGGTTCCACTCAGCACTTTTCTGCACAATGAGAAGATGTGCCCACAACTCTAGTCACCTGGAACGGGAGACGCCAGGAGCTGGAAGGACAGGACTATACTTACCTCTTGGGTGGTAAAAACTCTATAGAGCTCCTCTGGTGATGTCAGGAAGCTTTCTCTAAGGGTGATCTTACAAGTGGGGATTTTGACACCAACAGGTCTGGCCTGGGTTTTTGAAGGAGCAGACTTAGCCTGTGGAAGTGGCAGTGAAACTGTCAGGTTAGAGTACTGGTGAGACCGCACTTCACGGGGCTGCAGGGACACACTGCCATGCACTCTCACAAACCTTGTCACCTCCAAGGCTAAATGATTCCAGGGGCTCAGAGGAAATTTATGTGCATGGGCATTTCTGTGAGGAGGGGAATTTTCTCAGCACACTCCCAATGCCACTCTGGGTGAAAGAAGAGTGATGCTTATTTAAAAGCCCACTGCCACAGGACACACTAAATCATTATGTACTTCTGAAGAGTCCTGTGTAATCCTCAAGCAGAATGTCTGTTTAAATAGCTGGAAGCAGCACCCCCAGAATATCCTTCCGAGTGCCGACAAAGGGGCAGGAGGGCTGAAAACCAAGTGCTGAAGCCAAACCAAACAAGCACCGGCTCTAGAAAACAGTTTGTCCTCCCCTCCAGTGGGATGAAATCAGTCAGTTTCCTGTTAGGTCAGGTCAGTGACCTAAGTAACCTCTGATACTCTGATGAGACCTTTACTATCAAAGGATGAAATGTAGATATATTATTTTAGATGCATACAGGGGAACCTGTGTTCATAACCTCCTCACTGGTGTTAAATGCCAAGAGTTGGACTCTGAAGCCCCTGATGGCTTGATGGCTTCCATTTGCTCTAGAAGTCTGTCATAAATGAATAAAAACCAGGTTAAAGATGGGGCAACAGACAACTACATTCTGTGGACCCTGAAAAGCAGCACCTCTGGCTCAGAGGTTAAGGTGGGAGAGAAAGAGCTGAGATACAGACTTAAGGAAGAGGCAGTGTCTCAACTCCCTTTCCAGACAGCCTCCCGCCCCACCATGCAGGGATACCGGTTACCTTGCGCTCCTCAGTTTTCAGTGCTGGCGGCCCGGCTGGGTCTACTGACTCTCCATTCATTGTAGGCAAGATCATACCCTGCGTGAACTCTGAAAAGACAAAATCCGGCTCTTGGAAGTTATTTCTTGGGAGCTGAGATTTGGGGCTTCACCGTCATTCACAAACATGGCCGTCCTAATTCAGGAGGAGGTAATGACAACAGAAGGAGGAGTCTATCCATTTTACGTCTTTCCCTTTGATCCATGCCAGATGGGTACCTGAGTGCATCCTACAGAATGTAGTATGGTCACTGGGATTACTTGAAACCCTTGACTCAATCAGAAGCATCACAACTTGTTAAATGTGTGTGTGAGGTCTACTGCGGACAGCAGCCAATGAATGCAGTGGCACTTCCAAAGCCTTCAAGAGTGGAGAAGATGCTCACAACTGCATATTTAGTCCCCTTCTCCACTCTGCCGTACCTCTGTAGGACAGCCACAACTCTTAGAGCATCAGAGCACTGGTTCCCACCTCTACACTGGCTCCCTCTGATGGTCACCAGAGGTACTCTGACACCCAGACCAGACCACGTGGGCAAACCTGGAGTGCTGGGGGACAGCTGAGAGGAATACTATTCAAGTAAGCCTAAGAACAGTCCAGGACTGTGCTCAATCTGGAGACGCCGGGCCTTTAGATCAGTGAGTCCAGCAGAAATACCACCTCAGCCTCAAATGTAACATTACATTTTCTAGTAACCACCCTAAAGTGTTAAAATGGACAGGTGAAATTAATTTTGACCACATTGCCCTAATATATCCATTCTACCATTTGTGTGTTGTCAGTATCAGATAATTGAGATATTCTTCTTTTTAAAAAAATACGAAGTCTTCAAAATTTATTGCATATTTTATATTCAGAGCACATCCCAATTTGGACTGCCACATTTCACGTCCTTAACAGCCAATGCATTAGACAACACATCTCTAAATCTTTCCCTTATTCAAACTTTACAGACTGATTTCAAGGTGAAATAAGCCTTCTCCATCCAAATTTCTACTCATTTACTAAAGAAAGAACTGTCAAGCCCCTTAATTAGCATCTGACAGGTGGAAAACTATCTTCTCAAGGCACTTATTACTACTCAAAAGATACCTGTTTTGAGGGTGCTGATGTAAATTCCCATAGCTTCTCTTAGAAGTTTCACCCCTTCTTCCTTCATTAAGGCCACGAGATTTGTGTCAGGCTCATCTTTGGCAAGGCTCACACTAATCTGAATGAAAGATCAGAAGTAGGTGGTAAATAGCTTGAGAGGCACCCACACTGGGAGATGTAGGTGCCAAGCAGTCAGATAACCACTGACATTTGCAAAGGAAATGCATGACGGTTGAGGTGTTCGTACAGTCCCCATGAGCGTTTCTTCTCAAGGTCTCTCTGCCACCTACTGCCAAGACAAAAGTGGCTAATGTTAAAACTCACACCACTCACTAAAGCAAAGTAATTGAATAAGCATAAACTGCTCGGGAAGCTCCTAATGGCACCACAGACCCAGAAAGTCGTCTGCAGACTGGGGTTCTGAATGCTTAGGCCAAGCCTGGTCTGTAATCTTGAATGACAGGTCATTTTTCCCATCTGAGAATAAGAGGATGTAGGAGACTCAGACAGATGAGGAATTAGAAAGCACAGACCTCCACTTCATCCACGCTGTTTTCATCAGACAAATTGGGGATCTCCACATGGCCCTTGTACTGCACTCCAGACTTAGAGGTACCTGTCAAAAGTAATGCAGTATTATCAGTCTCCTCCTCTTCAGGCTAAGTCTTCTGCTCTGGACGCGTAACTAGTATTTTGCTTATGCTTCTTTTGGACAATTGAACCCACCTTCTTTATTCTGAGATAAGGTGGCTGCCACCCTAGATGCAACCATTGCCCCCCTCCCTGAAATGTCTTTCCTCATCAGATTTCTGGAGACTGTGTTACCAGTGTGAGACCAAGAGCTCCGTGAATTCAGCACTAGCATGAATTCTGCTAAGGAGGACCTAGGTTAATAGCTAATACTGGCAGTTTTGCTAAAACGCTTGTTTTGAAAATACAAATTTGTTCCAATGCTATAGGTATATTAAGTGACAATTTGATTGTAATACGAATTTGATATTTGCTTATATGCACTTTCATCCACAAAGAAACCCAAACAGAGCTAAACAGAGCTTTATAGGAAAACACAAAACACATGTCTCAAACGTTAATCTGACAGTGACCTCAGTTCACCACGTGTGTTAGGAGCCACACCATCTACGACTGGTGTTACAATGCTCCTTCTGATTTCCTGTGACTCGCCTTCCATCACCTCATAAAAACCCACGTGCCTCAGTGCCCCTGATGCCCACTTTCACAAGCAAACCTCAGGTTTTTGTCAAGGTAAAGCACGATATTTGTCAAATGATTTATGTATTTCTTATGATTTAACGTGTAAACTGTGCCACCGATTTTTACATTACTAAATTTAAAAAATTATCACTGATGAAGCTTTTGAGCATCCTTTCATGTCCCTAACCCTATCTTCCCTACAAGCTCTGTGTTTTTTGTTGGAAGTTTCTGCATAGTGTGGTGAATTTTAGAAACAGGTGTCACGTTATAGCAGAACTGACTGTATTTCAAAGTTAACATGAAATTATCTTTACCTCTCTAGGCCTCAGTTTCTCAATCTATAAAAAGGAGGCTGGGAAAGATGATAACCTATGGTATCTTCCAAACTGCTATGCTTTAATTTAAAAAAAAAAAAAAGACAAAAATACATTTTGCCTCTTTGTTACCATTCAGTTGAGAAGAATTTACATGTTTTGCCCCCATACATGTACTCTTAACTTTACTGTCTTTCCTTCCTGTCAGGACCATCCAAGGATGCCCCCAATTCTATCCTAATATCCTCACAAAAGAGACATTAAGCTAGAGAATAAAACCGGCTCCAGTTATAATCACACACAAGCAGCATTACCACAGCACTCTAAACTATTAGGTTCACACTGGACTTAAAAAAACAAAAGCCAAAAAACTCCCATAGCCTACTTTCAAATCATCCAAGAGGCAGAAATAGCTAGTTTGAAAAATGTCACATTGTATATTCCCAAACAGGACAAGGCCCAAAGATTCAGCAGCCCAGCTGCTACATCAGGAGGGACTTGTGAGATCCACAGAGGAGACACATTTAGTGTCCTGCAGCGGCAGAAAAATTTCAGCATTCGATACTGCTTCCTATACGACTCTAAAGCAGCACTATCTCCTCGAAAAAAGTTCATAACCTCTCAAAAACTGTTCTCCCTGGCTCCTGAATAGGTCAATCAAAATGTGGTTAACCCCTGTCCTAAAAGCCGAGCAGACTTACCTGTCCAGTTTAGTTTGACGCTCCACTCATAAAAGAAGATAAGCTTGCCTTTGCGATTGTTAATGGATGCCTCTCCATCAAGCTTACTCACTTCTGTCACCTCGCACTTGCCTTCCTCATTTTGCACACGCACAGCCAGGAACAGTGTTTTCAGCTTATCTGTGGACCAGTTCGAAGCATCCCTCTCTGTCCTGCAAAACAGAAACAGAGCTATGGACCAACAGCCAAATGAAGGATACACTGCTCTATGCAAGAGCACCCAAGGCTATAGGAGGCTGGAAAAGAACACAAAACCCTCAGCCCCACTCCACTACGTCCACAAACGTGTTACTCTTTTAGGAAGACCAGGAGTCCTATACTGTCAATAAGGACTACTGCTGTATAGCATGGTTTCAAACTTAATGGAAAATTCTGCTTTCCTTTCTCAGCACGATGGTGCTGGGGTCAGTACTGAATACTTTAACATGGCGCCCCCGTCTGACCAAATGGAAAACTCTGCGCTTCTGAGGTCAGGAGCACACAAGGGGGCCGCAGAACCCAGCGCTGAGCTAAAAAGTCCCATTAGCGCAGTGTTTTGACCTATCAAATTCAGGCTGTGTTATAGATTTTGTGCCCTCCAAATGGCCCTGAAAACAATGAATGTCCAGGGTTTTAAAACAAGCAAAAATTAAAGTCAACCATTCTATGTTAAGAGGAGAGGGCGCAGGCTGAAATACAAAGGAAAACTATCTACCTTCTAACTTCCTAATAAAAGTAAGATGAGCTACAACAAAATAAAACTACAGTTTACGTACAAAGTTCAGTGGACTCAGAAAGAATAAGAAAATATTAAATTGCAGAATATTTCATGAAAGAGACTAGGCTTTTAAGAGTGGTTGGATTATAAACTATGATTGCCCGGCAACCAGCGGCTGTCCCTGGACCGACGATACAAGCAACTTAACAGTTCCGGGTGAGAGGCCACGGCGCCTTGGAGCATCACTCAGCTCGGAGCACTTGCAGAACACATTCTAAGACATAGCTTTCTGGAAGTGAGGCAGCGATCCCTTATGACTGACTTAATTCCAGCCGAAAGTCGAAAAAATAGTAACTCCAACCCTCTCGAGCCTAACACTGCAATCTCTCAATAATATACACGGCAGTTTTGGGTCTCAATGACGCCTCCGGCCACGTGTAAGAAGCATCTCTCCGCTCAGGCTGAATGCAGCAGCCAGCGGGGGTACGTCCTCCTATGTGAAACCCCCTCGTCTGGGATGCAGTCTTCAACGTCGTCCCCCCACCCCACCCTCGGGCTTCCCCTCCACCCAATGAAACGGAGGTCTGAGGCTGGAAGGGCCTGCGACTTACGGACCCCTGGAGACAGGAAGGACCCACGCCCATTTCCTGGCAGGCAGGGCTGCCTAGACCCCAGCAGTGTCCCGGTCAAGGTTCCAGAGTACCCCCTGGTGCAACCCCCGGCCCGGCCGCAGCGCTCCCGCGGCCTGGCCCGCTGGCCCTCACCAATGCCAGTTGTTGACGTTGGTGGCGTCCGCCCGCTCCTCCACGATCCAGCGTGGGTCGCCCTCACCCCACTTGGCCATCGGCTCTCCTATCGCGCCGCCACCAGCTCCCGAGCAGCCACAGCCACAGCCTCAGGACAGCCCGGTCGCGGCCGCCCGGCAGCGCCTGGAAACTACTAGAAGAAGCTGCAAGATCCTCCTGGCTTGCCTTTCCCTCCACCCCCGGCCCCTCCCCGCCTTGACTTCCGGCTCCGCCTCCCTCTCGTCGGGTACGTCGGCTGCCCCTCCCCGGACCTTCGCTTCCGTGTGTTCTAAGGAATCCTTCACACTCCTTCGAGTTATGCCCTGAAAGGCCCGAAAGGCGACAGCTCACACGACCATTCCTCACGCACAGAGACACACAGGACACGTTTCATTGTTTCCCTAAACCCTTCATCAGCCCCGCTTGGCCTCACGGGAATTGTAGTCTTGTCGAGTGACCCACGGGATAACCTCGGAAGGTCGAGCTGAAAGGAGAGGAAACGGGCTTAGGCGAGGTGCGCTGGGGATTCTGGGAGTTGTAGTCAAGAGGCCACCGCGGCCTGTCCGGGCAGAGCCTGATTGTAGGAGCGAAAGGAACTACAACTTCCAGCATGCCGTGCGGCGCCTGTCTCGCCCCTTGGTTCCTATCCCCACCCCAGCCCTCCCGCCCCCTCCTCGAGACTATCCCCTTCCGCCCCTTTTGTATGCCGCACAGCCTGTCTAGAAAGGCTGGACCCTCGGCGGCGAAGTCTGACGCTGACCTGAGAGGGAGGGCTCGGTGTGGAAGAGGTGAGGGTGTCCCAAACTCCTTGGGCTACATATCTGGCCGAGTTCAGCCTCTCCGCATCCATATCCTTTCCCCTCGTTGTCTGAGGCGTCCCTCGACCTCCCTGGCTTGACTGTTAACTCCAGCTCTGGCGATCCCTGGGCTTGCACTCGGGGTTGGGGCCGCGAGCGAGCCCAGACAACTGATTTTGAACAAGCATTTATTGTACTAAGGTTCTGGGCTCTGGCCTCTGCGGTGGATCCTTGTTTCCTGGACCCTTCGCCCACAGAGTCTTCCTAGTTTAATCCACATTTCCTCGTCTCAGTTCGTCACCTCACTTGTGTAGGCCTGGCTTTGAAAGAAGATAAATGAGTCCGAATCTAACTTCTCACAGGCTGGTTTCTGCGGTATCCTGAGGCGGAGAGCGTGTTGGTTGTAGATATTTTTTGGCCAAGTCGTTTTCCTTCCCTTGTCGTATTCCTGACCTTCCCTCAGATCTACTGCTTTGTATGGTGGGATCTCAGTAAATAAGTGACAGGGAGCAAGCCTTTGAAGTGTTTTAAATAATTTTGAAGCACCTTTCTCAGCCCCTCTTAAAATGGTACCTGATTGCTTTATAAATTTTAGAGCCATTAAATCATTGTCTTTTTTACTTGCTGAGGAAATATAGTTTCTGACTAGCGCTAGAAGTACAGATTGGTGTCAAGTGTCCACTGCCTTTGCATAGTTAAGAAACGATTCCAGAAACCCTTTGGTGGATTACAGGGTTTGTTAAGACTCATGCTATGTCTATCTGTAGACACTGTAGTACTGACCTGCCCTCAGTTTTCCCTAGAGTGACAAAAGAACGATGCAAATCAGAGTGGAAATGACCCAGGAGATAGAAAACCTGGCTAGGAGCCACTAGCTTTAGCTTAAAAACTTTAGTACTTAATCCTTTTGTGCCTCATTTCCCTCATCAGTGAAATGGAATCTGCCAGGCCTACTTTGAAGAGGTGTTCTGAGGCTTTATAAACTGGCATCTGTACCATAGACACTTACCTGCTCTGTGGGCATCTTCAGTGTTTGTGATGGCTACTCAGAGTTTTTGTATCAAAATGTTAAACTTTAGGAATGCTTAGAAATATTTTTCTGTTTTTTTCCAAGAAATTGATTTATTAATAATAAAAATTAATACTAAACAAATTTTGTGTCAGCACATGTGCTTTCCGTGTAGTTCACTGGCTTCAGCCTCACAACAGTCTTACCAGGTATGTTTCTGTTGTTAAGTCCCATATTTACAAATAGCAGAGATAGAAAGATGGCAGAAGGTATACTAAAAGGAGCTAGCCTTTAGTATTTACTTTATACTGGGGACTTTTGTTAGCTCTTTCTTGACTCCTGTTTATTCTTCACTGCAAACCTGTGAGGTTGCCTGTCACTTTCTCCAAGGCTTAGAAGTGAGATTATTTACCCAGGTTGCTGAGAACTGGAGAGACTGACATTTGAATTCAAGTCTGCCTGACTACAAAGCCTATGCTTGTTGCAATATAAGGAATTTTTTTTTTTTTTCTGCTAGCTTTTGTATTTGATTTTACTCACTGCATTAAATATACAAAAGGATGTTTAAGCCGTGTCTGGGTTCAGTAGAAATCAGTTAGTGATATCTGCCACGGGGAAGGATCAGATGGTAAACACTTCTCAGCCTGCTTTGCCATTCCCAGACCCTCTGACAACACACCAAGTGAGGCAGAGTGTGTAAGGCCATTGGGAGTCTCAGTGGATCTGCCGTGGGGAGTGTTTCTTAAGCTTCTATTGAGAAAGGTACTACTGAAATAGAAAAAGCAAATCCATCCTTTAGAATTGGACTCTCTGTAGCCTTTGGAGTTATTTTTGGCACTGAAAAATTTGGTACCTGGTTCTTGGCTTAAGTCAGTTTTCACTCTAATCCAGTTGGCATGGATAGTTTAGTTTGTGATTCTAAGGCAAAACTTTTTTTCAGGGTGAACTCTAATTTTAGAATAGTTATGAGACGGACTTGTGGTGTTTTGACTGATTCTTTATAGACTTCCTTCTTTGGCCATGCCCTCGTTTCCCAAATTTTGGCCAGTACTTGTTATTAAATTAATCATGATTTGAAGTTAAAGTTACAAGCAGGCTAATTCAGCTTCCTTTAGTTGCTTACTTGCCATCAGGAATTCAAGAAGCACATGAGAGGGTAAGACATCTGTGAGTTTTTATTCTCTGCAGTATTCCCAGAGCCTAGAACAGGGCCTGAGAGGTGGCACGCAACAGATACATGTTGAATCCATGAATGTAGTTACTATCTGTTTTGTTCATGCTTTGATTAACATTGTGTATCCAGCAAAGTTCATGATGCATTCTTGTAACACATGCCTGGTTTGTACTTTTACCTTTATATATACTTATACTGGGGCCTCCCACGTGGCACTAGTGGTAAAGAACTCACCTGCCAGTGCAGGAGACCTAAGAGACACAGGTTCGATTCCTGGGTTGGGGAAATCCCCTGGAGAGGGGCATGGCAACCCACTCCAGTATTCTTGCCTGGAGAATCCCATGGACAGAGGAGCCTGGTGGCCTACCGTCCATAGGGTCGCAAAGAGTTGGACACGACTGAAGTGACTTAGCACGCATGAGAGTATATAAATTAGAAAAGGTATATATGCTCAATACTGTGTTGTAGGGTCCTTCAGAGAGGGACTGTGTTTTGTACTTCAGATATCCCTTATGTAATAAAACAGCTGACAGAGCACCTGAGATGGTATTGTGAACAAAGGAGCTGCTCTAGGAATGAATGACTACTCATGGGTTATCAGGCAATCAAAAGTGTGATTGGATTGGTTGGAGACCCAAGGATCTGATTTTATGTGGCCTCTGCAGTATTTTCTTCACCAGACACTTTTGTGCATCCCTAACTAGAGCAGGGAGTTTGTAGTCCAGGAACCCAAAGCTTTTGGAGCTCTTTTGAGGGGAAATCCAGAAAGAGACATACAGTATATCTCTCTCTCTCTCCCTCCAGATGAATCGGACAAAGGGTGATGAGGAGGAGTATTGGAATAGCTCCAAGTTCAAGGCTTTCACCTTTGATGACGAAGATGATGAGCTCTCACAGGTGGGTTTCTGTGAACCCTCACCGAAGTTCTCACCCCTTCCCACTGCGTACCCTTTCCCTTGCATCCTCGGTAACCTGTCTCCATTAGGCTCAGCAGTGCTTTCAGTCACAACTTTAGAAGACTCTTCATAGAGAAGAACGCTGGGAAAAGAAAGGAATTGTAAAAGCCAACTCCCTGCCCTATTTCCTTTACATCCTTAAGATGATTCATTTCTTTCCGTTGTGTTTTTTTTTTTTTTTTTCCCCAAGAACCCTAAGTCTTTTTTCATGTGATATAATTATTATTTTTGAAGGATGAACTGAATTGGGAGTTTTGTCTTTATCCTGTCTGTTTTACAAATGAGGGGAACATTCATTTTTGGAAAGATGGATAAACTCCCTACAAAGCAAGTCAATACCAGGAATAGGATTAGAATTCAAAATCGGCTTTGACTCTTCCTAACCTTTTGCTACTGGACTCCAGTGTTGGCTAAATAGCAGTTTCTTTTCTTGGCAAACGTCTGTGGGCTAGGCATTCGATGGCAGAAAGGTTAAAATATTGGCCATTCTCAAGTCCAAGTTCCTCAGCCTTCTTGGCTGTCAGAGGGAGAGGTGAGAAGTGGTGACTGCCTAAGCGCCCTGCCTGATGTCCGTCCACAGTTAAAGGAATCCAAGCGGGCAGTGAATAGCCTTCGAGACTTTGTGGATGACGATGATGAAGATGACCTGGAGAGAGTCAGCTGGACCGGGGAACCTGTGGGAAGTAAGTACAAAAGACCCTGGGAAAGGATTAATTATTCAGGGTTCTTACCACTCATAAAGTCTCGTCAATACTTGTCAGGATAGGGAATGAGGCTAAGCTGTTTTCAGATGAGCATACATCTGGAAATTTACCCAGGAGAGGGTACTTGGGGAAATAAGGCAGTAGTTTCCATACGGCTGTCTAGGTCTGCTGTCCGAGGGCTAATGTTTGGCTGGCTATTTCAGACTTATTTGGGGTGCTCGTTAAAATTAGATTCCTGGGCTTCACTGGAGAGACTCTGCTTCAGTAGGTCTCGACGTTGGGTGTGGGGTGGTGGGTAGGGCGGGGTCTCAAATGACAATAAGCACTGCTAGTGTTCTGATACGCAGTCATATTTGAGAACTGCCGACTTAAACGCTCACCAACTGCCTGGCAGAACTGACTTCCTTAGCCACCAAGTCCCACTGCCTAATCGTTCTCTAATACCACTTAACACCTTTGCTGGGCCCATCTGATTAAGCATAGTTTTAAAGGTTTGTTTGTTCGTTTTAATGGGAAATATTGTCACATGATTTAAAAAGCAAAAAGTATTCAAGGCGTACTGTAGTGAAAAGGATTCAAGGCGTACTGAGAAAAGTTTCCCTCACAGTGTCACGCATCTACTTAGTTCTCAGGCCCTGCCAGCCCCAAAACAACAGCTGTTGTTTGCTTCCCGTGTATTCATTTAGAGATGCTTTCTGCTTGTGGAACTACATATAGGAAAAAGAACTCAGTTTTTTACACCAGAGGTGGCCTACTTTATACCCTCCTCTTTTCACTGGATAATATAGCTTGAAGATCTTTCTGAGTTTTCTCATGCTGCCTCTCCCCTTTTAAAATAGCAAAAATAGCAACATAGTATACATAGTGTGGAATTCTCATAATTTATGTAACCAGTCTACTGTTGATGAGCATTAGACTGTTTCCAATCTTTTGTTGTTTATATTGCTGTCAGTGACCTTGTATTTTGCCCATGTAAGAGTATCTGAAAGTTCAGTTCCTAGAGTAGAATTGCTGGCAGAGGGTATTTGCATCTGGGTCTGTTAGATGTTGCACCAATTTGCACTCCCACCTAGCAGTGTCAGAATGTTCCTTTTCCCCCACAGCCTTGACAGCACAGGGTGTTCTCAAACTTTTGGGTCTTTGTCAGTCTTATAGGGGGCAAGTGGTATCTCAGTGTGCTTTTTAAAAATACTTATTTATCTTCAACTGCTCCAGGTCATTGTTGCTGCGTGGGCTTTTCTCTAGCTGCAGCAAGCAGGGTCTGCTTACTAGCTGTGCACAGGCTTCTCATGGCGGTGGTTTCTCTTGTAGAGCATGGGCTCTAGGTGCACAGTCTTCAGCAGTTGTGGCACGTGAGCTTAGTTCCTCCGTGGCCTGTGGGATCTTCCTGGCTCTGGGATGGAACCTGTGTCCCCTTGCGTTGGTAGGCAGGTTCTTAATCACTGGACCTCCAGGGAAGTCCTAAAAACTGTACTTTTAATTTGTGTAATTCTCTTATTAAGAGTGTGGTCAAGCACCTTTTCATATGTTTAACAGCTACTTGTATTTCCTTTTCTTTGATCCATTTATTCATTTCCTTTGCCCTTTTTCTCTGTTGCTTGGTCTATGTGATTCTGTTCTTTCTCTATGCCCCAGTATTTTAATTCCATGTTGACAAGGGACCAGGGCTTCTGATGAAAAGCTTTTAGAGTTTATTGGAAAGCTGGATGTGGTGGTATTATTTTGGATGAGAATGACTGATCTGCATCTTGCTGTCTCGCAGGTATCTCATGGTCCATCAAAGAGACTGCTGGTAATAGCGGGTCTAGCCACGAGCGTGAACAGCTGAAGAACCGAAACAGCTTCTCCACCTATGCACAACTACCCAAACCTGCTTCTACTTACTCTCTGAGCAGCTTTTTTAGAGGTAAGAGCGACAGTTAAAGGCACAGAGGCCTTTTCTTTTTTCCG
Source organism: Tragelaphus eurycerus (assembly GCA_935064755.1). Taxonomy (NCBI): domain Eukaryota; kingdom Metazoa; phylum Chordata; class Mammalia; order Artiodactyla; family Bovidae; genus Tragelaphus; species Tragelaphus eurycerus. The sequence continues at coordinate 34,713,450 of CAKXYN010000008.1, read as the reverse complement.
AAAAACCACGAAGGCTGTGATTTTCATTTACTCTGTAAGAAAAAGATACTGAAGTATAAAATTCTTTGAAGCTAGCAGTTAGGGATCAGAAAGGGGGAGAAATGAGGGAAATTCAGAGGGGTTGGACTGGGTTTCTAAAACATGATAAACAAAGTTGACATTAACCTTGTGACATATACTCAAGAAATTTGCCTAGGTCAGAATTCCTCCCTACCCCTGTGCATTTCTGTTGGGAAGCCTTGTGCGCTGCTGGTGGGAATGCAAAATGGTACAGCCTGTGTGTAGAAGACACCGGAAGACTGTGGAAGACAGTTTGGCAGTTCTCAAAAAATTAAGCGTAGAATTGCCATATGATCCAGCAGTCTACTTCTGGGTATATTCCAAAAGAATTCAAAGCAAGGGTTTAAACAGGTATTTACACACCACGATTCAGAGTAGCCAAAATATGGAAACAACGCAAATGTCCATTCACTGACAAATGAAGGAACAAATGTCCATGCACATGCAATGGAATATTATTCAACCTTAAAAAGGATCAAAATGCGGATACATGCTACAACATGGATGAACCTTGAGGATATTATGCTGAGTGAATGAAGCCAGGCATGGAAGGATTCTGTTCTGTGTGATTCCATTTCTGTGAGATGCCTAGAATAGTCAGATAGAAAGTAGAATAGTGGTCACCAGGGAATGAGAGTAAGGAGGAAAGGGAGTTATTGTTCAGTGGGTACAGTCTCAGTTTGAGATGATCAGAAAGTTCTGGAGATAGATAGTAGTGATGATTATACAGTGTGGATGTACTTAGTACCACTGAACTGTATCCTCCTTAAAAATGGTGACGTTTATGTTAGGTTTATTTTACCACAATTAAAAGAAAAAGTTCCTCAGTGTCTTTTATTTCCATGGTACCTCAGATTTCTGAAGTTGAGTAAAAGCTTTTTTAAGCCTTAAGTTCTCATATTTTCACAAAAAGGTTCTGTGTGCCCTGCGTCCTAAACTGAGTCTGGATGGCTCTGACTTTAACTCTTGGCCTTATTTGTTCTTTAGGGAGAACTAGACCTGGAAGTTTCCAGTCCCTCTCTGATGGTAGGCATGCACTCTTTTCTCTTGATTACTGTGGGAGATGCTACTGATCTGGAGTACAGCCTGGGGAGTCATGGGGACAAGTGATAATTAGATGATGATACTTCTTCTGAATCTGTCATCATTATTAGAGGAATTTTCTGATGCTGAATCAGCATGTTGAGACCATTCAGGCCGTGGGGTCCAAGGGTATCATCTAGGGATGCTGTCTTTGGGTAGGAACTGAGATCTACTCAGGCTTCCCTACTTTGGGCCATAAAGATACCTCGGGAGCCCACCAGTCAAGCAAAGGAAGCAGTGGAAGAAAGGAATGTCAGGAAGATGGTGTCCTTCTCAGTCCCTTGCCTGTTCTTTTGCAGCTCTGTCAGACACACCTGCCAAGAGCTATGCTCCAGAGCTGGGGAGACCCAAGGGGGAGTATAGGGTGAGTTATATCTTACGATGGTCATGACACTTTACACAGTTTGACGAACTTGGACATTTGTTATCTTGCTTGATCTTCCCAAATCTCTGAGCAGGTGTTATTTTAAACCCCTCTTAGAAATAAGAAAATTGGATCTCTAAACATTAGAGCTTGCTGGGAGTCTCACAGCTCATTACATGGTAGAACTGGAACTCAAAGTTTTTCGTTTCTGATTCAGCCCTGGTGTACTTTCCTTATCCGTTATACCGCCATTTTTTAGGTTGTGGTTTGAAACTTTTGATCATCACTGTGGTCTAGAAGCTTGGTGGAGCTCATATTCACATGAAGCACATGAAAAAGCAAATTGACTGAAAAGGAAAAAACGATATCATAAGATCCAAAAAAGAATATGTTTCTCTCTTTTCCTTCTGTTGGCAAAACCATTGGTACCTGAAATTCTGAACCACTTACATGTCAGGCTGCCATCTTTGTCAGTTGGTCCGTTCCCTCTTTGATCCAATTCTGCCTGTAAAATCTCTGTCCTGGTTGCTTAAGAAACTCAGGACCAGACCATCCTAGTCTTGTTTTTTTAAATCTATCTTGTAGGCTTCCCTGGTGGCTCAGACGGTAAAGCGTCTGCCTGCAATGTGGGAGACCCAGGTTTGATTCCTGGGTTGGGAAGATCCCCTGGAGAAGGAAATGGCAATCCACTCTAGCACTCTTGCCTGGAAAATCCCATGGATGGAGGAGCCTGATAGGCTACAGTTCATGGGGTTGCAAAGAGTTGGACATGACTGAGCGACTTTCACTTTCAGGGACTAAGACTATAAGCATGAGGTGAGGAGCTGATGCACTGATAATTATGAATTCCGATCCTTTAACTTCCTATAATTTATGCGTTGCTAATATTCCAGGATTACAGCAATGACTGGAGCCCCAGTGACACAGTGCGGCGCCTCAGGAAGGGCAAGGTAAGGCCCCTGGGGAGAGAATTCTTGTGGAATTGGAATTTTTTTTTTTTTTGGAAGCTGAGCAGCTTGGCCTTTCTCTTCAGTTTTGTTAAGTGAGATGATTTTTAGGAGGAAAATCATTCCACTAAGATGGCAGTTCAGCTGCAAAATTTCTAATTCTCCAGGGTTTAGTGTTGTTTTGATGGGGAAGTGGGAAAAGAGTGATGGATGAGAGGGAAAAGTAGTGCCTTTAAGAGTGAGAGCAAATCTTTCATGTTTAGGTCTGTGATCCATTGTGAGTTAATACACAATATATGGTGTGAGGCACAAATGGACATTCATTTTTTTCCCATACGGTTCTCTGTTTGCTCCAACACTGTATGTTGAAAAGACTATCCATTTCTGCATTGGTCACTTTGTTGAAAATGAATTGACCGTATATATATATGTAGGTCTCTTTCTGGACTGATTTCTAGTTCATTGATTTTTTTTGTCTATCGTTATGCCATTACCATTCGTGACATTGTACAGGAGATGGGGATCAAGACCATCCCCATGGAAAAGAAATGCAAAAAAGCAAAATGGCTGTCTGGGGAGGCCTTACAAAATAGCTGTGAAAAGAAGAGAAGCGAAAAGCAAAGGAGAAAAGGAAAGATATAAGCATCTGAATGCAGAGTTCCAAAGAATAGCAAGAAGATATAAGAAAGCCTTCCTCAGCAATCAATGCAAAGAAATAGAGGAAAACAACAGAATGGGAAAGACTAGAGATCTCTTCAAGAAAATTAGAGATACCAAGGGAACATTTCATGCAAAGATGGGCTCGATAAAGGACAGAAATGGTATGGACCTAACAGAAGCAGAAGATATTAAGAAGAGGTGGCAAGAATACACAGAAGAACTGTACAAAAAGATCTTCACAAACCAGATAATTACGATGGTGTGATCACTCACCTAGAGCCAGACATCCTGGAATGTGAAGTCAAGTGGGCCTTAGAAAGCATCACTAGGAACAAAGCTAGTGGAGGTGATGGAATTCCAGTTGAGCAATTTCAGATCCTGAGAGATGATGCTGTGAAAGTGCTGCACTCAATATGCCAGCAAATTTGGAAAACTCAGCAGTGGCCACAGGACTGGAAAAGGTCAGTTTTCATCCCAATCCCAAAGAAAGGCAATGCCAAAGAATGCTCAAACTACGGCACAATTGCACTCATCTCACACGCTAGTAAAGTAATGCTCAAAATTCTCCAAGCCAGGCTTCAGCAATACGTGAACCGTGAACTTCTTGATGTTCAAGCTGGTTTTAGAAAAGGCAGAGGAACCAGAGATGAAATTGCCAATATCCGCTGGATCATGGAAAAAGCAAGAGAGTTCCAAAAACACATCTATTTCTTCTTTATTGACTATGCCAAAGCCTTTGACTATGTGGATCACAATAAACTGTGGAAAATTCTGAAAGAGATGGGAATACCAGACCACCTGACTTGCCTCTTGAGAAATCTGTATGCAAGTCAGGAAGCAGCAGTTAAAACTGGTCATGGAACAACAGACTGGTTCCAAATAGGAAAAGGAATACGTCAAGGCTGCATATTATCACCCTGCTTTTTTAACTTCTATGCAGAGTACATCATGAGAAACGCTGGACTGGAAGAAACACAAGTTGGAATCAAGATTGCTGGGAGAAATATCAATAACCTCAGATGTGCAGATGATACCACCCTTATGGCAGAAAGTGAAGAGGAACTAAAAAGCCTCTTGATGAAGGTGAAAGAGGAGAGTGAAAAAGTTGGCTTAAAGCTCAGCATTCAGAAAACGAAGATCATGGCATCTGGTCCCATCACTTCATGGGAAATAGATGGGAAAACAGTGGAAACAGTGTCAGACTTTATATTTTTGGGCTCCAAAATCACTGCAGATGGTGACTGCAGCCATGAAATTAAAAGACGCTTGCTCCTTGGAAGGAAAGTTATGACCAACCTAGATAGCATATTGAAAAGCAGAGACATTACTTTGCCAACAAAGGTTCGCCTAGTCAAGGCTATGGTCTTTCCTGTGGTCATGTATGGATGTGAGAGCTGGACTGTGAAGAAGGCTGAGTGCCGAAGAATTGATGCTTTTGAACTGTGGTGTTGGAGAAGACTCTTGAGAGTCCCTTGGACTGCAAGGAGATCCAACCGGTCCATTCTGAAGGAGATCAGCCCTGGAATTTCTTTGGAGGGAATGATGCTAAAGCTGAAACTCCAGTACTTCGGCCACCTCATGCGAAGAATTGACTCACTGGCAACGACTCTGATGCTGGGAGGGATTGGGGGCAGGAGGAGAAGGGGACGACAGAGGATGAGATGGCTGGATGGCATCACTGACTCGATGGACATGAGTCTGAGTGAACTCTGGGAGTTGGTAATGGACAGGGAGGCCTGGTGTGCTGCGATTCATGGGGTTGCAAATAGTCGGACACGACTGAGCGACTGAACTGAATTGACTGAACTGATGCCATTACCAAGGTCTTGATTATTGTAGCTTTGTAGTTAATCTTGAAATCAAGTCATGTAAGTTCTTCAACCTTATTCTTCTCTTCCAAAATTATTTCAGCCATTCTAGATCCTATGTATTTCCATATTAGCTTGTCAGTGTTACAAAAGAGCTGCTGGCATTTTGACTGATATTGCATTGAATCTGTATTTCAGTTTTGGGAGAATTTATATCATAATAACTATTGGGTCAAAATGGATCATAGTAGAATAAGTGCTAAAACTATAAAGCTGGAAGAAAATTTAAGTGAAAGTCTTTGTGATCTTGAGTTAGGCAAAGACTTATCAACCAAGCATACAAAAACCATCAGACCAAAAAGGAAAATGGACTTCACCAAAATTGGGAAGTTTCCTTCTTTGAAAACACTGTTAAAAACACAAAAAGACCATTGCTTGGAGGAAATATTTGTAAAATACATTTTATAAAGTGTTTTCTCCAGAATATGTATATAAAAAATGATGATGTATTTTCAGTAATAAGATAAGCAATCACATTTAAAAACTGGCTCAAGTTTTCACCAGTTATATCACCAAAAGCTGTGTGAATGGCCAATAAGCACTTGAAAAGATGCTCAACGTTATCAGTTATCAGGAAAATGTGAATTAAAACTGAGATACCACTATACAGCCACTATAATGGCTAAGTTTAAAAATACTGATCATACCAACCGTTGGTAAGCTGAGTCATGTCAGTCGTGTCCAACTCTGTGCGACCCGATGGACGGCAGCCCACCAGGCTCCTCCGTCCCTGGGATTCTCCAGGCAAGAACACTGGAGTGGGTTGCCATTTCCTTCTCCAATGCATGAAAGTGAAAAGTGAAAGTGAAGTCGCTCACTTGTGTCCGACTCTTAGCAACCAAGCGTTGGGAGGATGCAAAGCAACTGAAACTCTCATATGCTGCAAACAGGAAGGTGAAGTTGTAAAACCACTTTGCAAGAGAGTCTGACAGTTTCCTACAAAATCAAACACACATTTAGATTAATCGCTAATAGACATTTACAATTCAGGAGAAATGAAAATTTGTTCATACAAAAACCTGTACACAGGTGTTCATGCTAAGCATGTCACCCCCCCCCAGGAAAACTTTATTTATTATAACCTTTAAAGCGGGAATAACCTAAATATCTGCTAGTTAGATCCCTTGTCAGATGGACAAGGGAAATTTTTGTGGTAATGGAAATGTTCTGTATCTTGATTGTCGTAGTAGTTAACTTGGGATTATTTACTTGTCAAAACTCACTGAACTGTGCACTTAGATAGGGTAGATTTTATATGATATAAATTGTACCTAATTAGAAAGAGAACAAGTTGGAACTTCCCTGATGGTCCAGTGGTTCAGAATCCACTTGCCAGTGCAGGAGATATGGGTCTGATCCCCAGTCTGGGAAGATGCCACAGCTAAGCCCGTGTGCCACAACTACTGAGCCAGCACTCTGGAACCCTCGCTCCGCCACTGCTGCAGCGCGAGCTCTAGGGCCTGTGCTCCCCACCAGCAGAAGCCACTGCAGTGAGAAGCCTGCACACCATCATGAAGAGTAGCCCCTGCTCGCCACAACTCCAGAAAGCCTGCACGCAACAACGAAGACCCAGCACGGGCAAAAATAAGTAAACAAGTTAATTAAAAAGAAAGAAAAGTTGGTCTCAGATAGCCAGTCCCCTGCTGTCCCCTCCAGTGGACCCCACACACATCCCCCGTGATGTGGCAAATGCTGCAGAGCCTCAGGAGTCCCCATACAGAGAGCCCTTCTTCCTGGGACACAGAGCGTGGCTGGAAAGGTGGCCACTGCCTCTCCTGTCTCGCACTGCATGTTCCTGGGGAAGCTCGTCCTAAACCATTTCTAGAGGACCTGCTTCTGGGTCCAGCTTTCATATGTAGCAGAGCAGCTCCCTCACTGCAATCTACTGAGAGGTGGCGCTCAACACCAGGGTTTGAAAAAGCAACAACCAGCCAAACAAAAACAGATTTTTTAAAAAGGGAAAAAAGAGGCAAAAGAGAGCAAGTGATCTCCCTACCTGTTGACTTTGGCAGACCTTCATCAGGACACTAGCATCTTCCAGGGCATAAGGCTGAACTAGGGAGTGGGTGGTGGGAACCTCCTGGCTCATAGAGTATTGGGGGCTGTTGTGTAAAGTAAAGAGGCCTCCTTGGGGACCACCGTGTGTGCTCAGTCGTGTCTGACTCTTTGTGACCCCATGGACTGTAGCCCGCCAGGCTCCTCTGTCCGTGGAATTTTTCAGGCAAGAATACTGGAGCAGGTTGCCATTTCCTCCTCCAGGGGATCTTCCTGACCGACACAGATCAAACCCATTTCTCTTGCATCTCCTGCACTGGCAGCTGGATTCTTTACCATTAGTGCCACTTGGGAAGCCCCAGGGGGCTCAGCGGTAAAGAATCCGCCTGCAGTGCAGGAGATGTGTGTTCAGTCCCTGGGTCAGGAAGATCCCTTGGAGAAGGAAATGGAAACCCACTTCAGTGTTATTGCTTGGAAAATCCAATGGACAGAGGAGCATGGCAGTCTGCAGTCCGTGGGGTCACAGAGTCAGGCATTACTAAGCGACTGAGCATGCATGTATGCGTTGGGGATATTTCAGGTCATTCTTGCTCCTCCTCAGTTTTCAGTGACAAAGGAATATAGGAAATGGCCCTCTTCCTTGCACACCAGTTCTATTCTTATCTGGCAGGTCTGCTCACTGGAAAGATTCCGCTCCTTACAGGACAAAATCCAGCTCCTAGAAGAAGCAGTAAGCATGCATGATGGGAACGTCATTACTGCAGTGAGTTGTGCCTTTTGTTGTTTAATTATTGTTTTCATCAGTTTCTGAAAGTCCAATCAGGATAGATTTTTTTTAAAAAATATATTTCTTTATTTGAAATATAGTTGATTCACAATCTTTTAGTTTTGGGTGTATAGCAACATGACTCAGTTATATGTATTAATATATATATTTCAGATTCTTTTCCCTTATAGGTTATTATAAAATACTGAGTATAGTTCCCTGTGCTGTGCAGTAGGTCCTTATTGGTTATCCATAGGATAGACTTTAATGTCAAGTAGAGACACTGGATTTCCTCTTGAAGTAGAAGATTGCCAGAAATACGTGTTCTAAAGGCTCAGTTTGCATTGTGTGTGACGCTCTTGATTATGACCCAGAAGTGGTAGGTTGACTACTTTGTGTCCTCAAAAATAATCTGAAGGCCGAGAGATGTGACAGCAGCCTCTCACAGAGGGAGGGAGGTATCTCTTGCCATAGGGGCAAGGGTGTGTGGACTCCCAAGACTGAGCTCATTCCGTATGTCCATCACCTGTCCTTTCATCACATAGAGAAACACCTTGTCTGGGCCTGCGAAGATTCCTGATGAGTTGCGGCCTCGTTCCTAGTCGTTAGGTGCTCAGACAGGGCCTTGTGTTTGGAAGGTTACACAGGGTGATTCATTCTTGGTTCTCTTTTCCTCTAGGTTCTGATCTTCCTGAAGAGGACGCTGAGTAAAGGTGAGCGTGGTTTGAGGGAAATCTTTAGTCAGTAAGATGTCTGCTACACTTGAAGAGTGGTCTACTGGCTTTCATACCAAAATTCACCAGCATCAGGTCTACTTTCGGGATAGCTGGGGGAGTCCTGAGGCTTCAGAATACATGCCCCAGCCCTGGTTTGTTCCTCCTTTCGAGTGATAGCTACAGTAATTAAAAAGCCCCTCATTTACTGCAGAGACGGTTGGCTGTGTTGGTTTGAGGAGGTGAAAGTCCAGCTCAGGGCCTGCTGGTTGGGTTGGTGAGAGCTGAAAGCTAACACAAAGCCTTAGCCTTGCCCTGGACCCTGGAGTGTGTTGCTGGTGGGTTGAGCCAGGGATGGGCACTATGGGAAACTATTCCTAGCTTCTGATGGACTTTGAGGATATTATCTTAAGATTGTGTGAGTTTGGGGGTACTGATTTCCTGTTGAGTAATAGGCTTTAATCTTTCCCCATCTAACTCCTTTCTTCCTGCCTACCAGAGATCCTCTTCCGAGAGCTGGAGGTGCGGCAGGTTGCCCTGAGACATCTCATTCACTTCCTTAAGGAGATAGGTGATCAGAAGCTGCTCTTAGACCTTTTTAGGTAAGAACCGATCATCTGGTCTGTAAAGTTTGTTAAGTACTTAGTTCAGAGCACTCTGGGTGATACTGCAAAGAAAGAAACACTGCCCCCTTTTTCTCGAAACGCTTATTAGACAAGATATAGTAAGGTGATGGGGAATTCCCTGGTGGCAGTGGTTGGGACTTGTTGCTTTCATTGCCATGGACCCAGGTTCAGTCCCTGGTTGGGGAACAAAGAACCCACAAGCCATGTGGCATGACTGAAAAGAGAGAAAGAGGAAAAAAAAGAAATGTGATGGGATAACTAATATTGCACCACAACCTGTAATAAAGTGACTGTGTTAAGAAATCATGCTCCAGAGTCAAGCACCTGTGTTGAATATTATCTCTATCACTTAGTTCATAGCATGACATTGAACAAGTTCCTCAGCCTCTCCAAGCACCAGTTTTCACGTTTGTAGAATGGAAGTAATGTTGCCTACTCCACAGGTCATTATGAAGGTGAAAGGAGTTAATGCATGTAAAGCGCTCAGCATAACGCCTAGTCTGTGGTATTAATTTATTAACTATTTTCTTACAAAAGACCAAGACTAACGATACCTTTTTCACTTGGTCCCTGGTGATGCCAGTGAGAAGCACAATGGAAGAGCAGAAGAAGCAAATGCAATTTTCAGTCAGGATATCTGAGGAGAACCTCATGGGAGTGATTAGGAATTGATTGGGCCCTGTAGGACTGGGTCGGGTTCTCATGGGTAGAGAGGCAAGAAGCAGGCATGTCTGCTGGAGGCCTGGGGAAGGGGGTGCCCATTGAGGGCAGCTGTCTTCTGCCATGTTTTTCTTCCCTATCTCATTTTAGTTGTTAGGGACTTTTTCCCACTCTTAGCTTAAAACAGGTATATTATGTCCTTTCTTCAGTGTCAGGGCAGGGGGTGGAGCCTCTGTTTAGGCTGACATATGCCCTGAGGTAACTTTATTTACCCAGTGGCCTCTGCAGTGATGAGCTTTCCTGAAGACTCAGGTGGGGAGGGCACACATGGTCAGGGTCAAGATTAGAGATGGTTAGCCAGCAATTTGTAGAAACTGTGTTCAAGACGAGCTGTTCCCTCAACCCTTTCTTCCCTCCCTCCCTCTTTCTTTTCTTCCTTCCTTCCCTCTGAACCTGCAAGGCTTTTTTTAAGCATCACCTCTATGCCAAAGTAGTGATGTTAATTATAGTGGTCCTTGCAGAGTGAAAAAGCAACCACATGACAAGTCCTTGTTCTCCAAGGCCTTACCACCTTTGGGGAGAGACAGAATGCATTGTATGCTGTACCTGAAAACAACAGGGCTTCCCTGGGGGTCCAGTGGTTAAGAATCCACCTGCCAATGCAGGGAACACGGGTTCCATCCCTGGTGTGGGAGGATCCCATATACCCTGGAGCAGCCAAGCCCGTGTGCCACAGCTACTGAAGCCCTCACACCCAGAGCCTGTACTCCACACCGGGAGAAGCCACCACAGTGAGAAGCCTGTGCACCACAGCTAGAGAGTAGCCCCGGCTCGTCAGAACGAGAGAAAGCCTACATGCAGCAGTGAAGACCCCTCAAAGCTAAAAATTAAATAAATCTTAAAAAAGAGAGAAAACAACAGAGGAGGATAGTGCAGACAATCTGTTTCCAAGACTACTGACAGAGAAGAGTATTTTCATCTTTAAAAAAAAAAAAAACCCAAAAGACTACTATACTTTGGGCTGAGGTTCGTGGAGGCTCTGAGCTTTTCTGTCAGAGCTGTTAACATCACAGAGTTACTAGTGCCCATGATGCCTTCCAGTTTCTGCTCTTCACTCAGCTCGGTAGATCAGGCACATGTTCTCAAGGGGTTGCTGATGGTAGAGAGTTTGAGAAGAGAAGGGCTTGGCTTGTGTGTGGAGGCGGATGAGTTTGGATGATGTTTCTCCTAGAACACTCATCCTGTTTTGTGAGGTTATACTGCCACGCATCAATAGATAAAAACGCGCTGCTCCCTTCTGCTTCTTCCCAGGTTCCTGGATAGAACAGAAGAGCTTGCGGTAAGTGCGGCCTTTGTTTCAGTTGGGGGCCTCTTTAAAAAGTCTAAGCCAAAACCCAGCCAACCGCACTGATTGACTATTTCCTTTTCTTTGGTATTGGTTTTATCTGCAAGATGGGCATCTGGGAAGCCTGAGAACAGTCCAGATGACGTACTGCTTTGTGTCTTTTTATATGCTCTTTTGATTGGGCTTCTAAACAAATTAAAAAAAAAAATAACCAAATGAAAACTGGCCTGGTCAGTTTGGAATTTGTCTCTTAATTTCTAGTTGTTTTTAGTTCTTAATTTGTAGGAGCTTTGGGGTTTTGGCTTCTAATACTAAAGACAATATTGAACAAACAATATTGAGCAAACAGGGATAAGAAATCAGATACAGGTCATGAGGACAATCGGTCAAGCTGCTGGTAGGGCACCCAGTACAAATTTTGGCTGAGAGCTCAATGACTAAGTGTTAAAGTTGATTTTAGGCAGATTTTCACTGTTGTAGATGAAACTCTTGTAATATAAGAATGAACCTGAAATTTTACCAAAAATGTAATTTTCTTATTAAAACTTCAATAATCTATTTAAAAGGTTTGACATTATTGTGTAAGAGTAAGGATTTCTCGTTGCCATCGATGTCATAGCTGTTCTTTTAGTCACTGTACCACACATTGGTGGTGATACATTTTTAAGCTTTGCACACCAGAGTATAATTCAGGAAAATGTTTTTTAGTAACATTTTGTAAAAGGAACTTGTACTTAATACTCAAGGTGTGGGAAAATCTCAAAACCTTTTATCTTAATCTCTTCAAAATGATTAGGGATCTGTAGTACTCATTTTGAAAAGCATTTTCGTTTATATTTTTAATTTCCATAGGTTCAAAACTATAAGGAATTTTCTTCAGATAGCATTCATATAGTTCATTGTTTTGAAGTTTGATTAATCAGTGAAAATAAATGTGTTTTGGGTAACTCATTTTTATCTAAAGCTTTCATATTTTCTTCATATTCTCTGTTATGTTTGAATTGAAGGTGATTTATCACACATGCTGTTATATATGCATTTGGAGTTTTCCAACCTTATAAACCCTGGAATTGGCAAATCTGACAGTCTGCTTTTAGTTTATCCTCATAGAATAGGACAGTCTCCTAAGAACAACTTTTTCTTGAAACTAGTGGCTATTGTATTGGATAATGCAGTTAGAGATAATAATTTTGAATCATTCTTCTCCCTCACCCCTCTGCCATCTATTCCCAGAAGAATCTCTAGTGATGAAGAGTTTAGCTTTCAAGCATGGAAAACTTACTGACAGAGCTAACTCACCCTTCTGAGGAAAAGAAACAGCTCAAAGTTCTTCTCTGTTTTTTTGTAGCTGTCCCATTATCGAGAGCACTTGAACATTCAGGACCCGGAGAAACGAAAAGAATTTCTTAAGACATGCATTGGGTAAGTGGGGGAGAAATGTTTTTTACTATCAATACTGTTATACAGAACAATGAAGAGATTAAAAGAGGGTAGAATGGATAGATGGTTGCAGGGAAAAGCTAACAGTGAGTCATACAAACATGGTTAAAGATCATCTCATTCAGTGGTTCCACTGTTCCCCCATAGAGTTTTCACTGATTAGTGATAAATTGAGAAAAATAAAGACAGTGTAGAGAGCTTTCTACTAAAGCTAAATTTATTTAATTTGAAAGACTGCATTTTATTCAGAGATTTCCTCCCCTCCCCACCTACCCCACTTCTTTTTGGTAGAAAAATGAGTTTTAAGTTTTTTGTGTGTACCCTAATGTATTAAAAAATCGGCAACATCTACTTATATGTTGTTTTCAGTGTTAGCAGTCCTTGAAACCCCACAGTCCAAGAACTACTGATTCAGTCCAGCTTTTATCCAGAGTATAAGTCCCTGTGAAAACCAGCCCCACATAACTGTTCTTCCAGGGGTGGGGCACACACTGCTTTTGGAAGTGGCTTACTTCCTTGTTTGACAGCCTTTATTACTGCAAGTGCCTCCTTATATTGAGCTGAAACTTGCTTCCCTGTTTATCTTTCAAGACAGGTGTAGAGTCCACCCAATAGACCTTACTTGAGGTTCAGTGGTCATAGTTCTTTCTTTCAGACATTCCTCATGTGACATGATTGCCAGGTTTCACATTTAGAAATTTATGTCAGTACAATCCTTAGTTTTAACTTTAGCAGCTACTGAGCCAATATGTTGTATGGCCTCTGGTAAACAAAGAGAGAAGTTAGAATACTGAAGCAACTGGAACCTTTTGCTGCCTTCTTTATCACTTCTAAAAATCGGCTGTGGGCTCACACTTACCTGGGAGAGTGTAATTGAATTTCAGAATTCTTCCTGGAGTGAGTGGAGTAGAGGAATAAGGCAGTACTTTCTGAAGGAATGTCTGGGAACTGGGCATTTAAAATCTGGCTTCTATTCCTGGCTTTACCCATTGAGTTGCCAAATGACTTTTAGGCAAGACACTGTTTGTCCGTCAACTTCTTCATGTGGAAGGATATAATGTAGTGTTAAAGATGGGGCCCTTGATATGTAGAACTCTTGAGATCTTTACCAATCTACAGACATACTGCCATGCTCTGTAACTTGAGTTTTATCTTATTACTCTGCATTAAAAAATGGCCAACATGTCAGTGCTCCTGAAAGACAGTTCAGCATTGACATTCGGCAGTGACTGGCACCCCTGAGCCTCCCTGGAATGTGGATGATGGTCAGTTGGCCAGGTGCACTCATTGGCTGAGTGACTCGTTCATCAGTCATTGCACCGCCCACAATGAGGGGATTCTGCCTCACTCCTCAGCAGAATCACTAGTGACTGTATGTGTTTCGTGGACTTGAAGGCCCCTGTCTAATTGGCAAAACCATAAGTATAAAATCCCGGCCAGAGGTCGCCTCTGTTTCCTGCTTTCTCTCTGCCTTTCAGGGATGCTCTAAAGGGAACAGAAATCAGAATTGCAAAGCCCCATGAGCATCTTAGACTTAAAGTGGTGACCTGGATGAGGTAGGTGTGTTTCTTGTTTGAGTAGAGAATGAGGTACTAACCTTGCCCTCTCTCCCAGCTTGCCCTTTTCAGCAGAAGATTCTGCACACATACAAGACCATTACACACTCCTGGAACGTCAGATCATTATCGAGGTTAGAATCCTTGTTTCTCTTCTTTCTGCTTCAGTGCCAAAGCTCTGTGTCATTCAGCAGCTAGGAGACTTCCGCTCTGCCCACATACGTCATTTCCGGTTACCCTTATTCTAAGAGTCTTTCATTTTCTTTCTCTGCATGGTGGCCTTCCCTCCACTGTCTCCACGCATCTTTTCTTTTCTCATTTGCTATTAATCTGGAGCTGTTTCCTCTTCTTCCCAGAGCTCTGTTTCATCACTACTTCTCTGGTCTTCCTCCATCCAACTTAGATCATCATTTCTGGATCTTAAGCTCCTCGGAGCTCTCCTAGGCAGTTTCTTTCTTTTTCTCCTCTTCGCCTCTTTCCTAGGGTAGGAAACACATCTGCTCTAGTATTACAGGCTTCTCTCCTGCCTCCGCTCCACGGACACTGTTCTTTTTTTTTTTTTGGCCCACTCCACCACAGGCAAATGATCGGCATCTAGAATTAGCGGGACAGACTGAGGTCTTCCGGAAGCACCCCCGCAAAGCGCCCATCCTCAACATGCCGTTGGTGACGACGCTCTTCTACTCCTGCTTCTACCACTACACGGAGGCTGAGGTGCGGGCCACTCAGGGGAGAAAGGCCCAGGCGTTCTCACTGCACAGGGGGGCATCCTTCAGAGCCCGTGTTCCAGCGTGTCTGTTTACAGTGGGTGCACATCATTCTTGGCAGCCCACCTGGGAACCGTTCCAGGAGGGGAAGAGAGGTCTGTATGGGTTCACGTGGCTTCCAGTGAGCTGGCCTGCCCTAGGACACATCTGCCTGACCAGTGCTGCTGCTATGAGCATCTCTGGTCAGAGGCCCAGAGTTTCAAATGGATTCCCACAGAGTAAAGAAGAGCAACAGAGGGTAGTTACCTGTGCATACTTAAAAAAGTGGTCTTGAAGAAGTGCGACTTTAATGATCCCATAGGTGGACATGGTCGTAACAATCATTGGATTAGCAAAAAATTGGGAAATACTTTATACCTGTTAATCTAGTGCTCTTAAGCTGGATGGTGATGTCCAGTTAGACCTGATAGAGCTTTTCCCTTAAATTAATTTCCAGGTTTAAATGGTTATAGAGTGAAATGTAGAATGTCTAGCTAGTGGACAAGAAAACAGGAGATTGGAGGTATTTGAGAGAGTCAGTAACACCAAGATTCCTTCTCCACTTTCATCCTAGGGGACTTTCAGCAGCCCGGTCAACCTGAAGAAGACATTTAAGGTAGATATAAATTCGGCAGTGTTTAGTAAAAGTAGTATTAGAATCACTCTGTGGAGTGGATATTGCTTTGTAACCCTGTCCAGTAAGTCCCTTGACATTCAGGGCTCGGGAGAATGGAGTGGGTCTGTGGGAAGTGAGGGAAGGCCTTAACTGAATAGCCCGCAGCAGTGCTGGGGCTTGGAGACCCAAGAGCTTTGTGGATTGTAAGGGGCAGAATCAATACCAGGGACTGTTTTTGCCTGTCTTTCTAGAACTCTCAAGCCCCTCCCCTGATGCAGTTCTGCTTCTCTTAATTTCCCTGGGCCTCTGCTTTCAGATCCCAGACAAACAGTACGTGCTGACAGCGTTGGCCGCTCGCGCCAAGCTCCGGGCCTGGCATGACGTCGATGCCCTGTTTACCACCAAGGTGGGTGTCCTGAGGCTGTCAGCGCTCCAGTGGAGATGCTGTCTTGCCATCCCACGCCTCTTGGGAGTCTCAGTTTCCACGCCTCCTGGGACCCTCAGGTTCCAGCTACTGGTTGACATTTTTCCTTCAACATTTTATTTTCCGAAGTTTCAGATCTAAAGAAAACCAAAAGAAAGAATAATTAGCAGTTTTCACCTACTCAACAAACTTGCTCACATTTTTGCCATGTTTGCTTTCTCTTGTTCTATATGCATTTTTTTTTTTTTTTTGCTGAAACATTTGAAAGTAAACTGCAGACATCACAATACTTTAACTACTTAAGCATCGTTCTCATTTGTAACCACAGTATTATCATTCTCGAGAAATTTAACGTTAACGTAAGAATATTATCAGGGAGTTCAAGAAGCGGGGACACATGTATACCTGTGACCAGTTCATGTTGACGTATGGCAGAAGCCATCACAATATTGTAATTATTCTCTAATTTTTAAAAAAAGAATATTATAGTACATGTAAATTGATTAGCTTGTTAGAGCTGTTTTTTGTTTGTTTTTGTTTGCTGTCCAGATCGTCAAGAATCTTGCATTCCATTCAGTTGTCATGTCTCCGTTGGTTTGCAGTTTAAATACCAATTTTTCCATTATGGGTTTGACAGTTTTTTGTTTTCTGCCATTGCTATTTAATTAGAAACATTAACTATGAAAGCAGTACATGCCTGTGTCAAAATCAAACCCGCTGTGAAAGTGAGAGGGTAAAAAGTGAAGTTCCTCCTCCACTGTCCACCTCCTTTCTCAGTCCCTTCCTCAAGGCAAGCACTGTGAGAAGTTTGGCTGGAAGCTTTCCAGACCTTTCCTTATGAATTTACAAATAAACATTTATGTAAATATAAAGACATAAACGGTAGGATTATTCTACCCAGAGAATTTCATACTATCAATGCAAGTATTGTTAACGAAATTGCTTATTTCATTTAGCTGTATGTCAGACTTTTCTGCATTTGTGCCTGTTCAAGCTAAGAACTCACAATACCTCTCTTTTCCACTCTCCTGAGTTCCTTGGGTTTGCTGAAACCCTCATCTCTCTCCCTTTCTTTTACCCCCACCTCCCATTCATCCACTCTCACCAGCACGTCATGCTGGTCTTACCACAAAATGCAGAGAGACTAGCTCAGGGTCGGTTGAATTCGTCTGACCTGCCCACGGCCACCCCATCTTCCTTTTTCAGAACTGGCTGGGCTACACCAAGAAGAGAGCGCCCATTGGCTTCCACCGGGTTGTGGAAATTTTGCACAAGAACAGTGCCCCTGTCCAGGTAATGGTTCCCAGAGAGAGTCAGGTATGGGGTCTTCTAGGAGACCTGACTTTCAGCTTCTTACTGCTCAGCAGTGGGGGACTTGACCTGCTTTGGTCTTATCTTAAAGGCAACATAATGGTTTAATTGCGCCTTGACCTAGAAAGGGCCAGGGAAGGAAGTTCTCTGCTCAGCCTTTAGAAGTATGACCCCAGACCACCCCCTCTGAGGAGCGTCTGCTGTGTTCAGCCAGAGGGAGGCACACTACTCAAATGATACAGGAGAACTTAATGAGAAAGGCCAAGGAGCAGGGGGTACGGGGGGAGGTCAGACCCAGGACACACCTGTTGCTGGCACGGGGGTCTGGCTCCAAGATGAGGAGGAGTGGGCCCTTCTCTTCCTTTTCGGGAGAACATGGATTACTGCAAAGTCCACCTCATTGCCCATTGCAGACCTAGTCCTGTGGTTCGTGATGGGAATTGTAGACAGCAGGCACTGACTCTTTGCCTTCTTCAGGACTTTTCTCTACCTTTCAGAACTCTGGGTTTAATACGGCTGAGAATCATTAATCAGAAGTACTTGTTTTCACAGATATTACAGGAGTATGTCAATCTGGTGGAGGATGTGGACACAAAGTTGAACTTAGCCACCAAGTTCAAGTGTCATGATGTCGTCATTGATGTGAGTCCCTCAAAAATGAGAGCCCTGAGTTAGACCTCAGTGGACAGTGGGAGGCTTCCGTCTCAGGTCCTAGATCCTGAGGTGCTAATGTCAGTTTCCACTCAGTGCATAGTGTGGTCTGGCAAGAGTTAGTTTGGAGACCAGCTCTCCTATATGATTTGCCCAGTTCTTTCACTGGGTTTTCTCTGCTTTTATAAATTCGTTGCACTCGGAGAATTCATAGAATGAAATCAAGCCATGTAGCCTCTGCAGATGTCTCTTCAGTGTGAAGTTCGGTGGGTGCTTAGCCCCACTGTCATCCCACCGCAGCTCCCTGGCTTCTCTCGGAACCTTGGCTCAGAGTGGGAGAGACAGAAGGAAAGAGGCCCTTCTAGAGAAGGCTGACTGGAGGTTTTTATTGTCATTTCTTTTGGTGACAGACTTGCCGGGACCTGAAGGATCGTCAGCAGTTGCTCGCGTACAGGAGCAAGGTGGATAAAGGCTCTGCCGAGGAGGAGAAGATTGATGCCCTTCTCAATAGCTCGGTGAGGGGCCGTGGCTTGCCCTCCAGCGGGCTCAGGAGACAGTTATCAGAGGAGAGTTGAGCACAGACTCCCAAGGCCTGAATGGGATTGCTGTTGGCCAAGCCTGTGGATCTCTTGATAAGGGTCTCCTGTGGGCCTACAGGGCAGAAGTCACTCCTGAGACGTGGGATGACTTAGGGTGGTCTGGGGACCTTGGCTGACACTGATTGTAGTGCTCTGATCATTGTTAAACTCATCAGGTAGGAAGGACTAACCACTGGAAGTTAGAAACAAACGTTATAGAATCAGAATATGCAAACTGTAGAGTTTCCTGGGGCTAGGTGTGACCTGTCTATTGGAAGAAAGAAGTAGGTGAAGTAGATTTTAGCTACTTTTTTTTTTTAATTAAGTATTTTAATTGGAGGATATTACTTTACAACATTGTGATGGTTTTTGCCATACATCAACATGAATCGGCCACAGGTATACACGTGTCCCCTGAATTTTAGCTACTTGGGGAACACAGCTGCCTTCTCTCTCATAGCATGGAATTGCTGAGCTTATTGTTAACGTGGCGCTTCGGTCCCAGTTAGGTATTTTGGAATCTACCACAAGCTAAAGCTAGTGAATCTTTGAGTCTTTGTCTTGAGGAGCACAGAACCAGAATAAATGCCCTAAATCAGGCTTACGGAATAGGTACGGATAGGTGTTTCATCCATCTCCGAATAAATGAACTCCTCTCCCCCACCCACGTTAAGTTTTTTTTTCAGCCTTCTGGCTCCATTTTTCTTTTCCTTACATTACCTACCTGGAATCCTTGTTTTATTGAACTCTGTCTGCCTATCTGTGGGGATACGTGAAAACTGATGATTGTTTGTTTTTTTCCCCAGCAAATTCGATGGAAGAATTAAGTGGCATCAGCTCCCTTGCAGCCTGCCTCATTTCTTCCTTTCCTGCCTGTGAAAGTAGAGAGCGCTCTTCTTGGGAGAGTTACAGCATCATATCACTGGGGCCCGTCGTCAGCAGGCAGTGCCTGCTACCCGTGGGACCGAGACCAGCGCCCGGGTGCCGACAGCCTCAGACCGGTCTCTGTCCGGGGACTGTCACCGAAGGGCCAAGATCTAAAGCTTTGCCTCATGAGGGAGACTCTTCACCTGGTGCTTACATGAAGGTGGGAATTGATTTCTAGGTTGGGCCCATATTGGGCAAGATGGCTTTTGGTCTGCAGAAAGTGACTGCTCCAAAAAGGAGGTCTCCTAGACCGAGAGGTACCGGTGTCGTTGGGCAGCCACTCCACTGCCCTCAGCTGATTGTGACCTTGGACTTGGTGCTGGACGCTAGCATCTGCTCTGCAGGAGGTCAGCAGGGAACCGGAATGACTGTCTCCCGGGGGGTCCTCAGGAAGGGCCGCCCGCCTTGCTAGAACCTGTTGGAGGTGCCCTCACCTCAGACTACAGAGTCTGCCACCTCGCGGCAGAGCCGGCCCACCCTGCTCTGCTGCCCTGGTCTTCCCATTAAAGACAAACTGGTTCCTCTCTCCCTGCACTCCGGGAAGCGTGGTGTGGGAGATGAGGGCCCGCTCCTTCCCATTCCTCTTCCTCCCACCCAGGCCCCCCACCGTACCTGAGTCAGCGGGGCTCAGGCACGCGTTCCCTTTCTGCACACACGTCCTTGTTTCACTAGGAGCTTCCACAAGTTTCAGCAGGGCTCATCTCAGCAGCATTTCTGATAGGCAAGCAAGAGGGAGGTTTTGGCTATTCTGTAACACCTGTGTCCTGTATTCCTGTGCCAGCGTGAGCCTTTCTTCTCTGTGACTGACCTGGGTTTCCCAGACATGCCTAGACGCCTAATAAAGGCATTTCTTCCTTGGCGCCTTCTCTTTCCCTCCTGGTTATTTTGTGCAGAGCCGTGAAATCATTGCCCTGTCTCTTGGGACCGCTACAGCCCTGCCTGGGTGACTGCATGTACCAGCCTGTCAGCACCTCAGGTTATGGAGTAACAGTGCTTATGGCAAAGTAGGGCTGTGTGCTTAACAGAGGGAACACCGCCCCTGGCTGAGGACCTGGCCTCTTGTCCCAGCTCTGCCATTGACAAAGCTGTGTGGTGCTGGGCGAGTCCCTTTCTTTTCGATCTCATTGTCTTCATCTGTGAGAGGAAGGCATGATTGTCTCAGGGCTTGTGGAAGTCTGCACTCCTGTGACTGTGGGAATTCAGTTCAGTTCAGTTGCTCAGTCGTGTCCGACTCTTTGCCACTCCATGAACCACAGCACGCCAGGACTCCTTGTCCATCACCAACTCCCAGAGTCCACCCAAACCCATGCCTATTGAGTCAGTGATGCCATCCAACCATCTCATCCTCTGTCATCCCCTTCTCCTCCTGCCCTCAATCTTTCGCAGCATCAGGGTCTTTTCAAATGAGTCAGCTCTCCGCATCAGGTGGCCAAAGTATTGGAGTTTCAGCTTCAATGTCAGTCCCACCAATGAACACCCAGGACTGATCTCCTTTAGGATGGACTGGTTGGATCTCTTTGCAGTGCAAGGGATTCTCAAGAGTCTTCTCTTGAATTGAGTGGGGGAAGTGGTAGGGGGGAAAGGCAATACTGGTACAGAGACAGCAGGCTTTCAGACAACGTGGTGCTCCTCTGGGGCAGTTTTGCCCCCCGGGAGACGTGTCAGTTTCTGGAGACACTTCTTGCTGCCACAACTGGAGGGAGTCACTGGCGACTAGTAGATAGAGGCCAGGGATGCCCCTGACGAGCCTGCAGGGCACAAGCAGTTCCCTACAGCACAGAATTAACCTGCCCTCGAAGTCAGTAGTGCCAATGAGGAGGAAGCCTGCTCTCGGGATCAGACGCGATCTTTGGCCCCTCTGCTTTGCATCTGCTCCTTTTGCATTTCCAGGTAACTTCATGTTTGGTGCCTCTCTGATTGACCCTCTTTTTTTAAAAAAAATTTATTTATTTCTTATTTTTGGCTGTGCTGGGCCTTTGTTGCTGCAAGCGGGCTTTCTCTAGTAGTGGCGAGTAGGAGCTTCTCTCTTTGTGCGTGAACTTCTCGTGGTGGTGGCTTCTCTTTGTTGCAGAGCACAGGTTCTAGGGCGTGTGGTTGTGCATTGGCTTAGTTGCCCCGTGGTGTCTTCCTGCCCCAGGGATCTTCCTGGACCAGGGGATGAACCCGTGTCCCCTGCATTGGCCGGTGGATTCTTAACCACTGGACCACCAGAGAAGTCCCCCCAACTGTCCTGCTGTTGAAGAAAGTGAAGCAAAGCTGAAAGTCACTCAGTCGTGTCCAACTCTTTGTGACCCCATGGAATTCTCTAGGCCAGAATACTGGAGTGGGTAGCCGTTCACTTCTCCAGGGGATCTTTCCAACCCAGGGATTGAACCCAGGTCTCCCACATTGCAGGCAGATTCTTTACCAGCTGAGCCATCAGGAAAGCCTAAGAATACTGGACTGGGTAGGCTTTCCCTTCTCCAGCAGTTCTTCCAGACCTAGGAATCGAACTGGGGTCTCCTGCATTGTAGGAGGATTCTTTACCAGCTAAGCTCTCAGGGAAGCCCTGCTGTTAAAGAAATGGGAGTTTAATTTGATAAATTGTGCTGAAAGGAATTCCCTGGCGGTCCAGCAGTTAGGAATCCGCACTTTCAGTGCTGAGATCTCAGGTTCAATACTTGGTTGGGGAACAAAGATCCCACAGGCTGTGAGGTACAGCAGACAACAACAAAAATCGAGCTGAAGTTATGGGCTGATCTTCAAACAGATACTGGTAACTTAACCAGCCTATGAGGATTCATTCAGAGAGGCAGAACCACTAGGAGTATATAGTCCACCCATCTGTCTATCTGATCTCCATGTGGAATTCATGACAGGGCCTTGACCTTGCTCAAGGAACGGCATCTGGTTAAATGGTCTCTGAAAGGTGGTCTTCTCGTCTGGTGTTAGAGCTGGCAATCCGAAGGGCAGGTGGTGGGTAAGGGAAGGTGGATAAAAAGTGAGGGCAGGGGGAGCCAGAGCCCACACATGGACTGGAACTCCTGCCAGTTCCCACTTCCTCCAACCTGACGAAGTGGGTGACCTGCAGGGGCAGCTTGCTGGTGGCCTCTGTCATGCAGTGGAACACACGTGTGGCCCAGGAGTGTGAGAAGCTGCAGGAGGATCTGGGGAAGGTATAGCAGTCGTCAGCTCAACTGTTGCCCCCAGACAGCGAAAGCGCCACCCCCAGCCTCGTCCACCTCCAGTCCTGCAGGGAGAGCTTTCCAGCGGCGCACCCTAACTGCAAACAGACAGGAAGAAGGATGCTGGAAAATGTAGTTCCACCTAACCACCCGCATGTGTCACAAAGCCACAACCAGCGGATCCCTGTTTTCAAGAACGTGTAAGTAAGGGATGGATCTCGCCTCCAATGCTGGTACAAGCCAGCCTGTGCCTCGTTGTGCTGAGATGGGAGGTTTTGAGCTTCTCTTTCCTTTGGATCAGGAAACATCACTTACGACATTCGAGTGGCTAACCCAATGTTATGGGCTTTCCTGGTGGCTCAGCGGTAAAGAATCTGCCTGCAAGGTAGGAGCCACAGGAGATGTGGGTTTGATCCCTGGATCAGGGAATATCCACTGGAGGAGGGCATGGCAACCCACTCCAGTATTCTTGTCTAGAGAATCCTATGGACAGAGGAGCTTGGTGGGCTACAGTCCATGGGGTTGCAAAGAGTCAGACACAATTGAAGTGGCTTAGCACTCACCACCAGAGAAGGCAATGGCAACCCACTCCAGTACTTCTGCCTGGAAAATCCCATGGACGGAGGGGCCTGGTGGGCTGCAGTCCATGGGGTCGCTAGGAGTTGGACACGACTGAGCAACTTCACTTTCAATTTTCACTTTCATGCATTGGAGAAGGAAATGGCAACCCACTCGTGTTCTTTCCTGGAGAATCCCAGGGACGGGGGAGTCTGGTGGGCTGCCATCTATGGGATCGCACAGAGTCAGATACGACTGAAGCAACTTAGCAGCAGCAGCAGCAGCAGCAGCACTCACCACAACCCACTGTTATGGTCTAAGGAAGGGTTTCTTGGACTTGAGACCTTGTTTGCTCTTCACCTCAAGTGCTGGAGACTTTGCTTTTAAAGAGATTGAGAGCAAAGTGACCTAAGATCCCTCCTAGAAAAGGGATTAGAGAAGCCAGATACTAAAGGTTGCATTTTGTATGATTCCATTCATATGAAATCAAGCCTGAATATTCATTGGAAGGGCTGGTGCTGAAGCTGAAGCTTCAATTCTTTGACCTCCTGATGTGAAGAGCTGGCTTATTGGAAAAGACCCTGATGCTGGAAAAGACTGAAGACAAGAGGAGAAGGGGGCGACAGAGGATGAGATGGATGGCATCACCGACTCAGTGGACGTGAGTCTAAACAAGCAAACTCCAGGAGATGATGAAGGACAGGGAAGCCTGGCGTGCTGCAGTCCATGGGGTCGCAAAGAGTCAGACATGACTCAGCAACTGAACAACAACTGTTCGTGGGAAATAGCCAGAAAGGTAATTCCATTGAGGCAAGAAACAGGTGTGTGGTTGCCTAGGGCTGAGGGGGTGGGTGTTGGGTGGAAGTGGGGAGTGACTGCCTCTTAAGGGCCAGGCTTCCTTTGGAGGAGGATGAGAAGGTCTGGGAACTAGAGGTAGTGGGTGAGCAACACTGAATGTATCAAATTGTTCACTTTTAAATGGCTGTTTTGTGAATTTCACCTCAATAAAATTTTCTCACGGTTATCATTTTTGTGTATGTGGTGAGAACACTTAAGATCTGCTCTTGACAAATTTAAAGTAGACAGTGCTGTATTGTTACAGATCCCCAGAATTAATTTTATCGTTTATTATTTTATTTATTATTATTTATGCATTGATTTCTTGAACACAAAAAGGAGGGGCTTGAAAAGTTAACTCCTGAGTAGTGCTAGGATTTGAATGATATTGGAGTGTGCAAAAAAAGAAGAATCTAGAAGTCCAGAATCTTCTGCTGGGAAAAGGAGGATCCCAGACATCCCTGGTGTAGTATTCCCAGAAGTAGTGAAGGAATTCATGCCCTCATGGGGTAGGTCTGGAAAACCTCTAGGTGGGGCTGGCCCCTTTAAGACTCCAAGCCTGAAGTAACCTGGTAGCTAAGGAGTCACAATGACAGCTTTCCTGGGTAATCCTCCCTGAAAATGTAGTTCTTACCTTCCAGGAGGAGATGTCCTGAGGATCAGAGCCATCTTTTCCTCAGTTTGGTTGGTGAGAGATACACATAGAGGGGCTAATACATCTCTGGCTTCATTTTCTAAAATCTAGATGTCCCTCGGAGAAGGCAATGGCACCCCACTCCAGTACTCTTGCCTAGAAAATCCCATGGAAGGAGGAGCCTGGTAGGCTGCAGTCCATGGGGTCACCAGAGTTGGACACAACTGAGCGACTTCACTTTCACTTTTCACTTACATGCCTTGGAGAAGGAAATGGCAACCTACTCCAGTGTTCTTGCCTGGAGAATCCCAGGGATGGGGAATCCTGGTGAGCTGCTGTCTATGGGGTCGCACAGAGTCGGACACGACTAAAGTGACTTAGCAGCTTAGCAGATGTCCCTGCTCTAGACAGAGGATCATGGTATTTAGTTTGGGTTCTTTTCTACTCTGTGGGAAAAGAGAGTTTGGGGAAAGGGGTGAATTTCTGTGAAATGTGGTCTAAGTGTCCAGTCCTATTTCTAAGAGAATGGAAGGGAAAAACATCCTGGCCCAAGAGCGACTGTGAAACCCATTGCTCATGGAAATACAGGTGCTGAAAAATGTGCCTGGAACCTGCATGGATCTTGTCTAGGTTTTTCATAATCCAGTATTCTTGATTGATGGGTGTAGGCTCAGTAGTCACTCAGTCATGTCCAACTCATTGTGACCCTATGGGCTGTAGCCCACCAGGCTCCTCTGTTCATGTGGTTTTCCTGGTAAGAATACTGGAGTGGGTTGTCATTTCCTCCAGGGGATCTTCCCGACCCAGGGATTGAACCTGCATCTCCTGGATCTCCTGCGTTGCAGGCCGATTCTTTACTGCTGAGCCACCAAGAAAGCCAGATTCATGGGTAGTCAGTGCTTAGGAATCCTCCAGGACTCAGACTCAGAGAAGTGGATGGGAGCTGCCAGTTTGGAACTGGGAGGGGAGGTGCTGAAATCACCATCAGGAGAACCAGGGACTTGGGCACGTGCCCCGCTCCTTCTTGGGGGACAAGGGGTCGAAGTGATCGGCATCTGTCACTGCAGTAGATGCTGGCTTGGAGATGGACCTGCTAGAGGATCTTGAGACCCTGAAGTTTGAGTCCGGGATTAATGAGGAGGACCAAAGCTGGCTGTATTTGCTGGGCCGTTCTCATGGTCTGATGACTAAGGCCTGCGCCCACGCAACCTTCTTCTGCAAGCTACTCCATAATTTGAGGTATGCTGGGTCCCTAGGGTCAAGTAGATGGAGAAAAATCCCACTGCAGAGAATCCAAATGACTTAACTTTTTATACTGGAGAATAACTTTGGCAGGGGGAGTGTCTTCCTGCTTTGTGTAACCTACACTGAAGCACTCCTGGTCTGAAAGCACCAGGGAGATGCGCACCAGGGTGCCTTGGCTGTGGTTATGTAATGTGGCATGGATTAATGGTCATTTCCTTTTGGTGAGTAGACTGATTAAATCATCCATTCACCCATCCTTTCATTCACTCTCTTATCAAGACAACCATCTTGTCTTCCACAGATACTAATGATGGACCATTCCATGCCTATTGGCTGAAAATGGGGGTCATTTTTTTTCTTTTTTGGGCTAACAGTGGAATGCCTCCTCACAAGAAAGCTTCCAGGGACTTTTGGGGTCCCTATGGCCAGATGACTTGCCTGAAAACAGGAATACTGACTTTCAAAGAAGCTCTCAGTCCAGTCCTGGCTTCTTGACACTTGAATAAGAGGCATGTGAGAGCCAAGTACTTAGGACTAAGGCTCCTGGATTCTGCAACTCTAGGTCCCTCGTGGAGCATTTGTTGCCTCCCTAATCCCCACCCCTCAGTCTGCTTCTCAGTTATCTTTCCTCTGACGTTAGATTAACTTCCAGATGGGGGCCCCGATCCCAATCAAGCATATTAAAGGTATAGCACATACCTGAGGAGGCAGAGGACTCGAGCAGTTTGCTGACTGGCTGACTGATAGAGAAGCATAAACCTGTGGGCTGCCTCCAAAGACTTGTGATGAGAGACCAACATGGGAAACTCAGGAGGCATCTTCTATTTGGAGGATCAGGCACAGTGGGAAAACGCTCTCCTTTTAGCCAAAAGAGAAGCCTCGCATAGAATGTGGCTTGTCATGCTTAGATGGAAGCTCCAGAGTGTGAAGACTCCAGTTTTCACAGAAATACAGAACAACTATAAGTGAAGTGAAAGTCGCTCAGTCATGTCTGACTCTTTGCAATCCCATGGACTACACAGTCCGTGGAATTCTCCATGCCAGAATACTGGAGTGGGTAGCCTTTCCCTTCTCCAGAGGATCTTCCCAACCCAGGCATTGAACCTAGGTCTCCCTCATTGCAGGCAGATTCTTTACCAGCTGAGCCACCAGGGAAGCCCCCAAATACTGGAGTGCATAGCTTATTCCTTCTCCAGCGGATCTTCCCGACCCAGGAATCAAACCAGGGTCTCCTGCATTGCAGGTGGATTCTTCAGCTGAGCTACCAGGGAAGCCCCACAAATATCAAGATCACCCTATAACAACATAAAATGATTCCTATGTGTTCAGGGGTCAGACCTTGTTCATCTTGGGCCAAGGAAACACATCCAGAACCAACAGTGAGTGAATCTCCAGAAAGAGTGGCCTCAAATCCTTGATCCTCCCTTTCTCCGGTCTGTTTTCCCGTATAAACCATTTTCTTTGATAAATCATCACATTGGAGAAAAAGCTAAGTTACGTGATTTCCTGGGTGTGTGCAGAACTGAAATAGCAAACTAGGAAGAGGAGGTGTATGGTAGGAGAGGGGTGCACTTGTCCTGGCGGAGATGGAAATGGACCACTGTCCACGCAGGAAACAGTGGAAGGACTGGCTCCCTGTGTTCCGGGGTAAGGTATGATGGTGGCTGTTCACAGTGATGGTCCTGCAGCAAACAGTTAACAGTCAGACCTTGTGTTTAAGAAGGCAGGGAAATGCGCAATACATGTAACCAAAAAAAGAGTTCATTTAAGAAGGTTTTAAACAAGGCTGATCTTTTGAAAGGGGTATGCTTTACTCTTTGGAAAATTCACTCAGGAGGAACATTTCATTCCATCCAGAGAAGCTGGGTCATTGTTATGGTTTAGTCACCAGGTCAAGTCTGACTCTTTGCGACCCATGGACTGTAAACCACCAGGCTCCTCTGTGCGTGGGATTTCCCAGGCAAGAATACTGGAGTGGGTTGCCATTTCCTTCCCCAGGGAATCTTCCCAACCCAGGGATGGAACCTGCAGCTTCTGCACTGGCAGGTGGATTCTTTACCGACTAAGCCACCAGGGAAGCCTGAAGCTGGGTCAGTGGCACATAGTTGGAGCTTCTCTCTGAAGGACTTAAGGTGGCACAGCAGGCTGCGTTTGAGGAAGTTAAAGCAGAGAAAGTCAGAGATTGACAGTCAAGAAGGGCTAAGGGCGTGCCTGTCTTTTTAAAAAAATTATTTAAATTGGAGGATATTTTGCAATATTATGGTGCTTTTTGCCATACATTAACATGAATCCGTCACAGGTGCACATGTGTCCCCACATCCTGAATCGCACTCCCACCTCCCTCCCCACCCCAGCCCTCTGGGTTGTCTCAGAGTACTGGCTTTGAGTGCCCTGCTTCATGCATCAAATTTGCACTGGTCATCTATTTTAACTATGGTAATATACCTGTTTCAATGCTAGTCTCTCAAATCATCCCACCCTCCCCTTCTCCCACATAGTCCAAAAGTCTGTTCTTTACATCTGTGTCTCTTTTGCTGCCTTGTATATAAGATCCTCGTTACTATCTTTCTAAATTCCATATATATATGTGTGTGTGTTAATATACTGTATCGGTGTTTCTGTTTCTGACTTACTTCACTCTATAATAGGCTCCAGTTTCACCCATCTCATTAAAACTGACTCAAATACATTCTTTCTCATAGATGAGTAATATTCTATCGTATATATGTACCACAACTTCCTTATCCATTCATCTGCCAATGGACATCTAGGTTGCTTCCATGTCCTATTGGAAACAGTGCAGTAATAAACGCTGAGGTACATGTGTCTCTTTAAATACAGTGGTTAGATGCCACGAAGTAGGTGGCAATGCCCTAACCATATGCATGTTGTCAGGCCCGAGAGCCTCTTCCATCCTTGTCAAGGGGAGTGCTAACCTTCTCTCCTTTCATACAACACACGTGTATGTCTTAATATTTGTGTGTGTCCATGTTCATTCTCCAGAGAATCATTCTCCAGAAAATTAGTACTGGAGAAGCAAACCTCTAAATGTCGCTTGACTGGGTTGCGTGAAGAAACTCATGATGATGATGCGTTAAAGGTGGGCATCATCGGAGGCGGCCACCTTGGGAAGCAGCTGGCACACACCCTGCTCCAGTTCATCCCCATCCCTGCTGAGAATCTGCGGATCTCCACTCGGAGGCCAGAGACCCTGGGTGAGGAGCACTGGGCAGGCCATTTGGAAAGGGCCCCTCAAAAGAGGAATCCTTGCATACAGCTGGCTGAGCTCTCAGCTTGCTAGCCCTGAGAAAAGCTGGAAAGTTGTGGGTTTTTTTTTAAATTTCAATTCTTAATTTGGCTGCACTGGGTCTTAGCTGTGGCGCTTGGGATCTTTAATCTTTATTGTGGCATTCAGGATCTTTTTTCAGTCTCGGCATGTGGGGTCTAGTTCTCCAACCAGGGATGGAACCTGGGCCCCCTGCATTGGGAGCACAGAGTCTTAGCCTCTGGACCACTAGGGAAGTCCCAGAAAGATTTTTTTTTAAAACTTGTTCCCTAAAGCGCCTTTCTTTTCCACCTAAATATTTATATCCATCTCTCCTCCCTGCGCCCTGTGGCCAGATATCTTTCTGGGTCTTTGATTCAGAGATGCTTTCCAAACAGAATTCAAATCTTCTAACTGGACCAGTTAGAGTCCGAGTGGTGTTTACTGCTTCCAAACATTTGGCCTTGTTTTTAAAAACACCATTTACGGGGGACTTCTCTGGCTTTCTAGTGGTTAGGACTCCAAGCTTCCCCTGCAAGGAGCATGGGTTCGATCCCTGGTTGGGGAGCTAAGATCCTGCATGCCATGTGGCAGAGTCAAAAAAACAATAATACCATGTACTGAAAAAAAAATGTTTTTAATGTTTTGCAGTGATTCCGTTTATTAACCTCTGGTGGCAAAAATCAGAACAGTGAGTGCTTCTGGGGAGACTGAGAAGAGGGAACTTTCTGGGCAGATGTAAACATTCTGTTTCTTGAGAAAGGTGCACGTTCCTTGGATGTCTGCATTTGTCAAAAAGAATCAAACTATTTACTTCAAATCTATGTGATGCACTGTGTGCAAATTATATTTCAATAACTTAAAAAATATAAAATAATACATGCATGTTATAAAAAATTTAGAAAATTACTCTATAGGAAAGTAAATAATAACTACCTATAATTTCCTTATCAGGGTTATCATTTCTTTTCCATTTTTTCTTCTGATTATATCAGATTATACCAGTAACTAAAACTATGCAAAGCTTTTTGTATCCTGCTTTTAAAAACAGTTAACGGATCATTTGCATATTATTTGGCATTCTTCAAAATCATGATTTTAAGGTTGTATAGTATTCCTAAAGTATGACTTATGATAATTTATGTAACTGTGCCTTACTGAGTAGGACTTCCTGATTCATAATTTTTTTTTTTAATTGCTAGGTCAAAGAACAGGTACAGCTTTATTGAGATATACTTTGTATATAATAAATTGCACATTTTGAAAGTGTACAGTTTGAGGGACTTTCCTGCTGTTTCAGTGGCTGAGACCCCATGCTCCCAAGATAAGGGGCCTGGGTCTATCCCTGGTCAGGGAACTAGACCCCAAATGCCACAACTAAAGATCCCACGTGTTGCAACTAAGACCTGGCACAGCCAAATAAATAAATATTTTAAAAAATATTTTTAAGTGTACAGTCTGATGTTTTGACACCT
The DNA here is from genome assembly GCA_935064755.1 of Tragelaphus eurycerus. Classification (NCBI taxonomy): domain Eukaryota; kingdom Metazoa; phylum Chordata; class Mammalia; order Artiodactyla; family Bovidae; genus Tragelaphus; species Tragelaphus eurycerus. The sequence continues at coordinate 34,682,936 of CAKXYN010000008.1, read as the reverse complement.
GTAGGCTCCTATGAAAGCATCGACACAGTCAAGTCACAAACCTCTCCACCTCCCTGCAGGTCCCACTCAGGAAACCACGGATCTGATTTCTGTCACTACCAATTAGTTTACATTCTGTAGAATTTTGTACAAATGGAATCATACAGTTTGTACTTTTTCTTTGCTCTAAATTAGTTTTAATTATTTTTTTAATTGAAGTATAGTTGATTTATAAGGTATTGTTTTCAGATGTACAATAAAGTGATTTAGTTATACATCATATAAGTATGTATGTTCTTTTTCAGATTCTTTTCCCACATAGATGATTACAAAATATTGAGTGTAATTCTCTGTGCTATACAGTAGGTTTTTTTAAAAAAATAATTTTATTTATTTGTTTATTTTATGGCTGCACTGGGTCTTTGCTACTGTGAGGTTTTTCTCTAGCTGCAGCGAATGAGGGCTATTCTCTAGTTGCAATGTGTGGGCTAGCTCACTGCGGTGGCTTCTCTTGTTGCAGAGTACTAACATTTGGGCATGTGGACTTCAGTAGTTCTCAGGCCTGAGAGCACAGGCTCAACAGTTGCGGCTCATGGGCTTAGCCGCTCTGTGGCATGTGGGATCCTCCCCGACCGGGGATCAAACTTGTGTCTCCTGCGTTGGCCCATGGATTCTTTACCACTGAGCCACCTGGGAAACCCCTCAGGTCACATAAGTAGAATCAAATGATTAGCTACCAAGGAGTGGTTTTAGCAAGGACATGAGTTATTATGTTTCTCTCTGTGTTTATAAATATCTTGTTGACATTAAATTGTGTACACTTTACTGAAACTACAAGCAGAGTTTCCCAAACTACTCCTGTCCTCTTCCCTCTTCCACGCTCTCACTCTCCACCAGTTCAAGCCAGTTAAGCTGTTTAACTTTGTCCCAGTCACGCAATTCTGTTTTATAAAGAGCATGTTTTATTTTGCTTTGGTTGCTTGTCTTTACCCGATCAGGGATCAAACCCATGCCCCTGCAATGGAAGCCCAGAGTCCTAACTACTGGACTGGCAGAAAATTCCCAGTCTCATGATTCTCGAAGTTTCAGCTTTCACTTCTGTAATATAGGGATATATAGTTCATAGGGAAATATTACATCCCTATAATATAGGGATAATACTGGCCTCTGCCTCATAAGATTCTTGTGAGGATTCCCTGTTGGCGGTTTAGTCACTAAGTCATGTCTGACTCTTTATGACCCCATGGACTATACCTCGCAGGCTCCTCTGTCCAAGGGATTTCCCAGGCAAGAATACTGGAGTGGATTGCCATTTCCTTCTCCAGCAGATCTTCCCGACCCAGGGATCAAAACCAAGTGTCCTACATTGCAGGTGATTCCTTACCAACTGAACCACCAGGGAAGCCAAGGATTCCCTCGATAATGTGTCTCAAGTACTTCATACATCACCTGATATATGGTAAAGTCATATGGAGCAGAAGGCTTCTTCCAGACTTTTCTCTTTCTTAAAAAAAAAAAAATCTGAAAAATTCTAGCATTTGGTTTAAACATGAGGTCAGGATGAATTATCTAACAATCTCGAGCACAGCTGTGGTGGCATCACAGTTGTAGTCGTGGGGCCAGGGCTTTGCTGTGTGGCTTTTAGAAGCCATAAAGGAATTTCTTCTGATTTATGTGGTGACAAGTGTGCGTGCGTGCTAAGTCACTTCAGTTGTATCCAACTCTTTGCGACCCTTTGGACCATAGCCTGCCAGACTCCTCTGTCCATGGGATTCTCCAGGCAAGAATACTGGACTGGGTTGCCGTGCCCTCCTCCAGGGAATCTTCCCGACCCAGGGATCAAACTGGTATTTCTTACGTCTCCTGCATTGGCAGAAAGGTTCTTTACCACTAGCACCACCTAGGAAGCCACAAGACTTGAGTAAAATAATTGCCACCTTCTCCCCAAAGTTGGGCGCTTTTCTAGTGGCTCAATTGGTAAAGGATCTGCCTGCAATGCAGAAGACCCAAATTCAATCCCTGGATCAGGACGATCCCCTGGAAGAGGAAATGGCAATCCACTCCAGTACTCTTGCCTGGAGAATTCCATGGACAGAAGAGCTGGGCAGGCTACAGTCCATGAGATCGCAAAGAGTCAGACAGGACTACAATTTTCACTTTACTCAAAGTTGATGTTGAGTCCGAAGTCTTCTGTATTGTGATCTATCTGACTTCTTTTATTCCCTCTCAGATGAATTCAAGAAACTTGGAATCCAGTGCTTTTACCAGAACGCTTCTCTGGTGGGATGGGCCAATGTGGTATTCCTCTGCTGCCTGCCATCTCAGCTGCCTAATATCTGCGTAGAAATTCAAACCCGGCTTGGGAAAGACTGCATTGTGTACAGCTTTGTCTCTGCCATCCCAGTATCCAGGTATCTTGTTAGGGTGAGCACAGGGCTGGCAGGACCTCTCTGTCACCTCATGTCCACCCCGCCCCTACCTCTTGGAGTTTACCATTCCCAGTCATAAGGTGGAAGCATCTTCATCTGCAGAAGGGCCCAAGCCAGCCTTTGAAATTGTGTCCTCCCCATTTTTTCCATCAACAGCACTTGTGGGTAGGGCATTTTCTTTGATGTGCAAATGTTTAGAGCAGACACAGGGCATTGCTTCCACTTACTTGGGGCTTCCCTTGTGGCTCTGCTGGTAAAGAATCCACTTGCAGTGCAGGAGACCTGGGTTTGATCCCTGGGTTGGGAAGATCCCCTGGAGAAAGGAAAGGCTACCCACTCCAGATTCTGGCCTGGAGAATTCCATGGACTGTATATATAGTTCACAGGGTTGCAACGAGTCGGACACGACTGAGCAACTTTCACTTTCACCTACTTGAAGTTGACTCGTGTTCCCTTGTATCCGGGTCAGCAGCATGAAAATTGATGGAGAGCATGTGTCAGATATCCTTTTGGTACGTCTAGTGCTGGGCCCAGTGCCTGGCTCATGGTAACTTTCAATAAGTGTATCTGAGGAGGATGGGTGAACCGTCCGGCTAAGAGGTTGTGCCCCCAGGGCTGACCCACACCTGCATTTGCCTCTGGGCTGTGCTGTGCAGCAGACTGTGTGGTTGGGGCTGGATGTGCTCTCCGTGGATCACGTGCTGGTTCATTCCAGTCCTGGATCTGCACTCCCTGCCTTAATTGTTTTACTTGCAGGTTGAAACTCCTACTGAATCACACTAACATCTTGCGGCCCCAGTATCAGTGTGCTGAAGATCTTGCCCACATCTGGGGGGCCAATGAGATCACCGTTGCTCTCCAAGACCCTGTGATTCTTCAGGCCACCTGCCCCTACAGCCCTGCTGGTAAGGGCTCACCATATTTTTGGCACTTTTGAAAATTACCTTCCTCTTGACCTGTTGCTGTCTTATTAAACCCTGGTGTGGTTGTGCTGAGGGTGTGTGTGTGGGGGGGGGGGAGAACATGCTAGATGCTAGATGGCATTCTCAGCTACTTAGGTTTTATATGGGAACAACTTTGGTGACAAAAAGCAGCCTTTTTAGGGACTTCCCTTTTCAGTCTAGTGGTTAAGACTGCCATCCAAAGCAGGGGGTTCAGGTTTGATCCCTAGTTGGGGACCTAAAATTCCACATGCCTCGTGGCCAAAAAAACCAAAATAAAAAAAAACAGAAGCAGGGCTTCCCTGGTGGCTCAGTGGTGGAGAATCCACCTGCCAGTGTAGGAGATGTGGGCTTGGTCCCTGATCCAGAAAGATCCCTCATGCTGCAAAGCAGCTAAGCCCTTGTGCCACAACTATTGAACCAGTGCTCTAGAGCCCCAGAGCCAAAACCACTGAAGCTGAATGCCCTGGAGGCCACGCTTTGCAGCCAGAGAGGCCACTGCAACGAGAGGCTGGTACATCACAACCAGAGAGTAGCCCCCGTCTGCAGCAACTAGAGAAAAGCCCACACAGCAGTGAAGACCCAGTGTAGCCAAAAATAAAATAAATTAATTAAAAATGTATATGAAACCGAAAGCCGCTCAGTTGTGTCCAATTCTTTGTGACCCCATGGACTATATAGTCCATGAAATTCTCCAGGCCGAATCCTGGAATGGGTAGCCTTTCCCTTCTCCAGGGGATCTTCCCAACCCAGGGATCAAACCCAGATCTCCTGCATTGCAGGCAGATTCTTTACCAGCTGAGCCACAGGTGTATATATATATATATATATATATATATATATATATATATAACAGAAGCAATATTGTAACAAATTCAGTAAAGACTTTAAAAAATGATCCACATTTTTGAAAAATCTAAAAAAAAATTTTTTTAAAAAAGCAGCCTTTTTAAAGAAAAAGCTGAGAAGTGTGATTAATCAGACCCTCTAAGGATGAGTTGGAAACAACAAGAGAGGAGAGCCTGTTTAAACAAAAGAATGCAGCATCTGGGACCAAATGGCTCTTCCTTACTGTAATCTTGCAGTGCGCCTTATTGCAAGAACCATTCCAGAGATTTCCCAAGATGCATTTGTCATTAGCAACATCTACATTAACCTGTCGAAGCGACTTAGCAGCAGCAGCAGCAGGTAGGGTTAACACATGACGTGTTATAAAGGGCACACCCAGGGCTCTTGGTCTGGTAAGGAAGTTCATAAAACCAAAGTGTCTTGGACAGAAGGTAGCTGTTCACTGTCTGGGGTTTGTCCTGGGTTCCCTGTAGACCTTTTTAGGTGGTGCTCACTGGTGTTTCCTTTCTCACTGATGTTTAGGGGGAATAAGCCTCAACATCAAGTGGCTGGAGGGGATGTTTTATGCACTCTTAAACTTCTGCACAGCAAAGGACATGCCCCACTCACAAGTGCTGCAGCATCTGAGCGAGCTGTTCTCCTCCCAGCACCTCAAGGCCTGTAAGGAGGATGAAGCATCACCCCTAAAATTTCAAGCCCAAGATTTTGTCAGTAAGATCTATGCCAAGAACCTGTCTCAGAAACGGTAAAGTATCAGATAGTGGCCATTCGAACTTCTCCCACACTGTTGTCTTAGCAGATGCTTTTTATATTTTTCCTTTAATGTTCATTTTTAAAATTCATAAAAATAATACATTCTTGGGAAAAAATCCAACTATTGGAGAAATGAGAGCCCTCTTTTGCCCCCCCAATCCCTTTTTATAGACTTCACCTCTAATCGCTTTTATGTCTTTTCACCTTATGTATTTACAAACATATGTATATTAGCATTATAGTATAATGTGTATGCATATCTGTATCTATATGTACATTTTAGAAACATGGGGACTATACTTACTATGTCATAGGTATTGCTCTGTGTTAATACAATAATATCTACTTCATTTATGAGCGTGGTGTAGGCATCTGTTGGATATATTTCTTTTTTTTAAATGTATTTATTTTCAATTGGAGGATAATTGCTTTACAATATTGTGTTGGTTTCTGCCATACATCAGCATGACTCAGCCCTAGGTATACATATGTCCTGGTGGATATGTTTCTTTAACTGTATTTATTCATTCTATTTCCTCTTGATGGCATTGTACCCCGGCCCCACATTTTGCATAAAGGAACTGCTTTGAACATTTTTATCCTTAAACTTTGCACACTTGTACCAGTAGAATTTCTGGGTCAGAGGTTATATATATTTTATGTTTGATAGATATTCCTAAATTACCTATCAAAAACATGATGCTTACTTATGTTTCCAGCAATATGAGAGTGCCATTTCACTATAATTTCATAACTATTAGATCATTCTTTTTAATCTTTAATAATCTAATGGGGACAAATGGTTGGTGCGCTTGTTACAAGAGACTTCCATGTCAATAAATTCACCAGATACTTTTATTTTTTATTTAAAAGAATAGATTTAATTTTTTTAGAGCAAGTTTAAGTTTACAGAAATATTGAGCAGACGGTTCAGAAAGTTCCCATAGAGCACTTGCCCCCTGACCTGCAGTTTCCCCTACAACCCCCTCAAGTTCACGTGGCGAGTTATTATTCCTAAAGTCCAGAGTTCATGGGATTCACGATTTTCTTGTTAGTCGTGGTAAAATACACATAACATAGAATTTACCATTATTTTTTAAAAATCTTTGTTTACTTTGGCCACACCTCACTCATAGCCTTTGGGATCTTAGTTGTCCAACCAGGGACTGAAGCTGAGCCACCTGTAGTAGGAGTGTGGTCACAGGACACTTCTAAATCCTTTTCTTCCTTGGCTATTGAACATGGCATCCTTCCTGAAGCGATCGCGTCTCTTCGTCTTCCTGATACACTCACATGCTCTTCATTTTCTTCCTGTCCCTTTTTATCCTGCCTTTCCAGGTCCTCTTCTGCCCCATCCTTAAATCTGGGAGTTTTCAGGGCTCTGTCCAAAGCCTTCTTTTCTCATTCTACACTTTGTTCTTGGGTGATCTTATCCACTGTGGGAACTTAACTTAGGTTGCCATCTTTACTCTGCCAGCACAAGACTCCATATGCCTAGCCTAGATGTCAGTTTCGCATCCAAGTAACTTCATACCCACCATCTCCACTCAAACTCCACGTGTCTAAAAGCATCCCTGCTTGCATGCCTGCTCTTCCAGTGTTTCTGTCTAATTACATGCTCCTTGGAAGAGTTGTTCAACCCAAAACCTGGAAGAAATCCTTGACTGTCGCCCTCCCCTGCTCCCTCTTTTTTTTTTTGGCTGTGCTGGGTCTTTGCTGTGGTATGTAAGCTTCTCGAGTTGCACTGCATGGGCTCAGTTGCCCTGCAGCATAGGGATCTTAGTTCCCTGACCAGGGATTGAACCACGTCCCCTGCATTGGAAGGTGGATTCTTAACCACTGGACCACCAGGAAAGTCTCTTATGTTTTGTATTCTAATTAATCACTAGTGACCTTTGACACACTTTGAGTTTGGGACTCTTCCTCCCCCCTTTTTCCTAGGACTCCCTTTGCCTCTCTCTTATGTTGGATCTCTTTTTCCTGGACCCCCTCTTCTCTGGCTTCATCTACTTCTTCATTATGATGGAATATGTTCTCCTGCACTAGCTTCTCTCATAAAGGCTGTGTGGTAATTTTTAAGGACTATGTACGACAATGTTTTTATTCTACACTAATATTTTATTGAAAACACAGCCAAGGTGTAGAAATAATTTCCCTCAGAATTCTGAAGGCAGCACTCCATCGTCTTTCAGCTTTTAGAGTTGCTGTTGAGAGGTAGCTGCTGCTGCTGCTGCTAAGTCGCTTCAGTCGTGTCCGACTCTGTGCGACCCCATAGACAGCAACCCACCAGGCTTCCCCGTCCCTGGGATTCTCCAGGCAAGAACACTGGAGTAGGTTGCCATTTCCTTCTCCAATGCATGAAAGTGAAAAGAGAAACTGAAGTCGCTCAGTCGTGTCTGACTCTTAGCAACCCCATGGACTGCAGCCTACCAGGCTCCTCCACCCATGGGATTTTCCAGGCAAGAGTACTGGAGTGGGTGCCATTGCCTTCTCCATTGAGAGGTAGAGGGCCATTCTAATTCTTCAGGTGATGCTTGGTCTGAAACCTGTTTGTTTTCTCTCTGGAAGCTTATAGCATCTTTTGATCTCAGCATCCTGAAATTTTATTATGTGTCATGATGTAGGTCTATTGTAATTCACGGGATTAGACACCTGGTGGGCCTCTCCCTTTTTTTCCTTAACTTAAAAAAAAAGGAATTGTACAATATAACATATATACAGAAAAGTACGTATTCCATAAATTCATGAATATACAGTTTAATGAATTATTGTAAAGCAAATATACACGTAATTGCCACCTATAAAAGAAACAGACTATTCAATGGTCATTTTCAATCTGCATGTTAAGTTCTCCAATTTTCTCCAATTATGTCTTTGATACTTTCTTCCCATTTCCTGTTTCCTCTTTTCTTCCTTCTGAATATTTTATTAGCCCAATGTTGGATCTGCTGGGCTGATCTTTTGATTTTCTTAAGTTCTCCTATTTTCAGTATTTTTGTATTTTTTCTCTGCTCTCTGAGAGCGTCAACTATCTTGTTTTTGTTTTTGCTATTATATTTAGAACATATTTTCATTTTCAAATATTTCTGTAGTCTCCAAACATTCCTTTTTTATGTAGCATCCTGGTACATGATATTTTATGCAATACCATGTCTTATCCTTTGAGAATGTAAATGATAGCATTTTTTTAATCCTCTGAGAAGTCTGTTTCCTTTGGAATTTTTCTGATCATTTGTTTTGCTCTCCATCATTCATTTTAGAGATTTTCTTTCAAGTATATGGAAAGCCTTGACTGCCTGCTCATATTTAAGATCCTGATTACTGAAAAGTTGCTTGGAAACTCTGTGTTTGCTACCGTGGTCTCTACTGTAGAGTGATTTGATCAGCATTTCCTTCAGTTCAGTTCAGTTCAGTCACTCAGTCGTATCCGACTCTTTGGACCCATGCACTGCAGTTCACCAGGCTTCTCTGTCCATTACCAACTCCTGGAGTTTACTCAAACTCGTGTCCATTGATTCGGTGATGCCATCCAACCATCTCATCCTCTGTCGTCCCCTTCTTCTCCTGCCTTCAGTCATTCCCAGCATCAGGGTCCTTTCAAATGAGTCAGTTCTTTGCGTCAGGTGGCCAAAGTATTGGAGTTTCAGCTTCAGTATCAGTGCTTCCAATGAATATTCAGGACTGATTTCCTTTAGGATGGACTGTTTGGGTCTCCTTGCTGTTAAAGGGACTCTCAAGAGTCTTCTCCAACACCACAGTTCAAAATTCTTCAGCGCTCAGCTTTCTTTATAGTCCAACTCTCACATCCATACAGGACTACTGGAAAAACCATAGCCTTGACTAGATGGACCTTTGTTGGCAAAGTAATGTCTCTGCTTTTGAATATGCTATCTAGGTTGGTCATAACTTTTCTTCCAAGGAGTAAGCGTCTTTTAATTTCATGGCTGCAATTACCATCTGCAGTGATTTTGGAGCCCCCCCCACAAAAAATGTCTGTCACTGTTTCCATTGTTTCCCCATCTATTTGCTATAAAGTGATGGTATCAGATGCCATGATCTTAGTTTTCTGAATGTTGAGTTTTAAGCCAACTTTTTCACTCTCCTCTTTCACTTTCATCAAGAGGCTCTTTAGTTCTTCTTTGTTTTCTATCATTAAAGTGGTGTCATCTGCATATCTGAGGTTATTGATATTCCTCTCAGCAATCTTGATTCCAGCTTGTGCTTCTTACAGCCCAGCATTTCTCATGATGTAATCTGCATATAAGTTAAATAAGCAGGGTGACAATATACAGCCTTGACGTACTCCTTTCCCTATTTGAAACCAGTCTGTTGTTCCATGTCCAGTTCTAACTGTTGCATCTTGACATGCATACAGATTTCTCAAGAGGCAGGTTAGGTGGTGTGGTATTCTCATCTCTTGAAGAATTTTACACAGTTTATTGTGATCCACATAGTCAAAGGCTTTGGCAATAAAGTCAATAAAGGTAGAAGTAGATGTTTTTCTGGAATTCTCTCGCTTTTTTGATGATCCAATAGATGTTGGCAACTTGATCTCTGGTTCCTCTGCCTTTTCTAAATCCAGCTTGAACATCTGGAAGTTCATGGTTCATGTACTGTTGAAACCTGGCTTAGAGAATTTTGAGCATTACTATACTAGCGTGTGAAATGATTGCAATTGTGTGGTAGTTTGAGCATTCTTTGGCATGGCCTTTCTTTGGGATTGGAATGAAAACTGACCTTTTCCAGTCCTGTGGCCACTGCTGAGTTTTTCAAATTTTCTGGCATATTGAGTGCAGCACTTTCACAGCATCATCTTCCAGGATTTGAAATAGCTCAACTGGAATTCCATCACCTCCACTCCGTCTGTAGTGATGCTTTCTAAGGCCCACTTGACTTTGCATTCCAGGATGTCTGGCTCTAGGTGAGTGATCACACCATTGTGATTATCTAGGTCATGATTATCTTTTTTGTACAGTTCTTCTGTGTATTCTTGCCACCTCTTCTTAATATCTTCTGCTTCTGTTAGGTCCATATAATTTCTGTCCTTTATTGAGCTCATCTTTGCATGAAATGTTCCCTTGGTATTCTCTAATCTTCTTGAAAAGATCTCTAGTCTTTCCCATTCTATTGTTTTCCTATATTTCTTTGCACTGATCACTGAGGAAGGCTTTTTTATCTCTCCTTGCTCTTCTTTGGAACTCTGCGTTCAAATGGGTATATCTTTCCTTTTCTCTTTTGCTTTTCACTTCTCTTCTTTTCTCAGCTATTTGTAAGGCTTCTTCAGACAACCATTTTGCCTTTTTGCATTTCTTTTTCTTGGGGATGGTCTTGATCCCTGTCTCCTGTACAATGTCATGAACCTCCGTCCATAGTTCTTCAGGCACTCTATCAGATCTAATCCCTTGAATCTATTTGTCACTTCTGCTGTATAATCATAAGGGGTTTTATTTAGGTCATACCTGAATGGTCTAGTGATTTTCCCTACTTTCTTCAATTTCAGTCTGAATTTGGCAATAAGGAGTTCTTGGTCTGAGCCACAGTCAGCTCCTCATCTTGTTTTTGCTGACTTAAAACAAGAGCTTCTAGAGCTGTTCTTAGAGCTTCTCCATCTTTAGCTGTAAAGAATATAATCAATCTGATTTCAGTATTGACCATCTGGTGATACCCATGGGTAGAGTCTTCTCTTGTATTGTTGGAACAGGGTATTTGCTATGACCAGTGTGTTCTCTTGGCAAAACTCTATTAGCCTTTGCCCTGCTTCATTCTGTACTCCAAGGCCAAATTTACCTGTTATTCCAAGTATCTCTTGACTTCCTACTTTTGCATTCCAGTCCCCTATAATGAAAAGGACATCTCTTTTGGGACTTCCCTGGTGGCTCAGACAGTAAAGCATCTGTCTACAACGTGGGAGACCCAGGTTCAATCCCTGGGTTGGGAAGATCCCCTGGAGAAGGAAATGGCAATCCACTCCAGTACTATTGCCTGGTAGGCTACAGTCCATAGGGTCGCAAAGAGTCAGACACGACTGAGCGACTTCACTTCACTTTGGGTGTTAGTTCTAGAAGGTCTTGTAGGTCTTCATAGAACCGTTCAACATCAGCTTCTTCAGTGTTACTGGTTGGGGCATAGACTTGGATTACTGTGATATTGAATGGTTTGCCTTGGAAACGAACAGCGATCATTCTGTCATTTTTGAGATTGCATCCAAGTACTGCATTTCAGACTCTTTTGTTGACTATGATGGCTACTCCATGCCCACAGTAATAGATATAATGGTCGTCTGAGGTAAATTCATCCATTCCGGTCCATTTTAGTTCGCTGATTCCTAAAATGTCGATATTCACTCTTGCCATCTGTTTGACCACTTCCGATTTGCCTTGATTCATGGACCTAACATTCCAGGTTCCTATACAATATTGTTCTTTACAGCATTGGACTTTATTTCCATCACCAATCACATCCACAACTGGGTGTTTTTGCTTTGGCTCTGTCTCTTCATTCCTTCTGGAGTTATTTCTCCACTGATCTCCAGTAACATATTAGATACCTACTGACCTGGGGAGTTCATTTTTCAGTTTCCTATCTTTTTGCCTTTTCATACTGTTCATGGGGTTCTCAAGGCAAGAATACTGAAGTGGTTTGCCATTCCCTTCTCCAGTGGACCACGTTCTGTCAGAACTCTCCACCATGACCTGTCTGTTGGGTGGCCCTACATGGCATGGCTCATAGTTTCACTGAGTTAGACAAGGCTGTGGTCTATGTGATCAGATTGGTTAGCTTTCTGTGATTGTGGGAAAGCCTGAATATTGGTATCTTTATGTCTGTGGGACCCAACTTAGGGAAAGAAAGCTGCATGTGTATAGGGATAGTCTTATCATTCAAAGTATTTTTTCACTTTATGTCTCCCCTTTCCAACATATCCTTGCTACTCAAACTACCTGACAGCCATGCCAGCATCTGTGCATTTGTTTAGAAGTGTAGATTCCAGGGCCACAGCCCAGATGCATTGAGTCAGAATCTGTACTTTTACAAACTCCCAGGTGATAAGCCCATTAGCGTTGGAGAAGTGCTGCTCTGCAGTCTTTTTTCATCAGATGATTTGTTAGAATGGGAGGCAAGGCATATTAATCTTTCCACTATGATTGCAGTTTCTCAAATTATCTTTATATTTCTAATCTTTGTTTTATAAAGTTTGAAGCCATATTATCTGATGCACAGAAGTGCATATTTTTATACCTTCCTGGTGGATTAAACTTTTTAATTCTATCCCTCTCCCTTTAAAAAACTTTTTAAAAGATTATTTTGATTCACATGCAGTTATTGAGAATACAAAGAAACCCCATGTGCCCAAACAAACCATAGTACAATATCTATATGTAGATATCTGTAAAACTATAGCCAATATTACGACCAGGACATCAACACTGACACAGTCAAGATGCGAAATCGCTCTGTAACTAGGGATCCTTCGTGTTGTTGCTTCCTAAACTGGCAGGCAACCATTGAGCTGGTCTCCATGTCTATGACTTTGTCATTTCAAGAATACTATATAAATAGAATCATGTATTATGCAACTTCGGGGACTGGCCTTTTTCATTCAGCAGGATTCACTGGAGATCCATCCAGGTTGCCGTATCAACAGTTTGTTCCTTTTATTGCTGAGTAGTTTTCATGGCATATATATGTACCACAGTTTGCTAAACCATTCATTTGTTGAAGGACATTTGGGATGTTTCCAGTTTTGGGGTATTTATTATGCATACAGATGCTCTGAAATTCATGTACAGGTTTTTGTATAAACATAAGTTTTCATTTCTCTGGGACAGATGCTTAGGAGTGCAATGACTGTTGCATGTTAATTTTTTTAAGACACCACGAAACTGTTTTTCAAAGTTATTATTTCTTTTTACAGTGCTAGCAATGTATAATTCAGTTTCTCTACATCCTCACCAGCATTTGGCGTTGTCACTAATTTTTGTTTTACCATTAGATGTATATAGATCGATTCATGGAGAACTGACATCTTTATAATGTTGAGTTTTCCCATCCATGTACACAGTATATGTCTCCGTTTATTTATTTCATCAGCATTTTGTAGTTTTCAGTACACAAGTCCTTTACATGTTTTGTTAGATTTACACTAAGTATTCCATTTTGTGTGTGTGAAAGGAACTACATTTTTAATTTCATTGCCCAAGTGTTCACTGCTAATATATATAAACAAAATTTATTTCTTTGTGTTTATTTTATATCCTGTGGCCTTGCTCAATTCATTTATTAGCTCTAGGAGACTTTTTTGGTAATTTTGGGGGGATTTTTCTACATAGACAATGATGTCATCTACAAATACTGATGACTTCAGTTCTCCCTTTCCCATTTGTATGCCTTTTATTTCCTTTTCTTGCCTATTGCACTGGCTATAATTTCCAGTGCTATGTTGAATAAGTGTGGTTACAGCATATATCCTTGCCTTGCTCTTGATTTTTTAAATACTCTAAAACTCTACATCTTAATGTTTTTAACTTGAATTCAACTATAGACTAATACTTAACACTGCCCCATTTTTATATGCATGTTAACTCTATTTCTTTCTCTATACAGTTGAAGAGGTTATCTTTTTTGTTTTTTTTAAAGAGGATATTGTAAAAGAAATGAGGTCTCTCCCATTTCTAATTTCTATGATCCTCTTATGTATTTTCCATCTAAATTCAAGGAAAATATACCAAAAAGGATGTTGATTTTATTATCGTAATCACTCCCCAATTATGAATCCCTCCCTAAATGTACTTAGAATATTGTACATGTGGAAACTCATAAGTACAATTAAATCCACATACTGAATAGATCCAGATGAAATTTTAATTAAGAATTTTAATTAGTTTGGTATAGAAAATGAAGAACCTTATTTCCAAGTGGAGGAAAATTTTATTTAAAAGCAATGTTTAACAGAAAATCAGATGTATTGAACAGACATAAGAAAGTAACAGTATTTTTTCCCTACCCCAGGCCTTTCCCCTTGTTTGATCTGACTACGGTGCAACTCAAGGAAACTCCCTTTAGCCAGTACCTCTCAAACAGCACTACTTTTCAGGACTGCTTTACCCATCTATATTTTGACTCATTTGGCATCTCCCTAACCAAAGAACAAGGAGAGCCAGAGGTTTCCACGGGTCCTCCATCCCAATAAGAGAAGAGACCTCTCGGGAATCATGAATTTTTCTCCTTCTAATCAGGTAGTGCTTTGATTATCTCAACTGTCAGTAGAAGTCATGTGATTGTCTGGTGTTTTCCGTATGTTAGGCAACGAGGAATTAGAAAATTGTACTGATGGCTCTTTGAAATCTAGAATAAAACAAGCAGTTCTTTACATCAGTATGTTTGGGTGGTCTGGCTTTTGGAAGCAACTGAATGAAACTACATAACCTGACACATTTAAGTAAGCTGCTTTCCCAGCAGCTAAATATCAATTCAGTAAATTCAAATTCTCTCATCTAAACGCTAAATTCAAGAAGCTATACTGTCATTATTAGATGGTTACATACTTTTTCTGTAGCATTATTTTCCTATAGCAGTATGTAACTACATTCTATACAGTATATACATTCCTATAGCAGTGTGTAACTACAATATGTAGCTACAGTAGATAGTTACAGTCTTTTCCTGTAGTAGTATGTAGCTAACAAATGAAACACCTTGATTTTCCTACAGTTTGTACAGAAAAATAAGATGTGTGGTAAACAATCACAGTATTCTTGCCTGGAGAATCCCCATGGACAGAGGAGCCTGGTCGACTACAATCCAGGGGGTCACAAAGAGTTGGACACAAATGAGCAATTAAGCACAGCACAGTTCAGATTTATTTCAAGTTTTGCAATTACTTTATGTCAATCAGAATAGAAAACAGTATTAGTAACAATCAAGTTGAGAAAGGATGGTGGTGACTATGCTGTCACTAAACAGAACTATTGTTAGCCAAATGCTAAAGAGCTTCACGACCCAGATAATCATGATGGTGTGATCACTGACCTAGAGCCAGACATCCTGGAATGTGAAGTCAAGTGGGCCTTAGAAAGCATCACTACGAACAAAGCTAGTGGAGGTGATGGAATTCCAGTGGAGCTATTCCAAATCCTGAAAGATGATGCTGTGAAAGTGCTACACTCAATATGCCAGCAAATTTGGAAAACTCAGCAGTGGCCACAAGATTGGAAAAGGTCAGTTTTCATTCCAATCCCAAAGAAAGGCAATGCCAAAGAGTGCTCAAACTACCGCACAATTGCACTCATCTCACACGCTAGTAAAGTAATGCTCAAAATTCTCCAAGCCAGGCTTCAGCAATATGTGAACCGTGAACTTCCTGATGTTCAAGCTGGATTTAGAAAAGGCAGAGGAACCAGAGATCAAATTGCCAACATCTGCTGGATCATGGAAAAAGCAAGAGAGTTCCAGAAAAACATCTATTTCTGCTTTATTGACTATGCCAAAGCCTTTGACTGTGTAGATCACAAGAAACTGTGGAAAATTCTGAGAGAGATGGGAATACCAGACCACCTGATCTGCCTCTTGAGAAATCTGTATGCAGGTCAGGAAGCAACAGTTAGAACTGGTCATGGAACAACAGACTGGTTCCAAATAGGAAAAGGAGTACGTCAAGGCTGCATATTGTCACCATGTTTATTTAACTTATATGCAGAGTACATCATGAGAAATGCTGGACTGGAAGAAACACAAGCTGGAATCAAGATTGCCGGGAGAAATATCAATAACCTCAGATATGCAGATGATACCACCCTTATGGCAGAGAGTGAAGAGGAACTCAAAAGCCTCTTGATGAAAGTGAAAGTGGAGAGTGAAAAGGTTGGCTTAAAGCTCAACATTCAGAAAACGAAGATCATGGCATCTGGTCCCATCACTACATGGGAAATAGATGGGGAAACAGTGGAAACAGTGTCAGACTTTATTTTTCTGGGCTCCAAAATCACTGCAGATGGTGACTGCAGCCATGAAATTAAAAGATGCTTGCTCCTTGGAAGGAAGGTTATGACCAACCTAGATAGCATATTCAAAAGCAGAGACATCACTTTACCAACAAAGGTTCGCCTAGTCAAGGCTATGGTCTTTCCTGTGGTCATGTATGGATGTGAGAGCTGGACTGTGAAGAAGGCTGAGTGCCGAAGAATTGATGCTTTTGAACTGTGGTGTTGGAGAAGACTCTTGAGAGTCCCTTGGACTGCAAGGAGATCCAACTAGTCCATTCTGAAGGAAATCAGACCTGGGATTTCTTTGGAGGGAATGATGCTCAAGCTGAAACTCCAGTATTTTGGCCACCTCATGCGAAGAGTTGACTCATTGGAGAAGACTCTGATGCTGGGAGGGATTGAGGGCAGGAGGAGAAGGGGACGACAGAGGATGAGATGGCTGGATGGCATCACTGACTCGATGAATGTGAGTCTGAGTGACCTCTGAGAGCTGGTGATGGATAGGGAGGCCTGGCGTGCTGCAGTTCATGGGGTCGCAAAGAGTCGGACACGACTGAGCGACTGATCTGATCTGATCTGAAGGTACTTTAGAACAAAGCTATTCACTGTACATGGAAACCACCATGGTCTTAGGTTAATCGTTTACATTTTTCTCTTTTGCATGCTTGTGAGCCAAGCAGACTCAATGGTACTATCTTAAATGGTCCAAGATAAAATTTTGTTAGTCTGCTAGGGGAAAAGATTAGGCTCATCATCAAACATTAATATTCTTGGTATGAAAGCTAAATTGAGGCACTGTTCTTTCTCTCACTGGGAAAAATAAAAAAGGATTCCTTTGAATATTCATTCACGTGTAAGGAACTGGATAGGGTATGGTGGTTTTTAGGATTAAGAAGTGTCCCTGGGAAGAGAAAGAGAAGCTAAAATCTATTAAAGGAATCAGAGTCATTCAAGCAACAAAAAGTATTTTTAATTTCTTGTGAGCAGTCCAGTCATGCATAGCTGCTGGTCTGTATTTCATTTTATAAAAGTCTGGTGGTACCGCGTAGAAAGCCTTGTAGACAAACCCCAGACCTACTCCATGGCCTGTGATACTTCTATAAGCCATGCTATTTTAACAGGTAAATACAAATCTAAAAAGATACTTAAAAATTTTTGTTCTCTGATGCCAAAAAGGAATGAGAACTCCCCCTGCCCCCACTTTTTCACAAAACATTTTCTTTTAAAACTTGTCATTTTAATCCTTTTTCTCTGTTTTGGAGATGTATGCTAATATTTTTTAAAAAGTAAATAAACCTTCTGCCAGTTTTCCATCCCAGGACGGTCTTCTGGGGGCAGGGCTATTGAAGCCACTTTGAAATGTGAGCATTTCAGGGGCACTTTGTCTTCCTGACGCTGGGAGTTCAGCCTAAGCGCTTGGCTCCAGGTAGTAACTTTCTGTTTGTCACAAAGATATGCAAAGTTTTAATTTCTTTTGGATACAGACAGTTAACATGTCAAGAATGGATCATATCTGCCTGGCTATATAAAAGGGTGAGAGGTCCTTGTCTCAGCAATCTCTTTAGTGACCTGCCTGTAATGAGCATCACGGTCTGATTTAATGCTGATTCAATAATTATCTGGGATTATCTGAGTTGGCAGGTGATTTTACTTTCAGTTATGTTTTCCCAATGTGTTCCAAAACCACATGAAGTAGTAGAATGTATCAGGAAGTCCTACAGTTATCCCAAGAGAGAGCTATTGCTATCTTTGTTTTAACAAGAGGTGAAGTTGAAACATAAATAAAGGGAGGGCGCTGTGAGTCAGTGGCAGAACTAGGAATGGACCAGCAGTTCAAACTCTGATTCTGAATGAAGAGGAGAAAGAAAACACAGAAATGCCTCATTTCTTCCCCCACATAATTTAGTTCGATTTTCAAGTTAAGTGAACCATCTTTCCCTACAGGTCAATGGACTATAATGCTGCATCATTTTCAAGGATGGTCACCCGTGGATCATAATCCTGTAATCCTGCTTCTTGCACAAATTCAGACAAGGTCAAGGAATCAGACTTAACTCCACTATGACCTTTTCGCTCTAAAAATAAGCCAATATTATCTCTGTAGGGAAGACGGATGGAGCGTGTGAATAATGGCTCTTCAATTCCCAGCAGCTTCCGGGTATGCTGAGAAATTACCTGTAATGCAAGGATAGCTTTTTAATGGGAATTTCTTGAAAATACAACTATAATCAAGTAAGTTTTACTTAGTTTCTCAGGCCTCTTCAATGCTGACCCCTCAAGCTAGTTCTATGAGGAAATAAAACAATGAATACACTGAAAGGCTTCCCACCCTGGAATTATCAAAACACATTTCTTAAGAGAAACATCACATAATTTATCTTTCTACTTAAAGATGTTTCTAGGCCCTTGGATCAAACAGGCACAGATGAGTTCATTTCTCTTTTTTTTTTTTTGGCTGAGCAATCCAACCAACGACATGAGCAGATAATATGTTCAGATTAGGAGCCATGACTTTCTCTAGGAAGGTTAATAAATAACTTGTCTATAAGGGGCTCAGTTAATAATCAACTAAGAAAAAAATCATTACTCAAATAGTTATTCGGTGCATTGGATGGAAATAAATCTCAAACACTAAAAAGCAGACGTTAAAATTCCAGGTAAAATGCATTAGTGCTTATACTCGTGCATTTTTTAAAAATACTTTTGCCAGAATTTTCAATGTCTCTAAAATATAGTTTGTATTCACGGAGTGCCATGCCACTTGATATGCTCGATTAAACTGTCATTGCACTTTCAAAGTCTAGTTTTAATTGTAGATCTGCTATAACATTGCTATTTGAATTTATATTCTGCCTCTGGGTGAGAATGTAGTCCATGAGACTGCTGCTAGAACACAGTCAAAGGAGTACGTGGAATGAATTTGCATTTGTTTACAAATACTGGCCATAGTTACAAGGCTGTAAAATTCACACCACAGATATTTCTAAGCCTGATGCAAAACAGCCCAGAAAGTACATTTTAGATAAGATAGCTTTCTTCTCAAATCTGACTTAAATTGGAGTTGTTCAGACTCTAGGAGTGGTTGTAGGTAAAGGACAGCTGCTGCTGCTGCTAAGTTGCTTCAGTCGTGTCCGACTCTGTGCGACCTCACAGACCGCAGCCCACCAGGCTCCTCTGTCCCTGGGATTCTCCAGGCAAGAACACTGGAGTGGGTTGCCATTTCCTTCTCCAATGCATGAAAGTGAAAAGTGAAAGTGAAGTCGCTCAGCCGTGTCTGACTCTTAGTGACCCCATGGACTGCAGCCTACCAGGCTCCTCCATTCATGGTATTTTTCAGGCAAGAGTACTGGAGTGGGGTGCCATTGCCTTCTCTGGGTAAAGGACACAGTCTATATCATTGCCTTGCACTCCCGGTGGGAATACTAATTGAGGTCTGTGGCCACTGAGGTTTCAAGATTCAAAAGACAAACATAGAGGAGTCCTTTAAGCTGCTGCTGCTGCTAAGTCACTTCAATCGTGTCCGACTCTGTGCGACCCCATAGATGGCAGCCCACCAGGCTCCCCTGTCCCTGGGATTCTCCAGGTAAGAACACTGGAGTGGGTTGCCATTTCCTTCTCCAATGCATGAAAGTGAAAAGTGAAAGTGAAGTCGCTCAGTTGTGTCCGACTCTTAGCAACCCCATGGACTATAGCGTATCAAGCTCCTCCGTCCATGGGATTTTCCAGGCAAGAGTACTGGAGTGGGTTGCCATTGCCTTCTCCTTTAAGCTGAGTTCCAATTAAACGTGGAAGGAATGGAGATATAGGGAATCATCGTTAGAATAACAGTAATAACTGATGCAAAGCTTTAAGGTGAAACAGACAATTTGCATAGCCTCAAACTACCTCCTCCAGTATGTTTAATACTGGTGGTATTTACTCTAGGTCTGTGCTGTGCTTAGTTGCTCTGCTGCTGCTGCTAAGTCGCTTCAGTCGTGTCCGACTCTGTGCGACCCCATAGACGGAAGCTCACCAGGCTCCCCTGTCCCTGGGATTCTCCAGGCAAGAACACTGGAGTGGGTTGCCATTTCCTTCTCCAATGCATGAAAGTGAAAAGTCAAAGTGAAGTCGCTCAGTCGTGTCCGACTCTTAGCGACCCCACGGACTGGAGCCTACCAGGCTCCTCCGTCCATGGGATTTTCCAGGCAAAAGTACTGGGGTGGGGTACCATTGCCTTAGTCGCTCAGTTGTGTCCAACTCTGTGACCCCATGGACTATAGTCCACCAGGCTCCTCTGTCCATGGGGATTCTCCAGGCAAGCATACTGGAATGGGTTGCCATGCCTTCTTCCAGGGGATCTTCCCAACCCAGGGATTGAACCCAGGTCTCCCACATTGCCTGCAGATTCTTCACTCCCTCCAGGGGGTGGGGAGCTTAATCCTCCTCCCTTTGACTGTGGGCTGGACTTAGTAACTCACTTTTGATGAAGAGAATATGAAAGAGAAACACAGTAACTGTGGTGAAGAAATTTGCAGACACCACCTTAACCCAGTGATCAAAGTTAACATCTCCAGTAATAGATCATGTCAATGCCATGTACTCCCTGCTATAATTAAATGATATCATCATCTATGTGATGGTTTTTCCACAAAGTATAATTCCATGGGAAACATGAGACAAACTGAGGGAAACGTACAAAATGCCAGGCTGCTACTCTTCAAAGTGTCAAGGTAAAGAAATTGTCCTGTATTGGAGAAGACCGAGGAAACAGGACAGCTAAGTGCAATCTTCACCTGGATCTTGGAATGAGGAAAGCACGTCAGTGGGAGAACTGCAGAAGTCTGCATAAAGACCATACTTTGTTTAATAGTTCTGTGCTGGTGTTAACTTCTTTGTTTTGATAAAGGTATCCTGATTAAAGGGTTAAGAGTACATGGGAACTCTCTGTACAATCTTTGCAACTGTTCTGTAAAACTGATATTACTTGAAAATTAAAAAATTTTTTTTCATTTAGTGACAACTGCTGACATGTTGTTTGTGACATGAGTTGTGCTATTTAAGCAGCTTGCAACAAGGCAGGTGTAGTAAAATTGCTGAGGTATTATAAAGCTGGTAAGGCTCTACTTTGAAATATACAATCAGGCTTATAAAAGGAATGTGCAATTCATCTGTTCTTCTACCAATATTTGTCAGAGTTACCTGTTATCTTTTGTTCATTTGGAGTGAATGGTTAAAAATATTTTGAGAAATAATTTTTTAAGACAGAAAGCTAAAGTAAATGCAGTGCTATCTTGTCTATTAATAGCTTGTCCCTAGAGTAAGTAGGGACAAGAAAAGGACAATATAGAAATATTTTCTCCTTTTTTACCAAATGAGTGCATCACTACAAATGGGAAACACAGGAGAGCAGTTTCCAGAGCTCTCCTGGCCAGGGAAGAATAATAATTAGTGCTTCTTTTCTTCTGCACTCCTCCCAGTCTAACCTATACATTTAGCTCTTCTCTGGTCATCTTAGTATGTCCTAGGAAGGACAAAGGGAAGGGTGGGTTATTTCTGTAGGGGAAGAATGAGTAGTTGCAAAATTATGAACGTAAGTTGAAGAGAACAGAAACTGGCCATGAATTAACTGCAAGGCTTATAAATGGGGCTTCCCTGGTGGCTCAGATGGTAAAGTGTCTGCCTGCAATGTGGGAGATGTGGGTTCGATCCCTGGGTCAGGAAGATCCCCTGGAGAAGGAAATGGCAACCCACTCCAGTATTCTTGCCTGGAGAATTCCATGGACAGAGGAGCCTGGCAGGATATAATCCATGGAGTCGCAAAGAGTCAGACACGACTGAGCGACTTCACTTCACTTATAAATGGGAAGCACAGTTTATATGTGATCCAATTTCTTAGCAGCCATGTCCAAAATTCTGTACACTCAAGCAACCTGTCCTGAATCCTCCCAATCTCTAATGCTTATGAACTATGATAATTGAGCGCTGGCATGAAAAAGATAGCCACATTGCTTAAATGTTGTTATGAGATAAAATTGTGGATGTACTGTACTAGTGCTATAATTACAATGGTGGGGTAACAAATGCTTAGTAAATCAGTAAGGAAGGTATCTTTGGTATGCTTAAGGTCACGTTTGATCTCCAAAAAGTCACCTGTATCATAGTGTATAATTAGCTTTTTTTATGTGGATCTGTCAAGCAAAGCTTATCTAACATACCTATATGAATATCTTGATCTTTGTTACCCTACTAATTTCAAGGAAAGGCCATATTTGTCTACTGACTTTGATAATAAGTATTCCAAAGTTTGCTTATTCAAACTTTTTGGAATGTAAGGAGAGACTACTGGGTTCATCATTTACTTTTGAGGATTTCAGAAGATATTTAAGACCTCTTGCTTCTTGCAAGACTAGAAAAAGCATAATTAGAATTTTTATCATTCACATTGATATTGTACTTTTGCAATGAAAATGTCAAGGAAAGCAAAATGACTTGGCAGACTCTTAACACTTTCTCATGATGAAAAGTTGAAGTTTTTGGTATTTAAATGTTTTAGGAATTTACATTACAAGTTACTGTACATTTTTGCAGAACTTTTGCATAAACTTTTGCATTTCTGTTCCTTATTTTTATTTAGAAAATTGAGTACATTATATACATAAGTAGAAATTAGAGCTTATAAAAATGCTTGTATTATCTTTGAACATAAAAAGGATAAGATATTTACCTGGTAGTACTTGGTAGCTACATGAAAGCATGATTGTAATTAATAATTTGTAGTAAGTTGCCCTTTTCTATATTATGTATATGTGGGTTCACAGTTACAAAATTATTCATTTAAAGAGGCAATATTAAAAAAAGAGGCTATATAGTATAGTGGTTTAAATAGAGCATGGATTGGGATATTACACAGAATATATCTGAATCCTGGCTCTTATTATCTGAATGATTTTGTGTAAGTTGCTTCACCTTTCTGGCCTCAGTCTTCTTTTCTGTAAATGGGGATTAAATGAAGTGATAGATGTAAGGTGTCCAACATACAGTAAAAACTCAAAGAGGATAGCTACTGATATGGTACAAGAGACTAAATGTTCACTTCAGTTCAGTTCAGTTGCTCAGTCGTGTCCGACTCTTTGCAACCCCATGAATTGCAGCACACCAGGCCTCCCTGTCCATCACCATCTCCTGGATTTCACTCAAACGCACGTCCATCGAGTTGGTGATGCCATCCAGCCATCTCATCCTCTGTTGTCCCCTTTTCCTCCTGCCCCCAATCCCTCCCAGCATCAGAGTCTTTTCCAGTGAGCCAACTCTTCGCATGAGGTGGCCAAAGTACTGGAGTTTCAGCTTTAGCATCACTCCTTTCAAAGAACACCCAGGACTGATCTCATTTACAATGGACTGATTGGATCTCCTTGCAGTCCACGGGACTCTCAAGAGTCTTCTCCAACACCACAGTTCAAAAGCATCAATTCTTTGGCGCTGAGCCTTCTTTACAGTCCAACTAGCACATCTATACACGACCACTGGAAAAACCATAGCCTTGACTAGATGGACCTTTGTTGGCCAAGTAAAATGTCTCTGCTTTTTAATATGCTGTCTGCTGCTGCTGCTGCTAAGTCGCTTCAGTCGTGTCCGACTCTGTGCGACCCCATAGATGGCAACCCACCAGGCTCCACTGTCCCTGGGATTCTCCAGGCAAGAGTGCTGGAGTGGGGTGCCATTGCCTTCTCTGAATATGCTATCTAGGTTGGTCATAACCTTCCTTCCAAGGAGTAAGCGTCTTTTAATTTCATGGCTGCAGTCACCATCTGCAGTGATTTTGGAGCCCCCGCAAAAATAAAGTCTGACACTGTTTTCCCATCTATTTCCCATGAAGTGATGGGACCAGATGCCATGATCTTTGTTTTCTGAATGTTGAGCTTTAAGCCAACTTTTTCACTCTCCTCTTTCACTCTCATCAAGAGGCTTTTTAGTTCCTCTTCACTTTCTGCCATGGAATATGTATCTAACAATTTAAAGGATTTCTTTATATCTTGTTGTCAGAAAAAGGACTTTATATATTAACAAGGACAATTTTCTTACTTTCTAAATCATATGACTTATGGAATTATATAGTTCTAAGGACTGATCAAGAGTTACCTAGGGGGAAATTCCTTGGCAGTCCAGGGGTTAGTACTCTGTTCTATTGCTGATGAGAACTCAGGTTTAATCCTTGGCCAGGGAACTCAGATCCTGCAAGCCATGTGGTGTGGCCAAAAAATAAATAAAACTCATCAAATTCCCCTTAGGTGGGGATAAAGAAAAGAAAAAAGGAGTCCCCTAGGGAACAAATTCCAGGGCCTACCAGAGACCTAATGAATCAAAAGCTCTGGAGCCTGGAACCCAGGAACCTTTTTTTTTTTTAATCTCATATGATTCCAAAGCCTATCCAAGATTGAGAACCACCGAGGCACAGCATTTACAGGCAAAAGTGTAATGAATGAAACCACTGGTATGTTGAGATGGGAGGTATTTAAGCAAAGGTTAGAAATGAGATTATGTACAGGAAGTTTTGTACGCTACAAAACACTATAAATTTTGTACGCTACAAAACACTATACATGGAGGGTACTGTTATGCGAAGATAATCATGGACTGTTGGTGCTGGAGAGATCTTAGGAAACTGAGGTCCAGAGAGGTTAATGTAACTTGTTTCAAAGTTAAGGAGTAGAGCAAGCACAACGCACATGGTGGTTTTTTGTTTTAGTGCCATATGGGTGTTAGAGACATAAAATGCAGGACAGCTTTGGAGGTGAGGCTACCATGGGCTGGGAAGATCGGGAAAAATTTCCTGGGGAGATGGGAATTGACTGGGGTCATGAAGGAGGACTAAGATTCATAGTAGTCATGCAGGGGGAGGGGGAACTGAACAAAGATGTATTAATAGGAGGAGGAATGCATGAGACAGGTTTGCGAAGGTGTGAGCTTGATCTGTGAGGCTGGAGCACGAGATTCATGGTGGTGGGAGAACACTTGTGGAGGATCCTGAATCCTAAGCTAAGGAGTTGTGTGTGTGCTTAGTTGCTCAGTTGTGTCCAACTCTTTGCAACCCCATGAACTGTAGCTAGCCAGGCTCCTCTGTCCATGGGGATTCTCCAGGCAAGAATACTGGAGTGGGTTGCCAAGCCCTTCTCTGGGGGAATCTTCCCAACCCAGGGATTGAACCCAGGTCTCTTGCATTGCTAGAGGATTCTTCACCATCTGAGCCACAAGGGAAGCTCACCACTGTGAAGCTAAGGAGTTGAGACTATCTAAAGAAGGCCTCTGAGAATACTGTGTACATGGTTGGAAAGTGGCAGTCTAAAATCAGGGCCCTTGAATCCAAAGGGCCTATGCTGTGCTACATTGCTTCAGTTGTGTCCAACTCTACTGTGACCCTATTGTGAGCCCACCATGCTCCTCTGTCCATGGGATTCTCCAGGCAAGATTCCTGGACTGGGTCGCCATGCCCTCCTCGAGGGGATCTTCCCGACCCTGGGACTGAACCCATGTCTCTTGTGTCTTGTGCATTGGCAGGTGGATTCTTTACCACTAGCACCACCTGGAAAGCCCCCAAAGGGACTACAGGAAGAGGCTAAAAGCAGGCTACTGGAATGTTGTGTATATTCTAGAAAAGGTCTGATAAAGGTCTGAACAAGTGGGAATGGAGAAAACCAGATGCTATAGGAGGAGAGACAGTTCTTGGGATCTTTGTGGGGAATCAAAGGAAAGAGTGGAAGCAACCACTTTGAGCCTGGGGCACTGGGAGTATGATAACACCACTGGCAGAAATCAAAGGCCAGGTTGGAATAAAAGGAGGTTGGTTTGAGACAGATGGTAGTACTGCTGCAGTGCTCTATCAGGAAACCATACACAACTCACCTTCATGTCCTCAAAATCTGTTATCCCCATCTGAGGGAGGTTTGAGCAGTTTACATGTATGAGTTTTCGGCCACTGATGAAGTTTGTGGTAAAACACTCCTGTCAGTACAATGAGAATATCACTGAAAAGATGGATGGCAAATACAGGAAGAAAAAGCAAGAAAGAGAAAGGGAGGAGGGAAGGAAGGAAAGAGGCAAGGAGGGAGGGATAAATAAATCATGTTTGTTGCTAGTGCTGTACTGAGAAAAAATAATTTTAATAATCCTACCTATTTTAAACTCTTGATTAAATTTCATACTGCTGCTTATTACTATTTTTTTGGGTATGATACAACCAGTGCTTCTTTCTTACCTGAACTACATTTTTAAGTAGAGAAGTACCAAACATTCCAGATCTTGTATTGTTTGTAGTAGCCTAAGAACATAGTTGGCAGTGAAATAAGAGGATTCACTCCATTTTAAAAAGAAAACTAGTCTTGGTTAATTGGCTATAAAAATTAGTACTGGTGAGTGATCACAATACATATAATGCAATTGGGGTAGATACTAAGACTAACAATACAAGTTCAAGTTAAGGGAGCTGCTAGTAAAAACAAAGTAACAAAAAGTCTACCTCAGGGACTTCCCTGGTAGTCCATCCATGGCTGGGAGTCCGCCTTCTGGTGTGGGGGATGGATGCAGGTTCCATCTCTGGTCGGGGAGTTGGGATCTCACATGCCACGGAGCAGTTAACAAGGTCATGAGCCGCAATGAGGACCCAGTGCAGCCAAAAAATAATTTTTTTTAAGCTTAAAAAAAAAACCCAAACCAAAAAAATCTACCACGGATTACAGATTTCTATGAAAAAAAGCCTAAATAAATGAGTCTTTATTCAAGGATTGTAAAGAAGTATAATCACTGTGATGAATAGGAAAAACAAATGTGAACTTTCCCTCTGCTCCCAATATACGAATATATGTATATATCAGTGGAAAGGCCAAAATTAAAATCCAAGTTTCCTCTACCATTGTCCATGCCTGTCCTACACTTCTTCCAGTGAAGATGCAAAATCTCAGGTAAGGATAGAGGAATAAGAAGTAAAGGAATGAGAGTATGTAACACACACACAAAAATGTTATTTTTGTGTACCTTGTATTGAGGGAAGCCTAGCTGGCAAATCCACTTGGCAACTTTTTCTGGGCTCCATTGAAGATACTCAAATTGTAGATCAGAATTTTTTTTTTGGCTGGGTGTCTCTATCTTTGTATACCAGTTTCATTGACTCTAGGGACAGATCTTGCTTTTCACCAGAGGACTCTTTTAAATCCCTCTGAGACTCAGAGAAAAAGGAGTAGAATTCATAATTGGTATCAGAAAGCTGGAACAGATTTTGGAGTTCTTTAGAAAACTCATAATCTGTATTCACTGAGTCTACGTCACTTATTGGAAGAGGCTCTAATACATAGTCCTTTGAAACTTTAGTTTCTTTCATTAACAACTTTCCTATTGGATAGTCAGAGTACTCAGCCTCATCCCTGTTGACAGAATGTTTAAATTTGATTGCTTCTGGCCTATCTTCCTTGGCAAATTCTACAGGTGTCTCTCTTCTAAGTAGTTGTTTGGTTTTATCCAATAACTCTAAATCTGTCTCCCTAGTTGGCTCTGTTTGTGTCTTCTCTTGCATCTCTGGTTTGATCTTCTGTGGTGGCACTTGACCTGTTTCTTCAGTTTTCTCTGGTTCTTTCTTTGGAAACTCTGCTTTAGTTTGTTCTGGGGGCTCTGGACCTTTCTCCTCAGTTGACTTTCTTAGTGTCTCCTCTGATCTGAACTTCCATGATGGTGTTGGATCTGTCTCCTCAGTTGACTTTTGCTGCTTATCTTTTTGATCTGCTGGTTTGGTGTCCTCTGGTGGCTCTAGAACTCTCTCTGCAGTTGACTTACTTGGTGTCTCCTCCTGAACTTCTGGTGTAGTCTTTCCTGATGGCTCTCTAACTGTTTCCTCAATTGGTTTTCTTGACTTTTCCTCAGAAAACTCTGATTCGATCTCTTCTAGTGGCTCTGGACTTTTGTCTTGTGTTTCCTCAGTAGCCGTACTCGGTTTCTCTTCTGGAAACTCTGGTTTGGCCTGCTCAGGTGACTCTGTCCTTTCCTCTGTAGGTGACTTACTTTGTATTTCCTCTGGATTCTCTGATGAGGTCACCTTTCGTGGCTGTTGATCTGCCTCTTCAATTGATTTTCTTGGTTTCTCACTTGGAGATTCTGGTTTGGTCGGCTCTATAGGTTCTAGACCTGTCTTTTCATATTGCTCTCTGAGTGTCTCCTCTGGAACCTCTGGTTTGCTCTCTTCTATGGGTACATCCTCAGGAACATCCGGTTTGGCTTCCTCTTCTGGTTCCTCATGCTTTCTGTCCACAGGGCTTTGCAAATCCTTCAAAAGCTCTCTTTCTATCTGTCCAAAAGTCTCTGATTTTACCTCTAGGGGAATCCCTAGCTCAACCTCGCTGAAAAGATCTGTCCTGGACTTGTGGGGAACCTCTTCCTCGGAGGTCCAGGTTGGTTTTAGGTGCGGAGGCACATCTTTAGCACTCTCTGGTGTCTTCTCTTTGAAGGCCTCTTCTCCTGTCTCTGGCTGTGGCTCTTGGTCAATCTCTATAGGAATCTCTGGACCTGCCTCTGCCACGCTGCCTGGTTCGATATCTTCGGTCACCTGAACAAACTGAAGTTTCGGTCTGTCAGTCTTCAGGTCTTCATTTTCGTCAGAGGGGGAATCGTAATCCTCTGGGACTTCAGCCATGACGCAGATGAGCCGTCGCGCCCAGGCCGCCTAGCAACTCCAACTTCCGATAGCGTCTCTATGGAGACCACGACTTCCGGCCAGGTCTCAAGGACTCTTCCCCCTCCCCGGGTTTTGTTTGTTCTTTCAAGCACTGACTAAAAATTTGCCATAGCTGTCTGAACTGAACAGCGCCCCCCTGCCCCGCCCCCCGAGCCCGGGTCGCCAGCCTCCGCTAACCAGAGCTCCCGCGAGGGCGCGGGGGCCGGCTCGCTGCCCCTTCCGGCCCGCGGGCTCCTCTCGGCTCTTCGCGGCGGAGCTCGGCCTTCGGCTGTTTCCGGAGCTCCCGGCGGCGGGCGGCAGAGGCGCTGCGGGCGCGGGCTGCAGATGTCGGACCCACGGGCGGCTGAGGGGCCGGGCGTCTGGAGCCCCGCAGTCCGCCGAGGGCCGGCGCGCGGCCTCGGGGACGGCCCGGGAGTGGAGGGGAGCCAGGCGGCCGCCTCAGGTACGCAAGGCCGGGCGCCGGCGGGTGCGTGCCGCCGGCCTCGGGGCCCCGCGCTTCGGCGCGAGGCTCGGGCGAGCTCCATCCCGCGATGCCTGGAGGAGGAGCGGATCGGCCTGGGGGGAGCCCCTTCGCGCGCGGAGCCCCTACCTCGGCTCCTGCCCGGGCCGCGACCCTCCTGCGCCCAGCATCCCCCATCCCGGCCGCTGCCATCCTCCGGGCTTGCTCTTCGCTCGAGATTATTTTCTACTTCTGTTTTCGAAATGCCTTAGTTCCTGCCCGCTTCCTTTCTTAGATCAGCCCCGGTGGTAGTGACCGAGCTGCTGTGCCCCCGGCGGCTCTTCAGCCTTCAGCACACGCCCGCCCGTCACCCCTTGGCTGCTGACCCCCGACCCCTCCGCCCTGGCTGCCCCGGGGTTTCTGGTTCCCCGCCCTTAACCTCACCTGTCTCAGGTCCCGACCTTCTTCCACGCGCTTCTCCGCCCGCTTCCGAAGAGGCAGCCTCCCCTTCATCTGTCCAGAATCCCATTTGCTCTAGCCTCCTTCTCTCTTCTCCACGCCCTGCACCTAGACCCCCCGCACTTCACTTCGCATCCTTTTCTGTCCATCCAGAGTGGGCGAGATGAAAAGCAGAGTTGGAAGTTATGTAGGCTCTGGGGTCTCTTTGAATGAACATAGCGGCCAAGGCAGGAAATAGCGTCCAAGTAGGAACGTTGGCGACCTGCCTCATTCTCCGGGACCCTCTTCTTGTTCAGGAGACTTATCTCGTTTCTACCCACGCTAGTTTCCTCCGTGTGGATTGCTACATTGTCAGTGTTCGAAGGCGAAAGTGTTCCGCGGTTGCACTTTTACCTTTCACGTCTCCTTATCTCTACACGGAATACAACTGAAAAGATGCTCCTTTGAAATACAAGAGGGTAGGTGGGGAGAGAACTGGTCTCCCCAGGTAGCAAGTATGAATTAACTTTCCAGTTCTGAAATTAAAATCGACCCCATATAGTACAGGTGGTGCCATGGTGCCTGCGTTGGAGGCTGAATCTTTCATTTACTTGGGCAAGTTATTTTTCTATTTGTTTCCTCATCAGTACACTGTAGTACCTGCCTGAAAGACTGCTGGGAGGATTGCATAGCCCAGTGTGTATGAGGCACTTGGTGCCTAGCCCAGGGTATGCACGATTACTGGTGTTATCCATTACTGTGAGAATAAGGGCTCTTTTTGCGCACTGAAACTCCACATGCGGTCAGAGGTGTTCTTGAATGTTTGTATATTCCAGCATGGTGACTTTCCTTGTCTTTTTCTACTGTCCTAAATAGCTCCCATTTCCTAATGGGCCAAAGTACTTGGGACACACACAAATAAAATTTGAATCACCCAGCTTTTTCCTTTTCCTGTGACTTTATGTTCTCTTACTTTAAAACGTTTAACAATTTTTGGCTTTTTCCTTCTTATGAACTCTGATGCTTTGTAGTAAATCAGAAATTTTAAGCCTACTTTCTGAAAGATTGAGCAAATGAACACTCAGAATGTCTCATTAACATCTGTCCCTTGCATCTATCAATATTTATAAATTAAGGCTTTTTTTTACTTCCTCTTTAGATCTTTTGCCAAATATACCCAAGCACTTTAAATATAAAGGCCTTAAGAATAGTCCAGAAATGGGTTGGAGGATAGTGGGTTTGTCTCTGAGTCTGTCTCCCCCCAGCCCACCCATTGTAATTGGTTCCTGCATTCACATTTTCCTCCCAGGACTTGATAGAAATACTTACGATTACTTCCTTCCTCTTGCCCTCAGAAAGCAGGGTGAGTGTTGTTTTCTTTTATGTTGTGTAGGGGTTTGTTATTGTGGTCCAGAACAACCTCTTCCCCTTGAGGTAACATTTGTTGCTAATAAAATAGCTAATAAAATAATAGTAATGAGAGCTTACACTAATTGAATGCTTACTCTGTGCCAGAATGTGGAAAAAAAGATTTCCTTGTATTATCTGACTTAATCCTGTCAACAGTCATTTCCTCCCCATTTTACAGAGCAAGCTACAACTGAGAGAGGTTAACTTACTTGCCCAAGTTAGGTGTGGAGTTTTCACCATCTGTATGAAATTGTTACTTTGTTTTGATGAAGTTCCCAATAGTTTATTTATTTTTTGGCCATTAATCAAGCATTGATATTCTTGGGCAGGTAATGGTCTTTGCCATCAGGGGTTTTTAGTTTGGTAAAATGAGAGTGCCAGGAAGAAAAATCAACAATTCAAAACTTTATATAATTGGGTGTCTTTTATTGCAGTTATTTATGTGCGTACCCCCAAGAAGTCAGCTGGAGGGTGGAGATAGAGTCTTATCTTGTCTATTTCTCTCCTCGAGCCCTTGATGTTGTGTCCTAGGTATTCTGGAAATGCTTGCCAGATTGTAAGACGAAATCTCAACATACATAGAGATTTGAAGGAGCATCCAGTGCGTATCAGGAATATTCTTTAGGTTAAAGCAGTGGTTCTCAACCAGGAGAGATTTTGCCTCTCCTGGGGGACATTTTGATTGTCACTTGGGTTGGAGAAGAGAGGAAGCGCCATTACTGAGATACTGAGACTCAGAAACTTCCATCCATGTATAGGAAAGATACAATATTAGTCGCTCAGTCATGTCCAACTCTCTGCGACCCCATGAACTGTAGCCCACGAGGCTCCTCTGTCCGTGAAATTTTCTAGGCAAGAATATTGGAGTGGGTTGCCATTCCGTTCTCCAGGGGATCTTTCCAACCCAGGGATCGAACTGGGGTCTCCTGCTTTGCAGGCAGATTCTTTACAGGGTGAGCCACCGGGTAAACATCCTCCAATGCACAGGACTGCCCCCACCGCAGAGAATGATCTGGTCCCAGGTGTCAGTCGTGCTGCTGTCGAGAAATCCTGCATTAGAGTTAAGCTGGGTTCCAAAGCGGTGTGGACAGCACGCATTTGCCTTAGCTCAGAAGTGTGTAGGCTTGGGCGTAAACTCAATACGCTGCTTCAAATTAGGAGTTTGATTGAATCCTTGTGCCGCCTTCCTCTGGAAAATGACCCAATGAGTAAGCAATGGAGTAAGCAATAGAGTCCTAAAAATGAAATCAAGAGGTTTCTGTCATCCTTTCTTAGAGGGAAAAGTGCAGTAAGAAATGAGATTGGACATGCAGTTGTTATTGAATTAAGGGTTTAGATGTCTCAGTGTGTCTTATTCTTTCAAAGCAGGAATTTATAATTAATCCAGAATAATTGTGACTTGTTTTTTAAAAGTATTCTCAGTAGAGACTACCTTTTCAGGATCTTCATATTTGTCAGATGAGGTTTTGGTTATGAAAAATGTTGATGTTCTGAACTAAGCTCTCCAGTGGTCATAGTGTTCTTGTTGCTCTATGAACTGTAATTATTTTTAATAGATTTTTATTTGGGGCACCTGGGTCCTTCAATTCCCAAGAGGAGAGAGTGAGCACTCGTTATAGAGTGAAACTCTGAGCCGTACGTTACATCACTTAAGAACAGGTCTTTTCATTCTTTCATGGTTTGTTTGTTTGTTTGTAGTTTAGGGAGCTTTGGGGAAAATAAAGGGCTAAGTCTGTTATAACCTTGAAGTCAGCAGTAGAACTTGGTCTGGTGTATATGACCCTGAGAACTATCAACTCATGTAGACCGTCAAGGACTGCAAACAGGTCAGGTGAACTTGAACTTGTTTGTTATTCTTATGTAGGACTTAGAGCAGTGCAGTAAGTCTTTCTCCAGTTTTGGAAATGTTGCTTATCTGTGGCTATTTCAATTTCAATTAAAATTTTAAAATTAGTAGTTATTGTGTTAGATGGAGCAAAAGAGTGGGTATCCATGCCAGAGAGTCCCTGTGGTTTTGGGATTTCTATTGTAGTTTTATATCAAAAGAGTATAAATTTCTTCTGCCCGTGGTTATTTCTTTTTTTTACAGCAATTGTGTTTTTATGCTGTTGAGGTGGTCAATTTAGTCCCGTCATAATTCTGTTTGTAACGGTACAACCGAGGTTTGTAATCTGAATGACCACGGAGTGTGACCCACTCCCGAGGGCTAAGGAGAAACTGGATCACATGGACGTGGTCTCTGGATTTGGTTGGACTCTAAACTCAGCTGGTTTCTTTTCGTTTAAGCTTCTTGAGTCTATAACCATGTAACCTGCTTTTGGTTCCTCTGTAGTTGAATCTAAGAGGCTAGGCTAATTATCTCTTCACCGCCTGTTTAGTGAAGGGAAAGTCCTGTGAGACCTATTCTGAAGAACCCTGACCTGATATTCAAATACTTTAGAAAAAGCTGGCGTTTTGGGGTTCTCTTTGTAGAGAGTACAAAGTACAAGACTACATTTAAACACTGTTTAAATCTGTAGCATGACCAGAATGTCTAGAACCTTATTCTGGTAACATAGAAAGAAAACATGTTTTTAAAATAGTCAGATATAAAATAAATTATTTTAAGAAAATTTCTTTTTTCCTTCTCACTTTTGCTATAAAGACCAATTCAAAATTGAGTTATTCTCTCTCTCTCTCTTTCTTTCTTAGTTTTTTTGGTCTCATTGTGTGGCATGCAGGATCTTAGTTATTCTCTCTCTCTCTCTCTCTTTCTTTCTTAGTTTTTTTGGTCTCATTGTGTGGCATGCAGGATCTTAGTTATTCTCTCTCTCTCTCTCTCTTTCTTTCTTAGTTTTTTTGGTCTCATTGTGTGGCATGCAGGATCTTAGTTATTCTCTCTCTCTCTCTTTCTTTCTTAGTTTTTTGGTCTCATTGTGGGGCATGCAGGATCTTAGTTATTCTCTCTCTCTTTCTTTCTTAGTTTTTTGGTCTCATTGTGTGGCATGCAGGATCTTAGTTCCCCAACCAGGAATTGAACCTGTGTCCCCTGCAGTGGAAGTTTGGAGACAACTACTGGACTGCCAGGGAAGTCCCTAAACATTGAATTATTCTTTTTTAAAACTGTTTTTGGCTGAGCCACGTAACTGGTGGGATCTTAGTTCTCTGACCTGGGATTGAACCTAGTCCTCAGGCGGTGAAAGCAACGAGTCTTAACCACTGGACCGCCAGGGAATGCCCTAACATTCTTGAGTTTCCCGTTTATTCTTTCTGTTCATTGTTCCCAAGACTTTGGCCTTTCAGTTACCAGAGTCAGAATTTTTGCCATGTTAAAGAATACATTCTAATAGTTTTTTTTTTCTTTAAATTGATGTTTACAATATTGTTTCATTCTAAATGATATTTATAATATTACTAGTTTGATGCATCAGTTTTCCTAAGACGTATGAAAATAAATACCATTAAAATAAAAACATTGTCCTAAGTACCATCCAAATTTGCAACACTTGTCCTGGTTTCTCTGTTCTCTTCTAGGAATACTTGTAGAATTGGTCTACATTTGGCTGACATAGTAAAAGCTATACTATAGATAAATTGGCTTTTTCTTCTTTATAGTGTTCTTAACTTTACTAACTAAATTTAGGAAACCTAAAAAGCTGTGTTTGTAATTGTTTTCTTTCTCTGTAAAACAGGACTGCATCTTCAACACTTTAAACTTCTGGAAATAAACATGTATTTCTTCTTTTCTTCCTTCCTGCCTCTTTAAATCCAATTACAAGTTATTTTAACAATAGTTCTTATATAATTTACTGAATATCTTTAACCTTAAAAATCAAAAGCAGTATCTCTTTTTCACTCTTTTCCCCTGCATACATTCAGTCTTTCAGATGCTATGGGAAGTGGCTTTTCACATATGAAAGACGCTCAACCTAACGCATTGTGAGGAAAGTGGAAATCGTAACTGTGTTGGGTAGTTTGATATCTCACTGGTGATAAGGGTGTGCAGAAACAAACACTTTCATGCACTGCCAAAGGAGGTGGAAATTGGTACAAATGCTATGGAGGGCAATTTGTCAATATCTTTCAGAATTACAATATATGTCCTTATTGCCCCATTTTTTCCAGGAGTTTATCCTATACATCACACACCTGTTTAATTAAAACAAATACAAATTTATTATAGCATTGCTTGTAATGGTGAAAGACTGGAAAAAACATAAATGTCCATCAATAGGGAACTGGTTAAATGAATTATGGAATACACTGCCAATGAAATATTAACCAGCTGTGGAAAGGAATGAGGAAGTTTGTTATATATAGTTACGGAAAGGTCTCTGAGATATAAGTGGAGAAAACAAAGCATGTGTTAGGATGTCTAGTATGTTCATTATTTGTATGAAAAAATGTATATGTATATTTTTCTTTTTATACACACACTTATTTAATGTAAAATATCTCTGGAAGACTACACAAAACCTAATAATGTTGGCTGTAGGGACTGAGAATGGAGGAAGTTTTCACTGTATACCTTTATGGTTTTTGAATTTTGAATAATGTGCATATATTATGTATTCAGAAAAACTGTCAGAGAAGGCAATGGCACCCCACTCCAGTGCTCTTGCCTGGAAAATCCCAGGGACGGAGGAGTCTGGTAGGCTGCAGTCCACGAGGTCGCTAAGAGTTGGACATGACTGAGCGACTTCACTTTCTCTTTTCACTTTCATGCATTGGAGAAGGAAATGGCAACCCACTCCAGTGTTCTTGCCTGGAGAATCCTAGG
Organism: Tragelaphus eurycerus; assembly: GCA_935064755.1. NCBI lineage: Eukaryota > Metazoa > Chordata > Mammalia > Artiodactyla > Bovidae > Tragelaphus > Tragelaphus eurycerus. Next base: position 34,647,266 of record CAKXYN010000008.1, on the reverse strand, counting down.
CACGGGGGAGCCTGGTGGGCTGCCGTCTATGGGGTCACACAGAGTCGGACACGACTGAAGTGACTTAGCATAGCATAGCATACACAAGTATGTTATGAGATTCTTCACTGTGTTTATTTTGTAAGTTACAGGCATTCTACATATCTCTTTTTGCTTATCAGGAACTGACTTGGACTTTTTTCTCTTGGATGAAATTTCTATGAAATACAGTTTACAAATCTGTTTAGGGATTATTTTCATGTAATTCTTTTTTTAATTGAAGTATAGTTGATGTATAATACACAGATTATGTATAATACACAGGTATACAATATAATGATTTCATAATTTTTAAATGTTATACTCCATTTATAGTTATTATAAAATATTTGCTATGTTCCCCATGTTGCACAATATATCCTTGTTCGCTTATTTTATTATGTTACTCTTTAAATCCACTTCTGTCTTCCTTTGTTGTGCTGTGCTGTGCTTAGTCTCTCAGTCATGTCTGACTCTTTTGCGACCCCACAGACTGTAGCCCGTCAGGCTCCTCTGTGCATGGGATTCTCCAGGCAAGAATACTGGAGTGGGTTGTCATGCCCTCCTCCAGGGGATCTTCCCAAACTGGGGCTCAAACCCAGGTCTCCCACATTGCAGGCAGATTCTTTACCATCTCAGCCACCAGGGAACCCTTATTTTTGTGCTAATTTTCATTTCTGTCTTAAAGTTCAACATTATCAAAGTATTCATTATGACTCACTACTTACAGAGGTTTATACTGTCTTCCAGTGACAGACAGAAGGCAGACTTTTAAAGTTTCTATTTTGTTTCCATTTTATTCACTAAGGTATTTTCAAACTGAAAAGGGGTGAGGCAGTGCAGGTTTCTGTTTTGAGTAATGGCAGACTAGATAATTGGGGTTAGTTATCCCACTGGAGACAATTAGGAGATAATTGTCGAAATATAAATATCTGCTTAAAGATCGTGGAGATTCATTACTCGGGTAATGAATGATTATTAGACTGTGATCCATGTGAGGGCAGAGAGAGAGGGGACCGAGGATCAGCGTCCAATTTGAGGTTCTTCTCTCCTCTGAGAGGATATGCTGGACTCGTAAGTGGACAGACTGAATGGCAAGACTGTGAAAGTATGTCTCTGAATTAAAGCAACAGGGATTAATCAAGTAGGGGGAACCCTGGTGAACCCCCATTTCTCTGGGCTAGAACCTTGAAAGGCTATGTTCTAGAAATAAGGGTAAGTTAGAAGCAGGCCATTGCAGAGACTACAGCTCAGCTTCAGAAACATCTGAGTTCATGAAATTGGGTTAAGATTACCCCAGGGTGTTAGTGCCCCCTCATTATGGAAAAAGCAAAGCCAAATCTTTTCTGAAGGGTCACTGTAGTCTTCAAATTATTTTGACAAACAGTTTTGTGAGACAGTTTCTGGCATGTATCAGAAATGACCAGATGCATGAAATGACACAGTCTGAACAAAAACCAAACAATGAGTAAAACTGGATCCACAGGAACATCAGATTTTAGAGTTATCAGATATAGACTTTAATTATATTGTAATTCAATATAATTAAATATATAACTATATATATAACTATACCTCAATTAAAAATTGTATTTACTGTGTTCAAAGAGATAAAAGAGAAGCTTGAGAAATTTGGCAGAAAATTGAAATTTATAAAAATAGAACCAATGAGCAATTCTGTAACTGAAAAATACAGATGAAAATGAAGAACTCTGTTGATAGGTCTAACAATAAGTTATTACACCTGAAGAGAGAATAGTGGACTGGAAGAAAGGTCAGAAGAAAATATGTAAAATACAACAGTGGCGAATTCAGGAAAGATGTAGGAGATGTAGAGGATATGATAAAAAGTCTAACATTCATACAGTCAGAGTCCTAGAAGGTAAGGAGGACAAGAATGGACAGAGAAATGTTTGATGAGATAATGGCTGTGAATTTTCCAAAACTAATGGAATCTACAGATTCATAAAGCCTTGTATACCCCAAGCAGGTGTATATAAGTGATAATGCTGCTGCTGAGTCGCTTCAGTCATGTCCAACTCTGTGCGACCCCATAGACGGCAGCCCACCAGGCTTCCCCGTCCCTGGGATTCTCCAGGCAAGAACACTGGAGTGGGTTGCCATTTCATTCTCCAAGGCATGACAGTGAAAAGTGAAAGTGAAGTCGCTCAGTCGTGTCCTACTGTTAACGACCCCATGGACTGCAGCCTACCAGGCTCCTCCATCCATGGGATTTTCTAGGCAAGAGTGGAGTGGGGTGCCATCGCCTTCTGGTACACATTAAATTAAAACTGCTATAAAACCAAAGCAAAGACAAAATAGTACAAGTAGCCAGAAAAAATTACAGTTTGCCTTCAAAGGAATAGTAATTAGGCTGACATCTGATTTATGCACAGAGCAGTGAAAGCTAGATTATCTTTAGAATACTGAAAGAAAATAACTATCAATATAGAATTTTTCTTAGTGAAAATAGTCTTCAAGAATGAAGATGAAATAAAGATTTTCAGGCAATTAAAAGCAGGATTTATTACCTACAGGTAACTATATTCTTTAGGCAAAATCAAAATGATTCCAGATGAAAAGGAAATTGCAGTTTAATGTCTCTCATTAACATAGATGGAAAAAGTCATTAGCAAAGGATTAGCAGACTGAATCCAGCCTTATGTATGACCAAGGTGGGGTTTTACAGGAATGCAAAGGTGTTTTAACATTTTTTTTTAAAGTCAGCTGTATAATCACCATTTTTATACAGTAGAGGATTAAAATTGCCAGTTTAATAGCAGCAGAAAAAAAAAAAGTGGTAAAATTTAGCCCCCACTTATGATTCAAAACTCGTAGGAAAGCTAGGATTAAAAGGAAACTTTCTTAATTGGATAAAGCATATCTACAAAAACCCCGCAAGCAGCATCAAACTTAATGGGGAAATCTGAAAGCTTTCCTTTGAAGATAAGGAGTAGGACAAGGTTGCCCACTCGCGCCACTTGGTTTTCATCGTTTTATTGAATGGCTAGAACAGTCAGGCAAGAAAAAGAGACTATATGAGGATTTTAAAGGAATCCTAGTGAACCTGTGGTTTGCAGACGATGACTGTGTACACAGAAAGTCCAAAAGAGTCTATAGATAATTTATCAAATTAATAAGTTTGTCCAAATTGTTGCATACAGGCCAATATGCAAAATTCCATTGCATTCATGTATACTAGCAAAGAAGTTAAAAAATACATATATTTGGCATAGAGAAAGTTCAAGTACCTAGGAATAAACCTCACAAAATATATGTAAAAACTTTATGCAGAAGATTATATTATTATTGAGAGAAATTAAAGAATATCTAAATAAATGGAAGAATGTATCATATTCTCAGTTTGGAAGACTCCATATTGTGAAGATGTCAATTCTCCCCAACTTGATTTATAGATAAAATGCAATCCCAATAGAAATCTTAGCAGGGTTCTGGTGGGCTTTTAGGGTGGAATTTGACAAGCTGGTTCTAAAATATATATATAGAAATGAAAGGCCATAAAATTGCCAAGACACTTGAGTAAGAACAACACATGGTAAGGATTGTTCTATCATGTATCAAGACTTTTAAAAAATTTTATTGGGACCTCCCTAGTGGTCCAGTGGTCAAGACTCCATGCATCCACTGCAGGGACACAGGTTGGATTCCTGGTCAGGGAACTAAGATCCCACATGCCATGTGGCTCTGGCAAAAGAAAACATAAATGGATTAAGGCTTTTATAGAACAGCCCACTAGGCCTTAGAAATAGAATAAAAGCCTGGAAACACAATCTTTGATTCGCAACAAAGATTGTACTGTGGCGTAGTGGAGAAGGAATGATAAGTGTTGTGGGTGAAATGCTGGGAGGGATTGGGGGCAGGAGGAGAAGGGGACGACAGAGGATGAGATGGCTGGATGGCATCACTGACTCGATGGACGTGAGTCTGAGTGACCTCCGGGAGCTGGTGATGGACACGGAGGCCTGATGTGCTGCAGTTCATGGGGTTGCAGAGAGTCAGACATGACTGAACGACTGAACTGAAGAGAAAAGAAAGGAAAGGAAAAAAAAAACAAGTTCATCCCGATCTCATATACCATAAACACAAAAAAATCAACTCCAGTTGAATTGTAGATCAAAATGTGAAAAGAACCACAATAAACTCCTAGAAGATAATCTAGAATATTTTCTTGATCTCAGTGTAGGGAAAGATATCTTAAATAGGACAAACAAACACTAATAAAGGAAAAGATAAAACACTAATAAAGGAAAAGATAAATTTTGAATTAAGAACTTTGGTTCATCAAAGGACAGCATTAAAAGAGTAAAAAGGTAAATCACAAAGTAGAAGCATGTGTTTATAACATATAATTGATAAAACTTTGTGTAGAGATCTCATAAATAGTAAAAAGACAATTCAGCTCTCAGCTTTTGGCTTGGAGGAGGTCAAGGTGCGCCTTTGTTTGGTTGTCCCTGATCCAAGTTCAGCTGACACCAGCTGCCTGGACGCCACAATCCCTTGTTTCTTCTTTTTGTTTGATGCATTGATTGAATGCATCATCTTCTGTCTCTGACAGTTGTCTGCTTAGCTGTCAGGTAATGGCCTGTGAAGGCTTCTCTCAAAAGGTAGGCTCAGTCCCTTACCCAGCTTAGGCTCTTCACAGAGAACCAATGAGTCTGTTTTGGTCTCTGGTATCAACCCCAGATTTTGAGGAAGAGAACTGGACACTTCGAGGCTAATGTTCACCCAAAAACAATGGCCAGCATTATGTTTGTTGGTCACAGGACTGCCCGTTCAAGGCTGTGGACAGGGGAAGTGTTTTTTTTAATAATTTTTAAAAAATGTATGTATTTATTTTTGGCTGTGCTGGGTCTTTGTTGCTGTACAGGTTTTCTCTAACTGTGGTGAGCAGGGACTACTCTCTACTTGTGGCACAGGCTTCTCATTGCAGTGGCTTTTCTTGTTGCCAAGCATGGGCTCTAGGCATGTGGGCTTCAGTACTTGTGGCACATGGGCTCAGTAGTTGCGGCTCCCGGGCTCCAAAGCACAGGCTCGGTAGTTGTGGCACCCGGGCTTAGTTGCTCCGCAGCATGTGTGATCTGCCCGGACCAGGGATAGAACCCATGTCTGGTGCATTGGCAGGTGGATTCTTTACCGCTGAGCCACTGGGGAAGCCCTGGAGAAAGTTCTTAAGAAAGAGTTGTAAACATCTCTAATATAACATCATTCTCTATATAACAGTGAAAGAGGTGAAACAATCTGTAGCTCTAATAGTAGAGGATTGGGGATTGGTTAAAGAAATTATGGTACAGCATATGGGATAATATGCAATATAGACCTAACAGAAGCAGAAGATATTAAGAAGAGATGGCAAGAATACACAGAAGAACTGTATAAAAAAGATCTTCACGACCAAGATAATCACAATGATGTGATCACTCACCTAGAGCCAGACATCCTGGAATGTGAAGACAAGTGGGCCTTAGAAAGCATCACTTCGAACAAAGCTAGTGGAGGTGATGGAATTCCAATTGAGCTATTTCAAATCCTGAAAGATGATGCTATGAAAGTGCTGCACTCAATATGCCAGCAAATTTGGAAAACTCAGCAGTGGCCACAGGACTGGAAAAGGTCAGTTTTCATTCCAATCCCAAAGAAAGGCAATGCCAGAGAATGCTCAAACTACCGCACAATTGCACTCATCTCACACACTAGTAAAGTAATGCTCAAAATTCTCCAAGCCAGGCTTCAGCAATACGTGAACTGTGAAGTTCCAAATGTTCAACCTGGATTTAGAAAAGACAGAGGAACCAGAGATCAAATTGCCAACATCTGCTGGATCATTGAAAAAGCAAGAGAATTCTGGAAAAACATCTATTTCTGCTTGATTGACTATGCCAAAGCCTTTGACTGTGTGGATCACAATAAACTGTGGAAAATTCTGAAAGAGATAGGAATATCAGACCACCTGACCTGCCTCTTGAGAAACCTATATGCAGGTCAGGAAGCAATAGTTAGAACTGGACATGGAACAACAGATCAGATCAGTCGCTCAGTCATGTCCAACTCTTTGCAACCCCATGAATCGCAGCACGCCAGGCCTCCCTGTCCATCACCAACTCCCGGAGTTCACTGAGACTCACATCCATCGAGTCAGTAATGCCATCCAGCCATCTCATCCTCTGTCGTCCCCTTCTCTTGCCCTCAATCCCTCCCAGCATCAGAGTCTTCTCCAGTGAGTCAGCTCTTCGCATGAGGTGGCCAAAGTACTGGAGTTTCAGCTTTAGTATCATTCTTTCCAAAGAAATTCCAGGGCTGATTTCCTTCAGAATGGACTGGTTGGATCTCCTTGCAATCCAAGGGACTCTCAAGAGTCTTCTCCAACACCACAGTTCAAAAGCATCAATTCTTGGGTGCTCAGCCTTCACAGTCCAACTCTCACATCCATACATGACCACAGGAAAAACCATAGCCTTGACTAGACGAACCTTTTTGGCAAAGTAACGTCTCTGCTTTTGAATATGCTATCTAGGTTGGTCATAACCTTCCTTCCAAGGAGCAACAGACTGGTTCCAAATAGGAAAAGGAGTATGTCAAGGCTGTATATTGTCACCCTGTTTATTTAACTTATTTGTAGAGTACATCATGAAAAACACTGGGCTGGAAGAAGCACAAGCTGGAATCAAGATTGCCTGGGAGAAATATCAATAACCTCAGATATGCAGATGACACCACCCTTATGGCGGAAAGTGAAGAGGAACTAAAAAGCCTCTTGATGAAGGTGAAAGAGGAGAGTGAAAAAGTTGGCTTAAAGCTCAACATTCAGAAAACAAAGATCATGGCATCTGGTCCCATCACTTCATGGGAAATAGATGGGGAAACAATGGAAACAGTGTCAAACTCTATTTTTTTGGGCTCCAAAATCACTGCAGATGGTGACTGCAGCCATGAAATTAAGACACTTACTCCTTGGAAGGAAAGTTATGACCAACCTAGACAGCATATTAAAAAGCAGAGACGTTACTTTGCCAACAAAGTTCTGTCTGGTCAAGGCTATGGTTTTTCCTGTGGTCATGTATGGATGTGAGAGTTGGACTGTGAAGAAGGCTGAGCGCCCAAGAATTGATGCTTTTGAACTGTGGTGTTGGAGAAGACTCTTGAGAGTCCCTTGGACTGCAAGGAGATCCATCCAGTCCATTCTGAAGATCAGCCCTGGGATTTCTTTGGAAGGAATGATGCTAAAGCTGAAACTCCAGTACTTTGGCCACCTCATGCGAAGAGTTGACTCATTGGCAAAGACTCTGAGGCTGGGAGGGATTCGGGGCAGGAGGAGAAGGGGACGACAGAGGATGAGATGGCTGGATGGCATCACCAACTCGATGAACGTGAGTTTGAGTGAACTCCGAGATTTGCTGATGGACAGGGGGGCCTGGCGTGCTGCAGTTCATGGGGTCGCAAGGAGTCAGACACGACTGAGCGACTGAATTGAACTGAACTGAAAATTATTTTTTCAGCCCCAGGAATTCCCAGGCGTCCAGTGATTACGACTCCATGCTTTCACTGCCAAGGGCACAGGGTTCGATCTGAGCGGGGAACGAAGTTCCCACAACGTGAAAAAAAAAAAAAAATCTTAAGTCTGATTTTATTGACACTGAAAAATTTTCATAAATAATGTTCACTAATACTAGCTATATGTCATTTCAGAAATAGTATATAAACATAATTTGTATATAAATATTTATATAATATATACACATGTAAATATTATATATACATTTTTATTTGTACTGAACCCTAGAATAAGAAGGTATGAAACATTAATGGAATAGTTATCGAAAAGCTGTGTTAATACCTGAGCTAGTAAGTACTACAGTCCAGTAGATCAACTTATGGTACAAAATCGTCTATTAGAACCTATGGTCTCCATGCCCCACACAAAGTTGATGGCTGTGGATAGAGGGGGAATATATAAATATATAGATGTATACATGTATATATTTATCTATCTAAATACATGTGCACATATATATATGTGTGTATTTCCGAAAGGACACGCACCAAAAGGTTAACAACGATTATTTTTGTCTAGTGGGATTGTGTTTGGTTGTTCTTTTGTTTTGTTTTCTGTGTTTCCTGATTTTTCTACACTGAATAATGGATTATTTGTGTATTAAAGTCTGGAAGGGTAACTGCAAAGTGTTTTCTTACCTGTATTTAACTCGTTATACAATGAGCAAAGCTTGTGTTTGTGTCATTTCAACACCCTGTGCTGTGCTCAGTTGCTCAGTCGTGTCCGACTCTTTGTGACCCCATGGAGTGTAGCCCGCCAGGCTACTCTGTCCGTGGAATTCTCCAGGCAAGACTACTGGAGTGGGTAGTCTATCCCTTCTGGGGATCTTCCCAACCCAGGAATTAAACCGGGTTCTTCTGCATTGCAGGCAGATTCTTTACCAGCTGAGCTACCAGGGAAGCCCTTCAACAACCTAATTTAAAATAGATAATACGGATACTTAAAGTTCTGCATTTAAGTTAAAAATTTTCCAAAAATCTGTTTCAAAAATAGAGCCTAGGAGAAACTAAGCTTGGAATAAGTTTATTTTTATAAGCCCTTGGAGATCTCGATTGATTTATGTAGGCCAATGGGATAAGGTTCCAGTTAAAAAAAATAAATCTAGAGCCCAGTTAATATATTACATCAAGAAATGCCATGTCCATATTAAGAGATGATTGTGTCAGGGTACTCTGCATGGTTTAGAACACATATGGAAAAGTTGTCCATTTTAGCTCTTTACTTGCAGCGGAACAAAGAGGAACAAAATGAGGCCAGCACCATCAGAGGTTGTCTGAGGGATGATGGAGAGAACTAGAGGTGGTTGGCCAGGGAAGGAACTTGCAGGAAATGTGATAGCAGTCTGTAAATATTTGAAAGGATATTGTGGGGAGTAGCAAACGAAGAGCTGAATTTATTAGGAAGCAAATTTTACTTAGGTCAACATAGGAAAGAGCTTTCTAGTCTCATTATCTCTCAGTGAAAAGGGCCTTTTCACAGACGGCTGGACCCTGGGGAACAGACTGGCGGCCCTGGGGATTTTTGTCTTAGACCCGGTTCCTTTGTGGAGAGGTGTGAGAAAACCTCAGTCCTCCTCCCGTGTTTCTCCTTTCCTCTGTTGCGCTCCCATGCCCCCAACACTTCTGATCCTAGGTGTATGGAGTATTCCCCATGCCCTGAGCAATTCTGCAACACCACCTGGGTGTCCTACAGTTGAACTCAGTGTTAAACACTCTGTACCTGGAGATAGTGTCAGACCCCAGTGGTTGAGGGCTCAGTCCTACAGAACTGCTACCATCCCGCTTCAAATGCCAAACAGCAGTAGTAGGTCCCCAGGTTACCCACAACTTCCATCAGACGTGATTACAGACTTAGAGGCTCCTACGACCTCCTCCCCCTTGGATTTGATTATTTGCTAGAACAAGTCAGAGAACTCAAAGAAACACTTGGGTTTGCCAGTCTATTAAAAGATATGGCAAAGGTTACAGATGAACAGTCAGATACAGAGGGCGAGGTCTGGGAGGGTCCCAAACAGGAGCTTCTGTCCCCGTGAAGCTGGGGTCACCCTTCTGGTATGGAGACATGTTCACTGAACTGGCAGCTCTCCAAAGCCAGTACTTTTGGTATTTTAATGGGGGCTTCATAATGTAAGTGGGATCCATCACTGACTCCATCTCCAGTCCCTCTCCTCTCTCAGGAGAGTGGACGGTGGGGCTGAAAATCCCAAGTTTCTAACCATGGCTTGGTCTTTTGGCTACCAGCCCCCATCCAGGAGCCTAAGAGTCACCTCATTAGAACAGGAGACCCTTATCACCCAGGAAACTCCACAAGATTAAGGAACTCCGTGTCAGGAACCAAAGTCAGAGACCCAATATTAGAACAAAAGGTAACTCCTAGTGCTCTAATCACTTAGGGAATTGAAAGATTTTAGTTCTGTGCCAGGAACTAGGGGCAGAAACTAATATATGTATGTATTTTCTAGTATCTCACAGGAAATTTGGTCGCAAAAGCTCTAAGGTCTTTCCGCTTATGAATTGACAAAAAAAAAAAAAAAAAAACACCAACCAATTCACATACAAAAAAAAAAAAAAGACAAAAGTTGAATCACAAATATTTGCTTGTCATTTATACTTTTATATTGTTACCAAACTCTGAAATTTTCAGTGTTTGAGATTTATGTCATTGAGTTGTATTTTATATTGAGAAGTGAACTTTGGGCTTCAGTTTCTTGCTGTCTTTACTAGAGGAGGTTCACCAGGGGTTATCTAAACACACTGAAGCAAACGCTATTCTGAGTGCTCACAGAAAGACTAAATGAACACACTGTAAAGCTTGGTAGTGCCTAATGTTTGCAGTTAATCACCGGGGCTTGCATCCTCTCTGTGCTTTCCCTTGCTTGCTTGCAAAGTGGCGATGATAGCGTCCGCCGTAGGCTTGTTGTGAACCGCGTCTTCATGGCACATTTCACCTTTGTTTTCCATGAGGATGCCCAGCAGTTACTCAGTAACATTGGTGAGTGAGTATATGAATGAAATGACAAAAGGCCTTTACCTTATCCTGAATACAGCGATGTGAGCTGGCCGAATGTAGAGGTGGCACTCTGCTTTGGCACTGAATTACAGTTCATTTCATTCTACATTCCATTCTGTCCTTTATGTTCTACCGAATTTAACCATTTGGTGTCTGTGAAATGTGATCCTTGAATTAGGATTAATGTTGTGGGGACTTGTTTTGGGAAATGACTTTTTTTTTTTTTAATGAGTGGGTTATAACGGTCTTGAGAATTCTTAGATATGAAGACTTGAGTAATTTATGTACTGGGCCTCTCAGAGTATAAAGTTTGTGCCTAGAATATTTTTAGAAAGAGCAAGTTAGATGACACTGCCAGGTGTTTTTTTTTTTTTTTTTTAAAGATACAAGATAATTTTGATTGTGTTCCCTCTCAAGTATTGACTTTTTCTTCCCATGATTTTCCAGAGGATGAAGATCTAGAAAACACCAAGGTCACTTCTCTAGCAGCTTCTGCCTCTGATCCAGAACCCCATTCCTCACCCTACAGGTAGGGACCGCAACTACTTTGGATATTATGCTTCTTGGGGTTTTATCTTCTGAGATTGTAATTGATGAAAAAAGTAAACAGCAACTTCCAGGGAGAAGACAAGTTGAAGTAAAGAGCATGGAATGTTTTGTCGTTAATTAATCAATCCTTAAGCATGTTACTGTTCATGGGGTTCTCAAGGCAAGAATACTGAAGTGGTTTGCCATTCCCTTCTCCAGCGGACCACACCCTGTCAGTTCTTTCCACCATGACCCGCCCATCCTGGGTTGCCCCAGGGGCATCGCTTAATTTCATTGAGTTAGACAAGGCTGTGGTCCTGGTGTGATTAGACTGACTAGTTTTCTGTGAGTATGGTTTCAGTGTATTTGCCCTCTGATGCCCTCTTGCAAGACCTACCGTGTTACTTGGGTTTCTCTTACCTTGGGCGTGGGGTATCTCTTCCCGGCTGCTCCAGCAAAGCACAGCCATCGCACCTTACCTTGGACGAGGGGTCTCTCCTCACCACCGCCCTTCCTGACCTTCAAGGAGGGGTATCTCCTCACCACCGCCCTTCCTGACCTCAGTCGTGGGGTAGCTCCTCTCGGCCGCGCTCTTAGTGCGCCATGCAGCCGGCTGGGCGCTCTTAGTGCGCCGGTCGCGGGAAAGGCGAGGCGCTCTTAGTGCGCCGGGCGCGGGAAAGGCGAGGCGCTCTTAGTGCGCCAACAACTTCACGACCCAGATAATCATGATGGTGTGATCACTGACCTAGAGCCAGACATCCTGGAATGTGAAGTCAAGTGGGCCTTAGAAAGCATCACTACGAACAAAGCTAGTGGAGGTGATGGAATTCCAGTGGAGCTGTTTCAAATCCTGAAAGATGATGCTGTGAAAGTGCTGCACTCAATATGCCAGCAAATTTGGAAAACTCAGCAGTGGCCACAAGATTGGAAAAGGTCAGTTTTCATCCCAATCCCAAAGAAAGGCAATGCCAAAGAGTGCTCAAACTACCGCACAATTGCACTCATCTCTCACGCTAGTAAAGTAATGCTCAAAATTCTCCAAGCCAGGCTTCAGCAATATGTGAACTGTGAACTTCCTGATGTTCAAGCTGGTTTTAGAAAAGACAGAGGAACCAGAGATCAAATTGCCAGCATCTGCTGGATCATGGAAAAAGCAAGAGAGTTCCAGAAAAACATCTATTTCTGCTTTATTGACTATGCCAAAGCCTTTGACTGTGTAGATCACAAGAAACTGTGGAAAATTCTGAAAGAGATGGGAATACCAGACCACCTGATCTGCCTCTTGAGAAATCTGTATGCAGGTCAGGAAGCAACAGTTAGAACTGGTCATGGAACAACAGACTGGTTCCAAATAGGAAAAGGAGTTCGTCAAGGCTGTATATTGTCACCATGTTTATTTAACTTATATGCAGAGTACATCATGAGAAATGCTGGACTGGAAGAAACACAAGTTGGAATCAAGATTGCTGGGAGAAATATCAATAACCTCAGATATGCGGATGACACCACCCTTATGGCAGAAAGTGAAGAGGAACTAAAAAGCCTCTTGATGAAAGTGAAAGTGGAGAGTGAAAAGGTTGGCTTAAAGCTCAACATTCAGAAAATGAAGATCATGGCATCTGGTCCCATCACTACATGGGAAATAGATGGAGAAACAGTGGAAACAGTGTCAGACTTTGTTTTTCTGGGCTCCAAAATCACTGCAGATGGTGACTGCAGCCATGAAATTAAAAGATGCTTACTCCTTGGAAGGAAAGTTATGACCAACCTAGATAGCATATTCAAAAGCAGAGACATCACTTTGCCAACAAAGGTTCGCCTAGTCAAGGCTATGGTCTTTCCTGTGGTCATGTATGGATGTGAGAGTTGGACTGTGAAGAAGGCTGAGCGCCGAAGAATTGATGCTTTTGAACTGTGGTGTTGGAGAAGACTCTTGAGAGTCCCTTGGACTGCAAGGAGATCCAACCAGTCCATTCTGAAGGAGATCGGCCCTGGGATTTCTTTGGAAGGAATGATGCTAAAGCTGAAACTCCAGTATTTTGGCCACATCATGCGAAGAGTTGATTCATTGGAGAAGACTCTGATGCTGGGAGGGATTGGGGGCAAGAGGAGAAGGGGACGACAGAGGATGAGATGGCTGGATGGCATCACTGACTCGATGAATGTGAGTCTGAGTGACCTCCGGGAGTTGGTGATGAACAGGGAGGCCTGGCGTGCTTCGGTTCATGGGGTCGCAAAGAGTCGGACACGACTGAGCGACTGATCTGATCTGATAAGCATGTTAGGGCTTCCTCAGTGGCTCAGCCGTAAGGAATCCATCTGCGGTACAGGAGACTTGCAGGAGATACTGGTTTGATCCCTGACTCAGGAAGATCCCCTGCAGGAGGAACTGGCAACCCCATCCAGTATGCTTGCCAGAAGAATCCCATGGACAGAGGAGCCTGGCGGGCTACAGTCCATAGGATTGCAAAGAGTCAGACATGACTGAGCGACTGAACAACAACAAAGTGTGTTTAGGGGCAATGTCAGGTCTACCTCAGGTTGTAAAATTTTCTTTTACTCTCAGAGAATAAAACTGTAACAAATAATGTAGTATCTTCATTTATCTCCTCTTAAAGACCAGGTTCAAACGTTAAAACATTTAGAAACAGATTTAGACTTTCAAGAGATTTAGACTTTCAAGAGTGTGTTTGGTTTTTACCCATAAAATTCACATGCACGCAGAAGTACAGCATTGGAGGCAGATTTTCATTGTGTAATTTTCAGATTAAATCATGGTGATGATCTTCAGATTGTCATTCTTAATTTCCCATTCCACCCATCTCATTCACCTGCCATTACTGGTATCAGAGTATATAGCAGAAAGGGAATAGTAGTACTGAGTCCTGAAATAAGTGGAAGCCACACAACATTATTGGAATGATTAATGAAAAACCGTGCTGTGCAGGTGGGTATTATAGTCCAGCCGATCAGCTCATGGTATAGTACTGGCCAAAGGAATCTGTGGTCTCCCTGCCCCACGGCTTGTGATGGGGGAATGTCAGGTGTTTTTTTTTCTCTTGGCCACACCACATGGCATGCAGGATCTTAGTTCCTCCACCAGGGATTGAACCTTAGTCCCTTGTAGTAGACCTGCGGAATCTTAACCACTGGACCACTAGGGAAGCCCCCCATGATATTTTAAAAATACTATTTCTTAAGTAGAAATTCTTTCTTCCTACCTTTGTATATGAAATAAAACTTTTTCCTCCAGAATTCAGACAATGGACGATAATAATGATTACTATAATTATAATAGAGTTGGTGATAATAATATACTAGCCACATCTTTTTTGAATGTCTCTCTGTAATAATGATGATAAAATCTTGTGTGTTAGTCGTTCAGTCATATCCAACTCTTTGCAATCCCATGGACTATAGCCTGCCAGGCTCTTCTGTCTATGGAATTCTCCAGGCAAGAGTACTGGAGCAGGTTGCCATTTCCTTCTCCAGGGGATCTTCCTGACCCAGGGATTGAACTCAGGGCTCCTGCATTGCATGTGGACTCTTTACCATCTGAGCCACCAGGGAAGCCCTGAATAACTTTTTATCAAATATTTGTTTGCTCAGTACTGAACTAGGTGTTTAAATGTGTTATCTAATTTAATCCTTGTAAGAAACCTAATGAAATAACTATTTTTTTTTAAGATGAGGAAGATGAAACAGCGAATGTAGGAATTTGCCCAAGTTCACACAGCTTTAGTTTTGCTTGCTCTAAAGCTTATTCTCATAAGTAGCAATAGAAGCTACTCAGTTCAGTTCAGTCACTCAGTCATGTCCGACTCTTTGCAACCCCATGAACCGCAGCACGCCAGGCCTCCCTGTCCGTCACCAACTCCTGGAGTCCACCCAAACCCATGTCCATTGAGTCGGTGATGCCATCCAACCACCTCATCCTCTGTCTTCCCCTTCTCCTCCTGCCCTCAATCTTTCCCAGCATCAGGGTCCTTTCACATGAGTAAGCTCTTCATATCAGGTGGCCAAAGTATTGGAGTTTGAGCTTCAACATCAGTCCTTCCAATGAACACCCAGGACTGATCTCCTTTAGGATGGACTGGTTGGATCTCCTTGTAGGCCAAGGGACTCTGAAGAGTCTTCTCCGACACCACAGTTCAAAAGCATCAATTCTTCAGTGCTCAGTTTTCTTTATAGTCCAACTCTCACATCCATACACGACCACTGGAAAAACCATAGCCTTGACTAGACAGACCTTTGTTGACAAAGTAATGTCTCTGCTTTTTTTTTCCCCTGCACCGTCCTGTGGTTTATTATTATTTTTTAATATAAATTTATTTATTTAAGTTAGAGGCTAATTACTTTACAATATTGTATTGCTTTTGCCATACATCAACATGAATCCGCCACGGGTGTACACGTGTTCCCCATCCAGAACCCCTCTCCCACCTCCCTCCCCATACCATTCCTCTGGGTCATCCCAGTGCACCAGCCCCGAGCATCCTGTATAATGCATCGAACCTGGACTGGTGATTTGTTTCACTGTCTCTGCTTTTTAATATGCTATCTAGGTTGGTCATAACTTGCCTTCCAAGGAGTAAGTGTCTTTAAATTCCATGGCTGCAGCCACCATCTGCAGTGTTTTTGGAGCCCAGAAAAATAAAGTCAGCCACTGTTTCCCCATCCATTTGCCATGAAGTGATGGGACCGGATACCATGATCTTAGTCTTCTGAATGTTGAGCTTTAAGCCAACTTTTTCACTCTCCTCTCACTTTCATCAAGAGACTCTTTAGTTCTTCTTCACTTTCTGCCATAAGAGTGGTATCATCTGCATATCTGAGGTTATTGATATTTCTCCCAGGTAATCTTGATTCCAGCTTGTGCTTCCTCCATTTCTCATCATGTACTCTGCATATAAGTTAAATAAGCAGGGTGACAATATACAGCCTTGACGTACTCCTTTTCCTATTTGGAACCAGTCCATTGTTCCATGTAGAGTTCTGGCTGTTGCTTCCTGACCTGCATACAGGTTTCTCAAGACGCAGGTCAGGTGGTCTGATATTCCTATCTCTTTCAGAATTTTCCACAGTTTATTGTGATCCACACAATCAAAGGCTTTGGCATAGTCAATAAAGCAGAAATATATGTTTTTCTGGAACTCTCTTGCTTTTTTGATGATCCAGCGGATGTTGGCAATTTGATCTCTGGTTCCTCTGCCTCTTCTAATCCAGCTTGAACATCTGGAAGTTCACGGTTCACATATTGCTGAAGCCTGGCTTGGAGAATTTTGAGCATTGCTTTACTAGCATGTGAGATGAGTGCAATTGTGTGGTAGTTTGAGCATTCTTTGGCATTGCCTTTCTTTGGCATTGGAGTGAAAATGGACCTT
Source organism: Tragelaphus eurycerus (assembly GCA_935064755.1). NCBI lineage: Eukaryota > Metazoa > Chordata > Mammalia > Artiodactyla > Bovidae > Tragelaphus > Tragelaphus eurycerus. Next base: position 34,630,757 of record CAKXYN010000008.1, on the reverse strand, counting down.
TTCCAGTCCTGTGGCCACTGCTGAGTTTTCCAAATGTGCTGGCATATTGAGTGCAGCACTTTCACAGCATCATCTTTCAGGATTTGAAATAGCTCCACTGGAATTCCATCACCTCTACTAGCTTTGTTCGTAGTGATGCTTCCTAAAGCCCACTTGACTTCACATACCAGGATGTCTGGCTTAGGTGAGTGATGACACCATCATGATTATCTGAGTCGTGAAGATGTTTTGCCTGGAAAATCCCATGGATGGAGGAGCCTGGTAGGCTGCAGTCTATGGGGTCGCTAAGAGTCGGATACGACTGAGTGACTTCACTTTCTGTGTATTCTTGCCACCTCTTTTTGATATCTCCTGCTTCTGTTAGGTCCCTACCATTTCTTTTCTTTATTGAGCCCATCTTTGCATGAAATGTTCCCTTGGTATCTCTAATTTTCTTGAAGAGATCTCTAGTCTTTCCCATCCTATTGTTTTCCTATATTTCTTTGCACTGATCACTGAGGAAGGCTTTCTTATCTCTCCTTGCTATTCTTTGGAACTCTGCATTCAGATGTTTATATCTTTCCTTTTCTCCTTTGCTTTTTGCTTCCCTTCTTTTCACAGCCATTTGTAAGGCCTCCTCAGACAGCCATTTTGCTGTTTTGCATTTGTTTTTCTTAGGGATGGTCTTGATCCCTGTCTCCTGTACAGTGTCACAAACCTCAGTCCATAGTTCATCAGGCACTCTGTCTGTTAGAGCTACTAGGTTATTACATATAAGGATCCTTTTGGAAGACATAGTCTCCTCAAGGCATTGATTGAAAAAAAGTGAAAAAAGTGTTTGTCACTTAGTTGTATGTGACTCTTTGCAACCCCATAGACTGTAGCCTTCTAGGCTCATCTGTCCATGAGTCTCCAAGAAAGAATAGTCAAATGGGTTGCCATGCCCTTCTCCAGGGGATCTCCCCAAGCCAGGGGTTGAACCCAGGTCTCCAGCAGGCAGATTCTTTACCACTGAGCCACCCGAGAAAGAGATAGTTCATGTTCTCAGCAAATCCCCTGAGGAGAATGTCCTCTGTCTTTCGATTTTCCTTCTACCACCTTTGTTCTGCACATGTTGATTTGTAGGATCCATGGGGAATGGCTTTTGGTACAGAACTGATTTCTTTTTCCTCTTAAATGAATATTTTGAGTGAAGAATATAGAATATTTTTAGAAAAAGGGAGATACATTGTTCAAGTTTTTTTTCTAAAATCTAGTGTGTGAAGGGAGAAGGCAATGGCACCCCACTCTAGTACTCTTGCCTCGAAAATCCTATGGACGGAGGAGCCTGGTAGGCTGCAGTCCATGGGGTTGCTAAGAGTCGGACACGACTGAGCAACTTCACTTTCGCTTTTCACTTTCATGCATTGGAGAAGGAAATGGCAACCCACTCCAGTGTTCTTGCCTGGAGAATCCCAGGGATGGGGCAGCCTAGCAGGCTGCCGTCTATGGGGTTGCACAGAGTCAGACACGACTGAAGCGACTTAACAGCAGCAGCAGTAGCAGCAGTGTGTGAAGAAAAAAAATCCAGTGAGTATGATGCCTGAAGCCTGGTGTTTGTGTTTTTATAGTTTGGCAATGGAAATGGCACGGCTCTATCTTTTCTAGTGAGGCTGACTGGCTGACCTGGCTCTCCCTCCCTTCAGGATGGCCTCCCTGCTCTGGGTTAGCATAAACCAGAAGGCTTACAGTGGATGTTTTTCCCTTACATGGTTTATCATCAGCATTGAGTGATTTGCAATTTATTTTTCCCCAAATACCCTTCACTAATTCTTTAGAGCATTAAATGCTAATGTGAATATTAAATTTATGTAGCTGTTGCCTGTCCTGTTTAAAACATTTTTCTAAATAAGCAGAATGGTATTTGTGCAAAGTAACATACACAAGGGCAAAGGAGAGACTACATTTTAGAGGCCATCCACAGTAAGCTCGGGCTGATGGTCAGATTAACTGTTGTGTTCTCACATTCTGAATAGTCCTCTTTTGTTCTCAAACAAAAGTTAACTCACTCATTTAATCATTCAACAGTTTATTTGTTGAGAGCCTGCTATTACCTGGCAGTGTTCTAGGCACTGAAGACACCATAAATGTACCAACAATCCAAGTCCCTGGTCTCAGGCCGCTTATATTCTAGTGGGGGAGGCAGATGGAAAAAAAGTAAACATTGTATTTCATAGAATCTAAATTGTCATCAGCTATAAGATGTACTGTGATTTTATATACCACCAAGAAAGGACAGAATGCCCAAGAAAGACTAATAAGAGATCCCTCAACACACATGAAACTGGGACCCCAAAAACCTGCACCTTCAGTGAGAAGAGAAACAAGGAAAGAGATCGTTCCACACAGAAAAGGACCTGAGGGCAACTTGAATCAGTCTCCGCCTTGGCGCTGAGCGAGGGGATGGAAAAACTCCTCCCCTGAGAATATGAGCCAGAAGTCTGTTGTCTGAACTCATTCTGCCAGTGTGATCTAAACAAAACTCTTAGACACAACTCAATTCAAGTCGCCTCAGTCGGTGGCATTCCCAGGCCCTGGCAGGGATTCCGTGTCATTCCAGGCTCCTGACAGTTTTAACACAGCAGCAGTTTTTAGGACATCCTAAAAAAGGATGTATTTCTGTATTAAAGAAATACTGTATTTAATACTTTCTGTATTAAAGTCAGAAAACAAAAATGTACCTTGCAGTCAACAAAAATATGGCCCATAGCACGTCAGGCAGTCATAAGCGCAGTGTAGAAAAATGAGGCAGGGTAAGGGTGTAAAGAGCCATGGACCAGGGAGAGGAAGCATCCCCAAAAGTGATGGATGAGGGAAGGGAAGGAGGAGGGAAGCAAGCCCTGAGAAGCTGGGGGAGGAGGGTTCCAGCTGAGGCCATGTCGTTGTTTTTGTTTAGTCGCTAAGTCGTCTGACCCTTCTCGACCCCGTGGACTGTGGCCGGCCAGGCTCCTCTGTCCATGGGATTCTCCATGCAAGAACACTGGAGTGGTTATTAGCCATTTCCTTCTCCAGGGGATCTTCCTGACCCAGGGAGCGAACGCCCATCTCCCGCATTGGCAGGTGGAGGCCATAGCACATCCCAGTCCCTTAGGTGAGGGAGAGTGAGGTGTTTGAGGACTCAAGAGAGTGAAGAGGCCATTGTGACTGGAGTGGACTGGGGAAGGCAAGAGATCATTCTAGAAGATAAAATCAGAGTGCAGGGGGCCTTAGGGTTCCACGGGGCCTTAGGGTTCCACGAGACAGGCTTGGTTGTAGACGCCGTGCATGCAGAGGGAGAAAGACCCAGTCCCTGCCATCAAGCTCACTTCCTAATAGAGGAGACAGTTAATAAGTAGTGTCAAGGAACCAAATCGGACTCTGATTTCTGGGTTTAAGAGAATAAAATAGACTCACAGCCTAGACCAATTTACACTTTACACGGGATAATCAACCACAGCTCTGATCTTTATAGTAACTGCCTCTTGTTTGTTCTGAGGTAAATTGGAGTGACTTAGATATTATAAACGATGGCTCTGTTTTATCTGAAGAAGAGCTGATTTATAAACTAGGAGTGATTTTTCTTGTTTATGTTCAGAAAGAAAGAAGAAAAGAAACTAATGAACTCCAAAGTAAACCCTCTGTTTCCCCATGCAGTTTATAGTGTTGGTTCCCAGTCATTCACTCAGCCTTTCTGAGGACATGGGCGATACCCTAAAGCAGCAGCTCTCAAACTTTACACTCTTAGAAATTATTGAGGACCTTAAAGAATTTTTATTTATGTGACTTGTATCTATCAATGTTCACCATACTAGAAATTAAACCTGCAAAATTTTAAAAAAAGTTCTTCATTCATTTAAAATAACAATAAGGAACTCATTACATGTTAATATTAATAGCTTGGCTTTAATGAAAAACAACTAGTTTTCAAAGAAAAATAGTTCAGTGAGAAGAGAGATGCTGTAAATCTCTTTAATGTCTGCATTAACAAAAGACAGTTGGATTCTCAGGTCCTCTTCTCTGTCCATTCTGTTGTGATATCATATGTCAGATAGTGTCTGGAAATGCTTAACAAGATGAAAATGAAAAAAGGCAAACAGTATTTCAGAATTATTATGAAAAGGGTTTGACTTCACACACTGCCCTGAAAGAGGAGTCTTAAGGATGCCAGCGGTCCCCAGACTGTACTTTGATAACTGCTTCTCTAAAGACTCCACTCCACATTTTGATGGCAATAGATTTTCAAGAGGCCTGGGATATTGCACTACAGCTCTGGCATTTAACTCCACTTTTCTAGTCTCTCTGAATCCAGAAGAAATGGAAGAGAGAATGTTATTCCCTTGCTTCTTTAAAATTAGCTGTTAGAATAGTTGTATTTGAAGTCATTGGAAGAGTAGATTAATATGCTTTAAAAAGGAAAAAAGGTGGGCTTGCCTGGTGGCTCAGTGGTAAAGAATCTGAGTGCCAATGCAGGAGACACGGGCTCGAAACCTGATCTGGGAAGATCCCACACGCCTTGGAGCAACTAAGTCCCTGTGCCACAGCTACTGAGCGTGCGCTCTAGAGCCTGGGAGCCCCAGCTGCTGAGCCCACAAGCAGCAACCAGAGAAGGCCTTGCACATCCCGAGCCTGTGCTCCACAACAAGAGAAGCCACCGTAACGAGGAGCCCACACACCATAACTAGAGAATAGCTAGAGAAAAGCCGGTGCAGCAACAAAGACCCAGCACAACCAAAAATAAATGTAAGAAAGAAGTATAAAAGATCATACTTTTTTTTTTTTTTTTTAAAGAGGAAAAAAAAAGTGGTTGCCTTGCTTTTATCACCTGTGAACTGGCTGTGCGCTGAGTATCAGTGATAAGACGTGAATGGAAACACTCAACTGCTCCTGGGATAGCAGGGGAGAGCCTTGCCTTGCTAATCAGTCTGCACTTCCTTTCTATTGTGATCAGTTTCAGGCTTAGGCGGGGTCACCTCCCTTTACTTCTAAGGGCAGCCCTCTGTGTAGAACAGAACAGGATTCCAGCCCCTCTTTTGTTGAAGTTCTGCTTAGAGCAAATGGCATGGGTCCCAGAGTGGGGAATAAAAGCCAGACCTGCAGTCCACCTTAGACAACTGACCTGTGTATTTACTATGGTTCTCGGGTCCTGGGACCTGGCATTGTCTGTCCTGGGGCCTCACATGGTATCACTGCTTTACTGTGGGGCCATTTCAGCCTAGGGCGTTGGTCAGCTGAAATGACAGTGGACCTAAATGCCAGAGGAAAGCAGGGGTTGGGGGTGCCCTCTGAAGGCTATTTTTTCCCTTTCATTCTGAGTTTCTCCAGGACTACTGTACCTTTTAGAAGAGTCCTTGAAGGGGGGAAATTCCTGGGCAGTCCAGTGGTTAGGTCTCCATCAATGTTGTCACTGCCAAGGACCTGGGTTCAGTCCCTGGTCGGAGAATTAAGATTCCAGAAGCCACATAGCACAGCAAAAAAAAAAAAGAGTCCATGAATTGACATGCTGTCTTCTTCTGGGAGGTCACAGATGGTGTCTCCAGTGACAGAGGATGCCACAGAGGATAAGCAGAAGGCTGACAGTGCCGGGGAGGCCCAGGCCTCGGTGGAACAGGAATTGCTGTCTGCAGACCAGACCCAGATCCTCAGCAAGGTCGGGAGCACGTTCCTTCTCTCTGAAAAGCATGCGTTTGGATGCGTTTGGATAGATTGGAATTAGAAAGCACTGCCATCTCACGTTTAGGGGAACAATCGTGGGTATTGTCCCCAGGTCCATCACCATACTAGCACCCAGTAAGCATCTGTTCAAGAAATGAAGGGTTATAATGAATGTTCACATGTTGTCTAAAATCCTCTCCATCTGAGGAGCCCTTAACCATTGAATTATGTGTTAGTCTTAGTTTCCTTGTGGTAGATCTACTTGGGATTTATGGTAAAGATTCCATAGAAGTGGTACTGATAGCAGTGGTCTCCCTGCCTTGGAGGGAAGAGTTGTTTGTATCATTATTCAGATCAGATCAGATCAGTCGCTCATTCGTGTCCGACTCTTTGCGACCCCATGAATCGCAGCACATCAGGCCTCCCTGTCCATCACCAACTCCCGGAGGTCACTGAGACTCATATCCATCGAGTCAGTGATGCCATCCAGCCATCTCATCTTCAATATCATTATTAACATATACATTATGTATAATGTATACATATATACAGAATATATATAATATATACATATTAACATATACAGAAGAACAAATGGTGTTGGTGTCAGTAAAGACAATGCCAGGCATTATAATTACATTTGTATAATGCTTTATAGTTTACAAAGCATTTTTACCCAACAACACTTCATTTACCCCTGAGAACAGCCCCGTGAGATAGGTACTATTATATCACTACTTTACAAATGAGGAAACTGTGGTTAAGAGGTGGTATTGACTTTACTGAGTCTATGCAGCTAATAAGTTACAAGCTAAATCTTTGTTTTACCTTCTGGAAAAGGAAGGACTCATTTAAGGAAGTTAGTCAAAGTCTGGTTTAACTCATTTAATAGTGGTGATAAGCGCTGAAGGACTCTCTAGAAACAGATACTATGAGAATATAATCTGGGAGGATTACTGCATCTGTGTATTCATTCATTCATTCATTTCTTGCAAATGTCATTCTGACACTTGACTGGAGTCATTGATGTGAGCTGTCTCACAAATGGGCTCTTCCGTGTTGGCAGTAGGTGTGCATTTCTTCTTGAGTTGCCTGCCAACTGCTTGGAGAAGGAGCAGGAAATTAAGGCATGATGGTGTGAAATAGGGAAATGCTAATCTGAGTGGTTTGAAGTGAAACCCACTAGGGAGAGGCCACCAGCTCCTGCTATGGGTCAGCGAGGGCTGTGAGTATCGATTGACATTTGCACTCTTCTATGCAAGTCAGATGTCTGGCAGTGGGTATACTGTTAAAATGCAAATCCTGGGGCTGGTCTAAGGTGAGATTGTGATTATTTATAAAACATTGTTTGTGGATGAGGCAGCCTGTGTCGGGTGGGACATCCAAGGTGTGCCATGGTGAGAGACAGGGGGACAAAGGGAGCCAGAGTAGGAGCCGGGTTCTCTCTCTGCAGTACTTTGGTGGACTGATTGACAACGAGCTGGAAGGAACCTCTGGATGGAAATTGTAGCAGGAGGATGTGCGGCTGAGCGAAGGCCCAGAAGCAAGAGCGGCCCTGAGAGGAGCCGTGGGGAGGGGCTGTGCAGGCGTAGCTAAGAAACACCACAGAAAGTCAGTAGCAAACCTTGAGGATGTTTGTGGGCCAGGTTTTTATGAAGAGTCTGAAGTGGGAAAGTAGCAAAAAGCTGGAGGGAACATGTTGGTGGCATGAAAATAAAAGTGGGTAGAGTTTATTACAACCTGTAGCTGGAGGAGAGAAAAGGAACGTTGACCATCGGGGGTCAGGAGAATTGTGAGTCGGGAGAGTGGAGGTAATAATAATAAGGCAGGGCCGGCAGCCTTCAGTTGGAAAGAGGGTAATAGCAACCTGCCTTTGAATATGTCCTGTGACCAGAACTCTCTTGTGCAGATGGCCAGGTACCACGGCCCACAAAGGTCTGGGGACATCGTGATGATCCAGTCTGAGCACACAGGAGCTGTCGATATTCTGTCAGCTGATTTGGAATCTGCAGACCTGCTGGGGGACCACAGGAGAGGTGAGACCTTCGCGGGCGTAGAAGGTGTTTTTTTGTTCTGTTCCTTTAAGTACTTAAAGAAGGGTAGGCAGATAGATGGAAGGAAAGAACGGAAGGAGAAAGCATCAGATTACATACGACAAAAAGAGAAACAACCAGTGAACTGAATAGAGTAGGCTCTATTCAGTTTATAAATATATATGGTACTCTATTCACTGTATATGTCTGGTACTCAATCCTGGTGTGTGTGTGTGTATGGATAAATATGTATATATTTATTTATAATAAAGTTTAAAAGAGACCTGTTTCTTGAACTGAGCAGCTGACCCACCTCAGGGCAATGCTCCCTCCTTATGAACAGAAGTCAAGGAAGCCAGTAGGAAGAACGTCTTTGACTATGACCACCTCCCCTAAGTAAAAGGCCGGGTGTGGCAGCATTTCCTCGGGGTTTCTTTCTCAGTAGTAAGCAGTCTGTCCTTTCAGTCTCCCCGCCTCCCATGGCTCCCCCGTGCATCTGGACCTTTGCCAAGATGAAGGAATTCAAGAGCAAGCTGGGCAAAGAGAAGAACAGCCGTCTGGTGGTGAAGCGGGGGGAGGTGGTGACCATCCGGGTGCCGACCCATCCCGAGGGGAAGCGTGTCTGCTGGGAGTTTGCGACTGATGACTATGACATTGGCTTTGGAGTTTACTTTGACTGGACCCCAGTAACCAGCACCGACATAACGGTGCAAGTCAGCGATTCCAGTGAGGATGAGGATGAAGACGAGGAAGAAGACGAGGAGCTTGAAGGTACATTGAATTTGAACATAATTTGCCGTCTCCTTTCCTGGTTCAACCTAATTTATAGCGATCACCAGGATCACTTCCTGCCTTGTACCTGTCCTCCTGTTTCTGAGAATGTAGGCAGAGAATCCCTTTCAGCTTTGCAAGCCAAGTTGAGTGATGCAGGCTGAAGTGAGACCTTCTGAGAATATTCTGGTGGGGTAGCAGTGATGCCTGAGTGGAAGGCTTCTGTTCTTTTTAATCAGTACCTGGCTATGTTGTCCCCCAGGATCTGCTGGGGACAGGGGTGGGTTGGGGGCAGGGAAAGGGGTGTTGTGCTGCTGTGTGTAGAGGCAGTGTTTTTCAGATCACGTATGTAAACCTGAGATTATTTTTTATTTCTCTCTTAGGGATATTTATATTTCTTTCTCTGTGGGATATTTACATTTCTTCTTGGTCTGGAACCAAGCTGAGTGATTGCAGTTTGCCAAACATACCCATCCTCTCCTCCTTCCAGGCTGTCACAGCTGGCTAACTTCTGTTTACTTCTTCCTTCGTGCCCAGAGCAGTTTTAAAAATAGTCTCCGTGCTATATTCCAGTCCTTACTCACAAGCCTATTCAGAATGGCCCTAAGGCTGGCTTTTTAAAAAAAATAAGCATTAGCCTTATTCCTTAATTTTCCCATATCATCCTATAGTCAACCCCCTTAACTTGCTTCTTCATGGAAAAGCAAGTCTATAGGGAGGTCTGCATGTATTCAAGAAGCAGGAGAACCTAGGATCTTATTTGTTGCTCCTCAGGGGACCAGTAGGGGTTTGGGGGTCACTTGCTATAGCACCTTTACCCACATTTCCTACTTCCTTTAGCGAGTTCTTTCACCTGTTGAATCTTCCCTTCTAAATATCTTGCCCTCCCCCTTAGAAATTTCCAGATACTCCTTGGAAATTTCCAGATACTCCTGGAGCTAGGAAGACTCTGTAAGGCTAAATCATTGCTTCTCAGTGCAAATACTGTTGGCATTTGGAAGGAGACACTTCTTTGTTGAGAAGATACTATCCTGACACTTAGCACTTCTGAACCCTTGAGCGCTAAAGGCCAGTATCACCCACTGGTCACTCCGATGGCCTGGTTGGAGGCCACCAGACATTTCCAAATGCCCCGTGGGGGGAAGCCACCAGCTCGTTACCCGGTTCATCATCTCGCCTTCAGGTAGGCCTCTTTGGTCTCTAAATTCATAGCTGAACACTTTGCCCTTTGCTCACGCAGACCCCGTCCCAGCTGGAGACGTGGAGCGAGGCTCCAGGAGCTCCCTGCGGGGCCGCTACGGGGAGGTCATGCCCGTGTACCGCCGGGACAGCCACCGAGACGTGCAGGCCGGCAGCCACGACTACCCCGGCGAGGGCATCTACCTGCTCAAGTTCGACAACTCCTACTCCCTGCTTCGCAACAAGACTCTCTACTTCCACGTCTACTACACGAGCTGAAGGCCCGCCGGGACGGGACACAGGTGGCGCGCGCCAGCTGGAGCAGGCTGCCAGCTGGGGCCTCTTGTCCTGGATAGCCAGGGGCTCCAAGCTGAGCGTGGGGCGCCCAACCCTCCCGCCCTGCTGGCGGGCCTGACTGTTGGCCCCATCCGTGTAGCTTTGCCCCGTCCTTGGCTTCCGCAGATGGTGGCGTGGCACCCCTGCTCTGTGGTCCCTGGCTCACGCTCTCGTTGCTTCCAACTCCAGCAAAACCTCTCTACGGAGGACACCCATCAGGCCAAAAGCCTAAGAGGAAGTTGGGTGTTGCCTTTTCAAAATAGGTTTGTTTTGGTTCCAGGTGTATGCTTTCAACTGCTGCGCTGTCCTCTTGCAGAGCCTTCACGCAGGCGAGTTCAGTGGTCACCCGCTCTCTTCACTTTTCGAAAGGACAGAAAGAGGGAACAGCACTCTGTCTGTGAAGGAGCCCAGTGTCGGGGACGCGGAAAGCTCTGGCCAGCCTCTCACCACTGCCGTATTCCCGCCTGCTGGTTCTGCCCGTTCTCTAGCACAGGCTGGGAGCCCTCACTGCCTCTGGAGGGCTGGTGATTTCACCCTGCCTCTCCTTCTCTCCTTTCTCCTTTCTAAGTCTGTGCCATCACAGCAAGAACTTCCATGCAGTCCAAAGTGATGATCCCTGTAGTCTAAGCTATTCTGGGCAGAAAAACTGCCTCCATCACTCCGAGGCGGTGTTCCTTTCCAAGGGCCCTGGGAGTGGAAGGGGGAAGGGTGAAAATTAGGTACTGGATTGTCTCTGATGCCACATCTCTGAAAGTCAAGTGTTACTAAATCATTTTTATGTATAATCAAAGAAGGAGGGGTAGATAATCTGAGAGAAGAGGTTAAAAAACAAAACAACACTCCAGATTCCCCACTGCTTTTTTTTTTTTTTTTTTTTTTTAGTCTTTAGAAAACAGGTGATATTTAGAAATTTTGCTTTGGGACCAGTCAGATTTCCTGAGTTTCTAGATGTCTAGGTTGCTTGCATTCAGGGCTACAGGCTTTTGGTGTTCAAAGTCTCAAAGGGGAGGTGGTCATGAAGCTCCACTGCTGCTGTTGGTCAGCTTTGTTCTTTTACCAGGCTGAAGCCTGTACGTTCCCTGGGGACGGCCTTTTCCACGCCATGAAGCGAGCGTGCCCCCGGGAGCTGCCTCCAGTGTCCCCAGAGGCACGTGGTGGCTGGGCCCCCACCCCGGCCGAGGAGGAGGCGGAGAAGGGACTGCTGCAACCTTGTACCTCCTCCTCTTATTCCTTGCATCAAGCCTGTTACTACTGCCTTAGAATTCCGAGGAACAATTAGATTTATTTATTACTTTTATTTATTGTTAAAGCCACATTTCACTTCGCCTTTGAAACAGTTCCCATCTGTTTCTCAGAAGGCTTCCACCTGCTCTGAGCCACCGAGGCCCCTCTCCTGTGGAGTCTAACTAAATGGAGATTTCAGGCAAAGACGGGGAGGGCTGATGTTCCACTCCTGTGGGGTGAGTCCCCGTGAGGCTCTGGGAGGGGTCTGCCCCTCCTGAGGTGGACGAATGATGCCCCCCCACCCCCAGCCTGCTGCCCCCAGCACTCCCTGTGAGGATCTCTAGGTTGTGAGGGAATCTCTGAGTGTAGAGGACTTGACCAGCCAACCAGAGGCATCCTGTGATGCCTGGACTGCCACGCCCTCCGCCTGCTCTGAGGAGTCAGCTGTGTCACGATGCTTCCTTTGGCTCCTTCCTTCCCTGTGTGGGAGCCTCACACCACGCCTCCCCTCTGCACAGAAGCAGAAGCTCAGCGACCAGGGCTCCCCACGACAGGTCCGTGGCGGCACCTCCGTCACGAACAAAGGGCGCTAGAGCCGCACCTTCTGTTCCTCCGGGCGCACAGCCCCAGGTGGGAGAGGATGCCAGGGCCCACCGTAGCATGCCTCCTCCAAGCGGCCTCATACCTCCATTACTTTACGTCTGAGTGCATTCTGTAGAGGATTATACACTGGCCCAAATTTCCGTGCCCTGTAAGAAGTTAGGAACTCTTCTAGCAACTGCCTGTTGAGGCGCTGAAAGCAAACTCGCTGTGCGGTCATCCCATCAGGTAGCCGTGTGATCATCACTGAAATTGAATCATGCCTTAGCTAATTGAATAGAATCTTTATAAAATAATTTTCTACCGAGCTCTTCTCCAGTCAGCTAAAGCCTGGCTTATTTTTCCTGTTTATTGTTAACTTCTGACTTTCTGTTAAGACGGAGCTGTCGGGTCATTGGAGGCTCCCTGGGCTGACACTTTGTGTTGTTGATTTTTGCCACGAGAGTCTCTGTATACGTGTTTTCTTTAGAATCCTAGTTCTGTTGCATCAGGGAAGCCTGAGGGACTCGTGCCCATCGCCTCGGTGTGCCTCTTCCTCTCTGGTCACTTTTGAAGTCCTGGACATTGTTATATTTCATTCTGTACTGGTGTTTCGTTAACAGTCAGTGATTCTCTGATCCATTCACACACACACACACACAGATAGCTAAAAGAAGATATTTTCACCATCTAATGAATTTACTATCCCATATTAAGTCATCTGAAATTACTGAACTTTGGGGACAAAATATTACCTATAAAACACATGCAATTACTGAGAATTTCATGGTTCAGCAAACTCTAAGAGGTAGTCACTTCCTTAGTCTCTCTTTCTCAGTTTACAGAACCAAACAGTGAAGTGAAAGTCACTTGCTTTCACCTTCACCCTGTTCTTTAGAGCATAAATATTAATGTACAATGGAAAGAAAGTACTTCCCAGTAGGAGAGACTGGAAGTCTCTCCACAAGGTGGCCAAGTTCTTAAGTTTCTTTGTTTTTATTTAGTTTTGCTACTTTGTTGAGAGATGGGCATTTAGAAAGTTTAGGGTGTTAGTTTTTCTCAACATTTTATTTTGAAAAATTCTCAGCAAACATTTAAAAGAAGTATAAGCACCCTTATGCATATCCATCACGTAGGTTTTAAAATTATAAACTGCTAACTTTTAAACAAAGATGGTTCTGCTGTTCTGTTCCTTTTGACAGGTGTCTAGTAGAGTATTCCCTTCACAGACATCAGCTCTCCAGTGTCAGAGAGTTCCTGGTTTTTAGCAAACTCACCTCATTCAGTGCCAGTTAACCAGGGAGGTGATCCTCATAAAAATGTTTCCTGTTCTCCATTTTTCAGAACTCATGCTATATTTTCCCTTGCCCTTAGGCTCTAAAAGCTAATGTTTTCTTCTCTATCTGGCATGTCAGAGTGAAGGTAATTGTGAAACTGCTTTCCACAGGAAGGACTGTTTTCTGATCTCTGTTGCTTTCCAACATATCCTCAGGACTGAAATTAACACTCGGATCCTCAGACATAATGTAGCTTTAAAATGGAAGTAGTAACTTGAAATTAGGCCATTCTTTCTTTGTTTGTTTGTTTTTCCTTAATTGATTCATGCACTTTGAAAATATTTTTATCTGTTATTTAGGAAAGAAAATCTTATACTTTTAAAAAGTACATATTGTCCCTTATAATATATATATGGAAGAGTTTTAACTGAAAGTTTCCTGAAAGCTCACTATCTTATTTTAATCAGTGGGTTTAGATATTATTGTAAAACATCATTCAGAGAAAATACCTGTATGTTTTTGATGAGCCCTATCCAGTCCCTTTTTGAAAGAAATTATATGAAACCCAAACCCAAAATATTTTTATGTTTATTTTAAGACCATTTTTCTGCAGAAGGTTGCCTTTTAACCCCAAAGTATAAGGTTCTAAGGTACAGAGCTGAGTGACCCCTAACATTTACACAAAAGGCTATTGTTTTAGAGAAAGGGATAGGAGTGAAAAGGATCGTGCAGCTTGAGAACTGCCTTTTTTTTTTTTTTACGTTGATAGTACGGAATGAAAACGAGAGAAAGAGAAAAAACCTATCAAATGTATCCCAGAATCTAGCTCATATTCTGATTCTGTGTAGTTCTTTAGTTTGCTTTTTATCCATTGGAATTTTTCTTTCGGCCAGAAACCTCACTGGTTCTCACTGTGCTTGTTGGAGACGTCCCAAACTCACTTTGCTTTCTTTTCCAACAAGATTGCCTTTAGAAATATTTTTGAGTAGGTCTCCTCTGCCAAGTGTAACCCTGACCTGAGGATTGACTTCACCTCTATACCCTCTGGGACTTGTGGGTCCAGCGCCATGAAAAAAGATGGTGACTTTAGAAAGGCTAGGAGGAGTTCCTGCTATGTCCCTGTAGCCTCAGTTGGTTTAGACTATGGCCAAAAAGGGATGAAACAGATTCATTTTGACCAACATCCCGGAATAGCCTCAAGCCACAATACTTTTTGTGAACGGGCTGTGCCCTCTGTAGGCTGACCTCCCTGTGAAGGGTAGGAATCTCATTCCCTTTCATCTTGTGTAGGCCAGTCATAAACACAGAGTCAATAGGACCAACAGACAGACACAATTTGGTCTTCCTTTTAGAGCCTCCATTTAGAATCTCTCCTGGGTCGAAAAAGTTCCCACCAACCTCTTTAACTAGTCTCTTTCCACCTAGCCAGAAGCATAGACCTTTTGGAAGCCTGAATTTGCTAGAAGTGGAAAGGGCACCGACTCTATAGAATCTTAGGGGTCGAAAAGAGTTGGAAAGTGAGTTTCTGTATGAAGGAATGTGGTCTCATTTTTTTGGTGACGGGTAGCTTGTTAAGGGATTCATGCTTTTTAGAGACCACGGAGAAGGCAATGGCACCCCACTCCAGTACTCTTGCCTGGAAAATCCCATGGATGGAGGAGCCTGGTGGGCTGCAGTCCATGGGGTCGCTAAGAGTCGGACACGACTGAGCGACTTCACTTTCACTTTTTCACTTTCATGCATTGGAGAAGGAAATGGCAACCCACTCCAGTTTTCTTGCCTGGAGAATCCCAGGGGCAGGAGAGCCTGGTGGGCTGACGTCTATGGGGCCACGCGGAGTCGGACACGACTGAAGTGACTTAGCAGCAGCAGCAGCAGTAGCAGTAGCAGAGACCAAGTCCTTGTATTCATTGTATCTGATTGTGCTCACGGAGCCACGATGCATGAATCTTTGGGGAGTAAGTAGGGGATGGGTGTTTAAAACTAGTCACAAGTTGGGTGCTTCCCAGCAACCCAATATATGGTGAGTGTCCCTGTGACCAAAGTCCCAGCTTTCATGCATGTGGGGTCCTGTCCCTAGGCCCTCATTTCCACACAGCTGAGAGACAGAGAGGGGCTAGACCCATATCCAGGTTTATATAATTAACCAGAATTAGATAATAGTGTGAGCTGAGTAGATAAGCTGATCAACCTTGGCTGGAAGTAGGGCTGGGGAGGGCGTATGACTTAACAGTCCCACCTTGGGGTAGCTGGGTGGGTAACTCCTGTGTGACTGTGCAGTTGGAACTCTCTTTAAGCTCACCAAGTGAGTGAAGAGGACGTGATGACGACATGCCGATGGGGATGACACACTAATTGAGTTGGCCGGGAAACAGAGCAAGGCCTCCGTCTACAGGCCCTAGACCCTATCACCAGCCGTGTGTGCAATCTCAGCGTGAGGTCACAGCTCTGCAGGTCCACAGAGTCTGGCTTCAGGGCCCACTGAGGGGCCAATCTAATGTGGGCAGTGACTCTGGCCTTCCACAAAGGAGAACCTCCTGAGAGTCGGTTCCCTGTGGCCTCTTTTCTGGGAGTGGGCGGCGGCACCCTGGCAAGAGCTGCTTGGTTCTTTTGGTACCTGGTTGGTGATCGGTGGCACCCACTTGCTCTGTCCAGCCAGTCCAGCACCTGTGGGCATGCCTTTGACGTCTACCCAGTTATTTAGGTAGTGAGGTTAGGGCAGGATCTGGGACCCAAAGGATGAGAGAAACTTTGCTAAGTATTGTGTGGCCAGATTTCAGAAATCACCGCTCCCTCTGGGGTGCTGCACTGTCCCTCCTGAACCACGAAGGCCAGACAGAGCCCCTCCTATCTTAAAGTCTTGTCACCAGTCTAAGAAAACGCAATTAATTGCCTAAACCCTTGTTAGTGGGGACTCATTTACAAACAGCAGTGTCCTCAGAAACTAAGTCCAAAGGCACAAGACTCTGGCTTTGAAATGATCTGTAGTCCCAGTCACTGGTTTGAACTCACAGTCTGATTTCTTTCAGTCCCCCAGGTATGTGGACCAGAGTTGATTTCATGGCTCTCCTTCACTCTTATAAACAGATGAGGAACAGTATGCTAGAAATTTAGAGATACAGGCTTTTGAAAAATTAAATTCCATAGTTCTCTGTCATTTTAAGCTGACAGGTTTGATTCATCTAGGGATAAAATACGTGAAATGGTTTCCAGGGGATCGAGTACATATATTTTCTGAAAGTTCTAATACAGGATCATGAACAATTTTAAAGTTTTGGTTTGAAATATGATAGTATATGGGATAACAGAAAAGCCTTTAACTCACATTCAGGTAACGGAGCTCTCCTCCTGAACCCTTTTCCTCACTCAGGTTTGAAATGCCTCATCTGTAATGTTACCTGTAATTGATTATTACCATTGGTTTTCAGGTTCAGTCAAGAATCATGTGGAAAACATCCTAATTCTTTCTCTCCTCTCCTAAGCAGCATATTTTACTGAGAAATTTCATATTAAAAACTCCACTAACATCCTTTTCTGAAATGATTGTCCCATAAATGAATTTGTTTTTTATTTAGTCAAGCTGAATTATTTCCATTTAGCTATGTTCAAGAGCAAGTAAAGTCTGGAGAAAGCAACCTCATCACCCATGACCCTGCTGTACCCTTTTCCCTTAATAATGGGAAGTGTCCTGAAATCCTCAGAAGAAAGCTGCTTTGTAATCAAAGTGATGGATTATAAGAAAGCCAGTCTTTGGGTAAGGATATTTGGAACAGAGGAGGTGCTTGAAGATCTCCTAAACTCCCTTATGCCATTTAGCTTGTGTTTCTGAAAGGCCTGCTTTGGTGCCATGCACTGAGATCTATCAGTTGACTGAAAGATGATCATGCTTTCTTGGTAAATATTTTTAAGCAACTGGCAACCACAAAGGCATTCTTTTCTTATCATTCTAGATCATGCACTGATGCTGACATTACAGAAAGGGGTCTGGAAGGGAAACAGTGTCACAGCCTTTTCTTTAAAATACACGGTATCCCAAGCAATCATTTGTCACAGTCAACTAGTTATGTGTTCCCTTTCATGACAAATGCTGCCAGCATCACCTATGATTTCTAAGAACTCAACCAAATTGTTACTTGTTATGTCCTGCTGAGTGGTTTTCCCTTTAGTAAAATACTGTATTTCCACCACCCCGTGGCTCTGAGTGTGTTGCCTGATACACAGAGGATCCTGAGCTACTGAAATAGCTCAGTTCTTGTGTTTTTATATTATGTAACCGTTTTGTGATGCTTTTGTGCATTCTTTGTCTTCTCTTCCGAATTTTGAAATCATAAATAAACTTTTTCACTTTGCACCTGAAACATCTGAGTTATACTTTAATTTTTAACATTTTTTTCTTCATCTCTCCTCTGTGTCTTAAGAGGATAAGTGTTCTTTAAATCTGTCAATTATTTTATAATCTATTATTATAAAAATTTAAGAAAAATTAACAAGAGAAATTTAAGATTGAGATTAATGATAGAGCTTTCATCCACATTTAAATTTAAAAAAATATATGTGTACATATATATTTGGCTGTGCCGGGTCTTAGGTGCTGCACATGGTCTTTATCTGGTTGTGGCGCACGGGCTTCTCATCACCACGGCTTCTCTTGTTGCAGAGCATGGGCTCTCAGCCTGCAGGCTCGGTAGTTGTAGCGTACAGGCTTAGCTGCTTCGTGGCATGTGTCTGGGATAGAACCCATGTCCCCTGCATTGGCAGGCGGATTCTTTAACCACTGGACCACCAGGGAAGTCTGCATTTAAATTTATAGCTGAGTATGAACTGGGATCTGAGCTTGGCCCAAGGGAAGAAAAGCTAAGAGTTGTCGTTTAGTCGCTAAGTCATGTCCAACTCTTTTTGCAGCCCCATGGACTGTAGCTGCCAGGCTCCTATGTCCGTGGAATTTCCCAGGCAAGAATACTGGAGTGGGTTGCCATTTCCTTCAGGAATCCTCCTGACCCAGGGACTGAACCCGTGTCTCCTGCATTAAGGCAGATTCTTTACCACTCAGGCACCAAGGAAGCCCCTGTTTAGAGTGATGATTACTAAATAGAACTTCATTTGTTTTGTTATTATTTGATCCCCAGGGATGTCCATTTTCCGGTGGGCTGACTCTATTCAAACTTGGAATCAGTACTTCAGACACCAAAGTAATTATTTAACATAGTCTGGGTAATACTCCACCTACTTTCATTTGCGGAAATGATACTGTAAGATAACTTCGACCTGCCTTACAATGCCGCCTCTGCACATCCTTGGCGTGTACTCCAGAATAGGAAGGACTCAACATCTGAGCAGAGGGGCACCATTAAATATTTTCTTAAGTGATACCTGTGGTCCTAAGATGAGCCTGTTGATCTTTCCCTGCTTTCTTTTACCACATATGAATTATAACTTACTTTAAAAAAAAATACTGATTTTTTTTTTTTGGTTGTGTCAAGTCTTCATCACAGCAGATCTTCGTTGTGGCCTGTGGGATCTTTCCTTGCAGTGGGAGGGCTTCTCTCTAGTTATGGTGCAGGGGCTCAGTAGATGTGGCATGTGGGCTTGCCCCACACTATGTGGAATCTTGGTTTCCTTGACCAGCAATCGAACCTGGGTCCCCTACATTGGGAGCTCAGAGTCTTAGCCACTAGACCATCAGGGAAGTCCCTGGGGATCTTTAATGCACTGTGTTTGGGTATGCCAAATATACTATGTCACTGATGACACAGAACATATTGGAGATTATTTTTCTAACTTTTATCTTTTTTTTTTTTTTTTTGTAAATGGTTGTTTTTCATAGTTAAACCATTATCACTTGGCCTTTGCTGCATGAAATCTCATCCCCACTGAAATCATGAAGCATATGAACAGGCATCACTTTTTTAAATTAATATTATTTTTGACTGTGCTGGGTCTTCATTGCTGCTCATAGACTTTCTCTAGTTGTGGCGAGCAGGAGCTACTGTAGTTGTGGTGCTTGGGTTTCTCACTGCAGTGGCTTCTCTTGTTCAGGAGCACAGGCTCTTGGCAGGCAGCCTTTTGTAGCTGTGAAGCATGGGCTCAGTAGTTGAGGCTCCCAGGCCCCAGAGCACAGGCTCAATAGTGGCTCACAGGCTTAGTTGCCCTGCGGCATGTGGAATCTTCTGGACCAGGGATCAAACCTCTGTCTCCTGCATCGGCAGGCAGATTCTTATCCAGTGGACCACCGGGGAAGCCCCATTTTCTAACTTTTAAAGACACTCTATATGATCTGTCATATCATTGACCCTGACATCGTTCAGGATCATACACATGTGTGCAGCCACACACTGCAGCCCTTGACGTCTAGTCTGATGTTCTTTAGCCCATGAAGTTCTTGCTATATTCAGCAGACATCCTAGTTCAGGTATTTGCCCTAAGTGGGCTAATGCCTGCTTTTGACCTTGGAAACAAGAGCTAAATAAGCTATGTTCAAAGGTTAGGAGGAGCCAATAGAATGAGACTTATCTTATGAACATGTATATCTACCTGCTTATCCAGTAGTTAAGTTTGCTGCTGTCCTTAATGATTATGTAAAATTGCTTTGGAACAAAATCGTTTATATTTTGCTATGTTCTTAAAGATTTCCTGGCAGCACCCCCATTCTGCTTTCATCCTTCTAAAGTGTTTATCAGGACTTACTACTTCCCTGGTGGCTCAGACAGTAAAGCGTCTGTCTACAATGCAGGAGACCTGGGTTTGATCCCTGGGTTGGGAAGATCCCCTGGAGAAGGAAATGGCAATCCACTCCAGTACTATTGCCCGGAAAATCCCATGGACAGAGGAGCCTGGTAGGCTATAGTCCATGGGGTCGCAAAGAGTCGGACACCACTGAGCGACTTCACTTTCACTACTTCCATAGAGCTAGAAGATTCTCCATATCTAATTACCAGCATTAAGTCATTCCAATATCTGTTCTTCATCCACTATGGCCACGCCCAATGCAGAAGGAGGGCAGATCAGACCTCCCTGTGGTCCTCGGCATCCTGGGATTGGGTGTCTACGGATCGGTCTTCACAGATCTAACAACTGATGTAGAAATAAAGAAGGACCTGCCTTTTACCACTCAGTCAGCCATGGGGGAGAAACCCCTCCTGGAAAATATCTTCTCAATGGGAGATAGCTTTTGGATTGAGAGATATATCTGAACTCAGCCCCTGCCCAGTCAAATAAGAATTTACTTGCAGACTTGAGAGAGTTGCAGAGGAGGTGGTTTTAAAAACCCTCTGCTGCTGCTGCTGCTAAGTCTCTTCAGTCGTGTCTGACTCTGTGCGATCCCATAGACGGCAGCCCACCATGCTCCGCCATCCCTGGGATTCTCCAGGCAAGAACACTGGAGTGGGTTGCCATTTCCTACTCCAGTGCATGAAAGTGAAAAGTCAAAGTGAAGTCGCTCAGTCGTGTCCGACTCTTCGAGACCCCATGGACTGCAGCCTACCAGGCTCCTCCTGGGATTTTCCAGGCAGGAGTACTGGAGTGGGGTGCCATTGCCATAGAAGCTTAATTATTGCTAAGCATTGGAGCCACTGTCTGACCTCTAGAGAAGAGTCTATGCGCTTGGGGAAATATTTGCTTCTTCATGATCTGCCAGGGTCCTAAGGGAGGAAGAGACATTCAGGGAGGAAGAAGGTAACCAGCCATGATTGTACAGGAAGGGCATCTCTCAATTTCACCTGCATTTATGGAGTGAGGCTAGTCACTGTGCTTGGAACTGGGGTCAAGAGAGACTGATCAGTAGTGCAGCCCTAGAGGAGCTTGGGGGAGCTCTGCCCTCACATAGGGGAGAAGGTATAGGAATGTTGCTTTCTCCCTACAGCATAGCTAAGTTCCTCTGGAAATAGAGAAATCTTTTCTCGCCCATGTATCCAGCCCTAGGTTTTGGGAGGATGGTTTCCTAGGGGAGGGGCTGAAGCTGGTCACATCTCAGGTCTCCACATTTCTGAGCAGCAGGGCAGCTGCCCATGTTGATGCCCTGGACACCATGGAGGCCCCAGGACTAGAACACAGGTAGCCTCGGTAGCTTTAAAACCGCAGGCCTGGAAACCCACAGATGCTCTCCTTTCTCAGGAGTTGCATCGTTCAGTGAGGCCACAACGCTATGCATCCCACTGCCCCCCGCCCTGTTCCTTTTCCATCCCTCAGCTGGTCCTGAGCTGGTGGCTTCCCTGGGCCTGCCTGCTCTCTGTTCCTCTCAATTCCATCCCCCCAGGTGCCCTCACCTCCACAGTCCCAGCCTCCAGAGCTCACAGGAAACTCCAGAAAAGCTGCAGCAGCCTCTTGGGAGCTGAGTTGGTTCTGGGTTAGTCTTCTCCTTGGTTCCAGGTGAAGAAGGCGGCAAGAATGGTTCCCAGCCCTGACCTGGAGACCGTTTTGCTATAGACTGTGTGAAGAGCTCCGTGGTTCAGGTTCTTTAAAACACAAAAGTCTCCCCTTCACAAAAGCACCATGAAATAAGGAGACGGACTATGGTTCCTCTACAGCTGAGAACCACAAAGGTTAGTCAGCCACATCTCTGGGTGGCTCGGGTCGTGGATATGGGCACGCCTGAAGGACCCAAGCCAGTGTTTCTCAGCAGCTCAGAGGAGCCTAGGGTGAGCTTCTTTGGCTTAGACACATCTGTTTTTGTGGGGAGGAACAGGTTTGTCTGGGCTCGGGGAAAACCAGAAGACAAAAGGAGGGCCTCAGAAATGTCACAACTCCAGGGATCTCACTGAGACCAGAGGAGAAGTCACAGTGTTTGATCTCTGCCCTCCCCCGCCCACTGCTGGTGTTCACCTCACAACACGTGTCAGAAAATTCATGTTGAACTAGAGAGGACCAGAACTGTGAGAAAAATATCAAAATGAGTTTTGTACATGAGGATGGTTTCTACACATGCTTGATAACGGAGGCTGTATTGCCTCTTTACCTCATTTACATTTCCTTAAAATCCATTCGGCTTTGGCCACCAGTTTTAGGATGGCTGATGGAGGCCCTAGGTGAAACAGGTTAATTTTTTTTTTTTTGACTGCACTGCAGCATGTGGGACCTTAGTTTCCTGACCAGGGATTGAACTCTTCCCCTTGGATTGGCAGCACAAAGTCTTAACCTCCAGACCTCCAGGGAAGTCCCAGACAGGTTAATATTGTGCTATTCGTCTAGGAGGGACGTGAGTTGAAATACGTCAGCTCTCGGACATTATCTCAGATCAGACATACAAGCAGACAGGCATGATGTTTGGGCAGTGGAGTGAGAGCTGGACAGGTCAATGTCCAGAAGTCAGTGGGGAGGCAGAAGCTCAGCAAGAGCAGGGCTGCAGCTGCCTTATCCAGTCACACAGCCACAGCCCCCAGTCCCCAGCCCGTGGGGTGGGAAGGCTCACCACACGTTGGCGGACTGAGTGGAAGGAGGGGGGTCCATTAGCAGCTGGAGCAGGATGGCCCCCAGCCCGTGGGCTCACCCCACGCCAGCGGACTGGGTGGAAGGAGGGGGGTCCGTTGGCAGCTGGAGCAGGACAGCCCCCAGCCCGAGGGGCATGGGAAGGCTCACCGCATGCTGGCAGACTGAGTGGAAGGAGGGGGGTCCATTAGCAGCTGGAGCAGGACAGCCCCCAGCCCCCAGCCCGTGGGCTCACCCCATGCCGGTGGACTGAGTGGAAGGAGGGGGGTCCATTAGCAGCTGGAGCAGGATGGCCCCCAGCCCCCAGCCCTTGGGCTCACCCCACGCCAGCGGACTGAGTGGAAGGAGGGGGGTCCATTAGCAGATGAAGCAGGATGGCCCCCAGCTAGTTTCTAGGAGGAACCCCAGCCCACCCTGCTCGTTATACCAAGTTCCCCGTGGAATTGTTCAGACTGGGGGCGTGGGCTCAGCTTGTCTCTGTTTCTGGAGCCTTGTCCTAAATGTGGGTTCTGGCTGGTGCCCACACTTCCCAGAAGTCTGTTGGGCTTCTCTGTCGCCTGGAAACGAGGCTGGGAGGAGGGAAGGGTGGGAGGATCTAGTAACCTCAGCAGTGCTGGCAATTACTTTGGATTATTTGGGCTCCCGAAGGCACCGGTGAGTGCGAGGCAGAGCCAGCTGTCGCCCTGATCTGGGGACGTGGCAGCAGCACCCCAACTGGCCAAGCCTCACTCCTGCCACTCGCCCGCTGCTCCTTGCAGACCCCACTCTCTCTGGACGGCCAGGGAGTGCAGCCTGAAGTGTGGGGCCCCCACTCTTCCCCCTGAGCTCAGTACCTCTTTAAAATCCACCAGAGCTTGAATCACCTTCAAAGTCCAAATTGAGATTAGTGCAGATCCCCAAGTTGAGATTAGTCTCTGATCTCAAGGTTTCTTGGAGAGAGCCCAGGGGAGCCTGATGCAGCCAGGTGAGTCTAGAGCAATCTGGGGGAAAGGGCCCAGACGGCAGCAGAGCAGGACACACACAGCCGCCCTCTCCACTGCTGTGTCTCATCTCCCTTCCTGTGCTTCTGTCTGTCTCCACTGGGACAAACTTGCTTTGGGACCAGAGTAGCTCACCTTGGTCACTGGAGAGCCTGGAACCCAGATCTAAGAGATGAGACGCCACCAAGGAGCCCAGGATGAGAGGGAAGAGCTAGGTGCCCTGGGATTGGAGCTCAAGAAAAGGGGACTCACAGGGACTTCTCTGGTGGCCCAGGGGCTAAGACTCTGAGCTCCCAATGCAGGGGGCCCAGGTTTGATCCTGGGTCAGGGAACTAGATCCCACATGGCTGCAACTAAGAGTTAACAAGCTGCAACTAAAGATCCCGCATGCTGTGAGCAAGACCTGGCACAGCCAAATTAATAAGTAAAAGTAGATATTTAAAAAGAAAAGAGACTCATGGCTGAGAGAGGGGACTTCCATTTGGACTGGACACATATATCTTAATTCCCCGTTTAAACTTCAGTTACACAGGGGAAGAGAAATCTCAGGTATGGGATATACAAGTCATCTTGTTTCTCTCCCAGAAGTGACCCCAATCTCCCCACAGAGAGCAGCGGGGAGATCATCCCTGTCTAGACGTGATCCTGGTTCTGGCTGCTCACTGCCAGGCTTGGGGACCTGCTCCAGGGCAGCCCAAGGTAAGCTGTTACCAGGTTGGTCTCCTGAGCTCACCAGTTGGAGGCTGTTTATGCTGCCTGTGGAGGACCATTCACAATGGGATGTATCCTAAGCATTAAACCCTGGCGTTGGTCCAGAGAATGCCGCCCCTAAAGATGAGGGACTTGGCTGAGAGAGCCTTAGAAGTGGTACCACTCTCAGCCCTGGGCACTCAGCTGGTCACAGGATGCTCTCTCTCCTGCTTCTCATACCTGTTCTCTCCTGGGTCTTGTCGACGCAGGCAGGCTTTAGGGCTTATTTCTCTTCCTGGCCCTTAGGTCCTGAGGGCCAGGCCAACCACAGGGGGTGGGCAAGGGGCTGGCTGACTCTCTCTCCTGGTCCAGACACAGGGGGATTCCAGCCAGGAAGAGGGTTCACCTTCTGGAACCCAGCTCAGCTTTAAGTGATACAACGCAGACACACCTGGGCTTTAGTTTAATGATCAGATTCCAGGGTGGGCTGTCTCGGAAGAGTGTTAACAGTTGAGGAGATGGGAAGACGCACGCAGACTTCCTCATGGCTCTGGTAAACTGGCCAGACATCTCAGTCTACATTCACTTCATCCTTCTGACTGCCTGGGACCCAGACACCAGGTAACTTCCTGCCTTACCCACTCCCATATCCTCCCACCCCACCCTGCCCACAGGTGCCAAACAAAGGGGCGAGGCAGAAAGCGGTCCAGTGGGAAGGCAGAGCCAGCGCAAGGGTTCAGGTCTTCTGCTTCTCTGCATCGGGGCTAGCTCATTTCCAGGCAAGTTCAGCCCAGGCCGTGTCGCCCCCTGCACCCCTCCCTGCCCCCCACCCCAGCACCAGTCGGGCGCAGTTTGAGAGCTAGGCCCTCAGCTCGGGGGGTGTATCTGGCTGCCGACAGGGGTGAGACACGTGGAAGGCCTCCAAGGCCAGCAGTGACTTGTTGATGCGGGTGATGGTAGGGTAGGGAGTGAGGTCCACCTTGTACCTGGGGCAGAGAAACATCCATCTAAGCCGAGGTCTGCAGGGCACAGTCTGTGGGCGGCAGGCAGGGCTGGATGAAGCCCCCGGGGCTGGCCGGCGCAGGCCTAGGAAGGTGGGCTGCCGGCTGGGGGCTCCATTCACAGGGAGCTCTCTGCGGAGGGCCAGGTCTCCTGCAGTACCGTGTCTCCCACTGTTCCCACTCCATGGGAGCAGGCTGCCATGGCAGTCTACACAACTTACATGTGTAAGGCTGGTGCTGGACTCTCATATACAGATTATCTCCCAGCCATTTCATGAGCTTCTTGAGGGGAGGGTGTGTGTCTACACATTCTTGTTGCTGCTGCTGCTAAGTCACTTCAGTCGTGTCCCGACTCTGTGTGACCCCATAGGTGGCAGCCCACTAGGCTCCTCTGTCCCTGGGATTCTCCAGGCAAGAATACTGGAGTGGGTTGCCATTTCCTTCTCCAATGCCTGCATGCATGCTAAGTGACTTTAGTCATGTCCAACTCTAGGCAACCCCAGGGACAGCAGCCCACCAGGCTCTGTCCACGGGATTCTCTAGGCAAGAATACTGGAGTGGGTTGCCATTTCCTTCTCCAACACATTCTTGTTAAGTGTTTCTATAACTGTAACAGTCCCTGGTGTGAGAAATGGCAACCTGCTCCAGTATTCTTGCCAGGAGAATCCAATGGACAGAGGAGCCTGATGGGCTACAGTCCCTGGGGTCCCAAAGAGTCAAGCACAGCTGAGCAACTGAGCACACGTACATGCATGTGTATGCTCACACACACACACACACACACACACACACGAACACACAGCGGTGCTCAGCACGATGCCTTCCACAGAGGTTCTATCTGGGCCTTCCTGAAGGGCTGATGGGAGGAAAGCAGAGCTCACTCCTGGGCACAGACACACCACACAGGGGAGAGCAGGCTCCCAGAGAGTCTCCTTCAGGGGTGTCCACCAGGTGAGGCACCCCCTCTTGGGAGCAGGGACTACGAGGTATCCCCCGGGCTGTGGTGGGCATGGCAACGGTGTTACACCGGCTTCTTCTGGCCGTCTCCTACGGGCCACAGTGGCTGCTGTGGCCTGCCACGGGGCGGGGGCGGGTACCTTGGCCAGTCGGGGGAGAGTCTGCATGAGATGTCACCTCAGTAGATGAAGTCAGGGCCTGACAGTAGGAGGAAGCTGGGTGTTCTGAGGGGAGCAGCCAGGAGGAGGAGAAAGGGTGCAGTGTCGCACTCTTACCTGTCAGCATTTGCCACCTGCGGCGCTAAGCACAGGTCAGCCATGGACACCTGCAAAGAGGGTCAAGGGGGCTTTCATCAGGGGGTGCACCCCAGACTCACGCCGGTGCCTGTACCGGGGTGCTGGCCTCTGACACTGCCATCTGCCTCTGGCCCTTCTACCCATCCCAAGGCCGCCCTCCCCCTGCCTGTCTCCCATGGGCCCAGGCGGGGTCTGTCCCAGCTTAACTTCTCCCAGCTAAGCTCCAGCTGCCCTGACAACCAGCTCTGTGGGTACCCAGAGAAGGCCCGCCTACCTCAGTGGACGGTACTGTCCTCGTTAAAAACCACCAGCACGTAGGGAGGGCACCCAGCAGGGCCAGGATGCCTCTGGGTGCGGGTTGGGGGGTGGCGCTCGGGAACCAGAATTACCACAGGACCAGGGCCTCAGCCTGTACGAGCCGAGGGCACCTGAACCCTAGAATCCTGTCACTGGAAGGGAATGGAGACACTGTCTAGTCTAATCCCTCATGTGACGGCTGGAGCGCCTCTGCATTTTGGAGACGAGGTCTTCGACTTGAATACCTCGAGGAATGAGAAACTCACTTCCTCTTGAGGCAGCTGACTAAGGGGACCAGAAGAGCGCCCCACGAGCCAACTTCTGCTTAACACAAAGGGTGCCCTCCCCCGCGCCCACCGCAGCACCTCCTCGGGAAGCTCTGGAGACCGAGCCTGCCCTGGGCTGGAGGGAGGCGGCTGAGTTTCAGGGGGACACGGTGGCAGCCTGAGGAGGCCTGGGGAGGGGCTTACCTCGTCCCCCACACAGTACCTCCCCGCCGTGCTCTGCAGGATCTGCTCCAGAGCTGTGGGAGGCAACACGGTGACTCTCACTCTGGGCACAGAAAGGGGAGATCAGCATTTCTGGGCTTTGGCATCCACAGCTATGACACGGGCAGCTGTCTTGAGTAGCAAGGCTGGAGTGTGGGCTGGAGGGAACGTGGCCATCGGGCCTAGACATGGGTGATGGGGTGTGGGGGTGCCTGCCTTCGGTAAGTGCAGCTACCTTTCCCTCCCCTGAGAGGACAAGACCTGCCGCTGGCCAAGGCAGCGGTTCTCACGCTGAGAGGCGGACGCGTTGCAGGCCTTGGCTTTCTGCCTGCAGTGGGCAGTGGAGCAGAAGCTGGGCCTCTTATCTTCCAAAGGCCTCAGGCGTGAGGGTCCCAGAAGCACCAGGGGTTCGGGTCAGGTTTGGTTGCTGACCCCTCGGCCCTGCCCATCCACGCCACCACTGTCAAGGCCAAAGGGCCTGGGAGGTTGCTGTAGATGTCCAGGGCCCTGGGTGTGAGGGCCGTTTCTCTGAGAGGTCACCAGGGGGCAGCTCACAGGAGCAGGGACTCACCATTAAAGCCAGAACTGATGACCTGCTGGGCCCAGGTCAGATAGTTCTCCTGTCCCACCTGCTTCAGGATAGACAGGTTCTGTGTGGCCCAAGGAAAAATCAGGGATGAGCTCTGGGAGCCAGGCTGAGCCCACCCACTCTGCCAAGGCCTCTCAGGCAAGCCCAGTTCCCACGCGGCCTTTGACTGTACACCTGTCCTACCCTGGACCCTGCGAGCTCCTTCCTCCCATCTGGGCCCCAGGTTCGAAGGGAGGTGACCATCTTGGAGGCCACCTTCTCAGGCTGCCCCAGAGTCCCCTTCAGTCTGGAAGCCTGTGACTCCAGCAGAGACGTGGAAGGTGGGGGTGCAACCCAAGGCGCCTCTCCCTTGCATCCAGTGCTTCTCCGTGACATGGTCCCTTGCGAAGAGGGGGTGTTGATACAGGGTAGGGGGCAGGATGGGGGAGGCACACAGGACTAGCTTTCAGGAGATTTGGATGGATCTATCCACATGGATAGAGTGTGTCTGCTCTAACTTCCTTTGTTAAAAAAAAAAAAAGCCACAAGGGGGCACAGGTGCACAGTCCGGGATCCGTCACGCTCAGTCACTCCACCTTTCTGGGCTATTTTCTTTTTTTTGGATCCTTGAGACTATACAGTCCATGGAATTCTCCAGGCCAGAATACTGGAGCGAGTAGCCTTTCCCTTCTCCAGGGGATCTTCCCAACCCAGGGATTGAACCCAGGTCTCCTGAATTGCAGGCAGATGCTTTACCAGCTGAGCCACAAGGGAAGCCCTGGCTATTTTCTTATTTGCAAAGTCATTCCACCTTTCCAGGCTATTTTCTTTTTTGCAAAGTCAGGAGTTAGCACAGATGAATTTTTTAAAAAACAGATGAACTCTTTTAACTTTTCTGTTCTACCAGTGACAATTAAAAAAAAAAAAAATCTGAGGCAAATCCCAGTCTATGAGAGAGAACAGGTGAAAGGGAGGCTGCTCTGGGTCAAGGCAGGACCTGGGTGGCTCACCTCTCCCTGCCTCCTAGATCCTTCTCACCTCAGAGGGAGGTGATGCCTCTGGAGGTGTCCTTGGAAACCTGGGGGCCCCTGGGGGATGAGTGTTTTCTGGCTCCCCTCCTCCCTCTGCCCCACAATCTGGGGCCAAGTCCCTGAGGGTCCCCTCTGTCCTCCTGCCCCCAGCCCCGCCCACTGACGAGCTGGGTGCTGCAGGGTGGGCTCGCTGGAGCAAGGGGAGGGAGGGAGCACATACACGCAGGAGCCGCACCTGCAGGGGCTGGATGCCGCTGGCGATGAGGTCGGACACCATGCGCACCTGCGCCCTCTTCTTCGGGTCCGGAGGCAGGAGTCGCGGCGTGGGCCGGGTCTCCTCCAGATACTCAATGATGGCCAGCTGTCCAGAGGGGAGCAGTGAGACAGGGCCCAGAGGGGACGGCTGATTCCTCCTCCTCCACTTCCGACACTGCACTACGTCGCTCAGTCGCGTCCGACTCTTCAGGGCCCCACGGACTGCAGCCCACCAGGGTCCTCTGTCCGTGGGATTCTCCAGGCAGGAATACTGGAGTGGGTTGCCATGCCCTTCTCCAGGGGATCTTCCCGACCCAGGGATCAAACCCAGGTTTCTTACGTCTCCTGCGTTGGCAGGCGGGTTCTTTACCACTAGTGCCACCCCGGGAAGCCCAAATCACCACCCCACCTTTTTTACCCTTCTTACCATCCTCCCCTCAAGCCCCACGAAGCCAAGAGGCTCCCCAGGAGGACGAGCTCATTTTGGACCCTTGTCCTGCTGAGCTTGGGCTCCCCCCATGCTTAAGTCTCCCCTCACTTTCCAAAGCAAGTGGGCAACTTCCCTCCCTCCTGCGTCCCTCCTAAGAGCTGGGCGCCTTGGGTAGACACAGGCAAGGAAGGTCCGAGAGGTCCTCTTGTCCAGGCCCCATACTCATGCAGGGTCTCCCGAAGCTTCCACTTACGGACTGGCTGATGGTGATTCCATCAATCTTCAGGGTTGGCACCTGCTTCATGGGATTCAGGGCCTTGAATTCTTCAGAGAACTGTGGAGACAAGGCTCTGGTGGACTGGGCGGCCTGGCCTGAGCTGGCTAAAGCAGAGAGGAGCAAGCAGGAAGCCCCCAGCCTACTGCCCACCTGCACCCCCCTCCCTGGGGAAGGCCCTGGCTCCAAGGCCCCGGGTGACACTGGGGGAATCCGTGCAAAATCCCGAAGCCCAGTGGCCGCTGAGACACAAGCTTTGTCCCAGTGGCCTGGCTGTGTGCTTGTCCCTGCACCTTGTATGTGGCCACCAAGGCACCTCTGCACGGTTCACCGCCTGCCCTCCTGGAGTCATGCTGTGGTATGGCTCCTGGAACCTGGGCCTCCCCATGGCCCCGGCAGCTGCTGCACAGCCTGCTGCCCTGTCCCATGAGGGAGAGCCAGCAGCCTCCTCCGGCCGTGGGGACTACAGGCCGCAGGACCACAGGGTTCATCTCTCACGGGCAGAAGTCTGCATCCCCTGCTGGGCCCCTCTCTGAGGCCTCTGCCTCCTACATCGTGGCCTGGGGCGGCCTCCTTACCTGCTGGCCCCCATCCTTTGTGAGGTTGATGGCTACTGTCTCATAGTCAATGTTTTTCAAGGCCAGAGCTAGGAGAGACGGGAGACGGCAGTTGGGTGACTGCCTCCGACCACATTTCCCAGGGTGACCAGAGAGACAGAGTCTTCTTTCTCTGCACCATTGGGGGAAGTCCTGGGCCCTGCTTCCCATCTCCCTTGACCAGCATCTGCTCTCCTACCCCAGGGCCCTGACGCTCTGTCTCTCTTCCTCCTGGGCCCACTGTATCCCCAGGAGAGGCCTTGTGCCCCCACACTGTGGGCTCCTGGAGGACAGCAGGGAAGTGTCCCCGTCATCTCTGCCCCCTGCAGGGCCTCACCCAGCAGCGAGCAGGGCTGATGTATTGGAGACACGCACTCATTCCCCCAGCCAAAGCCATCTGAGGGAAGGCGCTCAGTGACCAGGCAGGGCCCACATGGACCGATGACACTCTGGTTCTGTTCAGAGAGGAAACCCTTTCTAATCCATTCTCTCTGTTCTCCGGGTTGTTGACTGCAGATTCCAAGCAGGGCGCAGGGACTCTGGTGATCTCAGCGAGGCATAGCTGGGACTCCTAGTGGCTGGATTTCCTCTCCTCCTCCTTTGATGTTTTCCCACCCCCACTGCCCCTCCCAGCAAAGTGAGGGTAAAACAGTCAACTGCAGTGGAGGAGACTGTATAAGTGTGCACACTTGTGCATTAAAATACGGCGACAGCCTGCATCAGGCAAAGGAATGAGGGGAGGAAGCTGAGACATGTCACAGTCTGCAGAGCCTGGAGGACACTGGGCTCTGTCAGCCGTGGTCAGCTCCACCCTGGAGGGTGAGCGTGGGTCGGGGCCGGGCCAGAGGCCAAGGCGCACCGGGCTCGCAGAGACAGCACCCACGCTGCTGGTCTGGCCCAGCCAGGGCGGAGGCTGTGGGCCGGGGGAGGGCGTCTTCTTCGAGGAACATGTCCTCTGGCAGCCCAGTGCTCTTGCCCATCAAATCTAGCAAATACCAGGGGCCTGTGGGAAGAGGTGGTCATGGAGGATGGCTTCGCAGTCAGGACCGGGCTCCTGGTAGCAGGCTGCCAGGGTTCAAATGCCATTACATTCACCCGCTAGCCCCATGGCCTTGGGCAGGTAATTTCATGAGCCTCTGTGCCCGTTTCCCCAGCTGACAGGCAGCGCAGGGTAGGAAAGAACATGGACTCTGGAGCCAGACTAGCTGGGTCAAATTCCAGCTCCGCCCCTTACTAGCTACGTGACCTTGGGCAAGTACCCTTGGTCAAGGTACTCTGCCTGTTTTCCCACCAGTACAATGGTGACACCAATAATAACTCGCTCCTAGGGTTGTTCAGGTTTAAATGGAGTCATGGACACAAAAGCGCTCAGCACCATTCTCTCTCGGCAAGAGCCTGTGACTCTGTGCTTGACAAAGGAGTGAGTGAAGCTGAGTGAGAAGGGTCAGATAAGGACTGAACCAGAGGGGCCGCGGTTTCTCCTTCCCTGAGGCCTCTGGGGTTGACACTGGCCAGTTCTGTTTAATTTGCCAGATCAAATAAGATAAGAAGTGAGGAATGCCAGCTGTTCCCTGCCAGTTACCAAGGACCTCTGAGTTCTGTGAGGTTGCCTGAAGCATGGTTACAACGGGGCTTTGGAGAGCAGTGTGGGAGAGGTGGCGGGTCCAAGAGGAAAAACAGCCCCTTCCTTCCTCTTGTTGGCTTTGCAAGGTAGACATGCCTTCAAGGCTGAGGGCTCCAGGAGATCTGCTGGGGGTGGTACCCTGAAAAGCTGGTACCCAGCTTTTCACCCAGGCTTCCCTCCTCCCCACCCCACCCCAGCTCTCAGTGGAGGCATAGCTCTTACCGATTCGAACTCTCCATGAGCAGGAGCTTCGGAAATAGGAATACAGGATGGGCTGAGGAGAGAGGATGAGGAGGAACGTTAACCCATTCTTGGTGGGTTCTCAGCCCCAGAAGTCCACTGGAGGGGAGGCAACTCCCAGCCAGGAGGCTCCCAGCAAGCCAGGCCTCCTTCCTTAGGCTTGCATCGGGAAAGTTCAGGCCAGACTCAGAGCTATCTGGGATAGAGGCCTTGGGGGTCGTGTGCTGACTCCAACTGTGCTGTCATGCGTCCCTGAGGTCCCAGGGACTCCCCACAGGGGAAGCCAGTCTGCAAATGCTTTCCTTACCTTGCTCGATTCAGCCATGCTGCTGTGGTGACCCCTGGTGTCTCAGGGAACATCCACTCTCACAGAGCTGCAGGGCAGGGGGAGTAACTCTAAAGGGGTGGATCCTACTACTAGCCAATGGGAAGCTGGGCTAAACAGGCATCAGGGGAAATTTGAGTCTGGTCAGAAGGCCTCTTGAACTTATGGGAAGCCTTTTCTGCTTCCGGTGGGTCTGGTCTCCCGGGCAGACAGGAGGCGTAGTTTTGAAGCAGTAGTTCACGTGGTGCAGTGGGCAGGGAGCTGGCATACGTGGGGTCTGGTCCCAGGGCAGGAACTAGCTCTGCGTGACTGGGCACAGAGCCCTGCCTTCTCTAGTCTTCAGCTCCTTCATCTGTGAAACCAAGGGTTGCCCTAAAATGATAGCTTAATACCTTCCGACAGTGGCAGAGAGATCGGGAAATTTAATTTTCTGAGCTTTGGTGCCCATCTCTTTCAACATTCCACCTACCAGTCCTCCATGCTCTCAAGTGATCTCATTAAAACAGCTAGGGAATATGCCCATTGACTCCAAAGCTGAGGTCACAAGCTGGCAGCCCACAATGTTCTTTTTGGTCTATACTGTATTTAAAAATGTTTCAATTAGTTGCTAACATTAAAAATCATATTTGTTTTATATATAAATCCTGTTGCCTGTTTTCCCTACAAAAAAAAAAAAAAGTCTGGCGATACTGGACTGTTTTCTGAGTAGCAACACTGACCAGAGACAATTAATAACCCCCTTTAGAGAAGCATGCCCTCTCAGATTTGCCATGGTCCTGTCCCTCGTTTTTGTTGCTTTAAAGCCCCTGAAGGCAATAGCATGTGAGACATCACCTCTAAACTTTTGGGGACTCAAAGTTAGTTTCTCTGGTGCTTCCATGTACCCAGCATTTCAAAGCAGAACCCAGGACAGAATTACCAGTAATTAGCACTCATGAATCTTCCAGCAGACACATATGTAGCCTTATGGATGAGGGAGAACTCAACAGAATTTCTCAGATTATCCCTGTCTACCATCTCTCTATAGACACTTCACCCAAGTTTCTTCCTGCTTCTGCGTGCGCCAGGTCACCAAGCTGCTTGCTACTGAGAGTTATTTCTTAGGCAGGTCGATAAGAAGTCTAGGGGTCCCCAAGGAGAGAGGGGTCTGGAATTCTCAAGGGGGGAAGAAGTTCAGTTCAGTCACTCAGTGGTGTCTGACTCTTTGTGACCCCATGAATCGCAGCACGCCAGGCCTCCCTGTCCATCACCAACTCCTGAAGTTCACTCAGACCCACATCCATAGAGTCAGGGATGCCATCCAGCCATCTCATCCTCTGTCATCCCCTTCTCCTCCTGCCCCCAATCCCTCCCAGCTTCAGAGTCTTTTCCAATGAGTCAACTCTTCACATGAGGTGGCCCAAGTATTGGAGTTTCAGCTTCAGCATCAATCCTTCCAAAGAACACCCAGGACTGATCTCCTTTAGAATAGACTGGTTGGACCTCCTTGCAGTCCAAAGGACTCTCAAGAGTCTTCTCCAACACCACAGTTCAAAAGCATCAATTCTTCAGCGCTCAGCCTTCTTCACAGTCCAACTCTCACATCCATACATGACCACAGGAAAGACCATAGCCTTGACTAGGCGAACCTTTGTTGGCAAAGTGATGTCTCTGCTTTTGAATATGCTATCTAGGTTGGTCATAACCTTCCTTCCAAGGAGTAAGCGTCTTTTAATTTCATGGCTGCAGTCACCATCTGCAGCGATTTTGGAGCCCAGAAAAATAAAGTCTGACACTGTTTCCACTGTTTCTCCATCTATTTCCCATGTAGTGATGGGACCAGATGCCATGATCTTCATTTTCTGAATGTTGAGCTTTAAGCCAACTTTTTCACTCTCCTCTTTCACTTTCATCAAGAGGCTTTTTAGTTCCTCTTCACTTTCTGCCATAAGGGTGGTGTCATCTGCATATCTGAGGTTATTGATATTTCTCCCAGAAATCTTGATTCCAGCTTGTGCTTCTTCCAGTCCAACGTTTATCATGATGTACTCTGCATAGAAGTTAAATAAGCAGGGTGACAATATACAGCCTTGACGTACTCCTTTTCCTATTTGAAGCCAGTCTGTTGTTCCATGTCCAGTTCCAGTTCCATGTTGCTTCCTGACCTGCATATAGGTTTCTCAAGAGGCAGGTCAGGTGGTCTGGTATTCCCATCTCTTTCAGAATTTTCCACAGTTTATTGTGATCCACACAGTCAAAGGCTTTGGTATAGTCAATAAAGCAGAAATAGATGTTTTTCTGAAACTCTCTTGCTTTTTCAATGATCCAGCAGATGTTGGCAATTTGATCTCTGGTTCCTCTGCCTTTTCTAAAGCCAGCTTGAACATCTGGAAGTTCATGGTTCACGTATTGCTGAAGCCTGGCTTGGAGAATTTTGAGCATTACTTTACTAGCGTATGAGATGAGTGCAATTGTGTGGTAGTTTGAGCATTCTTTGGCATTGCCTTTCTTTGGGATTGGAATGAAAACTGACCTTTTCCAGTCCTGTGGCCACTACTGAGGAGTGGCCACAAGGAGGAAGAAAGGACAAACTTTTTTTTCCTCTACATTCCTTAAGATTATATAACAATGTATCCTGCCAGAGGACAGTCTCTGGATTATACCTTCTGACTAATCCTATTATCTTAAAATGTAAATTATGGAGTAGGTCTTGTCTTTACAGACCTACTCAAATGGTAAAGCGTCTGCCTACAATGCAGGAAACCTGGGTTCGACCCCTGGATCGGGAAGATCCCCTGGAGAAGGCAATGGCACCCTACTCCAGTACTCTTGCCTGGAAAATCCCATGGACAGTCGCTCAGTCGTGTGGACTCTTTGCGACCCCATGGACAGTAGCCAACAAGGCTCCTCCGTCCATGGGATTTTCCAGGCAAGAATACTGGAGTGGGTTGCCATTTCCTTCTCCAGGGGATCTTCCTGACCCGGGGATCGAACCTGGGTCTCCTGCATTGTAGGCAGATGCTTTACCATCTGAGCCACCAGGGAACTTTTTACAAGGATTATATAACAATAATGTATCTTGCCTGAGGATCAGATCAGATCAGATCAGTCGCTCAGTCGTGTCCGACTCTTTGCGACCCCATGAACCGAAGCATGTCAGGCCTCCCTGTCCATCACCAGCTCCCGGAGGTCACTCAGACTCGCATCCATCGAGTCAGTGATGCCATCCAGACATCTCATCCTCTGTCGTCCCCTTCTCCTCCTGCCCTCAATCCCTCCCAGCATCAGAGTCTTCTCCAATGAGTCAACTCTTCGCATGAGGTGGCCAAAATATTGGAGTTTCAGCTTTAGCATCATTCCTTCCAAAGAAATTCCAGGATTGATCTCCTTCAGAATGGACTGGTTGGATCTTCTTGCAGTCCAAGGGACTCTCAAGAGTCTTCTCCAACACCACAGTTCAAAAGCATCAATTCTTCGGCGCTCAGCCTTCTTCACAGTCCAACTCTCACATCCATACATGACCACAGGAAAGACCATAGCCTTGACTAGGCGAACCTTTGTTGGTAAAGTAATGTCTCTGCTTTTGAATATGCTATCTAGGTTGGTCATAACTTTCCTTCCAAGGAGAACCCCATGAACAGTATGCCTGAGGATAGTCTCTGGATTAAACCTTCTGGCTAATCCTGTTATCTTAAAATGTAAATTATGGGAGTAGGTCTGGTTTTTACAACCTCCAGACATTCTTTGGATTCACTGGAGAGTATATAACTCCATTTCTATAGAGAGTATATAACTCATTGCACTACTCCATAGTCAGCGGGTACTCTTTCTACCCACTTCTGATATCTATGTCAGAAGCTTTCTCTATCTCCTTTATACTTTAATAAAACTTTATTACACAAAAGCTCTGAGCGATCAAGCCTTGTCTCTGGCCCTGGATTCAATTCTTCTCCTCCGGAGGCCAAGAATCACAGCGTCTTTGCGTGGTTCAGCAACAACCTTTCATCTTGGGGGCTCATCCAGGATTCTTCAGGACAAGGTAAGCATGCTTGGAGCTCTAGTTCTTTGTTCTCCTAGCGAACACGTTTTCTGCTGTACTTTACTAACTCTATGTTGTGCTTGCGTGAATGAATGAAATGCCCTGCGTGAAGCAAGTGAGAAGCCCTGCTCTGCGGTGACCTCATATGGCTTATGGCAGAAACCTGTTGGGGGTTTATACCGACCTGCCAATGCCAAGAGGCACCCAGTGTCTCCTTCGGGGACCAACCAGAAATGGGCAAAGCTTGTGGACCGAACTCTTTCTCAGTCAAACTTTTCGATCTCTTTGACCATTTCATAACTCCTTGGAAATTAGGAGTCAAGGGACTTGTGAGCTATGCTGTTACTGTGTATTGTTGCTTAGATCCCAAACTTGGATTGGTAGTCAGGAAGTGCCTAGCCTCACTAGGAATCGAAAGTTTGGAAGTTAGATGGAGCCCTAGCTACAAGAGCATCTCTGAGGTTAAAGGTTACTCAGATTGGAACTACAATGGGTTTTTTTTTTCCTTTGGTAACGCTGGGTCTTAGTGGACCAGAGGAGACTCTTATACTGGTATGGTGACGCTTGGAAGGAACATCTCAGTTTTATGTTTGTTATCGGTCTTATTGTGGTCAGGAATATACTCAGGGTCGTGCACAGGCACTCAGGTGATGAACGGTGCCTCCAGCGATCTTAGCCTGGGAGGCATTCCAGAAGGTTACTCTGATTGCACCCCAGGTGGCATCAGAGGTAATGGTGAAGAGCTGGACATCAGTTAGGGGTGCCATCAGGTCTATCCCTGGTGCATCCCCACCCCGTCTTGGTGGTAGAACCGGGAGGGATGAGTACGGCGCCTGCGTTGGTAAGTGACAGATTAAGTCTGACCAGCAAAGAAAAGCTTTGGTGTAAAATCTGTCTACAACCCCATCTAGAGCAAGGAGGGACGCCTCCAGTAGAAAGATGGTGCTGGTCACTTTTTTCTCTCTTACAGATGGGCGCTAAGTATGCCAGCCTCAGTCCTTCGAACTATATCCTGAAAAATGGATAGATTTGATCCCTAGGGCTTAAAGAATTTACACCTGGTCTTCCTATGTGATACTGCATGGCCATGGTATCCATTGGAGGATGGCAAACAATGGCCAGTTGGAGGGTCTCTTAAGTATAATACTGTTTTACCATTAGACTGGTTCTGTAGAAAACAAGGGAAATGGGTAGAAGTAGTGTATGTGCTGCCCTTTTTTCTCTCTGTGAAATATGCCAGACTTGTGTCCTAAGGGTATAGATTTGGGTGACTCCTTTAGGTCCCTCCTGTCCTCCTACTTTGTTAGACGAGATGGAGGACAGGAGACAAAGAGATAAAGAAAAGCAAGTTTCTCCAATATATCCCTGGGATCATATGTGCAGAGCAGCCAGAGAGACTGAGGAATAGCCACACAAGCTGTTGCCTCTTCATGAAGCACCCACCAGGAGAAATAATCAGTCTATGAGAGTTAATAAGCCTTTTTCTTATTAAGAAACACAAAGAATCAAGGAGGATCTGAGAGACTATTTAGAGGACCCAGAAAAATATATTAGAGCTTTTAAAGGTGTTACTCTGCTTTATGACCTTACTTGGAAGGATGATGTATATCTTAGGACAAACACTGACTCCCAACTCAAAAACTCATTGGAGCGTATATAACTCCATTGCTAACACTAGCAAGCAGGTACTCTTTCTACCCTCTTCTGATGTCTATGTCAGAAGCTTTCTCTATCTCCTTTATACTTTAATAAAACTTTATTACACAAAAGCTCTGAGCAATCAAGCCTCTCTGGCCCTGGATTGAATTCTTCTCCTCTGGAGGCCAAGAACCCCAGCATCTTTGCATAGTTCAGCAACAACCTTTCACTACCTGACCCTGCTTTCATCATCCTCGAACTACCAACTCCACTTTCTATGCAGGTAAAGACACAAGTGGGAATCCAGTCCTCCTAAATTAGTTCCTAAGCCTGAGAGTTTCAATCTATCCTGAAGGCAACTTTCATGGGGAAAGTGAAGATAGTTCCAGCACAGAGGGCAAGTGATAAGCAACAGGCATCCTTGGAAGAAGAGTTTGGTGGCCACAATTAGATGTACCCTGCTCCACGGTGCCTCCCTTTCCTTACCTGGTTAGGCTGGAGGGGCCCCTGGGGCCCAGAGGCAGCAATTGCTGAAACAGAATGGAATCTCTAGAGAGCCGCAAACAGTAGCTTAGAATCTCTGAAGAAACACTTTACCTAGTTATTGAATGTTCTACCTTTGACCTGTGGTAAGGGTGAGCACAGAACCACTGTAAATGCCATTAAGCCCTCACATTTCCTACTTATGGGCCACCAGCAGATATAACCAAGGGCGGTTTCTGATCTCTTTCTTACCAATGATACCTGCATAAACCATTCCATATTCCTTTTTGCATTTGCAGAGCTAAATTTTAAAAGTTAAAAGAGTGAAGTCGTTCAGTCATGTCCGACTTTTGCGACCTCATGGACTGTAGCCCACCAGGCTCCTCAGACCATGGGATTTTCCAGGCAAGAATACTGGAGTGGATTGCCATTTCCTTCTCCAGGGGATCTTCCTGACCCAGGGATTGAACCCAGGGCTCCTGCATTGCAGGCAGACGCTTTACCATCTGAGCCACCAGGGAAGGTTCTATTATTATTAAAGCTATGCTATATTCCACGTGATGTTCCTGCCACCTTCCTTTGAGCTACAATCGCTGTTCTCACTCTTTAATAAAGAGATTGATACAGCGGTTTGGGGACAGACCTGGGAAATGCAAATTAAAACCAGTAAAGTCCCCAAGTGATTGTTATGACCACAAGTGCCACCACCTCCCTTGGCACTCTCTCAAAATGCAAACAACCCTGGAAGGCTATTTGCTAACTGTTACACGCATTTGCTAACTGTCAGACCCGATGCTGAAGCTGAAACTCCAATACTTTGGCCACCTGATGCGAAGAGCTGACTCTTTGGAAAACACCCTGATGCTGGAAAGAGTGAGGGCAGGAGGACAAAGGAGGAGGGGATGACAGAGGATGAAATGGTTGAATAGCATCACCGACTCGATGGACATGAGTTTGAGTAAACTCCGGGATTAGTGATGGACAGGGAGGCCTGGCATGCTGCAGTCCGTGGGTTCGCAAAGAGTCGGACACGACTGGACTGAACTGAACTGAGACCTGTCGGGCTGACCGCCGGGAAAAAGTACGCAGACCAGTGTGCAGAACAGGGAGACGAGAGACGGAGCTAGGAAGCCCCAGCGGGTCGAGCTGGGGGCTAGTGAGACTGGCACGCAGGGTACAACTAAAACAACCCGCGCAACCTCGAGTTCCGTGCTTCCGGCCCAATCCCCGCTCCCAGCCGCCCCTGCCCACACCCCCCCCAACAGTACAACGCGCAGGCGCAGAGCCGAGTCCGAGCGGCGCACGGCCTGCTGGGAGTCTTTGTGGGAGCTGTGGGCGGGGCCGAGCGGTCACCTTTGACCCCGGCCCCAGGGTCGCTTCAGTGTTTCTAAGCAGCAGCCCCTCGCCTCAGATACGCGGCACAGACCTTCCCCACTTGCATCTCGCGCTGCGGGCGGCCCCTCCTTCCGGATCAGGAAACTTCGCGCCGGCGACTCTCCGACTCGGCGACGATTCGGGCCCAGTGGGACCCCAAAACGTCAGAACTTCAGTTTTAGTCTGGGTAGAAGAGAGGGGCCGGCCCCCAACACGTCAGAACTTCGGTTTGAGTCTGGGTAAAAAGCGAGAGGCCGGCCCCCAACACGTCAGAACTTCAGTTTTGGTCTCGGTAAAAGCGAGGGGCCGGACCCAACACGTCAGGACTTCGGTTTGGGTCTGGGTCGAAGCGAGGGCCCGGACCCAACACGTCAGGACTTTGGTTTGGATCTCGGTAAAAGTGAGGGGCCGGACCCAAGACGTCAGGACTTCGGTTTTGATCTGGGTAGATCGAGGGGCCTGCCGAGCATGCGCCCCACGGTCTCGGGTAGCTCGGCCCACCCCGCCGCCACGCCCCCAGCCCCGGCGCCGCTGGGAGCCGCAGCTACCTGAGCCCGCCTTCTGCCCGGGCTGGCGCCCGCGCGTCATGCTGTGCGCCACTAGCCGCCTCCTAGCGGCCCGGGAGGCGAGCGCCCTCCCCGCCCACCCCAGAGGCCGGGGCCCGGGGCCGCGCACCCGGCGCAGGGAACTACATTTCCCAGGGCACCCCGAGCTGCCCCCTGGTGACTTCTTGGTGGGGCGCTTCGCGAAACCCAGCGTGCCTACGGGCCGGAGGGCCATCC
The DNA here is from genome assembly GCA_935064755.1 of Tragelaphus eurycerus. Classification (NCBI taxonomy): domain Eukaryota; kingdom Metazoa; phylum Chordata; class Mammalia; order Artiodactyla; family Bovidae; genus Tragelaphus; species Tragelaphus eurycerus. The sequence continues at coordinate 34,589,942 of CAKXYN010000008.1, read as the reverse complement.
TGAGGAGGGGAAGAATGCCGCCGGCCACGGGCGGAGGCCTGGCGGGATCCGAACTGCGCCCCCCGGAGGGGCCGATGCGGGTCCCAGGCGGCTTGGGCCGCGGGCCGGGACGTGGCCACGGAGGCGGCTACAGCGCGGAGCCCCAAACGGCCTGCTCCTCCGAGCTCGCGGCGCTCCGAGGCGGCCGGCCGGTGGGCCCTGCTGGCCCTGGTGACGCTGACGTCCTTCGCCAGCCGCTTCTACCGTCTGGACCAGCCGCCGCACATCTGGTGAGTACTGGGAGGGGCCTGGGCGGGCGCCGTGGCCACGCGGAAGGAGGGGCGTGTCTTCTCATTGGCCCGGGGTCGCGGAGGGGCGGGATTCACACTGGGAGGGGCGGGGCCCGCTGGAAGGTGGGGATACAGGTTGCTGGTGGTGGTCTCTGGCCAGGTGCATCCCTCGGGAGAAGGAATAGATTTTAGCTTTGGTGGGTGGCAGTGGGATTCCTCAGTATGTGAGGAAGGAGTCTTCCTGTCTTGCAGATTATGCTGCAGTGCCTCACGTGGCTTTTAAAGATGCTCTGAACTTTCCCGGGAGAATTGGAAATCCTCAGTATAGAATTTCCTAAGCCTGAGTTGCTAATCTGCAGGGTGTCCGCGCCTCAGAGGGCGGGGGTAGTGGGGGGTGGGAATGTTCCTAACTGGTTCCTAACAGGTTTTCAGGAACCTGAACAGCTTGTGTGTCCATGGGTGATAACAAGGGTCCCACCTGGCAGGTCTGGGGTCATCCTGTGAGGAGAGACATATTTTCTTAAAGATTTTGTTGGACTGAGTTGCAGGAGTCAAATTCCTTTAAAAAACTTAAAGAGTCTCCCGCTGGAAGGAGGAAGAGGTTTATATGATCTGAAAATGGTTAATGTGTTTGACCAAAAAGTGATACTATGTTTTCTTTGCATCACTGAGGAGAAAGTTAGTGTAGAGGTTGGTAGAAATGGAACTCCTTGGCTGAAAAGCAAGCTGACAGATTATCAGGTTACCCTACTTGGAAGCTAAGGAATTAGCTCTTTATAATTTCATGAGTGCTGACCGAAGATATGAGACTCCTGGGTCAGAGTCAAAAGACTTCCTACTCATGGCAGAGGAAGCAGGATGAATATGGGCAAGTTGGATTCAATTTCTCATGGCCCGGAAACCCCCCATGGTGGCGCTATGGGCTCAGATGGATGACCGTGCACACAGTGGGTTGCCTTGCAGCTAAGGAACAACAAACCCAAGGGATTTACTGTTTTATAGCAAGCAATAAGCAAGCATACTTTTTGTCCTAGAGAGAGACTTTATCTCATCTCTCAAGGCTGCTGGATGCAAACACAACTTTGGGAAATGGTTCAGGTGAAATGTAATCAAGGCCATGCATTCTGGGCATACCTAGCGAGATATATGGAAGTACAAGAGAGCCATGGAGGACTGTCTTTCCCAACAGGCTCACTGCTTGATTTTAAGCTGTCTTGGCTTCTAGCAAATCTTCATATGAATGTGCAGCTCCATTGGCTACTCTGGGTAGCCTGACTCACAGAGGCATGGACCAAGTCTGTTTAATTTGTCTCATACAAGACTTGATTAAGGCTGCTGTCACCAGGACTCAAAGCAGCAGGGTGAGGCCAACCTGTGATATTAACCTATGCCCTCCAGGGTCCTGCATTCGGCCACCTAGGAAGAATTATATGTGTGGAGGAGTGGGGAGGAAGGACCAGTAAGTCTTATTTCGGATAGCTGGGATGTAATCTAAGGCCGGTCTGTTATCCATTATGGTCTGTACACAGGTGTTTAGACTGACCTCTGATTTTTGCTGTCATTGCCAATAAGAGTTCTCTCATTAATAAAGCAACTCCCATTCCCAATGGAAAGACATTCCAAGGCCCAGTTCTTCCCTACATTCTAACATATTACCTGAAGGGGTGCATGTCCCTGCAGTTCAGGATTTCCTATTAAATTTTATTGGGATTGCCACAGATTTGGTTTAGACCACCATTTCAGTGATTTGGTTAAACCACATGGGCAGTGAGTGTCACTGAGTAGTTGCAGCATCAGTCACTATATAAGGTATAACCTGTGTGGATCACAATAAACTGTGGAAAATTCTGAAAGAGATGGGAATATCAGACCACCTGACCTGCCTCTTGAGAAACCTATATGCAGGTCAGGAAGCAACAGTTAGAACTGGACATGGAACAACAGACTGGTTTCAAATAGGAAACCAGGCTGTATATTGTCACCCTGCTTATTTAACTTCTATGCAGAGTACATCATGAGAAACGCTGGGCTGGAAGAAGCACAGGCTGGAATCAAGATTGCTGGGAGAAATATCAATAACCTCAGATATGCAGATGACACCACCCTTATGGCAGAAAGTGAAGAGGAACTAAAAAGCCTGTTAATGAAAGTGAAAGAAGAGAGTGAAAAATTTGGCTTAAAGCTCAACATTCAGAAAACGAAGATCATGGCATCTGGTCCCATCACTTCATGGGAAATAGATGAGGAAACAGTGTCAGACTTTATCTTTTTGGGCTCCAAAATCACTGTAGATGGTGACTGCAGCCATGAAATTAAAAGATGCTACTCCTTAGAAGAAAAGTTACGACCAACCTAGATAGCATATTGAAAAGCAGAGACATTACTTTGCCAACAAAGGTCCATCTAGTCAAGGCTGTGGTTTTTTCAGTGGTCGTATATGGATGTGAGAGTTGGACTGTGAAGAAGGCTGAGCGCCCAAGAATTGATGCTGTTGAACTGTGGTGTTGGAGAAGACTCTTGAGAGTCCCCTGGACTGCAAGGAGATCCAACCAGTCCATTCTAAAGGAGATAAGCCCTGGATGTTCTTTGGAAGGAATGATGCTAAAGCTGAAACTCCAGTACTTTGGCCACCTCATGTGAAGAGTTGACTCGTTGGAAAAGACTGATGCTGGGATGGATTGGGGGCAGGAGGAAAAGGGGACGACAGAGAATAAGATGGCTGGATGGCATCACCGACTCGATGGACATGAGTTTGAGTGAACTCCGGGAGATGGTCATGGACAGGGAGGCCTGGCGTGCTGCGATTCATGGGGTCGCAAAGAGTCCGACATGACTGAGCGACTGAACCAAACTGAACTGAAGATCCCTCGGGTGTCAGGAGAAGCATATGAATTTGTATCAGTCATACTTCCCAAGTGGCTCAGTGGTAAAGAATCTGCCTGTCAATGCCGGAGACAGGAGACTTGGGTTCAATCCCTGGGTTGGGAAGATCCCCTGGAAGAGGAAATCCCAACTCATTACGTTATTGTTGCTTGGGAAATTCCTTGGACAGAGGAGCCTGGTGGGCCACTGTCCATGGAGTTGCAAAGAGTCAGACATGACTGAGTGACTGAGCATGCATGCATACTGATAGAAAGTGGTGTCATTCTTTGTTTTTGCATGTGAAGGGAGATCCATGTTGGGGATTAATGTTGATATCATCAGGTACATGAGGATAGTTCAAGACTGGCCATGTACACATGAGTTTTTCTGATTTTGTAGCAGGGTGATAGATTCAGCAACAGGTCGGATTGCAATAAACAGCTGCCAGTTGCCTTAGTTGTATCATAGTGTTTTGGCAGTATGGACTCTGGGACTAGGAGGCAAACAGCATAAATTATTTCCCTTCTCTTTACATTTTCAGGGTCCTAAGGTGTTCCTTCCCTAGATGGCAAGGTTCTTTCTTTCCTCCCACTGCCATATAATCCCTGTGTCCCACTTAGTACCTGTAATTTCACCTTTACTCCAGTTATTGCCTACTACTAATATCCAGACCTTTCTGCCATGAGCACTGTCAGAAAATTGACAGAGACTTATTATGCCTCCCACCTTGGCCCACATAAGCTATTGTAGAGGGTCTTCACAAGCAGTGTACTCAACCAAGTGATCTTTATTTTTACCTCACTCCAATGAGAAAATCTAAGTAACTGAACTAGAATTAAGTTAGAATCCTATAAATCTCGCACCCCCACCCCTCACCCCCAGGCTGATCTGGAGTTGCTGTTAAGGGAGACAAACCAAGCCCAGGAATCGTCAAGGAAGAATCTCAAATTTTCCAATAGGTTTTTATGCTCCACCCTTTTTATCCTGATCATTACCCAGTTGGTGGCCAAGAGGAGATAAACACCTAGTTTTAGGTGGCCAGACTATGTGACTGAAGTGTATGAACCAAGTGGAAGTGAGGCAAGTATAATCAGAAATCTTTTTGAGAAGACTGTTTAGTGCTTGACAACATCGGATACCTGTGGATGCTCTGGAGTTGGAATGTCATTGGATAATTTGACTGCTGGGCCATTGCCAAAAAAAAAAAAAAAGGTACACCATTGTCAGACTGTAGATGGTTTGGAATGCTGAGAACACGACACAGTTTAGTTTCATGGGCCACAATGGTATATCTACAGGAAGGTGATTGGACTGAAATAGCAGTGTCAACATTGTAACCTGAAAAGGTTGCAGCAGCTGCAGGGCAGCGGTGATAGCCTGGAGAGGAGAACAAAGTCCTGATATGGTCAGTTTCCTTGGAGTGGGCAAGGTCAGTGCCCCATGCAGTGTGGCTTCCTTTACTACAAGACAAACAGGCCAGCTTTTGTTAGGCAGCGCAAGTTTCCGCAATGTAGCAATGGCCTCTGCTTTGGAAACAAACAGCCCTTTACTTTGTGCCTCCATGGTGGTAGATGTATTTCCATGCCTGGTGTGTTGGTGGCAGCAGGTGGTATCCTGGCAGCGATGGCAGTGGTCAGGATGGTGCAGGTTTGATCAGCAGCTTGATTCTAATCAGTCTTATTAAAATACTGGCCTCTACTGAAGGCATCTTCATGAGAGATCCAGATTGTCCCATTGACAGGCAGCCATGATTTTTTTCCATGATTGGCTCCAAAGAGGGGGCTTTAAATTTCTTAATATATATAGCCTTCCAAGTGACACACCAGATGGTTAGAACAATGGAAAAAGCCTAAGAGTAAGTAAAAATATAACTTGTCTGTTTCTTAAGAAGAATATCATCTACGGCACAGGCATTGACTTTTGATTCAGTGCATTGTGTCAGTTATCCCTTTTTGCAGTTGTCTTTCCAGAGTTGTCAGTGGAGCTGGATGATAGCTGCTGCCCTATGGCTACCATCTGCTCTTAGTTTAGCCAAACCATCAGTAAACCAGGCACAAACATTAAGAGGAAACTCTGGGAATCAAGACCTCACTGAGTCAGGGGCTTTGCTGCAGGTGGTGGAGTGGAAGATAGTTTCTTCCAAAGGGACAGCTAATACCTCTGTTTGAAAAATCAAGATGCTTCTAGGGCCAGGCCAGCTATGCTCTTCAATATACCACTTCCATTTCACCAACGAGGCTTACTCAGCAGTTTCCTTGCTAGCCACAGTTTCAAAGCAGCATGATCAGGCCAAAGACTATGGTTCAGGCTCTTCTTAATTTCATCAAGAGCTTAGGAGTAGGTTGATAGTTGCTTCTTTTAAAAGGTGTGTACTTGAAGCCTATGTCCAGCAGATGGCATTGCTTTCATAGAGAACCTGCCCACCGCCCACCCCCGCCCCCGCAACCCCATTCCATCTTTAAAGTTGTAATGTCCCTTTTTTGTGATTATATTGTTTCTCTAGGACCCCTTGGGAGGGGATAGGATCACCTCTGACTATGCAGCAGTCCCTGAATGGGATAATCTTTGACCTGTGTCGGATAAATACAACAATGCATACAGCTGTGGGAGCCACAACAGTAGTTTCAAGGGCCCCACCCACAAGGGCACTTTACCTTCCCTTCCCAGATGGGAACTTGGCTCAGACCCTGTCAGTCGAATCTGGGTGCTTTCCCTGCTCTTTGAACTAACAAGTCTACTCGGCCTGCATCAGGAGCTACAGACAGCCATCTAGAGATTATGCCGCTCCCAGGTGGGGAGTCTGGGCAGTGCTGGATGCAGAGGGCAGGAGGAAGCCTTTCTTCCCTGTAGGCCCTGGATTGGTTTGCCCTGCTTCTTCCCAGTGTACTTTCCTGTGTCTGGTGAGCCCCCAGGCTTAGGGACCCTCTTCTTTCAGTCCCTGTGCTCATTGCTCTGGTCCTCCCTGCAGTCCCCGGCACTTTTGGTAACCCCTGCACCTAGCAGATCATCTCCAAAACTCTAAGGGATTGAGTAGGGCGCTCCTGTATCCAACAGGACCTTGAGCGTGAGTCCCCTCTCCTCACCATGCTAAGATGGGTATGTGTGGCCTTTATAGTCCTCTTTAGGGACAGGGAGACCTTAACCTCACCTTTCATCATTTTTCTCTTTGAAGCAGCTCAGATTGTGGCAGAGGGGTGGGATCATGGGAGCCAGAGGGACAGAATGGCTCTGAATCTCTGAGCAAGGCACACTTTGAGCTTGAGCACACAGCTCACCCAAGGACCTTTCAATATTTTCACTCTACCCAGAGTTCTATATGGAATAGCAAGGTCCTTACTGTGGGCACCATTCAGGTAAGCTTTGGGAGCTCCGTGATTCTTCAGCTGCATCCATATTGTGGCTCCTCAGCTAATGGCCCCATGCTGGTAATTACATCTTTTCCTGCTTTTACCCAGAAGAATGAGCAGTAACCAAGGCAGCATTCAGACAGTTTGTTTCATTTCTGCCTCTCTCCACTCAGTCTCATTCATAGATAGGCCAGGGGAAGAGTCTTACTACTTCCTTTCCCCACCACTTGGGCAAGAGCATTTACTACCAGATCCAGGGAGTCTTCTGTCATCCCCTACCCCTGTCCCTGAGGGGCCTTGTCCTTTCTCTTAAGGAAAGCTATAGCTCAGCGTCCTTTGCTCATCAGGGTTTAGGGTTTTATTTTGACCCTGTGTGCATACTTAGTCACTTGTCATGCCCGACTCTGCAGCCCCATGGACTGTACCCCACCAGGCTCCTCTGTCCATAGGGTTCTCCAGTCAAGAATACTGGAGTGGGTTGCCATTCCCTTCTCCAGGGAATCTTCCGGACCCAGGGATCGAACCGATGTCTTCTGCATTGGCAGGCAGGTTCTTTAGCACTAGTGCCACGTGGGAAGCCCTTATTTTTACCCTACTTACCAACTAATCAGTTAATCTGTCACTGTTTTATGGATGCTGCCAGGAGACAAAGTCCTGAGTCAGAGACAGCCGATTTCATTTCTCACAGTACAGCAAGCAGGATGGGCATCAGTATGTTGGCATCAGCTCCGTTTGCCCCTAGTGTCCCATGTGATGCCCTGGGCCTGGATGAACGCCTGCACATGCAGTGGGTCGCATCACAGCCAAGGTGTATGGAGCTTGGGGAATCCGCTGTTTATAATAAGCAGTAAAACAGACTGCTTTCTGTCCCAGAGGGAGATTCTGTGTCTTTAGGTTGCTGGAAGCATAACTCAGAGAAATGGCCTGAGTAAAGAGCTCTCAGGACCTTGCATTCTTGGCATATCCTGCAAGGTCTGTAGGAACCAGAGACAGCCGAGGAGGACAATCTCCCACCACAAACATGCAGTGGAAGCCAGGAGGAAGTGTGAATATTACTACTAGTTTTACTTGAAAGTAAAAATCTTATACTCCTTTATCAGTATGTTTCCATACAGACTTTGAAGCTAACCACAAATGTTGGGACAGTTTAAATAGTGCCCTGCATGTGTTGGACTACAGTCTGCAGGGTTCTCTCTTGATAACTCCCTGGGAGAGTTACTTGATAACTCTCAAGTGTTACTTGATAACTCCCTGGGAGATGGACTGGCAGATACTATTATTGTCTGCTTCATGGCGATGAGAAAAGAGGTCCAGAGAGGGTGAGTGACTTTGCAGGGTCATGCTCACCCTGGGTGGCGGTGCTGGGACCGAGTCTTGCTCTTTATCTGCAAGTCTCTTTGTCACGCTGCTTGGAAGTTATTTTCTCCGTTTGACGTCACCAGGTCACCATCCTCATTTCATGTCAAGCCCTGTGCTCAGCAGATGCAGGAGTAGATTTACCCTTCTGCCCAGCTATTAGACCCAGGGAGTAAGACAAACAAAAGAGCCCTGTATTTTTGCTAAGAGCGTGTTTTGCCCCTCATGTTGTAGGTCAGTGATAACTGCTTATTGAAGCTGACCTGGGGATGGATAGTCACTGGAAAGCAACTGCTCCTCTGGGCTGCAGGGAGAGACTGATTCACACCATCGGCCAGGTCTGCTGGATAACTGGCCTGCCACTGTAAAGCCCGCATGTAGGGGGGTGAAAGGCTTACTGTGGTTTTGTAGAACAGGATTTTTACGTTGTGTTTAAAAGCTAATGTGTTAGAATCACTTCTTTCCTTGCAAGGTAATTTGCAAGTAAATAATGAGGATGGGCTTTAGATTGATTGTTAACTTAGTGAGAAAGCTCTCACTTTTTATATACTGGTTCAGTTCAGTTCAGTGGCTCAGTCATGTCCGACTCTTTGTGACCCCATAGATTATAGCATGCCAGGCTTCCTTGTCTATCACCAACTCCCAGAGCTTGCTCAAACTCATGTCCATTATTATAGCAAGATCAGAGTTCACAGTCAGAGGTTAATTATCACAAGGTTGGGAGCAAAATCAGACTCCAGCCCACAGTGTAGTTTGTAACAGCAAGAATAACGTAGTTTTTAGTAGTCGTCTTGGGGTTAGAAGTTAGCAGACTTGGAAGAAAACTTATTGCAAAACTTTTTATAGTATAGCAAACTCTGCTTTTTTTAAAATAAATAGAAACTCAAGATACAGAATAAGTATAGATTTAACTTAAATTTATGACCACAGGTTGGTATTTGCTAGCTTTTATCTTCTGTCTAAATGCAGGTTAAGGACCAGCTTGATGTCTTGTTTCCTCAAGCTACTTGCATTAAAAGCACTTTTTTTTTTTCTTTTACAGTTTCAACGTTTCATATTTATTACTGAGTCTCAGACTGATAGTGAGGAAATAACATTAGGAGCCAAGCATTATAGTAGCGATGTTCTCATTGTGATTTGGCTGCTTAAAAAAGTTGTCTTAACATGTGTGGCACACATGTTAAGACCACTTATTATAGACCCAGCTTGGTTCTTCTCCAATGTCTTCTCTTGGAGTTGTACCTGATTTTATTGCCAGTTTTCATTCGAATCCATTGAGGAATGGGACGATTCTGCTTTTGTTTCTTGGCCAGGAATCGCTTGATCCTGAAAGTCTTGTGAGAAGACATGGTGAGGCGAGAACTCAACCTAAAAGCACTTTTTTTTAAATCCAGATTTTCTCATTAATTGCTTGAAACTTGTAGCCTTTGGTTTTAACTGTAAATTTAACCATGCTGTATTAAGGCTATTTGGGTTGTATGATGATGTTAAGAATTTCATTTCTCTTTCTGTTTTCTTTTTAGTTGGGATGAGACTCACTTTGGAAAAATGGGAAGTTACTATATCAACCGCACCTTCTTCTTTGATGTGCACCCACCTCTGGGAAAGGTGAGCAGTGTGGTGGACTGCAGTCTGCTAAGGGTTGGAGCCCAGTCTTAGGTTGGGGTTTAATTCATGGACTTGTAGAAAGAACCCTCTGACATCCCAGAACAGCTGTTTTCATGGAAACGTTTGGTATTTTTAGGAGTTCTCTGGGCTCAGAAATGGAGTTAGAATCCATCAACTGAAGGGTGGATACAGAATGTGGTATTATATATAAGATGGAATATTATGGAGCCATAAAAAGAAGTATTGACACATGTTGCAACCTGAATTAATCTTGTAAACATTATGTTAAATGGAAGAAGTCAGACATAAAAGGCCACATATTATATGATTTCTTTTATATGAAATATCCAGAATTGGCAAATCTGTGGATAAATTTACATTAGTAGTTGCCAGGGCTTCCCTGGTGGTTCAGTGATAAAGAATCTGCCTGCAATGCAGGAGACCTGGGTTTGATTCCTGAGTGGGGAAGATCCCCTGCAGAAGGAAATAGCACCCCACTCCAGTACTCTTGCCTGGAAAATCCCATGGACAGAGGAGCCTTGTGGGCTACAGTCCATGGGGTCGCAAAAGAGTTGGACATGACTTAGTGATTAAACAACAACAGTAACAAGGGGAAGGAAGATTGGGCAGTGACTGCAAATGGGTGTGGAGCTTCTTTTTGGGGTGATGAAATAGTCTGGAGTTAGGTAGTGGTGATGGTCACACAACCTTGTGAATAAGCTAAAAGCCACTGAATTGCACACTTTAAAACGGTGAATTTTATGATATGCGCTGCTGGTTAGTCGCCCAGGTGTGTCTGACTCTTTTCGACCCCATGTAGCCCGCCAGGCTCCTCTGTCCATGGATTTCCCAGGCAAGAATACTGGAATGGGTTGTCATTTCCTTCTCCAGGGGATCTTTCCCACCCAGGGATTGAACACATGCCTCCCACTTGGCTGGCGAATTCTTTACCACTGAACCACCTGGGAAGCCTGGTTTATGTTACATGAATTTTATCTTATTTGAAAAAAGGAAGAAAAAAAGAAATGGAGGGAAAGAATCTGTTGCAAAAATAGTTAGGGGAGTTGATTGTCTACAAGGGCAGGGAACTCTTTTCCCTTCCCCGCTCGCAGCACGTTGCTTGGCCTCTTCCTTTCACATGGCTTCCAATTAGAAATTCCACCAATCAGAATTCATCTTACTCTCCGAGAAACAAACAGTCCTAAGAAGACTAATGGATTAGCCTGGGTGTTCACTCAGTCCTTTCTTCCTAACTGGAGGCTGAGATTTTTGGTACCAAGGGGATAGGAATTGGCCTGGTATGAAGTGTTCTTGGAGCGTGGAGTACTTGGAGCTGAAGGCAGGGGGTGAGAGGCGGCATGGGTGGTGATTTGTGACAGGTGGGCTTAGGGGCAGGCACCAAAGCATGGGGTGGGGACCAGGGAGAAGGCCCTGCCCGTTTCAGGAGAGGAGAGGAAAATGAGGTAGGTGACCTATTTCAAAATTAGCTCCAAACCCAGAGAAGAAGCAAACAATTTTATGCTTCTTTTTGTCTCCTTTATAACAACAATAAGAGAGCAGCAGTTGAACAGTCTCTTTTAGTCACTGTAGATGCATTAACTTACATAATGCTCAGAACAACCTTATGCAGTAGGTACTGTTCTATCCTCATTTTACAGAAGGGGAAAGTGGGACTCAGAGCCATAAGTGGTTTGCCGTAGGGAGTATAGCCAGTAAGTGGTAGAGTCCAGGTTCAGCCTGGCTTACAGTCTGCTGTCTTAACTATCATACAGCTGCCTCCCTAACTTGCCTCGCCCCACTACTGGGGCAAGTACATCCATTACCACTGTAGACTTAAGCCACAGAACTTGCTGAATATGGCACCTCACTCCAGTACTCTTGCCTGGAAAATCCCATGGACGGAGGACCCTGGTAGGCTGCAGTCCATGGGGTCGCTAAGAGTTGGATACGACTGAGCGACTTCACTTTTATTTTTCACTTTCCTGCATTAGAGAAGGAAATGGCAACCCACTCCAGTATTCTTGCCTGGAGAATCCCAGGGACGGGGGAGCCTAGTGGGCTGCTGTCTCTGGGGTCGCACAGAGTCGGACATGACTGAAGTGACTTAGCAGCAGCAGCCTGGGAACCAGCTCTGCAGAGATTTTTCATAGGAAACCCAGCCCTGTCTTGCATCTGGAGAGTGCCTGTCTGGTTTTGGAGTGCACTAGTGCTCAGCGATTCATGGGGTCACAAAGAGTTGGACACGACTGAGCGACTGAACTGAACTGAGTGCTCAACGCAATGAAGACGTGAAAACAGTGGCAGCGCTGTTTTTGCGGAAGCCTTCCCTTCCTCCCATCTGGCTCCTGTGTGAAGGGAGAAATGGGAGGCTTCTTTGTAAGGCTGCCACCAGGGAGTGCAGTCCATCTGCTTGTGCTCTACCTGCTTGAAAGAGACTGATGGGCAAAGCAGCTTCCATAGGTTCTGAAGCCAAGCTAGTCAAAGTATCAGAAAGCCCCATGGGAGCTGGTGGTCCAGTGGGTGACTTCACCTTTCAATGCAGACGGTGCAGGTTCAGCCCCTGGTCAGGGAGCTAAGATCCACATGCCCTCAAGGCCAAAAAGCCAAACCATAAAATAGAAATAATATTGTAAAAAATTCAATAAAGACTTTTTAAAAAATGGTTCACATAAAAAAAAAAACAAAAAACCTGAAAAAAAACAAAAACCCCTTGAAGTGGTGACTAGGAAGTTTTCTCCTATAGTGCTGAGGCCAATACCTGCTGCTTCACACTGGCCCCAGCCCTGAGCGCCAGGGCTCCAGGGAAATGGGTGCTTTAAAAGAAGTAAAAATGCCTGCACATAGCAAGAAATTTGATTTGAGTAGAAGGAAATACAAGGTCAAAAGCTACCTTCTCTCACATTTCTATTCCTCAGAGGCCACCAGAGCCACCTTTATTAACATTTTCTCATATATCCTCTCAGAAACTTTATACAAATACAAGTGTGTATACATTTATTCACATGTATATATTAGTACACATGAACAGCACATTATATATGTAAATAGAAACAGACTAAAATTGAGCAACTTGTATTTTAAATATATCTTACCTTTTTTCCACATCAGCATATAAAATGTACCCCATTCTTTTTAGTGGCTATATAATATTCCATTATATATGTAAGCCATAAATTATTTTGCCTCTCTTCTCCTGGTGGGTATTTATGTTACTTCCAGTTTTGAGTCATTACAAAAGATAATGCAATGAACTTCCTTGTACATTTATCTTTTCACAGTTGTGCAGGTGTGGCTAAAAGAGCCTCAGCAGCTGAACTGAAGAGGCAAAGGATGTACATATTTAGATTTGAGTTAGACATTGTTAAGTTATCCTGCAAAATGTGATAATATATGTACTCCCACCAACAGTCTACGAGGGCGCTTGCTTCCCTCACCTCATTGCTAGCACTGGTGTGATCACACTGCCAAAACTTTGCCAATTTGAAAGTAAAAAATGGTATATAAGTGTTTCCATTTGCATGTCTTCCTAAATTAGACTGAAAATTTTTTTTTGTATGTTTGTTAGCCATTAGTGTTTTGTATTTTTATGACAGCATTTTTTTCTAGTGAATTCCTTTTATTCATATGGATTTGAATGAGTTCTTGAGTTAGAAAATTAAAACAGTGGGCTTCTCTGATGGCTCAGATGGTAAAGAATCTGCCTGCAGTGCAGGAGACCCAGGTTTGATCTCTGGGTTGTAAAGAGCCCCTGGAGAAGGGAATGGCAACCCACTCCAGTATTCTTGCCTGGAGAATCCCATGGACAGAGGATCCTGGTGGGCTACAGTCCATGGGGTTGCAAAGAGTCAGACATGACTGAGCAACTAACACACGGTTTTTTTTTTTTAAGTTTTATTTCACTTTTTAAATTTCTAATTTAATTTTTTATTTTTGACTGCTAGATCTTTGTTGCTGCTCAGGCTTTCCTCTAGTTGCAGCAAGCGGGGGCTACTCTTCATTACAGTGTGCAGGCTTCTCATTGCAGGGCTTCTCTTGTGGCGTGCTGGCTCTAGGGCTTGTGGACTTTAGTAGTTGTGGTTCCAAGGCTCTAGAGCACAGGCTCAGTAGTTGTGGCTCATGGGCCTAGTTGCTCCATGGCATATGGGGTCTTCCCGGACCAGGGATCGAACCTGTGTCTCCTGCACTGGCAGGTGGATTCTTTACCACTGGGCCACCTGGAAATCCCCTCAGGACTACTTTTACCCTTATGGGAACTGAGAGGGTACTGAATTTTGAGTGCTTGTTCAATGCTAGGCAGAGTACCAGGTGTTTCACCTTTGGCATCTGCTCTGAGCCTTACAGTCAACTGCAAGGAAGGCTTTATTACTTGTAGTTCAGAGAGTACTAAGTATTGTCCCCAATTAGAGACCTCATATGGGAGGCACTGAGATCTAATCACCTGTACATTTCCTCCTGCTATGCCACTAGCCCAGCTGTCTGGGAATTTATGCACCAGGTGGGCTTGTCCTCTGAGATCCCAGGTGAGAAGGAACATTCATTTGGTTGTCACTCCTCAGTTTAAGTTCATCTGGGTATTCAGATGGCTCTGTCTTCTCAATACCTTATATTAAATTAATTGACATTAAATATAATTTCTGGACTTTTGGATTCCTCTTTTTTTTTTAAATAAGGATTTATATTAATTTACTGCTGAGTTTTGGTTTCTATGTCTTGACATGGAACTATGGAGAGTGACTCTGTTTAGAACTACTTAGAGAAAAAAGTCAGTTAGTGGTCCATATCTGAGCCCCCAGAAGCAGCATTGCTGGGCAAGTCTTTCCCTCCACACAGCCCAGCTTGAGTGCAGGGGTTGGGCCCAGGCAGCCTGGGGCTGTTACCGAGGCTTGGTATTTGCTGACAGTTTTTAAGTTTTAGCTGCTTCTGATACGTGTGAAAAAGCAAGTTTTACACTATTGATGGTCAAGGAAAGAGAAATGAAGAGGCCGATCCTCTCGAGCGTTTTGAGGGAGTCACGACTCACAGGCTTAGTTTGCAGTTGATGTGTTCAGTTTGGGGATGTTCCAGGGTGGCTTCCCTTTGGAAGACTGGCAGTAGGAGAAACCAGTCCCTGGCCTTCTGGCTTTGTTTCCACTGGGACTTTTCCCTTCCGCTCCGAGGAGGTGCAACCATCTGCGTTCTCCTCTCCATTTTCTCCCCTTCTCTTTATGCCTGGTGTGTAGCCACTTGGCCTCTTTCCTTGCTCCTCATCCTGACTTGGAGCCTCATTTTCCTTTCAGTGGTGCAGTCTCCCAGGAATCAGCCCCTACCCACAGCCTCCGTCCATGAGCTGTCGTGTTTTACTTCACAGCAAGTGAAAGAAGGCTGAATGAGGAAGCCCCTCACTAGCCCTGCCCTTCACACTGGGATTATTTTCTTTTTATGTACTCAGTCTTCACTGTACCCAAGGACTTGGCCTTAACACAGGAGAGGATTTGTTTCAAGCCATGAGCTCTGTAAACAAAAGAGTCTTTGCTCTGCAGCTGCTGCCGGAGAAAGTGTCATACTGGGGGCTCCTCCTGTGGACGGTTGTCAGGGAAGCCAAGGTCTGGGTGCAGCTGGGAGGGGAGCGTGGAGGAGATGGAGCCTTCTCTCCGAGGCCTCTCGTCTTTATGTTCTGCCTCTCTCCTCAGATGCTGATTGGTCTGGCTGGCTACCTGAGCGGGTACGATGGCACCTTTTTGTTCCAGAAGCCCGGGGACAACTATGAGCATCACAGCTACATGGGAATGAGAGGAGTAAGGCTTCCTGACTTGGATTTGGCTGCCTGAACTCTGGGGCCACACTCAGAAATGTTAACAGTCATAAGCCCTCAAGTGGTGGCAGGTCTAGGAAAAGGGACTTTGGGGAGGGAGGGGGTGATTGGACCCGTGCCCTTGACCCGTGTAGTCAAGATTCAGAGCTGGGGTGAGTAAGAAGAGCTAGAGAGAACACAGGTAATATGGGGATGACACAGGTGGGAGCAGGCCCAGCCTGTCACCTTTTGCCCTGCCCACAAGTGGCATCAGGTTTCAGACCGGAGGGCAGCCCAAGACTCAGGCGGCCAGGAGGCTGCTGCGGCCCTAATGTGGGCATCAGCACCTTGGCAGGCTGCATGTCCTTCCTCTGTGGCCACAACTGCTGCAGTACTGCCTCCCTCTGAGGCCTTTATTGACACGTTAGCACCCCCACCCCCCGTGACCAGGTTCTTCCCTCTTTTCCCCATGAAGATTTCAGGCACACACAGGTTTTCTGGTCTTTTAAAGGAAGTGTATGTTTGCCCAGTCCCACTGTGCCCTGAGTTCCAGCACCAGCCCTGACAGAACACGGCAGGGCCTATAGACCCAAGTGTCTGGATACCCCATGCTGCTGTTGCTGCTGCTAAGTTGCTTCAGTCGCATCTGATTCTGTGTGACCCCATAGACTGCAGCCCACCAGGCTCCTTCGTCCCTGGGATTCTCCAGGCAAGAATACTGGAGTAGGTTGCCATTTCCTTCTCCAGTGCACGTATGCATGCTAAGTCACTTCAGTCATGTCCAACTCTGTGCGACCCCATAAACAGCAGCCCACCAGGCTCCTCCTTCCACAGGATTCTCTAGGCAAGAATACTGGAGTGGGTTGCCATTTCCTTCTCTAGGGCACTCCATGCTGCTGCTGCTGCTAAGTCACTTCAGTCGTGTCCGACTCTGTGGCACCCCATACCTAGAGCTAAATTGGACCTACAGGAACCATCCTCCAGTGTGGTACTCTCAGAGCGGATTGCATTTGCAAATCCCTTCCCTCAGGGAGTTCAAAGCAGTTTAGATAAGGTCATGTGATTATTTGGGCTCTAGTCATTGGCTTGCTTGTGCAGTCATATCACTCTGTTTTAAACAAGGACTGTCTACTACCCTCAAGTTCATACTCTTGAGAGATTCTTTGTCTTCTTAATGATGTTTGATCACCACCGAGCATACAGAATAGGTATCAGCCTGACTACGATCTTGCTATGGAAGTGAGAAGGCCAAATATAACAGCCTGTTGCCTTTCACACTAGGGCACATTGCTTTCTGCTAACAAAAAGTGACAACCCAAATGTGAGAATTTCCATTCCTTTGGGTTTATCTGATTACTTTTGATGGATAGGGTAGGGGAATAGAGAGAACACTGGTGGTTAAAAACAAAACAAACTGAAAAACAACTGTCCAGATGCTAAACTGTCAAGCTGTCTTTTTTGTAAAATCAAAATACAACCTTTAGATTAAAGAGTGGTTCCTGGTGTGATTGGATAAAAGGACCAAGGGAGAAAAAGCAGAAATAGCATTAGAATTCTCTAAAATATTAAAATATCTTCAGAGAGCTATTTCTCTCCTTATACCCAATTTTGTAACAGAAGCTAGCGTCTATCAAGAACTTTCTGTGTGGTAATAAACTTTAGTTCATTTAATCTAAAAAGTAAGCCCTGGGCTCCCCTGGTGGTCCAGTGGTTAAGAATCTGCCTGCCAATGCAGTAGATGGGTTCAATCCCTGCTCCAAGAAGATTCCATATGCCACGGGGCAGCCAAGCCCGTGTACCACAACTACTGAAGCCCATGCACCTAGAGCCCGTGCTGCGCAACAAGAGAAGCCACCACAAGGGGAAGCCTGCACACCACAACTAGAGAAAGCCCACACACAGCAACACAGACCCAGTGCAGCCAAAACTACACAAATAAATAAAAATTAAAAAGTATGCCCTCTGAGGTAGGAGTGTTTATTTTTCACAGAAGGGGAGGCTGAGATACAGGGATACGACTTTGTCAAGGTCACAACTAGCAGTGATGAGTTGGTCCAATCCCAGAGTCTCCCACTTAAAACCAGTGTGCCCTCCTGCCCACATATCCCTGGCTGAACTTCACTGATTTCATGTCAGTGCACAAGTTGGTGCGCAATGAAAACGTAAATGTAGCTTGATTTTATGCTTCACTATTACACTGTCCCTTTCATATTTAAATATATTCAAAGTCATCAAGTCATGCCATCCATCATCAGGGCCCTCCATCTCAAAAGACCAGTTTGTACCAAATCAGGTAGGTCCCTGATGCTTTGCTTAGTTGGTCCCTTGACTGCTTTCCTGTCCTTCCCTAGTTCTGTGCATTCCTCGGCTCCATGCTCATCCCCTTGGCCTACCTCACTGTGCTAGAGCTGTCCCGGTCTCTCTCAGCAGCGCTGCTCACGGCCGCCCTCCTCACCTTTGGTAAGTTGTCCTAGACCACGTTTCTTGGGAAATTGACTGCCACTCTATGAATGTAACTAGAAATCAATGCACTTGAAGATCCTTGTCTGTGGGCCCATTTCTGAAGTAACCTTAGGATTGGGTAAATGTATTCCAGATTTCCTTTTACTCATTAGTGATACTTACATATATGAGTACTTGTATGTAGCAAGCCTTTATAGTATTGGAGGTGTGAGAGGGTATGGGTAATCCCAAGGAATAGATTATCTCTAAGTTATCTGCATTTGAGTTTGGAATGGATAATACATGTATGTGTGCTTGTGTGTATGTGTGTGTTTGAAGGAGGCTTATAGTTCTAATTCAACTAGTCTTAGTTTGCAAGATTAGTTTACATTCCTTAAACTAATTTCACCTGAATGCAAGGGCATATGCCTCCAAGGCAGCTGGGTGACAGAGGAAAACAAAATAGAAATTTAAATTATTTCTGTGGATAATCCTCACATGGATAATTGAGAGTTGGTCTGTAGAAATTGATCCTGTTGCTAGCCTGGCTCATATGAGAGTGAATTCATGATCTCATTGAGCTTAACATTTAAAGAAGTCTAAACCAGTTTAGATGGTTACTTTAGGGGTGATTCTGACTTTGCCCTGACAGATAAGGTTGCAAGATTATAGAATCTCCCTCTAGAGACTGGTGGCTTTTTCCTTGGGTCTTTGATTTCCCTCTTCAGTAGTTCATTTATTCATTTTTCATTCAACAACTACTTTCAAGCATCTCCTTTGTGCTAAGCCACTTTCTTGGCCTCAGAGGTTATGCTGATGAGATAGGACTATCATGGAGCTTGCTTACTAAGGGGGCAGATGACAAATAAACAAGTAAATTAGTAAGTCTATAGTTTAACATTTTAAAGAGTAAGTACAACATAGAAAATGGGATAGGGTAAGGAATAAAGTAATACGGGGTGATTCTGTTTTAGGTAGGGTGGTCAGTGAAGAGCCCCCTGAGGAGGCGGCCTTGAGCAGATATCTGTGGGGACAGCATGTACTGTGGTCCTGGTTCGAGGCAGCCTTTGGGAGGTTCAGAGAACAGCAAGACACTGAGTCCAGAGCAGAGCACGAGAGCAAAGGAGGCTGGACGGGTAGGGAGACCAGGGCCACCTCGAGGAGTTTGTTAGTCTGAGTGAGATGGAAAGACATTGAAAGACTTAAGCCAGGCCATGATGTTTTGTTTAAGAAAATCACTTCAGCACCTGCATGGAGAGTCAACTCCCAACAGAGACTTCATGTGAAATGGTTAAGATTCTATCCTGGGTATATGTAGTTTGTGGCTGTGTAAGCATGATGGCAGAACTTTGGATGGTGACAGTTAGCAAGAGCCCTTGTCTCAGGATCACTCTGTCTGAATGAATGACACGATCCCTTCTGGGGTCAATGGCCTGAAAGTGTGAGATGCTCTTTCATATCACTGGGCTTTGGTGTACCCCAAAGCTGTGTCCTTCCGCTTTCTAGTTGACTCACTTGCCCATCTAATCTTGACTGCACCAATGCTTACATGCAGTTAAGCCCAAGGGGGACTGTTTCTTAATGCTGGGGTGTTTTGTTCTCAGGGGGGGCCTGTCTCTGATTCCACTTTTTGACCACTGAGCTCATGTTTTTCAGACACAGGATGCCTCACTCTGTCCCAGTACATCCTCCTTGACCCCATCTTGATGTTCTTCATCATGGCTGCCATGCTGAGCATGGTCAAGTACAACTCCTGTGCCAACAGGTCAGCAACACCATCTCTGGGAGAGGGTATCAGAAGCTGTGGCAGCTCTAGAATTTCTATAATGTCCAGGGTTGGGGTGGGTACAGTGCCTAGAGGACTTGTCTTGAAGCTGAATTTCAGGCAAGTATACTTTAAAAAAATATTTTAGTTTGCCCATTTTAGATCATAAAAATAGATTTACAGAAGTTTTCTATACTTTTATTTTTGCTTTCCTAAGACTAAGAAAATATCAGTTGTCTTTTTCAAGAGCCTTGTTATTTTTACAAGGGTGGATTTGGGTGGGGGTTTATGTTACTTTATGAAGGAGTCCTAATGCCTTCCCCCACCCCACCAGCTAGCCACTCCTGAGCACCAATGCTGGTTAGGAGATCCCAGGACAACTTAATTCTTCACCTGCTCTGTCCTAGAGGGGAGGACACCAGAGTAGGTGTTGCCTGGGAACTGTTTGTCTCCCTTCCCTCATTCCTGACCCAAGGATGGGAATGATGTACACAGAGGTTGGCTTGAAGGGCCCACATGGATCAAGAGAATCCCTGCAGGCCCTGGTCAGTCCTAAAGCTGCTCTGGAGGGCCTGGTCTTCTTCCAGAAGAGTCCTTTCCAGATTATCCTTCGCCTCTAAGAGAGTAGAATAGGTCATTGCATCCAAACCAAAACAGCTGGCTCTGCCAAGGCTTTTCTAGAAGCAACCTGATTTCATGGCAGCCAGGCCATGACTTCCAGCTCTCTCTGGGTTTGGCTTATCTTCTGCCTGCACCATATCCCCTCCCACCTGCCATTTCTTGAGTACATACTATGTGCCAGGTATTGTGCCCAGAGCTGAGGGTTCAGGAACACATAGATCTTGACTGTTAAGGCGCATTTGCTCTGGTGGGGGTGAGGGTGGGGAACCTGGGGGTCTGCAGCTCTGAGCACTAAGTGCTCTAATACAGTAGACCTTGGAACCGACTGCCTGCTTAGCACCGTGCTCCACTGCTGGTGGCTGTTACATGACCTCTCTGTACCTCGAGTCCTCGTCTGGAAGAAGAGGCTGATGACAGGCTCTGTCTCCATGAGGTTATAGTGAAAGTTAAAGGGTTAATACGGGGTGTGGTAATGGGGCTTCCATGGGGCTTCCCTGGTGCCTCAGCGGTAAAGAATCCACCTGCCAATGCAGGAGATGCGGGCTCCATCCCTGGGTTGGGAAGATCCCCTGGAGGAGGAAATGGCAACCCACTCCAGTATGCTTGCTGAAAAAATCCCATGGACAGAGGAGCCTGGCAGGCTACAGCCCACTGGGGTCACAAAGAGTTGGACATGACTGAATGACTGAGCACCCATGCACGCACTAGTGAAGTGCTCAGAACAGTGCCTAACACGTAGTAACACTCAAAAATAGCTGGCTTTTACAGGGGACAGTCTGCCTGAATCCAGTGGGCTTCTCTGGATTTTCCTTTTTCTTCCACTTGATTGGTCACCACTGAAGAATAAGCTCTTGCTTATTTGACGCCCCTTACTTACTTAGCCGGGGCTGCCATGACCTTCCTCCCCAGAAGAATCGTGCTCTCACACGTCGCTCCCGCAGTCTCAGGGCTTTCACAGACCACATCCACCTTGGCGCCACGTGTGGTCCCTGAGGTTGGGAGCCCTCGCAAGAAAGGCCACAGGACAGCCTCTCAGAGTCCAGGGACCTCTGCCCCCCAACTGCGCTGCACTTGCTATTGAGTTTGGTTCCAGTCGCCAAGCTGAACTCTGTGTCTTGTTGGTTTTCAGGCCCTTCTCTGCCCCCTGGTGGTTCTGGCTCAGCCTGACCGGCGTTAATCTGGCTGGCGCTCTGGGGGTCAAGTTTGTTGGCCTCTTCATCATCCTGCAAGTGGGGTGGAACACCCTTTCAGACCTTTGGCACCTGTTCGGAGACCTCAGTCTTTCAATGGTGAGAACCCAAGCGCTTGTAGAAACGTCTTTGCTTCCTAGAGCCAGCAGCATTTCTCCATTTCTGCTGCAGGGGACAGAATGGCTGTGTTCCAGGCCCCAGGTGGGCTGGATCCAGCTGCCCTCTGGAGGGCGTCAGGGCAGCAGGGGCTGGGCCATGACCAGCGGGCTGGAGAGGGAGAAACGGAGAGGATGGACTGACATCCTTGGGGTTCTCTTTTGGCTTTCATTCCTGCATTGGTTTTTAAATGCTCTACAAATGACTCATTAGAAGAAACCCTGATGCTGGGAAAGACTGAGGGCAAGAGGAGAAGGGTGGCGACAGAGGGTGAGATGGTTGGATGACATCACCGACTCAATGGACGTGGGTTTGAGCAAGCTCCAGGAGATGGTAAAGGACAGGGAAGCCTGGTGTGCTGTAGTTCACGGGGTTGCTAAGAGTTGGACATGACTGAGTGACCGAACAACACCAAATGATCCAAAGGGATCCTGTTCCACTGGGTTCAGCCACATGTATGGCAGACACTGAGTGGGCTGACTTTCTGAACTTACAGTTTTCTCTTCCTGACCTAGAGTCTCCGGACTTGGAGGCCAGTAAGGGCCTTACAGTTTATTACAATATTATTTATTAAGAGCTGACTCCGTGTCCTGCATTATGGAAAATGCTTTACCTTTATTGTCTCATTTCCTCCTCATAACAATCCCGTGAGGCAGGTAGTTATCACCCCCTTGACAAATGAGGGAAACAGACCTAGAGAGGTGATATTGTTCCCAAGGTCATACAAGTAGTGAAAGGTAGATCTAGGATTCAGAAAGGAGAGGCTGACTCCACACCTGCCGCTCTGCTGTAACACCTCTCCATCACCTCTGGCCCTAAGTCCCAACAAGTTCATTTAGAAAATATAGACAGACCATCCACTGAGTGTGACACCCAGAACATGCAGATGAATAAAACAAGATTCCTGCCCTCTAGAGACAATGGAGACAGAGAGAGAAATAAGAATGAAAAGAAAAATATAAGTCATGTTCCAGCCAACAAGTGCTGTGAGAGCACAGAGGAGGGTGCAAGCCCAGGCTCAGGCATTCCAGGAAGGCTTCTGGGGGAAAGCTGAGGCCCAAAGTTAGGATCAGGAACATTTACTCATGTTCACGTGGTGGCTGGGGCCAGTGCAGTGCAAGAAGTGCAGGGAAAGTGCTGGTGTCAGTGTGACCGGGAGGGAGAGGGAGTGGGGAGTAGTGAAGCTGAGGTTGCAGGTCACGCCTTGTCAGCGGTCTGGGGGCAGCCCAGGGCCGTGGGTGAGCGTGTGGACAGGCAGCGGAGGGCTGGCCAGCGTCAGCCCCGGCAGTGCTTGGTTGGTTGGGTGTTATAAGAAGGCTTAGGGTTTCCACATACCTTTTTCTCCTGATGGCCATTAGTTTTTCAGTCGTTTCTGATTATGACTTACATATGGGCTGATGTGCTCAGTCGTGGCTGATTCTTTGCGACCCCATGGACTGTAGCCTACCCGGTTCCTCTGTCCATGGAATTTTCCAGGCAAGAATACTGGAGTGGGTTACCATTTCCTTCTCCAATGACTTACATGTAAAAACTTAGAAATAACACACACATCAGGCATAAGGCATAGTGAAGCCTCCTCTGCCCAGTGCGGTACTGACTCTGTTTGCAGGCGACCTTGGGAAAACACCTGACCGCGCGCATCCTGTGCCTCATAGTGCTGCCACTGGCTCTCTACATCGCCACCTACGCTGTCCACTTCATGGTGCTGAACAAAAGGTACTGCCAGAGCCTTGCCAGTGTCTCGCTTCTGTCCTTCTCTGTCTCTAAGCCCATGGAGGAGCCGCGTGATTTCCTAGGTCTGTGGTTGGGATGACCCGAAGGGGACCCAGGGTTGGTTTCCTCTGGGATCTGTCTTCTGGGTACCCTGGCCTGAAGGAAGAAGAGAAGGCCTTTGTAGCCAAACTGCCTCTTATCCCTAAAAATAGTCCCCTTGTGCTAACAGGGATGGGGGACCATGAGGACGTACAGTTGGAGTGAGGGTAATAATAACAAGGACACCAGCAGCTCCCATTTAGAAGGTAGCAACTGTGTCAGAACTGTGCTCAGTGTTTTGTATACATTATCTCATTTAGTCACAACAGTTCTTTTGATTTTTTAAAATCCCTGATTTGTAAATGAGACATTGAGACTAAATGAGGCCAGGTATCTTACAGAGTTCGCCTAACTAGCAGGGGAGCTGCATTTTGGACCCCAGTGTCTCTGACGCCACCCCCTGTGTCTGTCCACTGCACCGCACCGCCACTCCCCTGTGCGTGTGTGCCTAGCTGCTCAGCCGTGTCTGGCTCTTTTGTGGCCCCATGGACAGTAGCCCGCTCGGCTCCTCAGTCCTTGGGATTTCCCAGATAAGAATACTGGAGTGGTATGCCATTTCCTTCTTCAGGGGATTTTCCCAACCCAGGGATTGAACCCCCATCTAATGCACTGGTGGGAGGATTCTTTACCACCGCACCACCTGGGGAGCCCACCACTCCCTTGTATGTCTTTTAAACCAACCACTCAGCTCTTCCCAGGGCTCCTGGGAAATCATATTTTCACTCCTTTAACTGCTCCCTTCCGCTCCGCCCTCCCCCGCAGCGGTCCCGGTGATGGCTTCTTCAGTTCTGCCTTCCAGGCCCGGCTTTCAGGAAACAACCTTCACAACGCGTCCATCCCCGAACGTGAGTGTCTCTTGGCCTTTACAAAGAAGAGAGAAGGGCAGGAGGGATTCCTGGGAGTTGGATTGGAAAAGACGATATGATAGCCTGAGTTACTTTAGATGGCAGAGTGGGAGAAAGATCCAGTTAAATCTGGTCTGAGCACTCACGAGAGTGAACAGGGACACAGAAAGTGCAGAGGAGGGCGTCCTGAGCGGTGAACTCTTTGATCAGAAGATGACTTGTCCGATATGGCTATGGGAAGGTAACAGAGGGAACCTGGGGGCGGGGGATTGAGCCCTTTGGGGCTAATGGTCAGTTCCCACCAGAGTGTCCTGTTCACAGAGAATAGTTGAGCGCGTGTTAGCCATGCTGGAGGCTATGGGGCCTGGAGTAGGATCTCTGTGTGGTGTGGCCATGTGAGCTCAGTATATAAAGAGGGAGCGCAGAGCTCTGGGGATCGAAGGTGTAAGAGATCACTTCTGTAGGGGGTCAGGGGGCAGGGATTAGACGCACACAGAGTGAGATAGGTTCGGCCCAGGAGATTGCTTCCTGGAGTCATGTACAATGTCCTGTGGTCTCTCCAGGGCCTGGAACACAGTGGGCCCACCCAGACTGTGGAAGGAATGAGAAATAGGAAAGCAGGTAAAAATTGACTTGGAAAGGTAGACGTTGGGTTCCACATTGGCTTTGAGAAACTTGAGGAAACCCACGCAGCGGGGCCTGTGGGCTCTTAGCTGAGGTTTTCAAAGGAGTCCTTTGAAAAGGGACAGTTGATTCTGGGCGTTGGCTGTGGTCTGAGAAGAGGCTGTAGAAAGAGAAGAGGACAGGGAGAGGTCAGGTCACTGGGGAGTGCGGGGGAAGGGCTTTGCAGGAGCGGTCCAAGAGGGAGTGTGGGGTTGAGGAGGGAGACAGCCTAATCAAGACGCAGCCGTGGCCAGCAGCGTGCGGGGCTGTGTGTGCTGGCCAGCACGAGGCCTTGGGAGGATGGTGCTGTGGGGTTATCAAATTCCTACTTGCCATTTAAAAGGCCCAGTTCAGTTATGCTCTCTTCATTAAGCCATCCTCTTCTCACCCTTTGGGCAAGAATTTATTCCTCCCTTCACTGGGCTCCCACCATGTCACACGTTGTCATACCTTTGCTGGAACACGGGCACATCGTCCTATGCTGGTCACTGTGTGAGGTCATCGTCCTCAAGACTGGTGTCTGCTAGGTCCACAGCCAGGTCTCCTCCACCTTTGCATCCCCTGTGTGATTCATTCTTTTGACCAAAATGAATGAACAAAGGAGGACAGGAGCGGCCAGCTCAGGTGCAGGGAGACCTGTTTCCCTGGAGTGGGGACGGGTGGGCAGCCACATTGCAGAGCATGGAGAGGAGGGACAGTCCTGAGCAAAGAGGTTTCTTCCCCATAACCCAGGGCCTGTGGTGGGAAGGATGGATGCTCTTGGGTAAGCTGTTTACTGTGGGCTTTTTTCCCTTAAATTCAGATTAAAAACCCAAAATACCATTGAGCAACTACTGCATGTGGTAGATTCAAAAGGCACAAAATGATATACAGTGAAAAGTCTATCTTAACAGCCTCTCTGTCTTAACATTATATCTTGGAGAACATTCGAGATGAAGACATAAATACTTTCTCCTTGTTTATCCCATGGAATGTATATAGTAGACCTTGACTAAGGGACAAGTTGTTTTTGGTCTTTGCTCTTACAAACAGTGCTTTGATAATAACATTGTGAAACCCAGCCTCTTCTGAAGTGCTTTGGAGTGGGGAGGGGTGGGGAGGGTACAGGTGAGACTGTGGCGACCTCCCTCTTGAGGTGACTCCCTTGGGGTGAGGAGGCAGCTGCGTGTCTTGCTTTCCTCAGTCCTGGGCCCAGTGGAGTCTATTAGAGGGTTGGGGGGTCCTGTGGCTTCAGAGCCGCCCCCAGCCCAGTCAGGGGCTGCATCCACCCTGGGCCAGCTCACACCATCTGCTGCCCTCCTCCTCCCAGACCTGGCCTACGGCTCCGTGATCACTGTGAAGAACCTGCGGATGGCCATCGGCTACCTCCACTCGCACAGGCACTTATACCCTGAGGGCGTCGGTGCCCGCCAGCAGCAGGTCAGTGGCCCCCTGTGCACTTGCGCCGCGGCCGCACGGCGCTGACTGCCATGCCCAAGCCCGCCCTTCTCTTTTTGCCTTCCCATCCTGTCCCGCACTCTTTCCCCTGCTGGAAACATTCTGTCTCCTCCTGCACCCTTTTCTCTTTCCCCTGGCTAGCTCTAGCGTCCCAGACTGCCCCTGGGGACTTCCCCTCTGACCACCACGCCCCGCCTCTTCCGGTCCTGGGTCAGGTGTGTCTGGTGTGGGCGGTGTTCTTGGCACCCTTGATGAGCCTGTGTGGTGGCCCTCTTCCCGTTGAGCTGGGAGCATTTCCTTCCTCCTGTCTCCTTGCTGTGCAGCTGCTGGCTCCTGAGAGGCTCGAGTGCCTGGCTCGGTGGCCAGCACAGAGTGGATGATGAGCAGAGCATACAGGTTATAAACCCAGACCTAGGAGCCAGACTAGTGTATCTGAGTTTGAATCCTGGTTCCACAAGAGTGTGACTTTGAACAAATTCCTTAACCTTTCTGTGCTTCCGTGGGTTCATCTTTAAATTAGGGAAAATAAATGGTACTTCTCTCCATCTCTAAGGTTGTGAGGATTGAGGGAGATAATCCATGTGAAGTGCTCATTGAAGGGTTAGCCATGAGTATCATCTGAACGAGTGAGGGACACTGTCCGTGTCCACGTGACAGGGTGGTCATTGTGGCTGTGGGGACAGTGCCTGAGAGGGAGGAGGGTGTTGGAGAGGTTGGTGGGAACGGTTTGTGAAGAGGCCTCCAGGAGATTTAATTTTGTTCTGCTGACTCTGGGGAGAAAACTTATTTAGAAACTTACTAAGAGATAAGATGTGATTAGGTTGCTAGTTTAGAAAGACATGTCTAGCAGGAGTGTGATGGATTGGAAGGAGGATCAGACTAGAGGCAATAGTCATAACAAAGGATGGTGAGCAGTCCTCAGGGAGAGGTGGGGAGTGATTCAGGGCCCAGAGACTGCCACATGTCGAGGTGAGCCATATCAGGTCTGTAGTCTGGGGGTCAGGAGGTCAAGGTGCATGTGTGATGATGCTGGTTCACTGTAATCAGAAAGGGAGGAGGACACGTGGCTTGGGAGACGAGTTTTTGGTGTGTGTTCTAGGCCTGGGGCCTGTCTCAGGAAGGAGACGTGAGTATGTAGCATACAGGTGTTAGTGACACAGTGACGTTGCCCTGAAGGGGTGTGCAGAGGGGAGAGCAGTGTGCAAAGCAGCATCAAAGGCACTCAGAATGGCGCTGGGGAAGCAACTGAGAAGGAGGGAGTGGACGGGGAGGCTGGAGGAGGAGAGCCCGGCAGGGTCTCTGGGGGTAGGAGACGCTGGCAGTTCAGGTGCTACAGAGACTGCGGAGGAGGCCTGGGCAGGGCAGTGTGGGAGGCCTGGCAGCTTGAGGCTTCTGTGGCATGGTCAGGGTCGAGCTCTCAGATGGGTGACCTGAGGAGAGAGAGGGAGGAGGGGGCTGCAGGGCTGGCTACTATCCTGAGAAGCTTGAAGTACGATTTCTCTTCCTGCAAAATGGGCGAAATTGTTACTCTGTGAGAAACTGTTGCATCTCAAAGTGTTTTATTATTATTATTATTTTCTTATTTACTAGAAAGTTGACCCAGAGTATTGGGTTTTGGTATCAGTTTCCCATTCTGGGCTCTCTGCTTCTCTCTAGTGCAGTGGTTTTCAGCCCTGACTGTACTTTTTTCATAGAATCCACTGGAGACCTTTTAAAAAATTCTGAGATTCTTCCTTAATCAGTCTGGGATGGGGCCCATGCCTTGTGTATTTTTGTTTCAGTTTTAAGCTTTCCAGAGGAGTCTAACATACAGTTTGCCCTTCTGTGGTGATACCTCGCTACTGATGTCACGTGGTAACAGATGTGGTGACTGGGAACCTCTATACTGTGACTTCCCTGGGGGCTCAGGTAGTAAACAATCTGCCTGCAGTGCAGGAGACCTGAGTCCACCCCTGGGTTGGGAAGATCCCCTGGAGAAGGGAATGGCAATCCATTCCAGTATTCTGCCTGGAGAATCCCATGGACAGAGGAGCCTTGGCAGGCTGCAGCCAATGGGGTCGCAAAAGAGTCAGATACAACAGAGCAACGAACACTCACTCACTCATGCTGTGCAGAGCTGTGTTCTGAAGGCCCTGTGAGGCTGGTCCTAGTGCTGCCCACTGGAGGCCCATGGGCAGAGACGTGAAGTTGTGAGAGTGCTCCAGCGAGCATGTGGGCCAAGGGACAGAGAGTCTGACTCTGTCACTGACTGAGTCTCTGAGCCTTCCTCATCTGTGTCTCCGTCAGTAAACTGGGGGATTGGACTTAATAACCTCTAGTAGCCCTCCCTGCCCTGTAGGTCAGTGTCTTGTCAACAACTCTAGGTCTTGATTTTTAAAGTATTTTTTAAAAAGTTAGACATGATCTGAGGACCAGTGTTTACCCATGTAGATTGATGTACAACATTCTATTTTAATAGGACACCTATGTTCCTAGGAGAACTCATATTATAAAAAAAACTTCATTGTAAAAATAAATGTTTCAGTGGGAAAAAGAGGTCATGGACTTATATGCATAATAAATAAATGACTTTTCTAATAGGAATTTTAATAATAATGATTTTTGTAAACAAACAACACAGAGTGCACCCAGATCAGATCAGATCAGTCACACAGTCGTGTCCAACTCTTTGCGACCCCATGAATTGCAGCAGGCCAGGCCTCCCTGTCCATCACCAACTCCCAGAGCTCACTGAGACTCACATCCATCGAGTCAGTGATGCCATCCAGCCATCTCATCCTCTGTCGTCCCCTTCTCCTCTTGCCCTCAATCCCTCCCAGCATCAGAGTCTTTTCCAATGAGTCAGCTCTTCGCATGAGGTGGCCAAAATACTGGAGTTTCAGCTTTAGCATCATTCCTTCCAAAGAAATCTCAGGGCTGATCTCCTTCAGAATGGACTGGTTGGATCTCCTTGCAGTCCAAGGGACTCTCAAGAGTCTTCTCCAACACCACAGTTCAAAAGCATCAATTCTTTGGCGCTCAGCCTTCTTCACAGTCCAGCTCTCACATCCATACATGACCACAGGAAAAACCATAGCCTTGACTAGATGGACCTTTGTTGGCAAAGTAATGTCTCTGCTTTTGAATATGTGATCTAGGTTGGTCATAACTTTCCTTCCAATGAGTAAGCGTCTTTTAATTTCATGGGTGCAGTCACCATCTACAGTGATTTTGGAACCCAGAAAAATAAAGTCTGACACTGTTTCCACTGTTTCCCCATCTATTTCCCATGAAGTGATGGGACCGGATGCCATGATCTTCGTTTTCTGAATGTTGAGCTTTAAGCCAACTTTTTCACTCTCCACTTTCACTTTCATCAAGAGGCTTTTTAGTTCCTCTTCACTTTCTGCCATAAAGGTGGTGTGCACCCATGAGCACCACAAAACCTTAACATCCTCGAGTAAATTCAGGTTGGGTGAAGTAGATGTATGGGCTTTTGTTCCAGAGTTTGAACTTAATTTCTCTATGGCTGCCAAACTTTTAACTTCTTGTATGTTCTTAATACTATTGGCCCTACTTTTTTCTGCGAAAGCAAGAGCCACTGAAACAAAGCAGCCATAATATATGCATAATTTTTTCCTATATGCTAATTCCAAATCACTTTGGAAGTAAATGTCGTGTTTTATCCAACTGGAGTTATTAAAACTCACGTTGTAAGAGAGAGGTATTTATTTCTGTTGTTTCTGGGTGTTTATGTGCTTATTTATATGCTTGACATGATTGTATGTATGTAGTCCACCCTGAGAGCTTTGGATTAGCTGGCTGGATTCAAAGCTGTGTGACCTTGAGTGGAACTGCTTAACCTCAGTTTCCTTGTAAGTAAGGTGAGGATAGCCATCGTACCTACAGCCTAGAGATGAGACGTCCCCAGTGCTTAGCACAGGGCCTGACAATAGATGGTAGCCGTTTCCAACAGCAGCAACTTTATAAGCCTTTTCCTGTGCTGGTAAAAAAAAATGCCCTGAAGTATTTTCTGTATGATATTCTTCCCTGTGGACATTCCATCATGTTAACTATTCCTTTGTTATTGGGGTTCCCAAGATTTTTGCTGGTAGATTAATCGCAGCATTACATACGTGTGCATGGGCATACACACAGAGACATGCCATTTTTAAAAATTAGCATATACAAAATGGCTATGGCTAAAATTTCAGGCCTCTAGGGCAAGATATTAATAGAGCTTCTTCCATTTCATTTGGCCACATTCTAGAAAACATAATAGCCTGAATTTTTCATGTAGAGAGTTTGAGGCATGGTCTTGATGACTTTTTAAAATGCACTAAATCCTCTTTGTGTGCTGTAGACTGTGTTACACTGTGTTGTCATGTTTCCTGCCTCGAGCAGGCTGGAACTTGAAAGACAGGATGCAGGGAGGCACAAAGAGACCAATCAAAAGGGCTTTTGTGGGAAGATGCCTCTAAGTGCTGAAGGAAGGAGGATGCTGCACTTAGCAAACGCTGCTTCTGGCCCCGTCTGGAAACATGGCCCTTTGGGTGGGTGGCTGGGGCTTCTGAGAGAGCCCGGAGCAGTCCCCGCTCGCTGCTGACTGTCCTGTGGCTGACTGTGCAGATGGTAACACTGTCCTCCCTCCACCTCCCCCTCCTCCCCCCCCCCCCCCCAGGTCACCACCTATTTGCACAAGGACTACAACAACCTGTGGATTATCAAGAAGCATAATTCGAACTCAGGTAATGCGGCAGAGAACTGATGTTTCTATTGTTACTTACTCTGAACCTTCCTTAACATTTCTCATGCTTCCAAAAGAATGGTTCTAGGATGGGCTTTCCTGAGCATTCTTTGCTATCTTGACTGATCTCAGTTATCCTTTCAACAGTGATTTATTGAGTCCCCGCTATGTCCCAAGGACTGTGGTTGGTCTAGGGATAAGCAGTGAGCTAGAGTGATAAGATCGGGCCCTGAGAGCTGTCATTTTGAAGCCAGAGAGCAGGCCGAGGCTCAGACTTGGTCTGGATGAGGTTCCCTGGGTACATACTGGGGACACACAGTCGCTGCTCTCGTCTGATTTGGAGCACAGCAAGCCTTGCAGACCCCAGTGTGTGGTACGGCTTGGCTGTCTGAATATGATAGAGGGCCGCTGCCCACTGCTCGTCCCAGGGCTGGGCCAGTCAGTGGGAGACCCGTGGGCCTGCCAGCCCTTTGGCTGGCCTTGTCTAGGCCTGCACAGCTGCCTCTGACCGGCCTGGGCAAAGCAGCTCTGAAGCACACCTGGGCTCCTGGGGCTTTGTGGCAAGGGCTGTGTCTGTATCTTCTGTTTTTTGGACAGACAGCTGGCTACCTGCAGACTGTGCCTTCTGCTGCAGTTGAGAAGAGAACAGAACAGAGGGCATCTCTCACTCACCTGCCAATTGTCTTCTGCCGCAGGTGTTCACTGTGACTCCTCGGCAAACACCGCCTGGCTCAGCCTGCCTTGAGTCAGTTGCTCCTGATCTTCATGGGGAAGTGGCAACTTCTCATCTGAATTCATCTTCTCTGTTCCTTTCGCCAGCTCCTCTTATTGCCATGGTTTTCTGACTAGAAACGTGACCGACATGACCAGTGTCTTTGCACCTACTCCTCAGTAATGTGAACTGTGACACCGTTGTGTGCCTGCATGCTCAGTCACTTCAGTCATGTCCAACTCTTTGCGACCCTGTGGATGGTAGCCTGCCAGGCTCCTCTGCTGGATCTGTTCTGTACCCTTAGAAAACTGGTATAGATTGTGCTTTGACTTAACAGGCCAAATATAAGTGGTCTATTGCAATGGGGATTTATGAGGGAAGACCAGCTTTCTTTCTAAAGTCACGTGGGCACAGACCAACTCTTTAAGCATCCCCGTTCTGTTACCCTGTTGTAGCTTCCAGGTTAAGGTGGCTGCATTTCACCCAGTAACGACGGAGTCGTGTGAAGGCAGGTTGCTTCAAGCACTTGGGAAGTGGGAACTGTCTAGATGAAGGTTTCTGTGTGCTTGATGGCCATGAGTGCCCCTCCCCAACAGGCCCATGTGAAGTAAAACTTCCCTCCCTGTTGATGTATCTGATCTGTCATCTTGCTGATTATTCTTTTTAAGAGACCTTAGAAGGCAGCGTAGGAATGGGCATCTCTCCAGCTGAGGTCTCGAATTCTCTTGTGAGCCAGTGATTTGTCCTGGCAGGTCTCTTTCCTGACCTTGAGTGTTGGTGTCCACTCCTGGGACAGAAATTTGCAAGGATCCTTCTGTGTTGCTCTGATTACTGCCACTTTCCTTTTCCACTGTCGTCACTTCATCAGATCTTCACTGGTCTTGACTTTTTGATGATATAGAAGTAGTCCTTTTCTTCCATCATTTTCTTTGGTTCACATTGATCAGGTCTATTGCCAGAGATAAGATAATCACTAGCAAAATATGCAGGTTTAATGTTTGATTTTGAAGAGAGTTGCGCAAATGATCATTTGCATGGAATTAATATTTGGAAGACTTTATTTTTACTACCCAAAGGAAAATCTTATTATTTATCTTCCCAGCTTAAAAATCTTCTAGTTGGGGGCTTCAGTGCTTGGCCAATAAAGGCCACGTTTCCCAGCCTGGCATACACAGTCTTGCCCAACTTGTCCACCCCCTGGCCGATTCCCACACTCCTTTCTGCCTACCTTAACCATGTGAAGTCATTTGCCATTGATCAAATGAGTTTTTCTCTTTCATACCTCTGTGCCTTTTCCCCACTCGTTCACCTGACAAAATTCTCCCACTCCTTTAAGAGTCTTGTCAAGTATTATCTCTGGGGCATGCTTCCCTTCTCCTCTCAGACAGTTGGCTTTGGTCCCACAGCATTCTGTCAGCACCTCAAACAGGAGTTACCACGTTGTAAATACTATAACTCTTTACTAGTAGGCCCTCGATAAATACTAGTTTAATGAGTGAACGATTTCGGACATCAGTGCTTGTTTCTTCTTAGCAGATCCCCTAGACCCTTCACTCCCAGTGGAGTTTGTGAGACATGGAGACATCATTCGACTAGAACACAAAGAGTAAGTATATTTGCTGTTTGGCATAAATGAGTGGTTTGAGCGCCAAAGGTCGGGAGCTCTTTTAAGCAGGAAATAAATAGAATCAGATGTGGACCAAGGCCCTAGTAAACAGAGCAAGGATGCTATGCTAACATGGGAGAATAATTACTTTGCCTATTTTGGCTTTGGGAAGCTTTGGACTTTGAGTTGGACTTTGAGGGTACTTCCCTTTGCCCAGGGGCAGCTGGGGGAGAGCAGGGGGTGGGCAGTATTTGAATGGCCCAAAATTTCTTCGTAAGGGGTTGCCTTTAAAAAGATATGAGTCTGTTTCTGAATATGGCAAACTAGTTCACTTCTCCAGTGTTCTCCCTGAACATAACTCAAAATGCCAGAACAATGTAAAAACATCTTTTGAAAAGCATAAAGAACTGACAAGATAGTAAGGAAGTACTACATCAAAATCTCAGTGAAAGGGGAAATACAGAGAAAAAGTGGGATGCTGTGGCCCTTTCTGCCTTGAACCTACAATCTTGAGTTTTGAGCTTTGGTTTTTGACTGCCTCTTAAGAGAAGTTTTGAAGGCCAAGCTTTAGGCTCACCCAAAGTGGTGAGTTATTGTGATCTTCACTTCAAATTTATAACCCCCAAAGGCTTGGTGTTAGGGTAAATCTGCCCTGTCTACCTATATTCAGAGTTTATTTGGAAAGTCAGAGTGCCCTGGGGGTTAAGGTTTGTCAGGGAAACAAAATCTGGTTCCTGAGAAGTAGTGATTACCAACTGATCTTCGTATGGATTTGCAATCCAGATTCATTTTACATGGATTGTCTCAAAATCTTCAAGGCATGAATTTAAATGAACATAATCCTAGATGTGGTAATGTCTCCTAGGTACCTGGCCAAAAGCAAATGTGAACCCTCTTTTGGGAAAGAAATGTTGTTATCCATTCCTATAAATAGTTTTTCAGTAACAGTGCACCCCAAAAGTAACCAAACACTCAAGGAAATAGGGCACTATGTACAAAATGAAAGGGAACAGTAGATGACAGAAGCAGCCCTGCAAAAGTTTCATGTGAATTATCACATACAGATTTTTAAAATAAAATCAGTGGTTATTTTATATATATATATAAAAGCTATAAGCAGTGTTTTTTCCCTAGTCAGTAGGATTATGGATACTTAATTTTAATTTTATTTTTATAATGAACATTGACTACTTGTTATGAATAAAAGTAAGGATTATTACAAAAAGCAAAAGTAAATAAAATCTCAGTTAAACCCTCCATTTCCTGCACAGATTCCCACTTGGTAAAACTGACAGGAGCAGAAGCAGTAGATGGGAGGGAGGAGGTTTGCCTGTCTCTGGCATACGTGGATTACAAATTTTAATTTTCTTCCCCCTAAAGCTGCCTTGTAAGTCAGACTAGCTTGCTTCAGATCACCAGTGTGTTCAGTCGTCCCCTCTCCCCCTGCTCAAGTTATGGGTGAACAAGAAGGGAAGCCTCTTCCTTGGCATGTGGTCCAGTACTCCTGTTGGTCTGTCCCTCCTGGCTTGGGCACCTCTCCAGTTCTCTGGGTATTTCTTGTCAATGAATGGGCAAGAAGGTCCTGGTTTATTGGATTTAGTAGTTTGGATTCTAATTTTTCTTCCCTGAACAGATGACTCTGAATATCCTGGGTAAAAGAAGAAACATCACACATCTCTTTTCTTCAAGATAATGGCACTTCTCTCTCTTCATTTCCAGGACTTCTCGGAACTTGCACAGTCACTATCACGAGGCCCCCCTGACCCAGAAGCACTATCAGGTCACTGGCTATGGCATAGTAAGTGAGCCACTCGAGTGTGAGCAGAACGCCAAACATTGTGGGGCCTGGCTCAGTGCCATGAGGCGGAGCGGCCTTCCCAGAATCCCAGAATGTTCCTAACGATTGGCTGTGTAGGGACTCTTAGCATTCAGGAGCTTTTTGGCTAGGCTTGCTGTGGGAAAGGCCGCCTGTGAAGTCTATTTTTTTCCATCTCTTGCCTCTATAATAACCATGCCATTTTTATGTTCTGACACATAATAAATGTCAAATATGAATACTATTTGAGTCTCTCTTAAAATTGTATTTACTTAGAAGCCACAGGGCCACAATATGAACCCAGAGGAATATACAGGTCTATTTTTGCCAGATCCCAAATTCTCAATGGCTTTATTTTTACGAATTACCTCTCTGTTCTGCAGAGGAATATTGTCCACCTTGCTTTTGGATTTTTACTTCTTGGGGTGATGCAGCTTATCGAGGAAGCTCTATGAGTACTTACGACTTGGGAAGGAGTTTGAAAGCAAAAACACCTAGTGGGAAGATAGATATATGACCAGCTGTCTAAGTTCTCTTCCAAGGGCTTTGGTGCTTCAGTAAAGACTCTGGGTTCCTTAAGGTAGAGTTCCCAATCCCCTTTCCATTTGCTTATCCCACATTATACTAGAGACAAGACTCTGAACTTCTTTTTCTGGTGGGCATCTCCTGATGAGAATTAGACACAACTGTCTTAATTTCCACAGTATAATATCTAGGCTAGACTTTCTTTAGATAGGTGAGTGTCCATATGGCCATGGTGACAGATGCAAATGACCCAAATTTATTTCTGTTGGCTCATGTCTTGAGTTTAATTTAAGGGCAGAAGCATCTATTTAGAACTTAAACTGTAGTTCTATGAAGTGAAGAATTGGACTTCAGGTTCCAGGCTTCATACTACTTTTGTTGGTTGTGATAGTGAGGCCTGGGGAAACGGCAGTCACGTGGGATGTTCCTTGGGATGTTTCTCTGGCCCTCTTTTTCTCTTTCCCACCTCAGTCACGTAGGCCAGTTTGGTCTTTGACCTCTGTAACATGATGGCATCTGAAAGGCTGGCCATCTCCCTTTTTTGATGCGCCTTCTCTGAAGTCATCTTATTAATATTTTCTTTGTATTTTTTTCTTGATTTATGTGGCAGAATGGGTCAGGGGACTCGAATGACTTCTGGCGGATTGAGGTTATAAACAGAAAATTTGGAAACCGAATCAAAGTGCTGAGAAGTCGAATTCGCCTCATCCATCTGGTCACAGGTTGTGTCCTGGGCTCCTCGGGAAAGGTCCTGCCCAAGTGGTAAGTCTCTGGGGTTTTGGCATAGCAGCAGTGGCTCATGCTTTTCCTTTTACACTTACAAGGAGAATGCCCCAAATTTCAATTCCCGAATGATTAGTGTTCACCTCGGGTTTGCTTTTTCTTTGTGGTGGATGGAGGGAGAAAAGGCATCAAGAACTTTATGGAGCCCAGAGCTCCAGAGTTCCTGTGGTGTTTCACGTGTTGTAATAGTTGAGCATTTATATCTCTGGCCTGTGATAACTCTCTGGTTCTGTGTCTCTAAACTGGGCATGATGTAGGCTAGACTACTTCTGGGATAGTCATGAAACAGAAAAGTGAGAGGCTGGAAAGAGCATGGCCGCTAGGTTGGAAAGAGAAGAGTTCCATGCAGCTGACAGTACTGCTGTCTGGTGAGTTTCAGGTCTTCTGAGAGACATTTGTGACTCCTTTTCACAGGGGCTGGGAGCAAATGGAAGTCACATGCACACCATACCTAAAGGAAACCCTCAGCTCCATCTGGAACGTGGAGGACCATATCAATCCCAAATGTGAGTGAGGTCGTGTCCTGGGCTGGCTCTGAAGGGAACATCTCTAAGTCACACTTATCTGAGGAAAATAACCCTTTACAGACTCTGCTGCCATGGTATCTTATTGTTGCATTGTCTTCCTTTTTTAAACCTAGTCTCTTCATATGAATTGTCTGCATGGGCAGCTCCTTTTTCTCCCTGCTCACTTAGACTTCCTATCCTTCTTAAATTCTCCCACAAGTGACCAGCGGCCTCACTCGGGGCCAGAGCTGGTTGCCTCTCACTGGATTTGACTCTTGCTGCTGCCTGCAATTCAGGTCCACCTGCTTGCCTCCTTCTGGGCTCTCTGCTCCGCCTATGGTTACCTCCCTCACCTCAAGGCTCAGAACAAGCTGGTGCTTTCCCTTTCTGCCCCTGCGTAGGCTCCTCCCCTCCCCACATCCAGTCGAGGCTGTTACAGAAAGTGATGGCCACAGCCCTGACCGATCCTGTATTTATACTCCCAAGCTCCAACTTGACATTTCTGGTCCAGTGTCATCTTCAACTCAGCGAGTCTCTGAGCTCATCCTCTGCCTCCTAAACTACCCCCTTTAGGCTTGATTTTTCTTTTTCATGCTTCCCACTTCATTCTTACCACCTAATTTAACCAACCAGCTAATTAACTAGCTAATTAAACAATTCACTGATGAGTATGCTGGGAGCCATGTAGGGCCCTGGGGATGCCTTGGTGAATGAGATAGGCTGGGTCTCAGTCCTCACAACCTGCTTCGGGTGTGGGAGCCGCATTTGGGGCAGCACCATCATGAAGGGTGACGGCCCAAGGGCTGTGGGTGCCTCCGGTGGGGGGTGCGGTGGGGTGGGGCTTTTCATCTGTTGCCATTGCCTCCCTCAGAATGCCTGCTGAGTGCTACAGGCTGAGGGAATGATGGAGAATTCCTCAACACTCTCACAAGCTTGTTAGCTTGTCAGGAAGGTTAGCCTCAGACCCTGGCAGCAGAGTGGATATCATGGACAGATAGCTGTGAGGAGAGGCTGTGTGAGGAAGGTTCATGCCTCTGTCTTTCTTTTTCCAGTGCCAAACATCAGCCTGGAAGTGCTGCAGCCCAGTTTCCCTGAGATAATGCTGGAGTCCCACATGGTGATGATCCGGGTACCGTGACCCCTTCCCACTGGGCAGCTTCTCTAAGAAGTCTCAGGCATCCGCAGATTTGGATCACAGATCAGTAACCATGCTATAGGCCCGCTGCCCACTTGTGGAGGACTCTGCAGGTGTCTTCACATACTGACTTAAACTTGGTCTTCAAAGGCACTAAATGATGGTGGTGATGCTGCTGCTGGTAACTGTGTGAACACTTATGCAGCTCTTGTGTGCTGGGCACTACTGTAAGCACTGCACATGTATTAACTCACTCACTACTCATTACAGTCCTCCAGAGATTCCTGTCCCCAGTCTACAGAAGACAGAACTGAGCACAGAGGTTAAGGGACTTACCCAGGGTCACAGCTAAATGGAAGTGGTGGATCTAGGCCTTCAGAGTCAGTGCTAGTGACCGCTACACTCCTCTGCCTCTAAGTGATTCTCAGATCTGTTCAAGTGGCAGAGCCCCTGAACTTCACAGTGCTCTTGGCTGAAAATCATGAGACACTGATAGTTGATTCCATCATATGAAATTAGAATCAGCTAGGATGAAAGGCCAATTTGAGTGTGCTGTTTATCCCAACCAGGACCCTACTCATGTTCCCAGAGAGAAACAGACTGCATAGGGGGGCATGGCTGATGCTTTTCAAGGTTTTAAAGACTCACTGTTTGTGCTCTATCATTAGTAGCTGACATAGGTTTAAGAACAATTGAGAGACAAAATCTGTAAATTGAGAAAATTCTACCCACTAGCTTAAAATTTCCGCTTTGAATTGGAAAAACCCTCCTGCAGTTTTGATGTAGAGGGAGAAACCTCTTCACTGTGACTTCTGGAAAACTGGTGCTCTGCAGGAGCAGTGTTTGGAGCCAGGTTTGTGGACTCTGCACTGATGCAGAGAGCAGTAGCACTTGATATTTCTTTCCTGGTGAGCCACTGTCTATCGGTCTCTCCTGGAAGTGATTATGTAAGCAGCACTTGGTAAATACAGTTGACTTATTTCAGCAGATTAAATTTAAAAATTCAACTTTTGTCATTTTTGCACATTGGGAGGTGATGAGTTGACAGTAACCAATCTCCGGGTCACTTCTTCCCTGACTCTGTGCTTGTAGCTGTCACTGTGGCCTGATGACAGAGCTCTTTTGAATATGTGCCTGTCTGTCAAAATAGCATTTTAGATCTGGGTAGAATTTTAAGACTAAGTCTAAATAAATAGTCTCATTTCTTCTTTCATTATCTAAGAGGTGGAATCAAAGAAGACAAGAGACATAAGGAAACTTTCTTATTCAACGGTTGTAGAGTCACAATGGGGAGAGAGATCAAAAATTGTCTGGACTGTAGAAACTGCAGGGCATCTGTTAGCTGAGCAGGGGTCTCAGGCCTGGGCAGAGAAGGCACCGTGCCTGCTGAGGTTAGCTGGAACAAGCCCCCTGGGTACTAAGCATAGAGAACAATGCACAGATATACAGATTTTTCTTGCTTCCATTTCTTGGTTTACTAAAGGAGCTCGGTTTCTAAAGAGTTTAATGTGTAGGATGCCCTTGGCTTGTTCTAACTCTGGCTGGAGTCCCTGGGTTTAGAGCTGAACTGTCCTGGCTGGAAGGAATTGATTTCCCTCAGCAGTTGCTCTGGGGTCCAGAATGATTCATTCTTCATTGTGAGGTTCTTAAGATGGCTATAGTGGTTGAGGGGCTGTGCAACTGGCCCCTTTGGGTCTGACACCCCCCTATACTTTCTACCCTGAAGGAGCAGCCCAGCCACCCTAGGGAGGCCTGCAGACGACTCCCAAGCCCTTGAGGCATTGGGTTAATAAGGCCCTGGCTGGTGGTTCAACGAACCAGGCCTAGATCTTTCTTGAGCTAGACCCGTGGTCCTTATTAGAGCACAGTTTGTGCCTCCGAGGGGGTATTTAACGATGTCTGGAGATGTGTTTGGCTGGCATAATGGGTAGGGGTGCTCCTGGTATCCAGTGAGTAAAAGCCAGGGATGCTCACCACTCTACACTGCACAGGCCAGCCCCCACCGGAGACATCTGCAGCCCAAAGTGTCATAGTGCCCAGGTGGAGAAACTTTGACCTGACTCCTCCTTGGGAAATGCCTTCTCAGTCTGTCTGATGATAAGGCTGGCACCATCCTGCTGGTTAGCATCCGGGATCCTGACCTTTTTCCTTCTTGTTTTAGCAAAGGTCTGATTTTGCCGTATGAAGACAGGTTATTAGATATTCTTGGCTGGTGGACTGAAGGGACTGAGACTGAGTCCTTCAGACTAAAGTGTGCATTCTCAACCAGGGGGTAATGTGTTCTTAGAGGGCGGATTAAAGGAAACAGTTTTTTAATGTATAAAACACAGGTACTCGTTCATTATATAAACAGATAAATGGAATACCTATGGTATTAAAATGTCATGAGGGGACTTATTCTGCTGATTGTTTTGCAATATGTACCAATGTTAAGTCATTATGTTGTATACTTGCAACTAATGTTATATATAAATTATACCACAATTAAAAAAATGCTTTAAATGTCATTGCAAGGAAGTGTTTAAGGAAAATATATCTTAAAAATATTGACTGGGGACAGGTAGTAATGAAGAAAAATTACGGAGAAACACTAGGCTAAACTAACTTTTCCAGAGTCCAGGAACTTAAGAGTTCTGGGTTTGGGTTTGAAATTGGCCTTTCAAGGAAACAAGTAACTGAGCCTCGATTTTACACGCCCCTCTCCTCATCCTCTTGACACCTTATCCTTTGCCAGGAAGATGGATATATATTTTGTGCCAAGGGAAACAGGTCTGTCATGCCTCTTTCCCTCAAGCAGAGAGAGTCTGAGCAGACTGTCTCTGCCGGGACATGGAGGCCTGCTCGTTGGGCGAAGTGGGGCAGCTGTGGTCAGCAGGTGTGCGGTGACTGAGAGTGACCCCTGACTCCCCTGCCAGCGAGGGAGAGGGCAGAGAAGAGAGGGCTTGTCTTGACATGTGGCCACACATCAGAGATGCCCGACCCTCACGTTCCTGTCAGCCTTCTAAAGCTCTGTCTGGACCAGCTTTTTCCTTACCACTTTCCTGCAGGGGAACAATGGCCTCAAGCCCAAGGACAATGAGTTCACGTCCAAACCCTGGCACTGGCCTATCAACTTTCAGGTAGGGCCCAAAGCGAGAACTCCTCCCCGGGAACAGAGCTGAGGAGGAGGCGGTGGGGGAATGCTGGGGTGGTGGGGACAGGCCTCGCCGGGCGGAGGGTGGCCGGAGATGGGCTCTGGCTCTGCTTGTGCTCGGCTGGACCCAGCCTCCCCAGGGAGCTCATGGAGAAAGTGCCTGCTCCGAGCCTCCTGCCAAGGCTCCCTGTCTGTGAAAGGTGGCCGGTCTTCCTCCCCTGAAGACTCATGAGGCTGGGCAGGGCTGAGCCCTGTGCCCACTCTGTGTCCTTTGCTCCACAGGGCCTGCGCTTCTCAGGGGCCAATGACACCGACTTCCGAGTGTATCTGCTGGGCAATCCGGTGAGTGCCCCACGCACTTGCGGTGGGGCCCTGAGCGTGCCCGCAGGGCGCTGCTGCCTCCTCTCACCCGCCCGTGCCCGTCTCCCTGCAGGTGGTCTGGTGGCTGAACCTGCTGAGCATCGCCCTCTACGTCCTCTCAGCGAGCGTCTTTGCTGTAGCTGTGCAGAGGGGCGCGCGTCTGCCTGTCGAGGTTGAAGGTCGGGTCCCTGGGCTCCCCTGCCCCAACCTAGCAGCCTGCAGGGTGCCCACACTTGGGGAGTGCCGGCTGCTGATGGGCCATCCTCTGCCTTTCCCTCCCCTTCTTCCCTTCTCTGTGACTTTTTAGAGCTCACAGCACCAGATGCCTAGTGCTGTGTTAAACCCTGTGTCCTCCCAGCAGAGTTTATTACCTGTTTATGGATTAGGAAACCAAGGCACAAGGAGGTTAAGAACCTTGTCCCAGTAGGTGACAGAGTTGAGGTTCACACCCAGGTGGTCTGCGTTCA
Organism: Tragelaphus eurycerus; assembly: GCA_935064755.1. Classification (NCBI taxonomy): domain Eukaryota; kingdom Metazoa; phylum Chordata; class Mammalia; order Artiodactyla; family Bovidae; genus Tragelaphus; species Tragelaphus eurycerus. The sequence goes on along the minus strand of CAKXYN010000008.1, from coordinate 34,548,030 downwards.
AAGCCTTCACTGTTGACCACTACACTCTGCACGACTGCCCATTTTTTCTCTTCTGCTCTCCTGTCCTCTAGTCAGGAGGAAAGCAGCCCAGCCCCCAAGCCACGGGCCGCAGCATCCAGGACGTTCACACAGGTCCTCTGCTGTCTCTGCAGCTCCGTCTGCAGACGTGGTCCCAGGCCACCCTCCCCAACACCCGTCCTTTTCTGTGCCCGCACCCCCACCCTGTCTGGCTGCAGAGATCTGTGTGGTAGCAGAGATGCGGGAGCTGGGGCCAGAGGCCGGGCGGCCTGCTGCTGGGGTTGGGCGCCCCTGCCGGGGGTGCCCAGGCCTCCCGGGCTGGGGAGTGAGCAGTTCCTTCTCCTGACAGCCACCGTAGGGTTGTTCACCCTGGGGGGTGAGGGCGGAAGGCCCACTCGGGTGACGTGGCTCCTGTGAGTCACGTGGCGAGGAAGGGGCAGAGCTGCATGGGGCAGGCTCCATGCCTGTCCCTGTCGGCTGACCGGGCTGTGCTGCTTGGGGCTCAGGGCTGTCCCATGTCCTGCTGCGAGGAGGCGGGCAGCTCCTGTTCGGCTGGATGATGCATTACTTCCCCTTCTTCCTGATGGGCCGGGTCCTCTACTTCCACCACTACTTCCCCGCCATGCTCTTCTCCAGCATGCTCACAGGTCAGCGCCGCCCTTGGGGACCTGGGTATGAGGGTGGGTGGGCGGGACGAGACCACCATGGAGTGGCGGTGCTGGGGGAGCCCATCTGCCTCCCCAGAAGACGTCCTCCGACGGAGCAGTGAGGGGTTTCCCTTCCTCCTCAGGCCTTCTGTGGGACACCCTCCTGCGGCTCTGTGCCTGGAGCCTGGCCTCCTATCCGCTGGCCAGATGTGTGCACGTGCTGGGCATCCTGAGCTTGCTCCTGGGAACTGCCTACAGGTGAGCGCCCCATGCACCTGCATGGCTGACCCCCCAACCCCAAGGCCTCAGCCCTGAGTGCGTTTTGGAGCCCCTGTTGAAGCACACTGGCGCCTGGCTCTGTCTCCAGAGGTTTCTTCTGGTTTTGTTGAGCCCAGTTTGGGCCCTGTCAGCCACGGTTTCCAAAGCTCTCCATGTGACCTGCAGGGGCAGCAGGTGGAGAACATGGACCAACACCTCTAGCCAGTGGCTCCCAGCTCTGCACCTCTCTGGCTCATGTTGGAGAGCACCCCTCTGCAGTCACCTGGCTCCTAGCTGGCATGGCTCTCGGCAAGGGGCAGGGGGAGCAGGTGGTAGAGGGTCGCCAGGGGGTGCGGTGCGGCTCAGAGTAACTGCAGGGAGGATGCTGTTTGGCAGGCCGCCCCTCCCCCATCTCACAGATTCACAGGTGCGGTTGAGCATCACTGGCCTTGAGTGGCCAGGGGCAACATAAAGTCCTGAACTGGGAATAGGAGATCTGTGACCTGAGAGCACATCCACATTTTAACAGAGAGTCTGGGCCACACAGCCCATGACCAGACCCTGGCCTGCTCTGTCTCCTGGGCCTCTTGAGAAGAGCCCTTTTCCCTTACCGTCATTAAGTCACTCTCTTTCAAGGTCCCAGAGTATGGTGTCCCCAGGTGGTGAAGTCACACAGGCGTGCTGACACGTTGGGGTGGGTCCCCTGGGTAGAGAAGGTCTGAGGAGTTGAGTGTCAGGGGTCTCAGGGCTCCCCGCCTCCGCTGAGGCCCTAGGGTGCCAACCGCCACCCCTCCCCGGGTTCTCCCCTGCAGCTTCTACCTCTTCCACCCTCTGGCTTACGGGATGGTAGGTCCCCTGGCTCAGGACCCCCGAAGTCCAATGGCCGGGCTCAGGTGGCTGGAATCGTGGGACTTTTGAGGCCACTGCGAGGACTCCAGCCTGAGACCAGGACCTTCGTGGGGACGGCCAGCTGTGGAGCCAGCCCCCGGACCCTCCCAGCCGTGGAGGAAGCAGCCCGAAGAGCCTGTGGACTTGCGCTGCCTGCCAGCACCCCACCCCGGGAACGCAACCTGCTGGGGAGCACCACAGCCTTGCTCCTCGCAGAGGCTCCTCCACTGGCTCTGCTCAGCCACAAACGACTTCCCTCTCAGGCCCGTCTCCCGTGAGTGGATGAGTGTGGGAGAGTGTGGGGGTGAGTGTGAGCGTGCGTGTGTCCATGTGCCTGTGCAGTGTAGACCGTGGCTGTGGACAGTAGAGCATCATAAACTCTAAGAAATCGTCTAGGGCTACAGTAGTATTTTCTGGTGTATTTTTCTCACTGGATTGGGTTGTAAGATTCATCAGAAATTCTCAGCTCCAGGAAGGCTGACTGCACTGACCGCGCCTTGGGGAATCACCTCGGGCGGAGCCGCCAGGATTGTCAAGGCTGTGCCACCCTCCTTCCCACAAACAAGCAGATCCCTAAGCCGAACACCCCAAGCTGGAGGGCCCGCCACCTGCCCAGAGTGTGTGCTCAGGGGCCCGGGCCCCAGTGCAAGGCAGCCCCGCTGGCCCTCCTCAGCCCTCGGCTCCTTGCCGTCTGGGAATGCCGGGCGTGTGGTTGGCGAGGGGCACTGCACCCCATCCCTGGTGCTGTGTCCTCAGGGCCTGGGAGCCAGGGGCGACTAGTGGCTGCCCATTCCCTTCCTTCCGCATCCAGCCTGGCTGTGAGGTTGGGACCCCCACTCCCGCGGGCCCCCTCCTAGCACCCAGGGTGAATGTGAGGGGTTGGGCTGAATTCCCGGTGGGGTGTCCGGGGCCAGGTTGCCCGGCCTTTCTGGGCTAGTGCTCCTGTCACTCACTAAGCTTTCCCCATGCCTCCTTCTCTGGTCCCCAGTGCTGATGCCCTCCTTTCTCTCTGTTTTATCGCCCTTCCTTTGGGTCACTCTTTCACCTGTCTCCTGTTTCCCAAGGCCCCAGAGCACCTAGGCATGCATCAGAACTTCTCTTTACCACCTTGAAGCCCAAGCAAGCAGCTCGGAGCTGTTCGTTTTACTTCCTCCCCAGATGAAAGAGAGAAGTAAACCCTTGGGCCAGAACTGAACTAACCCAAGGCCAATCCCTCAGCCTGCCTTTGTCCTCCTGGTGCATGACAAAGTATTTTTTTTTTTTGTCTCAGAGGACTGTAACGCTTCAAGGTTTAATGATGAACCTCTACCACTTTCCATCTTCCCTCCTCTGTAGCCCCCACCAGCTCTGCCAAGGTCAGAGCTCTTTCAAGCTCTTTGCTTGGTGGTTGCCACGGAGACTGGAAATTGGTCCCAAGGACAGGCTGTGCTACCCACTGGGTGGTGGGGAGGGAAGCTTCTGGCCATGCTCGGACGTTCAGACCGACCATCATTAATGTTAATAGAGGAAATGCAGTCACATCCAAAGCAAGGCAGGTTTGTTAATTAGATCTGGGGGCCCCGTGACCTCCCTTTCCCAGGGCTGCAGCCCTTTTGACTTCCCCTAGCAGGAAGCGCTGCTGCCGGGTGCTGAGTCTGGGCTGCTTGCTTAATTGCGTTTCTGGAAGGGAGGGAAAGCAGGGATGGAGAACCTCTGCTCTCCCATGCCCCCCAGCCCCCCTCTTCTCTCACCCAGACCAGGTTGCTTTCTTCTGAGCTGGGGCCGTGGGCAGCCCTCTGGGTGGGCTCTCCTGGAGGTGGAATGCAGGAGACCCTGGGCTTGACTGTTTCAAAAAACAGTGGCCCCACACTGACAACTGGGAGGTGGTGGCTGTTTCTCCCAGTGCCTTACTTCCTAATAGGAACTCGTTGGACGGGAGGTGCCCTGAAGGAGCCAGAGGGGCAGCCACTCTGGTGAGGGCAAGGAGGGCAAACGCTCAGGCGGCCTTCTGCCCAGCCGACCTCCTAATCTGGCCACCCGGGGCCAAGAGCTTCCTTGGTCTCTTCCACTGCTCTCCGGAGATAGGAGAAGAGCTGTCTGCTCACCCCCACCCCCTCCTTTGCCCAGGCTGGCGCACGCTTGGCCAACACAGCTCCAAGGACCCAAGTTGTGTTGTTGGAAGATGCTAGGGAGAGGGGCTGTGGGAGCCATGCTCTGCACATGGGCTCCAGCCCCCGGGAGAATGTGACACGTCCCGCAGATGTGCTGGTGGAGGAAGGAGACATTTGCCAGCTCAACCTCCAGCCAACTTCTTAAATCACATTTTATATTAAAAAAAAAACACAACAATTTTTCCACGGATAATCAGAGGCCATTTACTTTTGTAATAAATAGCTCTTATTTTGAATGCCATGTTGTTCTTGTTGTACTTAATTGAATCTGACTTGCCCTCTGGCTCCCAGAATGAAAAGAATGTTTGGAGTGCAAGAACCGTTCCATTGTGTCTGGAGTCTGAGCCATTCTGACTCCAGCAGAGGCCCTGGGCTGGGCAGGTGAACCCGGTTATAGCAGGAGACACTGAGGCCCTCTCATGAATAAGGTTACTTGAGTAATGTTGGTCGTTACTTGTATTTATTTAAACTTATTCCCAAATAAGCAGGAAGCCGGACCTTATTTTTCCCTCTTGTAACCTCGTCACACAAGTACAAGGAGAGAGAGAGAGAGAGCGTCCACTTTGAGACAGCTGAGCGGCCCAGCACTGCAGCACCAATGTCCATTCTGCTCCCCAGAGGCCCCCGTCTTGGCAGGCGTTTTCTGATCAGGGGTCACGTTAAGGTCCAAAGGAGGTAAGAGCTGATGTGTTTTGGACCATAGCTGAGGGAGGAGAGGAGTCCAGTGTACTGTGAAACTGGGGGTCTTTGGGGCTCCCTGACCACGCCCCCCTCCTGCTTAGGACTAAGAGGAGCTGGAGGCAAGAGACGGGGGAATCCTGCAGCCCCTCGGGGCGTAGAACTGCCGAGGACAAGCAGGCTAGGAAAGGACCAAAACCTTCCTGGCACAGCTCGGTTTACCACCTCCCAACACGTCTGTGACACCTGAGTCCTCATAAAGGCCCAGTGAAGTCACAGCATTTTTGTCCCCATTCCACCCAGGAGGGATTCGATTCCTTACCCGAGGTGCCACGATCAGTCAACAGCAGAGCTGGGGCTGGGTTTCCCAGGTGGCGCTAGTGGTAAAGAGTCCTCCCGCCAGTGCAGAAGATGTGAGAGACCCGGGTTCAATCCCTGGGTCGGGGAGATACCCCTGGAGAAGGGAATGGCAAACCCACTCTAGTATCCTTGCCTGGAAAAGTCCCACGGACAGCAGAGCCTGGCGGGTTGAAAAGAGGCAGACACGACTGAGCACTCAGCAGCAGCAGGGCCTCGGCACTGAGTTGGGCTTTTTCTGCTTCTGCAGCCTGGTGCTGGGACTAGAAGCACCTGCCCAGGACAGCCTGGATCCCCTGGGGAGAAGGCATAGCCTCAGATTAGCATGTTCCTTCGCACCTGCTGCCTAAAGCATCGACAGCTCGTCCAGGGCCCGGTGTTTGCTGGTGCAGCCAGACCAGTGGTCTTCTGGGAGGAAAAAGCCTTGATCTGTAGCATCTGTCCAGTCTCATGGTGCAGATGCTCCACCATGGCCTCTTCCAGGCCACTAACTTGATTGATGTCACTGAGAAACTGGAAAGACTAACCCAGTTGGCTCTCCCAAGCCATCTAAGAGCCAGCTCCAGCACCATTTTGATCCAGACCTGGTGACTTTGCCTTGGTCAGAACTATGGATGCAGCTCTTGCTCACAGTCCATTAAAGTGAGGGAGGCAGTGAGCACAGAGGTTTGGAGGAGGGGCCAGGGTCAGTCTTGAGGTCAAATACTGGCCCCACCACATAGGAGCCAGTTACTTAACCTCGTTGCCTCCATTTCCTCAACAGTAAGACAAGGGCAAAATAAACAGGATCTACTTGACAGAGTTACTATGAGAATGAAGTCCCTTGCACAGTATCGACACGGATGCTCAGAACGTGTTAGCTCTTTATCATTGGTGATAAAGCAGCCTCCGTGACAACACTGGCCCTAGAACACTGGCCTCTCCTCAATTAGAACCTCCTGCCCAAGTCTGTGGGCAGATGCCAGGAGGGGGGCTTCTGTGACTTTCCCCCAGCCTCTCAAATGTGGAATCCACCCCTGTGTCTCCTGATTGGACTACACCACCCAGACAGCAAGGCTCAGCCAGGTTCCTGGGCCTTTTCGCTCAGGGGAGCGGAGATTAGAGAGCACTTAGCTCCTCCTGCCTCCTCCTGGCTCTAAAAAGGCAGAGCGAGTGCTGACTGCACCGCTTACTAGCTAAGGCCATCAGCTGGCTAACCCGTTAGACTCCAGACCCTGCCCAAAGGAAAAAAGAGGCAAGCAGCATCCCGAGAGTAGACTTGCCAGGAAGTGCACACTGGGTGGAGTGGGAAGCCTTCGATGAGCCAGCAGGCTTGCACGGAGCCCTGGGCATCTGGGCACCGAAAGATAAAGGTCCCCAGAGACATACGTGGCCCTCCCCATGACCTGCCGAGCTGGCTGCAGGGCCATGGGATGCCAACCCCGGAGTCTAATCCCCGAGCACTCCAGCTTTCTCCCTTCAGCCCCCAGGCACTTTGTGCTCTCCCTCGGGGATCTCCTGGACACCTTAGGAAACACGCCAGCTGCCTTGCAGCTTTGCTCCCCTGCTCCAGCTCAGAGACCCCCAAGATGTGAGGAGGGATGGGGAAGAGAGAAATAAGGTGTGCTCCAAAGTCCCGCATCCCTGGAAGAGGGAGAGAAGCGAGATGGTTTTGCCAAGCTTGCCTGGGAGCAAGGAGAGTGCTGCTGAGGCCCTCAGGCCTGATTCAGGGCCAGCAGATGCTCTAGAAGGCAAGGATTCCATACTTCATGCCTAGCACAGGGTTGGCCAGCAGATGCTCTAGAGGGCAAGGATTCCATACTTCATACCTAGCAGAGGTTTGGCATGGAGCCTCAGCCAGTTCATGACTGAAGGGTACACCCACCTTGTACCCACCCACCAAAGGAGGTGGACTGAGAGGTTCCTGGAGACCCCACTCCACCCCCCTTACCACACCACGGAGGAGACTGGAAAAGAGAGGCGGGCAGACTGACAGGAGATAGGCTTGGAGACGACATAATGAAAGATAAGTGAGGAGCTTGTTCTTTAAAACAGGGACCAGTAGGACTGGGCTGGGGCCCAAGGCACTTTTAGGCTTGAAAGAGAAAGGTTCAGGTCTAATTGACAGGTGACCAACCTTGCACCCTGAATGGCAAATTCAGGAGATTCTGTTTCCTGAACTTCAAATTCAAGAAAGAAATAGTGCTTCTATTTAAACGTGTATGAAAGTCTATTAAAAAATTGCTGAATAGTAGAAGGTTCTCGCTGAACCCCCTCAATTGTCCAGGCAGTGGAGTGCTCACCATTGTTGCACCTGAGACCCCACCCCTGGCCAAGCAGAGGTGGGGTTAGAACTGGAGCTGACAGATTTCTAAGGATAGAGCCTCAAGAAGACACAGGCCTGGCTGGACATGGTGGTGGTCTTGGCCCTGTCCCTAAAGCTGAGCGCCATGGTGGCCCCCGAGTGTGCCGGGTGCTTCAGTCAGTAACCAGAGCTAAGGCAGACCCTGCCCTACCCTTCGCGGCCCTCGCCCGGCTCTGCCTTGTCACACAGGCAGGAGCCCTGGCCTTCTTCCACCCCCATCTCGGGGCAGCAGGAAGGAGACCTGGTGCCAGGGGCCGGCTGCCTCCAGGCAGCGTTTGCGTGGGGTAGCGGAGAGGTGAGCAGCTCCAGCTCCCTGCCCTAACTGCTGCTGCTGCTAAGTCGCTTCAGTCGTGTCCGACTCTGTGCGACCCCATAGACGGCAGCCCACCAGGCTCCTCTGTCCGCGGGATTCTCTAGGCAAGAATACTGGAGAGGGTTGCCATTTCCTTCTTGCCCTAACTAGTAAGTGGTAAAATCGTCACCGGATGAGAAACCGAGCTCCCCAGAGGCTCGGCGATTTCCGTGAAGCTCTGAAGCTCTGTCCTTTCCCAAGTCGCCAAGTCCCCGGCCAGAGTCGGTCGCCTGGAGATGCGCGTCTATCCGGACGGAGAGGGGCGGGGGCCACGGCGGCTTTAAAGAGCCCCAGGCGGGCGGCGCGGGGAGGGGCGCAAGGCACAGCGGCCGGGAGCGGGGGTACCTGGAAGCGCCGGGCCGGCGGGGGCGCCTCCACCTGGGCGGGGAAGGAGCGGTGGCTGGACCATCCGCGCCCCCCTCCCCAACCCCCCCGGCGCCCCGGCCGAGGCGCAGGGGCCGTAGGAAGCGCCGAGTGGCCGCGTCGCCAAGTGGCCGCGTCGCCGCGGAGATGGCGCGGCACGTGCGGTGACGGTGCCCGCGCCCCGAGGGTCCCAGCCCTGCGCCCCGCATCCCCGGGGCGAGCATGGAGCGCCCGGAGCCCGAGCTGATCCGGCAGAGCTGGCGGGAGGTGAGCCGCAGCCCGCTGGAGCACGGCACCGTCCTGTTCGCCAGGTGAGGGCGGCCCGAGCGTCCCCGGGGGTGCGGGGAGCGGGGTGCCTCTCCAGGAATGAGTCGGAGGCGGCCGAGCCGGCGCCGGAGGAGCGGGGCGCGGCGACTAGTGGCGCAGCCCCTGCGGCTCTTCCCGCGGCGGCCGCGGAGCATCTTGGCGAGCGCGCACACCCCGCTCCCAGCGGGGTTCTCTGGGCGCCGGCCAGGGTCCTCTCCCGCCGCCCATCTCCCTATACTCCGAGCCCCGCGCTGCGCCCCCTTCCCGGCCATGTGCCTCCGGAGTGTTCTTTCCCTAGGAGATGACTGCAGAGGTGGCCACCGCTGCCCCCACGGAGAGAAACCCAGGTGTCCCAAGGGCCTGCGTGGGAAGGCTGTACTGGGTGCCTGGCCCGCAGGGCATGGGGTCTGGGCCCCGGAAATGTGCACTTCCAGTAATCAACTTCAGGATAAAGCTTTCGGAGGAAATGACAGGCTAGGACCTGAGACCCTCCAGGAAAGGGAGGACAGATGCTCAATTCTCAACACCCTAGAGGGGTGAGGGAGTGTGCAGACCCCAGAGGGGAGGGGAGGCTGCCTTCAACCTCAGCTTGAGGGTATCCAGGTAGCCCCTCTGCCCTCACCAAGAAGACATGCCCTCTCACCATGGTTTTTCAAGAGCCTTGGCTCCTTTAAGCCAGCCCAGAACTTCTGAAGAGGTTTTTGTAAAGCCTCCCCCTCGCAAACAAAAAGGGACTAAATTTACAGTCTCGGCCCTCCCAGATATGGATGAGAGCTTATACTTGGGCCTCCAGCTTTCTCCAAACCCACTCTTTTCTCAGACACCCTCTGGCCATGCTGCTCCCAAGCTGTGTGACCTGAGACAAATGACTCAACCTCTCTGGGCTTGTTTCCTCCTCTATGAAACTGGGTAACAGTTACACCCACTGTTTAGGATTGTGAGGGGATACCTGAGTAATCCATGTGCAAGGTACTCAATGCTCAGAAAGTGTTAGGGCTTCTGAGTACTAATTATTATCATTGCTGGGCCAAGCGTCTTTGGACAGGATGGGACTGGGGGGTTCTGATCCAAGAATGGAAAGGAGGGGAGGAGAAGGAGACAGATGGCGGGAGGGGGAGTCCCCACCACGGACCCCGGGCTTCCTGTTTGAGGACCCCTGCCTGTCCCAGCCCACACCCCTCCACGGTTTATGGGAGGGGCTTCCCTATGAGGCCCGGGGAACACGTGTTTTCCACGATGCGGAAGAGGTAAGAGGGGCCAGCGGTAAAGCTGGCCAAGCAGTGCATGCCAGGCTGAAGGTGAGCTGGAATTTACACCCCAGGCTCTGCGCACCTTCCCCTGCTGCAGGGCAGCCAGGGCCCATGGAGCCTGGAGGGGCGACCCCCCCAGGGCTGACACCGGGCCTCCCTGCGCAGGCTCTTTGACCTGGAGCCAGACCTGCTGCCCCTCTTCCAGTACAACTGCCGCCAGTTCTCCAGCCCAGAGGACTGCCTGTCTTCCCCCGAGTTCCTGGACCACATCAGGAAGGTGAGGGGAGGTGGAGGGCCTTCCTGGGGGAGAACAGGAGAGAGAGAACCCGGGGTGGGGGAATTCCTTTGGCATCCTGCCCCAGCCCTGGGCTGTGCCCCTTCTCCTGCTCCCTCCTGTCGAAGGTATCTGCCGCTTCCCTCTGTGCTGAACTGGGCAGAGTTGGGGCACCCAGTCAGCCAGCTGCTCCCAGCTCAGCCCTTGGTGGTATTGGTGCTGATCCATCAGGCACCATCCCCCTATAAAAACCAAGCTGAAGTTTCCTTAGAGGCTGGTGGCTCTTACAGGGCCTCAGCGTTCTCCTGTCCTAGGAGGATAACATCGTCCAACAGTTGTGTCTAGGGCTTTGAACCCCTCAGCAGAAGGCAGCTTCCTTCATAACCTAACGTTAGTAGTCTGGCTACCACATACTGAATGCCTGCTGTAGGCAGACACAGGCTGCCTTTTGTCTCTGATCCCGGATAAACAAGAGTCTCCTCTTCCTTCTGGTTGGGACCCCAGGTTCTGGACTGGTTGTGAGCGGGGGCGGGGAGTTGCTCTGATCTCTGTTTCACCGTGACCTTGACCTTGGCAGGTGATGCTGGTGATCGATGCTGCGGTGACCAATGTGGAGGACCTGTCCTCCCTGGAGGAGTACCTGGCCGGCCTGGGCCGGAAGCACCGGGCAGTGGGCGTGAAGCTCAGCTCCTTCTCGGTGGGTAAAGGCGCCCTTTCTCTCTCCAAAGCTCTTGGCCTGAGGCCACCACTCTCTCCCAGGCCCCTCCTATCCACCTGTTCATCTCTCCCTCTCCTAAACCTTCAAGTGACTGCATTCTTAGGTACTTGCTGTGTGACCCTGGCACTGCCTTGACCTCTCTGAGCCTCCAATTTTTCTTCTCTGGTATGGTTTCTCTTAGAACCCACAGAAAGTAAAGGAGCCTTTGGGATTGCTGCTCAGTTTTATATTGGCAGGCATAAAACCATCCCAGAACCAAACTGGCTTAAAACAATGACTTCTGATTCCCCTGGGCTCAGTTGAGCGGTTCTTCCATCCCACGTGCTATGGCTGGAGTCACGCGTGCTCTGCGTTCAGTTGGGAGCTCAGCTGGGGCTGGAATGTCCAAGATGGCCTGTCATCCTTTGGGATCTCTCTCCCTGTGGCCCCTGATTGTTTGGTAGTGGAGCTGAGCTTCATTCCAGAGTAGCTGCTGAGCTCCAGGAGGGAGTATTCTAAGAGGAAAAGCCAGCCTCTGCTTGTATCGCTCACTAATGCCCCACTAGCCAAAGCCAGTCACATGGCCGAGCCCCATGTCAAGGGCGTGAACACTTGAGGGCCCCCTCACAGGGGACCACTCACCTGATGGCCCACCGCACGGTCCAATCACCTTGTCAGATGTAAGCACCTTGAGGAAGGGACTGAGTTTGTCTTGTCATTCTCTCCATCCCCAGCACTAGTACAGTGTCTGGTCTTTAGTGTGTATTGAGGAAATATTTGTGGAATAAAATACACTGTGTTTATAATTAATAATTAAAAAATGAGAGCCATTATTATTGCTAAAGACTTACTAGGTATAGATGCTGTGTCAAGAGCTTTTAGTAGATGATCTCTTAATCAGTCCAACAATCTGATGAGCTGAAAGTTTTGCTGATGAAACAACCGAGGCTCAGAGAGGTTACCTAACTTGCTCAAGGTCACACAGTTCACAAGCACTAGAGTCAGAAAGTGAACTCAGGATGGCAGAGCCCGTGCTCTTAACCTCATGACTGCTGTCTTGCAGAGGAAGAAACAGGAGGAGGGGCAATGACTTTGCTTGGTGTGAGCTGGAAGTGCCAGGCAACCCCTCACCCCCGACTCATGGGGTAGTTGAGAGGCTGGAAGTGGAGCGAAATGTTTCGTTCACTTTAAAGCCTCACCTTTAAGTGGCAGCCAAGGATTGGGGGACAGAATCCTGCTCAGGAAGCATGGACTCCATGCAGGAGAGCCAAAAAGCCCAGGAGCCCTTCCCAGCCCCCAGCCTCAGTTTTCTCACCTGTGGAATGGGGGCATGCCTCCCAGCACCTAGGATTGACAAGTGCCCCCCCTTGCCTCTGCAGACGGTGGGTGAATCCCTGCTCTACATGCTGGAGAAGTGCCTGGGCCCTGCCTTCACACCCGCCACGCGGGCTGCCTGGAGCCAGCTCTACGGGGCCGTGGTGCAGGCCATGAGTCGGGGCTGGGGTGGCGAGTAAGAGGTGGCGCTGCCCAGCGGTTTCCCCCGCCTGTCTGTGTCTGTCTGTTGGTCTGTGTCCATCGTAGCCCAGGCTCCCCTAGGCCTCCCTGCCTTGTGGTCCTTGTCCCCTTGGCCGTGCCAGGGAGGTGATGGAGCAGGGCTTGGCCTCAGTCCTGCTCACCCCCAACCGCAGGTGGGGTGGCTTTTCCTTTCCGATTTCCTCGAGTTTCCCCTAGCTTCCTCTCTGCCGGCCCAGCTTTCCTCTCTGGCCTCCCCGACCCCTCCTCCAGGAGGAGGAGCAATGTTTTGGGCAGAGGTGGCATGGGGCCCAGGGAGGGTGGGGGGAGGCACGGGGCTTTGAGGGGTGGGCGCTCCCATCCTCCTCCCTGCCCGGGTGAGCCTGGGCTGAGGCGGGCAGTGGGCTGGCTGAACTTCGAGCACGTTCCCAGCTCGCCTGCCCTCAGCACGTTTCTCTCCCAGCGGTGTGTTTGCTTTGCACAAGGAGAGAGGCACGGGACAGCTCCCGCCTTCATGGCAGAATCCCAGGCAGCGGGAGCAGGTGGCCGGGAGACCAGCTGGCTCTGTGACAGGGCCCCTCCAGGTCTCGACGGGGAGCAACCTCTCAGATGCCCCCCAACAAAGTAGTTTTTCTTTTCTTGTGTCAGATGGGAGCTCCCCTGTATCTCTGTAGGAAGCAGCTATCCAGCCAGGGTGGGTGGGCCGGGGAAGGGCCAGGAAGCTGGGGGCTTCCTTCCCAAGAGACCCGAGTCTGTTCCCCAGCCCTGACTCCTACAGAGCTTGAGGCTTATCCCCCGCCCACGCCCACCCCTTTCTTCCTCTGCCCACACCAACAGCAGGTCCAGGGCTCCCATATTTAATACCTGCTGTTTGCCTATACCTGGGCTTCCCAGGTAGGCGCTTGTGATAAAGAGCCTGCCTGCCAGTGTGGGAGACGTAAGAGATGCAGGTTCGATCCCTGGGTCGGGAAGATCCCCTGGAGGAGGGCGTGGCAACCCACTCCAGTATTCTTGCCTGGAGAATCCCATGGACAGAGGAGCCTGGTGGGTTATGGTCCATCGGATCTCAAAGAGTCGGGCACAACTGAAGTGACAGCGTGCACGCATGTGTGCCTGTACTTAGCAGGGTTGATGGACAACAGCAGGAGAGTCCCCCTTCCCACACTCTGAACTGCCTCCACTTTTATCTTTTTGCTGCGTGCCGTGGTTGTATAAACTCACGAGAAATAAACCTGTTCTGTGTGCCTCTCTGACCCTCTGGGACTGGTCTTTTTTTTTTTTTTTTTGGCATTGGCTCGTGTCCAAATGAAGCTGCAGAGTGGTGGATGGAAGGTAATGTGGGAGGTCAGGGTCAGGAGGATCAAGGCCAGAGTGGGTGGAAAAGAAGGGAGGGGTGTGGGGAAGCCAGGGGCTGAGATGGAGCGAGGGGTCTGCGGTGGAAACTGGCCAGCAGGACACACAGCCTGACTACATTTCCCAGTGTCCCTTGCATTTAGGTGAGCCGTGCGCCTGAGTTCAGGCCAGTGGAATGTGTGGACATTTGTACCACTTCCAGACCTGGTCCCCCCAAACTCCTGCCTGCTCCTCTGTGCTCTGTCATCCTCTAGTCATCTTGATGCAGATCTCAGTGACCTTGAGGCCCATGCCTTGAACATGGCAGGCTCACAAGGCGGAAGGAGCCTGAGTCCCGGGTCACTGCTTGGAGGAGAGCACCCCCTAATTAGAAGTGCCTTGCAGCATCCAAGCGCTTCCCCTGAATGTAGTGCAGACGCTCATTCATTTTAATTTTACAAGAGACAAACTTGTGTTTGTGCCATTACACATTTGGGGGTTGGTTTATTTACACACATACCCACACTAGTCTGGAGTCTGAAGCAGTTCACTGGCCGGGGGTCTGGGAGCCCACCCGCTGGTGGACAGGGTGAGGCCATGAATTGAATGGGCTCGGTGTAAGGATGGCAGTGCACAGCAACAAATCTTGCAGGGTTTCCGAAGAAAGCTTCTAGAACCTCTTTGGAGGGGTAGGTGCCAACCCCAGAGTGGACTTTTTAGGTAGAATAAATGTGTTAAGCTGGGGTGTACATATTGGAGTTGAAGACCAGCTGTGAGTGTAAGTAAGTGTGTGTGTGTGTGTGTGTGTGAGAGAGAGAGGAGGAACAGGCAGGCAACCATAGAAAGACAGCCAGGTGAATGGGGAGTGAGTGACTTTAAGAGTGTCCTTCATCCAAGCAGGCTTGGGGTTACCCCCTGCCTGCTCCCCACTTACTCCTGGCCTCCAACGTGTGGGGCCCTGGAGCTGGGCTGTGAGTAGCTGGAGGGGCTGCACCCGGGCCGGCTGTCCTCGCCCTGAGGTCTGATTTCCTCAGCTCAAGACCAGTGCCACCAGTGCCAGCAGAGCCTCCCTAGCTGCAGCCAGGGCCTCACTTTTGTTAAGCTCTGGGGGCCAGGCCTGCCCAGCTCTGTGACTGCAGACCGTGGGTCTGGAGCACGTTAGGAATGCTTTTCCCCACTGGAGTATCAAAGGGATTTTTCTCTTGAACCCCACAGGCTCCCATGCGGGGGGCCCCCTCTGCTGTGTGACCAAAGAGTGGCTGAGACTCAGGTGGCCACGCCTAGCCTCAGGCTCCTGAAGCCTTGACACCCACACCGGAGACGGGGTGACCTGGCTCCGATGGGCCGCACTCCCTCCTCCGATGTGTCTGGAGCCATCCTAAGCATGGATGCTTTCGCCTCTCTTGAAGGTCTTTCTTGCACTTGTGCGTGTCTCCAAAAGAGTTGTCCTTCCTTGTCTTTCTCTTGTCCTCACTCTCATGAGAGGATGAGAACCCATCTCTGCCAGGCTTTCGTTCCCCCGCCCCCAGCTCACCACCAAGGTCACCAGTAGCCTGCATCCTGCCCAACTCAGGGGTCGCATCCCACGCTTCATTTCGCTCTTCTGCTCAGCAGCGCTTGGATGAGTTGAGCACTTTGGTGAGCACTTTTTTCTTTATTTTTAAACTTTTTATAGTGGAGACGTGTTAACATACATAGAAATCAGAGCCTGACGGATCTCCAGGCACCCTTCACCCCTGCATCCGCATTGAGCAACTCAAGACCTCTTCCTGACTTCTAGTTTTGCTGGAAAGTTTCAAAGCTAATCCCAGATTTTGTGTTCTTCCACCCATAAGGTCTTCCATATGGTTTACTAGCCCACTTTTTTTAACCTCTTAACCCACACCATCAATGTACCTACCAGGATAAACAGTTATCTCAACATCGCCAAATGCACAGTCCATATTTGAATTTCCCTGGTATCTCAGAGATGTCTTTCTGCAGCTGGTTCATTCAAATCAAGATGTAATCAAGGGCCACACACTGGTTGTGCCTCTTAAACATCTCGTTTTCTTCCAGCCTCTTGCTCTCTGCCCTGTGCCATTGATTTGTGGATGAAACCTGGTCATTTGTTCCATGGCTTGTCCAGCATTTGACCTGGCTGGTGCCTCTTGGTGGCATCTCTGAGCTCGCCCGTCTCTGCCCTGTATTTACTGTCAAATGTGGTTTCAGGTGACCCCACGCTCTCCCCTCTGAGTCCCTTTCTTCCCAGGCTCTCCTGGTTTCTCCCCTTCCTTTCTGCGGCTCCTTCTCAGTCTCCCTTGCAGACTCTCCTCCCCATCACCCTCCGACCGCCTCCTCACCTCTGCCTGCACCCCTGGAGGTCGCGGCCAGTCCCACGCTTTCCACACCATCTGGATGCTGAGGGCTCCAGAGTTCACCCCTCCAGCCTAATTCGCCTCTACTCCAGACTGTCTCCAGCCACCCGCCCAACATTCGCATCGGGCACCATCTCAAAGATAACACAAGCCAGGTGGGGCTCTGGGTCTTCTTCCCAGACATGCTCCTTCCCAGCTTTCTCCACCGTGGTGAACCAGCTTACTTAGTTGTTTGGGCTGAAGAACTGGGAGTCATCCTTACCTCCTTGCTCAAACCTCACGCAGAGTCTATCCAGGAATCCGCAAGCCCTGTACCAAATCTCACTTCCTCTCTCCTCTTTCACTTGCCCTCTCCTCATCTGAGCAACCATGTGGTTGCTCCAGGCTGCCCTCATCAGAGCCCCACAAAGGGGCTTTCTGCTTCCATCCCTGTGGCTTGTAAGGGGGTGTCTCTTCCCTGCTATGGATCCTCCAGTGGCCTGGCCCACGGAGCCCCGTTGCCCACTCAGACCCCACCCCCACCCCTCTGCCCCTCGCTCACTCTGCTCCGGCCACTGTGGCCTCCTCTCTGGTCCTCGGCCCCTTCATGCACTTGTTTCCCTGCCCCCTTCACGCCACCTCCACTGGCTCACGGGTCTGGTTCCCCCGGAGCTTGTCCCGAGTCCTCTCCATCTCCAGACACTCTCCCATCTTGCTTTGTTTTTTTCTTCACAGCGCCTGTCCTGACATCCCACTACGTAAATGTGTTAATTGCACTTACATTCCATTGCAATCGACTTGGGAAGGCTGTCAGGAAAGGCACTTTGGGCTCTGTGTTGGGAAGGGAGGGGAAGGGGTGTTCAAACCAGGGCTGAAGGTGCCGAGCTAGGTGGAAGTGACCCCTGAGGCTGGTCTGTGTCTCTCTCCGACCCAACAGTAGCACTTATTGCCAAGGAAGCTGATTACAACAGAAGTCATACCCACGCTAGGCGTTAATCAGTGTAAGCCCAACGGCAAATGCTTCCTTGGGCCTAATCTTTGGTTATCTGCCAGGCACCTGCTATTTCAGCTCTTTGGAGGCAGAGTGAAGGGACAAGAGGTTATCCAGCCTGTGCACTGTAACTAGGTACGGGCTACCGGGGGCTTTGCTGGTGGCTCAGCGTCAAGAATCCACCTGCCAATGCAGGAGATGCAGGTTCCATCTCTGGGTCGGGAACATCCCCTGGAGAAGGAAATGGCAACCCGTTCCAGTATTCTTGCCAGGAGAATCCCATGGACAGAGGAGACTACAGTCCATGGGGTCACAAAAGAAGTTGGACATGAGTGAGCAGCTGAATGAGAGCCGGCTGCAGGGCCACCCCTTCCCGGAGGTGAAGGCTGTGTGAGGCGCTGGGACCAGTTGCCCTGGTTCCGCGAGGCTGGGATGCTTTCCTGATGGCTTCAGGAGAGCCACGCCCACTCAACCCTCCTGCACCCCAGAGTCACTGGGGGATTGTGTGAAACAGAGGTGATTGGGCCCCCCCTTATAAATTCTGGCTTGTTCAGGGAGGCGGCCTGGATGTTGGGATTGTTTACAATCTCCAAGGAGACTTCCACCGGCAGCCAGAATAGAGACCCAGTACTTGAGGCTTGAGAGAGGCTGGGCTGCTGGTTGTCAAGACCACGGTATCTCAGATGTCAGAAAACAGCCTCTGTTGAAAAAAAACCTGCGTGCTGTCTTCCCAGAAGCTGGACTCCACCACGCTTCCCCAGGGCCTTTACAGAGCGAGCTTTGCTGGCAGAGTCGGCCAGCACAGAGTTCCCAGATGGCTTTGGGAGGGTGGCAGGGAGCCGCCAGAAGCTTGGCCTCCACAGTCAGAGCCTCTGGGAGCCCAGGGCCCTTCTGCTTCCTCCCAAGCCCTGCAGACCCCAGCCTGGCACTCAGGGTGGTGCTCCAACACCCTCTTGGGCAGAGCCCCATGAAGCTGGCATCCTGGACTGCTCTGGCACCAAGTCTCCCTCCTGGCCATCTGCCCAGTTCCCTCTCCCCAACACCCCCCACCCGTTTCCAGGCGGTGGAACCCAGCCCTTCTCGTCCGGCCAGGGTGGTCTTCCTGCTCTCCTCTCCACTGAAGTGTCTCTGTGGATTTCATCTGACTGTACTCGGAAACTAACAGTGTTGAGGGGAGAGGGGCCCCTGGCCAGGCTCACAGCATGGGAAGCTTTGAGCCCACTCCCATGAGTGGACCGTGAAAGCTTGGGGAGAAGGTCCAGCAAGGGTTCTCCTGAGCACCCCTTGGGAATCAAGCCCTGAGAGTGCCCTCTGCCCTCACAGGGGGCAGTGATGGAGGAAGCCCCCCTCCACGCCCCATTCCCTCTATCCCTGCAACTGAATCTGCTCCATTCAATAATGGATTGAGCGATTGACTTCCCATCCTCCTGCTTTCGGGGTGACGTAGCCAGTGCGGGGACATCGCGCTGCCTAGAGAAAGGCCCAGAATCCTGGTCTCCTAGGTGAGGACATATCATTGTCCCCCAGTGTAGGGAAGTTTTCCTCCTTGTCATGGGCATGACAGCTGACATAACTACCCTTTGCTAGAGGATTTTCTTGTTCCGTTCAGGTCTGACATGGCAGCCCAAGTGCCCAACCTCTCCCTGCCCCTGTGTCGCTGGCCGAGGCTGGTACAGACCTGGGCCTCGCCTGCTGCCTCTGCTGGGGGCCTCCACGGGTCAAGTCCAGCTGCTCATCAGGCCCAGAGCCAGCTCTCAGGGCGCAGCACTCAGCCTGGAGCTTGTGCTGCCCAGGGGAGGCTGCCTGATGGCTTCTTAGGGAGCTCAGGGACCAGAAAGTTCTCATCTACTTCCCAGGTGGTACAGTGGCAAAGGATCAACCTGCCAATGCAGGAAACACAAGAGACATGGTTTCGACCCCTGGGTCGGGAAGATCCCTTGGAGTAGGAAATGACAACCTACTCCAGTGTTCTTGCCTGGAAAATTCCACGGACAGAGGAGCCCTGCAGGTTAGCGTCCATGGGGTGGCAGAGAGTCAGATACAACTGAGCACACACCTTTAGCAGACATGTCCCGGGACTCTCAGAGCACCCGCAGTGGACAGAAAGAGCCAGGCTCACTTCTGGTCTCCCCAGGAGACCAGGCAGCTCTTGCCAGGCCTCCTTCCCCTTTGAGGCCAGGGGCCAGGGAAGGCCCCAGAGCTCAAGGGATTCCCAGGGGGACAGCTTCTGGTCTCAGGCGCCAAAGCCACAGCGCAAGACGTGTGCTCCAGCCTGGCCACCTCCGGGAGCTCCAGCTCCTTCCAGATGGATGGGAGGCCCTGCTGGGTGGGTTTAGATGCAGAGGCCAGCCGAGGTTGGGAGGACTTGTTTATTCAAGGCACAGTCATAGCGTTAATAACAAGAAGGTTCGGCATTCTGGCACATTCCTTAAGTGGTGGTGGCCAAGGGAAGTCCACACGCCCCACTGGGATCCCCAGAGGATGCAATGCTGCTAATAGGCACTTCGCTTCCAGAAGCATCTGAGGAAGAGGCAGGCAGGTGTGGAGCTGCCCTAGGCCCAGGGAAGGGCGCTTCTTGAAGACTCTAGGCAATCCCCAGTTTGGGAGGCAGCTCCCTCCAGAGAGGAGCAGATCTGAGGCTCTGCGGGTGGGGGGAGGCCGTGGGGGACAGATGGGGCAGGGGGCGGATGGGGAAGGGGGCTGTGGATGGGGTGGATGGTGGTTGGTGGAGGCCAGCGGGTGAGACCCGCGTGGGCCAAGGGTGCAGGTTGGAAGGGAAATGCCCGAGGAGGGCCCGGCTGTGCCGTGGCGGGACCCAGGCCCACCCACGCAGCCAGCGGCCGCGCGAGGTGGAACGGCTGTGGCCGGGGCCCGGGTTGATTGCCCTGGGTCTCCAGGAAGAGCAGAGACGCCAGGGGACTCCAACACTCTCAACACCCTCCCCATCTTCTCTCAGAACCAGGCAACCTTTGACCCAGGTTCAAAGCGGGCAGCCCCAGCCCTGCCGCCATGTCATCTGCTGGGACCCTTCCCATACGCAGCTTCCACAGACTCAGGGGGACGCGGCAAGAGCAGCCGCCACAGGAATGGTCCAGCAGGGACCACAAGACGGGGGCTGGATGCCAGCAAGAGGTGCCAATAGAAAGGGAGCCCTCAGGCCAACTCCCAGCAGGATATGCCCGCCGGACACCTGGGGGCTGGCGGGGGGTAGGGGGGCCGGAGTCGCCACCTCCCCGTGGCGGACAGGGCTCCAGGTCGGAGGTCCTGACCACTCTGCTCTGGAGGGTACCCTTCCCCTTGACGGCTGGTGAAATGTTTAGGGAGCAGGCCTGTGGGGGCTGGGATAATTTCCTCCTTATTCGGACCTGGATGGGGTAAGAACCCCTCCTCCCCCCAGCTGACCCAGGCTCTCTCTGGAAATTAGCTCTCGTGCCGAAGTCCTGGCCGAGGTCTTGGTGGTGGGGTGGGGGCAGAGCAGGGCTTCTTGCCCCTCATGTGCTATTTCTCCTCTGGGGTCAAGCTTGGAGCTTCTGGAGCCAGGATGTGGGCAGCGAGGGGAGCAGAAGTGAGGCTCAAGTGATCTGAGCTCAGGAGCACACACGTGCCCAGGAGCTGGTGGCCAACACCCAGGCGAGGGGGACCCGAGTGCCACCTTCAGGAGGGTGGCTGCAGGGACCCAGGCCTTTGGAGGACAGAGCTCAGGAGAGCCCTAGGGCACATAGACCCCGCCTGGTGCGGCTCGTCCCAGCCCACCGTGGCCCCTGCAGCCCTTCTCTGTGTCTCCCTCGGCCTGGCCGCCTGGCGGTCCTGGTGGGTCACCTGTCCCCGGAGGCCGAGGCCTGCAACTTCCTGCCTGGGGCGAGGGTGCCAACAGAGTCCTTCCTACTCAGGATTCGGCCCCTCCGGGCCCCGGGTGGTGGCCGCCTTGGGAGGGCAGCCTGAGTCTGCCTGTCCACGGGGGACAAGGCGTCCCTGACCCCACCACCCACAGGGAATCCGCAGTGTCTGAGCCAGGACCATGCTGGAGGCACTCCTCAGCCCAGAGTGCAGGGCGGCCCGGAAAGGAGACATGGGTCCCACTTGGAGCCCGGGGAAAGGCCAGTCAGTGACTGGTCTGCAGCATGGGCTTCTCACCCTAAGCTATGCCCCCACCTTGGCTGGGGGTTTAGGCACTCAGATGGGTATGAGGCAGGGGCAGCTCTCAGCAGCCACATCCTTGACCTTGGGGGTCCTCTCATTAGGCCCTGGGGCTTGGGGGAGGCATATCTGGTTTCTCATCACTTGGCATTTTGGGAGAAGACGCCCCCTCCTCCCCGCCACCCCGGCCAACTCCATGAATTCTGCCTCTGCCCCTCCCACCTGACAGTAACCAGCCCAGGTTGCTTTCATTCAGAATGCACACAGGTCCCATTTAATGAGCCCTGCTACCCTTGCAGGGACAGACAAGAGAACAAGTCTCTACCCTACGGCTCCTGGGACCCCTGATGAGGAGCGGGGGACAGAAAGGGGCTCAGTCGCCTCCTTCCCGTCTAGGGTCTCAGCCATCCCTTCCTGCTGGTGGGGTGCAGGACTTTTTCCTTGTGGCTCTCCATGTGGGGAAGCTGGGAGGAGGTGGTCCTCTGTGTCTGGGGTCCTCCGCAGATTGCAGGGGAGGGATGGGGCTGGGAGGAGGGGGAGGTGGGGCAGCTGCAGAAGCTCCTTGGGCAGGGCGGCTGGTGGAAGGGTGGGGAAGGCCCCAGAGAGTCTTCTTCCTGCCTCCTCCTTAGGCACACCTTCTCCCTCGTGACCCCAGGAAAGCCCTCCAAGCCTTCAGTCTCTGTGCTCTGGGCTCCAGCCGTGGTTGCCAAGAGGCGGGGCTTGCCTGTATCCTCCGTCCCATCCTGGGGGTGCCCTTCTAGACTGCCCAGCATCTCCCGTTCAAGCTGGTCAGCAGGTCGGGGCCTCCACATGTCCGAGAGATACAGCCAGGGCTCTGCTGGAGCCTTCCCAAAGTCTGCAGGATGTGTTGGGGGGTCGGGCCAGGGTGCCCTGCTGCCTCTCTCTGCCAGGCCCTTCCCCTGGCAGCCACTCCTGGCTGGAGTTGCCAGGTGGAGGCCTGGGTCCCGGTCAGTGATACTGGCTCTGGTCCCCCAGTTCCAGCCCTTCCTGGAACCGAGCCGAGTCCAGCTCCCTTGAAAAGGCCCTCACACCGCTCTCCTCTTCTCCCTCTTCCGGCTGTCTGCTCATGGTGCCGTAGCTGGGCTGGGCGGGGGAGGAGGCGGGGGTCAGGTTCATCTCCGGCTCTTGCAGCACGGTGGCCACATACAGCTGCTCAGGACAAAGAAGGGAGACGGGACGGGGTCACACCCGGGGCGAGGCAAGGTCACGTCCGTCTGGGCACACCCTCCCCCCAGCCCTGCCCACCCCGCCCTGACGCTTGACCTTTCTCAGGGCCCCCACCCTCTAAGCCGTGGCTCCTTCCTCCTTCCCCAGCAGCCCGCGTCCTGGCCAGCCTGCCCAGTCTGCCTTCCTGGTTGCTCTCGAGCACGTCGCAGGTATCTATATGCTCCCTGGACTAGTCAGCGGTCTCGTAACTCCCAGTCCACTGCTCCTTCAGCACACGTGCTGTTCAGTCTTGGTTCCAGGTCCGGCTGAACCCAGGGGGAGATGACAGGCTCCCGGACACTGGGGTCTGGGGGAACCCCCATTCCTGAGCTAGAGCACTTTCTACTGTAGCTTCAGAGATGCATCCAACACCCTTGGGCTGCGTCACTGGCTGGCCCGTGAATGAGGATTTGAAACCGAGGCTGCCATCTAAGGTCTTGGTCACGAGACCTGTGAAGTCCAGGCCCGGGCTCAGGAATGCCTGGGACAACAGCCGAGTAGAAAAACACAAGGAGTAACAGGGATGGGGCTGTCTGTCGTCCTTTGAAGGGACTTTGAAACCAACTCCTTATTTTGAAAACAGGTAATTACTGGATAGAATGAAACCTTTTCTGTAGGAGTTTATTAGAGTGAGACCAAACAGCCCTTGGAGAAGGCAATGGCATCCCACTCCAGTACTCTTGCCTGGAAAATCCCAAGGACGGAGGAGCCTGGTGGGCTGCCATCCATGGGGTCGCACAGAGTCGGACACGACTAAAGCGACTTAGCAGCAGCAAACAGCCCTAGATGATGAAGGAACATTTTTTTCTGCAATAGAATTTAGATATTTTCATAGGGCCAAAGTCAACCCCACAGATGACTTTTGGATCCTCCAGGAAAAATGGTAACTGAAAAATGGAAAAAGGCAGCAGTCATCCCTGAACCCGGGAGTCACTTTAGCATCATAAATGGCAATAAATGGGATATTCTGTATCTCCTGGTGTGACACAGAGCACTGCGAGTAATGTTCTAGGCCCTAGTGTTGAACTTGAATCTTCAATTCCAGCCTTTGAATCTAACTTCTAGTTTTCAGGAAATACAGGAGATACTGTAACCTCCTGTAAGCTACCATGAAGAAATAGCCAGAAAAAGCCAGAAGATGGGGCCTTCTGCAGGAATACAGGCTTGGTCTCTCCAACAAGTCATAAAGTAGAGATGGTCCTGAAATAAAAGGGACATGGGCAGGGGCCAGATTAATCCAGCACAGACCCTGGGTTGGATCCTGGTTTGGATGAGCTGCAAAATATATTTCTGGAACCGTAGGGCAAGCTGAACGTGGACTAGGTATTTGAAGAGGTAAAAACGTATATATGTAGGAAGACGGACATTGTTAACTAAAAACACAGGTTATGAAACAGTGTGCAGTGTTACGACATTTTAGAAGACATATATATATCTGCAAGAATATACATTGAGGTGTCAGTGGTCATTGTAGGTGGTAGAAATATGGACTTTTATTTTCTTATTTTGGCTTCTTTGTTTTTTTCCCCATAGTTACCTACAACGCTCAGAAACCTCTGTTATAATAACGAAAGATTTAAAAAATCAATTCCAGTAATTTCTTTAAAAAAAAAAAAAAGCTCAAACTCTGGAGTCCAGCAGACCTGGTTCAAACTTTGTTCTGCCATTTTCTTGCACAGTAGTACCCTAGGGTCTAAATTAAGTCAGGTCTTTGAGCCTCAGTTTCCTCATCTGTAAAATGAGGATAAAACCCCCCACTGTGTGGGTTAAGTGCAAAGATCAAGAGCAAGAATGGAGAAGCATCTAGTTTGCAAGGTTTCAATCACCAACTGCTGACAATATTCTGGAAGGGTCATCTTAGAAGGGCCCTAGGCGAAATGCTACGTGGAGAGAGACTCCTGCTCGAAACCTTTGTCTCTCTTGGTACTGAAGCTCCGTCTCCCCTGCCACACCCCAGAGCTCACTGGGCCCTCTCTGTGGGGCTCGCTCCAGAGCGAGGCCTGTAGTTCTGTGCGCCTGGCATGGGCACGTCCTCCCACTGTTGTCTAAGGGGTCCCCTCTCCCACCCACTCTGCGAGCGCGGCCCGCTCTGAAGTTGCACCTGGTCCAAAACTGTCTTTGGTTCCCCGATGCCCTGGATTCTCTCTTCTGGGCCTTTGCACAGGCTGGCCCTGTTCTTCGAGTGCTCTCCCCGATACCCTCTTCCATCCGGCAACCCCCAACTCTCCCGTGCCTGGAGTCTGGTTAGACCTCCCCTCTTCCAGGAAGCCTTCCCTGAGTGCCCAGGGCTGGCTGGTGCCCTTCTTCAGTGCTCTTCCAAGGCACCCTGGCATCGGGGCACGGGCCGACCCAGTACCCAGCTCAGTGCATGCCTCGGCAGCCCAGCATCCATCCTTGTGGCCAGGTTTTGGCGTGTACTCATGCCCATCTCCAGGCTGAGCCACGGGGGTGGGAGCCAGCGCCCAGCCTGCTGGACCCCTGCACGCGGAGTCCAGCCTCGTCTCCTCTCAAGCTGACGGGCTCACTCGTCTTACCATTCCTTGCAGACCTCTGTCCGCGCCATGCTGCCCGGCACCCGCGCCCTTGGCCTCAGGACCGAAGGACCCCAGCAGGCCCCTGTGTCTACACGACTGAGCTCGCTGAGGATGAGTCCGCCCTGCCCTTTCTCTTCCTCTCTGAGCTCCTTCTATAGTGTGTCCTGGAGAAATTCCTGGATCTTCTATCATTCTGAAGGCTCTTCAGCCAGGGCCACGGCAGCAATCTGACCTGGGCCAAGTCCTGCTGCATCAGAGGGGGCAGTCCCGGGCACCCCGTCTCCTCCCTGATACCCAGGATGCACTCTAACCACTGGTGCCCCCACAAGGCTGCTGGAGAAGCCCATCCCTGTAAGCACCCCACCTCCCCACCCTGACCTGTCCCAGGGCAAAGGCACTGACTCACAAGGGAGGTTGGCGTGGAGGAGGCGCTGCTAGGCTCCAGGTCAAACACGGTCTCCATCTCCTCGGGCTGCGGCGGTGGTAGAGACAGGGAGGGTCAGTGAATGTGCCCCACCCTCGCCCTCCCCATATCCAGAGAAACCTGGACCCTAACCTCAGGCTTAAGGGGCCCCCCGCTCCCCTTCAACTCATCTTCTGTTTTTCTAGACCTGCAGCCCAGCTGGCTGGGCTGAACCCTCGGGGGACAGAGTGAAGACTAGGATGCTGGGGAGACCCTTCTGGAAGGTTCCATGCCCAAGGACCACGATGAGAGCTGTGGGAAGCTGTGGTGCAAAGATGAGCCTGCTGCTTTGACTCCAGGACAAGCCCTGACTTCAACAATACCCTCTTCTCTGCCAGAATTTCCCTTTTATCTGAGATGAAGGTCTAAGTCCCTTGTCACCTGTCTCTAGAGTGGACACTTGAGCAACCAGATCCCATGACATTGTTGCATTGGGAAAAGCCACAGATGTTGTCTGCCCAGGTGCTTCGCTAGCACGGACTCAGCCCAGGGGACGGAGGAGGGTCCGGGGAGAAAGGGAGTAAGCACCTATGCCAGGACCCCAGAGATGGGAACACCGGAAGCAAGAAGATCCTCTTCTCAGAGGCTCCCTTCTCCGGCTCAGTAGCATGCTAGTACTTGAAATCAACTTTCTTTCTTATTTACATTCATTTGAAAAGGAAATAATTCACTATTATAAACAAAAATCCTGTGTCAGCTGCCATAAACAAGGTCAACTAGAAAAATAAAGATGTAACCACGAAAAACAGAAAATGTTTCAATCCACTGGAAATCATTCCAGTATGCTTCTAAAGTCACTCCACTTTAGGAAGTGCTGATCTAGAGCACATAGTTCTGTTGGCATGGATGGGTTCCCTTCTCTAATAACTGGCTGCGCCCTGAGACCCTAATGCCGGGAAAGATTGAGGGCAGGGGGAGAAGGGGGCAACAGAGGGTGAGATGGTTGGATGGCATCACTGAGTCAATGAACAGGAGCAAACTCCGGGAAACAGGAAGGACAGAAGGCCTGGTGTACTGCAGTCCACGGGGTTGCAAAGAGTCAGACACGACTTAGCGACAGAACAACAATGCGGCAAAGAGTCAAAGGAATCATGGGGCCCAGAGAACCAGGCCTCCCTTCCAGACAAGACCAGAGTATCCTGAGATTCTTCAAAGTGAGATGACTGTTCCCGTTCCCCAGGATCTCATCCTTACCACCCCCTCTTTTACTCCTTCACTCCATCCTTTCTCTCAACCCTCCATCCCTTGGACTGGCCCCAGCAGCTCTGTAGGTGGACAGGCTCACATCATAGGAGGGATGGGCCAGCAGCCTGTGGTTTGGAGGAGACGTCAGAGGGGGGAAGAGGAGAGGACTACGTCTTCTGCCCTGGGAGGCGTGGTTCTGGGGCCAGTGCAAGCACACACACAGTACGCACACCCAGCACCTTCTGCCCATCCCACCATCAGAGAGAAAGGCAAGAGCCTCTCATCGCTCTGATGCTGTGGGCACCCCAGGCATGGCGGGGCGGAGGGGGGTCCTCAAGCTGTGTGTCCCCCGGGGAGAACTTGCGGGAGGAAAGGCAGGCTGGCAACTCACCTCATAGTTACTCATTTTCGACATCTTCCCCAGGAATGTGGCAACGCAGGCCATTATTATGGAAACAATAAGGGTGGTGAGGGAGAAGATGGTGATGGCATGCTGGGACCCTGCAAGGAGAAGGAGAGTCATGGGCTTGGCTCCTGAGGACCACAGCTGTGTGCGGGGCGCTGGCAGAGATGCTGGCCCGGCTGACATATGCCTGGGGCCCCGGCCCAGCACGCATGGAAGAGTTTGGAGCCCGGGGCGGAGAGGTCTCTGCCCAGCTCTCCCCTTAACCACATAATCAATGAGCCCCACCCAGGGATATCATCCCTCTGTGCTACCTGACCAGTTAAGAATTCAGCATCTGGCGGATTCCACGAAAAAAATTCATTTACTTAAACAGCCACTTAGGTGTCCATTAAATGTCCCCCTAGATGTCAGCTACCTTCCATACTTCCCTGCAAAGTATCTGAGTCATTTATGCCACTCCCTCAGATCACTCGTTTATGTCCCTGTCCCCAAATGCAGTGACTGACCCACACCTTTCCTTGTAAGCCCTTCCCCCAACTTTTTAAAAAAATTCTTTTAAATATTATATTGGAGTGGACTTCCCCGTAGCTCAAGCGGTGAAGAGTCTGCCTGCAAAAGGAGACCCAGGTTCGATCCCTGGGTCAGGAAGATCCTCTGGAGAAGCAAATGACAATCCACTCCAGTATTCTTGCCTGGAGAATCCCATGGACAGAGGAGCCTGGCGGGCTACAGTCTGTGGGGTCACAATCAGTCGACTGAGTGACTGACATGACTACTACAGTTGATTAACCGTGTGGTGTTAGTTTCGGGTGTACAGCAAAGGGATTCAGTCATGCATATACAGGTATATATTCTTTTTCAAATACTTTTCCCCATACAAGTTATTACAGAATATTGAGCAGAGTTCCCTGTGCTATACAGTAGGTCGAGGTTGGTTATCTGTTTTAAAAAATAGTGGTGTGTGCATATCCATTCCAAACTCCTACTGTGTCCCTCCCTGCTCTTCCCCCTGGTAAACATAAATTCATTCTCTAAATCTGTGAATCTGACTCTGTTTTATAGATAAGTTCCTTTTATCATTTTCTGCATATAAGCAATATCATATGAAATTTGGCTTTGTCTAACTCTCAGAAGCCCTTTTGAAGTAAGCATACTCTATCACATGTGCTAATCGCACGGAAAAGCAATTCAGAATTTAAAAGTCACTTATGTTTCGTTTGGGGATGTTTGGTAACTTTTTCATGACGGCAGTTTTCTAACTACATGAATATTAAAAATCAGTCTTTACAGTCGGAAGTTATTGCAAAATGATGTTTATCGTTGTGTTTTTATAAAAGCAAAAAATGGTAAACATCTTCAATATCCCAACAACGGTGAACTGACTAAAACTGGCAGAAATTAATGCAGCCATTAAAAGACACGTGCTCTAACAGTATTTTAATAATGCAAGAAACTGCTCAGAGCGTAATGTTCACTGAAGAAACTCAGGCTGTTAAGTCTGACTAGAATAAGATGGATCCACAGTTTTGTAAAGTCAATCCGTAAACCCCCTCCTACTCTGCCCTGTCCTCTAAAACACATGCAGAGAGTGAGGTCTGGGAGCAGCAGACGGGAGGCTATAGGTGAGATAACAGGCATTCAAACTCTAATCTTTCCATTTTTTCCCCTAGTTTTGATAATAAATCTGTAGTCTTTTATACCTAGCAGAAAAGTCTTATTAAAAAATGAAGTCTGCTAGGGGTTGCCCAGATGGCTCGAGGTAAAGAATCTGCCTGCCAGTGCAGGAGATACAGGAGACGAGGGTTTGATCCTTGAGAAGATACCTTGGAGTAAAAAATGGCAACCCACTGTCAATACTAAAGGAAATTAACCCTGAACATTCATTGGAAGGACTGATGCTGAAGCTGAAACTCCAATACTGTGGCCACCTGATAAGAAGAACCGACTCCTTGGAAAAGACCCTGATGCTGGGAAAGATTGAAGGTGGGAGGAGAAGGGGATGACAGGATGAGGTGGTTGGATGGCATCACAGACTCAATGGACATAAGCCTGAGTAAACTCCAGGGAGTTGGTGATGGACAGGGAGGCCTGGCATGCTGCAGTCCATGAGGTTGCAAAGAGTCTGACACGACTGAGAGACTGAACTGAACTGACTGATGATAGATACTATAAAATTTTATTTCCTGCCAGCCTTGAGTTAGAGTGAAGGAGTAGGATGTTTTTGTTGAGGTAGTTTTTTCCCTGAAAATTGTAAACCAAAATGTATATGGTTTGGACCACACTGGTGCTACCCTTAACTTCCAAGGTCAGCCGGGACCCTAACACGAGCCCACTGGGCCTACAGAAGGCGCTGAGCGTGGCCGTGCTCCATAAGTAACACCTCGCTCCTCCCGCTGCTTGGTCTGCTTCGACAAGAGTCGTCAGTGAGGGGCGACTGAGTGGTGGGCGAACAGAGAGGTGGGGTGGCCAGGGGTGGGGAGGCTCGGCACGTACCTAAGCGTAGGACGGAAAAGAAGAGCATCCAAACCAGCCCCAGGAGCGGTGCGAAGGTGGCTTGGTGGATGGCGGCCATGTGGATCTGCTCGTTGAGTTTGGTGGGCGCATACGAGTAGTACATATTATAGCGGTCCGTGATGTGCTTCATGCACAGGTAGAGCAGCCCTGGGGGCCAGCAGATGGAGGCAGGCTCAGAGGCCACCCCAAGACCCTCCCCTCCCCCGGGCCCAAGATGCCAGACACAGGTCAGCCAGAGTGGCAAGGAGGTCAAGTGTGGGAGCTCCGTGGGGCCAATCTCATGTGCCCGGCTGCTTCCCTTGAATCTTAGAACCTAGTCTGTCATTTTGGTTAAGTGGTCATTCCCTAACAAGCACCCTCTGTAAATAGCCATCCAAACCCGGCCCCCCTGACTGACCTGGCCCCCTCCCCTGCCCTTCTGATCGGCTGGCCCCGGGTCTCCTCCTGAGCCAGGAGGGAGCCAGATGCTCTGGGGCTTCCCCTGGGAGGGTGCCTCAGGGACAACTCACCAAAAGGAGCAATGATGGGGCAGGTGATGCTGTACGCCATCACCACGCTGAAGACGTTCATCATCCACGCATACTCGCGCCCGTACTGGAAGTCCACGGCCTGGTTCTGGGACAGAAGGCAGAGTCCGCTTGGCTTGGCGGCTCCTGCAGCTCCTAGTCCGGCAAGGCAGCCTCCCCTCCGAGGCTGGTGTCGGAGGAGCACCTGGCCCCTTCCGCCCACCAGGGCTCCCAACCTCAGGTCGCTCCGCACTTCTAACAGGCACCCCCCACTCCAACATCCGCCCAAGGGAAGCTCCAAGGGCTGTGTCAGGGAAGGGCCTGGCCCTCACCATTCGGATGTTCACTCTCTCTGGCTCCGACCTGGAGAAGACGAGGCGGATGGTGTACAAGAAGAGCGACCCCAGGCGCATCAGCTCCATGCCTGTGCCAATAAAGGCTGCCGTGATGACGTAGTTGACAAAGAAGGCGCCATTGTCTGGCAGGAACACACACCTGGGTGTGGAGGAGGGCGGGAGATGGCCACAGAAGCCGGAGAAGAGGGAGAGGGCAGAGATGTTGGGAGCAAAGAGGAGAGAGAGGAAGAGAATTGAAGGGATGGGCAGGGGGTGGAGACAGAGATGGGGAGAAGAGCTTTCAAATACAGTCATCCCTTGGTATCCGCGGGTGATTGGTTCCAGGAGCCCCTGCAGATATCAAAATCCAGGGATGCTCAAGTCCCTTATATGAAAATGTCAATAATATTTGCAGATAACCTATGCCCATCCTCCTTTGTACTCTGTCTCTAGATTATCTATAATACCTAACACAATGTAATCAGCTGTAAATACAACTAAACGCTATGCAAGTGGTTGCCTGCACACGGCACATTCAAGTTTCGCTTCTGGAAACTTCCTTGCAATTTTCCCCTGAATGTTTCGATCTGCAGTAGGTCAAATCTGAAGATGTGGAATCTGTGGACATGGAAGGCCGACTGTATACGTACGTTTCCAGCCCAGTGTAACTTAAACAAGGGCCCTTTTGAGCAAGGATGGGGGTGGATGGATTAGGAGAAACATGTACTGGCCTGATCTACAGAAGGGTTTTTAAGAAAACAAAAATAAAGAAGGGCTGTTTGACTGGATCCACAGACCCTGGAGAGTTCACAGGTAGACTTTTGGGGGTCTGTGACCTTGAGTAGGGAGAAGATTGCATCTTCGCTTTCTGTAGTTTAGCACTTTCTTCCATGAAGAGCGTGGGTGACAAATCACGGGCATGCCTGCCATGGCTGTGAGTCTGTCGCCAGTTGAAGTGAGGTATTTTCATATCATGTTGTATTTATTGCTGAACGCTCACAATACCATTTGCATTCATCATCTCTTCAAAATGATGCTAGTTATTAGGCCACTACACTAGACATGTTAAATTCGCATGATTGAGACTTTCCTGTCTGCACATGTGTAGCTAGCTGGCCAACTTCGGCTAAGAGCCATTCAGCCACCTGAATGGATTGTCACACCGCCTGTTCTCACATTGGTGACCCACGCATCTCTGCCGTCTATACAGTTCTGATAACTCCCTCAAGAAGAAAAATCTGTGAGCCCCTGCACATATTTCAGAACTCCTTCAAAAGCTATTCTTTCTTGAGGGCATCAAAGTTGAGTCATGAACTCAAAATTCTTCTCCTTCTCATATATTTACAAACTATTAAAAATAACGACCTAGCCAAAGATGAACTCACTCATCTTAGGAAAAACTAAGCTTATTACAATTACAGTTTAATTGTAGAAAGCTTGGAGAATTCTGGCTCTTGCCCTATAAAGCAAGCTATGAAAGGTTGCATGGCATTGGCTACAGCACATCTTTGAAACATTGGGACTTTCAACATTTGTAACCCTAAAAACAAAACCAGGCCAAACAAAAAGAGAAACTGGCTGGATGTCCAACCAGACCTGCATGTTGCCTTGTCAAAAATCCACTCCTCTGTTCCAGTTGAATGTTCCTCTTTTAGCTAAGTAACATCAACTTTCACATGGACAGCTTTAAAACAATAAAATGTAACTTTTGCTTGCTTCCATTTAGAATACATTGACCTATTATTAAATGTATTAACAGAGATTTTATCATACATTTGAATTCTAAAATATTTTCGGTAACTATATTTTGACATAACTGGTTTTCGTCATAGCCCAGGTATTTTGTGCATTTAAAGAACTGGGCTTTCTGGGTGGCTCAGTGGTAAAGAACCTGTCTGCCAATGCAAGAGACATGGGTTCAGTCCCTGGTCTGGGAAGATCCCACGTGGCCCGGAGCAACCAAGCCGTGCATCTTAACTATTGAGCCTGAACTCTGGAGCTGGGAACCTCAACTTCTGAGCCCACTTGCACAACTACTGACACCCGAGTCCTAGAGCCTGTGCTCAACAAGAGAAGTCCCCACAACGAGAAGCCCACGCTGCAACAAAGAACAGCCCCCGCTCTCAGACTAGAGAAAAGCCCGTGCAGCAGTGAGGACCCAGCACAGCCAAAAATTAATAATTTTTTAAAAAGAAATCTAATCAGAATCAACCCAACATTGTACAGCAATTATCTTCCAATTAAAAATATATATATAAGAAATCTACTCAGAGTATATATAAAACGGGCAAAATCTGAACATGCTCTGTGGATTGTATCAATGTCACTTTCCTGGTTTTGATACTGTACCTTAGTCATGCAAAATGTGACCATTGGGGGAAACTGGATGAAGGGTGTATCAGTTCAGTTCAGTTCAGTCATTCAGTTGTGTCTGACTCTTTGCAACCCCATGAATTGCAGCACGCCAGGCCTTCCTGTCCATCACCAACTCCCGGAGTTCACTCAGACTCACGTCCACCGAGTCAGTGATGCCATCCAGCCATCTCATCCTCTGTCGTCCCCTTTTCCTCCTGCCCCCAATCCCTACCAGCATCAGGGTCTTTTCCAATGAGTCAACTCTTCGCATGAGGTGGAGTTTCAGCTTTAGCATCATTCCTTCCAAAGAACACCCAGGGCTGATCTCCTTTAGAATGGACTGGTTGGATCTCCTTGCAGTCCAAGGGACTCTCAAGGGTCTTCTCCAACACCACAGTTCAAAGCATCAATTCTTCAGTGCTCAGCTTTCTTTACAGTCCAACTCTCGCATCCATATATGACCACTGGAAAAACCACAGCCTTGACTAGATGGACTGTTGTTGGCAAAGTAATGTCTCTGCTTTTCAATATGCTATCTAGGTTGGTCATAACTTTCCTTCCAAGCAGTAAACGTCTTTTAATTTCATGGCTGCAGTCACCATCTGCAGTGATTTTGGAGCCCAGAAAAATAAAGTCTGACACTGTTTCCCCATCTATTTCCCATGAAGTGATGGGACCAGATGCCATGATCTTCGTTTTCTGAATGTTGAGCTTTTTTAAGCCAACTTTTTCACTCTCTTTCACTTTCATCAAAAGGCTTTTTAGTTCCTCTTCACTTTCTTCCATAAGGGTGGTGTCATCTGCATATCTGAGGTTGTTGATATTTCTCCCGGCAATCTTGATTCCAGCTTGTGTTTCTTCCAGCCCAGTGTTTCTCATAATGTACTCTGCATAGAAGTTAAATAAGCAGGGTGACAATATACAGCCTTGATGTACTCCTTTTCCTATTTGGGACCAGTCTGTTGTTCCATGTTCAGTTCCAACTGTTGCTTCCTGACCTGCATACAGGTTTCTCAAGAGGCAGGTTAGGTGATCTGGTATTCCCATCTCTTTCAGAATTTTCCACAGTTTGTTGTGATCCACACAGTCAAAGGCTTTGGCATAGTCAATAAAGCAGAAATAGATGTTTTTCTGGAATTCTCTTGCTTTTTCCATGATCCAGCGGATGTTGGCAATTTGATCTCTGGTTCCTCTGTCTTTTCTAAGACAAGCTTGAACATCTGAAAGTTCATGATTCACATACTGCTGAAGCCTGGCTTGGAGAATTTTGAGCATTACTTTTCTAGCATGTGAGATGAGTGCAATTGTGCGGTAGTTTGAACATTCTTTGGCATTGCCTTTCTTTGGGATTGGAATGAAAACTGACCTTTTCCAGTCCTGTGGCCACTGCTGAGTTTTCCAAATGTGCTGGCATATTGAGTGCAGCACTTTCACGGCATCATCTTTCAGGATTTGGAATAGCTCAACTGGAATTCCATCACCTCCACTAGCTTTGTTCGTAGTGATGCTTTCTAAGGCCCACTTGACTTCACATTCCAGGATGTCTGGCTCTAGGTGAGTGATCACACCATTGTGATTATCTGGGTCATGAAGATCTTTTTTTGTACAGTTCTTCTGCGTATTCTTGCCACCTCTTCTTAATATCTTCTGCTTCTGTTAGGTTCATACCATTCTGTCCTTTATCGAGCCCATCTTTGCATAAAATGTTCCCTTGGTATCTCTAATTTTCTTGAAGAGATCTCTAGTCTTTCCCATTCTGTTGTTTTCCTCTATTTCTTTTTTCCTCTATTCCTTTCTGAGGAAGGCTTTCTTATCTCTCCTTGCAATTCTTTGGAACTCTGCATTCAGATGCTTGTATCTTTCCTTTTCTCCTTTGCTTTTCGCTTCTTTTCTTTTCACAGCTATTTGTAAG
Source organism: Tragelaphus eurycerus (assembly GCA_935064755.1). Classification (NCBI taxonomy): domain Eukaryota; kingdom Metazoa; phylum Chordata; class Mammalia; order Artiodactyla; family Bovidae; genus Tragelaphus; species Tragelaphus eurycerus. Next base: position 34,513,703 of record CAKXYN010000008.1, on the reverse strand, counting down.
GCCTCCCCAGACAGCCATTTTACTTTTTTGCATTTCTTTTCCTTGGGGATGGTCTTGATCCCTGTCTCCTGTACAATGTCACGAACCTCATTCCATAGTTCATCAGGCACTCTATCTATCAGATCTAGTCCCTTAAATCTATTTCTCACTTCCACTGTATAATCATAAGGGTATATAGGACTTTTTTTTTTTTGGCAATTTCCTTTGAATCTACAATTATTTGAAAAAGTTCATTCAGAGGAGGAGTCCCTGGGCTTTACCCCCAAAGGGGTTCATGGCACCGGAAACGTTAAGAGGCTGCCTAATGAGAGTGTTGGCATGCATTCATCTCTACCTATATGAGCAGATAAAGGATAGGCATATCCAGCTGGTATGAACCCACAAAAGCCCCGGTGAACACTCGGAGTACGCCTGAAACATGCACTCTAGTACTCACTGGAACCTGACGGATGCCTGCTCCAGATAGTAGATGTCAAAGAGCCAGTGCAAAAAGACGTCCAAACTAGAAGCAAGAATAAAGCAGACCCTCCAGTTAGTGAATCGAACTAAGGCCTGGGGTTCAATTTCTCTTGGGCTGGTTTCCCTCCTTCCAGCCTCCCTTGCCTACTCCCCGAAGACTCTCGCACCTTAATATTCCAGCTGGCCAATCCACACTGCCTCTCTTATTAATGCTGGCCACTCTGCCCCTGACTCTTTGACCTTTCCACTCGAGGCCTCCCCTCCAGCAAACCTTGGCCAGCCATTTCTCCCACAGCGCTCTCTCCCTCCTCTGAATTTCTACTGCACATTTCCCCCACCTTGGGCTGCCAGGCAGCTGGGAGGGATGGCTTGTCTCCCCAGCTGGATGATAAGCACTTTGAGGGCAGAGTTCATGGCTGACAGCTTAGCGTTCACATGATACCTGGCTCATGCTAGGCTCATGACAGGCACTGGACTGTTATTTGAGGAATGGATTTGCAGCAACCACAGGTGGGCCTACAGTATCTGCAGGAGGAGGTTCCGACTCTAGGGTGAGCCTGGCTGAGAGAGGAGAGATAATTGTAGGTGAGGTACCTGGTCAGTCCCATAGACGGCAGAATGACCACCATGAACACCAGGAAGACATAGCACTTGTGCACTATGATCAGATTCTGACTCGTTCTAGAAGGAAACAGAGAGAGACATGGTAAGAACCAAATGACTGACTACAGAGTGGAGAGAGAGAGAGACGGCTACCTGGGCTAGAAAACAGTTTCATAGCACGTGCCAATGCCATCTCCACAGCGCACTGACAGCTGTGCTCTGTCTGGGAGCAGCAGGAAAGAACAGCATGATCCACTAGTGATGTCTGCCGTGGGCAGAGGAAAGGGAAGGGAAGGCTCACACATACCGTACACTTGACGCTCCTGTTGCAGGGACATCACTAACAATACTCAGAATCCTTGCAGGGTTTCAATAAGCAACATGAGCCTTGGCCATAGGAAAGCCCAGGAAGGATTTCTGTTAAGAGAAACCTCCTGGCTTACTGCCTGATAGAATGATACAAACTTTGGGGGCGAGAAATAACTTTTGAGACCCATGCAGTCTTCAGTCCAGAGCAGGTCCATTTTGTCCCAAGATATAGTAAATACTTCCTAACCAATTAGCTCCTACCACAGAACTATTAGGGCTAATAAACAGGAAGGGGCTCTTTGATTGTTTAAAATATGGCACCGTATGGGCTACATGGGTCGTCAGTCAGATCGAGGGCATGGGCTCCTCTGCAATGACCATAGCAGCCCTTCCGACATTTTTGAGACAAGCCCTGCTCTCTCGGTCCCGTCTTCCGCCCTCTCCCTGGCATTCCTGGCACTGGCCATTTCTGCCCACGGCTCCAGGCCCTCAGTGCATGGCTGGAAGATGAGGGAGCAGCCTGAGGACGGCTTTGTTTCAGGTATCTCAGCATCCCTGAGACAAACCAGTCCCCTCTTTCCAAAGACAAAAGTATCTGTTACTTTTTTGGGATGGTTTTGGGCATCAAAGCCATCCTGCATCAATTCCATTCCCCAGGTGAGACAGGAAGCTGGAGCACAGGGCTGGTGGGGATGGGGGAGTGAGGGAAGAATAAGAGTGGAGGCCTCCAGCTCACCTGGTCCAGTGGGCTTCAAGGAAGGCAGAGAGATAGACGATCAGAGGCAATGTCACCGTAAAGGCCCAGAGCAACACAGACGGGAAGAACTGGGTCACAATGGGGCTCTGTATGGGTGGATGGAGGTGGGGCAGAGAGACGTCAGTGCAAGAAGCCCTCTCCCCGTCACAGGCCTCCCCTGCCTTCTCCCACACTTCTGGCCACTTCTCCAGCTCAGTCCCAGAGCAGGCCTCGTGTCCCTGAGGCTGCACAGTGGGCTGGGGCCTTTCTCACTCAGAATCTGCCTGGCTGGGGCAGCCAGAGGCTAACACAGCAAGGTCAAGGGGCATCCCCAAGGGGTGCAGGCCTCCTACGCTGAGGTCACTGGAGGGACGGCCTAGGCTGACCCCACCGACTTGGCCCCAAGGCCACAGCCACCTGCTGTCACTCAGGGAGGAGACGCTCAGATTTCAGGGAGGAGACACTGCTTTTACCATGGATGTTGTGTGAGACATGGTGGAGAAGGGGAGGGTGTGGTGTGAGAATCCCCGGGCAGAGCTGTGGTGCCCCGGCCTGGGGCCTGTTGTGAAGCTGACAGAGGAGGGGGGCAATGGGAAGCAGCAGCACAAGGGCCTGGCTTGACTGTGCGCACATGTGTGCATGTGTGTGTGTGCACAGACGTGTGTCGTGTGTGCACTTCCATGTGTGCTCCTGCCTGTGTTTTGCTGGAACAGGCACGGGGATAACATGAAAGAAGGGGCCTTCTAGGATCACTGCAAGTGTGCACGTGTGTGTGCGTGCACGTGTGTGTGTGCACGTGTGTGTGTGCCTGCATGCGTTTTGCTGGAACAGGCATGGGGATAACATGAAAGAAGGGGCCTTCTAGGATCACTGCAAGAGCCTTGAGGCTATAGAACTTGGATACAGGCCCGTCTAGCTCCTCGGAACTCCTCTATGCATATGGCAGGGACGGCTCTTGTGGACCAACCCAGGGTCTGTGTGTCCAGAAGTGAGGCAAGGGGAACCAGAGCCAGAGGGCCTGCTCCTCTTGAAGGGCTGCCCCAGATCTAACCTCCGTCTTCCCCACCCTCGCCTTATCTTCACACCAAGGACCTCGAGTCTAGAGAACGTGGGGTGAACGGAGCCATCACGCTCGCCCCACCCTCTGCTGCTCTTTTGCACCTCTAGCTTGACCCAATCTAAAGAAGCCCATCCCCCCAAATTCAGACCAGAACTTGCCCAAGGCTCCCCCACCCTTTAGCCCTAGTCCCTAAGATGGGCAGTGGCCCACACACATCCTCTTCAAAGCAAAGGAGACCCAGGGCCACCACGTACACCCACTGCCAGGGCCACAGCTGCGTGCGCTCTGGAGTCACATCTCAGGGGGCCCCCATCCCATCCTCGCTGGAGCTCTTCCTTTGTCTCCCGGGGGCCCCCATGCCTGGCCTGAGTGGAAGAGGCACCTGCAAATTCTCGATGGGGCGGGTGACGTTGTACAAGTCGATGGTGTTGATGATGATGGCAGGCGTGGTGAGGAAGAAGAAGAGGAAGAAGAGGAAAGTGTTGATTGCGATAAAGCGGGCCCACCAATGGAAGCGGCGGACGGACAGGTGTTTCCTGGGTGGGATGGAGGAGGGAGACGCGCTTAGGACCGTGGGTCTCAGCCCTCAGACCCAGCCATGCTGCTTTCTGCGTGCCAGCTGTGGACCAGGCTGCCCTGGTCTAGTTCAACCCTGTGGGCCCACGCCTGCATGCAACAGCCCTAGGCCTTCTCCTATCACTCCACTTGTAAGGCTCTGAACACATCCCACAGGTGAGCCAGAAGAATGATCTGAATTCTTTCCGCAGGAAAAACCTTTTCCTCAAAGAGTGGGTGCCTTCTGCGCTTGTGATGGGGTGGGCTTGGGGGCAGGCAGAGGCTGCGATGCCCAGGAGAGACACAGCCCAGCAGGGGCCGTATGTGGAGGAGGAGGACAGGCCCTGATTCTTTTCCTCATCCTACAGTCTTCTTCCATCCCAAAGGAGCTCAAGGGAGAGGAGACAGAGGGGGCTTACCAAATAATGTCTTTGGGGTGTGGGGCACGGACTACCCTCCAGTGGTAGGACTTGACGATGGTGGTCACTGAGGACTCTTTGGGGGACATCCCACAGTGGATGAACTTGTAGTCCTGCAGAATGCTGTGGAGACGAGGAAGAGACAGAGGTCTAGGGGTGAGGAATTCTTGGAGACTTGGATATGTCTCTCCTGACCTTATAGGTGGGCAGTTCCTCAGGCCTGGTCCCTGGAGGAAAGGGTGTTAGAGGGATGGACTGCCCAGGAAAAGAGGGGACCATGTAGTTCTCCGTTCACGTCTTGTCCCCATAGTGGTAGCGATGGCACAAAGACATGCTCTTTCTGTGAGGCTGACAGGGGAGGTACTTATTTAGCCTCCTCTTAATACCAATCTACCGACTGTTCCAGCCAGTGCCTGACATTGTGCTGACTGGCGTGTCACAGCATCTTAGCTGCACAGATTACTGAAGACACAACCAAAGATGGGCGGGTGCTGGCACTGGGGCCCCATCTTGGGTTTCCTAACTCACATCTGCTGTAATTAAACCTGAGATCCCTCTCTATTGACCAATGGTTCTCAGAAAGATATGTAGATGTCTCACACACACTAAATAGAACACATGTTCCTTCTTACTCTTCCAGGAGGTGGACAAGGAAGATATACGTAACCAAATTTGATAAATAGGAAACCTGAGGCTGTAACTAACTTGCAAACTTGCCTGTGATCTGTTGCTCTGAATTCTAGCCTGTCCACTGTTCCTCTGCAGGGTCAGGGTGGGTGAAAACAAAGCTTTGTGAACGATCAGGCTCCCTCGGGGAGAGGATGGCTCCATCGTCCTCAGAAGACTGATTCTGAGGCTCCTATGTATTTGACCCAGGCCTAAGATTCCTTCCAGAACATTCCAGAGCAGACCTCATCCATTCCTTATCAAGATGGGGCTGCCAGTGGCTGGGGCAGAGGAGGGAGGAGCCTGCAAAGCTATGAGACAGAGAAGGCTTGCAGAGGAGAGGAGAGGAGCAGGAATGGCAGTTGGGTCTTCTCTATGCTGACCCTGTCACTCGCGGTGAGGGGAAGGGTGACGTAGGGGTGATGGGTAATGAGGGGCGGAAAATGGGTATCATTCTTGTCAAGGCCTGGAAGAGGAACCAAGGGCTATGCTGACCACTTCTGGGCTGAAGCAAGGACGTATGGGGGTGGGGAGCCCAGGGCCTGGGCATCTCTGGAGACAAGCTGAGCCCTGCAGTTGGAGGAAGCCGCACGTGGCCATGCTCCAGAAAGCAAGATGGCAGAGGTGATGCCCAAGAGGAACAGGGCGGGGCCGAGGGGAGGAGGGCAGAGCACGGCATGCCGAAGGGAGGCGCTCTCCCCTCCTCCCCTCGGCTGGAATGGGGGTGGGAAAGGATGGTTTCGGAGAAGCAGAGGCCTGCTCCTGGGGACAGGATGGGCACAGCAAGCAGCTGCTCCCTCCCCCACCCCTGCCCCGGCCCGCCCCCCAACCCGGCACTCACTGCTTTGTCATCCTGGAGTCCTGGAACGTGACGAAGATCAGGTCCAGACGCTTCAGCCGCGCGCGGTTGAGCTCAGCGTTGAACTCATCGGTCAGCTGCTCCTCCAGCTCGCTGTAGTACTGTTCTGCGTCCACCTAGGGGGCAAGACGTGGGCCTCAGAGCTGGAGTGGCCAGGGCTCCAGGAAGGCCGCCTCTCTCCCCCGGGGGTGCAGGCTGGTGTAGGGCGGGGTTGGGGGGGTGTCTTGGTTCCATCCCCAGCTCCCTAGGAAGCCTGGCAAAAAAGCTCAGGACCCCAGGTGGGTTCCCAGGTCCCAGCTCTCCAGGAGGAAGAGGCTATCACTCTGAAACAAGCTCCCTGCTCTTAGATCTGGGGAAAGGGAGGCTTCCCCAGGGGTGAAGGGGTGTCTTTGGCCTCAGTGTGGACTCCGGAGCAGTGACAGCCTTTTCAAGTGAGGGAATCATGCTTTTTCCTGAACTGGCTAGTTGAGTTCAGTCCTGCCAAGGCCTCCTTCTAGCCACATGGGCGGGGTGATAAGATGGAGCCCACAGCTTTCAAATGTTTACAGCTCTTTCGCCCAAGGCCGGGCAGCCTGCTGTGTCCTTGCTGGTCCTCCCCACCAAGCCCCGAAGGGAGCAAGAACCAGCCCCGTTCTGGATCACTCTGGGAGGGGGAGGCCCTGAGAAAGGCTCCTCTGCCTTCTCAACAGGGAGACAGGACATGTTGGAAAGGAGAACGTGAGCCAGGGGCTGCTCTGAACGGAGTCTGCGGCCCAAGGATGCAGGCCTGGGATACCTCCCAGGGCCGTGGACAGAGCCTGGAGCCCCAGTGCCCCAGCCCCTGTGCCGCACCTCCAATGTCCGCGCCCATTACCTCTTTGAAGCAAGCCCAGCACCTGCAGAAGCACAGCCGCGAGCAGGGGTGGACCTTGATCATCACCTTCCCCTTCTTCTTGGCCTTGGCAGTGTAGTAGAGCCGGCCCCGCATCGCGTGGCGCCTGCCAGCCAACAGGTGACACGGTGAAGGGTCTCGCAGTCAGAAGCCAGTAGAGCAACAGCCTCCCCTTCCCTCCCTGCCCCAGATCCAGACAGGTCTCGCCGCAGCCTCACCTCTGATCATCCAAGTCAATCAGGGTCCTGACGTCATAGCAGAAGTGGACTCTGGTCACTACGCACCCTGGGTAGGCCTCGCTGAAGCCAGGAACAAAGATGATGAGCCAGCCTGTGGGACTGGAGACTTCCCCTTTCCCTAGAGCTACAGCCCACAGGGCTAATGGGCACAGTTCCCAGGGGTTCCCGGTGCTTGGGTGGTAGAATCCACCCCCTGGCTCCTAACCCTGGACATCAGGGTTGATTCCTGTTAATGAGAGATTTGCCACATCCTTCCCAGATGACACAGAACAGGGCCAGGGAGCAGAGCTGGACACTGCTGCTCACAGACAGATAATTGTCTTCTAGGGTTTGGAACTCAGGTCACAGAAGGGGCCACAAGATAAGATGACCTGTTCTAGACTGGGCACCGCGGCTGGAGGGTGACTGGGAGGAGGAGATCCAAGCCTTAGCCCACCCCGCCCCACTTACTGAAAATGCTTAATGATGATCTCTGGGTCTTGGATGTCCGTGGGGACATAGGTGATCATTAGTGTCCTGGTGACCTAGGTGAGGAAGGTCAGTGGAGAAAGAAGATTGCTTGCACAGGAATCCTGGGTCTTCTGGTGGCCCTCAACCACCTGGAGCAGGTCGCCTACTCACGTCAGGCTGCCTCCTTGCTGGGTAAGCCAGGTGCCAGCTTGCCCACCCAGCCCACGTCCCTGAGGTCAGCAGGCAGGAAAGCTACACCTCTGTGAATGCCTGTGCCCCGCGCCACGCCCCAACCCCCTGCACTGGGAGACCCCTTGCCATGGACGGCTGTAGTCACCCATGGGGGGAGGAGTCAGAGGCTGCAGGGAGACGTGGAGGACTCAGGGCGGACCGAGCTCCATGACCTGCAAGGGCAGCTCGTGCTGTCTTGCTGACCTCCTGTCTCCACTGTTCCGCGTGACGCCCACCTTGAGGGAACATCGCTATCATCAGACTGGGGATGGAGAGTTGGAAAGTGAGCTGGTGAGCTGGACTGTGGGGAGGGAACGGGGAAGTCCCTCGAAGTTCACATGTTACTCTGTGAGTGGGACATGTCTTCCTGAGCCATCTCCTCATGGCAACCGTCTGTAAACTGTGCTGCTAGAGAGGGGAGTCTGGGCGGAAGCTTCTGATGACAAGAAAGAAAGCTGATGTGGCCCAGTCCAGATGGGCCAGGAGTGCCCAAGCCTCCTGGCAGGCTGAGACACTTCGGGTTACCTTTCAGGAGTGTGTGCAATTGCATTCTGGGGTGTGTGCAATTGTGTTCTGGGGTTGGGTAAAGGGAATCTGTCCTTTAGGATGAAAGGCTTGAAGGAGCCCATCTCTCTTTTATCTCCCATCTTCCCTCGCGCTAGGAGACTCTACCTGCCTAGTGGTCCTTCCTGGGACCACCTCCCAAATAAGTGAATGCTACTCAAACCCTTGTCTGAGGCTCTGCTTGGGAGGTGGGATGGGAGAAATACAAACGAAGACAGTGAGGACACAAAGAGGCAGCCCATGCGTTTCTGATCTCAGGGAGATGGTGGAGGGGCCAGGAGTTGGACGCAAGAGTGGGCAAAGTAGTCAAAGTTTCTACCCACTGGGGGCACCGGCCGCTGAAGATAGAGGTCACCCCCGCCACAGTTAAGCCTTCAGTTTTCCAATGGAGGGGAGGTCCAGGGGTCCTTGGAGCGGGTCCAGGGCAGCAGGGGTGTAGCGGGAGGACGTACTTGGGGGCAGCTATTCACCAGCTGGTTTGGAAGGGTCTCAGTGGTTTCATAGCCCAGACGGATGTGCCAGGTGATAATTCCCAGGGATAAGCAGAGGAGGCCTCCCTGCTCGGGTGAGACTGCCCGGTGTGCAGACCACAACAAGCTGAGATGCTTCTGAAGGCTGGGAGTGGGATGGTCCGGCTGGAGGGGGTGGTGGGGGGACAGGGGGAGGGGCTCTAGGCGAGAGGGCGTGGTCCTGGTAGTTGTTTTCAGTTACTCACCCCGTAGCTTTTCCTGGGCACAAATCCTAAGCAGTGATGAGTCATGAAGAGGAGGTTGGTGATGAAGTATAAGAAAGCGAAGATGCTGTGTAGCCACAGGAACTTACTCCTGCCAAGAATGAGACATGGGAGGCATGAGACCCCCAGCCCATCCCCCTCCCACCTCACCAGGGCCGCCCTCCAGTGCCTCCAAACACTCAGGCACCTTGGAAGGGGATGGAGAAGGGGCTGTCCACTCCAGCGAATAAAGGCTAGCGTTGATCGAGTGTTCACTATATGCCAGACCCAGGGTGGGAGCAGATGCTCTGTGTACATTTTCTCACTAGGCTCTTGGACCGTGTGAGCGCGGTGCTGTGAATGTCTTCATTTTACTCGTAGGGAAGCAAGGGCCAGAGTGCCTGCCCAGGGCTACTCTTGGCCGTGGCGGTCCCAGGAGGGGTGCCCAGAACTGCAGAAGCACTTACACTTTCATACCGTGTCGTGTTGCCCCCTGCCCACCCCCCACACCCCCTGCCACTACACAGTTGACCTTGAGGCCAAGCAGAGCAGGCCTGCAGAAAGGATGGCCTGCAGATTCGGCTCACCTCCCTGGGGCGGGAAGTGTTTGGGTCCCGGGGCTCTGCACTCACGTGAGGCTGTCCCAAGGCACCAGGCCAGGAAGGCTGCTCAGAATCAGGGCCCGCCTTATTTGGTGCAGTTTGAGGACAGAGAGGCTGCCTGGCTTCAAAATATCTCATCACTGTCCCCCCCCCCCCCTACCTCCTCCGCCTGGCATTTCACTTCACTTTCCCCATCTGGCTAAATGCCTCTCTCCTCAGTTTTCTCAGAGAGGGCAAGGTGACATGGTCCCTGAGGGATGCTCCAGCTCTCTGGATTTAGGAAAGTTGAAGGGGCTCTTGGCCGCCCTATTAGACTTCACTTCTTGTTGAAAGCTGTGGGTGCCGCACTTACACCAACGACTGGCCGGGGGAGAAGCTGCTTAAGCTCTGCTCTGGTGCCGCCAGCACCCGGGGTGGAGCTGGCGAAAGGGGGCCCAGCCTTTCTGGTGCTTTTGGAGTTTGGTGGGGTTTGCAGGGGTGCAAAGTTAGAAGATGGGGTGGGGTAAAGAGAGGTTGGGTTAGGAGCATGCAGGCCCACTCACGCCTGCTGGAAAGGCTGCTTCTGCTCTGTCAGGAAGCCGGCCACGAGCCCTGGGGGGCCTGTTGTCTTGGCCGAGACCAGCAGGGCCACGTCTGGGTCCTACAGATTGCTCTGGCCACCCTCGGGGTTGGCTGACGTTAACATCCACAGGCTCCTGAACCATGAGGGCTGGAGGGGCCTTAGACCTCGTGTCCAACAGCCTTTCCCCCACCATGGATGAGGCGTGAAGCTCACAGGAGGGTGCCCAGCCCCAGACCCAGGGCGAGCTAACAGCAGAGCCGGGGCAGGAACCCAGCCCCTCTGGGTCCTCAGTCTCATGGCTGCGGGCATCAGGTCTGTGCTTCACTCAGTTTCTTGAGGCCTGAGCTGAACTCTTTTGTGGGCAGAGGAAGCAGTACCTTAAACCTCCACTTACTATAGTGCTTCTGCCTATCAGGAGCTAGACATACCAAGCAAAGAGGACCACCTTGCTGAGACTTCAGGAGTGACTGGTTTAGCTAGTTCCATCCATTACAGAGATGGGGACACGGAGGCACCAAGAACACTTGTCACGAAGAGAAGGCAGTGTCTGGTGTCCCACTTGAGACCAGGGTTCCCAAAGAAACCAGGCCTTTCTCATCAGCAAAGAGAAGCCCATGTTTTAGACTCACCATGGGACCACCTCTCCCCACAAACATCCCTCCCCTGCCCCAGCCAGTAGAATGGGAGGTAAGAGGATCAGGTACCTACTCTGTGGAGACATTGACAATGGTGGTCCGGCCAAAGTGACTATCCCGGTCTGAAAGAGAAGAAGGTTGCCAACCTCAAGCCTGGCTCCTTGACTGGTTGGGCACTAGAACTTAGGGTTCCCGAGTGAATGCCTGGGGCCTAGAAACACTTGCCTACTTCCTGCGCTTCCTTTTAGTTCCCCAGAGCTTGTTGCAGGAGACACAAGAGACATGAGTTCCATCCCTGGGTCGGGAAGATCCCCTGGAGTAAGAAATGGCAACCCCCTCCAGTATTCTTGCCTGGAGGATCCCCATGGACAGAGGAGCCTGGTGGGCTGCAGTCCACGGGGTCGCAGAGTCAGACACGACTGAGCGACTGGGCTCGAGCACCGGTGGCCGAGGAGAAACAGGTGGAAACCTGAGCGATCGGCGCACACCTGGCGCCCTCTGGACATTTACACCCCACCTAGTTGTAGGGCCCTCATTCAGCTCTGTGTCTGCACTCACTAGTGAAATTCTGGCTGCTATTAACTGAGCACTCACTACAGGCAGCGTGCAAAGCACGTGATGTGCATCGTCTCTCGGTCCCTATGACCGTTGAGGAAACCGAGGCCTGGGGACACTGTGTAAGATGAAATAATCTTCCGGGAAGCAGACGTGGGTAAACGGTGGGGAACCATGTTTTCAGCTTCTGAAGGCCAAGCCCTCTCCCACCACACTACTATGTCAAAATCTACCGTTAGGAGAAATGTCGACGGACTCCAGATGAGAAATTCTGCCCCTATGACGCTGCGTCCACCAGAGTGGGTACAGCAAGAGATCCGGTCCAGGGATCATGGCAATGGGTCACACGCCATAACAAGGCCTCCACGAACACCTGGCCAGGTTCAGTGTGGGTCATGGATCATGGATAAACATTCGGTTTTAGACTGAATTACACTATCTGCCTTCTCTGTGCCAGACGCCAAATTGTTACCCAGAGAGGTATCACCTGTGGTTTCCACGTGAGGGAACTGGAAGCATGGGTTGCCTAAGGTCCCATAATTAATCCTGGGAAGTGCAACTAGAAGTTAGAGTTTGAGATGCCCAAGCCCCAAGCTCTGCCTGCCAGCTGGGCTGCCTCTTAGGTCCAGAGGGACGGGCTCGGGGTCCACAGAGCTCCACGTACCCAGAACATCTCCAGCCCAAGCCCCAAGCTCTGCCCACCAGCTGGGCTGCCTCTTAGGTCCAGTGGGCTGAGCTCGGGGTCCACAGAGCTCCACGTACTCAGAACATCTCCAGCCCAAGCCCCAAGCTCTGCCCACCAGCTGGGCTGCCTCTCAGGTCCAGTGGGCTGGGCTCGGGGTCCACAGAGCTCCACGTACCCAGAACATCTCCAGTGTAGTTGATGGGCAAGATGATGCCCAAGGAGGGGATGCAGAGGATGAGGATAAAGATGATGAGGTGGTACTGGAACATGATGTAGATCCGGGCATCGTCTCCACACCTACTAATCAGATCTTCATTCCTGGAGGAGACACAGAGACGGGGATACTGCTCAGGAGCCAGTGTGGCCACAACTCAAGTCAGGGGCGGAGGGAGCAAAGGGAGAGGAGGTGACCGCCCCATGCCCGCATCTTCATCTTCAGAAACATCCCTCTTCTCAAAACTTGTTAGGCCCGAAATGGGTTTCACTGAATTTCACAGGCATATCAAAGAAAGAGGCTGCAGATAACGCACTTGGGAATCCAGAAGCACTCTTAAATCAGGCATTGATTTCCTCTTTTATTGCTTCTTCAAACATTCCTAGTGCCTGCCATGGTACAGGTACTGAACAAACCATTAGTGATGACAAGATTCATCCTATTTTTCAAAAAGCTGCTCCTTAAAAACCACAATGAGCTAAAAACTTCAAACCACAATGAGCTATCACTACATACTGCCAGACTGGTCAGCATTGGAAAGTTGGTGAGGAAAGTTCTGGGAGGAAGTGCTGATGAGGGTGTGGGGCTCTGGGAGCTCTCTCACACTCATGGGTACTGACTCGGACATGGCCACTCTGGATAACAGTTGACATTATCTATGCTGCTGCTGCTGAGTCGCTTCAGTCATGTCCGACTCTGTGCGACCCCAAAGACAGCAGCCCACCAGGCTCCCCCGTCCCTGGGATTCTCCAGGCAAGAACACTGGAGTGGGTTGCCATTTCCTTCTTCAATGCATGAAAGTGAAAGTGAAGTCGCTCAGTCCTGTCCGACTCTTAGCGACCCCATGGACTGCAGCCCACTAGGCTCCTCCGTCCATGGGATTTTCCAGGCAAGAACACTGGAGTGGGGTGCCATTGCCTTCTCCAACACATGAAGGTGAAAAGTGATAGTGAAGTCACTCACCCTATGGCCTAACAATTCCACGCCCAGCTTTATAACCAACAGAAATACATGCACATGGGCATTAAGATACAAGGATGAGAATCTCAGAGATGCATTATTTGTAATGCTCCTGAACTAGAAACAACCTAAATGTCTATCAAAGGTGGAATGGACACAAGAATGAAGTACACACGCAGAGAGCTGCATACATCACATTATGCATGTATGTAATGTAACACTATACACAGATAAAAATGGACGACCACAGCTGAACTCCACACATGTAATGTTGAGGGAAAGAGAACACACACAAACAATACATGCCATATCATTTCACATACAAAGTTCAAAAATAGGCAATACTGAACTGAAGAGTTAGAAGTCAGCATGCTGGTTCCCTCTGAAGAGCAGGCAGGTGCTAGGAGATTGGGAGGGTGCAGGAGGAGAGCTTCTGGGGTCTTGGCAATGCTCTAATCTTTATCAGGAGGGAGGCTGTGATAATTGAGCTGGACATTTATTTTTTGGGCATGTCTCTGCATGTTTGTTAACTCCAATTAAAAATTTTAAAAGCAACACATGCTTATAATAGAAACTTTGGAAAATATGAAACAATAAAATCATTCACCTACAATCTCATCAAACCTAAGACAATGGGTATTAATCATTTTGGTCAATTTCCTTTAGTTTCTTATTATATTATTGGTTTACCTTAGTGACTGTAGTATAAACAGCATTTAGTGGCTGAGACGATAAAGAATTTGCCTGCAATGTGGGAGACCTGGGTTCGATCCCTGGGTCAGGAAGATACTCTGGAGAAGAGAATGGCTGCCCACTCCAGTATTCTTGCATGGAGAATTTCAAGGACAGAGGACCCTGGTGGGCTACAGTCCATGGGGTCACAAAGAATCAGACACAACTGAGCGACTAACACTTTCACTTTTTCCCACTTTCTTTCATTTCACATTTAATCTTAAGTGTTTTCTAACAGTTAAACATTTTGTCTAAATATTTTTATGACTGTACAGTAATAACAGTGACAATGGCCTGTTTGTGGATTATCAGTTCACACTTAGCCCCAAGGTGCACACCTGCCCCACCATTGGCGGACGTACCATAGTTTACTCACCCTTGCCCTCTGATCAGACTTGAAGGTGGTATGCAACTTATACCATCCAGTACAATATTCAGATTTATTTTTCAACAATACTACAACGTACAGCATATCTTCAAGGCTTTCAATATCACCATTTCAGTAATTATTTAGAGCTCTCAACCTTTTTTTTAAACTTCAAGCTGTTAAAACACTTCCTGCCCTGCATTTGGAGAAGGCAATGGCACCCCACTCCAGTACTCCTGCCTGGCAAATCCCATGGATGGAGGAGCCTGGTGGGCTGCAGTCCATAGGGTCGCTAAGAATCAGACACGACTGAGCGACTTCACTTTCACTTTTCACTTTCATGCATTGGAGAAGGAAATGGCAACCCACTCCAGTGTTCTTGGCCTGGAGAATCCCAGGGACGGGGGAGCCTGGTGGGCTGCCGTCTATGGGGTCACACAGAGTCGGACACGACTGAAGCTACTTAGCAGCAGTAGCAGCAGCAGCCCTGCATTTGAGAATGAAATCCAAAGAATGGGGTGGATGAGGAGTGGTGAGAAGGGAGAATGAGGGGAATGTCCCCCTGCAGGCTTGGGGCGCCCAGATCTGCTCACATGATATAAATAGTGCGCCTGAGGCAAGGTGAGAGCCTCCAATCAGATAGTGAGAGCAGAGGGCTGGATGGGACCCAGAACACAAGAATTTCATTTCTGGGCTAGCAATTCCCTCTGCCCCTACTGGGCTCATTGCTCCATCTGCACCGGAAAACCCAGGCTATACTCAGCAGCCTATCTTACAGTTCCAAGGGAAGCCTGAATTTTTGAGCCTATCTATATTCCTCTATTCAACTCTGTCCTCTTCCCACCACTCTTTAAAGTGCGGCTCCCACAACGTTCCAGGCACCACCCTCTCTCCTACTCATGATTAATTCTTGTCTCTGCTCGAATCGCTTCCTCTCCTCTACTTCTTACTGGAGACTCGCTGTACCTGGCATCCTTCTCTTTCACCTTTAATGCCTCCTCTCTCTACAGCCTCCCCGATTTCTTCCCTTTCAACAACAGCCAGGTTCAAGTGCCCATGTTTCAGTCTTAGAAAAACCCGAGAAGCTCCTCAAGCATCTACTCCTTCACCAGCTTCCCTTCGAGTTCCATCCAATATCCTGATGTCCTTGTCCCACCCACTTCTTGAAAAAGTGTCTTCCTTTCTCAGCCTCTACTCCTCAGACATCTCCTCATCCAGGACCTGCCCTCCCAGGGGAGACCCAAGTCTTCAAAGCTGACGTCCTTTCCTGAGCACTCATTCTAGTCCGGGTGGCGGGGTTGGAGGCTGAAGAGCACACCATGTCTGGAGCCTCGTGCCTGCCTGGTTACAGCGAGCTGCTGCCCTAAAGGATGCTGCCTTTTCCTCCTGCCCCAGCTATTCTCTCCCTTGGATCCTTTCTGATCTTGCTCCCTTCGGTGAACCATCTGTTCCCATGACTTCAACCAAAACCTCTTCGCTCCCATATCCCAAGTCTAAATTTCCAGCTCCAACCTTTCTCCTAAGCTTTATTTGTTTTGCAGTAGCTTGACCATCAATTCCCATACTCGCCCTGGTTCTGTGTTATCGATTTACCAACTCATTCTATCTCCTCACCTTCCACCTAATGGTATCACCGCTCTTCCCAGAAACAAGACTTTGACTTCTCCCTCTTTCCTAACCAGGTGGAAGCCAGGTGGAAACCACGACCTGTTGACGGTCACCCAGAGCCTCCCTTCCCATGTCTCCTCCACATCAATTCCCTGGTCATCACCGCCTCTCACCTGGACACTGGGAAAACCTTCTTAGCTGCTTGCATTGCCTTTGGCCTCTTCCAACTGCCATTCACCCCTCAAACTCCTGCCTACAAACAGACATCATCCTGAGTTTCCTGCTCAAATATAGGCACTATCTTTCTGCTGCCTTTAAATCAAAAGCCAAGATTCTCGGGATGGCAGTCAAGATTCCCACTGATCCTTCCGGCCCAATCTTTTATCTCATCTGTTTCTATGTACTCCTGCTTTTAGCACACCATAAGATTTACCATCTCTGGACACTCTCTGCCATTTCCACCCCAAATCTTTGCACCCACAGTCCTTAATTTCTGACTAGGCCCTCCATATCACAACGACCAAAATTCTTCCCATTCTTCAAGACTTCGCTCAAAATCATGCTTCTTCCGAACCCCCACATTGGAATTATGTTCTCACTCTCCCAAATGCCTTTTGCACAGCAGTTATGCGCTTCCCATGAGAAGTTCTGTGTCGTGGGTCTGGTTAACCTTTGTGTTTTTGATTAGACTGAGTGGGCTTTGTGCCCTGGGACTTTGGCTTCTGCAGGAAGGGAGGGTCATGAAATGGATGAGAGACTGCAGGTGAACTTTTATGTTTCTCTTAATGAAACTGCATTTATGCAAGCTCCTGCATGCTTTTCAAAATAGAGCAAAACTAGAGAAAGTGCCAAGAAATAAGACTTCCCTCCACTCCCCCAACATGGGGCTAAGAGTCCCAACCCACACACAAACTAGTTGTATCACTTCCTGGGGACTCCAGGGAAAGATGAAGGAAGGCGAAAGGCCAAGGCCATGGGGAGTCCCCTGTCAGGGCTGGGGCTCAAACACCAGAGGCTGCCAGTCCCAAGGCCATGGGGAGTCCTCTGTCAGGGCTGGGGCTCAAACACCAGAGGCTGCCAGTCCCAAGGCCATGGGGAGTCCCCTGTCAGGGCTGGGGCTCAAACACCAGAGGCTGCCAGTCCCAAGGCCAGCTCTGGACGCCCCAGGGCCAGTCAGGACGCCCTGCACCCCTGTGGGGGTCCCAGGTCTGGGGAAAGAGAGGTGCCCCGGTGTGGCTCGTGTGGGTTGGGATGGGGTCTGGGGGCAATATCTGAACGCTCCCAGCAAGGCTCTTGACGTGGAGACACACGATGGAAGATGCTCTAAGAGCCTTGGCAAAGAACCAAATGAGCAGGTCCAGGCGGACCCCTGTACAGTGGCCTCTGAGGAGTAGTTAGTCAGCCCCCTAAGGCAGGCATCCCAGGCAAGGCTGGACCCTGGAGGAGGGGGTCAAAGGACGAGAAGGGCAGGCTGGATGGGAGCTATTTAGGGAGCACCCAGGAACATTCAGGGCTCTGAGGTGGAGACAGAGCTGTGTGCACACAAGTAAGTGTGTTCGCACATATGTGTTCACGCAGTAGAGACAGAGAGCTCTGATAAAGAGTCTGCTCTGCTCTGCTGAGGCGTCTGGTTGGGATGAAGCAATCGGGAGATGACAGGCCTGGGGGTCTCTCTCCTCGCCAAGGGCGTCTGACACTAAAGAGATCCAGAAGATGCGCTGGGCCAGGGGTTACCCCTCCAGAGTGGGCACAGAGGCTGGGAGACAAGGCCAGCCCTTCTCTCTGGTGGTTTTGGTTTTTCCATCTTGGCAAATATGAGGAATGACGTTCACAGGAGAAAAGCAAACAACACGTGGGAAGGACTTCTTTTTCCTCATGTGGCCTTCATAAAAGCATTTTTACAAGCCTGTGAAAGGGGTCCTTTCCTGGGAACTGTGGCAGAGGGAAAATGGGCTGCGGGCACCCTCCAGTTCCCATTTCACCAACTGGAAAGCATCCTTTTTCCGGGGCTGGGCTGCAGGGGGCGGCCGGGAGTGGGGAGTGGAGGCTGGCGCACAGAGTTCAGGCCCCAGGCCCAGTCCTGTGGGGAAGGAGACCCGCCGCCCACCCTCCAGCAGATGAGGCCCCACGGCTCAGAAAATTCAAGCACTTACTTCATGGTGATGGTGTTGAAAAACCAGGAATAGAAACCCTGGGGGGAAAGGAGAGAAAGTGTGAGAAACCCAGCTCTGGGACGTCCAAGGCAGCCAGGCAGTGTCCGGGGCTTCCTCCCCAGGCAAGGCCCGGACCGGAATCAGTGCTGAGGGGGATGTCTTTCCGAAAGTCGGGCATCCTGTGACAGGAAGTGGGGGCCTGGGGGGCCTTGGACTGGAGGGAGAGAAGGCACTCTGGGGTGGACATCAGTTGCTTTCTGTTTGTCTCTCATTGTTTCCCTCTGGGAAATGCCCCTCCCCCAGGCATGTGGCCCAGTGGGCTGACCCTCAAGAAGGCTTCTGCCAGTTGACCAACAGGGGCATGACCCAAATGGGGCCAAACAGAGTGCTCTTAAGGGAATCGACATGGCATGGCTTCCTCTGGGTTCTTGCCTCTCGGTCAACACCAGGCAGCCTGGAGGGGCTTGGTGGGTCTCTGATGCCACACACAGCAGTCTGCCTGAGAAAAAAGCCCAGTCAGACGAAGAAGGACCAGACAGGGGTCCTGGCGGCAATGCTGGACTTCCTGGATCCAGCTGGACCTGAAACACACACTTCTCCTAATTGCTCCACACTCAAGCCACACATCACCCTTTTGTTATAACTGTGAGCGGCAGCTGGCTTCTTCTGCACCTGAGAGTCCTGTCGATTATGCCTTTCTCCCAGGGTCTTGCTGTCTGGAGTTCCCGGGTGACGGGAAAAGGTGGCCTTGGCCAGAGACTCTGGGCAGGGGGAAGCCTGGAGAAGGGTCAGCTTAGGAACTGTGTGCTAAGATGGGTAGAGGGCCATGGCTGTAAAAGCCACCAGATGTGGCAGCTGGTTAGGTTGCTCTGATGCATGCTTGCTTCTGAGATTCCGGAGGGTTTGGCAAAACCTTAGAAAAGGTTGCAGTTCCTGATTGACCCCATTTGGGTCACGAGCACATCAGTGAACTGGGCAGCCCCCCTCTCAGTTGAACCACGGGGATTACAGAATAGGTATTCGAAATGTGGTGCTGGAGAAGACTCTTGAGAGTCCCTTGGACTGCAAGGAGATCAAACCAGTCAATCTGAAGGGAAATCAACCCTGAATATTCATTGAAAGGACTGTTGCTGAAGCTGAAGTGCCAATACTTTGGCCACCTGATAAGAAGAGCCGACTCTGGAAAGGTCCCTGATGCTGGGAAAGATTGAAAGCAGGAGGAGAAGGGGTGACAGATGATGAGATGGCTGGATGGCATCACTGACTCAATGGACATGAGTTTGAGCAAGCTCCGGGAGTTGGTGACGGACAGGGAAGCCTGGCGTGCTGCAGTCCATGGGGTCACAAAGAGTTGGACACGACTGAGCGACTGAAGAACAACACATTTCCCAAAAGGAAGCAAGGAGAGGCTGGTAAACACGAAACAAAAGGAAGTTCCTCGCTACCTCCAGTGTAAGGCCCACCTTCCAGGCCTCCTCACTGTGTTGGGTGGGACAGTGGGAATGCCTGTCGGGGGGAATCATTCCCCTAGCTATGACCTAGGGAACTAAAACAGGGATAAAGGCCTGGCTATGAGGCACAGCAATGAAGGGACAGGGGACGATTGTGGCAGCGGCGACTGGGCAAGTCCCAGGAAGGGGGTGAATTGCTAGACAAGACTGGGCTTGACTCTCAAGGCTGGCCACCCCTCCCCACATGGAGAGCCTTTCCCCACCACCCACCGTTGGGCCAACTCGAAGTTCATTAAGACAGCAGGCAGGCTTGCTGACAGACCCAGTGGTTATGTGGAGCTGAGGACCACCAGTGAAGGGGCAGAGGTCGTGAGTGGAAGTGTGGTCTATACACTCGTGCAGAGTGCACGGACACAGCTGTGTGAGTGGCCATGTGTGGATCCGTTCTCTCTTTCTCTCTCTCTCTCTCACACACACACTTCCCTGCATACATACCACAGCTCTGAAAGGCATAAACCATTCTGAAACCTTTGCAGCTGAACAGCGGGCCTAAGAAGCAGACGTATCTTCTCTCTTCTCCCCGCCCTGAGGAAATGGTCACAGGCTCCCAGGAGCCTGCTCAGCTGGCAAGACTGAGTGACAGTGGTCAGTCCACCCACCTCGGTGGCCCCATCCTCCCCGATCCTGCCACGCCTATCCCGACTGGCTCACGGCACTATGGGAAGAGCGGTTGGCTTCACTCATGCCGCTCAGCCAGGCTAGGGGCTCGCCGCCCGCCTGGGACCCCACACCACATTCTACCTCTGTGTGTAATTTCTACCCCCATCTGTGTGACTGCCCCACTGCTGCCATAATGATTTATCTTCTAGATAATTTTAAAATAAAATGTCACTGTGCAGGAAAAAACCACTACAAAGGCAAAGCGATGTTTCCAAAGGTAAATCTGAGAATCACCTTGCAAGGCAGGTGTGACCATCCTCATTCGACAGAGGAAACCTCCAAGACATGAACTGTCTGAGGCTCCCAGCCTGGCCTGGGGCAGGTCTTGGCAAGGAAAGGGACCGGGTCTCTTGGAGGGATGAAAATGGAAGGAATAGGGTTCTACCTACTCCGTGCCTCCAGCAAACATGTATCAGATACTATGACATGGCAGGGTGGACCAGGTGCTGGGACAATGGTAAGTGAGACCAGAAAGACACTGGTCTCGAGGAGGGCAGTGGGCACACTTGACTGACTGCAGAACGGGGAATCGTCACAGTCTGGGCTAAGAGCACCGAAGAGAAGGAGTGCGTTTTCTATGAGGCTATAACAAGAGATCGGGATCCAGATGGAGCGGACAAGGATCCCGGGATAGTGGTGCTTGAGCTGAAATCTGAACAGAGTGTGGGTGTGTTAGCCAGAGAGGGGCCAGTGGGGAGGGGGAGAGCAGGTGACGGGCATGGGGCGAGGAGGGTCGGAAAGACGGCCAGTGTGGTGGAGGGTGGGGCAGTCGGGACGGAAAAGAGACGGGACAGGTGGGCAAGAGGCCCAACCACAAGCCCATGGCAGTTGATTCCAAGAGCATTAGGAAGCCATTGAAAGCTTGCACAGGGGGCCCTGTGTCCCTATTCATGGAGTTCACTCTGCATGGAGTAGGGGGCACGTGTGGAGGCTACCATGCTCACCCAAGCAAAGACTGATGGAGGCTGGACTGCGGGATGTGCGAGAGAAGGAGAGAAATGCAACTGGGAAGGCGCAAGCAACACAGTTAGGTAACAAGCCGGCCACGCCCAGGGGCCTGGATGAGAACAGCGAACACGTACCTGAGTGGATGATGGGAAGAGTCTGAGGCCAGGGGTCCAGGGACAGGTGGTTGTGGGGGGTGAAAATCACAGCATATTGAATCCGAAACGCCCTTACAATATTTTGAAGGCCACTGGATAAATGGGGCCAGAGCTCAGAGGAAGGTTTAGCTGGAGATAGGAATTTAGGAGGGATCCATGTAGAACTGGGGACTTGCCTAAACGTCCAGTTGGTAAAGAATCTGCCTACAATGCAGGAGACCCCAGTTCGATTCCTGGGTTGGGAAGATCTGCTGGAGAAGGGATAGGCTATCCTCTCTAGTATTCTTGGGGTTTCCTGGTAGCGCAGCTGGTGAAGAATGCGGGAGACCTGGATTTGATCCCCGGAAGATCCCCTGAGGAAGGGAAAGGCTACCCACTCCAGTATTCTGGCCTGGAGAATTCCATGGACACAGTCCATGGGGTTGCAAAGAGTCAGACCGATTGAGCGACTTTCACTTTAGTGTAGAACTGAAGTCGCGAGTATGGATGACATGGCTTGGGGCTAGGAAGTCTCCTGGCGTGGAGGCGGCACCAACAGAGAGAAATCCCAGAGAGATCCCAGAGAAATCCCAGAGAGAAATGCCACAGAAGCAGCCGGAAATGCTTTCCTCTGTTCGAGAAGGGAAGACGGCTCTGAGAGATGAGATGAGAATCGAGGAGCGGCCGTTGGGTTTTGTGACATGGGGCTGTGGGTGACCCTGGGGCTGTCTGGGTGGGAGCCATGGGTGAGAGAGGGGTGAGGAGTGGAGGTGGCAAGCCAGACCTCTCTTCTGAGTTCCGCTCAAGACCACCCAGCCCTGAGCACCACGCAGAGCACATTAGTTCCGCCCCGTCGCGTGTCGGGCCCCCTTGCTGCCTTTATCCTCTGTGCCCTAACCACCACCATTCTCTTGCGCCCTAGGCAACAGCTGGGGTCATCTCTGTGTTTCCGCTGGGGAAACAGGCCTGGCAAGGTTGAGGCATTTGTCCAGGGTCAGGCTGCCGGAGCGCGTGCTGTGGCCCCTGCTGGTGAGCTGGCGTGTCCTGCGCATGTCGGGCTGCCTGTCCAGGGCCAGCACACCCGCCCCTGCGCTCCCCCCACCAGCCCCCCAGGACCCACCTTGTCTCTGTGCTCCATCTCCAGGGAGATGTCCGAGGGGGACGTCTTCTCGCTCTGCTCCCCATAGACCAGTGAGGTCAGGCTGCCGGCCAGGAAAGGGACAAGAAGAGGAGGCTCTTAGGTGCCTGCCTCGCTGTCTTGCTCACTCCAGGGGTGGAGGACCGGGGCCGGGCCCCTCCCGCCCAGGAACAGACACACCAGCTCTGGGCATCTTGGGGAGTCATGATCCAGACTGTATGAGACCTGAGAAAAGAGTGGCCTTGGGTCCAGAGGGGGCTGCCCTCTGGAAGTCACCTCTGTGCTGGGAGGGACGAGCGGGGTGGGGGCGGTAATGAGATGCCACCTGCTGACACCTGTGCAGCTTGGGCACGGGTCAGAGCCGTGTCCTGGTCACGGCAGCACATGCCCCGAGGAAGCTGGATCCCCACCCTGGCCCCTCCTCACCTGTCGTTGTGTATCAGCAGAGCCAGGCGCCCGTAGTCCCACGCGGCTTTCCGGAGGAAGGAATAAACCAAGACGATGACCTGCGGGCCAGGAAAGGGGCAAGAGCATTCACAGACACCTTCCCCTCGACTCACCCCTGCATTCCCAAGAGGAAGACTGTCCCTGAGGGCCCCAGGGACTCCCCTCTGGGTGGCCAACTCTGTCAGGGCAGGGGTCATGCCTTTTTCAAGGCCCAGTGCCCAGCAGCATCCTGGCACAGAGGGGTTGCTCAGAGTTGGTTGAATGAAGGTGGCACGTTTAGAACAACGGACAAGAGGACTCCTTAAAGAAATCATCAAGGGGCCAGACGGGAAGCTCAAGGGCGCTGGCCAAGGGGGGACCTTTGGACAAGGGTGCAAGAAAGAGAATCAGGGACTTGGCTGTACCCAAAGCCCCCTCTCCTCCAAAGTGCACCCACCCCAGGCCGCCCCGGGCAGGCGCTGTGGCTGGTGGGACACAGCTACAGACAGCTGGGGCCCCTTGTATCCCTTGGGAAAGCTGGACCATGTGCCCCGGTGAGAGCCCTCTGGTTTGCCCTCCACAGTGCCCAGCACTCACCACCCACAAGATGATGTTGAGGAACAATACAGTAGGGATACCCCCAAAGGGCTGCCCCTTTAGGACGGTGTTCCGAGAGCTGAAGCAGTCGTCCACCGTGAAGTTCCGGGACTTTCCCACCATGTTCAGGTTGCTCGGCAAGACAGTCATCCTGGGAGGCTCCCTGCTGGAGAGGGGTCCCCAGGTCAGACTCGAGGCCCCCTCCCCTCCACTGTGCAAGATACGGAAGCCTGTTGGGGAGCTGCAAGGGGTACGCTGAGCTTATAACTGGTCAAGGCAAGCTCAGCCCTCAGATGGCATGCAGGCCTGTCCTGTAAGAGACCAACTTCCTCAAACCCAGGGCCGAGATGGCAGAATAGCCCAGACACATTGGTAAACACACATCCAGTGGGCCTTCCTACTTCCACCTCTGTGATGTTTTTCTTGAACAAACCTCACAAAAGTCTCAGGGAGAAAATATTCAGTTTAGAGGATGGAACCACCACATCACGGGACACCCGTGCAGACAGGGCCATTAATGATCATCTTTATCATCTTACGACTCTCTGGTCGTTTCTGGGGAAGGCAAATCACTTCTAAGACTAAGTAATGTAAGAATGTAGACTACCTGGCTCACCACAGGGACTCGCTATTTCACCTTGAACTTGACCAGAGATACCAACACCCCTTCAGGGTCATGAGCCAGTGCAGTGAGCCTGAGACTCAGATGCAGGGTTCACAGTCGGGGGCATCTGCATTCTTCAGGCCTAGATAAGAGCAGAAAGTGTGAGTGAAAACTGGAGGGAACCAGCAGCTGCTTGGACTTATCTGCAAAGTGGCTCTGATTTGAAATGATCACTTGTTTTGGCTCCAGACACTACATCACACCCTAGAGATTCTTCACTCCCATTCAAGAAAAGCAGGCTGGTTCACTCAACAAATATTTGGTTGAACAACTGCTTTGTGCTAGACTAATAGTGAGTAAGACCAAAAAATAAAACCAAAACCCTCCCTTATGGAATTCTAGTGGGGAGTGACGGTTCAGGGATGGGAGTGAGGTTAGGATTGTAAAGAGGGTGATTAGGGAAGGCCTCACAAAGAGGATGCCGTCTGAATAAAGACTTGAACAGGGAGCAGATCATCCAGCTGTGCCAGAAGGGTGCTGCAGGCAGAGCAAAAGCCTGGGGTTGGTGGATGGAGTGGAAGGGGTGGGGGTGGGGGGTGTCGTGTGGTGGTGGAAGCTTGCCTGGAGCGAGGAAGAGTTAAGGGGCCAGTGTGGCTGGACAGGGGTGAGTGAAGGGCACAGGGGTGCCTGAGCAAAGGAGGGACACGAAGTGACTCATAGTTTAAAGGGGTCACTTGTACTAAGACTAAATGGGGGTGAGGGCAAGTAGAGGGGGTCAGTTGGGAGGAATTTGTGGCAAGCCAGGCAAAGATTGAAGGCGAGAGGACAAGGGGACGACAGAGGATGAGATGGTTGGATGGCATCACCGACACGATGGACATGAGTTTGAGCAAGCTTCGGGAGTTCATGATGGACAGGGAGGCCTGGCGTGCTGCAGTCCATGGGGTCGCAGAGTCGGACATGACTGAGCGACTGAACTGAACTGAATCGAGGCAAGAGATAGTGGAAGCCTGGACTGGGATGGGAGCTGTGAATCAGTAAGAAGAGGGTCAGACTTTGGAAATATTTTGAAGGTGGAGCCAACCAGATTTGCTGATAGACTGCATAAGGAGCATGAAACAGAGGCATCCAGGATGACTAAGGCTTGTGGACTAAGTAACTGGAAAACTGGAGGTGCTGTTATTGGATGGGAAAGACAGGACGTGCTGGGTGGGAGGTGCAGGGCGGGGGGACTGGGAGCTGGGTCGTAGACACTCTGGGCAGGTGGTGGGCTGAGTGTCTGCAATGCAGAGCAGCGATTGGAGACACGACATGGGAGTGGCCGGTATGGAGACAGATCTTGGGTTTTCCTACTTTCTGCTCGCCTGTCTGCCTAGGTTGGCCACCACTTTATTACTCCAGGTCACTGGTTAACACATTCACACTAACGTGTTTAGCCAAATGTACAATTATTAATAGTTTATATTGAGCACAGTGTATTTTAAAAAGGAAGCCATCTGCTGGAGAGTCAGAGTAGCA
The DNA here is from genome assembly GCA_935064755.1 of Tragelaphus eurycerus. Lineage (NCBI taxonomy): Eukaryota > Metazoa > Chordata > Mammalia > Artiodactyla > Bovidae > Tragelaphus > Tragelaphus eurycerus. The sequence continues at coordinate 34,488,361 of CAKXYN010000008.1, read as the reverse complement.
GCTATGGCATTCCTGCGGTCTCTTGGTGGATGGGCCCGGCATCTCAGCCTTCGCGGGCTCTGGGTCAGCTGCGGCATGAAATGACAGTTCTGCCGGTGGCCATTAGGGGGAGCCCTTGTTGAGGAAGCAGGTGGAAAAAGGAGGCAGGCACGTCTATTAAGTCTGAAGGCCTAGGGGAGAGACTTTGCCTACTTGAATCAGTTCTCCAGGGAGCCTCCCAATCAGGCCTGGCGGCCCAACTCAGCTACGGGGGTGCTGCAAAGAACAGACGCAGTGGCGAGTCCCCCAGACGTAGGAACCCAGGCTGTCTTTGCTCGTGGCACCTTCCCCCAGACCCCTTCTCCTCTTCTTTAAGCTCCAGATATCTTTCTTTATCACATGTATGTTTTGCAAATAATTTTTCGCTGTCTGGCTTTTTTCATTTTTGTCACAGTATCTTTTGAAGCACCAAAGTAACAAATTTTGACAGTCCAATGTATCAAATTTTCTTTTATGGATCATACTTTTGGTACTGTGTCTAAGAAATCTCTGCCTAACCCCAAATCTTACAGATTTTCCTTGATGTTTCTCTGTTTTAGAGTTTCTGCTCTTACGTCAAAATCTGTGATCCATGTTGAGTTAATTTTTGCATATGGTGTGAAGTAAGGGTCTAAGCTCATTTGGGGGAGTATGTGGCTGTCCAATTGCCCAGCACCTTTAAAAGGAGGAGGATAATTTATAAGCCCTTCTCTGGGCTGTCTGGGGACTGGAACCAGGCCAAGGATGTGAAAGAGCTTGGTGAGCTGCTGTCCAACCACAAGGACTCGAGACTGTTATTATTTGGTTGATACTGTGTGTGATGAGCCCCGGAAGGGATCCCTGGGCTGTAAAGAGCTCTGGTTCCCATCTGGATCTAAGAAGGTTTTGAGTTCTGGATGCTGTTCTTTTTACTCATCAACTCCCACTACATTAGTCTCTCGTATTCCGAAAGAACCACCCCCTCTCTCCCTCCGTTTCAACCTTCCAGAAAGAAGGACTGTATACTTACTATAAGCCAGGCATCATGCCAGGCTCTAGGAGCCTGGCAGACATGGTTCCCACCTGCACGAGGCTCCCAGACTCACTGGGGAGACACACAAGCACATAAGGCATATGCTTCTGAACTCCAGCACTCTCCTAGCCCAGGGCCATGGGGAGGACTCGCCGTCAAGGAGTCTACACAACCTTCTGTGGGAAAGTGACCTCTGTGCCCAGAAGCACAGTGCGGTGGGGAAGCGTGGGCAGAGGAAACCAAATTGGCAACGACGCGGAGCAGAGACAGAGCACAGAGGTTTGGGAAAGTGAAAATGAACACTTGGGGCTGCAGTGTCAGATGGGTCGCCGGTCTGTTCTTTCATTTGTTCATTCATTCATTCAACGAGAATTCATTTCGCATCTACTCTCGCCAGGCCCTGTGCAGACTCTGGAAGTATGAACATGCCTTCCTCCTCTTTAGGGCATTCACAGTCTTTGGGATCCAGGGAGAGGGATGCTGTTGAGAGGCCTGGCCCAGACTGCTATTCTGCCTGGGAGGACCCAGCTACAAGGCTCCAGCTTCTAAATGTAGAGTAGGGTGCAATCTAGCCAGAAAGGTTGGGTCAGGTGTGAGCTTTCAGCTTATCTGCAGCCCAGCCTTAAGGGGAGGTGAGGAAGGAAATGAGAGAAGACAGCAGCCTCACCCCCACCTCACTACCGTCCTCAGCTCTCTCAGCAGCAAGCAGACGCAGCCATGAGGGAGGCTGTTGCGTTGCCATAGAAACACAGAGTAGCACCCAACCTTTTCTCCTCACCCCTACACCAAGCCTAGACCTTCGTCCTCCCTTCTTTCCAGAAGGCGAGCATTCTGGAGGTAGAGCTAGCTCTTGTGTGTGAAAAAGAGGACATAACGTTTTCTGGCGATCAGAGCATCAGCCCCCAAAATAATAAAACTTGAAATCCGAGGGTGTTAAAGGAGCACAGAGCAGGGCACCAATTTGCCTGGTGCAGCAGGCTTCAAGGAACTCTTCTCTTTGAGCATGAATTTCACAGCAGAGTACAGGGATGCTGGCTATTCAGGGCATCTCTCTGGAGCCAGATTGCCTTGGCTTAAGTCCCAGAACCATGCTTGCTAGCTGTGTGACCCTGGACAGTGACTTCACCACTCTGAGCCTCAGTTTCCAATTTGGAAAGTGGGGATAATAACAGAACTGCCTCTCAGGGTTACTGTGAAGATGAAATAAGATAATTTGCACAAAGCCCTTCACATGGTGCTTGGGAATCTATGCGCTCAACATGAGCCAGCACCAAGATGACTGTCATTAGCTTATTTGTGAGATGAGCGGCCCAGACTGGACCATTCCCAGTCTCCTTCCCCCTACTCTGCTCTGCAACAGGCAAAAGGAGAGATGGAGAGTGAGGGAAGGCCTTTACTGGACCCTCAAACTGCAGCCTGTGGGTGGTGCTGCTTCTGCTCTTCCTGGACACGAAAACGTAAATGTCAGCCTTGCTTTTTGGACCGAGGAGGGGCAGCGAGAGAGGATGTGAAGGTTGGCTGGTGAGTCGGGAGTCTCAGGTCTCTTCAGTTGCACATCTTATCTGATAGGGAAGTGTGAGGCCTTCCTCGCCTCCCATTTCTGCCCCACCCTAAAATAGCTACTCCTAGCTTTATTGATTACACCAAAGCCTTTGACTGTGTAGATCACAAAAAACTGTAGAAAATTCTTCAAGAGATGGAAACACGAGACCACCTTACCTGCCTCCTGAGAAATCTGTATGCAGGTCAAGAAGCAACAGTTAGAACCAGACATGGAACAACGGACTGGTTCCGAATTGGGAAAGGAGTACGTCAAGACTGTATGTTGTCACCCTGCTTATTTAACTTGTATGCAAAGTACATCATGCGAAATGCCAAGCTGGATGAAGCACAAGCTGGGATCAAGATTGCTGGGAGAAATATCAATAACCTCAGATATGCAGATGACACCACCTTTACAGCAGAAAGCAAAGAGGAACTAAAGAGCCTCTTGATGAAGGTGAAAGAGGAGAGTGAAAAAGTTGGTTTTTAAAATTCAACATTCAGAAAACTAAAATCATGGCATCCAGTCCCATCACTTCATGGCAAATATATGGGGAAACAGTGAGAGACTTATTTTGGGGGGCTCCAGAATCACTGCAGATGGTGACTGCAGCTATGAAATTAAAAGATGCTTGCTCTTTGGAAGAAAAGCTATGATCAACCTAGACAGCATATTAAAAATCAGAGACATTACTTTGCCTACAAAGGCTTGTCTAGTCAAATCTATGGTTTTTCCTGTGGTCATGTATGGATGTGAGAGCTGGACTATAAAGAAAGCTGAGCACTGAAGAAGTGATGCTTTTGCACTGTGGTGTTGGAGAAGACTCTTGAGAGTCCCTTGGACTGCAAGGAGATCCAACCAGTCCATCCTGAAGGAAATTGGTCCTGAATAGTCATTGGAAGGACTGATGCTGAAGCTGAAACTCCAATATTCTGGCCACCTGATGGTGAAGAGCTGACTCATTTGAAATGCTGGGAAAGATTAAAGGTGGGAGGAGGAGGAGACAACAGAAGATGAGATGGTTGGATGGCAAGACCCATGCAGAGCACATGAGTTTGAGTAAACTCCAGGAGTTGGTGATGGACAGGAAATCCTGGTGTGCTGAGGTCCATGGGGTCACAAAGTGTAGGACACGACTGAGCAACTGAACTGAGTTGAGTCTCCGGTAGCACCAGCTGGAGGCTCAGCAGTCCCAAGCCTCAGCAGAGTTGAACTGGCTTTGTCTTTATAACTCCTCTTGCCCATTCTAGGCTTCCAGACCTGGCCTGCTTTCAGCTCCTGCTGTCCCAACTAGCCAGGCCAGCACCTTCCGCCATGGTTTCTTCCAGGAGAGGTGGCCACCTCAAGGCCAAGTCTTCTGTGCATGCTCAGTCGCTCAGTTGTGTTCAGCTCTTTGTGACCCCATGGACTGTAGCCCACCAGGCTCCTCTGTCCATGGGATTTCCCAGGTGAGAAAACTGGAGTGGATTGCTATTCCCTTCTCCAGGGGATCTTCCTGACCCAGGGATCGAAGTCATGTCTCTTACGTCTTCTGCATCGGCAGACGGGTTCTTTACCACTAGTGCTCCCTGGGAAGCCCCAAGTCCTCTGTGGTTGAGCTCAAATCCCAGAGTTTAGCTGATTCAGGAAGCCTTAGAAGGGGCCAGTCTTATTAACGGCTAACATTTATTGAGCACTTATTATAGGAAAATAATACCAGCTCATGTAATCCTCAGAAGTACCCAAGAGTACTAGAATTACCCCTAGATAAAAGAAAAAGTTAAGGCTCAGAGAGGTTAAATAACTCGCCCAAGGTCACGATGCTGGTAAGTGCCAGACCTGGCTCTTGAACCCAGGCAGTTCATAACCCTCTGTTCTGATACCCCCAGGCTCTCTGGGCCTCTGCTGGGCTGCAGAGCTGGGCAGGAGTCAAGGGGAGGGAATGACTTTGCTTAAGCCCTCATCTAGAGATGAAGCCTTTCTCAGTCTCTCAGGGTGGGGCAGAGGAAGGTATATGGACTAAGGGATCCCAGGAGAGCTGGGCTCTAGGCCACCTGTGGGCAGGTGGCTTCCCTTGGTTGGGAGGTCTCTGAGGACGAGGCTGCAGCCAGGATCCTGGGTGTCCCAGAGGCACCGCCAACACCCACACAGCCAGCAGCCTGAGCTTACTCTGCTCCACGATCCCCATGTGTTCTCAGGAACTGGTCCACAGGGCTTGGCCATTGATTTGTAGACAAGAATCACTGCAGCCACTCTCAGTGTCCCAGGGGAGGGAGCTGTGGATAGGGAGCCACCCGATCCTGTCCCCCAGGCCTTTTCCCGCAAGAGCACACGAAGCCACAGAGCATGCCCTGCGCCCTCCTGCCATCTGGCCTTCTCAGCCTCTTCAATAATTCAACACCTTTTGTTCACAACAAGAAAGATTATTTTCCATGGTTCTGTACTTAAAAAAAAAAAAAAAAAAACAAACACACAAAAAAACAGCATTCCTGGCCTTGGGCACCGGGCGCATTTCCCCTCCTCTCTGGGTCTTTCCTTATATCCCGTCCCTGCCCTCCACCCTCAGATTCTGTCCCCACCCCCACCCTTACAGGACACTCTCAGGTTCTCTCTCACCGCTGGGGGGTTACTCTGGGGGACAGAGAGGAGGGGAGGTGGCTGTTCCAGTGAAGGTTCCGATTCCTGTCTCTCCCTCCCCGCCATGCCGGCTGGCTATGACTCTTCCCCTAAGTGTCAGTAAGTCCTTCCTTGTTCTGAACTGCCCTTGAGTCTCCTCATATCTTCACAGCTAAGGTTGGATTTCCCTGGTGGCTCAGATGGTAAAAGCATCTGCCTGCAATGCAGGAGACCTGTGTTCAATCCCTCCATCAGGAAGATTCCCCTGGAGAAGGAAATGGTGACCCATTCCAGTATTCTTGCTTGGAATATTCCATGGATGGAGGAGCCTGGTGGGCTACAGTCCCTGGGGTTGCAAAGAGTCGGACATGACTGAGTGATTTCACTAAGGATGGTTTGCCCAAAATTACACACAAAGAAAATGGGTCAGCAGCAAGCTAAGAGAGTTGCCTAAGGGCGGGGAAGTTGGGCTTCCCAGATGGAGTAGTGGTATAGAACCCACCTGCCAATGCAGGAAGAGATGCGGGTTCGATCGCTGGGTTGGGAAGATCCCCTGGGGAAGGGACTAGCAACCCACTCCAGTATTCTTGCCTGGAGAATCCCACGGACAGAGAAGCCTGGCGGGTGATGGGCCACAAAGAGTCAGACATGACTGAAGCCACTTGGCATGCACACACGGGGAAGTTGGTAGGTTTGGGATTAGAGCTTGAGTTTTCTGGCTCCCCATTCAGCACTCTTGGGCATGGACCAGTGATGCTCAGCCTGGGGGTGGTGGACACTGGAATTACCCGATAGGTGTTAAGTGGATCCAGAAGACTCACGCTCCACTCCAGACTTCAGATATGAGAATCTCCAGTCAATTTTTATGTGCAGCCAAGAAAGAGAAACAGCAGCTTAAGATTTCTAGGGTTATTTGATCTAGATAAGGGGTTCTTGACGATCTAAAAGGTTTCTGACTCCTCCTAAATAAGCGATGAGGATGAGGAGGTTTGGGGATAAAGGACTGCAGCTAGTGTCCCTAAAGTGTCGCTGTCGGGCAGCTCATGAGACTGGTCCTTATATTCATCTCTCAGGAGATCTCCCTTCCCCCCTCCCAGCTTGTTCTGAGTCAGTGGAACATTCACCAGAAATCCAAATAGACCCGCACCACCTCTTCCTTTGAATCCCCAAACTCTTGCATTTCTCCCTGGGTCAGAGGTCAATGGCCTAGCCACTTCTTCCTGGGCAAGAATACTGGTGTGGGTTGCCATTTCCTTCTCCAAGGGATCTTCCCGACACAGGGATTGAACCCAGGTCTCCCACACTGCAGGCAGACTCTTTACTGTCTGAGCCACCAACGAACATAATTACATCTATCCTGCCTATATCAGAGTCATTATGAAGGTTGCTTAAAGGAGACAGTACATGGAGACATTTTTATAAACTATAAGTACCCCAAATGGGGTTGCTGCCTTTGCTATCCTCTTTCTAAGATTAAGGTCAGCCTCCGTTCAGAAGCTCCTAAATGGTCCCCTCCATCACCCCTGTAGCCAGCAGCCCCAGCGTGGGGTGAGTGGGTTGGGGTTTCATTTTGCTGTCTCTCCCGCTAAGATCAGAAGTTCATTCAGCACCACGGACAGCACCACACCAGGCCACTCTTCTCTGGGGCTGCCTCTCTCTGCCAGGGTCCTGTGAGCAGTGCTTGACTATACCCCTGGCCCAATAATAATGCCAGATAACAGTTACTGAATGAGTTCTGTGTGCCAGGCACTGTGCCAATTCTCTTAATGCATCAACTGGGTTAACAACAAACCTATCAGATTGCCTGTTGGGTACGGTCAATGGCCTTCGGCATCCATTCCCTCCTCTTTCCAGTATACCTTCCTATATTGCAGAAGCTAGAAAGCTGAAAACTACATTTACAACACTCCCTTGCAGCTGGTGTTTTAAATAGAGATTGAGTTCCATTGATTTAGATGCACTGGAGATAGATTTATGAGAAGGGGAAGGAGTTCTCTGCAGATCAATGCCCAGGTCAATGCTCCCAGGGAGGAGGGGTGAGAAGACACCCTGGGGTAGGTTGCAGAGGCTCCTAGGTCCTGGCTTGCAAGAAAGAGAACAAGAATTCATGGCTCCGGTAGTTGCATCTTGGCTGTGGCTCAGAAGCAGTTAAATCAGCTCTGCTTTGTTTTGAAGACCCAGGTTCTAGCGTTAGCATTACAGAGTGTGTAATTCTCTGGTTTAAATTGTTTGCTTAAGGTTCTTAGAGTGGTTTTTGCTTTCTGTACTAACGATGGAGAGGTACTATTATTATCCCATCTTGGGCACAGAGAAGTTAAGTGATGGCCGAGTTCAGGCAGCCAGCGAGCAGTGGGACCTGAGCCCGGGACAGCTGACTCCCCAGCCCCCTTCCCAACCATTTTGCCATCTGCCACCCCCAAGGCAGCGAACACCAGCAAACGTCCCAGGAAATAGGAACAAAGCTCCTAGGAGGCTAAAGACAGAAGCTAAATGGAGAAGAGAAAAAGCTGACAGAGAATCTCAGGGATGAACTCCAGTTCCAAGTGAACACAGCCCATGACAAATCCTCAGAAGGAGGGGGCGGAGAGGACACGGATGTTTGTGGAGGGGCAGATGGGGCCCTGTCCCCCTGATCACCACGCATGCCTCACAAGCCAGGTCAGAGGCGGCAGCATAAAAGTTGGGTATCAGTAGCCCCATCCTCCAGGTAGAGAAACTAAGGCTCACAGAGGTCAAGCAATGGGCCTATAGCTACACAGCTGAGGAGAGACAGAGGCAGAACTGACATCTAAAGGGTCTGGTTCCACCACATCACATGATCTCTGAAGGCACCATGTGAGCAGACAACTGCCTTGCCCATTTAGGGAAAGCTGTATTTCTGGGCTTCAGGAAGACAGCACCCCACTCCCCAACCCAGGATCTCTACTACATCCCAGGGGCTCTCCTCTAAACAGAAGGAAAGACTGCCAGGGTAGAGGGGGCTGGAGGGCAGCCAGGGGAGACCGTAGCCACTTGGACCCGGGGGTGCAAGCTGAGTGTGCTGGCTCCCCCTTCACCGCCTTCCCTCTGGGTGCTCCCCCACCCTGCACGAGTCCCTCTGCTTGCTGGAAAGATTCCTTCCCTTGCCCCCCAGACTCTGCACCCGCACCCAGATCCCATGCCTTTTTGCCTATGGCCCGGAAGTCAGTGAGCCGCCATAACTGTGTCCAAACAGGGCTGGAGGCGGGGGAGAGGCAGCAGTGGGAAGGACATCAAGACCCTGCCCCTGGGAGCTGGGCGGTGACAGGCCCACACCGGGAGGAGGAGGGACAATGCCCGACTTATGCTGAAAACACAAAGTAGGGAGTGAAGACAGCAGGCTATCATGATGGCGAACTGATGATTTCAGTTCAAAAAGAAAGGCAGGGGCGGGTATAAAAAACCAAAATTATACCTGTAGAAAAAAGACCAGCTATCTCTGGGTGGTGGGACTATTTTCTTTTACTAGCATTTGAAAAGTATTTCCTGAATTTGAAAAACCATTAAACATAAGCATATATTATTATTTATAATTAGAAAAAAATCCTATTCAAAAAGGCAGCCTTGGTATTTCTAGGATGTGAAGTGAAGTGAAGTCACTCAGTCATGTCCGACTCTTTGCGACCCCATGGATGGTGGAACCTACGAGGCTCCACCATCCATGGGATTTTCCAGGCAAGAGTACTGGAGTGGGTTGCCATTTCCTTCTCCAAGGGATCTTCCCGACCCAGGGATTGAACCCGGGTCTCCCGCATTGTAGGCAGACGCTTTACCGTCTGAGCCACCAGGGAAGACCTTTCTAGGATGTGAGAGTTGGACTATAAAGAAAGCTGAGAGCTGAAGAATTGATGCTTTTGAACTGTGGTGTTGGAGAAGACTCTTGAGAGTCCCTTGGACTGCAAGGAGATCCAACCAAAGAAATCCAACTGATTTCCTTAAGGAAATCAGTCCTGAATATTCACTGGAAGGACTGATGTTGAAGCTGAAACTCCAATACTTTGGCCACCTGATGCAAAGAGCTGACTCTTTTGAAAAGACCCTGATGCTAGGAAAGATTGAAGGAGGGAGGAGAAGGGGATGACAGAGGATGAGATGTTGGATGGCATCACCGACTCGATGGACATGGGTTTGGGTGGACTCCGGGAGTTGGTGATGGACAGGGAAGTCTGGTGTGCTGCGGTCCATGGGGCCGCAAAGAGTCAGACATGACTGAGCAACTGAACTTAACTGAACTGAACATACAGTCAGCTTCTCCTCATCCTTTGGCATCAAATCCTCTTCCTTCACCGCCTTGAGTGGCCTCATCATGACCAGCTCCCACTCAAGCTTGTCAGTGGGGCAGAGAGGGTGGAGAGGGTGCAGGGGCCAGGCCCTGGGGTGGCCCAGGGGTTCCTGTGCCGGCTGCCTGCTCAGAAAGAAGAGTGAAGGCCTGAATCTGAGGCAACTTCCTCCCTGCTCCATCCACAGGGCCTGGCTGGGTCAGGGGCACCATGTGGGCCAAGGTGGCCATTAGCCCCCCTCCCTCCCCAGGTCAAGAGCTCCTCCAGCAGCTGCGGTGCTGGCCTCATGGTGAAGACCCAGGTGCAGTAACCAGGGAGGGGGCTCCGTGGTGCCCCAGGGCAGCTCTCACCTGAGCAAGTGGGGGCCAGCCTCCCTTCCCAAAGACCCCACACCGATCAATCAGTGGAAGATCAGGACCACTAAGGCCCCAACAGCGTAACTGGGGGCAGTCTAAACCTAGATCCCCACGGGGAAGGGAGCAAAGGAGAGACAGGAGCCGCCTGGGCTGGGCCTGGCCTCTGGATTGTCTCCGCGGTATCTGACAGGGACACACGTTCTTCCAGGTGGCCAAGTGTGTTCACAGTCGTCGTCCCACCTGACCCCCAACCACCTGGTGGCAGCAGGGGTAATGACTGTCCCCATCTGACCCCAGAGGATGCTGAGGCCCAGAGAGGGTGAGGAGCCTACCCAGGGTCACACAGCCCGCAGTGGTAAGGCAGATGGAGGCCAGGGTCTGAAGCCAAGGCCTGAGACTTCCCATAGCTCCTTCTGACATCTGAGCTCTTGGCTCCTGGCCTGCTCCAGGCGGAGGCCCCCTTGGCCCAGGACTCCTCCAGTCTCATCTCCCCCATCTCCCGAGAAGGAGCCTCAGCTCCAGTGGATGGGCAGCCCCTGTCCCTCAAAGTCTTCGTGTTTCTCTGCTCCCCCCACCCCCTCTCCTTTGTGGAAAGGCCTCGTGAACCTCCCCACAGAAGGATGCTCCACTGTCAGGCCAGCTCAGCTTCGCTGCCTCCAGGCTCCCTGGGTCTCAGCAAGCTCATCCTCCCTTCATTTACCCTCTCCTGCGTTCTCTAAGGCTGCTGGCACTAAGGAGGATGAGACGTACCTCTCTTTTCACCAGCCACACTCTAGAAGGGATGTGTCAAAGGCCTTGGCTAAGAGGCGATTATAACAGACAGTCTGTAAGAAGGGCTGCCCCGGGGACAGGAGTCACTGGGAGGGCTGCGGAGCCCAGTTGATGGTGTCCAGGGACCCTTCTAGGACCAGGTGAGCCTTAGTGGTCCTGCAGGTCATGATAGAATCTTCTGGAAGGGCTCTCTGTAGCTCTTCTTGACTTAGCCAACAAGGCCTGCCCATGGCTCCAGATCCGTCTCACCCACCTCTCCCCTCTTTTCCACCCCCTGGCCCCTCTGTCTGTCCCTCAGTGCCTGAAGCATGCCACCTTCCCTCCTGCCTTTGCATATGCTAGCCCTCCTACCTGGAATGTTCCCTCCGCCCCTGAGTTAATCTCAGCTCTATTTCTGCCTCCTTAGTGAACAGCTCCAGTCCAGGTCAAGCCCCCACATCTCATGCTTCAGGGCATCCTGGGAGACAGACAGGGCTTGGCGCCTAGGTGTGGGCCCCTAGTGAGACTGTACTCCTGGGATCCAAACCCTACCTCTGCTACTTACTAGCTCCATGTCTTTAGGCAAATGTCTTAACCTCTTCGGGCCTCAGTTTCCTTATCTGTAAATTGAGGATGTTAATAGCCTCTACCTGACCGGATGAATGTGAGGATTACATGAACCAATTCACATGAAACACTCAGAGCAGTGCCTAGCACACACCCATGGCTCAGAACAGTGAAGTATTATTTCCTTGTAACTGGTGCATGCATGCCTGCTCAGTTGCTGTCAGGTCTGACTCTTTGGGACTCCCATGGACTACAACCCGCCAGGCTCCTCTGTTCATGGAATTCTCCAGGGAAGAATACTGGAGTGAGTTGCCATTTACTCCTCCAGGGGATCTTCCCGACCCTGGGATCGAACCCACATCTCCTGTGTCTCCTGCATTGCGGGCAGATTCTTTACCACTGTGCCACCTGGGAAGCCCCCGGGTACCTAGTCCCTCTGATGTTTATTCATGGAATGACACAGCAAATGGCTGCCTCCCTTGGTGGATGGAAAGCTCCTTGATGACAGAGCCCAGGGGCTGTATTTGCTCATTATTTTCACTGCTGTGCTGGGTAGAGCACAGCGCTTTACAAATATTTGTTGAAGAAAGGGATGATCAGCAGCGGAACTAGGGCGGGTCTCATCTGGCCCCGTGATCTCAGACTCAGCATCTTGGCTGGAAGGGCTCTTACAGACCCTCTAACCCAAGCCCCTCCTTTCTCAGATGAGCGAAGGCTGCTGCTGGCTCGCATTTCCGCAGCTTGCAGTCTCACGGGAAGTGCTACGGCTCCACTCGGTTCATCCCCACCCCACCCCCCCCACCCCACCCCCCGCCCCCCGCCCCGGCCCCCTACCAGGCTCTCCTCATTCAGAGGATGGGGGAATGATGAAATCTTGGACCGAGGTATCCATTTATGTCAGAAAAAGAAAGTGAAGTCACTCAGTCGTGTCCGACTCTTTACGACCCCGTGGACTGTAGCCTGCCAGGTTCCTCCGTTTATGAGATTTTCCAGGCAAGAGTACTGGAGTGGGTTGCCATTTCCTTCTCCAGGGGATCTTCCCAACCCAGGGATTGAACCCGGGTCTCCCTTATTGTAAGCAGACGCTTTACTGTCTGAGCCACCAGGATTTAGTGAGGGAAAAAATGGTGACACGTCATCTGGTATCTGAGTGTTGGGGGAAACATCCACGCTCTCCGCAACCTGGTGAAGCTGCAGGCTTCGATTCAACCTGAGTTATTGCCGCAGTTTCCGTGGTAACAAGTCCGAACTGAGCTCAGCAGCGGCAGGAACCCCGTCCCCCAGGCTAAGCTGCCTGCAGTGCGGCTCCCTCCTCAGCCTCGTGTCTGATGGGCTCCTCTGCAGCGGACAGAGAGTGGGGGCAGCTGGGATGGAGCCATGGTGGAGGAAGGCCCCAGTCCATCTGCATTCGCCCGGGGAGGAAGGTGCCTGACAGCAGGAGAGAGCAGGCGGGATGCTACGGGGAGCCGTCCCGCCCAGCTCAGCCTGCCGTCAGAGGGGCTCTGGTGGTGGACTGTGTCGCATGCTGGCGGGAGGCAGAGACCCAAGAATCTTGCAGCCAGGAGGCTGAGCCCTGGCCCACGCCGGCCAACCAGCTGTTGATGATTCGCTGCTGTGCAGACAGAGCCAGCCTTCACTGAACGCCTTGCTCTGTGCCCAGCACTGGACTAGGATGTGGGGAGGACAGCAGGGGGCTCTGCCCTCGGTGGGCACCAGGTCAGGCGAGAGCAATCAGAGCAAAGAGGAACCGGTGCCCCTGTGAAGAGAGATGCCCACGCCACTGCCAGTGCCCTGCCCATGTTTGGACTTTCCTCAGGAAGGAAACTCAAGAAACTCTTGATGGGGCTGCCTCCTGGGAAGGGAATGAGATGGAGGTTGAGGCAGGGAAAGGAAGGATGACTTTCCATGATATCCTCCTTTCTACTGTTTGATTTTGTACTAAGATGATAACTAACCAAACCAAACCAAAAAAAAAAAAAATGCCAAAGATGACAAGCACCACATGACAGGTACTACCATAGGGGCAGCAACTCCATGCTGGGCCCGGGGAGGGGGAACGGGCAGCCCTGACGTCAAGGGACTCAGAGTTCCCATCTGCAAGCGGTGTGTGTGTGTGGGGGGGGGGTCAGTCTCTGTACTGGGTTGAAGGTTATCTCTCCAAAGTGCATGCCTACCTCCCACAGGATATAGCCTTTATTTAAATAATATGTATGGTGATGGCAGGTAAATGAACTTATTGTGATGGTCATTTTGCAATATATACAAATATCAGATCATGTTGTATAACTGAAACTAATATAACATTATCAATTATTCTTCAAGTAAAACAATACAACCTAAAAAAATTACAACCTTATTTAAAAACAGGGAATCTGCAGAGATACTGAGGCTTTCCAGGTGGCTCTAGTGGTAAAGAATCCGCCTGCCAATGCAGGAGATGTGAGAGGTGTGGGTTCGATCCCTGAGTTGGGAAGATCCCCTGGAGGAGGGCATGGCAACCCACTCCAGTATTCTTGCCTGGAGAATCCCAAGGACAGAGGACCCTGGTGGGCTACAGTCCACAGCATTGCAAAGAGTTGGACACTACTGAAGTGACTTATCACCAAGCAGAGACATTAGTTAAAATGAAACCATACTGCATTAGGGTGGGCCTGGAATTCAGTGGCTGCGTTCTTCTGATAAGGCCACATGGAGAGACACGCAGAGAAGAAAGCCACGTGAAGACAGAGCAGAGATCAGCAAAGGAACACCCAGGGTCATCACACCCACCAGAAACTGGAAGAAGCAAAGAAGGCGCTTCCCGGGAGCCTGCAGAGGGAGCACGGCCCTGCCAGCAGCTTGATTTTGGACTCACAGCCTCCAGGGAGAGGAGGAGAGCAAATGTCTGTCACCTGGTTCATGTTAATGCGTTACAGCTGCCCCAGGAGACGAAGACAATGGGCCTGTTCCCTGCACTCAAGATACTGACAGTCTAGGCACAAGATTCCAGTGGGTACACAGATCCACCAGAGAAACCAGGACAGCTCTGCCTAAGTGAACTCCAGAGGCCCGCTGAAGGGATGCTGGGAGCACTGAGGAGGAGCCTTTGGCTGAGCCTGGGGCAACCCGGGAAGGCTGCCTGGGGGAGATGTCGGCCAAAGTTAGCTCTTAAGAGAGGAACGACCGACCATAGTCACATTAATGGAAGGCTCACTGCCAGGCATTGTGCTGAGACTTTGCAAACATGCACTCTTTCAAGACTCACAATAAGAGGGAACTCTTGTTGCTGGGATTTCTTTGGAAGGAATGATGCTACTGCTGAAATTCAAGTACTTTGCCCACCTCATGCGAAGAGTTGACTCACTGGAAAAGACTGATGCTGGGAGGGATTGGGGGGCAGGAGGAGAAGGGGGACGACAGAGGATGAGATGGCTGGATGGCATCACTGACTCGATAGACGTGAGTCTGAGTGAACTCCGGGAGTTGGTGATGGACAGGGAGGCCTGGCGTGCTGCTATTCATGGGGTCGCAAAGAGTCAGACACGACTGAGTGACAGAACTGAACAGAACTGAACTGAAGTGATTGTTGCTGAAGGGAGATTTAAGCCCAGCCCGCTTCCAGTAGCCACGTTCCCAACCTTGAGCCTATGTGGGGATGGATCCTGACCTGAAGACGAGCTGTGGTGTGGAGGCCAGGGCAGGGCATTCCAGGAGGGGACTGCGTGTGCACCCATGCAGAGAGGGAGGCGGGCGCAGAGGCTTCCCCCCAGCCGGAAACCTCTCCCTTGGGCAGCATCGGAGAGGGACAGCGGGGATCTAGAGAGAGGCAGAAGGAAGGTGCTCTGTGAGCACAGCTGCTCCAGCAAAGCTGGGAGCCAGATGGCAGAGGCTGTGGGTCTGGCTCACATGGTTTCCCGTGGCCTGGGGCCAGAGCGGGGACACAGGGGCCCAAGAACCACAGGGCTACAGGGCTGGGGCACTCTATTTACAGATCTGCTTGTGATGAAGCTTAGCCCCGAAGAGAAACTGCTGAGGGGTGACTGGCCGGCACAACCTCCATGACTTAGGGTGGCCCCTCAGTCCCTGGCCCCCAGGCAGCCTCTGGGTGGTTATAGGGGTCTCTGGACAGCCTTGTTACAACGTTGCTCTCACCTCTTGGCAGGGAGGGTAAGGAAGGCCACTCTGAGCCAGGCTGAATGAGTACTCAAATAGGGACCTGAATGCAGAGGATGGGACCAGATGGTATGAGGTTCAACTGCAGCAAGAGGTGTTCTAATCAGACGCAAGAAGAGCACTGGCCTGGGACACTCAAGGGAGAAGAGAGATTTTCTTTTGGGGAAGAGACCTAACCTTGTGTCTGTGACAGTCTGTCTGTCTGGAAGACATACGGTGGGGATTTCTCTCTCTCCTCTTTCACGACTTCTCCAGGAAATCTCACCCATGCTGTTAGTTCCTTTTCTCCTTTCCTGCTGGCCTCTCATTTCTGCCTTCTTTCTCTGAGCGGGCAAAGCTCCCCTGGGCTTGTCTCAGTGTTGCTGGGGGCCTTTGAGTTTGGGCACCCTCCACCCAGCCAGTGTTCACTGAGCCCTTCACCTGCTGGAGGTGAAAGAACCACAGACTCTGCCTGGCAGGGGAGAAATCAGACAGTTCAACCAAGGCCCACATTCAAGGCAGAGTAAGGGCCATGCAATGAGAAAGATACAAGCCACGGTGATAGGGCTGAGAGACCAGGGCCTCAGGGGGTCAGGGAAGGCTGCAGACAGGGACAGGTGGGATTTCTCAGCTGGCAGAAGACAGTGGGGGCAGTCTTCTGTTTGGGCACAGGGGGCAAATGAATAGAGAAAGGAAGCGTAGAGTGGAATATTCCAGAAATGGCAGGTTAGATTGACTTGACTGCAGAGGCTGGATGAGAAGAATCTGGTATGATAACAGGCAGGTGGGGGACCATGAGGTCCTGAATTTCAGGCTGAATGATTTGCACATAGTACTGTAGGCAGCAGGGAGTTGTTGAAGGTGCCAGAGGGAGAGCATGGCATTATCTGGGCTGAGACTGGAAGGGAGTCTGGATTGTGCTCCTATGCTAGTAGCTCCTGAAAGGCACCTGGCCCTGATTCTGAGTCCACTGACTTCTCAGGGGGCTCCCAAGGGGAGCAGACAACTGGTGTCTCAAATGTCACTGTTTTGGTGAGGCCTGTCCTGATGATCCAACCAGTCCATCCTAAAGGAAATCAGCCCTGAATATTCACTGGAAGGACCGATGCTGAAGCTGAAGCTCCAATACTTTGGCCACCTGATGCAAAGAACCAACTTCTTTGAAAAGACCCTGATGCTGGGAAAGATTGAAGGAGGGAGGAGAAGGGGGCGACAGAGCATGAGATGGTTGGATGGCATCAGTGACTTGATGGACATAAGTTTGAGTAAACTCTGGGAGTTGGTGACGGACAGGGAAGCCTGGCGTGTGGCGATTCATGGGGTCGCAAGGAGTCGGACATGACTGAGCAACTGAACTGAACTCAACTGTCCTGATGCTCTTATTTACCAATTCTGGCACTCCCCCTTTTCCTTCTCTGTGTTTCCATCACATTCATTTCCTTCATCCATGGTTTATGCTGTTTATCATCTGCTCCACCCTCATTGGAATGAAGGCCCCGTGAGGAAAAGGTCAATGTCTGTTTTACTTGCTGCTCAAAATATTCCAGTGCCTAGCACAGTGCCTGGAATCCCAACAAATCCATCCGTGTGTGGGGTGAATCAAGAGAAAAATTCCACCTGCATGAACCAGCTTTGTCTCCTCCCTGTCACTTTGCTCCTGGCTTCCTGAGCTTGGCAGCACTCAAGCAGAAAAATCTGAGAAAATCAGACAGAATTCTGCTTCTTCCCTGCTATGTCTCTCACCCTTGCCAGAAATCTGGGAAGATTTGGACCGTTCCTTCTCCCTTCCTCTGCCAAAAACACTTTCCTTCATCTTGGAGTAGGGGCCAGGCAAGGAAAATTTCAGTCGAGGGGAGCAAGAGGCTCGCAGGCCTGAGGCAGCCCCACTGGGCAGCCTGGAAGAACTCTGAAGGGCTCATTGGAATAACTGCAAATTATTTTGCAGTTAGTAACAAGCGCCAACCCCAGCATGCACTGTAGAGGAGCTCTATGCATTTTGTTCCATTTGGGCCTCACATTAACCCTATGGAATGAGTATTATCTTCCCATTCTACAGATGGGAAAATAGAGGCTCAGAGAGGCTAACTGATAAGGCCGAGTTCTTCCCACCAGCTGAGGGAGCCCCACTTTGAACACAGGTCTGTCCTCCTCCAAGCCAGTGCTTGCTCCTCTATGGCACACAGGCTCTCTTCTGTGAGAGAAGCAGCAGAGATGCAGCGAAGGGGGCTTGCTGAGTTCTCTGTCCAAGGCATCGTCAGATCATGGAGGTCTCTGCTGGCCTCGGGCTTCCCACCTGAGCTATCAGGAGCTGAGGTTTTGGCCACTTCCCAACGATGAAGGAGGACAATGCTGTCACATCTGTCACCCGACCTGAGCTCATCAGAGACTGAGAGTTACAACTGCGGGCACTGCCTGCTCTGGCCTATGGCCAGGTGTCCGCTCGTCACTTCTGCGTACACCACAAGAGCTGGAGTCGAGGACAGGGCTCCCTGCCGTGGCGGCCCAGCAGACACCAGGGACACCAAACCTACCTCTGTGTACAGATCCAAAGCCCAACATCCAGGGCTGCTCACAGCTGGGCCGTCACTGGGGAGGTGGAAGAGCTTGGCTCAACCCCCCAGCTGTGCATTCCCAGCATAGGAACACGGTTAACCCACCTTGAGGGGAGAAACCCTCCCTCTCAGTAAACATCACTTAGTCCTTATGTGCAAGGAAAAGAGAGGATTTCTGCCTTTGAGGCTCTAAAGGACAGAGTAGAGCATAGTCACTAAATAGACCATGGGGAACCATGGATGATTCTAGAGCAGGTGAGTGGGTTAGGAGGTGAATCAGGCAGCAGCAAAGTGTGGCTGGGGGAGAATCGGCCTTTGTAATGATTCCAGCTAATGTGTCGAGCACTTACTGAGAACTTGAGGTTGTTTCAAGCTTTACAAATACTAACTTTAATCTTCTTAGTAACCCTAGGGTACATTGTTATTCCCATTTTACAGATGGGAAGACTGATGTATAGTGATCTTATCAGCCTTGTAGGTGGTGGCGTTGGGCACTGAACCCACCTAGCTCCCAAGCCTGCCTTCCTTACTAGTATTCGTTGCTGCCTCGTGCAGTGGTCTGGGCTGGGCAGTGGGCAGGGCTGGAGGGAAGAAAGTGAAACACTGCCTGTGGTTAGGACTCCTTGCCTCGGAGAGCTCTCACGTGGCCAGACCAGGAAATCATAAGGGAGATGTGAACATCAGGCACTTTGATCTGCATGGAAAAGAACTGTAGCGAAGATCACTGTTACTGATAACAGCGACAATCACAATGTTCTTGGACAACAGCCCAGACAGGATAACTTCTTCCACGGAAAAGAGATTTTAGAGACCCTCCCACAGAGAAATAATATCACAGTTATAACCTCCCTTGTCTATCCAGTCCTTTCCTGGTTTTATTTATTACCTTATTTACTTAAATGGTGGCGCAGACGGTAAAGAATCTGCCTACCATGCAGGCAAACTGGATTTGATCCCTGGGTCAGGAAGATCCTCTGGGGAAGGAAATGGCAACCTGCTCCCAGATTCTTGCCTGGAGCATTCCATGGACAGAGGAGCCTGGTGGGCTACAGTCCATGGGATTGCAAAGAGTTGGACATGACTCAGGGACTAACACTTTTATTTACTTAAATGGAGGAGAAAGCCTCACTTTGGTGCTGACCTGGTTTTAATATCTTCTAGCTTTGGATGTGTGATCACCACCAGTGCTCCTTTCACATACAAGGATGAATTTCTGGGAGTCACCAGGTAGATGGAAGGAGAGGGAAGGATGTGGGGCATGGGGTGGCTCCGGCCAGGCAGCGGGGAGGCAGCTGCATCCAGGAAGGGCTGCCTGAGACCCAGGGCTTCCTGTGCTGTTTTGACGTGATTTACACTTGATGCCTCTGAGATGATCGGCTACATTTTAAATGACACTATTGATACAAGCAAGGTTTAAGAAGTTAAAAGAAAATGAGGTTGGAGTATATCAAGAGTCCTTACAGCTCCAACAGTCTGTGAAGATACCATCTGTCTTAATCTTCTCCCAAGGAAAAATTATCAAGAGGCAGTGAGCACTCAGAAGAGCTGTGTCTGACTGGGTCTAGCCTGTCCCCACACTGGGGTCAGGTGGGACACTGGGGTCAGCTGGGCAAGAGCCGCCTGGGACCCAGCTGGCCCAGTCTGGGGCATCCTAGCCAGAGCCACACAGCCTCTGGCCCCCTTCCCGGGTCTCGGGAGCCGGGGTCACCTGGGACACTGTCCTCCTGGCCTCTTCTGTTAGGTCGTGGGTGTGGGAGGGCTGGAAAGGGGCTTTGCTCAAGCGATGAGTAGGGACTGAGCCCCGCTGGGTGGGATGAGAGCAAAAGCGCTTACCTGCAGCAGCAGGTGAGGTCAGGGGGCTCCCGAGATGAGCTGTCACCGGCTCGCCCTCCTCTTAATCGATCCCCAGGTGCTTCCAAGCGTCCCGGCTGCGTCTCTGCTTAATTCCAGACCACAAAGCGGGCTCTTCCAAGGCTCTGTGGCATCGGGACAAAGACGTGCTCTCAGTGCAAGTGGGCATGGATCCCCGTCCTCCCTGAGGCTCCTCCCCCAGCCCAAGCAGGCCAGGCCCTCCCAGGTCCACCAAGCTTGTCAGCACCGCCCCACCAGGTCTGCCTCATGGGAACTCTGACGGGGTGAGGGGCACCCCATATATGTAGCCATAAGCCCCGGTGTGCCCCTCTACTCCACATCCAGATGCCCAGCCCTGGGGTAGGTAAGCCAGGGAGCCATCCTTCATCCAAGATCAACAGAAGCCAGGAGGAAGCCAGAGGACCATGAACAACACTATACTGGGAGTCCTGGCATCTGTGGCTGCTACTTGCCCCTGGTGAGGAAGAGCACCCCACTTTATCTCAGTGGGGTGTGGGCTTCAATGTAGACACACAGAAACACTGCCTGCAGGGCTGAGCTGGGGAGACCAGAGGGGCCCGTAACCACCAGGTGACTCTGAGTACGATCAGAATCACCTGGGGTGGGGTCCTGCTAAACTGCAGGTTTAAGGGCCCTATCCTAGCCTGTTGAATCAGAATCTCCAGGAAGGTGCCTGGAAACATGCATTTTAGCAGGTTCCCCACATGGATGCCAAAGAACTAGGACTCACTGGACTATGTGTGCTGGGAAAGGGTTGACAAGTCCAAGGATGAAGCTTTGATCATATGCGTGAGGGGGTCGATGGTCCCTTTCCTAAAAGCAGCATCATAGGAGCCCAGTCTCTGCAGCCAAACAGCCAGGGGCCCTGGGCAACTTCCTGAAACCCTCTCTGGGTCTTTTTTCCTTGTGGACAAAAATGCAGGTTAGAGATGATCTCTTGGGCCCTTCCAGGTGTAAAATTATCAGTGTAAAAAAAAAAGGTGAACCCACTGAGAAATGAATTTTAAAAGGAAGTTCACAGAAGCATTTTAAATCGTATTCTCCTTGTATCATTGTTTTTTTTTTTCTTTAAATTCACTTTTTGAATTCTGAAAATAACATACTTATGTAAGGGGAAAGAAATCAAACCATTCAAAGTATACAGAATGAAAAGTCTCCCTGCTATCCCAGCCCTCTGTTCCATTCCCCAAAATAAACATTTTCTTCAAGAATTTTCCCATAAATACTGACAAATACATATCTATGCCTACATCTTTATTTTAAACCCAACTCGGACCGTATTCCCAGTATTCTATCTTTGTTTCTTAGTTATTACACATCACACATCTCTGCATACCAGGAGACAGATCTTTTACTCCTGTAGCTGTCGTAACCTCCCACTGAAGGACGCACCACGATTTACACGAATCTATCCCTGTTGGAGGAGGTTAGTTTGCTTCTATGTTTTTGCTGCACAGACACAGCTGTAGCAAACATCTTTGATGATATATGTTTGTGCGTACATGTGAGGTTAGCTGTAGGATAAATCCCCAGGGGCAAGGAGTTGAAGGTTGAAAGTGAAAGTGAAAGTTAGGTCACTCCGTCGTGTCCGACTCTTTGTGACCCCGAGGACTGTAGCCTACCAGGCTTCTCCATCTATGGGATTCTCCAGGCAAGAGTACTGGAGTGGGTTGTAAGGAGTTGAAGGTTCAGTTCAGTTCAGTGGCTCAGTCATGTCCGACTCTTTGCAACCCCATGAATCGCAGCACGCCAGGCCTCCCTGTCCATCACCAACTCCCAGAGTTCACTCAGACTCATGTCCATCAAGTCAGTGATGCCATCCAGCCATCTCATCCTCTGTCATCCCCTTCTACTCCTGCCCCCAATCCGTCCCAGCATCAGAGTCTTTTCCAATGAGTCAACTGTTTGCATGAGGTGCCCAAAGTACTGGAGTTTCAGCTTTAACATCATTCCTTCCAAAGAAATCCCAGGGCTGATCTTCAGAATGGACTGGTTGGATCTCCTTGCAGTCCAAGGGACGCTCAAGAGTCTTCTCCAACACCACAGTTCAAAAGCATCAATTCTTTAGCGCTCAGCCTTCTTCACAGTCCAGCTCTCACATCCATACATGACTACAGGAAAGACCATAGCCTTAACTAGATGAACCTTTGTTGGCAAGGTAATGTCTCTGCTTTTGAATATGCTATCTAGGTTGGTCATAACCTTTCTTCCAAGGAGTAAGCGTCTTTTAATTTCATGGCTGCAGTCACCATCTGCAGTGATTTTGGAACCCAGAAAAATAAAGTCTGACACTGTTTCCACTGTTTCCCCATCTATTTCCCATGAAGTGATGGGACCAGATGCCATGATCTTTGTTTTCTGAATGTTGAGTTGAAGGTTAGGTGGATTTAAAATTCAGGTCTTGCCAGATTGTCCTTCAATGAAGATGAAACAGTCTGCACTGCCCAGCCATCAAATTTTTAAACTTTGCCAAAATGTGAGTTGAAAATGACATCTTGTTTCACTGTGTAATTCTTTAAATATCAGAAAAGGCAGGCATTGCTTTCAGGTTGATTGGTGGCCTTTGCATTTATGTTTCTGTGAACTATGTTCTTTCTAAATTAACTCACTGATTTTTAAGAGATTTTTTTCTAAATTAAGACAATTAACTTTTTGTTATATGCATTACAAATTGTCATTTGTCTTTTTTTTTACTCTATTTATGGCATCACTGCTTACAGAAATTTCAGATATTTCTATAGCCCAAAATATTTTCTACTAGAGGATCCTAAAAATATATGCTCATGTTTTCCACTGGTATTATTAGGGTTCTTTTTCTTTTTAATCATTCTTTTACTCTTTCCTTCTTTAAAATTTTCTTTCTAGATTTTATTTTGGTGTTAGGAGTGTGGTGGGCCCAGATTTATTTCTTTCCCCAAGGGGCTGGTTATCTCAAAGTCATGTTTGAATAATTCGTTTTCTCCCCCACCCTCCCTCCCTCTTCCAGATTCAAAATATCAATATAACTATATTAGGATGGATAACCAGAGAAGGCAATGGCACCCCACTCCAGTACTCTTGCCTAGAAAATCCCATGGGCAAAGGAGCCTGGTAGGCTGCAGTCCATGGGGTCGCTAAGAGTCAGACATGACTGAGCGACTTCACTTTTACTTTTCACTTTCCTGCATTGGAGAAGGAAATGGCAATCCACTCCAGTGTTCTTGCCTGGAGAATCCCAGGGACAGAGGAGCCTGGTGGGCTGCCGTCTATGGGGTCGCACAGAGTCGGACACGACTTAAGTGACTTAGCAGCAGCAGCAGCAGGATGGATAACAAAGAATCAAATATTGATTCAAATTCCACCTTCACTGGATCTAGGAGAAGTTGCCTAAAGCTTCATGAGCCTCAGTTTCCTCATCTAAAAGTGAGGTTAACTGAACTATGTAGGGGAAAATATAGGGAAATGTGGAGTTTTTCAGGCAGTTCACTAAGAAAAATGCTACATTATTTCTATGGATTTTTGGATATGTGTGATACTTGTCAGCTTTCTGACACATTATTTGATATGACTTCATTGTAATTCTAAATAAATAAATGTTTCTAACTTTGGGAAACATTAGGAACAACAGTAGCAACATCTGCATAGGGTTACTGTGAGAGTTCAATGGACCATTTGAGCAAAAGGATGTAGAAAGATGAAACTATATGCTTTCTACAGGAAACTAACCTTTGCTGTAAAGACATACACGGCTTGCAGGTGAAAAGATAGAAAAGCTATTCCACGCAAATGGTAAACAAAAGAGACCAGGGTGGCCACATTTACATTGGATAAAATAGACTTTAGGTAAAAATCTGTCACAAGAGACAGAGAAGGATTTTACACAATGATAAAAGTCAATTCCCCAGGAAGAAATAACAATTATAAATATATATGCACTTAACAGCAGAGCACCCAAATATATGAAGTAACATGAACAGAATGGAAAAAAGAAACAGTAACGCATTAAGAGGAGGAGATTTCCATGAACCTCTTCCGATAGTGAGTAGAACAATCAGACAGAAGATCAATAAGGAAACGGAGGACTTGGAAATATTCAACACTATTCAATATCACAGTAATTCAAGTCTATGCGCCAACCAGTAACGCTGAAGAAGCTGAAGTTGAACGGTTCTATGAAGACCTACAAGACCTTTTAGAACTAACACCCAAAAAAGATGTCCTTTTCATTATAGGGGACTGGAATGCAAAAGTAGGAAGTCAAGAAACACTTGGAGTAACAGGCAAATTTGGCCTTGGAATACAGAATGAAGCAGGGCAAAGACTAATAGAGTTTTGCCAAGAATGCACTGGTCATAACAAACACCCTCTTCCAACAACACAAGAGAAGACTCTATACATGGACATCACCAGATGGTCAACACCGAAATCAGATTGATTATATTCTTTGCAGCCAAAGATGGAGAAGCTCTATATAGTCAGCAAAAACAAGTCCAGGAGCTGACTGGCTCAGATCATGAACTCCTTATTGCCAAATTCAGACTTAAATTGAAGAAAGTAGGGAAAACCACTAGACCATTCAGGTATGACCTAAATCAAATCCCTTATGATTATACAGTGGAAGTGAGAAATAGATTTAAGGGCCTAGATCTGATAGATAGAGTGCCTGATGAACTATGGAATGAGGTTCGTGACATTGTACAGGAGACAGGGATCAAGACCATCCTCATGGAAAAGAAATGCAAAAAAGCAAAATGGCTGTCTGGGGAGGCCTTACAAATAGCTGTGAAAAGAAGAGAAGCAAAAAGCAAAGGAGAAAAGGAAAGATATAAACATCTGAATGCAGAGTTCCAAAGAATAAGAAGAGATAAGAAAGAGATAAGAAAGCCTTCTTCAGCAATCAATGCAAAGAAATAGAGGAAAACAACAGAATGGAAAAGACTAGAGATCTCTTCAAGAAAATCAGAGATACCAAAGGAATATTTCATGCAAAGATGGGCTCGATAAAGAACAAAATGGTATGGACCTAACAGAAGCAGAAGATATTAAGAAGAGGTGGCAAGAATACACAGAAGAACTGTACAAAAAAGAGCTTCACAACCAAGATAATCACAATGGTGTGATCACTGACCTAGAGCCAGACATCTTGGAATGTGAAGTCAAGTGGGCCTTAGCATCACTACGAACAAAGCTAGTGGAGGTGATAGAATTCCAGTTGAGCTATTTCAAATCCTGAAAGATGATGCTGTGAAAGTGCTGCACTCAATATGCCAGCAAATTTGGAAAATGCAGCAGTGGCCACAGGACTGGAAAAGGTCTGTTTTCATTCCAATCCCAAAGAAAGGCAATGCCAAACAATGCTCGAACTACCGCACAATTGCACTCATCTCACATGCTAGTAAAGTAATGCTCAAAATTCTCCAAGCCAGGCTTCAGTAATATGTGAACCGTGAACTTCCTGATGTTCAAGCTGGTTTTAGAAAAGGCAGAGGAACCAGAGATCAAATTGCCAACATCCACTGGATCATGGAAAAAGCAAGAGAGTTCCAGAAAAACATCTATTTCTGCTTTATTGACTATGCCAAAGCCTTTGACTGTGTGGATTACAATCAACTGTGGAAAATTCTGAGAGAGATGGGAATACCAGACCACCTGATCTGCCTCTTGAGAAATCTGTATGCAGGTCAGGAAGCAACAGTTAGAACTGGTCATGGAACAACAGACTGGTTCCAAATAGGAAAAGTAGTACATCAAGGCTGTATATTGTCACCCTGCTTATTTAACTTATATGCAGAGTACATCATGAGAAATGCTGGGCTGGAAGAAACACAAGCTGGAATCAAGATTGCCAGGAGAAATATCAATAACCTCAGATATGCAGATGACACCACCCTTATGGCAGAAAGTGAAGAGGAACTCAAAAGCCTCTTGATGAAAGTGAAAGAGGAAAGTGAAAAAGTTGGCTTAAAGCTCAACATTCAGAAAACAAAGATCATGGCATCTGGTCCCATCACTTCATGGGAAATAGTTGGGGAAACAGTGAAAACAGTGTCAGACTTTATTTTTCTGGGTTCCAAAATCACTGCAGATGGTGACTGCAGCCATGAAGTTAAAAGACGTTTACTGCTTGGAAGGAAAGTTATGATCAACCTAGATAGCATATTCAAAAGCAGAGACATTACCTTGCCAACAAAGGTTCGTCTAAGTCAAGTCTATGGTCTTTCCTGTGGTCATGTATGGATGTGAGAGCTGGACTGTGAAGAAGGCTGAGCGCCAAAGAATTGATGCTTTTGAACTATGGTGTTGGCGAAGACTCTTGAGCGTCCCTTGGACTGCAAGGAGATCCAACCAGTCCATTCTGAAGGAGATCAGCTCTGGGATTTCTTTGGAAGGAATGATGCTAAAGCTGAAACTGCAGTACTTTGGGCACCTCATGTGAAGAGTTGACTCATTGGCAAAGACTCTGATGCTAGGAGGGATTGGGGGCAAGAGGAGAAGGGGACGACAGAGGATGAGATGGCTGGATGGCATCACTGACTCGATGGACATGAGTCTGAGTGAACTCCGGGAGTTGGTGATGGACAGGGAGGCCTGGCATGCTGCAATTCATGGGGTCTCAAAGAGTCGGACACGACTGAGTGACTGATGTGATTTGATCTGATCTGATAGACCAACTAAACCCAGTGGACATATACAGAACACTCCTAAGAGAAGCAGAATACATGTTCTTCACAAGTGCACACAGAGTATTCTCCACCAAAGATTGTGTTTTAGGCTGCAGCGAGGGCCGTGGAACAGTGCCTGGCACATGGGAACTACTATATGTTGGTGA
Source organism: Tragelaphus eurycerus (assembly GCA_935064755.1). Lineage (NCBI taxonomy): Eukaryota > Metazoa > Chordata > Mammalia > Artiodactyla > Bovidae > Tragelaphus > Tragelaphus eurycerus. The sequence continues at coordinate 34,461,859 of CAKXYN010000008.1, read as the reverse complement.
CAGCTATTATCATCACCACGTAGTAACTGTGACTGGGTCTTAACAGGTATTTTCTGTTTCTTCCATCTATGAGCCAGTTCCGTCATTCAGCAAGTATCTGTAATTATGTGTGAGGCCCTGTTCTAAGTGTTGAGAACCAAGAGTCAGCAGCAGTAATAAGAGCTGTTCTTCTCCCCTCTGGTTAGGCTCACTTTTAATGATTTTTGGCACCTTTACTGATATTATATTTTCTTTCACTATATTGCGAAACAGGCTAAAGTTATACACAGGAAAGCTACGCCTTTTTGTTCTAGACCCTGATTAGCAGTCATCTCAGTATGTGCGTGCGAGTGTGTGCACTCAGTTGCTCAGTCATGTCCGACTCCCCATGGACTGTAGCCTGCCAGGCTTCTCTGTCCATGGAATTTTCCAGGCAGGAATACTAGAGCAGCTTGCCCTTTCCTACTATAGGGGATCGTCCTGACCCAGGGATTGAACCCTCATCTCTTGCGTCTCCTGCATTGTCAGTCGGATTCTTTACCACTGTGCCACCTGGGAAGTCTCATCTTAGTATCTTCCTTTATTATTTCTAATAGTTTTTCAGTGGACTGTCTTGTTCTTTTTTTCTCCAGTTGGCCAATCTTATCATCTACAATTTAAACTGATAAACTGGTCTCCTTTCATAACCCATATTTTCAAATTTTGTATCGGCTTGCACTTCTAGAGAAGTGTTAAAGGATGAAGGTAATGGTGGTCACTTTTTCCTTGTATGTATGTTTCTGTACACACATATACACACACATACACAAACACGTAAAATGTTAAGCAATATCCATCTATTCCTATTAAACATGAGTTAAAATCAGGGACATATGTTGAATTCTATCAAATGCCTTTTAGGCATTTTAGCATTTATGGAGCTGTTTATATTATTTTCTCATCTCTTTTGAACTATTGTCTTGTTCAATTATGTTAATAGTTTTCCTAATATTGAAACTATATCTCTGGAAGATAACCCCACTTGCTCATGGTGTATTCATTTTCTAAGCATAATGTTGTGTGATTCTACTTGTTTCTATTAATGTATGAATTTTGCACCAATATTCATAGATGAGATTTTTTGTAGTATTTTTTCTCTTTTCCTGTGTGGGCTGTTTCTGTCTGTGTTGTGCGGGCTTCATAGACTATTATGGAGTGTTTCCTTCTCTATGATCTGGCACAGTTGATGCAGTTTAAAGAACATTGAAATTCTCTCTTCCCTAAAGGTTTGATAGAAATTAAGAGCTGTTTAAACCTGGGTGTTTTGCAGTGGAGTTTATGAAAATTCAGTTTCTTTCATGATTATTGGTCTGTTGAGGTTTTTCTAGTTCTTCTGGGGTCAAGCTGATGATTTGCATTTTCTCAGAAAACTATCTGAGCTTCCTTGGTGGCTTAGATGGTATAGAATCCACTTGCAGTGTGGGAGACCTAGGTTCAATCCCTGGGTTGGGTAGATCCCTTGGAGAAAGGATAAGCTACCCACTCTAGCATTCTTGGGCTTGTCTGGTAGCTCAGAAGGTAAAGAATCCACCTGCAATGAGAGTAACCTATGTTCGATCCCTGGGTTGGGAAGATCCCCTGGAAGAGGGCATGGCAACCCACTCTAGTATTCTTGCCTGGAGAATCCCCACGGACAGAGGAGCCTGGTGGGAGCCTTTGCATCCATGGGATGGTCGCAAAGAGTCAGACGACTAAGCACAGCACACAGAAAACTATCAATTTTAACTGATTTTCAACTAAATTTGCATGTGGTTGAGCACAGTATCCTTACAGAATTCTATTTTATTTGTATCACTGGCTACACGTAATACAGATAAAATCTATCCCCCTGCTCATGTTAGATTATCTACACTTTAAAAAAATCATAAAATGACACATGACTGTTTTTTTTCAGGACCCTATTTACTATGTGCACATCCCAGAAACGGAGGAGCTAGGATGAGCTCAGTATGAGGATGAGGAAGGTAGCAGGGGATGGGCAGCTTGACAAACATTTTAAAAGTGCAAAGAGGAACTTCCCTGGTGGTCCAGTGGCTAAGACTCTATGTTGTCAGTGCCAGGGGCCCGGGTTGGTCCCTGGTCAGAGAACTAAATCCCACAAGCCACAACTAACGGTTGACATGCTGCAATACAGATCCCGCGTACCACAGTGAAGACCTGGCAAAGCCAAATAAATAAATGTTTCAATATTTTTTAAAAGTACAAAGAGCCTGCCCACATACTCCCTGGCTTTGAACACCCTCGATCTCCTTTCCCCAACTCCCCCACCCAGTTAAACCCACCAACTTCCAGTCTTCAATACCCAGCTGTCACCTCCTCTTACAACCGTTCCTGATTTCCCTGCGAAAAGCCAGTGCCTTTTTTCTGATGTCTTAGATTACTTAATTTAAATTTCGAAATATTTTAGGCCCCAACAGGCTAAAGTATAAAATCAACAGAATTAACAAATGTTCATATTTTGTGGGCCCAAATCAACTTACAAGCTTTTGCACAGCAAGGGAAACCATAAAAAAAGAAAAGATAACCTACAGAATGGGAGAGAAATCTTTGCAAATGATATAACAGACAAGGGCTTAATCTCCAAAATATATGAACAGCTCTTACAACTCAACAACAACAACAAAAAACCCAAACAATTCAATCAAAAAAATGGGCAGAAGACCTTAATACACATTTCTCCAAAGAAGACATACAGATGGCCAGCAGACATAGGAAAAGATGCTCAACACCACTATTAGAGAAATGCAAATCAAAGCTACGACAAGGCACCACTTCACACCAGTCAGAACAGCCATCATTACAAAGTCTACAAAGAACAAATGCAGGAGAGGGCGCACACTGCTAGTGCGAATGTCAACTGCTGCAGCCACTACGGAAAACTAAAAACAGAATTACCATACGATCCAACAATTCCACTTGGGCATATACCCAGACAAAACTGTAATTCAAAAAGATACATGCACCCTTATGTTCATAAGAGCACTATTCACAACCCCCAAGACATGGAGCCAACCGAAATGTCCATTGGCAGATGCGTGGATAAAGAAGAGGCGCTACATATACACAAGGGAATATTACTCGGCCACAAGAAAGAATGAAATAATGCCATTGTGCTGGTCTTGGGAAAGGGAGAAAGAAAACAAATACTGTACCATATGATATCTCCTATATGTGGGATCTAAGGGAAAGCTGCTCAGTGGTGTCTGACTCTTTGTGACCCCATGGACTATACAGTCATGGAATTCTCCAGGCCAGAATACTGGAGTGGGGAGCCTTTCCCTTCTCCAGGGGATCGTCCCAACCCAGGGATTGAACCCCAGTCTCCCACGTTGCAGGCGGACTCTTGACCAACTGAACTATCAGAGAAGCCCGTGAAATCTCATATGGAACAAATGAACCTCTGGACGCAACAGAAACAGACTCACAGACAGAGAACAAGCTTGTGGGTGCCGGGGTCAGGGAGGGGAGAGGACGCCTGCAAGTGCGGGATGAGCAGGTATAAACTCTTATATAGAGAATGGATAAACAAGGCCCTACTGTAAAGCACAGGGAACTATATGCGATACCCTGTGATAAACCATAGTGGAAAAGAATATAAAAAGATAATGTCTATATGTGTATAACTCAGTCATTTTACTGTCGAGCAGATATTGGTACAACATTGTAAATCAACGACACTTCAATAAAAAGAAGTTTTAAAAATATAAATGCTAACATTCTGTTAATTTTGCTTCCAATCTTTCTTCTTAAAAGAAGTGTTACAGACAAATTAGAAATCGTTTATTTTCCCGTAAGTCTCAGCGACTTCCGTCCACTCCTCCAAAGACCAGCACAAGCGTGAACCTGGTAGGTATTACAGCGTTGCAACATGCTTGTGCCCATAAAACATAGATACTGTTTTGTGATTTTTATTAAAATTAAATTTTCACTAATGGCACTATTCTGCAATTTCCTATTTTCACAGTAATGTTTTTGAGACTGATTCATGATAATACTATGAATACATGTGTGTATATACACCAGCTTTTTTGAGGCATAACTTACAAAACATAAAATTCCCCAGTTATTTATATTGTAACTGCTGTGCAACATCACATCTTTGTCTACTCCATCATTGTGAGTTGAGACCTCTTTTTCTGTGTTTCGAACACTGCTGCCCTAGATATCCTTGGAACCGTCTCCTTATGCACATGCGTGAGTTTCTCTGGGTAATTAATTAATCAGCCAGATGTGAAACTGTTGGTCACAAAGTGTGTACGTTGTCATCTTTAACTGCCGTTGCCCCAGCGTCCCCTGGTGTTTGCACTTTGGAGCATTTCTGAAGCGGTTGTCACCATTCGGTGACTCGCCTACGTGCCCCTTCCCTGTGAATTACTGGAGGGCATGTCTGTGACCGGCACTCAATGAACACTTGATAAACGAAAGGATGAGCTCACCGTCTAGCAGAAGAGACAGACTCAAATGAGACAAGTGCATTAAAGGCTGTGAGACCTCCTCTGGCTGTGGTCCAGGGAAGGCTTCAAGGAGGAGGTGGCGTTCAAGTCGGGGTTTGAAGAACACAGAGACTCTGAACAAGTGAGGATGGGGATGAGGACAAGGACTGGGCTGGGAGGAGGAAGTGGGTCAGACAATCCAGGGCACATTCGATTTGCCGGAGTAATGGTTCCTAGCCGAGCTGCAGGTAAGGGCGTGTGCATTTTGTAAAAACTTCACAGTGGCTTGATTCCTCCCCAATCCCCACGCAAGCAGAGCCTCTGAGCTGGAACAGGATGAAGGAAGCAGGCGGGCAAACTGGAAGAGGTATCTGGGGCTTACTCCAGGGTGAGTCTTCAGTGGCAGGCTCTAGGGAGCCTGTGAGAAGGAACCAGGTCAGAGCCTAGCTCAAAGATGATTCATTCCATGAGCAGGCAGGTAGCTGCTCAGCCTCTGGAATAAGGCCTCAGTCAGAGAGAGACTACTCCTCCCAACCTCTTTCCCTCCTCTGTCTCTGGGAAAAGATCAGGGCAGCAGGCAGTGGGCCCTAGGCCCATGTGCTCCTTCACTTTGCAGCCTGGGGGCTCAGGTCACGGGCTTGCACATCGCTTACCCACCCCTGCCACCCCATCACCCGGCCCCTTCAACACCACTGCTCTGGACAGATGACAGGACCAGGGCTCCAGGGAGCCCCTCCATGAAGTGTGGAGCCAGGACCTGGCATCCTGAACACACCTTCAGCATGTCCCAGTGGGGCAGGGGTTGGGTGGGAATCTTATCCTTCCATTTTCTCTGCTGTCCTTCAGCAGAACCCAGTTCTGGGCACCCTGCCCAGAGTGGAGGGGAAGGGGAAAATGCACGACCTTCACTCCCAAGTCTTTCTGTCTTCAGCAATTTCAGCAAAACCACCAGCAGTGACAGCAGCAGGCGACCTGAGGGTGTGTCAGCCATGCTCGGGGAGGAGGAGCCCTCTGCTGCAGACAGATCAGCCCTGGGCCGGTGTGGGCTCCTCCACGTCTGTGCATGGGTGTGGCTGTGGCTAATACCACCTCTCTGAGCGTTCTCATCTATCACCTGGGCTACTCACGCCGGCTCACAGAGGATTAAAAGATAACGACAAGGGGACCTCCTTCGTGGTCCAGTGGTTAAGAATCCACCTGCCAGTGCAGGAGACATAGGTTCGATCTCCAGTCCAGGAAGATTCCACACGCTGTGGAGGGACGAAACCCGTGTGTCAGTGACTGAACCTGTGCTCTGGGGCCTGCGAGCCGCAACTCCTGAGCCCACGTACTGCAAGTACTGAAGCCCGAGCACCTGGAGCCCATGCTCTGCAACAAGAGAAGCCACTGAAGTAAGAAGCCTGTGCACCCCAACCAGAGAGTAACCCCTGCTTGCCGAAACAAAGGCTGAGTGCAGTGGTGGGTGTTCGGTTGCTCAGTCGTGTCTGACTCTTCGTGACCCCACGGACCGCAGCACTCCAGGCTTCCCTGTCCTTCACATTGCTCAAGCTCATGTCCATTGAGTCAGTGATGCCATCCAACCATCTCACCCTCTGCTGCCCTCTGCAACAAAGGGCAACCCCTCTAGTTAAAAAAAAAAAAAAAAAAAGGAATGACAAGGAACGTGAGGTCACTGAATGGCACCAGGATCTCAGGCCAGGGACACTGTTCAGGGCCTGAAAAGGCCTCCCCAAAGCCTGGCCTAGTTTGTAGGCCAGGACATACTAGGTCCTTGCCCAGGAAGGGTCCCCGACCCAGTACCAGCCTATTTGTGGTACTGAAGGACACCTCTACCCCCCCAACACACACACACACGCTAGCTCTGAGATGTTCCCCTCTACAAGGTCTACAGGGATCTGAAGCTCTTTTTAAGGGAACAGCTCAGCTCCAACAATGCCCAGAGCCACCAACACTGTTGGTCAGCCGCTGCCACTGAAGTCTGACCAGCTGGCCCAGAGACCCCAGGACCACTGGCCACTCAGCAGATAAAAGGGTGAGCGAAGGGAAAGAAGGGGGCTCCCCATCACCAATCTCTACCAGACACTTTCCTGCTTACCCCCACTGAATGGTCTAATGCACTGGGGGTTATTGTGAAAGTGAAAGTCGCTCAGTCGTGTCCAGGTCTTTACAACCCCGTGGGCTACACAGTCCATGGAATTCTTCAGGCCAGAATACTGGAGTGGCTAGCCATTCCCTTCTCCAGGGGATCTTCCCAACTCAGGGATCGAACCCAGGTCTCCCACATGGAAGCCCCAGGGGTTATTCTACCATGTTGTGAAGGGAAGACTCACAGAGGTGAAGTGAACAGGCAGAGTGAAGCAGGCAGAAGCCCAGCTCCCAAGTGCCCTCAGGTAACGTGTGTGCCAGCCTCCACACTCCCAAGCCCTCCATCAAGCACAGCTGACAACCACACGAACAGCTCAGCAAACAGCCATCTGTCTCCCTGGCCAATTGGCCAGAGGTGCGTCTTGCTCACTGGTATCGCCACAGACCTCAGGATGCCTTGCTCTTTTGCCAGGACCCCGTGGCCTGAGGCCAGTGTCCCTCTGGCTGGACTCGATGCTGAGAAGATCCAGACAGGGGAAGGAGAAGGCTCCTATCTCTGGGGCCATCTTCTTTGGCAAGGCCACTCAGTCATGAGCGGAGCAGGCTAGGCTTCTGGCCGGAAGCTTGCCTGACCTCTCTATCTCTGATGCTCTGAGGCTGCCAGAGGCCGCAGCTCAGCCTGAACAAGGGTCTCCAGGCACAGGGCAGGGCCGGACCTCAGTTACCCCAGCCCAGCTCTTCAGAGCCTGCCTTCAGGGTGCTTGCGTGAAACAGCAGAATGGAAGGTGAAAAAAGCAGAAGGCGGGAGCCTAGGACACTTGGATCCTGGTTTTCTAAGTGGGGGTCCAGGCTTCAGTTCCCTTTGGGAACATTACTGCTCACCAGGAGGTGGGAGGCGACAGTGGGGTGCCCCTCCCCTGACCCCCGCTTCTGCAGGTTCCAGGACAAACCCCAGGCGCGCTGGGAAGGACCATGGCAGCGTGGGTGCCACCCTGCCCTAGGGCTACAGCACACACGGGTCACTGATGTTCTTCTAAAGAGCCCCCTCAGTTGGCCCCAAGCAATCCAGACACACTGTAACGAGGACACAGCGTGCCTCATGAGCTGCCCACATTCTCATCTCAGCTTCCCCGTCACCCTGTTTTGCATGAGTTGCACCAGCCACCTCCTGGGCAAGAACAAGGGGCCCAGGGTACACCACCCCTGCTGACGTGGGAGTGGCCTGCAAAAACCACTGCTCTCCCGGAGAGGGAAGAGGAGCGAGTGCTGTACCCAGCTCAGGCGAAACAGTGCACCAAGAGCTGCCAGTCTCACTCGTAGCTGAGCGCTCCACCTAAGCACTTACAGTCCAGCTTCCCAGAGTGAGCCTGACCAAGGCCCCGAATGCCCCGCAGCCTTCCCACACCCTGAACACTCTGTGCAAAGAGCTCCCAGCACTTGATACCCATGATCTCTGTGGCTCTTCCACCAGCTGCTTCTGAGGAAGAAGCCAGACTAGAGAGTCCAAGGGATTCAAGAATCAGGGGGGAAGATCCAGTGTGTGAGCGGATCTGCTGTGCCACCAGTCGTCTGCATTTTACGGTGTGGAAATTCTGTGAAATGTCACAACGGTGGAGAAGGGGGAAAGGAAGTCCTCAGGGGCCCAAAGCACAACCTGAACTGGGCTGGGGAGAGATGGTCTGCCTTCCAAGCCTAGAAGGGTGCCCTAGTCTGGCCGCAGGGTCGGGGAGTCAAGCATCCTTCATAGAGGGAATGGCCACCTTTCCCCCATTGAGGCAGGAAATAGATGGCTTCAATTCCAGAGTCTCCAGGAATAATTCCCCATCTGCAATAAGCACTTGACATGTTGCCCAAGCCCCCCGCCCATCTGGGGAAAGTGTTTTCATGCCCAGCTGTCAGGCAGGGAAACCTGGAGGGCAGAGCGCCAGCTAATGGGGCTCAGTCCAGAACCAGGTACTGTGCCCTGTAAGTGGTTCTTCTCCTGCAGTCTCAGAGCCTACCTCTGCCTCTGCCAGCACGGAGGGGGCACCACCAGCGTCCCTGGATCATGGGGCTGGGGACTTTCTCCTGAAGAAGGGTTAGAAGGAAGCCTGAGAGGGGGGTGCAGAGGAACCAGACCCACAGTGAGAACTTCTCTCTCTGGCATTGTACCGTCACTCCATGGGCAGCTAGCTGTCATCTGGTTTACTGGGAACCCCACCCCGTCCCACAGGGTCACCCCAGGATTACTGGTGGTCATGATGGAGCACAAGGCATGCTGTGCAATCACCAGGGGCCAGCTTTCAGAGGCTCTGTGCTCAGAAGGTGTGTCTGAAAAGCATCAACTCAAGCACCAGGCACAAGGTAACTGCTGTGCTCATGGGCTGGGCAGGACCTCCCATCCTGAGATGCTGGCAGAGAGACAGCTGAACTACCCCCTGCCCCTGGGCCCCCTCCATGGCTGTGACCACAGCAGCTAGCCCCAAGGCCATCTGGGCTCGGAGGTTCAGTTACTAAGTTGTGTCCAACTCTTGCAAACCCATGGGCTGTAGCCTGCCAGGCTTCTCTGTCCATGGGATTTTCCAGGCAAGAATACTGGAGTGGGTTGCCATTGTCTTCCCCGGGGCTCAGAGGGGCCCGCAGAAATTGTGTGTCCACTGTGGGTGCATGGCAGGAAGGTAGCCAGTTGCCTTTAGCTCCCCTCTTCAGGGGAGCTTCTTTTCTAAGAAACTTGAAAACACATCTTAATGGAGAAGAAGATGCTGGAGCTGTCCCCTCCCATCAGGAGGCCCTAACAGCCTCGCCTCACCAGGGCCCTGGGGATTAAGTGGGGGAGGATCAGAGAGGAAGGGGCCTCATCCCACCGGCCTGGGGGTAGGCCAGGCAGTCAGGAGACCTGGGTGCAGGTGAGAGCCCCAGAACACCCTCTGCGACTCAGCTCCCTGGCCGGCACAGTGACGCTGCCTGGCTCCAGCTCTAAAATAAAAGATGACTCTCTGCCTGCCTCAGTTTCCCTCCAGAAAAAGCCAGCCGAGCCAGGGAGAAGGAAGGCAAGGTAAATTCAGGAAAAGTTCACCTCCAAGGGCAAGAGTCCATTCCTCCCGGGAACACGAGTTGGGGAGAGAGAAAGGACCACAGCGGGTGATGCTCAGAGAAAGTGGACTCGGTTCTCCATTCTCCCACCTCTTCTCGCGGGAGACGGGGCTGTGAAAGGAGAAAGTCCATCTCCCTGTTCCCCGTTCTTCCCACTGCTGCCTGGGAACTCCCACTTGACTTTATTCAGGGCTGGTACATGAGACTGAGGCCCGGAAGGACCTTCCTTTCCCAGAAGACAATGCTCACTCTCCGCCCTGAGCCCTCAAGGAGAGCAGGGGCCCTGTAGCTCCTCTACTCAGATGAACATTTTATTTCCTGTCCTCAGACAATTCCGCCCCTGTGATGTTCACACCATGATACTCCGGAGCCTCTCACAGAAGTCCTATGCCCCTGCATTCTCAGGAATGGGGAAAGGGGGGCCCTGGGGGAGGGGGCGGGTGGGAGTCCACCCCAGCTTGGACCAGAGGTCTAGAGAGCAAGTTTGACCCCTGCCCCTCCAGAGAGCATCAGGTCAAGGCAGTACCTGGGAGGTCAGCTATGCAGGACCGTGCTAAGCGACTCTGGGGGGAAGCCACCTGCACCACCACCACCCCCACCCCCGGCCTCGGTGTCCCCAGGTCCATCATCCAAATCCAAAGTTTCTCTCTCAAGGCCAAGGTGAGGATGGAGGCAAGAGCCTTTCTTTGAAAGCACAGGAGAAAAGGTGGCGGTATTGTGCCCCTGGGGGCCCAGAAGTCCAGCCCACTCGGCACGGAATGATGACCACCCCCACCCCTACTCGCCCCCCCACCCCACCCTCTACCCCCGCCCCGGCCCCGCACCCGCTGCAGCACAGCGCTGACGCTGCTATCACTCAGAGCCGCTGGGAGACTGCGGGGGAGAGCGCACCCTCCCAGGCCAGCCCCGCGAGCCGGAGGCACGGCCCCCGGGAATCCCGGCGTGGAGGTGGTCCAGAGAGGCAACCAACAAGGCAGGCGGCGGGGGATCGCCTCCTGTCCACCCTCTACCGACCCACTTAGGACGGTCGACCGAGCCACAGCCCCTCCTGGTGGGCGGCTCCTTCCACCCTTCCCCCGGGTCCAGGCTGGGGAGAGCCCGAGCCACCGAGGAGTATGGCGCAGTCTCCCCCGCCCCCATCCCTCAGGGTCCGAGGTCCCGGAAAGCGTAGAGCCAGCAGTCCTGCTCCCACCCCCATCACCACCCCCACCCCTGTCCAGGACCGGGATTCCGCGCCCCTTCTTCTAGCCGGATCGCTTCTGGAGCATCCCACCCGCGTGCTCACCACGTCTGCGCCTTCGGCGCCGCGGCCCCAGCGCCAGGCAAGGTAGGCAGGCGGCCGGGATGTGAGGCCAGGCGACACGCTCCCTACCTGGAAGGAGACTGCCCGCCAGTCCTCCTCCGCGCTGGTCTGCTCGAAGCCAGCCCCACCTGGCAAGGGACGGTCAGCAAATTCCCCCGCAGCATCACCATGGGAGCGGCATCGCGGCTCCTCCCCGGCCGCCGCCAACCTCGGCCCCGCCCCAGTGCTGCTGGACCGCCGGGGAACCCAGGCTGGATTTTTTTCTTATGCAAAGGCCCAGGCTCCGCCTCAGAGACCTTGTAGCTACCAGGAACCGTCTGCAAATTACCACAGCAAATCTACAAGGCTGCTGCTCCCTTGTGGGAGACACTCCGAAGCTCTGGGTCCCCAACACCAGAAGCTCTGGTCTTGCTGCTCTCCGGCTGTCCCTTACTTCAAGCTCTCCTCCCAGGCACGTCCGCCTTACAGCCCACCCAACCCCGCCAGAAAAAAAGTCAAAGCTAGGAGAGACGCCCAGCCCCGCCCAAAGGTAGCAGTGCTCAGCCCCGCCCAGGGGCCAGCTGCGGGCACCCTCCCAGTGGCTGGTACTCAGTTCTTTCTTCTTCCCCAGCAAAGGGAAGATCTACAGATTGACCACAGCCCTGCCCGGAAGGCCCAAGAGAGTGGGTTTTGTCTTTTCTAGTTTGCCATGGACCACAGTTCCTGTAGGTCTCCAGTTTTTTCAAAGTCCTGGCTATTCTACTAGAGACACTCATTTTGATCCAGGAGGCAGGTGCCAGTGTTTGAACCCCCAAAGGTCAGTATAACAAACTAAGCGAAAGTGAAGTCGCTCAGTTGTGTCCGACTCTGCGACCCCATGGACTGTAGCCTACCGTGCTTCTCCTTCCATGGGATTTTCCAGGCAGGAGTACTGGAGTGGGTTGCCATTTCCTTCTCCAGAGGATCTTCCAAACCCAGGGATGGAACCCAGGTCTTTCGTACTGCAGGCAGACCCTTTACCATCTGAGCCACCAGGGAAGTCAAGCCACTCTCTTCTCTCCTAGGAAGGGGCCTCAGCAAGTTTATTTAATAGACCTTATACAGTAATTGCAGTACAAGAGCTAATGGGAGAGGCGGGCTGCTGACCAGTCTTCGAAAGTGACTCTTTTAACAGTTATAGAATGCTAAGATATTGACAGAGTTGTTCACAGTCCACTAAGAAGGCCATAGTGGAAACGTGTGAACATCAAGTCCTGAGACACTGTGGGTCCAAGGGTAGCTAGGCTTTCACGGGTTGACTCCCCATAGGCAGCAACGCTGTGCTCCCCCCAGACTGGCACACACTGGTCATGCCTCTCCCTGCCCTGCACCTGCCCCCATCCCCTCCACCACTCCCAGGGTTCTTTTGACCCAGTAGTGACAGAGGACAAGATGGTTGGATGGCATCACTGACTGAATGGACATGGGTTTGAGCAAACTCCAGGAGATAGTGAAGGACAAGGAAGCCTGGTGTGCTGCAGTCCATGGGGTCGCAAAGAGTTGGACACAACTGAGCAACTGCACAACAGCAAAGTGCCATCAAAACTCCAAATGAGCCACTACACATTCTGCTGAAATCTGTCCATGTCTTCACTCACCACCCATTCATTTATTTATTCATTCCAAGGACAGGAAGGCTTTTGGATTATCTATCATGCAACAGCAACAGTGTATCAAGGGCTGAGTTCTAGTCCTGGCTCCTCTATAGTGTACTGTGCAATCTTGGGTAACTCGCTTGATGTCTCTGTCTTTATTTTTCTTTCTCATCTGTAATCCTGAGAAGGGAGGGCTAGTTGGGGTGTAAGGCCCCCTGGGCCCTAACATTTCTATTCCTCTCTTCTAGGATAAAGGCTGGTGGGAACAAAGATAAACAAGGTAAGCACAAGGGTAGTGTTTAAGACCGCTAGCTGCCTGGATTCGCATCCCAGTTGGGCCATCTAAATATGGGACTTAAACTCTCTGAACTTCTTTCTTTGCATATGCAAAATGGGGGGAATAATAATAACAACCTTAAGAGGCAGTTGTGAGGATTGAGTGAGCTCTTGTACACAGAGTAAATGTTTAGTGAATATTAGTTGTTGCTTTTGCTGCTGTTGTTCTGATACAGGTGGAAGAGAGTAAAACCTGGACACAAGCAGCATGTCCTCTGTGCTTCCTCTTTACAGAACTAGTGTATGACCCCAGGGTGAAAGGAGTAAGCCTCTTAAGTATGTGGGTAATAGCTGTTCTTTTACAAAGATCCCATGTTAAGGGGAAAGAACATGGCCTTTGGATCTAGTTGAACCTTGGTTCAAAACTGGGCTCTATGGTCTCCCCTGGTGGTCCAGTGGCTGACTGTGAGCTCTCAATGCTGGGGCGCTGGGTTTGATCCCTGGTTGGGGAACTAGATTCCACATGCCACAACTAAGACCCTGTGGAAAGTTTTTCAACAGCAGCTACAGGATGAAATTGTTGAGCCAGTACCAACCCTCTCCAGTTCCTGGAGGGTCAAGTATGTACAATACAGGGAGATACAGAAGAGGAGGGAGAATCCATGGGAGTACCAGGTGGATTTATATGGTGGGCCCGAAACAGCTGAACACCAGCAACCTAGATGAGTGTCAGGCTGGTAGAAGGTGCTTTGTAAAGGTGTGAAGGTGTGTGGGAATGAATAGCTGAGGCTTTCGTGAATAGCTGTGACCTTGAGAATCTTCCAGAGGAAAGTTGCTTCTGGCCTGTGGGTGCTGAGAACATTTTCATGTCCTCACTCATGTGGGAGATCTCTGAAAGATGATGAGAACTGTCTTTGTGACTGCTTTCTTAACCTCCAGTGTCTTGTCTGGGAACATAATCCAGAATAACAACGAAGACCCAAAACGCATCTGAGCAACCCAAACAGAACTGTCAACTGTCCAAATCAGATGCTTTATCTTCAGGAGAGCACCTGTGTCTTCAGTGACAGCCCGCCTACATTTATTCTACACAGTTTCAGCAGCTCCATGGTGGCAGAGACTACTGAGTGTCCACTTATGTCCTTTCTTTCCCTCTTTCTTTTAGCAGTAGAGCTTCCAAGGTTAGAACCTGGATACATGGCTACCCTGTTAGAGACTACATATCCCAGCCTCCCTTGCAGGCTGGTGCGGCAATGGGACTAACTTATGGCCAATGGAATGTGGGTGGAAGTGATCTGTTTCATCTCTGGGCCACATTCTTAAAAGGAAGTTGCCTGCTCTCCACTGCTCTTTCCCCTTGTGCAGACTAGACCATGGACATGGGGATGAAAATGGGGGCATCTTTGATGATGCTGGCAAGGACAGCACCCTAAGGCTGGCCAATCAACAAGACCTTAAGAACCTGAGTTTCATGATGACCTAGAAGAAAAGAGCCCTGGACCATTGACACCTTGGTCTCTGTGACAATAGCTGGACCAAGAGCCGTACTGATAAACCTGATCAGTTTCCTGGTTTTCAAGCCCACAGTAGATAGGAAGCAGCATATTGGAAGGAGAAAGTTTTCGTAAAACTGAAAGCACAGTGAAATTAGCAAAAACCTAGAGTGAGAGGAGAGAAAATGGCTGTAAAACAAACTCAGAGTTTGGGGTTGTTTAGCTCAGGATCATGCCAAGAAGCCTTGGGGGCACTGTTGTATTACAGGATAATGTTGGAAATGGTCACAACAACAATCTTGAATCATTAAGAGAAACTTAATTGTGACAGAATATTTTATATTGAAAGAAAAGCAATTATGTGATATATGTAGAAAATATATATGATAGAACATCGTTGACATAAAACTTGCATGCTTAAGGGTAGAAACCTTCAGCATCTATTCAAAATAACACCTTTCCTGATGGGCCAGAAAGTAGAGGTTTTGATTCACTGCTATTTACCTTCTCCCCCACTAGTATAAAGCCTTTTAAGATCAGCTTCTAGGGACTTGCCTGATGGTCCAGTGGCAAAGACTCCCAAGGCCGGGGGCCAGGGTTCCATCCCTGGTCAGGGAACTTGATCCCACATGCCACAACTAGGAGTCTGCATCCCGCCAATAAAGACCCAGTGTGCTGCAATTAAGATCCAGTGCAGTTAAATAAATAAATATTTTTTAAAAATCAGATTGTATCTCCTTTTCCTTTCTATTCCTAGTATTTGGCACAATGATGACTCAAATAAATATTCCTTAATTGCTAAGGGGGTGAAATATGTGTTACCTTAGATTCCAGAGCTTATTGGTTCCACGAGATGATGTGGACACTTGAGCAGTGAAGTTGCCTGAGGTCCCAAAATACCCTGATGGAGAGCTTCAGGAGCACAGCCCTCTTAGCCAAGAGTGTTAAGAGCCCATGTTGACCCTACTCCTGTTGTCTAGAAATCATTTCATCAGAAACACTCTCTTGAACTCAGGATGCCAACATGCTCAGGATTTTCATTGCAGAACTGGTTGTAATTCCAAAACCAAATGCAACTGAACACAGCCTACACAACAGGGCGTGGCCCTTCTGAACTGTCCAGATGAGACGTTCAGGAAAACTCAAAATGGGAAGGAAAAAGTGGGAGGCCCGGGAAAGTTAGCTCGGTGTGCTCACTGTTTCACATCACTTCAACTCCTAGGATTTTAGGTTTCAAGGCAGCAGAGCTACACTGTTGTCCCCATCACCCCAAGGCTGGTGTTGGGTAAGATTGCTAAGCAGCCTGTAAGAAGGTGGGTGATGGGTCGGGAGGTAATGATCTTGAATGTCCGCAGATTTTGCTATACAATCCAGAAGTAAACGTAGCCACTGATAGGGACAGTGTTTTCAAGGCAGAGCTACATCACTATTAACACTTTAAGTGATAATGCAGATACTGTAGGGTATCCCCTGCCCCCAAGAGCCCAGTCAAGACTCTGCAAGAAAGTGGGTCTATTTTGGGAGCTCGGACTTCTGTCACAGCACCCTCTTATTTGTCTTTCCCGCCAACTCATTGGAAAAGACCCTGATGCTGGGGAAGATTGAGGGCAGCAGTAGAGGGAGACAGAGGATGAGATGGTTGGATGGCATCACCAACTCAATGGACATGAGTTTGGGCAGACTCTGGGAGATAAAGAAGGACGAGGAAGCCTGGTGTGCTGCAGTCCACAGGGTTGCAAAGAGCTGGATATGACTGAGTGACTGAGCAACAGCAACAACAATAGGAAGTTGATTTCCTGTTCAGAAGGTAGGGGAGCAGCATATTGGGATTTTCATGTTCTCTGTCTAGTCAGACATGGGGCTGTGGATTTCAAGAGACACACAGCACAGATCCCTCACTGGAAGCAGGACTTCCCAGGATGGTGGGGCCAGAGTGGAGAAGTCAGAGCCCTCTAACCACATGGTCTTCAAGGCAGAGAATCCAGGTCTCCCCTCTGCTGGGATAGCCCTGGCCTCCCTGCCCTCCCTTACCCCTGGCCCCAGGCTGGGTCCCCACTCACCAAAGCCCCACCAGGTAGATGCTCTTAGCTCGCAGCAGCCTCTTTGACTAATACTTCTGTCCTGGAAGAGGGGAAAGTCAGGACTAGTTGGTGGGGGGCGGGGGTCTCTGTCATTCAGCACACACAGCCACTACCAATGATCAATATTGGAAACTGCCGGTGGGCGAGGTCAGAGGCGGATGCTGGTGACATCACAAAGGAAGCACCACTGTCATGATGGAACTCCGGACACATGTCAGAGAGGGAGCACTTCCCTAACCAGAAATGACCTAAACTGAACACTTCCAGGGCAGATCTGGAGGTCTGAAGCCTGCACAACCTCACTTCCATCCTGTCTTAAGCCTAGTTGATGCCCTGTAGGATCAAGTCATGAAAGAATACTTAGAAACTATATTATCAGTGGTGAGCATGATATAATATACACTGAAGTAGAAATATAATGTGTACTTGAAGCATATAATATTATAGACTAATGTTACCTCAATAAAAAATTAATTAAATACTTGGGTCTTCATGTTGATATTTACTGAGACTAGAGACCATCCCTGACTCCCACCGGGAGCAGATTCTCAAGGGGCAGAAATATGGGTTTCTTATGGGATTTCTTCTAGGCTGCAAAGTGAGGGTCCCATCTCCATGGCCAGGCTCTTGAAAGCAGCTCTGTTGTCCTCTGGGAGTTGGCATCAGCTTCTGGTAATGAACACATTCTTTGTTTTATAACCTGCATTAACTTTCTGAAATACAGTACACAATTAGAGAAGTATGTATAAAATAGAAATGAGCACTATAATGAATAATCATAAAGCAAACACTTATGTAACCATTACCCAAGTCAAGAAATAGAACATTATACCAGACATTTCTCTGTTCAGTTCAGTTCAGTTGCTAAGTCATGTCTGACTCTTTGTGACCTCATGAACCGCAGCACTCCAGGCCTCCCTATCACCAGCTCCCGGAGTCCACCCAAACCCATGTCCATTGAGTCGGTGATGCCATCCAACCATCTCATCCTCTATCGTCCCCTTCTCCTCCTGCCCTCAATCTTTCCCAGCATCAGGCTCTTTTCCAAGGAGTCAGATGGCCAAAGTATTGGAGTTTCAGCTTCAACATCAGCCCTTCCAATGAACACCCAGGACTGATCTCCTTTAGGATGGACTGGTTGGA
This sequence comes from Tragelaphus eurycerus, assembly GCA_935064755.1. Classification (NCBI taxonomy): domain Eukaryota; kingdom Metazoa; phylum Chordata; class Mammalia; order Artiodactyla; family Bovidae; genus Tragelaphus; species Tragelaphus eurycerus. Next base: position 34,444,342 of record CAKXYN010000008.1, on the reverse strand, counting down.
TCTCCTTGCAGTCCAAGGGACTCTCAAGAGTCTTCTCCAACACCACAATTCAAAAGCATCAGTTCTTTGGCGCTCAGCTTTCTTTAGAGTCTGACTCTCACATCCATACATGACCACTAGAAAAACCATAGCCTTGACTAGATGGACCTTTGTTGGCAAAGTAATGTCTCTGCTTTTGAATATGCTGTCTAGGTTGGTCATAACTTTCTTTCCAAGGAGTAAGCATCTTTTAATTTTATGGCTGCAATCACCATCTGCAGTGACTTTGGAGCCCAGAAAAATAAAGTCAGCCACTGTTTCCCCATCTATCTGCCATGAAGTGATGGGACCAGACGCCATGATCTTCGTTTTCTGAATGTTGAGCTTTAAGCCAACTTTTTCACTCTCCTCTTTCACTTTCATCAAGAGGCTCTATAGTTGTTCACTTTCTGCCATAAGGGTGGTGTCATCTGCATATCTGAGGTTATTAATATTTCTCCCAGCAATCTTGATTCCAGCTTATGCTTCCTCCAGCCCAGCGTTTCTCATGATGTACTCTGAATATAAGTTAAATAAGCAGGGTGACAATATACAGCCTTGACGTACTCCTTTTCCTATTTGGAACCAGTCTGTTGTTCCATGTCCAGTTCTGACTGTTGTTTCCTGACCTGCACACAGGTTTCTCAAGAGGCATTTCTCTGTATTGCTGTCTAATCACATCCCTTTCTCCTCCAACTGCCCTCCACCCAGAGATAGGCCCCTCTTGACCTTAATGGCAACCTTCACTTCCTTTTCTTTATACTTTTACCACCTGATTATTAATCCCTAATCAGTAGAGTTTGATTGTGTTTCTTTTTTAAGTGGATATTAATGGATTTATTCTATATGTACTTAGAATCTATTATATATACACTATATACTTATACTTCTTGTTGGGCTTTTACGCAACATTGTATTTTAAAATATTTATTCAAGGCCTCCCTCAGAAATATTGCCATGTAAAGATGTTTTTTTAAATTTTATTTATGTATTTATTTTATTTTTGGCTGCTCTGGATCTTCATTGCTGTGCACAGGCTTTCCTTGGTGCAGAGGGCAAGGGCTACTCTCTGGTTTTGGTGTGTGGGTTTCTCTTTGCAGCGGCTTCTCGTTGCAGAGCACAGGCTGTAGAGTGCGGGCTCAGTAGTTGGGGCTCACTGGCTTAGTTGTCCTGTGGCATCTTCCCAATTCAGGGGTCAAAACTGTGTCCTCTGCCTTGGCAGGCATATTCTCAGCTGCTGGACCACCAGGGAAGTCTAACATTGTATTTTAAACGTTCATTTAAGTTGTGGTGTGCAGCTGCTTATTCATTGTTATTGCTTCATGGTGCTCCTTAGCTTGACTCTGCCGTAATTAATTTGTCCCGTTTGGTGGAAATTTCTGTTTGCCAGCTTGTTCTCCAAAACAATGCCCCATGCCTGGTACACATGTGCTGGAGTTTCTGTAGACCAAAAATAAAGTCGAGGGAATGATCATCCACTTTGGGGGTGCATGTCTTCAGCTGTACTGATTAATGCTGTCTCCAAAGTAGGGCTGTATCAGTGTGTACATCCACCAGCCGGGGGCGAAGGGTTTCTGATGGTCTACGTTCTTCCTGATATTCGGCACTGATGGTCTTTGTTACTATCCTGGTAGGAGTTTTAGTAGTGTCTCATGTGGTTTCAACACACATTTCATGAATTATTGAGATGAAGTATATGATCAAAAATGTATTGACCATTTGGAGTTCCTTTTCTGGAGATATTTGTTGAAGCCTTTCACCCATTTTTATTTTAAACTGAGCTGCCTCTCTAATTGATTTGAAAGGTATTATAAATAGCCTTGCAATTATCTGCTCCTGTTTTGGGTCTTGCCTTTTTGGTCTACGGTGTTCTCAAGTTAACCAGAGTTTTAAATGTTAATTTAGCAAAATTTATATCTCTTTGTATCATATTTAAGAAATGTTTCCTGATTCTGAGGACATAAAGACATTTTTCTGTACTATCTTCTAAAAATTTGAGAGTTCTTTTACATCTTGCAGTTAAGTCTATACCAACACTCGTTGGTGACAATGGCTGAGGAGGTAACTCCAGAAGTCTGTCCTTCCCCAAAGGCAGTGAACAAACTTGCAAAAAACTATCAGAGTCAACTTTTTTGAAACTCTGGAAGCTACCTGAAGGCTTGCAGCACCCAGGAAATGCTTCATCGAACAAAAAAAACAGCTGAATCTCAGTAAGAAAGCTATAAGGTATTTTAAAAATACACCATTTTTTAGAGTAATTTTAGGTTCACAGCAAAATTGGGCAGAGATTTTATTTGCCCATGATTCCACATATGCGCAGCCTCTTTACTATCAAAATGAACTCCCAATGACACATCATAGTCACACAAAATCCATAATTTATTTTAGGGTTCACTCTGGGTGTATGCAGATCAGGAAGCAACAGTTAGAAGTAGACATGGAACAACAGACTGGTTCCAAATAGGAAAAGGAGTATGTCAAGGCTGTATATTATCACCCTGCTTATTAAACTTATATGCAGAGTACATCATGAGAAACGCTGGACTGGAAGAAACACAAGCTGGAATCAAGATTTCTGGGAGAAATATCAGTAACCTCAGATATGCAGATGACATCACCCTTATGAAAGAAAGTGAAGAACTCAAAAGCCTCTTGATGGAAGTGAAAGAGGAGAGTGAAAAAGTTGGCTTAAAGCTCAACATTCAGAAAACGAAGATCATAGCATCTGGTCCCATCACTTCATGGGAAATAGATGGGAAAACAGTGGAAACAGTGTCAGACTTTATTTTTTGGGGCTCCAAAACCACTGCAGATGGTGACTGCAGCCATGAAATTAAAAGACGCTAACTCCTTGGAAGGAAGGTTATGACCAACCTAGATAGCATATTCAAAAGCAGAGACATTACTTTGCCAACAAAGGTCCATCTAGTCAAGGCTATGGTCTTTCCTGTGGTCATGTATGGATGTGAGAGTTGGACTGTGAAGAAGGCTGAGCACCGAAGAAATGATGCTTTTGAACTGTGGTGTTGGAGAAGACTCTTGAGAGTCCCTTGGACTGCAAGGAGATCCAACCAGTCCATTCTGAAGGAGATCAGCCCTGGGATCTCTTTGGAGGGAATGATGCTGAAGCTGAAACTTTAGTACTTTGGCCATCTCATGTGAAGAGTGGCATTGGAAAAGACCTTGATGCTGGGAAATATTGAAGGCAGGAGGAGAAGGGGACAACAGAGGATGAGATGGCTGGATGGCATCGCTGACTCAATGGACGTGAATCTGAGTGAACTCTGGGAGCTGGTGATGGACAGGGAGGCCTGGCGTGCTGGGATTCACGGGGTTGCAAAGAGTCGGACATGACTGAGCGACTAAACTGAACTGAACTGAGTGTTGTACAGCTCAAGGGTTTTTACAAATGCATGCTGACATGTATCCACCATTATAATAGCCTCAGAGCAGTTCTATTGCCCTAAATATCCTCTCTGCTCTGCCTATTCATCTCTCTCTCTTTCACTACGGGTTCTTTTACTGTGTCCATAATTTTGCCTTTTCTAGAATGTCATGTAGCCTTTTCAGATGCTTCTTTCACTTTCTTATTGTTGTTCAGTTGCTACGTCATGTCCGCTTCTTTGCAACCCCATGGACTGCAGTACACCAGGCTTCCCTGTCCTTCACTCTCTCCCAGGATTTGCTCAGACTCGTCTATTGAGTTGGTGATGCCATCCACACCCTTCTTTCAGTTAGTAATATGCATTTAAGTTTCCCACTTGTCTTTTCGTGGCTTGATAGCTCATTTATTTTTAGTGCTGAATACTATTCCATTGTTTGAATGTACCTTAGCTTATTTATTCATTCACCTACTGAAGGACATCTTGGCTATTTCTGAAGGACATTTTGGCAATTATGAATAACTGGCAAATATGACCATCCATGTGCAAGTTTTTGTGTGGACATAGGTTTTCAGTTCATTTGGGTAAACATTAAGTGGTCTAACTGCTGGGTCATTTGGTAATGGTATGTTTAGTTTGGTAAGAAACTGCCAAATTAACGTCTAAAAAGGCTATACCATTTTTCATTTCCACCTCAATCAGTAAGCGTTCCTGTGGCTCCACATCCTTGCCAGCGTTTGATTTTGTCCGTGTTCTGGATTTCAGTCATTCCAGTAGGTGCTTCGAGCTACCTCATTGCTGTCATAATTTGCAATTCTCTGGTGACATACACCATCGAACATCTTTTCACATGCTTGTTACACCCTGTGTATCTTTGCTAGGGTGCTGTCTGTTCAGGCCTTTTGCCCATTTTTAAATCAGGCTACTAATTTTCTTCTGAGTTTTGAAAAAAATCTTTACACATTTTGGATAACAATCCTTTATCAGATATGCCATTTGCAAATATTTTTCTCCACCTGTGGCTCCTCTGTGTCTTTCACAGAGCACATGTTTTTAATTTAATTAAGTCTAGTTTAACAATTCTCTCTTCTGTGATACAGCCTTTTGTTGTGTGCCTGTTGTATCCAAAAAGTCATCATGTCAAAGGTCACCTGGCTTTTCTCCTGTGCTATCTTCTACAAGTTTTATAGTTTTGAATTTTACATTTAGCTCTATAATGCTTTTTGAGTTAATTTTTTTTGTGAAGGGTATAACAAATTCTGATATAGTTCACCACTAGTAGATCCTTTCTATGACAAATGCTAAAGGGAGTCCTTAAGGTTGCCATGAAAAGATAAAAGACAGTAATATGCTTCTGTATGAAGAAATAAAGAACACAGGAGGTAACTGCACAGATCAGTATAAAAGCCAGTATTAATGTATTTTGGGTTTGTAGTTCCTCTATTTTCTATATGATTTAAAAGATAACCACATAAAGCCAAAATTATAAGTCTAGGCACACGGTGTATGACGATGTAATTTGTGACGGTACAGCATAAAGATGGGCGTAGAGCTACATAGGAACAAAGTTTTTGCATATTATTGAAGCTAAGTTGATATTAATCTGTACTGTGTGTGGTCTGCTAAGTCCCTTCAGCCCTGTCCAACTCTTTGTGACCCTGTGGAGAGTAGCCAGTCATGCTCCTTTATGCATGGGGTTCTCCAGGCAAGAATACTGATGTGGGTTGCTGTAGTGGGAATTTCTAATAATGTACTTTCACAGCCTTGAGAAATTTCTTAGAAATAGCACCTGGAAAAACAGCATATATCAAGAAACTGTGTTGATGATTATTTTTCATGTTTTTCTTAGAATAATAGCCTTGTTACAGACCCCAAGGCCAGACCCAGAAGAGAGTATGACTGGAATCATGAAAGCGTGGACCTTGGAACACCGGGTCAGCATTAGGTGTGAACACTGCCTATGCACTTGCTGATTGTTCCTGAGACTATCCCAGAAGGGAATGGTCTGGGGTGAAAACAGGGAGATCCGGACTATGTCAATCTAGTGTCTTAAGAAAGACAGATCAAAGAAAGTTTTGTAGTCTGCAATTAGGAATAAAAGCTGGACTCAGAGTGGACTCACACCTCAGTCCAATAGAGACTGCAGGTCCCCTGACCCATTGCACCAGTTTTCGTGTTCTAATTCTCGTAGCTCACTCCCTTTAAGACAACAGGTTGCCATGCCCTCCTCCAGGGGATCTTCCCAACCCAGGGATCCAACCGAAGTCTCTTAAGTTTCCTGCATTGGCAGAGGGGTTCTTTACCTCTAGTGCCACCTGGGAAGCCCTTAATCTGCACTAGATTATTATAAATTATGATGCTTCAATTTTTTTTTTTGTCATTTGACGTAAACCCTCTTTTTATTTTTTTTTAATTTAATTTAATTTTATTTAATTTTACAATATTGTATTGGTTCAGCCATTTATCAAAATGAATCTGCCATAGGTATACATGTGCTCCCCATCCTGAACCCTCCTCCCTCCCCCCTTCCCATACCATCCCTCTGGGTTGTCCCAGTGCACCAGCCCCAAGCATCCAGTATCATGCATTGAACCTGGACTGGCGACTCGTTGCTTCAAATTAAGATGTTAGTTGTAATCCTCAGGGCAATCACTAAGAAAATAACTCAAAAATAGACAACAAAAAGAAATAACAAGGAAAGCAAAAAAGTGAAAGTGTGAAAGTGAAAGTCGCTCAGTCGTGTCCTACTCTTTGCGACCCTGTGGACTATACAGTCCATGAAATTCTCCAGGCCAGAATACTGGAGTTGGGTAGCTGTTCCCTTCTCCAGGGGACCTTCCCAACTCAGGGATCCAACCCAGGTCTCCCACATTGCAGGAGGATTCTTTACTGTCTGAACCACCAGGGAAGCCCAAGTATATTAGCAAATAAAATAAATATATATTTAACATAAAAGAACAGTGCTGGATAAAATGAAGAACAAAAACAATATGACAAGAAAATGGCAAAATAGCAGAAGTCCTTCCTTTTCAGTAATTACTTTAAATATAAATGGGTTAAACTCTCCTATTAAGAGGCAGAAACTAGCAGAATAAATTTTTTAAAGACGTGTTCCAAGTATAAACTGTCTACAAGAGACTCACTTTAGTTCCAAAGACATAGATTCAAAGTGAAAGATGAAAATAGACTGTCTATGCAAACAATAATCAAAAGGAGCTAGAGTGGCTATATTATGTATAATAAATTATAAAAATTTATAATTTTTATAAAAAAATTTATAAAAATTTTAGAAAAAATAAATTGTCAGAAAAAATAAACTTTAAGACCAAATTGTTACAAGAGACAAAAAAATAGCATCATATAATGATAAAAGGGTCATTTCATCAAATAGATATAACAATTATAAGAGCCCCCCTGGTGGCTCGGTGGTAAAGAATCTGCCTGCCAATGCAGGGGATGTGGGTTTAATCTCTAGGTCAGGAAAATCCCCTGGAGAAGGAAATGGCAACCCACGCCAGTATTCTTTCCTGGGAAATCCCATGGACACAGGAGCCTGCTGGGCTACAGTCCCTGGGGTTATAAGAGGGTCAGACATGACTTAGGGACTAAGCAACAACATAACAATTGTAAGCATAATGGTAGCGACAGAGGCATGGAAACATATGAAGAAAAAACTGACAAGATTAAAGCGGTAAATAGACAATTTGACAATAAAAGTTGGATACTTCAGCACTGTTTTTAATAGTAGAACAACTCTATAGAAATCAGCAAAGATAAAAAAAAATACTTGCGTAACATTATAAAACAACTATTCCTAGCAGACACCTGTAGAATACTCCGCTCAACAACAGCTGCATACACATTCTTCTCAGTGCGTATTGAGAACCCAGTGTGTGTTGAACATTCTCCAGGACAGAATACAAGTTAAGCTATGAAAGAAATTGCAGGACATTTAAGTATATAAAATATCTTCTCTGGCCACAAATATCTTGTATTATGGTCTCTGATCATAATACACAAAATATTCTTCTCTGACCACAGTGGAATAAAATTAGAAATCAATAATAGAAAGAAATCTAGGAAACTCACAAAAATATGTAAAAATTAGCACATGTTTAAGTAAACTTTAAAAATATTTGGTTCTTTGTGTTTAGGTTCAGTTTCTCAAGTTCCAAAACAAACCTGGTGATACCTTGACTCAGGTTGGATCAAACCTGTAGATAAGTTGGGTGATTTGACATTTTTAAATTATTGAAATTCCCAACCCAAGAATATGGTGTATCATACCAAGAGTATGGTAAGGTTTTACCATTTTTCCTATAGAGGTCTTGTACATCTTTTTAAAAATTTATTTCCAAATTCTGGCATTTTTGTATTTAAATAATACATTAAAATGTTCTCATTTTAAAAATACTTGTTTTGCTATATAGGAATATAATTGATTTTTATATACTGACTTTTGTATTCATGACCTTTGTTAAACTCTATTTATTTTAGTAATTCCTAGATTATTTTAGATTCTCTGTATACATAAGTTTATCGTCTGCACAATTTTGCTTCTTCCTTTCTTATCTGTAAGGAACTGAATTGTGCCCCCTCCCAATTCACCTGTTGAAGCCCCAATCCTCAGTGTTATTAAATGTGAAGAAAGGGCCTTTAAGGAGGAGATCAAGGTGACTGATGTCATGAGGATGACCGTAATGTCATGAGGAACCTTAATCCAGTAGGACTGATGTTCTTGCAAGAAGAGGAAGAGAGACTTCCCTTGTGGTCCAGTGGCTAAGACTCTGGGTTCCCAATGCAGGGGGCCCAGGTTCGGTCCCTGGTCAGGCAACTAGATGCCTCATGCTGAAGCTGGAGTTCATGTGCTGCAACTAAAGATCCCAGCGCAGCCAAATAATTAAATAAAAGAAGAGAACAGGAGCTCCTTCTCTCTATGCCCAGAGAAGAGCCCAGATGAGGACACAGCAAGAAGGTGACCATCTGCAAGGAAGGAGAGACTCTTCACCAGAAAGCAACTCTGCTGGCCCCTTGATCTTGACCGTCTAGCCCCCCAAACTGCAAAAAACAAATTTCTGTTGTTTAAGCCACCCAGGCTGTGGTATTCTGTTATGGCAGTGCCAGCAGACTGATGTAACACCCTTATACCTTTTTCTTTCTTTCTTCTCTTTTCTTCCTTCCTCCCTCCCTCCCTCCTCTCTCTCTCCTTTCTGAGCTAAGATGCAAATATAAAATGTAATAGCATATTTGTCTATTTCCAACCATAAGGGAAAACGCTTATTGCTTCACCACTAAGCATGATGTTTACTCTAATTTTAATAGATGTCCTTTATCAGATTCAAGAAGTATCCCTCTCTTCCTAGTTTATATCATGAATAGATGTTAAATGCTATTATCAGTTGCTTCACAGTAACTTTTTTTCTCTTTGACATGTTAGCGTGGCAACGTACAGTGACTGCTGTGACTTCTTATAGATTTTGTTTTAATTCTTTTTTCACATGCAGATATCGTAAGCATTTATTTCTTTTAAAATAGTAAGCATATATTTCACATCCTGTGATCAAGGATTCCACTGCTTCAGGTTGTTTGTTTCTGTTGGCTTACTCCTACTGTCTTGTTTCCTTGTATGCTTGGCTATGTTTTACTTAATTGTCTGCTATACAAATGGACGTTGCATTGAAAAAGTATTTGCTGAAATACTTTGAGGCCTAGGGTCATAGTGCTTTCCCCAGAAAGGATGTTTATTTGCTTCTGCTTTTTAATACTGATGGCTGCCATACTGGAAACACCCTAAGTCTCGTTAAAGTATGGAGGTTTTCTTGGTCACAGGTGTGACAAGAACCCTGGCTAAAAGCTTACACAAAACTTTATTTCTAATTCATTGTTACACTGAGGACTTGTCCTTTTGGGTGCTAGCTTAAAGTTGTTGTTCATTCTCTCAGTTATATCCAGCTCTTTGCAACCCCATGGACTGCAGCATTCCAGGCTTCCTTGTCCTTCACTATTGCCCAGAGTTTGCTCAAATTCATGTCCATTGAGTTGGTGATGCTATCTAACCATCTCATCCTCTGCCACCTCCTCCTTTTGCCTTCAATCTTTCCCAGCATCAGGGTCTTTTCTAATAAGTCAGATGGCCAAAGTATTGGAGCTTCAGCTTCAGCTTTAGCCTTTCTAATGAATATTCAGTATTGATTTCCGTTAGGACTGACTTGTTTGATCTCCTTGCTGTCCAAGGGACACTCAAGAGTCTCCAAGATCACAGTTTGAAAGCATCAATTCTTTGGTGCTCAGCCTTTTTTATGGTCCACCTCTCACATCCATATATGACTATTGGAAAAACCATAGCTTTGACTAGATGGACCTTTGTTGGCAAAATGGTATCTCTGCTTTTTATTACGCTGTCTAGGTTTATCATAGCTTTTCTTCCAAGGAGCAAGTTTTAATTTCATGGTTAGAGTCACTATCTGCAGTGATTTTGGAGCCCAAGAAAATAAAGTCTATCAGTGTTTCCATTTTATCCCCATCTATTTGTCATGAAGTGATGGGACTGGATGTCATGATCTTAGCTTTTAGAATGTTGAGTTTTAAGCCAGCTTTTTCACTCTCCTTTTTCACTTTCATCAAGAGGCTCTTTAGTTCCTCTTCGCTTTCTACCATTAGGGTGGTGTCATCTGTGTATCTGAGGTTATTAATACTTCTCCCAGCAATCTTGATTCCATCTTGTGCTTCATCCAGCCCAGCATTTCACATGATGTACTCTGCATATAAGTTAAATAGGCAGGGTGACAATATACAGCCTTGACATACTCCTTTCCCAATTTGGAACCAGAGTAGATGGTTTTCTGGAACTCCCTTGCTTTCTCCATGATCCAACGAATGTTGGCGATTTGATCTCTGGTTCCTGTGCCTCTTTGAAACCCAGCTTGTACATCTGGAAGTTCTTGGTTCATGTACTGCTGAAGGGTTTTGAGCATAACCTTGCTAGCATATGAAATGAATGTTTGTACGGTAGTTTGAACATACTTCGCTTCAAGTATGGGAGTTTCAACTCACCATTTTGGGTGGCCTAGCAGCCAAAGCCACAGCCCAAGTTTGCATCTTTCTCTTCTAGTTTGCAGTGTCTATAGAACTAAAGCATCTTCCTCACCTTCTTATCAGCTGTTCAATGTCTTTAATTTAGAATATGTAATTCATGCACTTTTAAGGAAACCCTTTTACTGAGACATAATTCATATGCTGTATAAATCACTCATTTAAATGTACAATTCAGTGCTTTCTCTGGCAAGCTTTCTCTGGTCTGCATCTCAGGATCGGATCACAGGACAGCTCTCGAATCAGGGGGAACCAGCATCAGCCTCTTTCACAGATCAGCCTGTTCTGAAAAATTGAAAGTTGCTCAAGACTGATTCAAGGGCGGCAGAGGCTCCAGAAGCAGTAATAGCATCCCCGAGGCCAGGACGTGGAGGAAGTTCTCCTGGAGGCTCTGTTTCCGGAGCAGCGGAAGCCGAGAGCTGGGACTGGTCAGGTTCCTGTTAGTCTCTGAGATCTCCTTCATCCTCCTCAGCTTCAGAAAAATGGCTCAAGCGACTAAGCGCGAGATGAAGAAAATGTCAACATCTGATCCGCTGGAGAGGAATAACAGAGATAATGAAGAATTCTGCAAACTCTTTGTTGGTGGCTTGAGCTCTGAAACCACAGAAGAAACTCTATGGAACTACTACCAGCAGTGGGGATATCTTACAGACTGTGTGGTCATAAGAGACCCCGCCAGCCAGACATCAAGAAGATTTGGTTTTGTCACGTTTTCCTCCATGGCTGAGGTGGATGCTGCCATGGCGGCCAGACCTCATTCCATCGATGGGAAAAGGGTCGCCCCAAAACGCGCTGTCCCAAGAGAGGACTATGGAAAACCAGAGGCTCTTGTCACTGTGAAGAAGCTGTTTGTTTGTAGAATTGGAGAAGACACGGAGAAGCATCATCTTAGAGATTACTTTGGGAAATATGGAAAAATCAATGCCATTGAGATCATTAGTGATAGGGAGTCTGGAAGGAAAAGAGGCTTTGGGTTTGTGACTTTTGATGACCACGATCCCGTGGATAAGCTTGTATTGCAGAAATACCACACCATCAATGGTCATCATGCAGAAGTAAGAAAGGCCTTGTCTAGACGAGAAATGCGGGAACTCCAGCATTCTAGAATAGGAAGGGGAAGAGGTAAGGTTGATGTCCTATACTTGCACGGTGGTGGTGGAAATTTTGGAGCTGGACGAGGAAGGGACTTTAGAGGAAGATCTGATGGAGGTGGAAGCGGTAGTGAGTCTGGGGATGGTGACCATGAGTATGGAGGAGGACCAGGAGGGGGTAGTTTGAGGGTTAGTCCTGGTTATGGAGGAAGACCAGGCGGTTGTGATGGATGAGGATCTGGACATGGCCACCAGGATAGGGACTACAGAGGTGGTTATACCAACTACAGAGGAAGGAACGATGGAAGTCAGAATTGCAATAATTTGCAGAAACCTTCAAAGTACGAGTTACTGAAGAGTGGGAAACTGAATGGCAGGAGGAATATGGGAGGATCAAATGCTGGAGGAAACTATCCTCCAGGAGGCCATGGAGGAAGTGGGAATTATGAAGAGATGGCGATATTGAGCTTGTTACTTGACAGGGGCTTGATTGTCTCCTTAAATCAGGGAGAATGAGAGCCCGGAGGTAACAGAACAGCTTCAGGCTATGGAAATAACGATGTCAAGGAAACTCTCATTTCAGTCATGCATACATATTTGATGTGGCCCAAGGCATGAGAGCACGTGCAGAGAGCCATTTTGTGAGTGGACTTAACTATGTAAAAAAAAATTACCATCCTTAGAAAAAAATCATATAAAACTGCTTTTGAGGTACAATTCTTTCTTTTTGAAATGTCTTTCCAGTGGCCACTGTTTAAAGAGTGTAGAAGCATCTCTTTCTTTGATAATGTTAAATTTCAAAGTTTTGGGTGACATGTGAAAATCCTTTTTCAAGATTTTTCCCAACATTTTGAAAAACTGCTAGCTAGAATCACTGTAATAAGACCTAACATTCTTCTAAAAAAATTTAGTTCATGTGTAAAGAAGCTATTGTACATTGAAGATTTAATAAAATAATTTAAAAGGTGAAAAAAAAAATAAATGTACAATTCAATGGTTTTTAGTATATTCACAGATTTGTGCAGTCATCACCACAGTCTAAATTTAGAACGCTTTGTCACCTCCAAAAGATACCTCGTACCAATTAACTGTCACTTCTGTTTCCCTCCACCTTCCTCCCCCAGCCCTAGGAAAGCACTCATCACTTTATGTTTTCACAGATGTGCCTATTCTGGACATTTCATAAAAATGGAATCGTCCAATATGTGGTCTCTTAAGACTGGCTTTTTTCACTTGATGTGATATTTTCATGGTTCATCCATGTAGTCCATTTCCTTTTAATGTAATTATTTCTATGGTTGGGTTTAAATCTACCATCTTGCTATTTTTTTCCCCATTTGTCCCATATGTTCTTTGTTCTGTTTTTTGCCTTTTTTCTTGCCTTCTTTGAGACTGAGTATTTTTTAGGAGTTCATTTCATCTGTTGGCTTATTAGTTATTCCTTTCTCTTTTCTAGTGTTTGTTCTAAAGTTTACAATGTGAATCTTTAATTTCTACCTTTAAATAATGTTACCCTACATCACATGTTACACAAGAAACTCACAACGTTGTGTTCCTTTTCTTCCTCTCCTGTCCTTAGTGCTTTTTTGGTCATGCATTCTACTTCTGTCCTTATTATAAGCTCCACAGTACATTGCTATTATTTTTGCTTAAGCTTTTAATCTTTAACATAGATTTTTGAATGAGGAGAAAACATTTTACTTTCACCATCTTCCATATTTATTTATTTGTATAGATTTGAGTTTCTACTTTTACCATTTTTCATATTTATTTATTTCTATTTATTTTTTTGTAGAGATTTGAGTTTCTAACTAATATCATTTCCCTCAAGCCTTCAATAGGTCTGCAGATGATGAGTTCCCTTAGCTTTATCCCTGGAAACAAACCTAGATTGACAATTCTTTCTTTTTTCTGGTAAGATTTTAAAAATTTAGTTCCATAGTCTCCTGACTTGTATTATTTCTACTAAGAAATCAGAGATTATTCATATATTTTCCTTCCTGCATAAATATTTCCTTTTACCTTTGGCTCCCTGAAAAGAAATGTTTTATCATTGATCTCATTGATAATGATATATCATTATCATATCATTGATCTTCAGCAGTTTAAATATGATGTACCTTGGTGTCATGTTCTTGTGCTTGGCAATGGTTCAGCTTCTTGGATGTGTGCATTTATATTATTCAAAAATGTTGAAAATTTTTCAGGCTTTATTTTTCAAATATGCACCCCTTGATGATATGGAATAATTTTATATATTATTCACGTTGATATTGTCACAGGCTACTGAGACTCTATTCCCCTTTATGGTCTTTCTTCCTCTCTGGTTCTCCTGTAGTCCGTTTAGAAGTCATCCAGATCCTAATGGAGAACCTAAAAGTCCTTCTGCTGCTGCTGCTGCTAAGTCGCTTCAGTCGTGTCCAACTCTGTGTGACCCCATAGACGGCAGCCCAACAGGGTCCCCCGTCCCTGGGATTCTCCAGGCAAGAACACTGGAGTGGGTTGCCATTTCCTTCTCCAATCATGAAAGTGAAAAGTGAAAATGAAGTCGCTCAGTCATGTCCGACTCTTAGCGACCCCATGGACTGCAGCCTACCCGGCTCCTCCATCCATGGGATTTTCTAGGCAAGAGTACTGGAGTGGGTGCCATTGCCTTCTCTGAAAAATCCTTCACTGGAACTCAAATCTCTAAACACAACCTATCCTTTCTATCAGATTTATCCATGTATTGGAAAAATGGAAAAGAGTAAAAGGACGTAATCAACCTCAGGATTCAGCACAGAGGTTACCTCTTATGGAAAGAGGCACATCAGGGAAAGGTTAACTATGTCGGCAATGTTTTCTTAAACTGGTACCAAGAACATGGGTTTTGTTGTGTTATTGTTTATATTGTGTTTTAAATATTGCATAATTTTTAAAGAGACACAAGGACATGTTAGAATCTCTGAAACTTTAATGAAAAGATTGAAATGAGACATTTGGGACGCAGAAGGCCATGGGGGCCTGGATTTTGGCTCCCTGATACTGTTTTTCTGTTCCTTAAAAGATGCCTCATTGGTTTCGTCCTCTTCTCTCCATTCCTTAAAGAAGGGGTCTGCACGATAAAGCAGGAGTAAAGCAGTGCATACCCACGGGTCATTCACTGAGTCAGGTGCCTCTAAGCTGGCACTACCTGCTTTCCAGCACGTTTTAACACTGGCTTTATTACCAGCATGTTATCAGTAGGCAGGGAAATAAGGCAGACGAGTAAGTATCTCTTTACGGCAGCAAGATGACTCTTCCCCCAGCCCTCATCTCCCCAGTGACGAGCAGCCGGGGTCATTGCGTCCTTTCTCATCCTTCTACGCATTCCCAGCAGAAACCCTCCCTCCATCCTGTCTCCCAGTCTGATGAGCTGGAGAGCCAGCTCCTTCCTTGCCCACCAATCCCCTCACTAGCCTAGCCCCTCACCAAGACACATAATAGTTAAGAGCCAACATTTGTTATACTTTTGCCATATTAACTCATATAATCCTCAAGACACCCCTACATGGTAGACATGACTAGTATAGTTCTCATTTGATCTTCAAAATATCTCAGATAAAGGAAACATCACTGCTACCATCTGTAACCATTTAAAGATGAGGTGACAATTTAAAGATGAGGCATCAAAAGTTCAGTTACTTGGCCAAGGTCACACAAGCAGGAAATGGCTCAGCTAGCCCTGGAACTCAGTTTTCTCTCTCTAGTTTTGGTGGGTCTTGTGAATGATCAGGACTGTCTGGTTAACCCATAGAAGAGTGAAAAATAATGAGTCACTGTTGATTCATGCCCTGGATTTGGGGTGGCTTGTAGCCCACCAGTAAGGAATTGAAACCTGTGTCAAAAATTAGATGGTAGATGAATATTTTCTCTGTGGAAATATATTTTCAGTGTGTTGTTAAGTGAAAAAAGCAGGCTATAAGGCAATATATGCAACATGATTTCATTGCTGTTAAAAAAAAAACAGCAACAAAAGAACACATACTCTGAACCTATTCGATTTCCAGCTTGGATAGTGTGTTTGATGCTGCTGCTGCTGCTGCTAAGTCATTTCAGTCGTGTCTGACTCTGTGCGACCCCATAGACGGCAGCCCACCAGGCTCCCCCATCCCTGGAATTTTCCAGGCAAGAACACTGGAGTGGGTTGCCATTTCCTTCTCCAATGCAGGAAAGTGAAAAGTGAAAGTGAAGTTGCTCAGTCATGTCCGACTCTTAGCGACCCCATGGACTGCAGCCCACCAGGCTCCTCCATCCATGGGATTTTCCAGGCAAGAGTACTGGAGTGGGGTGCCATTGCCTTCTCTGTTTGATGTTGAAGGGGGCTCATATTCCAAACAGGATGCTGGCTAGTTCAGACCCTCTTGCCCAGAAGCTGATGACTGGAACTTAAAGCTAGGATCATAGGGTGGGGGGCAACCCTCACTCTAAGGAGAGATGGACATCACTGTAACGTGGTACTTCCCAGGGCACCTACAGTCTCCAGAACCAGCCTTGGTACTCTAACCAGCACAACCACCCATCTCCTCCTTTCAACAAGCAGATGAAGATGGTCAGAGAGCCATCAGTCCCAGGGGAGACCAGCTACATAATTTTCTAGGATTTGTGACAAGTAGCTCCTTGTTCAAACATCATGAAGAATTTCAAGACAACAGGGCATTTGACCAAGTGTGGGGCCCTCCTGGGCACAGCAAATGTCCCCAGGCTAAGAGCAGGAATGCTTGTTTTTCCCTCCACTTTCTGGATGTGGAAGGAGGGTTGCTAGAGCTCATCCCCAGAGAGGTGGTGCCTGTGGGAGAGAGGTGGACACCCCATTCCTTAGTTGAGTGCCTGCCGACTGGTCAACCTATTCCGCCTTGGGGTGAGGTGGGGGTGGAAAAGAGAATGAACAGAGACAGAGCCAGGCAGTGAAGGTGGCCTGCACACCCCCATTTGGCTAGGCAAGGACGCAGGGATTTCCTGTGGGTCAGTCCCTCCTAAGGAGGAAGAATTCCAATGGGGGGCATCCAGGGGCAAGAACGGACAAGATATGTTCAAAACAGCTTAGCCAGATGACCCTTCTCCCCAGAGAACCTAATTGCTCACCCCACGTGAAAGACTTCACCCCCGGGAGACACTCGTCATCAGGTGGTGTTGACCCAGAGAACAAAACCTGTGGCGTGAAGAGCTGACTCATTGGAAAAGACCCTGATGCTGCGAAAGATTGAAGGCAGGAGGAGAAGGGGACGACAGAGGATGAGACGGTTGGATGGCATCACCGACTCAATGGACATGAGTTTGGGTGAACTCAGGGAGATGGTGATGGACAGGGAGGCCTGGCGTGCTGCGGTTCATGGGATCTCAAAGAGTTGGACATGACTGAGCGACTGAACTGAACTGAACCCCCTTTCAGCTCTTCCACCCTCCATATACCCCAACGTCAAACTCAGGGGAGGTCAAAGCTTTCTGATGGGGGAGGGAAGGAGGAGAAGCCCCCTCCCCACTCCTAGCCTTGCTTGGCACTAGGGGAGGATCACCCTATATTTGCATTTGATGTTTAACTTTTAAATTGGATTAAACTAAACTGGATTTTTAATCATTTAAAAACACTAGGGAATTTGATCAGAAAACTTGAAGTCTGCCAGGAATATTGTTCGAGAGAAGAAGACCTTTGACAAAGCGTGCGTGAAGGCGGTGATAAGAAACAAAGCACCAACGTGTGGCGTTTGATCCTGTCGCATTCAGACTCCCCATAAACCAGGTCCACATGAATAGGAATAGGTCTGAAGGGTGTACAGCTGTGTATCAGATAACAGTTGGGCTTGGGGATTTTGTACAAAGACAAGCAGTGATCTTTAACAAGGGAGCCATTCTGTCCTCCACCCAGGCTGCCTTCCCAGTCTCCAGCCCATCCGCCCATCCAGTCCCCATTGGGGCTGGAGGTGGGATGTTGGAGGGCAGCCCTCAGCCAGCTCTGGGGGAGGGGGGATGAATTCCATCCTCAGCCTCCCCGCCCCACAGCGTATAAGCCCCTCAGGACACAGAGACCCAGCCTCATTCATCTCTGTCTCCCACAGCACCGGGACAAGCCTCATAAAAGTCTGAAACATAGGAACACCGCCTCAGAGTCAGGAAAGCGCCCATCACCAGGGAGGAGCCAGGCGGGCACGATTCACAGGGACCTGGGCCAGGGGATGGGCGGATGGACATGGGCACACAGGGTGAGCAACTTGGCCGCGGAACGGTCCATCACCCTGGGCCGTTCAGGATGACTGGTTACCCAGGGCAGGATCGGGGTTGGATGGAGCAGGGAGGGCGGCTTGGTGGAAATGCGGTGAGGACAGAGAGCAGGGGCAGAAATGGCAGCGGAGGACGGGGCTGGCGCGAGCTGCCTTTCCTGTGTTCCTGCGGCTTCTCTACCTTGTAGGGGAACAAAGACTCTCTCTGCTGGGAGGGGTGTGTGTGTGTGTGTGTGTGTGTGTTGTGTGGGAGAGCTTTCTCTCTCTCTCTCCCCCCTTCCAGAAGGCCTGCCCCCCTCCTTCGAAGCTCCAGTGGCCATGATTCAGCAGGAAAGCCAGACCTACTCCAGCGCAGCTGCTGAGCACCCCCATCACCCGCCCCCCCCCCCGCCCCCGACACACACACCGCTGGCTCCCTGCCGGCTTCCCTTCCCTCGGGCACCCACACGGAGGACCAGAGGCAAGGATATCTCCGATCCCATCACAAAGACAGGGGTCAAGAACCCAGAGCGGGGAGCGGGCGGACTGAAGGCATAGCCTCTCTTGCTGAAAGGAGGGATGATGTTCCCGGGCGCCCAGAACCTGGAGACAGGGCAGAGCCAGGGTCCCTGGCGATCAGGGACCAGGGGCTGGGGAGGCCGTGGGGGGTGGAAGCAGCCAGCACCGCCCTCAGCTCTCAGTCTCAAAGTGACCACCAGAACGCAGATCAGGTATGTGGCTTCCTGCCAACATTATCAGTGAGGTCCTGGTTTCTCTCCCCACTCTTGTCCCTGGAAAGCTGGTGAGGACAGCCGGCACTGTGAACGTTCTCTTGCCCCCCAAAGTCACCTCCACGATCAGGCAGCTGCTAAAGTTTCGCCATCAGACCCCTACCTAGCATGGGTAGCTCGTGAAGGTGTCATAAGCTGGTTCCCCTTGCAGGTGCCACCTATCAGCTGGGTGGTCGGGACCAACTCCCTGGCAGCCCTCGGGCTCTGTGCCTTGATCTGGCAAGTGGGAATGAGGAGCCTACAGGGCAGGGCTGGGGTGAGGGTGCAGGAGAGACAATGTTAACTTCAGAGCCCTCATTCACACCCTAGGGTGCCTGAAGTCCCTTCCCGCAGGAACCGGGAATGAGCAGGCAAAGGGGTATTTTAAAAGCAGGTGGAAGGGCTTCCCTGGTGGCTCCGCCTGCCAGTGCCCAAGACACAGGTTCGGTCCCTGGTCAGGGAGGATCCCACATGGCTCAGAGCAACTAAGCCCGTGCACCACAACTATTGAGGCTGTGCACTCGAGCCTAAAACCACAACTGCTGGGGCCACACGCAGCAGTTCCTAAAGCCGGCCTGCCTGAGAGCCTGTGCTCTGCATCAAGAAAAGCCACCACAAGGAGAAGCCGGTGCACTGCAGCTACAGAAAAGCCCACACAGCAATGAAGACCCAGAACAGCTCAAGATAAAAATAGATTAATTAAAATTATTTAAAGAAAAAAAAAAGGCAGAGGAGAGGAAAAGATGAGAGTGAGTGGTCTTGGCTGCAAGAGGTGTCTCCTAGGCAGGAAAGAGAAGGCGGTGGGGGATCAGGAAGAAACACTTGGCAGAATCCTACAAGCCTCTTTGCCCAACTTCCCAGGGCAACCACCGTCACCCCTGCTGTGTGGCAGCTGATGTCACAGGGCCTCCCCGCTCACGGCTGCCCTCATGTCACTTCAGCCAGACTCCACTCTAGAAAGGGAGGGGAGGGTAGTGTTGGGCGCATTGCAGGTGGGAGAGGAGATGCCGTAGCTGGACCAGCAGGACAGGATGGTGGGCAGCTGAGAGCAGAGGATAGTGGGTGCACAGTACTGACTGTTGCCAGTGGTGATCATTACAACAGAACACAAGTGTCATATACATGCAGGGAGGAAAGAGCAGGAAGTTCAGGGCTGGCAAAGCCCTTCGTGACATCAGGACCCAGGATCCTTGTATATCATTTCCTCACCATTCTTGGTGTGCATCTCATGGTCCAAAATGGTTGTTCAAGTGCCAGCCATCAGCCAACATTTCACCAGTATGAAGTATGAAAGAAGGCTGAGCAAGGACATACTCTCTCTACCGAAGGCCACTCCTTGGAAGTTATTTTCATGATTATTTCATTTATCTCCCATCGGTTAGAACTTAGTCATATGACATATGTAGGTGCTGTCTTTGGGTAATTCTTGTTCTGTGGTCTTATGGTTATTGGTAATTTCCCCGGTTAATTTATACTGAGGAGCTTTATAGGTAGAGATACCCACCCCGTAGGCAGGGGATGGTATCTCACAGGCAGAATATGGTAGAGAATTCTCATGGCTCCTCAATAAACGTTCTCCTTTTCTTCCCCAGGAATTGGATGCCCCTACAATAAAGACTAATTTCTTTGCACCTACATATGGTCATGTGACTAAGTTCTAACCGATGGGAGATAAATGGAATAATCATGAATAACTTCCAAGGAGTGGCCTTCGGTAGAGATAGTATGTCCTTGCTCAGCCTTCTTTCATACTTACTACTGGTAGAATGTTGGCTTGACGGCTGGCACTTGAACAACCATTTTGGATCACGAGATGCACACCGAGAATGGTGAGGAAATTATATACAAGGAACCTGGGTCCTGGTGTCATGAAGGGCTTTGCCAGCCCTGAACGTCCACCTCTACTGTGAGGAGGACAACTACACCTGAGGGACGACAAAACAGGACACTGGAAAGGGCATGGTCTTTCCTGATGCTGTAGAGTGACTGTATTAACCGTGGAAGGCCTGCCTCTAGGCTTAATATACCCGAGCGGGCAATACACATCTATCTCAATTAAGCCAATTCTACTTCGAGTTTCTTGTCCCTTCTCAGCCAAATTCTAAGGGAAACCCATAGTGAATTTGTTCTCTGTTTTTTTGCTACTATGAGATGGGCAGGGAAGACCCCAGCTAAGCCTCTCTTGGTCTGGACCTTGGAGGATATTTAGTGATGTGGGCCTAAGATACTGTCCAGTCAATAAGTGGCCTAGGAGTCACAAAGGAAGGGACTGGGCAAGGCCTTTTTCTCCTCAGAGTCCCAGCAGACAGGCACCTTGATTTTAGCCCAGTGAGATGCAAAACAGACTTCTGACCTCCAGAACTGGACAGTGAGTGGACACTTATACACATCACAACAGGAAATGATCCCTTCATGGAATCACCCAGCTATCATAGGAAGAGAGCCTGGAGAGACACAGATCTGAAATCCACCTGACAGCCAGCAGAAGAGAGATGGAGCCGCAGCTTCCAGAAAGATTAATTTCCGTTCCCGATATTAACAATTTTGAGTTGAACTCGCCTCTGCCACATTTAAACAAGACTGTTCTTAATTTAATGAATTTCAATAGAGGAACAATAGTAAACCTAGAAGAAAGAGTATAATTGAAAAATATTCTGGCTCTAATTATTTCCTATAAAAAGATAATCCCTTCTCTTTCAAACACCTTGATGGGGAGGGAGGTGGGAGGGAGGATCAGGATGGGGAACACATGTACACCCATGGCTGATTCATGTGAATGTATGGCAAAAATCACCACAATACATACTGTAAAGTAATTAGCCTCCATTAAAACAAAAAAACAAAAATTTTAAAAAACGAAACAAGGAAGGATTCTCCCTTAGAGATTTGGAGGGAGCATGGCAATGCAGACACCCTGATTTTGAACTTCTGGTACCCAAAACTGTCAAAGCACAAATTTCTGTTGTTTTAAGATACCAGGTTTGTGCAGCATTCACAAAAAAATAAAACAGTGATGTTCTGAATTTAAAAAAAAAAACAAAACACCATATATAACAACACACAAAAGTGTTTTAAAAAATGGGATGAGATCTCAAGACTCAGAAACAAGATGGTGATTTTGCTAACTTTATTGCCCCCTCGGGACTGTGAGAAATTGAGAGGTAGAGATCACCGTAGCCCCTAGCACACAGAAGATGCTCAGTGAGAGTTTACTGGCAGACTGACTTCTGTTTGGAGCAGAGACTGAAGCGCCCCTGGGGATGGAACAGTGGTGGAGAACAGGAGAAAAATGTGTTGGGGGAAGATGACTCTGGGGGGCGGGGCAGTGATAAAATAGGAGTGAGTGTGGTCTGCAGCACACCGCTGCCCAAATAGTGTAATTCTCCTGGGGTGAGCTGGGAAAATCCTAAATATTACTAAGACAGGATATTCCTAGGAAGGGTGTTTTACGGCTACCAATGGAGTGGTCATGTTCAAGGTAGCATCTGTTCCTCACAATCTCAAGGGCACCGATGATAACTGCACTCTTTTCAGAAGAGAAAAGTAGGTCCCAGAACTGCAGAGTCACTTGCCCAAGACCACTTACTAGGAAATGCAGCAGCTTGAACTTGAACCCAGAGCTTCTGATCACAAACACCCCCTTCTTTGGAACAAAAGATGCAACTGGGGATTTCTGGCTCTAAGTGGCTCTCTCCCCTGAAATCCCCAGTCCAACACTAAGGCCCTGGCTGTGGTTTATAGAGCCCTGAAGTGAAGAGGAGCTGTGACAAGGCAGGGGATGTCAGGCAACCTCTCAGCAGATTGGAGGGCTGGTAGACAGGTGCACCCAACACCTGTGGGTGGAGAACCCAAACAGTGGAGAACCCAAACAGTGCATTTGCACACACACTCACACACACACACACACACACACACACAAAATGCCCCAAACTCAAATGTTTTACTGCCATCTACTGGAAATTGTCAAAACGATCATATAAATCCTTGATGACTCAAGTGTGAAAATGATGCCCCCTGGAATTGTAAAGTGCAGAACCTGAACAACCGTACTAGATTAGATACATCTTCTCTTGCCTGGCAGAATGAAAAAAGACAGGGCCCTGGCAATCATGGTAACTAAAGTCCTGCCCTCATCTTTTAGTCCCTGGCCCAAACAGAGGTTCCGTTGTAGTCGGTCTCCCATAGTTCTGCTACTCAGGCTCATGTAGACTCTTTTCATCCTTCCTTCTACTTTGTGCACATGTCCTCAGCATCTGCTCTGGGCCAAGTCCCGTGCTAGGCTTTGTGGGAAGAACATGGGCAGAACCTAGTCCCTGCCTTTCATGAGCTCGCAATCCAGTGGAGAACAGGACATGAAAACGTTACATGATATAGTGAAGAGAGACACGTGTCAGCTGGACTTGGGGGGCCTAGCGGAGGCTTTCTGGAGAGAGAGACAGCTTTGTCAAGCCTGAACTAATTTAATAAAGCAGGCAGAGGGCCAGACAGTGTTCCAGGTGGGGGCCGCAGTACATACAAAGGCCTGAAGGCTAGAATAAGCTTGCAGCCTACAAGGCTTTGGAGTGAGATCCTGGAGGGCTCCAGGTGGGTCTTTGGAGCTCCAGGGGTCCCAGGCCATGCCCAAGGTGGCTCCCTGCACAGGTGGGCCCTGGAAACTGAGTCAGGGGGCAGCTTCTGGCTGAGGCAACAATGGGGCTGGGGCATCAGCTCACTCAGTCCTTACAACCACTGGTAAAGAAATACTAGCATACCCACATTCTATGGCTTAAGCTAAGTAACTCAGAGAGGTTAAGTAACTTGCTCAATGTCACAGAGCTGGAGCATGACTGAGATAGATCGGATTGAGGTCTGTGACTTCTGGCCGCGGCACCCGTGGGTCTTGTATGTATGTCTGCTGAAGGATGCCAGGGAGGAGAGGAGACTGGCTTCCATCCTCATCTCCTTTAGGCCTTGGGGTGTCACTTCTAAGGCCCAGACTTAGAAAAGGAAAGGAAGGGGGCAGGTCCTCACAGGAGAAGACAGCTCCCCATGGCTCCCACCCACTCAGCCCAGGCAGTTGAAAGGTCGGGGCTCGGCAGTACCCCCCAAGGCGGTCCACCCTCATGGGTTTCCCTCAGCTCTCTCAGGGACAATGCGTGTTTCCTCTGCAAGGACCTCAGAACAAGAGCCTTTCTGCTTCTGCAGCATTTCTGAAGACACTTTTTGTTTCTCTCTCAAGGCTTCAGGCTCTTACAAGAGTAATAGAATACTTAGTAGGGTGTATTTTCCCATCTGGATCAGAGAAAGCGTGCACTTCTGTCCTGGGCTATTTCGGTCCTTCACCACGTACTAGCTGTGAGTCCTTGAACATTTTCCCAAGCCTCTGGCTCCTCTCCAGTAAGATGTGGATAATAGCTCTCGAACCTGGCAGTCTGAGACCTGCAGGAGATGGTGCATAAGTCCCAGACGTGTGGTCACCATTTACCCTTCTCCCCAAGTAGTCAACTCTCAACTTGCTATGTAGGGGATTCCGTGGCCAACAGTCTTGACCTTCTCTTGGCACTATGAGTTACCACACACACACACACCCAGAGGGGTGACTTGCTCAGGGATGACAGAGGCTGTGGCACAGTTTCCTTTGGAAACAACCGAGAAGCGATGGGCACGCAAGCTCACAAGGTGCCCAGCAGAGAGCCCAACCCAGAGCAGAGCTGGGTTCGGTCGGCACTGTTTTTCACCTTTATTCCACCTTCAAGCCCTGGCTGCAGATGCATGCAGGTAGGAGGGCTCAGGGAGCCTGTTAGCCTCCAGGGGCTGAACAGTTGGCATAATGGGGTTTGAAGTTTACAGTTTCATTTACTTGCAGGAAAAGGCTTTCAGTCTGCTACTTGGCCAGCTTCTGGAAGCTTCCATTACAGCTGGGAGCAGGGCCACCTAACGCTTGAGCTTCAGTTTCCTCATATATAAAATGAGGCCAGTAACATTTACTAAGATGATCATCGTGAGGATTACAATGCAAGGACTACCTAGAAGGTCTAACGTAACACCAGAAACGAGGTAAACCAGAAGGCCCAGCTATGATGGCCACGGTGGAACCCAGGAGGGTTTGGAGGTATCCGAAGGATTCTACTCTCAACCATCCAGCTGCCAGCTACTGTAGGAGGTTGAGGAGGCAAATGCCATGGCTGTTTTGGAGCCAGAAGCCAATCTCTTCTTGCTCCAGTCCTGTGATGGGAGGGAAATGGGTACAAACTTTCTGGGGGGTAGTTTGGCAATAGGGGTCCTTTAGACCCAGCCACTCCACTTCTTGGAATTCAGCCAAGGAAATAATCATAGAGTTGTTTGTGCTAGGACATTCATCGCAATGTTACTAACAATAGTGAGAAATTGGAAGTAATATAAAGTTAGAGATGCACTCAACACACCCTTCGGCTGTATGCCAAATGGCCAAGATCAATCCTGTTCATTCAGCTGAAGTCCAGGCCAATGTCTAATATGACCTTCACGAAAAGAGCGTCTTTGTTAAAGGAGTACATCTAAAATGTTATCAGAGATTATTTGTGATGATAATTAATTTCATTAATGAGTGTCAACCCTTAACTGTTTAATATTTTAACCCAAGAACAATTCTTGTCCAGTGCTGGGAGTTAACGAGCTTGCTCCTGTATTTATTACACTGCTGCTGCTAAGTCGCTTCAGTTGTATATTAAACACATTTGTGTTAATAAATCGATGCTTCTTTCAACTGAGGGTGGTGGAGGAGTGGGAACCTCATTTATTCTAGTAATTTATTCTTTTCTTCATATTCTTTATATTTCTTCCCACATAGGGTCAAATATGATTTGCCATGGATAGTGTTACACATCATTTTAGAGGTTTGTCTCCTCGTGAAATTGGAAAGTTGGTAGACATTCTGTTTTTAGTTTGTCTTTACAAGGTGTAAATAATTACAAATAAGCCTTTTGATTAAAGTTTCATGCCCTACACAGAATAAAATTACTAAAAGTTGACTACATTTTAAAAGATTATTTTGTTTAGTGTTACAAATGTTAGTATCTCAATTCTACAAAAATCAAAATTAAATATAATCTAATCTCTATTATGGGAGAAGGCAATGGCACCCCACTCCAGTACTGTTGCCCGGAAAATCCCATGGATGGAGGAGCCTGTTAGGCTGCAGTCCATGGGGTCGCTAAGAGTCAGACATGACTGAGTGACTTCACTTTCACTTTCCACTTTCATGCATTGGAGAAGGAAATGGCAACCCACTCCAGTGTTGTTGCGTGGAGAATCCCTTGGAAGGAGAAGCCTGGTGGGCTGCCGTCCATGGGGTCGCACAGAGTCGGACACGACTTAAGCAACTTAGTAGTAGTAGTAGTAGTAATCTCTATTATTCTGCTTCACACTATTATTTTAATGTTTTATTATTGTTGCCTCAAAAAGTATCTTCTAAAGGAATTTGGCTGACAATATTTTTATTAGCTATCAATGTTTCCTCCTGTATTTAAATACTCGAAATGCTTAATAATGAATTCTCTACAAAAAAGAGACAATGTTTACAATTATCATGTTGCTGTTCAGTTGCTCAGTCGTGTCCGACTCTTTGAAACCCCATGGACTGCAGCAAGCCAGACTTCCCTCTCCTCACCATCCCCCAGAACTCGCTCATGATGATCATCATGCGTGATATGCTTTTTACCTTGGCAATAATAAATATATATAATTATTCTCTGACTGATAGAATTTCAACAAACAGAGCACAAGAGAAGAACTCATTACAAGTTACATCTAGAAGGTTATCCACACTTGAAGGTGATTATTAGCAGTAAAGCCAAATGACATGCCATGTGTGTATAATGGAGATTATTTTGCTTCGTGGATGCGAAGGTTACGTAACACGGTCACATTCATGGGTCATGTGCAAGTCCAGGGAACCCAGAAATGATGCTAATGTCTGAACCAAGCTTTTCAGCCTTTCAATGGTCATGGCTGAAGATGAAGCTGAAGAGTGTATTTTGTTGAGATATCAAGGTCAAAGCCAAATTGTGGGGCATCCCTATAAAACCATGTCCCTTCTGTAAGCTGTCCATTGAAAATGATATGGAAAATGTATGTATCAGCATGGAAGGACTGTTTTATTATTGCTGAATTTTAAATACTGGTTATAAAAGAGGATGAAGCTGTGAGCCCAAATTTGTAATTAAGGGGGCAAAGTCCAAATAAATAAAAGATCGAAAGACACATACAAAACATTAATGATGATTATCTCTGGGTTTAGGATGAGAGTATTTCTGTTTTATTTTTAATACATTATTTGTATTTTCTTGTAAAACATGTCACTCATATGATTTTTAAAAATTAAAAATATTTAAAATGTTTCTCTTCTGTCTCCCCTTTCTGTTTCACCCGGGGCCAGATTTCAAGCTTGCTGAGCTGGCCAGATGGTCCGGGATACTGACCACAGCTGCCTGTATTGCTCACTGTCCATGATCATTTGAGGTCAAGGCTTTGGCAGGCTGGAGCTGCCTTTCCTGGACCTGTTTCTGGGAGGAGAAATGCCAAGAGGAAGTCGAGGGTTGGTGAGGGAATAGGGAAGGGCAGTGGGTAGTATCTACATCCGCCTAATGAAGAGCTGGAATCTCAGAGAGGCTAGAAGTGCCAGGAAAATCTTGCATCTGGCCTGAGACCTGGGGGATAAATAGCGTAAATATGTCTAAACCTTTCTAGTAGAAGAAAAAAAAACTCCAAAGTTGTCCCCCAAATTACTTTTCCTTTTCTTTTTATGGGGCTTTCCTGGTGGCTCAGGTGTATCAATATAATTCCCAAATTTTAGCTCATTACCTAGGTACTTGCAGCTATGTGTGGCCATGTGAGGCTGCCCGGGTGGTGCTAGTGGTAAAGAACATGCCTGCCTATGCAGGGCACGTAAGAGATGCAGGTTTGATCCCTGGGTCAGGAAGATGCCCTGAAGGAGGGCATGGCAACCCACTCCAATATTCTTTCCTGGAGAATCACATGGACAGATGAGCTTGGTAGGCAACAGTCCATAGGGTCACAAAGAGTCAGACATGACTGAAGTGACTTAGCAAGTACTCATGCACATACGCATGTGGCCACATTCTGGCAATAAGTTCTAACTAAGTTCTGGGCGATAAGAGGTAGTAAATGGATGTGTTGCATGCAACTTCAAGGAAACACCCTTAAAGAGAGGTGTATATCCTTTCTCCTTTTCTCTTTCTTGCTGGTTGGAATATGAATATGATGGCTGGGGCAGGAGCAACCATTCTGGACCATGAGGCAACACACTTGGGATGATGGAGCAACATACTTGGGATGATGGAGCAACAAGGTAGAAAGAGTCTGAGCAGATATCACAGAGCCTCCACAGCAGCCCTGGATTTTCTCCTTTAAATTTCACTGAAGTGAGAATAAATTTCCATCTTAACTTAAACCAGTATTTTCTTGGGATTTCTATCACATGTCATAGAACCTACTCTTTTTTTTTTAAAAGATATTTTATGCATATATAACTTGATGTTACATTTTTAAAATTTTATTTATTTTTGGCTTCACTGGGTCTTTGTTGCTGTGCCCAGGCTTTCTCTAGTTTCAGGGAGTGGGGGCTACTCTTCATTGTGATGCTTGGGCTTCTCACTGTCGTGGCTTCTCTTGTTGCAGAGCACAGGCTCTAGGCCTACAGGCTCCAGTATCTGTGGTGCATGGGTTAAGTTGCCCTTCCATATATGGGATCTTCCTGGACCAGGGATCAAACCCATGTCCCCTGTGTTGGCAGGCAGATTCTTAACCACTGGACCACCAGGGAAGTCCAGAAACTAATCTTAATTAATTACAATAGTGTGAGTGTGTGTGCTTAGTTGCTCAGTTGCATCTGAATCTTTGTGACCCGATGAACTGTAGCCAGCCAGACTCCTCTGTCCATGGGGGTTCTATCTCTTATTTAGTAATTCTATGCCAGCCACTTTTCTAAGTGCTTACAGATGTTATCTGATTTAATCTATGTAACAGTCCTATGTGTGTGTGCATGTTCAGTCGCTTCAGTCATGTCTGACTCTTTTTGACCTTGTGGACTGTAGCCCGCTGGGCTCCTTGTTGCCATTTCCTTCTCCAGGGAATCTTCCTGACCCAGGGATTAAACCCGTGTCTCTTGCATCTCCTGACTGGCAGGTGGATTCTAGCGACACTAGCGGTCCCTGGGAAGCCCGTCTCTTTGTGTTAATTCTAATCCCCACCCTACCCCATTCCCTGTCTCCAGCACAAAGCTCATTCTCTCTACATCCTGTTTCACTGAGAAAAGATTCTGGCTGGCTAATTCACGCTATGATGTAAGAGATTGACATCAACATGATAAGTTCCCTTTCCATAAGAAAAGCTGGCTCTTTAATCTTATGTCAGTGTGAGGGTTTAGGTGTAAGAAAAACAGAAGGAACCACATTGGGTGAGGCCTCTAGCCACTGGGATCAATTAGCCTGAATTTTATCTCTACAGCCAGCAAGCTTTGCAATCCTGGCAAATCTCATAACTACTCTGAGCCTCCACTTCCCTTTCTACAAAATTAAATAGAAACAGCCTTTCACTGGGCATGGGTGCTGTAAGGATTAAATGAAATAACCAGTGTGAAGGCTCTGGCCCCTTATCAGCTGGGTACACAGTAAGTGTCAATAGATACCAGTCTTTACTTAGTGGAATTCTGTTTATCTGTTGTTCCCTCTAGTCTATTTTTAAAGGTCAGATTTTGAGACATAATTTACATACAGTAATGTCTACCCTCTTGAAGTGTACAGTTCTACAGTTTTGACAAACATACAGTTAACGTAACTACCACCACAATCAAGGTATAGATTTTCACACCTGAATTGTTCCCTCAGGCACCTTTTCCCCCAAGACTCTTTCTTATTCATTTTAATATTTACTGAGTACCACACTGTGTGCCAGGCTCCATGCTAGGTCTAAGCTACAGAAACAAAACTGACAGGTAAGTCCCTGCCCTTGGAAGCTTATAGTTTATCAGAAGGAAGGAGACAATAAACAAGCAAATAAACAGACACACAAATAGGATCATCATCGAAGCAACAAGCAGGATTTTTTGTTAGTTAGTAGCCAGGGGGACTATTTCAGTCTAAAGGGCATGTGCTATCTTTGTCATTTAAAATTCACAACAAACGCTGCAGGTTGGTTAAAAATCCCCATTTAATGGGCAGGGTATCTGAGGCTCAAAGTGGCTAAGTTCTGTGTGACCAGAACCTCCTCGAGGTCACACAGCAAGTGAATGGAAAAACAGGGCTTCAAGTTCAAGTCAGCAGACACCAAAACCTCACACCCAAACACGTAGTTTTTTTCATCGTCTGGGCCCTGGGCCATCGCTGCTAGAGCAGAGGAGAGATGGAGGCAGGGGGGGTTCAGGGTGTGAGGTCTGGGCGGCTTGCTGCTCTGCACCTGTAACCACATGTCTGAGAGTCCTACAAACAGCCAAGGGCACTGCAGTGACCTCAGCCTCCAGGTCTGCCCTCCTCCTCCTCTAATTGAGATGTCAACCTTCTGCCTCATTCCCTCCCTTCTTAGACACCTGGCATTGTAGGGCTCTCCACAGAGACAGCTGATCTCACCCTGCACCTCCATCATGAAAACATAAACTGAGGTTGCATCAAGCAGGTGAGGGTCCACCCCCTCCACCCTCCCTTCCTCTTCTTCCCCCTCATCTTCCTTCTCCTTCCCTCTGCTTTCTATCTCCTTTTTCTTTTCCCTCCCTACACCTCCCTCTTTCTCTCTCCCTCTGCCTCCTTCAGCCTTTGAGATGAAAGGGCCAATTAATTTTGCTGCCACCACCCCTGTCTGCTAAGCTGTGTATTGGTCCACAGGCTTAGGCGTTCCTACCAGGACTGCCTGCGCAGTCCCTGGAAACCACGACTAATTGGTAAAAGATCACATTTGTTTTCCTGCAGCCTGAACATTTCAAAGAAGACGCTGCCAAGCCCAGTGAACGTCTCCACTCTGATGCATCCATCACCCAGGAGACCACTGAGGTTCCCTGTCATCCAGAGGGTGACGTTCAGACCTGCTGCTCCTACCTTGACATGTGGCCTTGGGTGATTGAGCATCACTGGCTTAACCACATTCACACTCTCCAGCAGCACAAATGGGAGAGCATCTGATTAACATGGTGAAGCCTTTATTTATGTAATTTTACACAAATTACTTACTTAAAGAGAGACTATGCAGGTCTTCTACTCAAGGGAAGTATGCCATGTACCTTTGTCTTTTCTGTATGTTCTAGAAAAGTTAACCGTCAATGAGATGTTTACATGTTAAGTCACATTTTAAATCGAACACAGGCCAGGCTTACAAATCAACATGCTGCAAATCTCTGAACCTCAGTTTCCTTGTAAGAAAAATGGGTTTAATAATGTTTCCCCAGCTAGCCTACAGGGCTGTTGAGAGACTTGCGGAATGAAATTTTAATTTTGTGGCTGCACTTTGTAACCTGCAAAGTACTTGATTGCATTAAAGTAATATCATTAAAATGAAGATGTAGTTGGCCAACCAAATTACCACCTCCAAATGGAAATTCTGTGATAACCCAATTTTCATATATTTGGCTGGCTAAGACAAAGATTGTACTTGTATCTTTTTGGAATCCAGGCAGGCAGGGATGGCGTCTCGCTGAACCTTCTGAGACTTGGGGAGCACTTTGTGGTTGCCCCTGGCTACAACTTGCTCTTGGCAGTAAAGAGCATCCTGTCCGAGGAGGTCTATTAAGATCTTAATTTCAGGGCACCAGTTAGCCTTGAGACCCCAGCCTGTCTTCATGATCAATCTGAAATAAGAGCACAAGAATGAATGAAACCCACTTCCCACAGCCTCCTGAGGTATGGCCCTTGCATCTTGGAATATTCTCTGTCCCAACACTTGAGTTGTAGGGCCAGACATTCATTTGTATGGATCCTCATCCAAGGGAGAAGCCACTTACTGTGCATTTTTTCTCTTTGTACGCAACATTTTGAGGCAAATGGAATAATTCCCCCTAGGGAGAGAGTTCATTTTATTCAGATAACATCACCAAATAGCAAGATTTGTGGCACATATTTCTGAGAAAACATTCAGCAGCAGTCAGATGCCTGTCTGTGCTCCTGCTCCCTTGGGATTGCCTGCAGGTAGAGTCGTAGCTAACTATGAGAATATATGATAAGGGAGATGCAGAGTGTGGTTTATAAATTATTTTCTGATGCTGTTTATGGAGGATGAGACTATAGTTGGGGTGGGTGGTGGCAGGATGCAAGATCAATAGGAAATGTGTCCTCATCAGACACTCCAAAGACCTTGGAACATAGCTACTTCTCTCAAAGTCCAGAATCAATTCATCACTGATACACTTGTACTCAGCATCCCTTCTGGACAAACCATCATGTTAGGAGATACGGAGGAGACCCCCAAATACTTCCCATGTAGACCAGGAGCTCTCATTTTAGTTGGAAAGATAAGATGTTCTTGTGAATAAAGATAAGAGCCCAGAAGAGAGACAGGCAGGAGGAGGAAAAAGCTAACACTGTCCAATCTCCTGCCAGGACGAGGCACTTATTTTATCCCATTTGACCATCACCATCACAAGGTAACATCTTCATCTCACTTTACGGATGAGAATACTATGAACAGAGAGGTAAGATGACTTTGCTCCAGGTGCCACAGCAGCAGTCAGTGGCAATAAAGTGTCCGTTCTTAGTCTGCTTAATTTTGATGAGGCCAGAACTGAAGTTTTCAAATTGCCTTCCCTATTGATTTTGTCAGAGATAATCACCAATTTTAGAAAAACAAAATAACACTTGGCTGTCCTTCCTCTTCCGTAGTTCACTGAGTCGGGGAGGGGGAGTGCTGGGGAACTACCAGCTCTAGACTTGAAGCTTTAATATCCTTTTCGGTTGATAAACCATATTTCTAAGCAAATAATTGCTCTTGTCCATTTGTGTTTTCAAGGCCAGATCTCCAGCTCTTTCCTGGATGAATGCTCCCTTCCCTCACCAACATCTTCCCACGTTCCTTAGCTTCTCCTTTCTCTCTCTCCTTCCCTCCCCTTACACACACACACACACACACACAATCAGACACACACCTTCCCACCACACACCCATATGCAAAATAAAATTAGAAATACCGCCTGACTCTCAAGGTATTTAGGGAATGGAGATCTTCAATCAATACAGCCAAGTCCTCCATTCCCTCCCTCCCAAGCCAGGGTGAGAGGCAGGCAGAGCTTCTGAAAAGGGTCCAGACAGCCGTGATCTTGACACAAAGAGGCTCTAAAGGAAAAAAAAATGACCATTTATGCTTTCCTGTGCCTGCCTCTGGCCATCAGGTCTCACAGGGCTGCCAGATTCTCAGAGACCAACATCTGGCAAGCTGTTCTTTTGCTTATACACAAGACCCTTGCAAAACACAAAAAGGTTTCCTGGTTGTCTTTTACATTTTGATGCCTACTGTTAAAACACAGAGAAAACAGTATCTGATGCTTCAAAAATATAGGCTGAGCTGATAATATTGTCCTCATTTTAATAAACCACTTGAGGAAGCAATAAATAATTACTTGTTTATGATGTTTGCCTTCACCCAGAAGAGTGTAACAGGGCAGTGAGGTGATCTCTGACAGCTCAAGAAGCCGAGGTGGTGGTGGTGCCCATATTCCTGCAGCGGTTCTAAAGCCCTCTCTGCTCCCTCCAACCTCCATCTAACACACACTGGCCAACTGTCCCCACCCTCTTGGTGCCGCTTGGTACCTACCTCAGACTAGTGGGGTCAGAAAAAAGAAAGGAATTAGGAAGAGCGAGATGGGGTCAAGACTCCAGGCAGATGCTCCTGGTTCAAGCTGTTCAAGCTCTGTGTCTGGATAAATGGTTCAGTTATACTCCTTTCTCCCAAGTCAGAGCTCCCTCTGGGTCTCAGGGTGATGCTAGGCTGTGTAGAGGCTGCGAGCAGCTGCATTAGTTCAAATCCAGGCTCTGCCACTTACCGGCCGTATGTCCTTGGGCATGTGAACTTAGCTCCTCCGTGCCTCAGTCTCCTTATCCATACAATGGACATCACAGAGCTTCTGCTGAGAATGAACAAAGGTGCCTCATGCTAAAGGCTTAGCATAGTGCCTGGTTCCCAGTAAGGGCCCAACAAATAGAGTCAATAATTACAAACGAATGCTCAAATAGCATTTACCCTGTGCAGGCACGGTTTAAGCTCTTTACATAGATTGTTGTCATATAAGCTCACTTCTCTGTTTTACAGATGGGGAAACTGGAATCTGAAGATCACCCAGCTGTGAATGATGGACATTCAGACCCTGGGGCAGACAGGCTCCAGAGTCCGGGCTCTCAAGCCATCACCACAAGGACGCTGATCTTCAAGGGTGTTCGCCCCCAGGGAAAAGCTGAACTCCTAATCCCCTCCGATTTCCTCAGTATGAGAACGACAGAAGAGGATGGAAGGGTCTCAGCCACAGTGGGGAGGGGAAGGAGCAGATGACGGTGAGAGAGCGTCCACATCAGGGCTGAACCCAGAGCTCACAGCTGGACTGGTGGCTGAAGTCAGGCGGAGAGCCCCAGCCCGCTCCAGAGGAACGAGGTGGGGGAAGGTTGGCGGGGGGAGCAAGTCCACGAAGCTGAGCGGGGTGGCCAGAGCGCCGCCCCCAGGAGGGAAGGGAGGGTTGGCGGGGCTCTGGGAAGGGCGGGGTGGGGGGGGGAATGCCCAGCTGCCGTCCCCGCCGCCTCCTGGCCCCCACTCGCCGGCGCCCAAGTGGGAGGACGGCAGCTGCCCGCTCCCTCCTCCCGACACCCCCGCTACCTGCCCGGTCCCCCAGCGAAGCGTGAGGAGGCTGAGAGCCCGTGGGGCCGAGCCCGCAACTTTGCAGCCTCGGGGAGGGCAAGAGCCGGCGTCCGGGGCTCCTCTTGTCGGCGACCAGAGCTCGGTGAGTTCCACTCCCCACTCGCTCTGCGGCGGCGCGGGGGGCGGCTTCCCGGGCGCCCGGGAGGCGGTGGCCGCCCAGCCCGCGGCCCCTCGCGCTGTCTGTCTCGCCGGGGCCCCGGCTGCGCCTCTCTTCTCGGCGGGCGAGGCCGGCGCCAGTGCTGAACGGACAGCTCCCCGCGCGCCGGGGCCGCCCGGGCGGTCCCCGCGGTCCCTTCTCCCGCTCGCGGCTAGGGGCTGCGGACGCCGGCCGTGAGCCCCTCGCAGCCCCCAGCCCGTCCTTCTTTCCGGCGCCGCGGCGCATCTGGAAGCTGCTCCCGCGGCCCCCCCCTGGCGACCGGCGTGGGGAAGACACTTGCTTCTCGCCGGAGCCTGGGTTGCCGGCTCTCTGGGGGTGGGGCAGAGCCGCCGCCGCCGCAGCGCCCCCGGAGCGTCTGGAGGAGGGGTAGTGAGGGGCCCCCAGCGACCACCCCCAGTGATCTCAGCCCTGCGCCGACACCCCGGCCGCTGACAAAGGCCCGCGGTCCCTACGGCGGCCGCCAGTCTCCTGGGGGCTCCGGCACCTGCAAAGGCGACTCCAAGGTGATCAGTCACCCGATTGGCACGGGACATCCTGGACCGTGGCCTCGTGGCATTCGCCCATCCTGGGTGCAACAACCCTTCCTAGAACTTTTCTCGAGTCTCAGGCTCGCCTACTCCTGAGCCCCTGGAAAAGTTCTCGCGGGCGCCCAGAATCCTATTTTTCAGTGGCTTCCGAAGCTGGGCAGGAACCGGGACTGAGGGACGAGGGGGAATAAATGTGTTGGTGCGGGGCTGCAATCCGCGGCGGGGGTAGGTCAGCTGAAAGGCTGGCCAAGCAGCCACCTCTGTGCCCGGGGAGAGCTTGTTGGCATCGAAAGGGTTTCGGCGGCGCCATCGGGATTGTTTGGGTTTCTCGCACCAGGAGGGCGGGAGGCAGGCGCAAAGTGGGTGGCGGTGGGAGGGGGCGGGGGAGGGGGCGCAGGGGGATTTTAATTTCGTAGCCTCTTTGCCAAGAAATAGCTAGGGCAGTCAGCAGTCGGAGAGATGGATTGAGCAAAACCAGCTGACCCTGGTATTCCGGTGTGCACCACCCCCTACCTCCTAAATGTGTGTGTGAATGTATTGATTGTTGTCATTGATTTTTCTAAGAAGCCAGGTGGCAGCGGCTGCTATGTGTACACTCAGACACACACAAACACAGATACACAGGCGCACACACAGATTACACACATAGAATCACACACAAGGAACAGCCCCCCACACCCCCATGCAAATATCAGGGGACCCACATACCTGCAAAGGTCTCTGGGGTATAGGTAAGGTTGCTGAGTACAGCCCAAGATGGGGGGTGGGGCAGAGAAAGGGGAGATGAAACAGGACCACCAGGAGGTCATTTCCATCTGCCCCCACCCCAGATCTTCTGCTTTGTCCTCCTAGGGGTCAGAGGGAGAAATCTCAAAACCAGGCACATTTCCACTGCCATAAGGGAGCAGAGCCCTAGCTTCCCTCCCCCGCCCCACCTCCTACTGACTGAGAACAAGCCCTTGATTTAGCCTTCCTCCTGCCTGACTCCCGGGGGTGGGGGGGCTCCAGGGTGCTGAGGTTGCTCAAAAATGGAGGAGGCAGACACCAGGACGTAGGGCTTGGTCCCCAGAGGGAGCCAAGGGAGAAGAGGAGGGGCGATCTGAGGGACATGGATATTCATGGAGCAGAACAGACAGAACTGGGGAGCACCCTAGGGCGCCCTCGGGACACAGCGGTAAGTCTCCCTATCACCCTGGACCCTTAGGTATGTGATTGAGGATGCTGGCCCTGAGGCTGCTCAACGTGGTGGCCCCTGCCTACTTCCTGTGCATTGCCCTGGTGACCTTGGTGCTGCAGCTCTTCCTGTTTCTGCCCCGCATGCGTGAGGACCCCACGGCCGCCCGCCTCTTCTCACCCGCCCTGCTCCATGGGGCACTCTTCCTGTTCCTCTCTACCAATGCCCTGGGCAACTACGTCCTGGTCATCCAGAACTCCCCGGACGACCTGGACGCCTGCCAGGGGGCCGAAGCCAGGAGGGCCCTGTGCCCCTCGCCCAGCACCCACTTCTGCCGCGTGTGCGCCAGAGTCACCCTGAGGCACGACCACCACTGTTTCTTCACCGGCAACTGCATCGGGAGCAGGAACATGCGAAACTTCATCCTGTTCTGCCTCTACACCTCGCTGGCCTGCCTCTACTCCATGGTGGCCGGCGTGGCCTACATCTCCGCGGTCCTGTCCATCTCCTTCGCCCATCCTCTGGCCTTCCTCACGCTCCTTCCCACCTCCATCAGCCAGTTCTTCTCCGGTGAGTGGGCCTTGGCAGGCAGGTTGGGCCCTACACGGACGCCTTCCACCTCAACCCTACATTTGCCAGGTTTAGCAAATAATATACAGGATGACCAGTTACACTGTAATTTCAGATAAAACAATGCTTAACTTTTCAGTGCAAGTATTTCCTGAATATTGCAGGGGACATATTCATACTAGTTTTTTTTTGTTTGTTTGTTTTCTTTTGTTATCTATTTGAAATTCAAACTAACTGGGCACCTATGTCACCTGGCAACCTCCCTCTCCACCCCCATCCTCATTCATTATCTCATTGGGTGCCACTGTGCATGTGCTCATAGAACTGTGGCCATCCAGGCAATACACCTGCTCTGTAGCAGGCAGGGCTGAGTGCTGGCAGTCCTCCATGCAGCCCAGGAGGTAGCCCCATGCTATGACCTTCCTCTGCCTGGACCCCAGTCTGGCTCACACATTCCTCCAAGGACTTTGCCCTCTAAAGATCTCGCCAACCAACCACAGGAAGGTTGACCAGGGTGCTGGGCCAGTCCCGCCCTTCTACCATTATATTTGACCCCACCAGGTTGTTCTCTGGTCTACAGAAGGCTCAGAGCAAACAGCACCCTGGTTGGGGTTGTAGCCATATTTAATGACTCCATCTTCACACCAGTGTCATGGGACTGGCGGGGCATCTGACCCTCCAGGAGGCTCTTACACCTGCAGGGACCAGGTGTGTGTGGGCCCTCACACTGGGGTCAGCTAGGCACCCTGGTGAGGGCTGTACCTTGTAAAATGTACCCCAAGGAGACTGGGGTATCAAGGCCCAAAGGGACCTGGTCCCTGGTGGCAGTTCTTACCACCTTACCTGGCCTTGAAATCTGCCCTGACCTCATTTCCTTCACTTCGCCCACCCTGGCCCTGACTGTCTTGGCTCTTAGAATCAGTAGCATACATATATATGGACAGGTAGCCATGTGTGTATGACGTTGTTATTTCCATTTCTTATGAACAGACTCAGATGGGATCAAATGGCTGTCCAGTATCTTTTTATTTCCAAATGACAGCCTCTGGCCTGCCTCCCAGGTCTTTATAGACAATACACAACAGCGCAGGACAAATGGCTTGTGTCCTCCCCCACTGACCTTTCAGGGACAAAGAAAGACAGAAAACAGCTACTTCCACTGAGAACCCCAAATGGTTGTGGTATGTCTGGGCTGGATGCTCATATGAAATTCTGCTCTACTCTGGGGAAGCACCATCTTGGTCTTTCGTTGGGGCTGTGGCCCAGTCCTTAGAAGACAGAGAACTTGGTGCCATTTGGCGGTGGGAACACAGAGGCCCAGGAAGGACTAAGCGATGAGGGTCTGTCTTGAGGGCTGGTGGTTGAGCTGGGCCCAGAACTCAGAGCTCTCGAGGCCTTCTGGACCCGGGCAGGCGCCAGCATGGGAGGCTGCCGGGGACTGAAATAACCAGGCTGGGGGAGGGCAGGTGGGCGGGCTAGGGGGTGGAGTGTGAGTACAGCAGGTGGAGGAAGGAGGAGAGCCAGAGAGCCTGATAACACTTTCTTTTCCAAGTAGTCTTATTCACATAAAAATGGATGCTTCCTAAGGGAGGATCTTGAAATGGTTTGATTTGAGATAAGTCTGGGCTTGAGGACTGTCCATATGTGCTGGGTTTGGGAGACAGGAAAGTAAGGAAGAGGGACCTCTTGCTTTAATCTGATGGGGAAACAGAGCCAGTGAGTCCCTTTCTTGGGACCCAAATCCTGGTTCCAGCAGAAGAATAAGCCCCACTATCTTTTACCTCCTCGCCAGACCCCCTAGTAAAGGAGGTCTCGATTTCTAATCTCCAACTGTCTCATCTCACCTTCCTCCTTTGCCAGGCTTTCATCTTTCCCCTTGGAGAAGGGAATGGCAACCCACTCCAGTACTCTTGCCTGGAGAATCCCATGGATAGAGGAGCCTGGCAGGCTACAGTCCATGGGGTTGCAAAGAAGTCAAACATGACTGAGCGATTAACACACACACACACACACACACACACACACACACACCCCTTTCCCCTTGCCAGCCTTTCTCTCCCCTGCCCTGACACACACCTCCCCTATTCAGCTTCTCCCTTCCTGTCCCTTCTCCCTCACATCTTAACCCAAATAGTTGAGGCTCCCCCTGACTTCTCATGTGCTCAGGAAGCTAGGTGGATAGGAGGGTGTTAAAAGGAACAAAGTTGCCCAGGCTGACCTGTCCTCAACTGTGGGGCTGCCCCTAAAGTGGATCTGCCACCAGAGCATGGGATGGCTGTGAATGTGGGCCCTGGGGGCGAAAACTGGGATGGGTCTTCAGATGGCTACTGCCCACACACCCTCAGTTGGTGCCAGAGAAGAAGGACTGGCCAGTGACATTTTTAGAAGTTGTCCTTCTTTTGGCTTTATGGGACCACTGCAGGTTGTGTTACCTCTCTGAGCCTCATTCTTCTCATCTGAGAAATGGAGGTGATGCCATCTGACCAGTGTTCATGGCACTTGGAAAACTATGCCAGTGTGGTAGGTGCCCCAAAAATCCAGTGGACAAATAAAAAGTTTAATGTTTGTTGGGCAAACTGTATGTGCTATTCACCATGCAGATCTCATTTCAGCCAATCCTCAGGACAAGTCTGTGAGATAAGTATTATTATATAATTTTTAAAGACTCAGCAACCAAAGGCTTAACAAGGATAAGTTGCTTTGGAACACACGGTATCAAATCCAAGATTTGGACTCAGGGCTGCTAGCATCCAGAGCCCATATTCTTCCCACTGTACTGCTTTCCTGGGGCTGCCCCTCTGAAGTTGCTTCTTGATGATTGAGCCACTTTGGGAGGGAGGGAGCTTCTTATCCCTGGATGGATGTTAAAGATCTGGGTGATGCTCTGTCAAAGGTGCTTGGTGGGAAACCGGGCTGGAGAGACTGGATGGTGTGACCATTTCAACCCATTAGGAAAATTCTGTGATTTTCTAAAAGGAGCAGAGCTATTATTAAATAGTTCAGAGGAGCTGAGGCAGCCAGGCTAGGCATCTTCAAACACTTTGAGAGAAAACAGATCCCCAGAATAGCCTTTTATAGCTGCTGCAAGGGGCCAAGGAAAGGCCACAAGGTCTTTTCTGTATGCCTTGATTTGTGCCAGAAAAAAAAGCCTGTGGAAAACAGCTTCCATAAGCCCAGGCTTGTCCCTGAGGCAGCGTTGCAAGGCAGGCTTGTGCTTGACAGCTCTGATGTTCGCACATCCCAGCTTGCAGGCCCTCTTTGCCTGTCAGCATTCCTGCACCCCAGAGGGCACTGTGGTCCCAGGGTCCTTCATCCTACACGTGGCTGCCTGAGCTAACCTGACAAGGAAGAAGTGGGTCAGAGGCATGGCACAGCCCAAGGTGAGCCCTGTCCCACTGCTGTTCCCTGCTCCCAATGAAAGCCAGCTGGACTGAGCTTTCCATCCCTCGGGCAGTGGGACTTATCTGTCCCCAAGTTTGTCAAGAGAAACTTGCTATCGAATCTCCTAGGGCTGAGGGCAAGACAGGGATGCTAATGAGCAAACCTGAGTCATATCCATGTCCTCCTGGTTGCTGAGTCTAGCACTGCTCGATTGGAAAAGTTTTAAAAGCCCAGCCCTCAGGAGTCTGGAAATGGAAGCTTGGGGAGATGAGAAGAGGTCCTTGGGGGCCAGGGGAAACTGGAGAAGGGAGGTATATGGTTGAGATTTGCAGGGATGAGTAGGTTGTAAGATGGGGTCTTTGGCAGGCACTTGCATCTCACTGGAGGGAGCGGTGGTGAGCTTGCCCTGCAGGAGAGAGGGGCTGAGGAGGGCTTTTGAGTTCTCTGCTAGGCCCACTGCCCTGACGGCTGGGGAGGTGGAGGCTGCCAAAGTTGTAGATCAGCCAGGTCCCCAAGCCCTGGAAAGGAGAAGGAGAAAGCTTGATGGTCTTAGGAGTTAAATTTGAGCCTCTTTTGGAGGCAGTATCCTTATCTGTGAAGGATGCTCAGCAGGGAGGGCTGGGCTGAGTGTGAACCAGAAAGCTGGTCACAGGGCACACAGTATTCCTGAATTATGCAACCCTGTGGAATTATTGCTATTCTACCCACTTTACATTATGAGCAAACTGCAACTCAGAGAGGTTAAGAAACTTGTGCAAGACCACAGAGCTGGGAGATTCAAACTTAGCAAGGACCGACCACTCCAGCTCGGAAGGAAAATGAGGAATCACTTACTCAGTGGATGTTTAAGCCAGTCATGCAGAGTGCTGATTTAGAGGGGTTTAAGGGAGGTCTGGCTCAAGGCAGGGGGCTAGCCTGACGGCCTTGGGGGCCTCTTCCAGCCTTAGCAAGCTCTGATAGGACAGCTCTGGCCGAAAGTTCCAGTGGCCATACTGTCCTCTTTTTAACATTGGTAATTGAATTATCCTCTGCACTGCCTTGAAGCTTGTGACTTCTTCTTGATGACGAGGCCCTGTTCTCTATCATGCTGTCACTTTCCTGAATCCTCCCAGCCAGTGCTCACAGCTCCGAAGGCAGCAGGCTCTGAAGTCCAGACAGTTGCCCAGGCACCATCTCCCTCTCCAGAGTCCTCAGCTCACCCCTCTCTCCTCCTGAGAAAACCCTCTTCTCCCTGTTTCTAGCCCCCAAAGAGAAGGCAGAGAGACAGATGGGAAGCACTGACCCTGAGCAAAGGTTAGCATCTAGGCACTGCATATAGGAGTTTCCTTTCCTTCTGCCCCACGTCCCCAGGGCTCCTCTCTCGCCTCAGAAGCCATCAGCACTAATAAAAAGTTAGGACAACTAGTCCTCTCCCTCTCCACAGCGCTGAAACTGCTACAAAATGTAGTTTCAGTCTCATTCATCTCCCTCTCTCCGGAGCAGAAAGCGCCTGCCTGGATCGCAGTCTCGTACGTGGCCTGAGTGTAAAGCGAGTCTGGTGTTTCCCCGCCCTCTGCAGAAGCTGTCCTCGGTTCTGAAATTTGTTTTCCCCGCCCTCTGCAGGAGCTGTCCTCGGTTCTGAAATGTTCGTCATCCTCATGCTTTATCTCTGGTTTGCCATTGGCCTGGCCTGCGCTGGCTTCTGCTGCCATCAGCTGCTGTTGATTCTCCGGGGGCAGACCCGCCACCAGGTGCGGAAGGGGGTGGCGGTGAGGGCCCGGCCTTGGCGCAAGAACTTACAGGAGGTCTTCGGGAAGAGGTGGCTATTGGGCCTGCTGGTCCCCATGTTCAATGTTGGAAGCGAGAGCTGCAAGCAGCGAGACAAGTAGCAGACGCTCTCATCACTCCTCTGCGTGTGTTTGTGTCTGTCTTGGCTCCTCGTGAACATGAGACCACAGCACCCCGTCTCCACCCATGACCCACTACAACTTTGGACTGGTAAGGTCCTAGCATCCACCTCTGGTCTATAACACCAGAGAACTGTGTTGGTTCTCAAGGAGGAAAGATGGCCACCCAGGCATTGCTAGGCTCCCCCATGAGCCAGTCTGGTGGCTGATAACTGTTCAGAGGCCTCTGTTTTTGTTTCTGTCCTTTGGGTGCCTGCTTTCCCCCTCTGCCTGGTCCATATACTCTCTACCAAGTCTCCTGTCATCACTGCTATCTGCTAGAGCTTTTCCTTTCAACCCTAGACTAGGCGTGGGGAGCGGATTCTTACTGCTGGTATGATGCTCCCTAAGGGCCTGAAATCTGGCAAAAATGTTTAAAATGACCACGGGTGAGAGGCAGCCAAGTCAGCTCTGCCAACTGCTAGTGAGGTTGGGAAAGGAGAGTCGTGTGACCTCATCTCTGTGGAACTGTGAACAGTGGAAGGAGAAAAGAAATGAGTAGCTTGCTGCCCAGCCCCCAAGTTGCAAGGCCTTTTCTCTGGGAGATAGAAGCCAACAGCCTGAGGTTTTCCAGCAGCTGTCTCCTGTCCTCCCCACCCGAGCTGGGCCCCCCAGCCCAGTCCAGGACCTGGCTGGAAGCTTCTTTTCCCTGGCAGTCTTCCAGCCTTTGCCATTGGTCTCCAACCTCCAGGTCTTCCATAGATGATGGGAAGACAAGGAAGAAGGGAGAAGGGAAGGGCGATACTGATAAATGAGAGAGGTGTGAGACTGTACAGCCACATAGACGAGGGTACGTGTGCATGTCTGTGTGTGTGGGGGGGTGAGGAATGTTGCTATGAAAATAGAGATAGAATAGGAGGAGAGAGGGTCACGCAGAGATTGGGCACTAGAATATTTTAGGACTGCGAATGAAGGGCGAAAATGGGCTTATTTCTGAAGGACATTCTAGCAGCTAAAGCTGCTCAATATTTGAAGGGTTGCTTGGGGAGATAGTGAGTGCCCCACAACTGGAGGTATTCCAGAAGGGACTGGGCAGTCATCTGATGGGTGTGCTATGGAAGGAATTTCTGCACAGGGCTAGGGAAAGGAAGCTCATTTCCACCCCACGACTCCAGTGTCCTCTTCCTGAGCACAAAAGGACCCTTTGCCAGGTCCAGAGGCAAGGCCTGCTGCAGAGATGCCTGGGAATTATTTGCTTTCATAGAGGATGGGGCGGGTGGGGAGGGGTCTGAAAATCATGATGCAAACTTTCAGGACCACTGGGTGTTAATGCTAGTTGAGGGTGTCAGCATTTGAGAACAGGGGCACTGAGCCATTTCAGGAGCAGTTCGGGGCAGTGGCAGGGAAAGCAAAGCTGGAAGGGGATGCTCAACTCTGAGGAGGGATACAGGGAGAGTGGAGGCTCAAGAAGGGGGGAGCAGAATATAGGGGTGCTAATAGGAGATCAACCCTGACTGACTCGGGATGAAGGCACTGCTGTGTGTTCTGGGACCCAGATGACCAGACCCCTGGGTTATATGAAGGAGTGGAGATAACACAAATGACCCCTCCTGACTGGGTCCCAAGGCCATTCTGCCATCCAGCCTGCTGAAGCCCACGCTCTGCAGCATCCAACTGGTGGTCACAGCGTCCCCAACCATGGCTGCACAACACCTCATAACACCTTGAGCTCTTGAGCAGAGCTTGGGAAGTTTCTGCCTTCATGCCTCCAGAGAACTGATGTAGTAACAGTGACTCCCGCTCATACTTCTCCCTCTTATACTCATGCATTTATTCATGCTTCCTACTGTATTTATTGAGCGCCAACTATGTGCCAAGTCTCTACCAGGCACTGGTATACAACACTGAACAAGATGGTGAGATCCCCATCCCCGGGAGCATCCAATTGCTGTCTCCATGCACTGACTCCAACCCTCTGAGAAATGGTTACTCTGCCGTCTTGCTGGACAGCAGGAAAGGTCATTTGAAGGGGAAGGATGTGGCAGAGGGGGTGAAACGGGGCTCCCAGGCTTCCAGGATGGAGAGGTTATTAGGGGGGGAGCATACTCACCCTCAGTTCTAACCACACCGAAGCAATGGGAGTGGAAGAGGAGCAGGGAGACCCCAAAACTCAGGCTTGGAAGCCAGCCCTGCCACACTCCAACTCCTGGAGGCTCAGCCCTTGTGAAGGAGCAAAAGACAGATGATGCAGGGAGTCATCTCCTGGCTGATTGGCCAGAGGGAGTGGCGGTGGGGAGAGTGCCAGGTGTGGGGCTTGAGTAATATTTGTACACATGGCCGAGTATTGTCAGTAAAGAACATCAATAAAATATGGGGTTTTAAATTGGATTTGACGTGGTCACTTTGGCACTGTCGTTGGTAGCAGGGCTGGCCAGGCTGGAAGGCACAGACACAGTCATACTAACTGCTAAAATGCTGAAGGTAAGAATTAACAATGCTTCTGTCCCAGCAGGTAAATAACCACTGTCCATAATCCACCTCTGCTGTCCCAGCTGCTCCTGCTCCTCCCCTGGGGTCCTGGGCTCTCCTCTCAAGTCAGCAATGAAAAGGGCAATGCCTGGCA
This sequence comes from Tragelaphus eurycerus, assembly GCA_935064755.1. Lineage (NCBI taxonomy): Eukaryota > Metazoa > Chordata > Mammalia > Artiodactyla > Bovidae > Tragelaphus > Tragelaphus eurycerus. Next base: position 34,399,618 of record CAKXYN010000008.1, on the reverse strand, counting down.
GCTGCGTGGGACTCCCAGGACCCTGCACCTGCCCTTCAGCCAGTGTCCATTGTGAGAGGGCAAGGTTGTGCTGCATGGCTGGTAAAAGCGTGGGCATCACCCCTGGCTGGAGACAGGTCTGCATGCTAGGATCTACAGACCCACAGGCACCAGGGATGGAACGGCTAACCCTGCCTCCTCCTCCCTCTCCTTCCCATGTCAGAGGACAGCTGGGGAGTCCACCCAGTGTTCCATCTCATCCAGAACTCAGCAGCACTGAGTTCTGAGTTCTGGATGCTGGGCAGGGAGCCCTGCCCTCTCGGCTCCTACAGTATCAGGACACCTTGAGCTACCCAGCCCTGGGAGCTGCTGGGAGGGCATTGAGGCCTGGGGGAGGGCCTGGCCCCTGAGCAGGTGAGTGGACACAACCTCTGATGGTATCCAAAGCCCTGCAGGCCTGGACTGATGGCGGACACAACTGCAAAGTGCTTGCTACTTGGGCTGTTGGAGAACCTCCAGCCTAGGCCAATGTCGTATACGGTCTGCACTCCCTGAACGCTCACCACCAGGCAACCAGCAAGGCAGCCCGTAGATACGCTGGGGCAGGTGGGGGAGGGGGTGCATGGAGCTGCAGTCACTCCTCAGCACTTTCTAAAGCAGGAGCCATCTGTACTCCACCAGGCAGAGACATCTGCCTTGTTCACCATCTTGCCCTGGATGCCAGTGGCGGCTAAGCACATAGCAGATGATCGATAAACATTGACCGAATGTTTGCACAGGTCAGTGCTTATTCACGCGCTCCGTATGTCTTCTTCCCCTAATGTGTCCGGCACTGGATTCTGCACACAGTGGGACTGGAAGACAGATGAGACAGCTGTTCTCCAAAGGTTCACACCCTGGGAGAGGTTCCTGGGGGTGCTTGGAGGAAGGAGAGAGAATACCCAGATGTAGGGGACTTCCGGGTAGGGTAGGGTAAGGTGGGGAGGGTAGATGAGGTCTCAGTAGGTGGAGGGACCTGGGGAAGGGTGCCTGCGTGGAGGGAACAGGCCTGGAGCCTTGGAGTGAGCGTGGAATGGTAAGCACAGGGGACATTACAGAGGGAGTTAAGGCTAAGAGATGGGACCTGAGCAGAGGGGCCTTGAATGCCAAGCTAAGAAATCTAGCATGAATTTGACAGGTCATAGGGAATACTTTGGCCACCTGATGCAAAGAACTGAGTCCTTGGAAAAGACCCTGATGCTGGGAAAGATTGAAGGCGGGAGGAGAAGGGGACAACAGAGGATGAGATGATTGGATGGCATCACTGACTCGATGGACATGAGTTTGAGCAATTTGTGGGAGTTGGTGATGGACAGGGAGGCCTGGCGTGCTGCAGTCCATGGGGTCACAGAGTTGGACACAATTGAGCGACTGAACTGAATTGACTGAGGGAACCATTGAAGGTTTGAGCAAGGGGATTACCTAATTAGATCTAGAATTCAGAAATGGAGCTTTGGCAGGTAGACTGGAAGTGGGAGGGACCCGATAGGAGGCATTTGCTATGGTCTAGCGTGATGTAACCAGGGCCCAGGTGGTTAGCCGCTGTGGGCTGGTAAGGAGGGGGCATGCCAAAGCCACTTCACAGACAGGGAGCATGACTAGAGAGCTACTGGGGAAAGATCCGAAGTGATCCCGAAGGTATAAGTGGGGTGATCAGGGTACCCTCTAAGGGCAGGCCAGCAGGAGCCCTGGAGTTGGGAGAACGTGACCCTAGGTGGGGTCCTGGGTGGGGTTCAGGGCCCCCTGAAGCACTTTGACGCTGTCATTGGCCCATCATTGGCTGGCAGTTGATGGTGCCACTAATAACCACCCTGCAACCTTGAATGGGGGAAGAGGATCAGAGCTTACTTTAACGCACAACTCTCTGACTCCCAAAACCGGGGGTCAGGAAACATCTGCCCATAGCAATACAAGTCATAGGTCCTCTGGTCTCCACACCCAGTGTCAGATGGAGTGATACACTGGGCTCCTCAACGTTCAAGAACCAAAGGAGCTTTGGGGAAACGATGTACTTGAGGAGACCTAAACCACATCGCCCTCACTGTAATGAGCCAGTCCTAGGTCCTGGCAGGCATCTTTCAGCCAGTCTCCTCCCCTAAGAACACAGCTGTCCCCGTCATTCCACGCATTTGGTCCCCCAGGTTTCCTGGCTCCTTTCTGTTACCCTGCATCTTCCGACTGGCCTCACTGCTCCCCCTGCTTCTGGGCATGCTCTCAGGGATGCTTGAGAGGCAGCTCCTCCTGCTGGGGAGAAAGGAGAGCTGGGCAGGGAGCAAGGATGCCTGTCTCCCATCTTATCCCAGGTGCCTTAGAGGTGAGGCAGAACCCTGGTCCTGCTCACCAGCCAAGGTGAGCCTGTTGGTGTGATGAGGTGAGGAGGGGTGGCTCAGCTGTTCTTGGTGTTGGTCTCTGCCTCTGCCTTCTTCCTCCCTCTCTGGGTGGTGTGGGCCCAGATCCTCCACTCATTCCTTAAACTTTCATTGATGCCGACTCGCTGCCAGGCAAGATGCCAAGAACCAGGCAGGTGAAGACGACTGAGACTCATTGCTTAATCTAGGGGAGTTCACTGGCAAGACAACCAATCACAGATGGTTGTGGTTCTGAAGTATGAGAGTATAGACAGTAGGGAGAGGGACAAGGTGATAGGGAAGCCTGGGGGAGAGCACTCACTGGGCCATGGGTAAGCTGGAAGACTCCCCAGAGGAGGTGACACCTGAGTCACACAGGATGAATAGGAGTTGTGCAGAAAAGCAAGGCTGTGGGTGGAAGTGGGGATGGGAAGGACTATCCAGAAGGAGGGATGCCAGGTGATTTCTGGGAATTTCAAGTCTCCATGTACGAGGGATGGGATCATGAGTAGGCAACGTGAGGCCACAGCTGAAGAAGATTTTTAGTCTTGAGGGCACGTGCTCCCTGCCTCCTCCCTCTGACCACTTCTTACAAAACCTTGACTCAGCCTAAACCTTGGCTCCTCCTAGGTCCAGGCTGTCCCACTTGGGTGCATCAGGTACAAACTGACGTCTAGATCAGCAGGGTCCTCCAGGTTGGAGTCTAAAGCAGGGGGTCATGGTCATCGCTGAGAGTTTTAGCCTGAAGCCGCTGGAGAGCTCAACTGGGACCTCTTTCTGGGCCCAAAGAGGAGCCCCTGGGAGCTCCCCCGTCCCTCTTTCCTTCCCAGCCAGACTCAGCAAGTGGAGCTGGAGGGAAACTGTTTCTGTCAAGATAGCCTCTAGGAGTAGAGTAGAATTGAAAAGCTGAAAACCCTGAAACGCAGGCAAGACCGCAGGATGCACGATCTCCTGTCTTGACTGGGGGGCGGGGACACGTGCCCTTGTGGCGTGCTGCCCCCTGGTGGACAGCCCCACAACCACATACCTCTTCCATCCGCCTAGGCCTCTCCCAGCCCCACCACATGCCATGGGGTATGTAGACCAGCACTGGGGGATCTTCCTCGACACTTGGCAGCTCTAACTGACTGCCTCCTGCGTGGGTTTGTCTCCCAACTCTACTGTAAGCCGTAGAAGGTGGGAGTGGAGATGATGGATTGCCCTGGATTCCCCCACACCTCGTGCAGAGTGTGATCCACTGACGCTGCTGTTGCAGTAATTCTACTGTGAGTGATAATGACCAGCACTTCCTGAGCATTCTTCTGGCAGAGCCTTTTCATATACACACTCTACACGCACTGTTTATTCCTCACAGTAACCCCTTGAGGTGTGCTTTAGTATTACCTCTGTTTTCCAGATAAAGAAACAGAGGCACAGAGAGGTTATATAATTTGCCCAAAGCCTTGTGGCAGAGCTGGGATTTGAACCCAGGCTGTCTGCTCCTGAGTTTATCCTTCTAATCCAGACACTAGTTGGTCTTTCTACACGGACTGTTGTAGATACCCAATAAATTTCCTGCTGAAAAGTAACCATGAGTCGAGCTTTTATTCATCAATTCATTGACTGATGGATGCACCCAGCACATTTATTCAGCACTAGGTGTCACTTCCTGGTGGCTGAGATGGTAAAGAATCTGCCTTCCATTCAGGAGACCCAGGTTCGATTCCTGGGTCGGGAAGATCCGCTGGAGAAGGGAATGGTAACCCACTCCAGTATTCTTGCCTAGAGAATTCCATGGACAGAGGAGCCTGGTGGGCCACAGTCCACAGCATCCAGCAAAAAGTCAGACACGACTGAAGCGAATAAACACACACTGGCTATGCGATAGGCCCTGGTGGGGACAGAAAGAGGCCCAAGGCTCAGCCTCTGACTTCATAGAGCAGACAGTCAGCTGCCTAAGGTGGCTGTGCAGATGGAAACAGGCTGACTTCAGAGCCAGTGAGGTGAATCTGGTTCCTCCCAGTCTGATGATGATGGCAAGTTGCCCTGGATGAAGCAGCTTCTTCTGGAGGCTGATTGTGGAGGCCTGAGGACAGTGCAGGGTGGGGACCCTCCTCCAGGGCTCAGGGACGATGCCCAACCAGCTGGAAAGGCCTGAACTGTCTCTGGTCTGCTGTCCTCCCAGGCAGTCTTGTTGTGCCTGCAGAAGGGGACGAAACGCTGCTAGGAGGCTGAGCTCAGCATCTCTCACACCCACCCCCGGGGACCAGAGCAGGGGAGGCACCAGAGACCCTGAGATGGTCTGGGCTTCGAGGAGAAAGCAGCGCATGCGTCAAAGCGCACCTACACCATACGGGGAAAGAGAAGCCTCCGCAGGGCCCGGAGGACAGCCCGAAGCGAGATCACGTGATAAAGACCTCCCCGCGGAAGGCAGCGGATAGCCTGTCGCGCAGCAGACGGAGCGGGGCGCTGACCTGGAACCCTGAGCCAACAGAGCTGAGATCTGGGGCTGGAGGCTTCCAGAAGGGAGGCAGTCCTGTGTGCGGGCTCCTTCCCAGAGTCCCTGTCCCCAAATGCCCCTTTCTGGCCCACTCATGATGCCTGAAATCCCCACCACCAATATCTCCTTAAAAAAAAATAGCACTACCCCCATCACCACCAAACTCCTTTCAAATTCTGGGATTGGCTTGAGCTGCTTTCCTTTCCTGCCTGATAGTGAGCTGAGAGTTGGGCCAGACATGGCCTGAATGGGGGATTTTCTCTTTTATTTTTTTGGCTGTCCTGTATCTTAGTTGCAGCGTTTAGGATCCAGTTCCCCAACCAGGGATAGAACCTGGGCGCCCTGCATTGGGAGCAGAGTCTTAGCCGCTGGACCACCAGGGAAATCCCTGAATGGGGGATTTAGATAGAGAGGAAGGGTGAGTGGTGTCCAAGACGTGGTGCTCTGAGGGGAAGGGGGACCCTGCATAAGCAGAAGTCAGGGTGGGGGGCTCACAGATCCCCTATCCAGTAAGTGGCATCTTGGAAAGATCACCACACTGAGTCCAGAGTACCCAGGAGTTCTGATGCTGAGCCCCTGTGTGACCCCGGGCAAGTCACTGTCATGATTGGACATTGGACTCTTTTTTTTAAATAGTTAAATATGCAGTGTTTAAAACTGCAACCTAGACAGCATATTAAAAAGCAGAGACATTACTTTGCCAACAAAGGTCCGTCTAATCAAAGCTGTGGTTTTTCCAGTGGTCATGTATGGATGTGAGAGTTGGACTGTACAGAAAGCTAAACGCTGAAGAATTGATGCTTTTGAACTGTGCTGTTGGAGAAGACTCTTGAGTCCCTTGGATGGTAAGGAGATCCAGCCAGTCCATCCTAAAGGAAATCAGTCCTGAATATTCATTGGAAGGACTGATGCTGAAGCTGAAACTCCAATATTTTGGCCACCTGATGCGAAGAACTGACTCATTTGAAAAGACCCTGATGCTGGGAAAGATTGAGGGTGGGAAGAGAAGGGGACAACAGAGGATGAGATGGTTGGATGGCATCACCGACTCAGTGGATGTGAGTCTGAGTGAACTCCGGGAGTTGGTGATGGACAGGGAGGCCTGGTGTACAGCAGTCCATGGGGTCGCAGAGTCGGACACGACTGAGCAGCTGAACTGAATGCCATGTTTATCACTGTAATTCACAGTGTTTCAGGTATACAGCAAAGTGATTCAGGGGTATGTATATTTATTTATATGCTTCAGTTGCATATATATATATATTCTTTTTCAGACTCTTTCCCAGTATAGGTTTTTACAAGATGCTGATCCCTGTGCTGTACAGTAGGCCGTTGTTTATTTTACATGTGGCAGAGCATATCTGTTCATCCCAAATTCCTAATTTATCCCTCTCTTCCTTTCCACTTCAGTAATGATTAGTTTGTTTTCTATGTCTGTGAGTCTATTTGTTTTATAAATTAGCTGATTTGTACCTTTTTTTTAATCCACGTATAAGTGATATCATATGACGTCTCTTTCTCTTTGACTTATTTCACTTAGTATGATCGCCTCTGTTGCACCCATGTTGCTGTAAATGGCACCATTTCATTCCTTCCGATGGTTGAGCACTACTCCGTGTAGATATATATCACATCTTCTTTATTCATTCATCTGTCAACGTACATTTAGATTGTTTCCATGTCTTGGCTATTGTGGAACAGTACTGTTATGAACACTGCGGTACATGTATGTTTTTTAATTAGAGTTTTTGCCTTTTCCAGGTATGTGCCAATTCCAGGAATTGCTGGATTGTGGGATAACCATAGTTTTTAAAGGGACTTCCCTCCCGTTTTCCATAGCTGCTGCACCAATTTACATTCCCACCAACAGGGTTGGAGGGCTCCCTTTCTCCACAACCTCTCTAGACTTAGACTTATCAAGAACTGGACATTCTCAGCCCTCAGTGGGACACTTGGTCTGAATGACCTCCCCAAAGGGGTGACACAGAGGGCAGCGGGAGGCTTCTGAATTGTGACCCTGAGAGGCTAAACCTCAGGAGAGCTGACTTCTAGTCCGGGTGATGTCCTAGATTCGCTGGGTGCCCTTCCACCAGACACTGGCCTCAGTCTGGCAAACTTCTGCCTAGCGTGATGTGCAGTGGACAGTGGGGGAGAAGGCAGGAAGGGTGCTTAGGCAAAAAAAGCAGTGAAGAGTAAGCATGACTTCAGAACTGGAAAGACAGGGGAGGTGAAACCACATATGAATTAGATTTTGATAGATTGCAAGCCAGCAGCAGCAGGAAAAGGGCTGTTGCTGCTTTTAATCAGGCTGGTAAGGGCTGCTCCCCAGGTCCAGGTGGAAAGGGCCCTGGGAGACCCGAGGAGCGAGCCGCCCAGGTGGCCAGTACAGCCAGCAGCGAGGTCCATCCATATGGGCGCGCCTGGCAGCAGGGGCCAGGACTCACTGGCAACGTGCTGGGTAATTAACGGAGAGAGGGGCAGGGGAGGGGAACGACTGCTAGCCGGAGAAAGGATTTAATTAGCAACGCTTTCAGGAGAGAAACTTAAATTACAGGAAACGGTGGTCTACTCCGAGAGAACACGAAAACCCTAAACCGATTCCTCAGACCCCTGCGCGGGCCAGGGGTCGCAATTCCACAGCCTGGACCCACCCCGTGGGTGCAGGACCGCGCGAGGCTGGGTGTTACCCTGGCTGGGCGGCGCTTCTGCGTCGCGCTTGGGCATCCCTGGGGCCCGCCAGGGCTCGCTGCCTTGACTCGGCTGGGCGGAAAGGGGGCGCCCGCGCCCCGCAGGCCAAGGTGGTGCGTCGGAGAGGACCTGGGGGCGATCCAAGCCTGGAGGGGCCGCCTGGGGTGTCTTCTCCTCCCCGGAGCTGCAAAGAGCTTCAAGGGGCAAAGGAGCGGGATCGAGGCCCAGACTCAGGCTGCCAATAGTGGTCTGACTCATCTACTCGTCTGAAAAGTGGGGAGAACCAGCCTGATCAGGAGAAATCGGGCCAGAGAGTGCGAGGACAGGGCGGCCTCGTCCACACCCTGGCCCTTCCCCCGTGCATCACCTTCTGGGAGTTTTAGGTGTCCAAGACCTTTGACCTCGCTCTCCTCCCTGCCCCTCTGCATCCACCGGAGCCTGGTGTCCCTCTACCCCGCCCCACTGCACCTCCCCCCACAACCTTGCAGAATTTTTTTTTTTTTTTTTCTTGTAACAATAGCAACCATCCTTGAGCTCAGGGTAGATCCAGGCCTTCAGGTGAGCACTCCGCCTAGGGAAAAAAAATCACTGAATCATGACCACAGCCCAGATCACCAGAAGAGGAAACTGGAGTTCAGAGAGGCCAAGGGTGTCACCCAGGAACACACAGCTGTCAAGCGATGATGTTGACGTCATACCCCACTGGCCTCTGAGCACTTGATCTGCAGGGGAGCATCATTTTTGATCCCCGGTCCCTGATAATAGAGCTTCCCTCCTATTGGGCACTCAATAAGGATTTGTTGAACAAATGGTGGGTTACTTCCTTGTTTGTCGGAGTGGGTGTAACAGCAGAGAGGCTGTGAGGCTGAACTGAGATGGTGTGTGTAAACACTTGGCTCTGTACCTGGACCACTGGGAGCGTCTCATAGAAGCTGCTGCCATTGCCTCTCCAGCTTGACAGTGTGCAGGAATCACCTGGGAACCTGCTAAAAATGCAGATTTGCAAGCAGATGGTGACTGCAGCCATGAAATTAAAAGACGCTTGCTCCTTGGAAGGAAAGTTATGACCAACCTAGATAGCATATTCAAAAGCAGAGACATTACTTTACCAACAAAGGTTCGCCTAGTCAAGGCTATGGTCTTTCCTGTGGTCATGTATGGATGTGAGAGCTGGACTGTGAAGAAGGCTGAGCGCCGAAGAATTGATGCTTTTGAACTGTGGTGTTGGAGAAGACTCTTGAGAGTCCCTTGGACTGCAAGGAGATCCAACCGGTCCATTCTGAAGGAGATCAATCCTGGAATTTCTTTGGAAGGAATGATGCTAAAGCTGAAACTCCAGTATTTTGGCCACCTCATGCGAAGAGTTGACTCGTTGGAGAAGACTCTGATGCTGGGAGGGATTGAGGGCAGGAGGAGAAGGGGACGAGAGAGGATGAGATGGCTGGATGGCATCACTGACTTGGTGGATGTGAGTCTGAGTGACCTCCGGGAGCTGGTGATGGACAGGGAGGCCTGACATGCTGCGGTTCATGGGGTCGCAAAGAGTCGGACACGACTGAGCGACTGATCTGATCTGATCTGGGCCTACAATTCTTCTGCACTTCTAACAAGCTCCTAGAGATGGCCATGCCCGGGATCACACTGCCCCGTGCAGGGCTAGTCCCTCTCCTTGGCCCCAAGCCCAAGCCCACAAGGGGAGCTGCTGCAGTAATTCCCAGTTTAGTCTGCACGTCCTCTGCTGCTGCTGCTGCTGCTGCTAAGCAGCTTGTCATGTCCAACTCTGTGCGACCCCATGGACGGCAGCCCACCAGGCTCCCCCGTCCCTGGGATTCTCCAGGCAAGAACACAGGAGTGGGTTGCCATTTCTTTCTCCAATGCATGAAAGTGAAAAGTGAAAGTGAAGTCTCTCAGTCGTGTCCGACTCTTCGAGACCCCATGGACTGCAGCCCACCAGGCTTCTCCATCCGTGGGATTTTCCAGGCAAGAGTACTGGAGTGGGGTGCCATCGCCTTCTCCAGCACGTCCTCTGAGGAGCCTTAATTACTGGCAGGGATGGGAAGGGAGGTCCTACCTCCCAGAGAATGACAGAATTGGTCTGACAGAATTGGTGTGGCCTGGCCATAGGGATTTTAAGGCCTTCCACTATGGCTCAGACTGTAAAGAATCTACCTGCAGGGCAGGAGACCCAGGTTCAATCTGAGTTGGAAAGATCCCCTGGAGCTGGGAATGGCTGCTGCTGCTGCTAAGTCGCTTCAGTCGTGTCCGACTCTGTGCGACCCCATAGACGGCAGCCCACCAGGCTCCCCTGTCCCTGGGATTCTCCAGGCAAGAACACTGGAGTGGGTTGCCATTTCCTTCTCCAATGCATGAAAGAAAGTGAAAAGTGAAAATGAAGTCACTCAGTCATGTCTGACTCTTAGCGACCCCATGGACTGCAGCCTACCAGGCTCCTCCATCCATGGGATTTTCCAGGCAACAGTACTGGAGTGGGGTGCCATGGCTACTCACTCCAATATTCTTGCCTGGAGAATTCCAGACAGAGGAGCCCAGTGGGCTACAACCCGTGGGGTCACAAAGAGTCGGACACGACTGAGTGACTAACACTCACTATGCAGCCCAGGCTAGACCCGCTGCCCCGGGGGGCAGTAATGTGAGCAAGGGGCCTGAAGTTCGCCCAGTACAGGTGTGGAATGTTCTGAGGCTGCAGGCTGAGTCACCAGCCAGGAGGCTGGGCCAGGTGTGAGATTACAGTGATCCTGGCTAGGGTGGGGCCTGCAATCAATACCATTCCTCAATAGCTCCCCACCCCTTGGCGTACCGCCCTAAGAGGGGTGAGGCTGAGGACTGGGGAGCGTGCTTGCCAAGTACTCTGCAAGGTGTGTGCTAAGGAGGGGAATCTGTTTTCAGGGCAGCAGAGTGTGGGAGGCTGGCAGGGAGCTGGGCTGATGGGCTGCTCACAGTCTGTTTGGGTCTATGTGACAGGCTGTGATCCTGGACACAGGCCAGTCCAGCTGGCCCACCCTCACCCCTTGAACAGCAGTAACGACTGTACAATTAGTTCCTCGAGCCGCTCCCCCCACCCCCAACTCTACACCTTATGGCACAGTAGCCCTTTGTACGGCACAGTAATCTAACAAACTTGGAACTGAGGCCCAGGGAGGTTGTGTAACTTGCCAGGACCACACAGAAACCCAGGTCCAGGTCTAAAGTCGTATCTCCCTCTCACCATGATGTCTCTGCTCGGGCTCCGTGCGAGCGAGCAGCTTCTCAGTCACGTCCAACTCTGTAACCCCATGAACTGCAGCACACCAGGCTCCTCTGTTCATGGGATTATCCCAGCCGGAATACTGGAGTGGGCTGCCATTTCCTCTTCCAGGGGAGTTTCCCAACTCAGGGATTGAACCCTCGTCTCCTTCATGCGGAATTTTACTCCTGGGCTACCTGGGAAGCCCCTCTGTCTCTTTCCTTTGGCTAAAATGCTGGTCCCAGCAGCTGATGCTGGGCAAGATTGAAGGCGGGAGGAGAAGGGGATGAGAGAGGATGAGATGGCTGGATGGCATCACCGACTCAATGGATGTGAGTTTGAACAAGCTCCGGGAGTTGGTGATGGACAGGGAGGCCTGGCATGCTGCAGTCCATGGGGTCGCAGAGTCGGATGCAACTGAGCGCCTGAACTGAACTTCCTTGCAGCTTATCCAAACTCCACCCGATGCCAAGGCTGAGCTCAAATCTCAGCTCACCTTGCGTTCCTTTTGAGGCCTGGGAGAGCTCCTGCAACTCTGGTCTGTAGCTGCCCTGGGCACGTCACACCACCTTGCCCTGCTGCTCTCTCTGTGAGTCACGTCTCCTGACTCAGCTGTGAAGGCTCCAAGGTCAGGGGCCACGTGTATCTTTCTGTGGGCCCTGAGCCTCAGGAAGCATTTGGTGCTGCCAGGACTGGGCCTTGGGTGAGGCAAGAAGGTGCCTACAGTGCAAAATTTAAGCAAGTGTTCAGGCTTGGGATCATGTGAATGCTTCTGCTGGCACCAGCTGCAGGGAGGCTGAGGAAAGCGGATGCAGGTGCTGTTGTGCGGATGCAGGTGCTGTTGTGGGTGAGCCCTAAAGTCTGAAGGTGCCACCAAAGAGGATAATCCACTTTCTAGAACTCTCTCCTAGTGTGCTGGATGTTGAGAGTGAAACTTATCAACTCATATGCTATGCTATGCTATGCTAAGTCGCTTCAGTCGTGTCCGACTCTGTGCGACCCCATAGACAGAAGCTCACCAGGCTCCCCCGTCCCTGGGATTCTCCAGGCAAGAACACCAGAGTGGGTTGCCATTTCCTTCTCCAATGCATGAAAGTGAAAAGTGAAAGTGAAGTCGCTCAGTCATGTCCGACTCTTAGCGACCCCATGGACTGGAGCCTACCAGGATCCTCTGTCCATGGGATTTTCCAGGCAAAAGTACTGGGGTGGGGTGCCATTGCCTTCCCCGATCAACTCATATACTGTGCCTCTATCAACAGTTCTGTTCTCAATTAGCAGTTTAACATGAAGGACTCTTGCCCTAATCAAAGGATGCTAAAGCCAAAGACTATCAAAACATTAATCTTTGAAACTAAAGTAGAAATGAGTGGGCCGTATCACCTTGCCCAGGCTCACACGCCCAGACCTGGTGAGACACAAACCATCAAAGGATTGACTGACTAACTGAGGGTCTCTTCTACCCTCCCACTCCAACAGAAGCAGAGAGAATAGGATTCTCCAGGCAAGAATACTGGAGTGGATTGCCATGCCCTTCTCCAGGAGCACTTTCTTCCCTTGATTAAAAAAAATCAGTGTGAGAGACATTTACGCCGGGGTATAAGCTCTCCCACATTTCTCAGCGCCCTGCCGTTAATGGGGCCAGGAGGCCAGTCCGGCCACTGCACAACAGGCAACCCTGGTAACCGAGCCGTCAGGGGCTTCAGAGTGTGACTGAGCCTGGAGAACGCCTCAAGAACACAAGCAGCACTAACTTCCAAGTACAGCCCTACTAGACAGACAAGCATCGGCTTGAGGCTTTAAACAAACGTCTGTGAAGTTACCCTGGCCCCCCTGACATCAGTGACCATCAGTTAAAGCACCGCGTCTGACCCAGGCCTGGGGCTGCCTTGTCCGCTACGGGTCTCCCACGCTGCTGGCTTGGGTGGTCGACTGCCCTTCCTCTGTGTTTCTTGCTTAAGTGAACCCTCAGTTGCATTTATCAAGCAGGCCAGTGACAGGTGAGAAGCCCCGAAGCCTTGCTGGAGAACAGAGGAGTCAGAATGACTCCTGCTCCGTGGGGACCACCTGACCTCCAGAACCAGGCTTTCCTACAGGACGCAGGGCCTACCGAAGGTGCAGTGTATCTGTGGGTGTCTTTTGGCTCCTTCTCTTCCCCTGACTCTGGGGTGACATGAATTTGTTATCAGGGCTGAGGAGAGATGGCAATTTCAGCTCAGCTCTCTGGAGGGGTATTAGGGTTTTCCTATCAGCGGGCAGGAACATGTCTGGGGTTTCTGGCCAGGACTTGGGAGCTGCCATGCTCTCGGCCCTGGATGAAGGATGGGCTCCAGGCCAAGCGCTCCCATCTGCCCAGGCAGCAGCCCAAGGTTTGTGGGTGACTCCGGAGAACAGAGGCCCTGGCCCACCTCTGTTATACAAACATTTACCAGAACTAGCAAGCAGTCTTCCAGGGCCCCCTGCAATGCCCGAGATGAAGTGAGGTTTTAGGAAAAGTAAAGGCAGCTATTTTTACTCTCCTGCTCGCCAGCCGCTCCGACGGCCTCGTCCCAAATGCTCATCATTCGACCTGACTCACGTGGGCTGGCCTCGGGGTCCTACTTCAGTTTTCATTCCCTTTCATCTCCTAAGAGCTTCCACCCACTCCCTGTGTTACTCTGCAGGCTTTTCTTTCTTTCTCGTCTCCTCCAGAAGCTGTAAATTTGAGGCAGGACCCACACAGACTGTTCTTTCAAGCAATTCTCTCATGTCTTGCATAACCATCCTTCAGAAAGAGATGGGAGTGCCACGTGTTGTAAGAATGGAGGAGGAATTCTGAGAGGAAAAAGCCAAAGTGCTCACAGGAGTCCAGGGATCCACAAAGCACCTCCTTCCAGGAAACCAGTTAAGAGGCTGGGTTGAGATTTGCTCTCTTCTCATTAGCTGTCAATGAGATTTTGGTAGAAGACGGTGTTAATTATTCCAAGCAAAGGACAGCCCTTCGGGGGTGGAATGCCATCACGTGAATTCCACTGCTGGCTTCTGTGCACGGAAGCTAGCTTGCTCTGTGGAGCAACTGAAAAAACACTTCCGAGACATCTTTTTTTTTCTGTACTCCACCATAATCTCAGCGTGTCGAGTGGACCGAATGTCTCTTCTCTTCTAATGAAGGAAACAGATAAAGCTGCTTCCTGCTGCCTCTTTCTCCCAGCTATTCTGCTCGTTCCGTGTCACCCAGGCAGACCTTATCTCGTCTCTAACACCCCTCCTGGTGGGGATGAAAGGTGACACCCAGAGTCTGGGTCCAGAATAAAGTCCTGACAAACGACCACCATATCTGCACAGTCTATGACTATTTACCATTAAAATAACAGTAAATCAACCTAAGAGGCTCCTTATAAAACATGCAGCAATATACTCTCTGTCTCAAAAGAGGCTTCGTAGCACGGTGCACAGAGCGGAGTACCACACAGGTTCAGGGGAGGCAGAGGGAGTGGGCCACAAGAAGAAGTGTTAAAGGCTGTGGGTAGAGAAATCCAGAACAAAATAAAAGAACACTGACATACTCTCTAAAACATAAAATCCCGTTAAATGTCCTTCATTTCAGAGGAAATAGCTATTTGCAGCTGACTGACTAGGAAAGGACACAATTTGATTTCAGTTCAGTCATTCTGTCCCGTCTGACTCTTTGCAACCCCATGAAGTGCAGCACGCCAGGCCTCCCTGTCCATTACCAACTCCCAGAGTTCACTCAAACTCACGTCCATTGAGTCGGTGATACCATCCAACCATCTCATCCTTTGTCTTCCCCTTCTCCTCCCACCTCCAATCTTTCCCAGCATCAGGGTCTTTTGGTAATCAAAATCAAAGCAGCCTGGCCAAACGCTTCTCTCAGCCACATGTAAGTTTACAATCTGACAGAATGCTTTAAAATCAACTAAGCACTAGGAACCTGCTTTGTGGGCACCCCAGGGTTTTTTTTAAAATTTAACAGATTACAGGCGGTCTCTGACTTAGGGTTTTCTGGCTCTACAATGGTGCAAGAGATGGGCCTTCTGTAGAGACCCAACTTGGAATTTTGATCTCTTCCCTGGCCGAGTGATGTGCGGTACAATCCTATGTCCTCATGGTGGGCAGCTCCCGGTCAGCCATGCCATCGCGAGGGTCAACAACAGATACACTCACCACCGTTCTCAAGACAGCTGCTCTGTTCTCACTTTCAGTGCAACAATCAACAAACTACGTGAGCTATCCACAGTCAAAAATGCACGTGATACACCTAACCTTTGTTAGCCCCTACAGCGGCTCAGATGGTATAGAATCTGCCTGCAATGCTTGAGTGAGATGAGCTCGCCCAGCCGCAGGCTGATGTGTGTGTTCTGAGCATGTTTAAGGGAGGCTGGGCTAAGCTTTGATGGTTCGGTATTTAGGTGGATCACATGCATTTTTGACTTAGGGTATTTTCAACTTATGATGGGTTTATCAGGATGGAACCCCATGATAAACTGAGGAAGAGCTGTTATTGTCAGATAACATACCATCAGGCTCGCTGTAAAACAGCCAGAGATCTTACACGTGGTTACAGCTGGGAAGCACCTCAAAGAAGACAACTTCCGATGCTCCATTATTCCACTGAGAGGAGGGATGCCTATCCAAAGTGAGCCAGCCGATGAGGGACAGATGGGAGAGGTACATGCAGGGCTCTGGACCCCACCGCACCAGGCCACGTTCTGCAGTGATGCCCCAAGGGACATGGATGAAGCGGACACGCTTGCAACGGGCTAGTGTCTCCACACGCAGGAATCACGCTGAAGGGCCAGGAGCAACCGTGAGGGTGACCCAGCTCTCCCGAGCCTCTCGGGATCCACTCTGGGCTCCCGTGTCTCTGGTCTCCATCTCTTGTGGGAGGCTGGTTCTCTGTTTCAGGAGGGGCCACTTTCAGCCATATTTTGAAAAGTTACTTAAAAAATTGTGTAGGATAGGAATAATGCTGTAAGAATTAAGACTATGACAATCCTTCAGGACTTTAAATGAGGATAAGTTTCTTATTTTCCAGTGACTTAAAAAAATCCAAGGAGGGGTGTCCTGACTGGCCTCAGGACAGGGAAGACTCGACAGATTTCCCCACTGAGACTCGGTAGGTGAATTTTGAGGAGCAGAGCCTCAGGGATCAACTCAGAGAAGCATGAATGAAAAGGCATGGAGAGGCACCCATTAAGGACCTCCCTGTAGTAGAAAGATCTTTACTTAATGTGGCTTTAGTTTATCCCAGTGGACAACTACAGTGGTTTTGTCATTTAAAAATTCCATCTGTGAAAGTATCATATCAGATGGAAGAAATCATTGGACTGTATTCTCTTTTCTCCTCCCAACCTACCCAATATAAACCCCTCCATGACTCTAGAGAATAATGTCAAACCACCCATTTATCTTAAGAGTGTCTGCATCGCCTTTAAGTTCACACTGGTGCGAGTCTGAACCGTGAATTTCCACAAGTTCAGTGTCTAATCTCAACATCCCCAAATACCTTGAGTATATGCATATGAAACCTTTATCAATCAAACATTTACTCTTGATTTCAGTGTTTAAAGCAGTTATAAAGCCTAAAGGCCAAATAGTTTTCAAGTAAGTGACTTTAATTTTTCTCTGACATTTCACAGTCAATTTCTACAAAACTTCATACTTCCTCAAAAGAATTCACATTTGGTAAAGAAACCTCTACCGTATAGAATTCATAGCTGGAAAAACACTTCAATATATGCACTAGAGTTACTGTTCTGCCAAAGGAATCAAACTCAGACAATACCATAATCAATAAAAGCAAGGAGAGTGTAATAAATTACAAATGTCACCAAACTCCATTCCCATAACCAATTAAATCAGCAGCTTTTTCTAGATGTCTTTCAACACTGCCAACATCATCTTGCCAAAACTTAAGGATTGGTATGAGTTAAGAACGGCTTTCAGAAAACAACAGCTTTGCCACAGAACTTCAGATGAGATCAGGTCATGCATCAGGAAGACTGTGACTACTTACAGCCGTGTGAAACCAACGCAGGTCCTTCTGGTCAACTCCGAGGTTCCTCCACTTGTCTACCTGGCTTCTGGCCCCACACGTCTGCTAGCCTCAGTGGATGTCTCTTTGGTGGACCAGCTTCTCTACCTAGCTTCATCTGCTCACTCCTCCACTAGGGAAAGAACACCCATGCCAAGAGCCTAGAGGGACTCACGGCACCAAGTTACAAGATGAGAGAGGAGCCAGGGTGGGTGCTGCTTCTCCTTGCCACTCAGCAACGAGCACTGGTGATGGCTTTCAGCATCTTTAGCCTGACAGGAGGGAAGTGCAAACCTTCACACAGGAAGAAGAGTCCAAGACGCGTATGTCTCCACAGGGGAGTTTTCCGATGGCGTAAATTTGGTTCTCAGCAAGTGTGTTCAGATTTTTGACTCAGTAAGACTCATGCCTGGTGCCCAGGCTGTTCTGAATGCACCTGTTTCTATGGCTTTGCTGCCAAACATATTCTGCCAAAAAGGAAGCTTCCTAGCATGGTGTGCAGAGCGGAGCTGCGGTAGCACCACACAGATGGAGGGGAGGCAAAAGGAGTGGGCCAAGAGAAAAAATATTAAAAGTAGCTGAGCCTGCTTAAGGACCTATTTGCTCCCATTTCTGAAACTCTTCCGGAAAGCACATGGCAGGTAATAATTCTGCGTTGATCAGGAGAGTGTAAGAGAGTTTACCGGGTTTATTTCTAAACTGCGTTTGAGAACAAAATGCAGGCAATTCAAAGCCTTGTAATTTTAAAACTATATGAAGAGTTATAACTACATAGTAAATATGAGAATTAGCTTCTGGCCTTGGAAGAACTTC
This sequence comes from Tragelaphus eurycerus, assembly GCA_935064755.1. Lineage (NCBI taxonomy): Eukaryota > Metazoa > Chordata > Mammalia > Artiodactyla > Bovidae > Tragelaphus > Tragelaphus eurycerus. The sequence continues at coordinate 34,381,997 of CAKXYN010000008.1, read as the reverse complement.
AAGACCATTTTCCTTGCAGAAAAAATGAAGTTGGTCACACAGGATTTCTTAAGATTTTCAAGAGAATGAAAATTTTTAAATGGGAGGATAAGAAGTTGGCAGCTTTACAACCTAGAAATCTGGTTTACAATGAAGCCGGAAAAGTGTGTAAAGCCTGCGAGTCCTCATAATACTCTTCTACTTCACAGAACTCACTATACCTCTGGCTTCACTGCCAAAATCCGATGCATAAAAGAAACACGGAAGGCTCCTCCCCATCACTGTGACATCAGACAAATGGAAATTCTGGATGTGGAAAGAAAATGGGTAACAAGAATGTTTTCCAATTTTTTGTAGACTTGTATGTCATAACCTTGCAATGATTTTAATTCAAAGTTAATCAAGCTTAATAATACTTTCTTTTTTTGTAAAAACAAGAGGGAAAAAAAAGTGGTAGCAGAGGGCTGACTTAGATTACACAATTGGAAACCATGAAGCTGTCTTTAAGATTTTCACATATAAAACAGGTTGCATTGTTTCAAAAGAAGAGAGGAAAAAAAGGCATAAATTACTAGAATCTTCCAGCTCCTAACCAAGAGATGCTAGCCATTTCTCCTTTCTTTAGATTCTATGAGTCAAAAATGCAATTCATCAACTGTAGCTCCAGATGGTCCTAAATCCATTCTATACTTTACAAATCTAAAGTATTTCGCCTACCAGTTTAAGAAAAATCTGGCTTATGATTAAAGTGTAAGAGTTAACAGTGCTACTCTTTCTCTTTGACTTTCAAGTTTAAAAAAACAAAGCTTTAAGTGATTAAATGCTTGCATCCGAAGAGCAATCTGTGCCAAAACATTTCAGGTTTCTGCCAAAGGGCACAGGGCCTTGTGGAAGGCAAGCACCCTCCTCTTATATTTTCGTCTGTGACTAAGACCTTCAAGGGAAGATCCGTGCAGGGTTCCTCATGTCACCTGCTCCCTGACGTGACAGGTGCTGCTCTGTGCGCTCATCTGGTCACTGCACCCTCGATCCCGGCTGGTGAGTGGGGTGGCGGGAGGTGACAGCTAGCAGGGCCCCGCACAATCACCTCTCACATTTTGCCCCGTGAGCCATCAAAATGCCTGCAGGCTGAGGAAGAGGGACTCAAGGGCACCCAAACCTGAGGTCCTCGCTGGAACAGAGACAAAGGTAAACTGCATAGACCACAGGTTAAGACAGCAGCCAGGTCCTGGCGTGCGGCTTCGTAAGTGAACCAATGAACAGTCTGAGTTTAAAAGGAAAAGATCTTATGTAAGCTTTGGGAAACAGGAGTAGGTAACAGTAAAAGAGTTAAAAAGAAGCACTCAAGTAACAGGAAAATATGCCTTCGATGTTATATGTCCAGCTGCTCGGAGAATGCTTCCAGGTCACTGCCGGTATGACCTGACCCTGACGATAAAGATGCCTGCAGCCTGGCCCAGGCCTGAGGAGCCCTGCTCTTGGTGGCCTCTATGAACAGACGGGTCTGCTCCTTGAGCTGGTCGAGTTCCACCTGAGTTGCCTGGTTCTGACGAATCAACTCCTTGGTTTTCAAAGTGATCTCCAGCAAGCCAGATTTGTGCAGGACTACCAGGGTATTCTGAAAGCGCCTGTGCTTGCTCTGCCGCTGCTCTGGAAAGCTATCTGGGCTGCGGCAGAAATGCTCGGCAGCCCACAGAGCGGAGCTGTAACTGGCCGCCGGCGGGGACAGCGGGGAGTTGCTCTCCACCCCGTGCAGGGTACTGTCAGACGCACAGACGGGGCTGGCGGGGGAGGCAAAGGTCAGGCTGGGAGCTTTAGCCACATGGCTGCTGGACACCGGCTGCAGAGTCTGTGGACTGCCACCCGCCACCAGGGAGGGCACGCCCTGCAGAGCCGAGTCCTCAGCAAGCTTGGCGCTGGGGGGCGCGGGGGTCGGGGGCTGGGGTGGGCCAGCACCGGTCTTGGTTGGCTCGCGAGCAGACAGGCCTGGGCCCAGTCTCTCAGTACAGACCTTCTTCTGCACACCGCCTTCTCCTTGTTCTTCTACGCTGAGGGAAGGGCCCCTTTTGCCGGGGTGAGGAGCTATTTTGGTGTAAGAATTGAGAATGGGCAAGTAGTTCCTGGAGTCTGACTTTTTCTCACCGGCGTGACCCGGGCTGACAGGAGACGGGACGGGAGGATGAAGGAATAAGAGCTGTGGCTGGGCAGAGATCACTTCAAAGGAGGGCTGGACAGTCCACGACTGGAGCTGGGAGGAGCTGCTGCCCTGCAGACAAAGGGAAAGAGCGGCAAACTGCTCGTTACCCGCGGCTGTCCATGGGGCAAAGCAAATACTCAGATGGAAGGACAGAGCTTCCCACACACGGGGTAGCCCTTCTTGATAACACTGGAGATGAAAGTGGCTTCAATATTCACTTGGGTCTGACAGCGTAGATTTTCTCTCTTAAGGGAAAACTGGAGGAAATGGCTATCTTTATTCAAGTGCTGTCACTCAAGAAAAAGAAAAGCGTAGGTAGGTGGAGTAATGACATAGTCAAGGTCACAACTGAGGCAATAAAAGTATGGACAGTACGATTTGCTGGCATAAATTAAAACGTGCTTGTCTCAATACCATAAATGTGACTTTACACCAAAGTAAGGTCTTCCTTTAGTTACTTGTGGAATCTCTTTTACTTGAAATCAACTTTTGATTAGAAAGTTACGTATTTTTTTAAAAAGTTACCTATTGTCAGGAGTCCACAGGTCTGCTTTTATGGCAATGACCCTCAAAAACCACAAAGCTCTGCAAGGCAGCAACAGCCACCACCTGCGGGGCTTGCACACTGGGTGTGATTTTATGTGGTTGTCTCAGTATTCTCCTGTCTTTGGGCCTGGGTGGAAGCACAGCTCTCCTCACTGAAATGAGGAGATTTGAGAATAAAGTCATAAACACCTGCGGCCAGGCAGAGAGAGCCCTGACAGAGGCTCTCCCCCTTGGTGGAGTCATGTGATTTATCTGCGGAAAGTGATGGACCTTGCTCCCACGTGGGCACCTGATTTGCACACATTTCAGCTCCTTAGATACCTGGTTAGGAACTCTTAGCCAAGTTCAACTACAGTTCATCTCCTGGGCAAAGGGTGGGATGACCTAGAAAGTCCATTCTGGAGCCCTGGTGTTCAAGAATACTGAGGTGCAAGCAATGCTGGACCTAGCAACCACACTCCCCCCGCAGAGGAGATACAGAAATCAGGAGTCTTTCAAAGAAGAGATCAGCCCAGTGCAGCTCAGCCGAAAGCAAAACTTCAGGCTGTCCCCTTGGTCAATCACACCACAAGGGTTGTGAAGGCAAAGAGACCCAGAAAATACCCAGTTCATTGCTCTCCCAAGACGACTCTTTCTAGTGCTGCCGTTATGCCCATTGACTTAGTCTGTTTGTCCCGATTATTAGATTTGTACAAGGTTACCACTCTTGTTAAAATCATCTAAGGGAATACCAGACAAGATTTTAGACCTGCACAGCATCTCAGGATCATTTCACATAAGGCCTCATGTTAAAGACGAGGAAACTGAAGTCCACGGTGATGAGATAATTTGTCTGTAAGAAGACATAGTCTGGTGACAGAATTGGAATCAGACTCACAAGAGAAAAATACCTATAACCAAGCAGCAATAATTAAGACATTATATAATAAGCAAAGATTTTTAAAATTTGGAATGTGCTGGAGTTCTAGCATATGTCAAAACACAAAACTCCTAGACTGCTCCATCAGGTCAGTCTGCCCCCAAGCCTCCTGTCTCCTGATCAAGCCTTCCCAGTGGGTCTTTATCCTGAAGACAACGGCTCTGCTGGGCCCGCCTCCTCACCAGCAACTGCGAGCTGTTCTCTGCCTTCCGGAGCTACAACACCCACAACAAAAAACACAGATGCCTAAGAAAGAGTGACAAGGGGGCCGGAGAGGAAGCCAGAGAGGAAAGAAGAGGAGACAGGAGTCCTGAGAAGCACTGGTGGGGCCTCAACAACCTTATTTGGGCTCCATTTCATGTCTTTATTCAAATCTCCTTGTTTCAGTGAGGAGAGCTGTGCTTCCAGCTGAGATATGATTTGTCAAAGCAAATACCTTCAAATTCTTTTTCCAAACTCACCAGGTTGCCTGGTTGAGAATCAGTTTGAGTTGCTCAGCAATAGCTAGGTAAGAGTTAAGACATTAGGGTTTCCTGTTAGGCTACAGCCATGTTCTTCCACCTAAGGTGGGAAGGTCACCTACACACAGCCAGACTGCAAACTTCACTAGCTTCAAGCAGCCTCATTAACAGAACCACGAGAGGACTAGTCTGTTTCAGAGCAAAGCAGGATAAGGTTACATGTTCTTCAATTAAGTTCATGAGACTGAGTTCTCTGACTCAAACACTGGAGCTAAGCTTAGATTTTTTATCTAAATCTTTTCTTTCATATCTAGATAATAACCACATAATTTGCATAGTTATATAATAAAACCTGAAACAAGGTACTATTCAATTCTATGGCAATGCTGTGTGGAGTCTGCTGGTAAAGTCATACCTATACCAAAGAGTTGCTTTTTCGCTAATAACATAGTTCTGGCTGATTACTAAGAAAATGCTCAGAATATAACATGAGAAACAGGGAAATTGCCTCTACTTCTCAAATACTTCTCAAAGTCCCCAAGGAAATTCAAATTAAAAGAGCCTCTTGCTTCAACCCTAAACTCTGTTACATCTTAGATGTCCTGTGGAATAGTAGAACATTTCTGCTTGGTTCCTTTAAACATGACTAAGGTATTCCAGACACCTTTGGACAAATGAGGGTGCAGTCTTACTGTCTGGAAAATGAGAATACATGTCCTGACTCTTGTATTCCTTTCTTCAGTCCAGGTCAGTAGCTAAAAGGCCACACCCTCTTCCCAGGAGCGCAGCACGTGTTGGTGTGGTTTCTGGTGGTCTGCTTCTCACATCCCTCCTTGGAGGAAAGAAACTGTGCACAGGAAGCTCAGAAACTCGAGTGTGCAAAGTGACAAGCACGCGGTCCTCCTCACCTGTTTGACCAGCACATTCTTCATGACCACCATGGGGGACAGTGTCGGGAAGGCTCTGCTCGCGGGCTTGGAGCCTGGCCTTGGCCTGTCCTCTCGGCTCCAGCCTAAGGCGCTCAGCATGTCCTCGGACTCCATCTGCTCGGCCGAACTCAGGCATTCTGAGCTCCCATCTGCTGGGCAGAGAAACAGTCAGTTCACTCAGGCTCCCAACCAGTCCTCCTGGGGAGTCACAGACCCCCTGAAAGCGAATGGAACATTTGTGATCCGTGCTTTTGAGAATTCTTCAAGCATGTCTATCTTTCATGGGATTCTCAATTGGATGCATAATTATCCCTCCTACCCCAAGAGATTAAGGATCACTGCCCTAGGACAGCAGACTCCATTCTAACTCTCTTACAGACAAAAGCCAGCATCAATTAGGGTTCGTGTGAAAGTAATCACCACCAGTCCACAGAAGTGGGTAAAGGCTTCAAAGTTAGCTCATTACTTTTAAGAATCTGTGGTTGAAAAGGGAGAGGAATGTGCATGGAACCTGAGAAAAGATGAAGATCTTTAGCGGCTCTAGGCACCAAATGATGTAATAATAACAAAAACAAGTAACAGTAAAACCCCAAGACTTACCACTTTGCTGAAACTAAAATAGATGCTTCCTAAGTTCCCTAATTGTAAAAGTCTGGATAAGTTCATCAAGCTGAGGCTCAGGATGTCTGTCTTTGTTTTCCTCCTCCACCCAGTTAAGCACCTCCTTTGTTAGTGTCCTAAATGCATGCTGAGTGTGCCTACTGGGGATCCTGTACAACGGGTGATGGAAAGATTCTCTCCATGGCCAAGAAAAGAAGGTTTTTCTACGTGACATCCATAAAGAAAGGACTTAATTAGTTCCTTGCTGGAGTAAACCAAGCGACTGCAAGTAAGGAGGCTGGGAATACCCTAGATGCTCGTCAAAAATCTCAGTGTCATCTGGATGAGGCAAGACTGGAATGTAACTATAATTTAGAAGAGTGCAACTGTCAACACGTGCTTTAATCAGATTCTCCAGAGATGCTTTTCAGAAATTATGGGTCTTGGGGTCTTCCCCTCAATCTATGGAATTGATTTATCGGGGGTCCAGGCACACGTATTTTCACAAAGCACCACAAGTAATCCAGATGTGCACCTTTAGTTAAGAACTACTGGGCCAGAAACAAAGAACTTCAGAAGAAAAGTACGTGTATCTTGTTTTCTATGCAAATACCATTCTGCATGAAAAGGAAACCAGGGATCCTTGGAGAAATGGCTGATGTCTTTGGCAGGGAAGCCTAGACATCTTACTGTCCCAGAAAGCAAGGAAGCACTCAAACACGTCCAAGACACAGGTGCCATCTAGAAGGGACCCCCACTGACCCAATGTGGGACAATCTGGTATCAGAAAGAATACTGATAACGGGTTGACAAACCAAATCAGAAAAGAATTCCATGAATCCACAGTGATGCTCAAAAAGGGGGCAGAGAGAAGTGTTTCCTTAAAGAAGATCAACAGCTAATAAAATGTAAAGGAATGATACAGAATTAGATCACCATTTTTGAAACCACAAATTTAATAACTGGTTCAGGTAAGCATCATCAGTGGATGCAAAAACCAGTGGCCAAGAGGTTGTTGGCAAAGAGTCACACAATTGTTGAGAGTCACACAATCTCAAAGTAGCATCCCACAAACTACTTATTAATTACAAAGAGAAAGGAGTACTTTCATAATAAAGAAATCAGGTCTACAATTACTCCCTTAATCAGAGCATCACCAAGAATAAGAGCAGGAGTCACCTTGGAGAAGGCAATGGCAGCCCACTCCAGTACTCTTGCCTGGAAAATCCCATGGACAGAGGAGCCTGGTGGGCTGTAGTCCAAGGGGCTGCAAAGAGTTGGACACGACTGAGCGACTTCACTTTCACTTTTCACTTTCATGCATTGGAGAAGGAAATGGCAACCCACTCCAGTGTTCTTGCCTGGAGAAGCCCAGGGACGGGAGAGCCTGGTGGGCTGCCATCTATGGGGTCACACAGAGTCGGACACGACTGAAGCGACTTAGCAGCAGTAGGAGTCACCTCATGTGTTGCAATGAGAAGGATATAACATCAAAAATTTAGTTTTCTATTTAAAAAATGTTTATTCTGTTTCTAATACTGGGGAAGCTACCAGAGAAGTCCAGTGTGAAACATCCTACAAAACAACAGGCCTAACTTATTTAAAGATGCCAATTTCATGAAAAAAAAGAAAGGAAAGAAAAGGGAAGACAAGGGAACTGTTCTAGACTAAGATCAAAAAGACAGGACAATGAAATGAAATGCACAACCTTCAACTGAGTTCTACACCCAAAACAAGCTAATATACAAAAAAGACTAACAGTTATAAAGGACACTATTGAGACAATGCGAAAAATCTAAATATGGACTGTAGCTAATCAATAACTGCCAACTGCATCACATCCCAAGGTAACTGAAAGGATGACTCCAGCAGTGATGACAGCCTTGGCATCTGGCCCCGAAGGGGCTGGAGGCCTTCACTGGGACCACCTTCTGGGGCATATGAGTCTGAGTATTTTTAAGACTGCCTTATGTCTGAACAGCACAAAACTTCTTAAAGCACTGCTGCATTGAGAATAGGAAACTTTCAGAAAAACTACCCAGACTGTGTAACATGCTACAAAACAGGTGGCCTGATGGAGATGAAGTTGTTAGAGGAAGTACCAAAATGGTCACAGTATTGAGAACTGGGGGTGGGATTACGGTTAATATTTACTTTCTTCTCTGCATGTACCTAAACTTCTAAGCTTCTACAATGAGCATATATTACCTTTATGATATATATATAAAAAAAAAAAAACCAAATATGATATCAAGACAGAGAGAAAAAAAAAAAAGACACTAGGTCTGCAAAGTTTCCCAAACCTGTTTGATCACAGGCATCACCAGAGCCACTTGTAAAAACAGGAACCCACACTCCAGGCCCTCCCCGCAGACCCTCCATGTCACAATCTCCAGGAGAGGGGCCTGGTGTTTTTTAACAAATGCATAAGACGAGCCTTATGCTGAGGCGAGCTTGGGAAACAATGCGAAAAGATTGAGAAGAAAAACCCAAAGAGCTATATGCTGGCCCTAACTTTCCTGAACTGACCTTATTCTAATCCCTGACCCGGGGCTCTGCTCCTCTCAGAGCAACTGAGATAACTACTGATAACCTGGCTTCCCCTGCAGCTTCACCTCCGGAGAGAAAATTTACCAGTCTAAGGGTAAGAGAGTTCAGGGTTCCTAAGAGCTGCATATTTCACTATAAATTCATAAATCGACAAGATGGACTGGTTAGTCTCTGTGGGCTGGAAAACAAAAGTCTTCCTCCAAGAGAGGGCTCTGCTCTCGGGATGTTGGCCCAGGCCAAATCCCCTGGCATCACCCCTCTGCATCCCCTGGGCCAAAAATGTTGCCACTCAAGCCGTATTTAAGCCATTACTCTCAGACCTGGAGATTAAAAAAAAAGCCTCAGCACAAAATTAAAAGATTTACTGGGTATGCAGCTAGTGCTTTCAGAAAAACTAGTAAGAAAAAGTGTCCCGCTTTCTCGTCTCTAATAGGTACTCAGGCTTGGAATGGGGCCAGAAGACTCGCAGACCAAGCACAGAGAGGAAACACTGGCAGGGATAGGCTGTCAGGAGGAAACGTTTTTAAACTTAACAAAATACTTTCTTAGAAAAAAAGATATCTTAAATTATATTTGTTAAATTTGTTATATGTGATGTTATATGTTATATGTGGTGACAACATGCAGTTTTTTTTCCCAATGTGATTATTGGAATGCAGGGTAACTGCAATATAACTATTCCTGTGAGAAAGGAGGAAAGACAACAGAATTATGAGTATTTTATATCTTTTCTCCCATAACCACTTGCCACAGTGGGAAATGTGTAAGATTTGAAATTGAGAGTCTGAGCTGAAAAAAGACATCAAACCATTCCTTCAGAACTAACCCCACTGTGACCCTGATGAATACCCTGCCATGTGGCAACAGAACTACCATTTTAAGAGACCAGAGAGCCATTCGTTTCTCCTGTGGGTGAAATCTTCCCATCCTTATCACACAAATGAGTTTTACAGAGGACATTTTTCAGGCAAATCATTCACTACAGTGTAGAAAGGATGAGGTAATTTTAACCTGAAAATCCAGAGTCCTTATCTGACTCAGTGGCTGCCAGGCCGAGCTGACGAGACGCCTTTTTCATCTCTGAGCCCTTGCTTGGTTTGGCTGACAGCCTTCGAGAGCCCTCTCTGGACGGGTTCTTCCTCTCCATGTTTTACTGGGCTGCGAGGGGACTCATCAGTACTCTTTTCATCTGGACCGCCCTGTGAAAAAACAACAGTTACATAAGAAGTCACTGCCTGGAGAGCTGGGACAGGTGAGCCAGCTGTGAGTAAAGTCGGGGCAAAGGACGCGGGCCTCACCCACGTCCTCTGCGGGCACTTTCTCAGAGGTCTCGGCTGACAAAGGCTACACGTTTACTCCACAGGAGAATGGTTTCCACCCAAAGGCAGGCCCACTGTCCTCTCCCTGCCCTCTAATTCCATTACAAATGCAAAGCACACAGACCATTCAGTGGAAGCTTTGTAAACTGCTAACAAAGGCACATTTGATTAGCTCTCTGGAATGCTCCCTGAGGGAGAAGAGAGGAGAGGGGATGCCCACCTCAGACCAGGCCTGCTTCCCAGGATAGCTCTGCAGGCCCGAGACTTTCTGCCACCTCCCCGAGTGTAGTTTCTCAAATTAACCTTTCAGTTCTTTAAAGGAGGTAGTGAACAGAGGAAAAAATAACTCCTTATATATGCATGCCACATTCTGGCTTAGAAAGTGCATCTATGCACAAGGAAGACCAGATAGACAGTGCTTTGATCCACAAACACCCGTAACATTATTGATGTTAAGATTATCTCATTTGAGCCTCAAAACGTCCTTCTCAGTTGTTATCCCATTTTACAGAGGAGGAAGTTGAGGCTCAGATAAGTTATATTCAGTCATTTAAAAATATTTCCTGAGTGCCTGTTGTGAACTAGGCATGGTGCTAGGAATGGGGGGTACAGAGTGAATTGAATAGACCTGGTTCCCCTCTTCCTGGAGAGACGCCTAGATTTGATCCAGTGACACACAGCTAGTTCAAAGCAGATCCAGAACTAGGTTAACAGCACAAACTGTGAGACCAATGAGCCCTTCAAGATATTTTAACAGGGCCCTCTGAACAGCCAGGGCTTCCATGGTGGCTCAGATGCTAAAGAATCTGCCTCCAATGCAGGAGACCTGGGTTTGATCCCCAGGTCAGGAAGATCCCCTGGAGAAGGGAATGGCAACCCACTCCAGTATTCTGGCCTGGAGAATTTCATGGACAGAGGAGCCTGGTGGGTTACAGACCACGGGGTTGTAAAGAGTCGGACACACGCCTGGGCGACTAACACTTTCACTTTCTTTTCTGAACAGCCAAGGGATAGCAGCTGGAAAGGCGGCGCTGTAAGAACACAAGGATACCGCAGGGATGAAGAGAACAGCGGACCAACAGGTAGAACAACAACAACGCAACTGGATAAGTGCTCCAGTCTGAACGTCTGTGTCCCCCCAGACTTCATATATGGAATCTTAATACCCCAAGATGATGGTATTAGGAGGTGGGGCTTAGGTCTTGAGAGCTTCATCTCACAGGATGAGTGCCCTTAGGCTCCAGAGAAGTCCCCAGCCCCTTGCATCACAGTCAGTAAGAAGTCTGTGACCCAAAAGAGGGCTGTCCCTGGACCATGCTGGCACCCTAAGCTTGGACTTTCAGCTTCCAGAACTGGGAGAAATAAATTTCTGTGGTTTATAAGCTACGCGGTCTGTGGTGTTCTGTCATGACAGCCCAAATGGACGAGGTGGTATGTTTAAGCTACAGCTGGTGGCCTTCTTATTCACAATTCATTTTCAACTCCATCCATTCATCATTCCAAGTACAGAGAAACATGGGCCCCCTGTCAGACAGCTGCGTATCTGAAAACACCCTGAAAATGCCGAGTGTGAACGTTTCTGCTAATACAGGATCTAGTGAAGAATATCAACCACTCCAGAAGCAGAGGAGGGATTGGAAATAAAATTAAATAGAAGCCAAGGATGCTTACAGGCATCCTTGAACAGCTCTCTTGCTCTTTTGCATACAGTAGAAGTGGACTAAAGGGGATGCATGCTGATCAGAATGAGCCTGAATTAAATACAATTCCCGATAAAAATCAGTCTGTACCATATCTAACTCATTCAAGGTGAGTGGCTTCCCCACTCAGTCCGCGCCATGCTGAGCACTCTTTGATGGAGCACAGTAGTACCATGTGCATGAAAGTACCTGTCACACCTCTCATTTAAAAAAAAAAAAAAAGCACTAAGTTGTGTCCGACTCTTGTGATCCCATGGACTGTAGCCCACCAGGCTCCTCTGTCTGTGGGATTCTTCAGGCAAGCATACTGGAGTGGGTGGCCATTTCCTTCTCCAGGGGATCTTCCCAACCCAGGGATCGAACCTGTCACACCTCTCATGGCACAATGCAAAAGCACGTCTCTCCACTGGACAGCGAGGAAGTTTGACAGCACGGACAAATCAGTTTAAAAAGCAAAATAAAATGCATAACTGTTCTCTAATTAAGTATGGGTCCTTTTGTATGAAACCCAACAAATGTATACTGCTGTCGGAAACTGAACAGAGGGCTTCTTCAAAAACGGCAGCAGCTCTCCCTGGTGGATGGGCCGTCAGACTGAACTCAAGCCTGACCCTGCTACTCATTTAGATCGCGAAGGGAGCTCATGGCAGCTGCAACTAATTCAGAACTTGACAAAGTTTCACATTATCTTATGAAATGGATTATTTTACAGGCATTTGAGAGAAAGCATCCCAACTTCTTCCACAATCCTTGCAACAAGACAAGGAACAAGGTCTTGCTACTGTTTGTTATTAAGCTGCAGTCAATGAACAGAAAATACACAGGAATTTATCCTGTTCATCCGAGAATTCTCAGGACAATACTGATTGTGGGGTCAAAATGCTAAAATGTGGACGTTAAAAGAAGAACAGATGTAAAAATGTTAGATTCTGGGGAATTGGTGGCAATTGGAAATAGAGACTGCACAATCTACTTCAGCATAAGAAAGTGACTGCTTTCGATGTGCAAGTGCTAAAAATATGAAAGCCTCTGTCCTAAGTAAAATTCTCTTTCAGCAGTCGCAGTGTCCCGGAGAAGTTCAAGTGGGCATCAGCACAAAGGGCTACATGCCATCCGACCTTTCCTCTGAGAGAGGTGCTTCCCTCGCGGGAGTGGCAAGGAAGATGCCAGTCAGCCAGTGAACAAGAGACCCGTTCATACACAGCACAGACGAGGTCCCCGACCAGAGAGAGGCAGAGCGACGGCATTTACCACCGGTGCACTCAAACCCAGGGCCACGCCGGTGGCAAAGTCCGAAAACTCAAGATTATGTTCCTGGTCGGTATCATTTTACAATAAAGTCAGATGCTCATAAGCTGACCAGGGGTTGAAGATGGGTTACCAAGCTCATACCCACTGCGCCATCTCTGACTCCTGGCACAGACTGGAAGCCATGACAACTGTCTTACACACATCTCAGATCCTCGTGAGCCTAACTCTGCATTAGAAGGACTCCGAGCTAAGCTTGAATTGATCTGAAAAAGGCCTCTTATAAGTGCACATGCAACACATGGTCCAAAAGGTTCCCAGAGAGAGCAGTATACACTAAAACTCACAACAGAAAGTGAACCAATATATCTAGAGGTTTACATCCATAGGTGTAAGATAAAGAATTCTAACAAGCGGGGCATGGCACTTGTTCTTCTATTTATGCACTTTTTACATTAGAATCTAATTATCTACTCATCTCTTCAGCCTCAAGGGTTGACTTTTCATCTCTGCAACCTCAGCCCCTAACAATTCATGTGTGAGGTATACTCACAGAATAATAAATTCCAACAAACCTTCTGTCCTGCCGAGTCTCAGGACAGCTCTAACAGCTTAGCTGTCACCAAAACACCTGAACGGCTTGAAGGTCAGGAGTCTGCATTTCCTGGTCACCTCAAACACCATGGTCACCTCAAGATTTAATGTCTAGGTCTGGTCTCCTGCAGGAAACAGGTATTTCATCCACACCTCATTTCAAGCCACCCCTCATTTTGCCTTTAAATCCAGCAGCCAAACTAAAGGTTGGTCTAATGCACAATCTCTATGGAGATTCAGGCTTCTGATAAAAAGGAGGCCCAAGGTACACAAGGGAAGGATCTGAAAAGCTGCTTGCAGATCCCTATGTAATAGACAATTTGGCAACTTTCCTGAGAGCTCAAGTTCCCTTTAAAATGTGTCATGTGTATAATAGGCGTGCGCAGACAGAGGTGTGAGGTGAAAGCCCAAGCAGAGGCTTAAATACAATAAAGACACACCACCAAAGAAAATTAAGACTTTACCACCCAGAAAGCCATGAGTAATCCCAGTTGGAATTATAAATGCATTACTAAGTTTTTCTCTGAAGTCATTTTCTCTTGGTCTGCATTTTCACAGATACCAATCTGGGGGAATGTCTGTGGACTTTAACAAAGGAGGAAAAAAACAACCAACCAACCATCTACCTACATCGCTAATACTCCTCTTCCCTTTCACAACCATTTGCACGCTTCAATCCGGCTGTTAAATTCTGGTCAAAGATCCCGAACCTGGATTCCATACAAATGTCCTCTGTTTGGAACCAGGTATGTATGGCTTACTCATTTTGCTCTTTCAAAGATTAGATGAGACTAGAGAACTTCCTTGGAGAAGGCAATGGCACCCCACAACCCACTCCAGTGTTCTTGCCTGGAGAATCCCAGGGACGGGGGAGCCTGGTGGGCTGCCGTCCATGGGGTCACACAGAGTCGGACACGACTTAAGTGACTTAGCAGCAGCAGCAGCAGAGAACTTCCTCAAAACCCCCTGCCTGGAGAAGAGTTTGCAGTTAACAGTGCGCATCACCCCTCCCCATTCGCACCAGCCCACGATACATCTGTGCCAGACAGCAGGAGCGCCCTCCAGGCACTCACCAGCCTGCCGGCTCAGCAGGGCAGAACTGGGCAGACCCTTGGACTGTGCTGTGACTGGCATGCCACCAGCCTGCCAGGGCAAACGCCCAGGCCATGCAGTACTGCCAGGACTTGGGCAATCACAGGGAGCCTGGCTGCGGCCCGGTTCCCTGGGGCCTGCATGGATCGGAGGTCCCCTGAACCCACCCACTGTCAACCACTCACTCCGTACTTGGCACTGGCCACTTTCTCGGCCACCTCCCCGCCCCCTGGCACCACGCCTGGCACAAGCTGGTCACCGGGGGGGGGGGGGGGGGTACCAGCAAAGTGGGTGACAGCGAGTCTCTGGAAAAAGCACACCTATGCCCCGGGTCCAGAACTGGGCGCTACCCAACCCGCGCCCCCACCCCACAACCCCAAACCGGGGGCGGGGGGCGGGCAAGACCCTTACAGGGTTACCAGCGCTACTCGGTCCCCACACACAAACCCCCTCCTCACCCGTGACCTCCTCTCCCACGCGGTCCTGACCCTCGCAACAAAACCAACCGGCTAAACGGGGCAGGGAGCATCACCCCCTGCTCCAATCACCCCCAGCTCCCACCATCTGGCCCTCGGCACCCCGAAAGTGCCCGCTCTCCGTCTTGCCTGTTCCCTCCTCCTCTCCCTGGCGCCCGCTTCCTCTCCGCCGGCTCCTCGCCCAAACCCCTTTCCCCTGGCCCCGCAGCCCTCTGTCGCTCACCTAGGACCGGGGTCGCAGCTCCACAAGCGGACGACCCGTCGGTACGGCGGCGCATGCGCGAGCCCAGCCTCGCGGCTCCATGACAACCTCGTCGTCGTCGTCGTCGTCGTGGTGTCTCAAGCGATCCCCCCTCTCGGCAGCCCGCCCATTTCTCCTCCCCACTCCCCGCAGCCTCCGCGACGGCTTCCGCCAATCACGTGACGCGGCTCGGATAACCCGGCACCACTGAGATTGCTCGCTGTTCTCCTAGAAGGGCCCTTGGAGGCTCCCGCTCTTCCTGTCTCAGCCGGAAGACGACGCCGGCACGTCGTCCTCAGGGAGCTGGGGGCGGGCGTCCCTTCAGAGGTCGGCGCTCTATCTGCGGAAGGCGGGCATCTCTATGGTTAGTAGTTCCTCAGGCCAAACCGCCATTTTGTACGGGGACCTTGTGCTACAGGAGCTGCTAGGGAGCGGGCGTGGGGCGCGGTTCTGAGGCGGGGTCTAGAGAAGCCAGGGCGGGTCGGCTTCTAGCAGACAAGGCCGGAGGCGTGATTCTTCTGAGGGCGTGGGTGGAAGTCAGCCCGGGGAGATCGCTCTCGGTTTGTACCCCGAGACGCCGTCGTCGCTGGGGACCGGGACGGGCCATAGGCTGACTTGCGCGCAAGCCCGAGCGGAAGCAGCCGGGCAGCTTCGCCGGGTCTCGGCCCGAAGGAGGCTTGCCCGGACCGCGCCCCCACCGTCCCCAGCACTGCTCATCTTGTTGCCGAGACTGTCGCGGCGTCGGTTTGCCTTCCTTACCTCCAGACAGTACTTCACGTGGCAGGGACGCAATCAGTATTTTTTTGATGGGTGATTTCATGTCATTTGATGTATGACTCATTGTGCGACTGACCGAGATGTTGAGTTGCAGATGGATCCTGTTTCTCAGGCCAGTTCTTGAAGTGTCACCAGGAACAACGTGTTATCAGCTGAACAAAACAAACGAAAAAAAGGGGTTGCGATCAGTTGAAATTCCGGTGCATTGAATCAGTGAAGGTTACCTCCTAAATTAGAAAAAGTTATTTTACAGTTGGAGAAGGGGACACGGATGAATTTAAAGATTGCCACAGGTAGAGGCACGTTCTGGAGCTGCCCTGTCCAGTAGGGTAGCCACTAATCACGAGGGGGTACTGAAACTGATTAAATGAAATGAAAACGTGGGTTTTTTTTTTTTTTCTTTTTCATTCAGGCTGTGCACATTCAAGTCCTCAGCAACCACGTGTAGCTAATGGTTACTTGGTTGGACAGCGCAGATTGTGCAGCGCATTAATTGCCAGCATCATGGAAAGTTAGCGTTGGTTCTAGAAGATGGGCAAGGGAGATTCGCCCTCTGTTGGTAATCCAAGCCTTGCAGAGTCAGATAATCCCATTAGTCCTCCAGACACAGATAATGCTAATACATTACCAGACGTAAATGTATTTACTAACATAAACTCTACCAACAAATAATTGAGTGCCTGCAGCATATATGGCTTTTGTTTAGGTGATGGAAGGACGGTTAACAATTATCAAGTAATAAAGAGCCACAGGCAGCTCTGCATGTATTTATTCTCTTACGTGTGTGTGTGAGAGAGTTGTCACTGAGTTGACAGAACTCTGACTTCTTTGTGACTGTAGCTGTCAGATTCCTTTGTCCATGGGTTGTCCAGACAAGAATACTGGAGTGGGTAGCCATTTCCTTCTCCAGGGGATCATCCACACCCAGGGATTGAGCCCTGGTCTCCTGCATCGCAGGCAGATTGCCATCCAAGCCACAAGTGAAGCCCATTCTTACTGATGTCTGTACAAGTTGATGAGGTCACTGTTTATTAATGTTTCCATTTTTTAGATGAAGGCACTGAAGCTTTTGTCCATGATTCAGAGCTCCTAAGCCCTGGATCTAAACCATTAGGCCATATTGCCTCTTCTGGAGGCAGAATAAAACTGTCTGCCCTCAAATACCTTAGAATCTGATACGGGAAATATAGACATGTTTCAATAAGTTGTATGAGACAGAATATGATAAATGCCAGTGGATTCTGAACAAAATCTAATAAAATCAAAGGAAAAATAACCTTCTGCTTGTTTTCTGCTGTTGACTAACGAAGAGACCAGGAGGTAAACCTTTAAGAAGGTCAGGTAAAAGTAGGATATCCAGTAATGGAAGTGGGTGAGAGCAGAGTGCATACTAGCTAAGAGAGAAAAAGTGAAATAAGCAAAGGCATGAAGGTTATTTTAATCCTCCACAAGTGCAAATAAGTCATATTTCCCTGGTCTCACCTATCTAATGACTAGACGGCCATGCTGTATCAGTCATTTGAACTTCAAAAACAGATTTGGTAGTGGAACCAAATAAATCAGACTAATTTACTGATGCTACTGCTACTGCTAAGTCACTTCAGTCGTGTCTGACTCTGTGTGACCCCATAGACGGCAGCCCACCAGGCTCCCTGTCCCTGGGACTCCAGGCAAGAATACTGGAGTGGGTTGCCATTTCCTTCTCCAATGCATGAAAGTGAAAAGTGAAAGGGAAGTCGCTCAGTCGTGTCTGACCCTCAGAGACCCCGTGGACTGCAGCCTACCAGGCTCCTCCATCCATGGGATTTTCCAGGCAGGAGTACTGGAGTGGGGTGCCATTGCCTTCTCTAAATTAGTGATAGGCATAATTTTAATTGAGCTACTGTATAGTTCTATTGTATATAATTAGATACATAGAATAACCAATTCATGAAAATGTATAATGAATCTTTTATAGAGGCTAATGTAAATTTTTTTCTTTCTTTGCTGATTCACCAGGGTTTGCAAATCAGCATCCTCTGATGGCAGTTTCCTATCAAAGTGCCATGAGTTCTTTTAGTCTTTGTTGTCACACTCAGGGTTCTGTGACGGAGAGTGGTTTTCCAAGCACCATCTCTTCTTGCTGTGGAATCCTTTCCAATTTGAGTCCTCAGTACCAGTCGTGGTTTAAGACTCATTCTGCCACCACCACTGCCAGCAGGGGGAGTCCTGCTCCTTTAAATGCTACACTTAGGGGTTTGCAAAAAGGCTTCTTTTCCTTTCTGCCCTCACAGAGTGCCTGCCACACAATGGAGGTCAGGAACTGCACCTCTGCTCAGCCTTCTTCTCCCAGACCATGTGAGGATTTGAGTTTTCAGTCCTACATAGGATGCCGCAAAGAGTTAACTTTGTGCTGAGTTTTATTTGAAGATATTTTCAAGTATGCAATCTAGTATATAATTTGCAATATAAGTAATTCTTTAATACTTTAACAAAGTTGAATTTAAAATTAAAGTTATTTTAAAATTAATTAAAATAGTATAATAGCAGTGAAGGTATTCAAAAGATCTAATTTCAAATCCCAACTCCTATTGATACCATTTTACAAAGGATGGGGGCATTTCAACATCTTCCCTCACATAAGACACAGGAAAGAAAAAAGGCCATAATCTCACAAGTCAAAAACTGAGTAATTTCTGCTTTATGAATTCTTATTGCTATTCTTATTTTTCCAGTTTTGCTGAGGAGCAGTGAAAACATCACCACAAGGACTGGCATTAGTTCTTGAAGCAACACTCGAGAACCATCTTTTTTTCCCCCTTGAACCTGAGTTTGGCCATCTGTAACAGTTATCCTGAATCTGGCATTCAGCATTACTGCTGACCACAGTTTTTTGAAGAGGATTTGATGGAATGGTGGTTATGTGTGTGCCCCCAGAGTCCCAGCACCATGGGTCAATGAGTGGAGAGGAGGGGGATATTCCAGCCTGTGTGTGGGGATGGCAACCACCAGGTCCCGGGCTGGCAGAGGCAGAGATGAGCGATAGCGGGATGCGTATTCCATTTTTCCTCAGGAATCAAGTGCCTAAGCCCCCACCAGCCAGGTTAGTTCTCAGCTCATGTTTTTAGGACTATTTGGAAGAACAGACACAATATAAGGACATCAGGGTTACAGTCAGGGTGTCAATATACTGGGCATGGGTTTGATTTCAGGGACAATGGAAACCCCTCCCACAAAGCACCCCATCTTCTTGCCCAAACCTGAAATTCCTCAAGTATAAGTGCTCAATCTGCAGCTGCTCTAGAACGCAGGACAAATTCTCTTACCATAACTGACTCAGAGTGCTATTTCCAGACACTGTCCTAAGTGACTTGCCCAGATTTACTCCTTTAATCCTCCCACAGTCCTGTGACATGCTTGTGGTACCGTTCTTCTCATTTTACAGAGGAGGAGACTAAGGTCAAGAGGCCATGTCACTTGCCAAGGTCATGGGTGGTAAGCGGTGGAGCAGGAATTGAATTCTGAAGTCCTTGCTTCTGGCCACTCTGCTAGGCTGCGTGTTTAGGGGAAATGGTGCTACCACGCCCTTTCCCACTGTGCTGAGCAGGAGACCCGTGGGGAGCGGAGCCGAAGGCACTTGGTCCAAGCACTTGTGTGGGAAAGGGTGCCAGGAGTGGAGACTGGGCACCGTAAAGGCAAAGTCTGCAGAAAACACCTCCAGCTGATCCTCTCTTTCTTTCACTCTGCACATGGCAGAGAGATTTCTTGTGTGTGACAGGGTATATGCTGATTTCAACCCACACATCTTTCCAAACCCCTCAGCAGCTGCCTTTTGCTTGTTTTATCCCCTATCTAGAATCTTCCCGGTGGAAAGGTTTTTAAAGTGTCATCTCCCCTCACTGAAGATGAAGTCTGTGATTTAAACTCACAACTTTTTCTCTGGATGACTCCGAAAGCTGTTTAGTTGTCCCTTTGTGTAGACCCATTTGACTTTAGAAGTTCTCCTTGGCCTTGTGTCTTCCCTCCCTTCTGTAAACAGCTTTCCAATCGCAACTGAGTTCCCCACCGTGGGCTCACCAAAGACAAGAAATACAGGCCAGCACAGCAGAAAGCCAGACAGAGCTGTGGGACCTGACACTCCAGTAATAAGAAGCTGGCTAGAGCCCAAGATTAGAGGCAGCCTCCACGTAGACATCAATTACCCTTGAAATTGAACACTTTCTGTGTCTTGTGGCTTGATCTAAACTGGTTTGCACTGTAATTTCTTGGGTACCCATCTCCCCCACTGAGTCTGAGCTCTTTCAGGGCAGGGATTATACCGAATGTTTTTCTCCTACAAAACAAGTTCTTCATAGTAAGCATTCAACCAACTTGACATCAGGGGGACCCCAGGTTCCTGAAAAGTTGATGATGGGCATCCGTATCACTGACTAGACTTCAGAGAAGGAAGACACTGCCAACCAGGATGGTGAGGGGTTTCCAAGGCCGCTGGTGCAAGGGGTGAATGGACATGCCCTTTTATTTTATTTTGTTGCTCCACTCTCTCCCACTTCCAGGCCTTTTGCACACGACTGTATGTGTCCTGTTGAGAGGCTGGAGTGAAGGTTTTGCTCCGTACTTGTGATTCTAGCAAAGAAATTCCAGAACCTCTGTTGCTCGTGCTGCCTCACCTCACCACATCCCAGTCTTTGGAGGGTCTGTTGTGCATTTGCTCAAAAGTGCCCTTGAATCCTCCTCCCTCACTTTCGATTTGGCTCATGGCTGACTTATTTGGAATCCCACAAAGCACCGTGTAAAGCCTGGTAGTCAGAGATGACAAATGCCGTGGCTTCCATTTGCACATGCAGAAATGCCCCTGTACTTCCCCACCAGTACTCGCCTTTCCAGCACCAGATAGGCTGGTGAAGGCTGAGGCCTTCACTCCACATGGGTGGGCCAGCTTGGCGTCGGTCAGCATCTCAACAGGCTGGATAAATCAGGATGGCACAAGATGTTGGGTTCAAGCCTTGCCCAGTTGTTCCTCAGAACTACCTGGTTGATTTTATTTCCAACTGATTACCTGATCCCAGGGTCTAAGATCTTAAATCTCAAACTAGAGACTGAAAAACAAGTAATTTCCTAAAAAAACTTAAGCAATAATATCATATTCATGGGAACAGAGAGTGGACAGATATCCTTTTTTTTTTTAATTTGGGGGAGTGGTCCTTTTGAAATTCATATGAAAAAGATGAGCACTCTTAGACTCCCAAATCTGAAGTGGCATTTAAATTTAAGTCCTTTTCTTAATGTCAGAGACGATTTCTGACATTCCTTATGCATTCTGCAAAGCTTTATTGGATTTTTCAGTCTATTTTAAAGACTAGGATGTCTGTACCTACAGTGGAGTAAGGCAGCTCATTTGCCTAAAATGTCTGGGAAATCATTCCAAAGAAGTTACTGAGAGCATTCTCCTCTGATATAAAAGAGTATGGTTTATTCACCCAGAACTTGGATTTCTTCAAGATATTGAGTGTCCCTTTTAAGACTTAAAGGCTTCTTTTATTCAGTAAAATTTCATCCCAGCTGGAGTCATGGGACCCACTGATCTGGAGCCCTTATTGAATTGACAGCATCCACATGCAGAATTTCAGGGCTTTTGGTCCCCTGCTTTGTGGACAGGGATGACAGGATCACCCACAGGACTTACCCACAGGGTAAATCCAAGAAAATTCACTGGATGTCTTGTGCTAATAGTTTAACGAAATTCTCCCTCCAGCACTTTCTGACAGGGCCTGGGGATTTTCTCCAACGTTATCACATTTCGGGAGAGATGGTGTCATCCAGGTGTAGGTGTTCTTGGCCGTCCTGTACCTATTGTCTCCTCATGTCACATATAGCCGAGAGAGCAGATGACAGGTTCATCTGTATTACATGGGGAATTACCAAGTGGTTGCCTGGCAACTCACACAGCACAATCAGCATGGTCTCTGTGGTAGAATGTAGAGTGGTTGACTTTGCCTTTCGAGAATGTCTGTTTGCATATTTCTTTTGGGCTTCTGGAAAAAATAGGTCATGTTTTCCTGGATTTGAGGCTATTAAATGGACTTCTGTACCGCTTTACAGTACAGAAATTTAGTATTCATTTTAAAGCAGCCTGTTATTGTCAGAAATGACAACGATCTGATTAAATCATTAATGCAGCAATTGCATCAATTAAATTCAATCCAGTAAGCATCTTCCATGTGCCAACTACTGTGCTAAATACTGTCAGGAGTTATAAAGATGAACAGGTATGGTTCCTGTCTCAGGGAATGTGCGTGTTTAATCGATGTATATAAATCATTTGTTTACACATGTGAGACAGCTGAGATGGATATGTAAAAGGACGGTATTGTTATTTGGAAGAGTTCCTTAGTGTTTGATCAAAGGATTTTTCCCTTTTATTTAGATTCCTTCCTTTATAGCTTACAGCTGCAATCAGTTCAAAAAACTGCAATCAGTTCGAAATCACTTTTAAGACAGAGCTCTTACTGGAATCTCAGTAATTAGCAGCTTTTAAACAGCTCTTTTGGAGTCTGACCCCACCGGTGTTGTCGGAAGGATGGTGCTGCCCTCTGTCTCACTGCTGTCTTCCCGTGTGATTGCTGCTGAGGCGTTCACAGCGCACCCCCACCTCTAGCTGACACATTTCCGTTATAAGAAGCCACTTGCTTTTCTTTGTCTACAATGCCATCAGCCTCCCTCCACCTAAGGAGGGACTTTGGCATGTTCCAGATCTTGCATTAACGAGTCTTTGAGCTTGACCCCTTGAGCAAGGTCTTTCCCATCGGGTAGACCATGGCTAGAGAGCACCCGGGGTTTGACTAGCCCCGTTCCCTGGAGTTGATTCTCCTGGGGGATTGATTTGGCATCTTTTCTTCCCCAGGAAGCTGCCAGGCCATGGAGTGAAAGATCTGTCAGTTGCAGCACTGGTGCCCAGCCCGGCACACACTCACTGGCCACCCCTTCTGAGTGGACTTGGAATCCACAGATGAAGGCAGTAGCTTCCATGGGTAGCTGTATTCTGGCACCAGAAATGTCCCCCTGCCTCCGTGTTTTGTGAACCCACTTGCATTCCGCATCCCAGGCGGGACCTGCAGCTTGCTCATCTCTGCTGCCCAGTTCCCTCAGACGCTTTGCCATTCATAAGAAATCACTCAGACCTAGACTTCCCGTCTTCACATAAAGCGCCTGACCTTTGCTTCCAGACCCAACGTCAGGCAGAAGAGGACGCCAGGAAGGGGACAAAGGGGAGAAGGGGACCGTAATTGACCCCGCACTATAGAGGTGTTTTCCTGATGCTTCCTCATTGCATCCTCTTGGCAGCTTCTATAGCTCTTGGCAGCCCATTCCCCAGGTGAAGCTCAGACCTGTAAACGCCTACTGCTCTAAGGAGTCCTGATGTAGCCTCCTGTCTCCAAGCACCTTTTCACTTAGGATCAGACCAACCAACATTACTGTGTGCATTGTACCTCCCAAGGGTCCAAGGACACATTAAAGACTAGGACACAGTCTCCACCCCTGAGAAATTCACAGCTCAGAGTTGGTAAGTGTGATAATGAAGATGCTGAACATGGACAGAAGACCAATGAACTCAGGAAGAGGATGGGAGTCAGGAACAGAGAGAGTCAGTTCAAGATCTGGAAGGCTGGCAGACAAACGGAGGCCTCTCTGTTTACCTTTCAAAATGGACCTGGAGCAGTGTCCCTTTTAACACCCTTAGATGTGGGGAAATCCTTGACTTCTCTAATCTACATCATCCACATTGCAGCCCTACCCCACAGGTCTTCTCATTCCAACTTCAGCTGAAACAGCAAAAACCTTTGCCTCATCTCCTGGTCATTTAGAAACCTTTAGCAATCATATCTGCTGCTCTGCCCTAACACAGAAAAGAGTTACTTCTTTTCCTTCCGGCCCTGAACCCTAGGATTCCCCCAGGGGGACAACTGAACTCACACAGTGTGATAACCTAGTGATTGCACTGTATTCATCAGTCACATTTTTACAAATAGGTAGACTCATTCATCGGAGAAGGCAATGGCGCCCCACTCCAGTACTCTGGCCTGGAAAATCCCACTGACAGAGGAGCCTGGTGGGCTGCAGTCCATGGGGTTGCAAAGAGACACGACTGTTCGACTTCCCTTTCACTTTTCACTTTAATGCATTAGAGAAGGAAATGGCAACCCACTCCAGTGTTCTTGCCTGGAGAATCCCAGAGACGGGGGAGCCTGGTGGGCTGGCATCTATGGGGTCACACAGAGTCGGTCATAGAGTCACTGAAGTGACTTAGCAACAACAACGGCCCTCCGGAGAAGGGTGAGGGGAGGCAGGGCCATCAGCCAGTGGGAGGATTGCTCTTGGAAGAAGTCTGCTCTGTAAGCGCATTTCATGGCATCTTTACTAAAGATGGGATGTTCGAAGTTGAATGGCACATAGAGGAGAAGAATGTGCAGTGTTTCACAGCAGCACGTCCGTAGACTTCACTAGCCTAGGGTGCCAGTGAGGTCACACTGACATCCAGACTCAGTCTTGCCAGCTCTGAGCCCCTCTGGAAGGTCTGTAGAAGTCCCTGCTTATCTTCTGTCCCGTCAACTCTTCCTCAGTTACTTCTGGAGGCCCCTGAGGTGTCTCCCGGGGAGACAGGGTTAGATCCACTCTGCTATTCCATTGTGACCTCCCGCTGATGGTCCTACTCGTCACAGCCCCTTGGAAAGGGTACCTAGGGACCTCCCTAATGGTCCAGGGGTTAAGAATCAGCCTGCCAATGCAAGGGACATGGGTTTAATTTCTGGTCTGGGAGGATTCCCCATGCCGTGGGCAACTGAACCTGTGTGCAGCCCCACTGAAGCCTGTGGACCCTAGAGCCTGTGCTGCGAAACAGTAGAAGCGACTGCGATAGGAAGCCCACGCGTCACAACTAGAGCAAGCCTGCATGTAGCGACAAAGGACCAGTGCAGCCAAAAATAAGATAAACAAGATAAATGAATAATTAATTTTTTAAAGAAGTGCACCTCATCAGCGTGTGTGTCTTCGGTAAGAACACTGTTCTTAGACCGGTCACTCCTGTTGCCTGGGGATGCCATTCTCTCCTGGGGCCACTGCACCACCAGGTTGCCAAAGTGGAGGGTGGGATGGATCTATAGGGAACCAATGACCTTCTCACTGATCCGTTGCCCTTTACAGCCCACGTGCCCTAGCAGAACCGCTGGTATCTTTTAGTTGCTCAAAGTCTCACATGATTACTTCTCTCGCCATCTATCACCCTAACTCTTTCCTCATTGGGGCTGGAGACGAGTCTCTCAGGCAGGATGCAGGATGGCAGCTCCCTTACTCTGACCTTCCTCCCCAAGGAGCTCTGCACCCAAACAAAACAACCCCACAAAGCAAAAGGAGTAAAACTCTAAACGCTTCTACTTCAATAAAAATAACAAAACTGTGCCATCTGATGCAAATAGATACTAATACTTGGGGTGGAGATGGGGCAGGGGAATTGGTGGTGTTCTGTAAGCTCCCTCCCAGAATTAACAAAAGCCAGGAGTACTGAGGCTTTCTTCTGTAACTTGAAAATAAGGTAAAGACTACCCACCCCATTCTTAAAGGCCCCTCTTATTTCCATGGGATGTAATGCATGAAAGTGGCTATCTCATGGGCAATTGGTGAGGGTGTCATTTAAGAGAAATTAGCGGGACTTGCCTGGTGTTCCAGTGGCTAAGACTCCGAGCACGCCTTGCAGGGGACCCAGGTTCAATCCCTGGTTGAGAAATTAGATCCTACATGTTGCAATGAAGAGTTTGAATGCCACAACTAAAGATCCTGCAGGCTGCAATGAAGAGAGAAGATTCCTTTGTGCTGCAACTAAGACCCAGTGCAGCCAAATAATTTTTTTAAAGAGAAATTAGCAATGGTGGCTGTCAAATGGGATTCTTGCTCTACAAGAATTTTGAGTGTAGACTGAAATCATGTTTCTCTAAAACAACAACAACAAAAGCCAACCAACACAGAGCAAAACTATTTAGATCCAGGTAATGCTATGGTTTTTCCCGTGGTCATGTATGGATGTGAGAGTTGGACTGTGAAGAAGGTTGAGCGCCAAAGAATTGATGCTTTTGAACTGTGGTGTTGGAGAAGACTCTTGAGAGTCCCTTGGACAGCAAGGAGACCCAACCAGTTCATTCTGAAGGAGATCAGCCCTGGGTGTTCATTGGAAGGACTGATGTTGAAGCTGAAACTCCAATACTTTAGCCACCTGATGCGAAGAGCTGACTCACTGGAAAAGACTCTGATGCTGGCAGGGATTGGGGGCAGGAGGAGAAGGGGACGACAGAGGATGAGATGGCTGGATGGCATCACTGACTCGATGGACATGAGTCTAAGTGAACTCCGGGAGTTGGTGATGGACAGGGAGGCCTGGCGTGCTGCGATTCATGGGGTCGCAAAGAGTTGGACACAACAGAGTGACTGAACTGAACTGAACTGAATGCAAAAGACAAAGACAGAAGTGGAATTTTCCTGAAAGTAGACTTCATGGTATGGTAGACAGAGCTCAGGGAGTGACATTAAAGATATCAGTCAAATTCAGGCTTTGTCACAACCCGTGGTTGGTTCCCTGATTAAATCTCTTTACCTCTCTGGGCGGTTATTTTTCAGTTTTGAAAGGCAGCGATGATAACGTCTGCCCTCCTTTCCAGGGTTGTGAGAAGGGGATAAGACAATGTAAGTGAACGTGCTTTACAAGCTGTAAAGCATTTGTTGTTCTCTAAAGGCAAGCTGGAGGAAGGAAATACAGCAGCCGTCACATCCATGTGACTTTCATGAGGCTGGTGGGGTCTTTCCCGGGGTAGCTCTGTGTCCACACATCATGTGTCTTCAGCCCAGACATGAGGTCTGGACCCAACAGAATCCATCTCGACACACTGCCTTGTCCTTGTTTTAAGGCCAAGTGGGAAACAGTCCATGTCTCCTCCACTGCTGAGGCCAGTCCTAGAGCCAGAGGCAGTGGGACTGACTGAGTGCACGTGTGTGCTCGCTGACATGCTGACATCAGGCATCCGCCCCCCTTTGCCATCGGGGGCCAGCTGTTCTGAGCCACTTTCCATCTCGGAATCATCGGTTTCTCCGATGCACTTTCATGCACTTTCTCCAGCATCATTCTTCATGTCGAGAGCACTGATGACTGATGCAGCTTATCTTACAAGAGTATTTCACTAATATCTTTGGGATTTGTTTTCCAAGGTAGGGACACTCTTCAGGTTTTGATGCTGGCACTTTCTTGATCTTGCAGGAAGTATGCTGCATACGCAGGAAGTAAGTAACACCAGTACCAGGAAAAGCAGAACCCTGCTCTGCTACTTGAAGAACTGGAGTTTTGGGGGCTGGGACCTGCCTGAGGCCAGGAACACAAATCAGCAGCTACTTTACACCTGCTTCAAATGGTGAAAGGAACTATAGAATCTGGCCGTTATGGTCTAAATATATTGTAAGTTCAAAACCCAAGTGTCGGGACTTCCCTGGCCGTCCAGTGGTTAAGATTCTGCCTTCCAATGCAGGGGGTGCAGGTCTGATCCCTGGCCAAGGAGCCAAGATCCCCTGCCTCACGGCCCAAAAACCAAAACGTAAGGAAAAAAAAAAAAAAAGGAAGCAATGTGCTTAGTCGCTCAGTCTTGTCTGATTCTTTGTGACCCCAAGGACTGTAGCCCGCCAGGCTCCTCTGTCCATGGGGATTCTCTGGGCAAGAATACTGGAGGGCATTGCCATGACCTCCAGGGGATCTTCCCAACCCAGAGATCAAACCCAGGTCTCCCAAATTGGAAGTGGATTCTTTACTCTCTGAGCCACCAGGGAAGCCCTCAGAAGCAACAGCATAACAAATTCAATACTTTTAAATGGTCCATGTTAAAAAAAAAAAATCTTAACAAAAACATGTGTTCTGTTACTAAGGTTGCTTGTTTAAAAAATCCATCTTTCGCCGTTAGCTTTGGCCAACAAGGGTATCTGGGACCAGGAACACATAAGATCTCTATCAAATGGACACAGAATGCCACTTCCACACAATATGTTCTTTCCAGAACTGAGAAGAAACCTCAGTAAACATGAAATGGCCAGTGGTATGCAACAAAGGGCTTCCCTGGAGGCTCAGATGGTAAAGAATCTGCCTGCAATGCAGAAGACCCAGGTTTGATCCCTGGGTTGGGAAGATCCCCTGGAGAAGGAAATAGCAACCCACTCCAGTATTCTTGCCTGAGAAATCCATGGACAGAGAGAAGCTTGCTGAGCCATAGTCCATGATGTTGCACAGAGTCGGACATGACTAAGCAACTAACGCATGTGCAAAGAGGCAAGTAAAGGCCGACATGGAACTTTGTCACTCTGTTCTTGAAAGAATAATATTATGTGTCAAGTATTTAGTCAACATAACAATGTGTTGCCACTGTTTCCTCCTGGTGCGAGACATGAAATTATGAAGAGGTAGATTTCTGGATCTAAACAGGAAGAGATGCTGTCTGCCCCGGAGGAAGATTCCTCACGTGCATTAATGAGACAATAAAAAAATACATAAGCAGCTCTTCTCTACCTATTATTCTAAATCTTCATTGATAAATCACTATACCTCACATGAACTTACAAATTTTTGTAAGGTGTTCATTTTAATTTGTTTATACAGACGAGAGGCTCACAAGAATATTTTCCTGAGGCCTGACTTAAAGGTGCCCACTGCCTGGCCAATGGTGTCATGGGTTTCAAAGATACTAGAATATGAAAATAAAAACGTGCATATTTTTCTTCTGGCAGTCCTTGCAAAGTGTCATTTCATCTTAAAATAGCAGAAACGCAACAATTTACTGGCTTAGAAAAGATAGGCATTTCTTTTCCACTTGAGATAGTCATTCCAGGCTAGCAGGAGGCTCTACCTGGTCCTTCAGGGATCCAGGTTCCTGTGCATTTTCCTCCATCATCCCTTAAGGCATCATTCTCACTCGCACGGGCAAAGCCTGGGTCTCAGGCAACTTCTTGTTCTGCTTCAAGGGAAGGAAAAAGAAGGCACACCCACTATCTTAAGGTCTGGTCAGCTCTTCTGTTCATTTAGTGTAAGCTTAGTCTCACGGGGAAGGCAATGGCACCCCACCCCAGTACTCTTGCCTGGAAAATCCTATGGATGGAGGACCCTGGTGGGCCGCAGTCCATGGGGTCGCTAAGAGTCGGATACAACTGAGCGACTTCACTTTCCCTTTTCACTTTTATGCATTGGAGAAGGAAATGGCAACCCACTCCAGTGTTCTTGCCTGGAGAGTCCCGGGGACGGGGGAGCCTGGTGGGCTGCCGTCTATGGGGTTGCACAGAGTCGGACACGACTGAGGTGACTTAACTAACTTAGTCTCACGGTCACACCTAACTGCAAGGGAGGCTGGCAAATGCTGCTCCCAACTGGGCAGCTTTGAGCCCAGTGGCAAATATATACCTATGAAAGAAGGGGGAAGGATCCTGATTAAACTCTGGTGGTCTCCATTTCAGGAAGCCATTTGAAGGAATCATGACAGTTGCCAGTTTGTCCCAGAAACACCTAAGAGAGTGTTTGTCACCTGGAGGTTGACGTGGATGACCACGGCACAGCCTTTGCAGTGCCGTTCAGTCAAGTCCTCCTTGAACTCTCACTGGTCACCTTGATGGATGAGCTTATGAGCTCCCTTTTGGTCTAGACTGCGTGGTAGGGACCTGTGGCTTTTTGTCATCTGGAGTCCTCTGCCCTGGTCTTTGTGGTTTTCCTCTCGGGAACCCTTTCTTTTCCATCTTTGGTGTCCTGCATGCAGAGCTGACTGTGCTCTCAGACCCAGAGGTGGGCGTATGACCACGGCCTGGCCGGTTAGACCTGCACGTTCTCTGGCCGTGGTGTTTTGCTTGGTGACAGACTCTTGACCAAATCAGAGCCAAGAAAATACAATGATACTTTTGCAAGGCCTGCAGGAAGAAGAACGCTTCCCCTTTTTCCCCTCCACACGTCTCCAGCCTGGGAAGATGTAGCACTGGAGCACTGGTGACCATCTGGGCCCTCTGAGAATTCCAAAACTGGAGAAGAGCAGAATCCAGAACCAAGTCCTGGTGACATTGTTTGAGTCTCTGGTTCAAGCTGGGCCTGAGCCAGCAAGGTGCCTGAATCCCTGGTCTTCTCAGTTACAAGTGACAGCATCCACCCCTCACCCTTGTTAAGTCATCTAGAGTTGCATCCGACAGAGCACGAACTGAGACACCCATGTAGATTTGGCCTCTTTTGTCCTGGAGTGAGAATTCCCTTGAGGTATGTGTGGCCAGCTTTCCCCTGGATCTCCTTAGCCGTGTAGTCACTGAATGAGAGCTACTCCTAGCCAGGAATGATTTTACCCCCGAGGACATTAGGTGGTATCCAGAGGCAGTCTTGATTGGCATGATAGGGGAGGAGTGGGGAGGGGATGCTATTGATGTCTTGTGGATGGAAGCCAGGCATGGTCCTAAATATCTCACAAAGCACAGGATTTCCCCCACAACAAAGAATTATCCAGCCCAAATACCTTTAGTGCTGAAGTTGAAAAGCCCTGCTAACCCCACGCTGTCCCTTGGACTGCAAGGAGATCCAACCACTCCAATCCTAAAGGAAATCAACCCTGAATACTCATTGGAAGGACTGATGCTGAAGCTGAAGCTCCAATACTTTGGCCACCTGATGTGAAGAGCTGGTTCTTTGGAAAAGACCCTGCTTCCGGGAAAAATTGAAGGCAGGAGGAGAAGGGGGCGACAGAGGATGAGATGGTTGGATGGCATCACCGACTCAACGGACATGAGTTTGAGCAAACTCCGGGAGGTAGTGAAGGACAGGGAGGCCTGGCGTGCTGCAGTCCATGGGGTCGAAGAGAGTCAGACACGACTGAGCAACTGAGCAACAACAAAAACAACAAACCCCATGCAGCGCTCAGCACTCTGGAGTTACTTCCCAGTTCGAACATTCTCTGAGGAACCAAGGCTCCCAGGAGTGCTGTGTTCTCACCAGGGAAGGCCTCATTCGGAGATTCTCCCAGGCTTGTCAGCTCCAGGCAAAATGACAGCAATTTGTTCATGATGAAGTTCTTCAGGAAACTGATCCAAGAGTGTTGCCGCTGGCTGGTGGAGGGTTGTGACTGCCTCTTGGCACCAGGGCTCGAGAAAGAGAGAGAAATGGATGGCCTGGTGACAAATGGGATTTTATTTAGGGCGTAGCAGCTTTTAAAGAGCGTTAGGAGCCCTCGATCCTACAGACTGTGAAAAACTAGGCTTGTTTAGGTCCTGAAATATTACTGACATCATCAGCATGAAAAGCGCTTTTCTCTGAAATATAGAGAACCAGAGTTGCTACTCCCTGCAGCCTCTGTGCTGGGGACAGCAGGCTTTTTTAGAAGCGCTGACTGTGGAAGGGCCCTGCTTTCCAGGCTTCTCAGCCCCACTTGCATTCCAGCCTAACGCCTCTGCTCAGCTGGGTCCTCGCTGGGAGCTGGAACCTTCTTGGTGTGTTTCTGATCCCAGCACGGACCTTCCACAGGCTTGTGGGCTGAAGACCCTGAACTCTCGGACTGCAGAGCCCCAGCTTCTGCCTGGTCCTGGTGTTGAATCTCCAGGGCCCTTCTTTTCAGAGCCCAACTCCTAAAGAAGGAATGAAGCTTTAGTCCCAAACTTGGTGCAAGGACAGTGAAAGAGAGGAGACGCATAGGCAGCCCTTTCCCGCACCCCCCCAACCCCCCCCCCCCCACCCCTCCACCCCGGCCAATAATACCAAGACACTGAAAGGACTCTTCAGACCACGGCTGCAACATCCTCGGGGAATTTTTATTTTTTGAGCAGAACTTTCTCCCCTGGTGCTCACTCCTGTCTTTGCTCAGACCCCTCCCCCACTTAGTTCAAGTGTGAAAACCGAGCTTTTGGAAAAACAGCTCTCATTCCCAGACAAGGCTTGTCCTCCCAGGAACCTTCCTGCCAACCTCATCCCTCGCCTCCCCATCCCAGGGTGAAGTCAGACCATGGCGGGGTGAAGAGTTCACAGGGTGTGGCTGTTTTGCACCGGGACAAGGAGTCCTTTTTTTCCCCCCTGTTCTTGGTGTCGTTTCCAGACAGATAGGAAGGAAACATGAGTAAACAGTCCTCGGCTCTGGACAAAAGCTGAGACGGCCTTTTCTTCAGGAACTTCCCTGTGGGTCAGTCAAGGCTGTGCCCCTGGCTGGGTGACGCACACAGGTGGAAATATAAGACCCAACTTGCCTTCAAACCCCTGAGCTCAGCAAAACCAGTCCCTGAACGTGGGATGTGATCAAAGGGCAACTCAGTTTGTGCCTCTTACTGTCCGCTTGAACTTTTGCTTTTGGCCATGCTGCTCCGCTTTGTGGGATCTTAGCTCGGGGCTGAGTGAGAGTGTGGCGTCCTAACCACTGGACCACCTGGGAATCCCCGCCGCTTCACCAGTTCAGCCAAGGAGGCAATTCCCCGCTTCATCCCCCGGATGAAAGCCCAGCTGACCCCACACTTCTGGCCAGGCTCAGGTATGGCCCTCCTGTGTCACAAAGCCCAGGGTCGATCTAGAGGTCTAAAGCAACTGGTTATAGATATGACATGATGTGTTCATCTTCCTTCAGAGACCTACCTGCCTCCTTCTGCTCCAAGGTCTGGAGTTGGGGTGCCGGCCTTCAGGGACTCGGCTGTGGGAGTTCTCCGTCTGTTTTCTCACCTGACAGCCTCCGCTCCCACCTGCTGGCAGCTTGCAGGGTCTAAGGGAGAGAGGCGAATGGTGGGGAGCAGAAGGGAGGGGATGGAAGAATAGGGCAATTTTTCTCTTTTTTTTCTGGAGAAACTTTTTCAAAAATTTTATTCATTTTTTGGGTTGTGCTGGATCTTCTCTTGTTGCAGAGCACAGGCTCTGAGCTTGTGGGCATCAGTAGCTGTGGGGCACAGCTTAGCTGCTCCGCAGCATGTGGAGTCCTCCCGGACCAGGGATCGAACCTGCGTCTCCTGCCCTGGCAGGCGGCTGCTTCACCACTGAGCCACCAGGGAATACCCGGCAGTTCTTCCATGACTGCAGAACTGCCAGCTCTCTGAGCCTGGCAGATGGCGAATGCTGTTTCCCAGGGAGTCCCTTGGGTGCTCCAGAGTTTTCCATCTCTGAGGTTCCCAATCTGCATCTCTGGTTCAGGTAACGTCCGGTGACGTCCGTCTTCAGCTTCAAGAATCCAGCAGCCCCCTCTGCCTTCTTCCTGCCCATTAGGAGACGCTACAGGACCTCAAATGATGCCTCGCTGAGCCTCTCTCCCCAGAGGCCCACGGGGAAGCACTCACAGGGCCCCTGCCCAGTGCAGGGCAGCCGCTCCTCTTGTGGGCTCTGTGATCACATGAGAACTGCTGGGGATTCCCTGGTGGCTCAGTGGTGAAGCGTTCACCTGCCAGGGCAGGAGGTGCAGGTTCGGTCCCTGGTCTGGGAGGATCCCACATGCTGCACGGGCCTGTGGAGGCCCCCGGCTCTGAACGGCCTATGGAACCTACACGAGGAGACGTAAGATCAAGGTGGTAGGGTCCCCAACTCCACTGGGGTGGAGCTTTCAACATAGCTTTACTCTCTCAATTTCTATGTCCAGATCCTCGCTCTACCCTTTGTAATTTTTATTTTTTGGCTGCACTGCGTGGCTTGTGGGATCTTTATTCCCTGACCAGGGATTGAACCCGTGCCCTTGGCAGTGAAAACTCGGAGTCCTAACTGCTGGACTACCAGGGAGGTCACCCGTTTTTATACTCTTGACCGTAGAGGGGGCCCAAGTGCTATGCAACTGGTTTCCCATTGTTTCCCAGTGAATACTATACATGGGGGTGTGTCTCAGGCTGAGTTTGCCATCTGATGTCCCAAGAGCCAGCCTCCAGGATGGCCCCCAGTTATCCTCACCTCCTGATAGTCACCCCCTCTGTGGTCTCCTCCCACCCTGAACAGGGCTGACCCTTGTACCCACTACATACCTACAGAAATGAAGGTATGTGACTTGCAAGGTTAGGTCACTGCTGTGGGCCAACTGTGTACCCCAGAAGGATATACTGAAGCCCTAATCCTGCCCTGTACTTGTGAAAATGACCTTATTTGGGAGTAGGGTCTTTACAGATGCAATTAAAGGTTGTAATGGATTGGCTCAGGCCCTAAATCCAATGACTAGTATTAAAAAATGCAACTCGTTCTGTTTCAGGTTAATACTGGGGCTCCAATACAATAAATATATCAGTATTAGCTATCTATTGCTGTGTAACAGATGACTCCAATACTTAGTGGCTTCAAACTATATTAAACATCTATCATCTCACAGTTTCTGTAGGCCAGGGACTGCAGAAAGGTTTAACTGGACGTTCTGGCTCCAGGCTTCTTAGGAGGTAGCAGTCAGATGTCACTGAGGGCTGCAGTCATCTGCAAGCTTGACTGGGGCTATAGGATCTGTTTCTGAGGAGGCTCATTCACATGGTGCCAAGTTGGTGCTGGATGTTGACAGGAGGCCTCAGCTCCTGACCTCCCATAGGTCTGCTTGAGTAGCCTCATGACACGGCAGCTGGCTTCCCGCAGGACGAGCGGTCCAAGTCACGATGTCTCTTATGACTGTGTTTCTTTGAGCTGCCATAACGAAGTACTACAAATAGGGCACAACTGGATCATAGCACCAGAGTTTCTGCAGACGCCTGAAGGCACGGACTCGAATCCTGCTGGGACACTGTCTTTAATGTAACGTTGTCTCTGTGGAAAGATGGGGCCCAAAGTTACAGGATCTCATGTGTGCCCTGCCAGCTTGGTTAAGTCACTCCCTTCGGGAATCTTTTGAACCATGACACATGAGCTGCTCCGTCTGAACCAGCACGAGCCTAAGGATGAGAAGGCTGACCCTCACCTTCATCCTAGCCCTTCTTTTTTAATTTATTTTATTAATTTTTGGCCGTGCCGGGTCTTCATTGCTGCTCTGGCTTTCTCTAGTTGCGGAAAGCGGGGGCTGCTCTCGAGTGGTGGTGCTCGGTCTTCTTTTGTTGTGGAACATGGGCTCCCAGGCTCTAAAGCTCAAGCTCACTAGTGGCCAATGAGCTTAGTTGCTCCGAGGCACGTGGGATCTTCCCCAATCAGGGATCAAACCCGTGTCTCCTGCATTGGCAGGTGGGTTCTTTACTCCTGAGCCGCGAGGGAAGCCCCATCCTAGCCCTGCTTAGTAGTGGTGTTTTCTAAAAAGGTCGAATTAGAATTTGCCACCTACAGAAATCTTCCAGGCTGGCTCCTCCCAAGGTCAAATTGCACACTATACAGTTGAGAATAGCCACTATTTCTGGAGCATCTACTCAACACCAAATGATTAATCTTCACAGCACCCTTCAAGGCAAGAGAGGCAGAGACCTGACTCCAACCCAGGCCCATTGAACCCTAAAGCCCTTCATGTCCACTCACCTACCATTGCCCCAGAGGGTGACTCAAGAGCATTCCATTTGAGGAGTCAAGCCAATGCCCCAGAAATTGGGATTTTTCTCTAGCCTCGAGGGATTACCATGGTCAGTAGACACTGGGAGAAGTGAGGTGGCACAGACTGTTGGTTAAACAGAATGGGGGGGTCTCATGTCAAATTGCCCAGGTCTGAAACCTAGCCTTCCCTAATGCTCCAAGTCTCAAATTCTTCCTCTGACCGTTGGGAGTAAAAGCGCACACCTGCACGGTTGGCTGGGAAGATTAAATAAGATAATGCATGAAATTCATGGCAAGAGTAAAGAGCCCTTTACACTTTTCTTCTATTAATATTATAGACATTATTGTTGACATTACCCTCCCTCTACGGCCTCCAGACTCTTAACATCAAGTCAATATTGGAAAAGGGGCAAATTGAAACGCTTGTCTATCTGGAAGCAGATGGAACTGTGCGGCTGCGTGGCTGTTTTCTGGGTTTTGGAGGGATTCTTTTTCAGCTCTAAGACAGCTCCCTGTGAAAGGTGATGAGCCTGATTAATTGCAATCAGCTCCTTTCCACATAATGAAGAAAGTTGGATGTCGTCCTGTGGCTTTCGTCCAGGTGGATGCAGTTACCCATTGTGTCCACAGGGTGTCGCTATGAATCATGCTTCGATGGTGAAAGTTGCTCAGTCGTGTCCCCACTGTTTGCAACCCTGAGGATGGTAGTCCACCAGGCTCCTCTGTCCATGGGATTCTCCAGGCAAGAATACTGGAGTGGGTTGTCATTCCCTTCTCCAGGGGATCCTCCTGACCCAGGGATCGAACCTGGGTCTCCTGCCTTGCAGGCAGATTCTTTACCATCTGAACCAGCACCGGCCCACAAACCCAGGTGCTCAGGGCATGGAACTCATTCTGAGACGCCCATGCAGGGAGGAGACGCTGCCAGGGGCTGAGCATTCTTCCGCAACACTCTTTGAAACCCTTCTTGACCCTACAACACTGGAAGTGGAAGGGGAGCTACGGTGGCAGGAGTGGCTTGACCCAGGTGGCTAGGTACAGAGCTGGAGGAGTGTCAGGGAGGGTCTCCTCCTCTCAGCCAGATGCACCAACCGCTGCATTTGCCCTGGGTGTGTATGAGCTGATTGAGGGCGTGGGAGCCTGGTTTCTGGGTCCCTGGTGATGGTCACCTCTGGGAATGTGATTTGAAGACGGAGTTCAGGGTGACACTAAATATCCTCTGTTCCTTTGCCTTGAACCCTGGATTCTTCTGGGTGGCCAGCCAGCTCCTGGCGCTCTCTAGGCTGCCTTGCTGATGGCTGCTATTCTAGTGGCCAGAATGAGGACATTAGCCATCTTCATCACTAAAGCAGCAGGCGCTCAGAGAGCTGGCCCTCTGGGGAGAACGCTCGGTCCTAGCCGCTCTTTACTCCCCCTGGCCCAGGAGAGGGGTCTCAGTGGTTCCTGGGGAGCCTGGGAAGTGGCTAACATGGTCAGGGAGAGGTGGGAGAAGCTGCCCACAAACACTAAGTTCTCCAACCAGAGGCCGTTTTTGGAGCCTCCCTGATGTGAGGCTCCGGTTGAAGCACCAGAGGTGTAGGAGGCTGAGGCTCAGGTGCCTCGTCGCCCTCACCTGCACAAAGGGAGGGCTGACAGCGTGTCTTTGGAGGGTCCGTGTGGTCAGTGCTCAGGAAGCTCGTTTCCCTTGGATCCTTCTGGATGGGGCCCGCACAACCCCGTCCCAAAGCATGGCTCTTTCCTTTCTGGTGATCAGGAGCTTCTGTGGTTTCTTTTCCCTCCTTCTTCAGTTTGCCAGGATCACCTCTCCCTTGGTGGAGCCGTTTGCCTTGGGGCTCCGGTCCACGTGATTATGCGGGGAGGGGGGCTGCCTCTGAGGATGTCGGCCTCGGGGAGGTGGGCTCAGCCTGCAGAAGCCAACAATGCAGGGCATTTCCTCCTCTGTGAAAGGCCACCGAGGAAGGGAAGAGGGCCTCGGGCACTGTGCATCTGGACAGAACCGGGTCAGAGAGAAAGGCCCCCCTGGGCGAAGCCTCCACACCTCCCACTAGTCAGGGGAAGTCTTCCTGGAGCAGGTAGCAATCTCTCCCCCACCCTCAACCCAGCACATACCCGCTGAGATGTGGAAACGACAGGAGAAAGAAAGGAAGGTCCAGAATTATGGATCTGTAACTATTTTTTTTGGAGAGCTGTTGGGGGTAGGGATGAGGACATGAAGATGTACAATCAGTCTGGGATTGGTTTATTTTTATTGCTTTTTAAAATTATGTGGGTAATTGATGTTCATTGAGTAAAAGAGAAAACACAGATAAGCCAAGACAACAAAAATCATCTGTTAGCATCTTGGCAAATATCCTTTTTCTATGATTAGATACATAGAGAATATTTTCTTTCATTAATAAAAGGTTTTCTTACTGTTTTTGTGTTGTTGTTCAGTTGCTAAGTTGTGTCTGACTCTTTGTGACCCGATGCACTGCAGGCCCCAGGCTTCCCTGTCCTTCACCATCTCCTGGCATTTTCTCAAACTCATGTCCAGTCAGTGATGCCGTCCAACCATCTCGCCCTCTGTTGCCGCCTTTTCCTCCTGCCCTCAATCTTGCCCAGCATCAGGGTCTTTTCCAATATTTTTAAGACCTACTTTCTTCCTTTTTTTAAAAAACAGAACAATGGGCTAGGGCATCTTTTCAGGTCAACAGATAAGTAGACTTCATCTCCATTGATGTTATTGGCTCTGGGGTATTATCTGGTGATTGGGAATGTCCCTGGTCTTTCTTCCACCTTCTCCTGGGCACCTGCCCTGGGCTTGGTACTGGGGAAAACGGGAGACCGGCAAGGAGGATGGAAGTAGGAGAGAGACGCAGTGGTCACGGGCCCAGGCCACACGAAGGCAGCAAGCCCCTCTGGAATGGGGGCCGCCTGTCTCTCACCCACCTCCCAGCCTGCTTGTGGATGGACAGCCCTGAGACCAGTTGCCGCCTGGACCCAGGTAGGGAGGTGGAGCAGAGAGGGATTTCCATGGTCTTCAGGCTGAGATGGCCCCCTGCAGCCAAAGTGCTCCCTGGCAGGCAGCGTGACCAGTCGGGGCTTACTGGTCTGGAGGGGACTGGGTAAGCTCATGAGAGTCAGAGAATCCAGACATGGAGGAAATGGGGAGACTCTTTCCACTCAGCTTCAGTAATCAGAAGCAGCATCTCCACCCAGGCCCAGGATCAGCCCTGGGAAACTGACCAGCTCAACCTGGTCCCTGGGACAACCCAGAAGAAGAAATGAAAGCGAAGTAAGCAGGATAGCACAAGGGCTAAGCCCACAGACTTGGAGTTTGATAGGGACCTGGCTTCCGAGCGGCTTCTACTTGATGGTTTTGTGAAGAAAATTGTCGGACCATATCCATAAAGCACTTGGCACACTGCCCAGTGAATGTAGCTAGAGTTATCTTTTCATCATTAGCCGGTAAGTCGGCCTGCAGAGCCAGGAGACAGCTGCTTACAGAAAACATGGTTGCGTGTTTCCCCGTGTTCATCGCTATGGCTGGGTTTTGTGCGCAGGGCTACGTGTGGGTGTGGGTAGCTGGGATCTAGAGGAGGAAGAAAGAGGGGGGGTGGGGGTGCAGGGTGGGGGTTTTATAAACCTAGCTGCTTTGAAACCAGGGGAAGTCTCAGGTCGCCCTCCTGGGTAAGGAAAAGGCTGGATCTGTCCATGTTGTACCTCCCCAGTGCCCTCTGGAGCCCCTCCTCCCAGAGGGGCAGGGCAAGGGGGTGCAGCTGGATAAGAAGACCTGAGGCGTGATGCCAGCACCTGGATCCCAGCAGGGCGGTGAGAGGGTCGGGGAGGGTGGGAGGGGGAGTGTGCTCGGCTGCAGCATCCGTGGGCTGGGGGGCAGGGTGGAGCGCAATCTCTGAGGATCACTGCCTGGCTGCCAGATGGTGCCTCTGGGGCCAGCGGAAGGGGGCGGGTCGGTTGACCTGGAGCGGCCAGGGCCCTGTGAGTTCCTCTGGGTCCACCCTCCAGGGAAGTTGGCATCCCCACTGGTCTCCTGGCCTGCGCAGGGGCAGCCTGGGCCCCGGACCAGCCTCCCCATCCCACTAGGCCTGCTAATGAAGAACGGCTTCTCCAAAGACAGGGCTGTGCGCCCGCAGGTGGACCACTGGCAGATGCTGGAGGTGAGTGGTGTCCTCCTGCACTCCTTTAGGTCCGGAGAGGTCACCACGGGGTCTCCATCACGAGCGGTCTTGAGCCTGGTGTGATTTTCTCCTATGATTTCATCTACTCCCTGGACGGCCCCCAGTGCAAGCCGCTGACAGTCCTCAGTCTTTGCAATTGATTTACTGGGAGCAGCGGCCGGGCCAGCAGCTAGTGATGGATGTACGCTAGCGGGCTGGGGGCGGAGGAGGCTGGCTGCACCCTCCCACAGCTTGGCAGGGTCCCTCACGCAGGATGCACGCACTCCTGCCTCCTTGCTCGACCTCGGGGTATCAGCACTTACAGAAAGACTGGTGTCTGTGCACCGAGACGCATGGGCAAGGACGCTGGTTGCGGAATTGTTTGCGTGAGAAAGAACTGGAGACCCCTTATCTGCTCAGGGGAGCAGGGAGGGGCTGCTGCATTCTGCTCGTGGACAGGGTCTCTGGGACTGTGCGGAGGCGTCATTTACCTGAAACATCAGGCTCCCCAGAGTCGGGTCTGGCAACAGGGACCCTGAGTGAGGGGGTGAGTGGAAAGGCAGTGGTTGAGTCAACTGCGTCACATCCACAAGGGCAATATCTGCAGAAATTAGAGAAAAATAAAGCAACAGCAGATACAAGTGCTTCATATATGTGGTCATGAAAAAAATGTTCAAGATATACTGTGATGGGGTAAAGTTGTGGGGCTATATGGTCAGCTTGATCCAACTGATGTAAAAGCAAAAAACCCCAAACATCCTGGCATCATATACACGTGTGTGTGTGTGTGTGTGTGTGTGTGTGTGTGTGTAAATGCCCAGAAAAAGTCTGGGATGACATACAGCCAACTGCTGATACAGGTCACTGCTGGGGAAGCAGGGCTATTGGGGAAAACGAACTTGTCACTGTTTCTCTCTTTACTTCTGTGTTCACATTTTTTTTTTCTTCAATGAATACCAAATTCTTTAATGGGGTAATGAATGATACTTTCTGTTTTTTATCAACCTCACCCTCTAAGGTATTTCTCTTTTGTTAATTTATTTTTTTATTGACGGATAATTGCTTTACAGAATTTTGCTGTTTTCTGTCAAATCTCAACATGAGTCAGCCATAGGTATACAAGAACAGCTCCCTCCTCTCCTTGGCACTCCTTGCCTGCCTCCCTTGAGCTCCCGTTCCCCATTGTTCTTCCTGGGACAGTGAACTCCCCCAGAACCCTGGCTGGGAGAGCTGGACCTGACCTGGGCCCACATCAAAGTCCCGTGTGGCATCAGAGTGGGGACTGGTCACGGCCCAACCTCCATCCCAGCCTTCCCCGGTGGCCGGCTTCTCCAGCTCACACTGCAGGGATAGCCTGCAGGGTGAAGCCCCTCCAAGGTGTGCCTGAGCGGGGAGATGTGTCGGAAGGAGCCCAAGGGGCTGCAGCTGAAGCTTCTTTTTTTAGGGACCCCCTGCCAGGGGCTGAGGGTGGAAGGAGGGAAAGAAGGGTGTTGTCTCCTGCCTCAGGCCCCACAGGGAGGCTGCTGGAGCCTTCAGGCAGTGAGGCCCGGCCTCTGAATCAAAGGAGTCAGGGCAGGACCATCCCCAGGGCCAAGCCAGGAACCCCTGGATTCCAAGCCAGCACCACCCTGCTCGCCTGCCAGGCTCAGGGCAGGGACTGCGGGCATCCAGGGCACTGCTCTGACCTAGAGGCCCTTCTGTCCTAGACGCCTGTGTCCCCATGGCTCAGCGGGTGGAGGGATTTTGTCTTCCTTCTTCCTTGTTCTAGAAGGAAGAACAGGAGCAGGGCACACGGGTCACACACCTCTGGTGTGCCAGAAGCCTCACTGGGTTCTTGACACTTAGCTCATTCGCACCTCTCAGCCATGCCGTCCTGCAGGTGAGGCTCACAGCTGCGGAGGTAGGGGGACTTAACTACTGGCCAACTCGGACCAGAGATGTAAGCCCGGTCCCTCTGCCCCAAAGGGCTGCTCTCTCCCTCTATGCCCAGTGCAGCCTCACTCCTCCACAGGCTTCAGGGAGGGTGCGCTTGTCACTGGGGAGCAGAGGAGACAGCAGTGGAGGGGTCTGTGGTAAGGACCTACGCAGGGCAAGGGACCCAAACCAGCCTCCAGGGCCTCTTGAGGGCTCCTGCTGCTCCCTGACCAGCTCTCCAAAGGGGGCTGCCTCCAGGGAGTCCTCCTTGCTTTTCAGCCCTCCCAGGACTCCCTGGCTTGTGATGGCTTCAGTCACTGGGCTCAGCCCTGCTGTGCTGGAGACGGATCAGCCCAGCCTTGACCCTTCTAGTGGATTCATTAATCCTTCCTCTGGTGTCCCCACTCCTGACCAGCTGGGTGGGACTCCCTTCCTCTAAACCCTCACCTCTTCCAGCCAACATCTTTTAGCCAAGATGGGGTTTTCTGTCATAGCAAATCAGCCAAGTCTGATGATCAGTGTGGCTCAGATCCCTGCTCTGCCTCCAGTGGCCAGGTGACCTTGGGAATGTCCCTGAACACCTCTGCACCTCAGTTTCTCCATCTGTAAAATGGGGATGATGGTTGCGAGACTCTTAGGGCTGTACATCAGCAACACACACATCATCAGAATGACTCCCAGCTGGTGGCGGGCGCTCAGTATGTGTCCACAGCTGCTGCTGTCTCTCTCTTCCTCCATGTGCCCCAGGCGGGATGGGTCATTCCACAGAACTGCAGCTGGGAGGAAATCAGAGTGGGCTGGATGGAAACCAGCTTGTGGGCCTGACGAAACTGACATATGGTGCTTTACTCAGAGCTCGTGGAAGGGAAGTCCAAGTTCAGATGCCCGTTGGGGACATGCGGAAGACCAAGAAGGGAAATGAGAATGTGTTTCTAATGTTCTAGTTTGTGGCTCCCTACCTCCCGCCAAGCCTGCGGCCTCCAATTCTCAGTCCGGTTTGCAGGTCTCTATGTCAGGAGGGAATATGGAGGTGTCTCTTCTGCAGGAATTCCTTGAGCATCTTGTGAAAAAGCCTCATGGAGGGGTGGCCAGCCCAGGAGGGGCCAGCGGGGAACACTGGCCAGGCTGTCTTAGAGAGACGCAAAGCACCCAGCCCTCTGACGAGCTCAAACTGCACCTCCGTCAGTCCCCTCAGGTCCTACAGTGACGGCTAACAGTAACCCCAGGGACAAAGCCAATGCCAGCATCTCCAATAGGCTGTGTTTTCTCCTGGTTTCTTTCTCCCTGCAACAGATACTTGAAGAAATGAAATGTTTCTTAATAAAAATAATACCCAGAACCCTCACAGTTCAGTTCAGTTCAGTCACTGAGTCATGTCCAACTCTTTGCAACCCCATGGACTGCAGCACGCCAGGCCTCCCTGTCCATCGCCAACTCCCAGAGTTTACTGAAACTCATGTCCATTGAGTCGGTGATGCCATCCAACCATCTCATCCTTCGTCATCCCCTTCTCCTCCCGCCTTCAATATTTCCCAGCATCAGGGTCTTTTCCAACGAGTCAGCTCTTCGCACCAAGTTTCAGCTTCAGCATCAGTCCTTCCAATGAATATTCAGGATTGATTTCCTTTAGAATGGACTGGTTGGATC
Source organism: Tragelaphus eurycerus (assembly GCA_935064755.1). Lineage (NCBI taxonomy): Eukaryota > Metazoa > Chordata > Mammalia > Artiodactyla > Bovidae > Tragelaphus > Tragelaphus eurycerus. The sequence goes on along the minus strand of CAKXYN010000008.1, from coordinate 34,339,201 downwards.
TCCTTGCAGTCCAAGGGAAGAGAGTTCCAGAACCCTCACAGCTGGCCCTAAAGAATACCTGGGAGCTCCTTTGCTGGAGTGTCCATATTCCTCTGTCTTCCTCACGAGGCTGTCCCTGAGGATAAGACAGTCTGTCCTGCTCACGACTGTGTCCTGACATACCAGGTCCAAACAAACAGTCAACGATATGCCTCTGTAGATGGAATGACGGGAGGAGGGATCTTAAAGCCTGGAAGTTCTGATAGCACGTGTGAAAGGGCCTCGGACCATGTCCAGCACAAGGCAGGGGTTCCACGAATGCCACCTGACGCGGTAGTCCAGGGGCTGTGTGGTCGTCACCAACTCTCATCTGTTTCTGAGCTGACCCCTCGAAAACGTCCAGCTAGGGGACTGCGCCCGCCTCCATCCTCGACCCCACCGCCCTGAACCTGGCTTCAGCTGCTGGCAACGTCAACACCCAGCCAGCTCTCCACCCAGTGGGTCATAGCCAGCTGCTGCTGCTGCTGCGGCTGGGATTTCCCTGAGATCCAGATGCTTCTGGAGAATAAGAAGTTTCCATTCTAACTTCCTTTCCCAGTGTTGAAGACGGAGGCACTTCCCCAGCAGTGGGGTCCACCGTCTCATTGGTACTTCCTGGAAGTCAAAACACTGGCGAGGTCAGAAGCCATATGACGCGGTCACTTCTGTCCTCTTGCCTCAGCCACACTGGACCCCTGGGTGACCTGCCACAATACCTGAGGGTCCCCGGAGCTGACGAACCCTCTGGCTGGGCTTCTTGGTGATGGGAGCTGGTGTAGAGCTGCACCCTTTAGGATGCATAAAAGGCCCAGGTGACTGAACCCTGTTCGGCTCATCTCAGACCACTTCCCCCTTGCCAGCTGCAGGCCCCCCTTCCAGCTGCACCAATGTGCCCACTCCTGCCCACTTCCGGGCCTTTGCATTAAGCCAGTAAGTCTCACATTTGAGCAGGCCTCAGAATCTACCCCCAAGAGATCCCAGATTTCTCTGCCTCACCCCCAGAGTCCCTGATTCAGTCAGTCTGGGGTGAGGCCCAAGAATCTGCATTTCTAAGAGGTTCCCAGGCGACCTCATGCTGCCGGTCCGGGGACCACACTTTGAGAAGCGCTGGTGCAAGCCATCCCCCTCACCTGTCACATCCTTGGGAAACCTTCCTGGACTTTTCCAAGCAACATGAGTGTCCCCAGATAATGCCTTTGTGGGACCTCGCACTTCTCCTCATGGCACTTAATCACATTTTGCGTTTACTATGAATTTGTGAAAATGTTCAACTGATGCCAGCCTCCCTCTTTAAGTGTATATCTGTTTTGTTTCCCATTGTCTCCCTGGTGCCCAGCAAAGTGTTTTGCACATAACAGGTGTTCAACAAACGGTTGCTGCGGGAATGAATGAGTGAGTGAACGAATACACACAAAAGACTTTCAGAGGCTTTCCCGGTGACCACCAGGCGACTCTGGGCTCTAGTAGCACAGTGAGGGGAAACAGGGGGCTGGTTTGGTGCACAGCTTCCGGGGTGCACACACAGTCGGTGTTACCAGCTGTGTGACCTTGTGTTGGTCGCTTAATCTGTCTGTTGCCTTGTTCATCCGCACAGCAGAGCCAGCAAGGGTACCCAGCTCACAGGGTTGCGTGAGGTAAACTGAGTAATCCACCCAGAGGGCTTACCATGCATGCCTGCCACATACTCAGTTCAGTTCAGCTGCTCAGTCGTGCCCAACTCTTTGTGACCCCATGGACTGCAGCATGCCAGGCCTCCCTGTCCATCGTCAACTCCCGGAGTTTACCCAAACTCACGTCCATTGAGTCGGTGATGCCATCCAACGCTATCTAAAGCTATGTCTTATTGTTCTCAAAGTGCCTGCCTGCAAGGCCCTGCTTGCTTTTATCAGACCCCCGTCCAGGGGTCAGCTGCTAGAGAGTTCCCTCTGGTGGACTTAGGTAAAACCTAGATCAAGGAATTAACCCAGGGGTCTGCCTTTGGCTGGACTTCTCCAGAATCTGCAACCCTCTCTTGCTGGGGCTCAGTGACAGCCGCATACGATGTTTGTCTTGGGGGAGGGCGCTGGGACGTGGCTGTTGCCCCTCTGCCCATCCCCACGGGCCTGGAGCGGGTGTTTCTGCTCTTCCCTCACTGCCTGCCTGGCATGGAGCTGACTCACCGCCAGGAGGGGGTGGTGATTAGTATGCAGGGCAGGTACTGGGAGGAAAGCTGTCTCCACGCAACAGCTCTTGATGCATTTCTCTGATTAATGTGGCAGAAAGAACATTGCAGCTTTTTCCTGAATGGTCGCCACGTGGAGCCGGAGTCATTAGCATCGCGTCTCCCGCTTGCCATGACCTGCTGACCACCCTAAGTAGATAAAAATGAAAATGGCCAAGACAGCTGGCAAGGCCCAGAAACAAACTGCCTGGTGGCTCTGCAGCCATGGGAGAGTCTTTTATGTGAAAGGTTTCCGGAACGGTCCCGCCTTCCCCATCCTCCCACAACACTCCCCACCCCATAAAGCCGACCTTAAAATTTCTGTTTCTGTCACTGCGGGTCCCCAGCAAGGGCAGAACCCCCTTTCTGGGCCTTGGAGCCCGAGTCCGAGCATAAGCATCCCTGCCTCTCCCACAGGTGGGTGTGCCCAAGTGAAAGATGATGGGAGGAGGGGGAAGGGATGCCAGGGGGAGGGATCAGACCAGGTGAAGGACCCCAGCGGCGGCGGGAGGTACCTAGAGCATGGAGTAGGTCTCTGCTGGGCAGAGAGTATAGGTGGGATGCAGCAAGAGAGAAGGCTGGGGATCCAGACTTCATCCCGAGGGCCACAGGGAGTCACGCTGTGTGGAGGGATGGTATCTCGTGGGGAATAAGACAGAGTGCTCTAAAGATCCCTCGCTCTCCAGTGTGATGGGTACTGGGGACTCACAGAGAAGTGGGGGGAACCGACTGGAGGCCATTGCCGCCTCCAGGCGGGTGATGCTGCTGCCTTGAATTAACACCACATGTTCCTCAGGGCACTTCCTCTGCAGCCGCTGGGAGTTGGGGCATCTGTCTGCAAACCCGGGAAGAAAAATGCTCACCATTGCTCAGGGAAACTGAGGCAGGTAGGGGTGACTTGGGAGGTGACAGCCTCCCCAGGATGGGCATGAAGGTCGGAGAAGCTCCTTCTGTATCTTTGGTCTTTCCTTGGCTCCATGGGATTGGATTCCTGTGACCGTGCTGTTCTGAATAATTGCTTTGGGATTCCACCCCCTCCCCCCCACCCCCGCCCACCTAATTTGCTGCTTTCATTCTCTGGGTCTCAGTGTCCCCATCCATGCAGGGGGAGAGGGTCGGCAATCTCAGAGAACGGTCCCTGGGCTTCCTGGGAAGGATGATGGTAAGGCAGCCCCAGGTTGCAAGCTCAGGCCAGCTCCATTCTCCTCCACCCAGCGACGCCTCTGCCACCGTTATCCCTCCGGCTGCCCGACACACACCGCTATCACTGCCTCATTTGGGTGGTGGTCTTCAAAGCCAGCCCCACCACATCCACTTGCTAGAAAACAGGCCTCTGGACTCAGCCCGGGGCCTGAAAGGAATGAGCAATGGCGCTAATCGCGGAGTCGGCAGGAGAAGCTGGGAGGAGGCCGCCTGGAGACAGAAATCATCTTGTGATGCGCCAATTACTGATCAGCTGGGACATAATTGCGGGGCTGCCATCCCGGCTGCTGGAGGTACCAGGCCTCCCTCTCGTTAATCAACGATAATCCAGAATTACGACCCTTAATGATTTGCAAAGACACTTAGGCACACACGCACACATGCTCTCATACGGACACAAGTAATTGATAATCAACCATGTAATTTGAGGCAATAATTCTGTCCGGGCCAGATGACAGGCTCCACCCTGCCAGCGGAGGGGAGCCGGAATCACAGCCCACCCGGTGACGGCTGGCGGCTGCTCTGGGGGATGGAGGCTCTTTCCCTTCTCTAGGGTGGGTGCCAAGGGGGCCCCCAGTTATCTCTGGGCAGAAGGAGGACAGAGATTTTTGTTTGTTTCCTACTTTTACTGATCTGTATTTTCTAATTATTGCACATTAGAACTTTTGTAGCATGTAGAAATATCCTTGCTATTATTGTTTACTATTGTTCTTTATTCCGGGCCATAAACCAATGGTCTCTAACTTAGCGAGCATTCAAATCACCCAGGGAGATTGTTAGAGAGGTGGATTTCTAGAGACTTCCCTGATGGTCCAGTGGTTAAGACTCCTGACTTCTGATGCAGGCAGTGTGGGTTCAATCCCTGGTTGGGGAAGTGAGATCCCACAGACTGCATGGTGTGGCCAAAAAGTAAAAGTTTTGAAAAATATGTGGATTCCTGCACCGTGAACCTGGAGATTTAGACTCAAAAATCCAGTGTAGGACTTAGGAATCTGCATCAGATCAGATCAGTCGCTCAGTCGTGTCCCACTCTTTGCGACCCCATGAACTGCAGCACGCCAGGCCTCCCTGTCCATCACCAGCTCCCGGAGGTCACTCAGACTCGCATCCATCGAGTCAGTGATGCCATCCAGCCATCTCATCCTCTGTCGTCCCCTTCTCCTCCTGCCCTCAATCCCTCCCAGCATCAGAGTCTTCTCCAATGAGTCAACTCTTCGCATGAGGTGGCCAAAATACTGGAGTTTCAGCTTTAGCATCATTCCTTCTAAAGAAATTCCAGGATTGATCTCCTTCAGAATGGACTGGTTGGATCTTCTTGCAGTCCAAGGGACTCTCAAGAGTCTTCTCCAACACCACAGCTCAAAAGCATCAATTCTTCGGCGCTCAGCCTTCTTCACAGTCCAGCTCTCACATCCATACATGACCACAGCAAAGACCATAGCCTTGACTAGGCGAACCTTTGTTGGCAAAGTAATGTCTGCTTTTGAATATGCTATCTAGGTTGGTCATAATTTTCTTTCCAAGGAGTAAACGTCTTTTAATTTCATGGCTGCAGTCACCATCTGCAGTGATCTTGGAGCCCAGAAAAACAAAGTCTGACACTGTTTCCACTGTTTCCCCATCTATTTCCCATGCAGTGATGGGACCAGATGCCATGATCTTCGTTTTCTGAATGTTGAGCTTTAAGCCAACCTTTTCACTCTCCACTTTCACTTTCATCAAGAGGCCTTTTAGCCCCTCTTCACTTTCTGCCATAAGAGTGGTGTCATCTGCATATCTGAGGTTATTGATATTTCTCCCGGCAATCTTGATTCCAACTTGTGTTTCTTCCAGTCCAGCATTTCTCATGATGTACTCTGCATATAAGTTAAATAAACATGGTGACAATATGCAGCCTTGACGTACTCCTTTTCCTATTTGGAACCAGTCTGTTGTTCCATGACCAGTTCTAACTGTTGCTTCCTGACCTGCATACAGATTTCTTAAGAGGCAGATCAGGTGGTCTGGTATTCCCATCTCTTTCAGAATTTTCCATAGTTTACTGTGATCCACACAGTCAAAGGCTTTGGCATAGTCAATAAAGCAGAAATAGATGTTTTTCTGGAACTCTCTTGCTTTTTCCATGATCCAGCGGATGTTGGCAATTTGATCTCTGGTTCCTCTGCCTTTTCTAAAACCAGCTTGAACATCAGGAAGTTCACGGTTCACATATTGCTGAAGGAATCTGCATAGTTAATCACGATTTGGGTGTAGACTGTCCACAGACTGCACTTTAAGAAAAGTGCCAGTCACTTGGTCATGTCCACCTCTTTGTGAGACCATGGACTATAGCCCACCAGGTTCCTCTGTCCATGGGATTCGTTAGGAAAGAATACTGGATGGGTTGACCATTCCCTTCTCTAGATCTTCCCAATCCAAGGATCAAACCCAGGTCTCCTGTATTTCAGGCAGATTCTTTACCATCTGAGCCACCAGGGAAGCCCTTTAAGAAGAACCCTAAAACAATGGCTCCCAACCCTGACTGCACATTGCAATCACTTGAGGAGATTTTCGAAAATTCTGATGCCTGGGCTCCAGCCCCAGGATCTAATAAGACTTAACTGATCAAAGTACACACTGGGCATCAGGAAGTTTTTTTCAAGGACCGCGGGTGATTCCAACCATCAGCCAAGGCTGAGTCCTATGCCTCATCACTCCAGGTGGGCTCCACTGGCATCTGTCTTCCCAACCTGTTTCTGTTCTTTACCTTGGAAACCTGTACCTCAGTTGTCTCAAACTTTAACATGCATATGCATCACTTGGGATTTTGTTAACATGCAAGTTCTGTTTCAGGAAGTTGGGGTGGGAAGGCTGCAACCCTAGATACATTTCCAGGGAATGATGATGCTGCTGGTCCTAGAGAAGGGAGAGTCTCTTTTCCTTTGTTCAAGGCCAAAGCACATGGATTTTGGTGCCAGAAAGTCCTGTTTATGGCACTCTTCTTCCAGGGAAAGCCGGGTGCTGCCTCTGCAAAGTAAATCCAACCTCCTCTTGCGCAGGTGGCTGACTGCCTGCAAGTCACATGTTTGGTTCTTTTAGGGTCCTGAGAATAAGACATGCTCAGTCTAACTCAGGTGATGGGGCCCCAAGAAATAGGGGGAAATGGTACCTTTCTCGGAGGAAAGAAGATAAATTATTCCAAAGCTGGGCACAGAGCATGAAGCAGTCACTGGCCTGGTGGCCAGGTATGTCCCACATGGCGGGGGCCTGGTGGACGAATTTCTGGAAATGAGAGCTTCCTGGAGTTAGGCCTGGGAGGAGGGCTGGCAGTGGGGAGGCTGGGGATGGTTGGTTGTCTCCCACCATGGCCACAAGCATCTCCCATTCCAGGATGGGCATGTTGTCATGTCCATCTACAGGAAAAATCTATTTACCCTCCTCCTGAGCTTGTTATGGCCTCGTGACCTGCTTCGACCAGCAGAATTCGGTGCAAGGGAGCTATGCCATCTCCATGGCAAGCCCCTTAAAGAGCCTGGCAGCTTCTGCTTTCAATCCTTTGGAAGCCAGGTGCCATGTAAGAAACCAACCACCCTGAAGCCACCATACTGGCCACATGGGGAAGGCCACATAGGGAAGTGCTGAAATGCACGGCATGTGAATAAGTCTTCTTGGTCCTTCCCTCCCAGTCCAGCTGAGTGCAGAACGATCCCAGCTAGTGCCACATGGTGAAGAAGGCAATGGCACCCCACTCCAGTATTCTTGCCTGGAAAATCCCATGGATGGAGGAGCTTGGAAGGCCGCACTCCATGGGGTCGCTGAGGGTCAGACATGACTGAGCGACTTCACTTTTCACTTTCATGCATTGGAGAAGGAAATGGCAACCCACTCCAGTGTTCTTGCCTGGAGAATCCCAGGGACGGGGGAGCCTGGTGGGCTGACATCTGTGGGGTTGCACAGAGTCAGACACGACTGAAGCGACTTAGCAGCAGCAGTGCCACATGGAGCAGAAGAACCAACCAGCTGAGCCCTGCCCAGATTCCTGACTCATAAAGTCAGGAGAACTGTTGCTTGAAGCCACATCTTGAGTCCACTGTTACATAGCAATAGAGAATGAAAACGTTTGGGTTCCTCTCTCAGTTCTGACACCCATAGGCAAGACTAGTATGCCTGTCAGACCTCAGTTGCCTCATCTGCAAAATGAGAGTTAAATGAAATCATGTATCTAAAACCTGATGCCAAGGGCCTGGCACACTGCTCTGCTCACAAGATAACTGCAATTTATGACTATTAGTGAGGCCATGCCAAGGTCCCCATACCTGTGCTCCATCCGGATTTGAGTGACAGCCATTCAAATCCTCTTGTTCCAGGCCCTCACGCCATCATTCTCCTCTGATGGAAACAGCCTGTCACCGTGGCAGCACCCTGGCTAAGACCAACAGCTTCTGAGCCAGGAAAGCATGGATGTCTGCTGCCAGTTTCTAGCTCTGTGACCTCAAGCAAGTTATTTAATGTCACTGAGCCTTAGTTTCTTCGCTGGAAGAGGAGTCAGACTTCAGAGGGAGTCAGCCTAGCTCCTCCTCCAGGAAGCCTACGCTGATTAACTTCTCCCCACCACATGTCTCTAAAGAGCGTTTTGTGGTGTCTTATTTACAAGGCAGGTGCTAACTTCTGAACTTTCAGAAGAGAGCTGAAATTACCTGTATGGGTTGGAAAAAGGGTACAGAGGACCCTTGACCATACTTCATTAATAAAAATAGCTTTTCTTTGTTGAGCTGAAGAGTCTGCAAGTGCTTTGTGTGCATTGTCCTCACAACACGCCTGTGAGGGAAGGACCGTCGTCACCAGGCCCCCTGTGGGGTGAGGGTCCTGACCTCAGGAGCCAGGTGGGGCCCTGTAATAGACACTCGCTTGTTGCTCTGTCCAGCATGTTTGTGTATATGAACGCTACTCCTTTTCCCTACATATCTTAGGAACTAATAACAAAATATGCAGAAGAAATACTTACCGAAATCAAAACAAATGATTTCTTGTCTAACTCAGGCCATCTCCCCTGACTTCAGGGTACATCCACAAGTGGCTGACTTCTCACTAACCTGGCTACTATCCCCCTGGTCCCAGCCACCATCCTTTGCCTCCATCCCTTCACAGTCCCCCTGCTCTCCCGCCGTTCTCCTCACCAGAATGATTGATCCCCTTCCCATGCAGGATGGATGATGTCACTGTCTGCTGAAAGCTCTGCAGTTGCTCCATCTCACTCAGAGTAAACACTAGTGTCCTCCCAATGGCTCTCAAAGCCCAACACCATCTGCTCCTGATCTCTCCAGAACAGCCTCTCTGTCATCAGGCATGCTCCTGCCTCAGGGCCTTTGCATCGCCATTTCCTCTGCCTGGAGCTTTTACCAAATGATTACTGGGTCCACTCTCACCTCTGTTAGATCTTTACTTAAATGTTACCTTTTTGGTAAGATCTTCCCTGACTGCTCCATTTAATGAGCTCCATTTAATTGCCACCCCCCAGCCCATCCTGGGGGGGCACCAACCCCTCTTCTGCTTTGGTTTTCTCCACAGCACACATTACCCTCAAATGTCATGTTTGTTCCACTTGCTTATTTATTTTTCTCTCACCACCCCCAACACACACACATAGAGACACACAGTAGAATGTAAGCTCTGTGTGGGATTTGTGTTTATTTTATTTACTGCTATTGCTTCAATATGTGGCAATAGCTCAATAATACCTTGTTGCATGAATGCAAAAGTACGCATACACACAGAGTGTGAGATGATACCACGGACTTCCTCAAAAAGTAAACTTGGGTAGTTTGATACAGACGTTAAAACATCCCTCTAGCACTGATTAGTTTCAACCCTGACTTTTGCTGTGTGTGTCCGTGCACGTCCACAGTAAGGGCCACTGGGAGTAGAAATTTGTTGGTTGTGGCAATGATTGTGGATCTTAATAAAAGTCACTGAGAACATCTCTCCCTATCCTCCACAAGCCCCCAAAGCCATACTAAGAGATACCAGATTCACCCAGCAGTCTGGAAGAGAACAGGGATCTGGGAAGACAAAGGCCCCCAGCAAGTGACACTAAGGCAAAGCAGTCCAGTTAACTCCAGCAGAAAGATCTGCTGTGGCCTGCAACATGCAGTGTGGGGACTTGCCATCCCAGCTCCGTCCCCACGGCCCTCCCACATCCACTCCAATGCCCTCTCATTAGAGGTTAGATCTCAAAGGTCCAGAGTCAGGGGTCTGCCTGGGTACCTAGTTGGAGGGTGAGAGAATCTGGGGAGACTGGCATGCCCCAGGAGCACGACAGGGTCCCTTCCGAAGGCACCAGAGATCCACAGGACGGGTACAAAGGATGAGGCTCCCTCGAGAAGGTTTAGTTGTTGGTGGTGGCTTTTAACTCCCTCCCCCGATCAGATCAGATCAGATCAGTCGCTCAGTTGTGTCCGACTCTTTGCGACCCCATAAACCGCAGCACGCCAGGCCTCCCTATCCATCACCAGCTCTCGGAGGTCACTCAGACCCACATTCATCGAGTCAGTGATGCCATCCAGCCATCTCATCCTCTGTCATCCCCTTCTCCTCCTGCCCTCAATCCCTCCCAGCATCAGAGTCTTCTCCAATGAGTCAACTCTCCCCCCTTTACACCCCACCAAATACAGCATCCTTGAGATCCACCCTAGGGTCTCTCCTACTGGTAGAGGAGAGGAAGGGTAGAGAAGACTTATGAGCTACAGACCCTCAAGGAGACTGAAGCTCATAGGGCTTATGTGGCCTGTCTAAGGTCATTCCACATGCAGCAAGTCCAAGATGCAGGAAACTTAGCTCACTGCTGTATCCGAAACAGCTTCTGATGTGGACTCGGAGGCTGCAGCTGCTGCTGCTAAGTCGCTCAGTCGTGTCCGACTCTGTGCGACTCCGTAGACGGCAGCCCACCAGGCTCCCCATCCCTGGGATTTTCCAGGCAAGAACACTGGAGTGGGTTGCCATTTCCTTCTCCAATGCATGAAAGTGAAAAGTGAAAGTGAAGTTGTTCAGTCGCCTCGGACTATCAGCGACCCCATGGACTGCAGCCTACCAGGCTCCTCCATCCATGGGATTTTCCAGGCAAGAGTACTGGAGTGGGGTGCCATTGCCTCCTCGGAGGCTGGGTTGGCTCAAAAACTAATTGGCTCCCAAAACCTAACTTACCTGTCACTCATTTTGTCTGTCACTCACTGTCAGTCATCCCTCCAAAAACCTGGCAAATGGCCAGGTGGGCCACAGGTACTCCGTGGGTGTTGGGTTCAACCTATCAGGCAGCAGCAATCACGTTGTGCTAAGGAGGAATCCCCCTTCCCCGCTCTAGGGCCTCAGAGCGGGCAGGCCTGCACCTTTTGCCCTCAGCCAGCAGGGGGCGCACACACATTGTTTCCAGTGGGCTTCACACCAACCTCCCCAGGAGCCCATTGCGATCCTCCCTGCCTGTGCTTGTTGGTTGCACACACGGGGCACCCCCCGCCCCCCACGCCTTGAACCAGCCTGTTTAATGTCTGGAGCCTTCCAATTGTGCAGTTGTCCCCAGCAGGCAGCCCCCCAGCAATGCATAGTATATAATATTTACTGAGTGGTTTCTAACCCAGGCACCTGGCTAGGCACTAGACAAGCTTCACCAACTTTACAAAAAAGAATGCTAAGATTCTATTTTCACCTCATGTTAAAAACAAGAGTATTGAGGTTTGGGGCTGTTAAGTGGGTACCCTTAAGACCTCCCCTTTCTGCTCCAAGGTCGGGAGAATGTTTGGGGTGGGGGCAGGGGGACACTGGCTGAAGCCAGGGCCTCCAGAGAGAGCAGGATTGGAAAGAACCCTCCCCCAGAAGAGGACAGTTCCCACCCCAGTTCTGCTCCCCAGGGCTCTGGGTGGGCCCCTTGAGCAGACCTGCCAGCTCCGTGCCACTCTGGTGGGGCACCCAGGGACACTTCCTCTTTGGTGTCCGTTCCAGCCACCTGGCACACACGGTGGGGGGGGGGGTGTCCTGGGTGGTGACGCTGGCAGTGGTAGTGGGAAGGGGAGGGCCAGCCTCGTGGGAGGAGAGAAGGCATCAGGGCACATCACGGTGGACCAGCTGGCTCACTCCCCCTCTGACATTTTACATGTAAGGAAACAAACTCAGACCGGGGAGGCCACCGGCTCAAGGTCACCTAGCCTGTGATGGCAGAGCCAGGGCTGGAACCCCGGTCTTTGAATGAGCAGGCTTTAGCTGACCATGCTATTTGGGGCCTGGAATTGCCTCTTTCCCACCACCAAACTGCCCACCACGTCTCTGCCGTGCTCCATGTCAAACTCTGCCCCTCCTGATATAGGTCCTGCTTCCTGCCCTCCTTTTGTGAGAGCTTCTCTCCCTGTATTGGAGCTGTGGCTCTTTAACTGGCCTGTTGCACCTGCATTCTATTCTGGGTTAACTTGCCTCCTCTCTCCCCAGTGGATTTTGAGACAAGCGCCAAGGGATAGGTCAGTCCAGTGGATACGGCACTGAGCCAGGCACTCAGACACTTGAATTTGAACTTGGCTGAGTTACTGACTTGCAGTGTGCCTCGGGGGGAGGTCACTTCCCTGGGCCTCAGTTTCTCCTGTGGTCTCAGGTCAGGGCGTCTCAGACGCTGTCCATAGAGTCTGCCTCTGGCCAGAGGGGACGGGGCCCTGCCCCAGATTCAACAGCAGCAACCTTGCTTTTTTTTTTTGTCTTAAGTATTTGGGTTTTTATAAGGCAGAATGGAGGAAAGTTCTGAGGCTAAGAGAAGTTTGAACCCTAATTTGAGGTCCTTTCTACTCAATTCTTGCTGTCCTTTGTACGTCTCTCACCCCTAGTCGGCTAGCTGGAGTATGACATCTTGCATAGGATAGTCTAGATAAATATTTGCTGACCGAATTGAATGTCAGCCCCGGGAAGCAGGGCTGTGCTGAAGCTGACTGGGCAGAGGGGCCAGGCAAGAAGTAAACAGCCAGAGGGCAGCTGGAGGGAAAGGGGACCTGGAGCCAGCTTCTAGGAGGAAGAAGGCCTTCATAATGGGGGCCGAGACGGCCTCACATCTGTAGCTTCTGCTCCACTTCCTCCTCCGGGTTGTCTCCTGGCTTGCCCCCACAACCTTCCTGCAGGGGCTACAGTGTCCTTGCACACACCCTGCCCCGTGCCCTGTCAGGGCCGCCCACGCAGCTGGGCAGACGTGAGTCTGGCAGACACTGGTGTGGCTGAGCGCTCCTGGAACGAGGTTCAGAAGGGCCATGGGGCTGGCAAGGAGGGAAACTCTGGCCCGGTCAGCCGGCCAAAAGTCAGTCGGGACGCCCGGCCCCAGGGCCCCCAAAGGCAGGCCTATCGAGGTGCTGAAGTCTGTGGGGCCTCGCTGGGTACTCTCGGAGGGGGTGGATGTTGTATGCTTTTTGTCAGCGGCAGGCCACATTCTGCGTGGTGTGGGCATGTTAGTTCTGCTTCCAAATCTTGGCTCATCCTGGAGCTACAAATTACACTCTAGTCTCCATCCCAGAGCAGGGCTACCATGCTTCAGAGTAATCAGGGACCACCCCGACTGCACAAGTGTGGCCGCCCACGATCAGAAAATCCTGTGTCGTGCAGGGTTTAATTCTGACCAGGGTAAGAGGAAGCCTGAGCAGTACAAAGGAACGCCATTTTTACAGCGCCAAGAAGCCCCGTCAGGATGCTTCCTGACATAACGGACGAATGTCACTGTCGTCTTAGGTGTCACTGTAGTGCCCACCCATCTCTGCGCTGCTCTAAACCTCACTGCATAACCATCGGCCATGCCTCTGGGGTCCTTCATGCATTCACCTCAGAACATCTCAGAGGAAGCTCTTTAATAACTGCTAAGAATTAAAGATGTGCAGATACTTAATCAACTTTATTTAGTCATCACCACTACTCTGCAAAGTTGATCTGTTAGAATCCCTTTAGCTACAAGTAACAGCAACCTTCACAATACTGGATGAAGACGGGGTCCCTCACTGAACAGTGAAGGAGCTGATGATCTCAGGAAAAAGTCCAGAGATGAGTGGCTCCAGGTGCTGTGATGCCACCAGGACCCCAGCTCGTCCCACAATTCCGCTGTCATCCTTAGCGTGTTGGCTTAGTTCTCTAAGTAGTTGCCTTCATCATAACAAAATGGCTGCTGTGGCCCCAGCCATCAGTCCAGACGTAGTGTCCAACTGCATAAGGACAATTGTTTCTTTCACATTGTAAGAGGAAGGGAATATTTCCTAAAACAACTCTCCAGACATAGCCCCAAAAATCCCTCTCTACATTTCATTGACTAGAACTGAGCCACAGATCCATCCCCCAAAGAATCACTGGTAAGGGGAACAAGATACCAAGATTTATTTAGACTAATCAGGATTTCCCCCTTCCCGACCCTGGGTACAAGGAAGAGGGGGTGGATTCCCGAAAAAAAAATTCAGGGCCCTAAGGAAGAAAGCGACTATTGGGTGGTTATCAACAGTATCTGCCACAAGAGTAATTATTGTTATCGACATTTTACAAACAGGAAAACTAAGGCTAAGAGAAATGAAGTAATGACTTAAAGTCATAGTAAGAGGGGGACTTCCTTCGTGGGTCAGTGGTTAAGACTTGCATGCCTCACAGTGTGGCCAAAAAAGTAAAAGTCACAGGAAGAGGCAAAGTTAGGATTTGACCCCAGAATTGTTCAACTCTAAAGCTCTTTCTACTATAGGATGCACAAAGCACTATTCTATATCTCCTTCTGAGTAATAAAGATTGTTTATATGCACGTCTATTTCAAATTCTTGCTGGAACAAGGAACAGTATAAATACTCAGACACACATCTTATTTTACTGTCAATAAAATTATCAGAATTTACATTAAGGTATGTATTTATTAGCATTTATTTAGGGCCTTCTAGGTGGCTTGGGGATAGAAGGGTAAGCTCTAGCCCTAAATTTCATGAATCCCCAGTTGGGGAGTTGCATGAACAGATAACTGCAATACTTTGTGAAGTATGCAGACTGTCACTGAAGAAACAGCAGGGATATGCTGGAGACCAGTTTCACAGGAAAGGCAAAAATACTGAGTTGGGCTTTGAAACATGCATAGAAGTTTTGGTCAAAGAAGATGGAGGGGAAGCATTCTCTCTAGGCAGAGAAAAGAGCCCTGCAAAGGCATAGGGCTTGAAAGTTCATGTGGCGTTCATGGAACAAAGGGGGATTTAATGTGGTCAGAAAGGAATTGAGGGGCAGGAAGAGGCAGAAAGGAGATTGGAGACAGTTTCCCAGGGGCCTTGCGTTCTAAGCTAAGGAGTTTGCCTTGATTCTGTTAGGCGCCTGGGAGATTTTTTTAAGCAGGAAAGTAATGCGATCAGATTTGAGTGATTTTGAAGACTTGGAACCCGTAATGAACCCAAGTGAATGTGAGTGGGCAACGTGAGAGAAAGAAATCAATGGTTCAGACACAGATGCATGCTTCAGACGTGGACCCCGGTGCAAGTTAAGTCACAGAGAAGGAACGAGAGCTCTCCCCACATCAGCACCGCATCCAGCTGTCCCTGGGGCCCAACGTGCCCACACTAGGGTGTGTAGGAGCTTCCAGAGGCTCGAGAAAACCACAGGGACTGTGAATAACTGGATTCTGTGTGTGCTCAGTTGTGTCCGACTCTGCGACCCTACGGACTGTAGCCTACCAGGCTCCTCTGTCCATAAGATCACCCCCGAAAAAATACTGGAATGGGTTGGCATTTCCTTCTCCAGGAATAACTCGATTAATGTATCCATACTGGAAGAACATACTGACTCTGAGATTACTACTAAAAGGTTGCATTGTTTACTATATTTTAGGCACTCTGCTAAATACTTGATATACGTTATCTTATTTAATTCTTACAACAATCTTATAAAGGAAACAAAGTAGAAGTCGCTCAGTCATTTCTGACTATGCGACCCCATGGACTGTAGCCGGCCAGGCCCCTCTGTCCAGGGAATTCTCCGGGGAATTATACTAGAGTGGGTAGCCATTCCCTTCTCCAGGGAATCTTCCCAACCCAGGGATCGAACCCAGTCTCCTGCATTGCAGGTGGATTCTTTACCATCTGAGCCAAGGAAGCTTAGGCTAAATCACATTGCCAAAATTTGATGTGTATAATTTATGAAAATAGGAGGGACCTGGAGGCTGGCACGAGTCGCACAATCACATAGTGTGGACTCTGGATTCAGACCCAGCTGTGTGTGATAAGGACTCTAGAGTAAGGCAACCCTGAGTTGTAACTGCAGCCACCACTTACTATTACAGCTGTGTGACCTGGGGCAGGTTGCTTGACCTCTCTGAGCTTCCTTTTCTTTATCTATACAGTGGGATAATAACGGAAGCCCCTTCCTTACGTGTGGATTGGAAAAGAGAATGCATTAAAACTCTAGTACAATGCCAGACATGGAAGAGGTGCCCAATGAATGCCAGCTGTGCCAGTCATCAATGTTATTAATATCCAAAGGCTGGGCTGTTAAGCACCTTCCCAACCCACTGTGGAGCTTCCCAGTTGGAACTATGGTAAAGAAACCACCTGCCAATGCAGGAGATTGAGACGCAGGTCTGATCCATGAGTCGGGACGATCCCCTGGAGGAGGGCATGGCAACCCATTCCAGTATTCTTGCCTAGAGAATAGCCATGGAGAAAGGAGCCCAGAGGGCTACAGTCCATGGGGTCCCAAGGAGTCAGACATGACTGAAGTATCTTAGCATGCGTGCACAACCCGCTGGGGGCTGGTGTGTGTGTGTGTTAAGGATGTGGGGGGCGGGGTTTTCTGAAGTCAGTGTGTTCCCTGGGCAGAAAGGAAAGAAACTCTACTGCAGGAACCATGACAACATTATTGGTAAATAATCTTCAGATTCACAGGCCAAGGAGAGCCAGGAGCTGTGTCCTTGGTTTCCAGCACTGCAGACCCCTGCTTACTCTTTCCTCTCTTTAGGTCTCTAGGCCCTGCCAGCCACAGAGGATTGACTGAGAAGGAAGCCACCTTCGCACTGAAGGTTGGCTGGAGCGGCTAGCTCTGCCCTCATTCGGGGTGGCCCTCCTATGGAACTGTTCCTGCTCCTTTTCTCAAGAACCAGCCTCAGTGGAGTGTCTTTCCAGGAGAGCCCGGCTCCCTTTACTTTCAAGAGCTGTGTCTACCGGTGAGGGGTCCTCATCACCCTGGGTCTCATGGACGCACCTTCTGGTTTTGTGTGCAGATGTTTCCGATACATGTGTGCATGCAGCTGTGTTTGTGTTTCTGGTCCCAAGGAAAGTTGTGTTGGCATGGGCTGGGGGTTGGCACCACCTTGGCAGCAAGAGCCCAGGACACCTTTTTTGTCCATTACATTCCACGCCTGGCTGGGCTCTCTGCCTGCTGGGTGAGTATTGACCCCCTGCACTTTTCCAGCTAAATTTCCAAGTGTTCTTTAGGCAGAAATTACAAGTGCTGTTGTTAACTTGAGAACAAAGTTCGGAGCCTGGCACCCAGCTGTTCTCCGCCCATCTTCTGGAGACTGGGGTGCTTCACGCACAAACTGACACAGAGGCAGCTGCGGTCACAAGACTGAAAGACGAGAACAGGCGGACCAGCTAAACCATACCTTCGTCTCAGCGCTTTTTGGGTGCGCACAGACCTTTCCGCTACCGTCTGCCCTTTTGCTTGGCCGGCCTCTTGCATAAGACCTGGCTGCCCCCAGCTCAGTCTTTCTGAAAAACATGTTTAGTCCCCCCTCCAGAGAAACTCAAAACACAGACACTCGTTATGCGTTTTCCTGGAAGCATTCTATAGCTCCAGCCTGGGAAAGCTTCCAAAAGTTTTCCGAACCAAAGATAATAATAATAATAATAAAGAGGTGGGGGTGGAGAGAAGTTTGGGCAAATGTTCCAGTTGATTAATGTTCAAGGGAACAGACTTGGATTGTAGGGAAAGAAAAAAGGAAGGGTTTTCCAGGTCAATTTAAACATTTGTGCTGTTTACTTTAAAGGCAATTCCAAAATCGCTGGCCTCCCCAGAGCGATTTTTTTGGAATCTACCCAGAGGGCAAAAACTTACCATCCCTTCCCCCATCTGGAAAGCTTTCACACCAGGGGCCCTACTCATTCTTGAGCTCTGGCTTCAGAGAGAAGGACTTTCCCAACCTTCCAAGATCCCTTGCCCTCCCTCACCCGGGTGACCCACAGGAGTTTGCGTTTGCTCCACCCTGCAGCAGCTGCATTCCAGCTGTGGCGTCGTGAGGAAACATTTAAGAATCCTCTGGCCAGAAAGGTAGATGAGAAATGTGTCCTCATGACACCTGAACGTCGGTGGGGATCTGCAAACAGAGACACCCCGAGGAACAGATTCTGGACTTTGGGTTCCCTAGGCGAAGAGCCAGCTGTCAGCTAACAGGAAAGGTTTTTAGTGGTCTTACAGATAAACGTGCTGCCTGCTCCCTTCCCTTCCCCCCCACCCCCCACTGTGAAATGCAAGAAAAGGAAAGTCAAACAGATTTGTGAGGCAGTCAAAAAATATTTTCACTTACTCATGAGTGCTCATCTTTTTAATTAAAACACAGCCTCTTGCTCAAAACAAGCCTTTGGAACAACAGAGTAAACAGAACCTTAATTTAGGGATTTGCCAGCTGATGTTGACTACTGTGGGAAGGTTACAGCAGCAGCTTCGAGACAGACGGTGGGGCGAATGTCTCCTAGGAACTTGCCTTGTCTTCCAAAGATGGGAGGATTCAGGTGCAGAGAGGGGGACCTCAGAGACTAACAAGGGTCCTTTAAGTGCATCGAAGTTGGCCAGACAGGGCAAGCCTGAGCAAATGGCTTTTCTGGCAGCTGAAGCCCTCAGCAGCTGTCAGGACAGATGCCACCAAGCCGTCCTGGTTTCTGGGAGTGCTCAGCCCTAACTGGGGTCTCTCCCTTCGGCCTCTCTGCCATCGTATTATCTTCCGCGACTGCACCGCAGCCCCTCAGGTAGAGGATAGCCCACCTCACTATCTGGCTCGAGAACAGCCGGCAGCAGCTGCTGAGCTCCACACTGTTTTATCCTGGCCTCTTCATTTCCTGGCTCTTGAGATTCCGCCCCTTTTCCCTAGCATCCATGGTAGCCCAGCCAGACAGCAACAAATTAACCGCCATGGAAATGCTCCGAGAACTCAGTATCCAAGGTGAGGACCTCCCTGAATTCCTGGTGCTGAAAACGGATATGGAAATTTAGTAGGAGAGCTGGGGCCCTGTGACCCAGGGAGGCTCCCCCCAGCTATTGTGAAAGCTTCCTTCTACCTACTTCTTCCTGCTTCTGCTGTCCCACTTCAGACACTGCCTTACCATCCACTACTTAACATCCCAAGGTCACCAGTGCCTTGGCCAGCACCCCACCCCCACCCCACAGCCCACTCACTTTCCATGCGTGTCCTTTTGGATGCAGTCTGGACGGTTGCCATGGAGAGCACTCCCACCCCTGGTACTTTTGGGGGCTCTGAGACCCTAGAAGGAAAGCACCAGGAAACCCCAAATCTGCTCCCTCCTGAAAACAATGACTTCCAGGGTCCGTGCCAGACACATTCACAGCACCCGAAATAGACTCATTGTCCTCTTGTGCAATATCCAGGAATTTGGTGAAACTCATCATATTTCAGGTTACCGATAATGCAAGTTTGGAAACTGAAACAGGAAGGAACACAAGCTGAAAAAGCTTTTATCCAGCCCACAGCATTTCTCTTGCCAGATGCAAGACAGTTTGGTGTTTTTCTCTTTTTTTTGGTTGTTGTTGTTTTTTTGTTTTTTTCCAGCAGTACTTTGGTGGGGTTAAAATTAGCTGGCAGCATTCTGGTCACATGCTAGACAGCAAAACAAAAGGGAGTCGTTCCCTGGCAGCCCCTGAAGCAGACCTTCCTAATCCATGGACTTCTGGGAAGCCCACTCCTTGGGTCCTGCGACAGAAGGGCCACACCACTGACTCCCCTCAGTCATTATCCTACTCTAACGGGCAGAGCTTGGGTAGGGTCTAAGCTGTTTGGAATCTCAGGGTGTGCCTCCATTTAGGAAGACACTGAGGGCCCCAAAATGGCTTTTTCAGATCTTCCCATTTGGGAGAGGAAGGTTGAAAAAAGGAAGAACTTTTGTAGGCAACAAAGAAACAGACACCACAAGGACAGAGAGAGATGGGGGGAAGTGGGGGGAGGAGATAATGTCTGCAATGTGAGCATGGGCACCACCTTCTGGGGGCACAGACTACTCTGAGCACGGGTAAAGCGTGAAATCATACATCTCCACGTAGCCAGCACTTTAGATAGATTCTTTATCTATGGACCCTGATGATAGGGGCTCATCGTGGTCTGCTTTGTTCTTTCCAGCTTAAAACTGTCACCAGAAACCCTGGATGAAAAATACAGCCTCTGATTCATACACACAGTCAGGAAACATCCCTTGTGTTCAGTGCAGAAACATGTCGGTCAACCTGGGAAAGAAATCACCACCGCGAAGTATGCTTTTGGCTTGCCAAAGCTTAGCAGCTGTGAGAGCCAAAATTCAGCTGCCTGGATTTTCTGGGGAAGGTGGGGGTGAGTATTGAGTGGGTGGGTGGTATGGGGTGGGCGGTGGGAGAGAAAGAGGGACTTTCTGAATCACCTGATTTCTGCCTCCAATTCTTGTTTAATTCCAAGCCAGAATCCACCTCGAAATGTCTCAAAAGCCAAAGGCTCCTAAAAATTGCATTCAACACTATCCCTTCCAGTCTAGGGCCTGCTGGCAAGGTGAAGCAGATGGCTCTTATTGATTAATTTATTTGGAAGGGGCTCCTCGAAGTAAGGAAATTCCAGTGAGACAGAAAGCCTAGGCCAGAATTGCCATGACAATCACAAGCAGACAACTAGAGACAGGCAGGTTAAAAGACACTGCGGCGCAGCCCCAGGAACCCAGGGCATTTTCCATCTTTCTCCCATCCAGCCTCCATGTCAGCCATGCATTTATGAAGAACTACCTCATTTGGTTCAACCTTCTGTGGTATTCAAGGGTTTGTGTGAGCTCTGTAGAGCCTGCTTTGTCAAAGGGGCTTCACAAACCAAACAGGCCTCTGACTTGGTTCTTATCCTGAAGCCCTCATTATACAGACAGACCCAACAGAAATTCCCACTGCCTTAACGCCCAGCACAGAAAGTCCTCTTTAATAAACATACACCATTTTTCAGAGGAACAGCCTCAAGGTGTCAAAAGTACATAAAGGTCTGAAAGCTGAAACCCTAGATAAACAGTATGCTTAAATATATTTAGCAGAAAATATTGAAAGCCACAGGAAAAATATGTTCTCTTCCTGGGATGTTAACGAAGGTTTAGGTTCAGGAAACCTTCAGGAAATAGCGAGTTGGGTTGAGAAGCAATACTGCTCAATGTAAATAAATCACTAAACCTCCTTGGCCTCCACAGGCCTTGGCTGGAATGGAGTATTTCATTTTTTCCCCCATTAAACAGGCCACCCGGAGAGTTGGCATTACAGACCTGAACTTGTACCAAATCTGAGTGTGCTATTTTGTTTCTGTACATTGAATCAGACGGTGTTTCAAATAGAAGCTTGTGCAAAATGGGGGTGGGGGGGGAAGCAGCCAACCAGACAGGCGCACCCTTACTCTCAGCATAAATGAAAGACCTGTTCCACCTCCGATCACCCAACGTCTTGTCTCTGACAGTGACATACCCTCTGTTTTTGTTGCCTAGGGTGATGTCATGCTCATTTTAAAGCCCAAGCGTTCTAAGGGACTGGGTTGCCTCTGCTGCAATAGGATGCCTTTAGGAAGACTCAAGATTTCCTCAAGTCTCAGGGTAGGTAGGGAGAACAAGGAAAGGAACGGGCACCCAACTCTCCCCAAGATGGATGCTCCATGATGTAAGTGGCTGGCTAAAATATCTGGCATCTTTGCCGGTTTAAGTTGCCAGCCAAATATTATTAAAAAGATAAAATAATACACGCAACTGTGCAGAAGGCAGGACTGGTGTGTTTACATCCGGGTTGTGATGACTCAAAAGACTTGGACTTGCTGAAAAGCTCTATTAAAAACACAGCTTTGTGAGCCCCCCGCCCCGCCGGGGAGCAGAAGGAAGCAGGAGAGGGGTGGCGATTGTTTGGGTGGGAGGTGGGGGGTTTGGAGGGTACGGTGACCTGCCCAGGGGATGGTTAAGGAGGCCCGTGGGGCTGCCGGTGGCACTGAAGGCCAGCCAAGTGCTCAGAGGCTCACGAAGCTCGGCACCAGAGCGGGGAGGGTTAACCTTTTTTCCAGAACATTGATTTCACCATCTCACCGACTCGCGGGAGGCGGGGCGGGAGCGCGGAGCGAGAGCCTGCCGCGCCGCGAGGAGGCTGCGGATCACAAGGCCATTCTGATAGCCTCCCGTCCCCATGGCAACCGCAACGGCATTTATCAGTTCCTTCTGCGCACAGGCACAGCGAAATCTGCATTGCACATGGCAGGCTTCCAGCATCCCGAATGAAAGAGCACTTTGAACGGCTGCCAGGTTTGGGAAGGAGCAGAGCTGTCAGGGCTGCTTAGAGCTGGCAGTTTATACCGGGGAGGCTCTCGCTTCCCAGAATCCTTCGGGCCTGGCGCGCTGCCAAGTGCTTAGCGGAAGCTAAAAAGTAACTCGTTCCCCTCCCCCTCCCCACGCTCCCTCCCTCCCCCTCTCCACGCCGTTCACCGCCGCAGCGCTCTCAAAAATTTTCCACATGTCCTGTGTCACCCAGTGCAGCCTGTACAATGAAAACCAGAACGCCGGCTCCCCATGGCCGGTCTTTTATTAATCACTGGGGGAGGGAGGCCAGGCTGGGATCAAGACACTTTACAGTCTGGAGCACCGGGTCTCCGCTGTACCTGCCAGAACCCACTGGGTGTGAACCTGTGTGCGGTGTGCGGGCGTGAATGTGCCTTTTTTCGGCTTGAAAAATACATTAATAAAAATAAAAGCAGCTTCAGGACTGTAGACACCCTGAGTAGAGCTTGTAGACACCTTGAGTACGGGACCGCCCCTCGCCCCGTAAGGGTGGGTGGCGGCGGGGGGGGGGGGAGGGGCGGGGAGGTGGGGGTGCGGGTTTCGGTTGGGTGCTTCTCAGCTTTCATTTAGGTTGGGGAATTGAGGTCATGCAGGCAGCGTTGTTCAGATCCAGCCTTTCCAAGAGCCTTGGGGAAAAGGATTGTTACTGAGAGCCGAGTCTTTTCTGGAGCTTTCCTCGAATCTCGGGTGTCTGCAGTGAGAGCTCTGAGACCACCGATGGGGAGGAAGCTGGGAGATGATTTTCAATGGAAAGTTTACCCGATAAGTTCTGACTGTCAGGCACAGCCCAGAGCACAAGAGCTTCTACTAGCAGAAGCCGCAAATTGGCAAAGCACTCACTGTGCTGAATCTTTTTTTTTTTTTTTTAATCATAATCTACACTGAGATCAAGGGCTTGGGCTTTATTTTCCAGCACAAATAGAACGAAAATTGTCTGCTGCTTAGGCGGTTGGATAGAGTTCAGGAAAACTATGTCTGGCATTAATTCCAAAGTGGAGGTTTTGGTTCAAGCGAGGCCCATTAATTTCAGTAAACTGTTTTCACTAGTCCAGACCCTGCTGTGCAAGGACTATTTATTACCTTTTGCTAACCTGATGTCTGCAGAGTTGTAAAGCAAAGGGAAAAAAAAATCCAGGGAGGAGATATCTATATCTTGAATCAAATGGGTTCTGCACCTTTCCTTTGGGGGCCATGTTTTATGGGGCATTTTCTGTCCCTGATTTTTCTTAATCAGACTTTTTCTTTTAAATCCATCTTGCAATGAATTTGAGGGGGAAAAAAAATCCTGATGGAGAGGATCCTGGCAAAAGCAAATATCTGTCTCCTGCCTCCTTCAAAAGGGTACCTCCCAGCCACAGGGATGTTTTGTATGTCTGTCCAGGGCTTCCAGGCTGCATGTCCAGTGCAAAGCCCTGACATGAGTCACCCTGACCATCCGGTCTAAAATACACCAAGACAGTCAATTTTGGCGTTTGTTCTCCCTAGGAATTTTACTAGCTGCCTTAGAAAAGCACATAAATTGCTTCCCCCTCCTCTTTTTTCCATGCCTCCTCTCTTCATTCCCACCCCTCCCCAGTCCATGTTGATGTCATTTCAAAGGCAAGGATGAAAAGGGGGGACTTATCAGGCAGTCAGGTTTGTGAATGTGTCTTTCCAGCCCCCAACACACACACACACACAGAGGTTTATGAATGTCTTTCCAGCCTCCAACACACACACACACACACACACACCCCCTGAGCATGTTAATCAGAATTAAAAGCTAGTCAGTACTATTAAAGCATCAAACATGAAGACTTAGAGAAGGAGGGGGCATATGAGGGGTAGAGGCAGTGGAATGGAATATACGGAATATAATTCAGTCCTCTGCGCCGACTTGTTAAAATAAAGGAGGGGAAAGGTAGCACCAATTTGGTTAGCTTGTCAAATGTCAGAATTACTGGTCTTTTCCTTTTAACCACTCTCCCCATTCGCAACCCCCCGCCCCGCCCCGCCCCAACACAGTCAAGTTTTGTGCCTTTCCCAAGTGTGATTAATCTCTGGCAGAGGCCAGAAACAGGAGTAGATTTCTTGGCTGCCCGTTCTGATAAACAGTCTGTTCTTGGGAAGAGTAGGTGAAGGTGGCGTAAGGGAGGGAGTGGGGGTGGTGATCTGCGGGCCTTGTTGGGGGGTTGGGGGCAGGGGGAGGAAGGGAGGGGAGGGGGCTCTCTAGTCCCGCCCTCCTGGCAAATGCAATTGCCCTTCCTTTGGAGCGCGTGGTTTTGGGATGGGTCAGGTTTCCTGGCTTTCAGAATGTGCGCAGACACTGGGCCCATTCTTGCTGCCAGTTCTCGGCGTCCAGGAAACGTCGGAGGGACACCGAGGGTTCGGGGAGGGGACGGGAGCCCGCTCCGGAAAGGGAGGGGACGGGAGCCCGCGCGCCTGAGGATTCAGACCCCAGGTCGGATGCTGCGGCTCGGCCGACCGCGGGCTCCTACGCTGGGAGCCGCCCAGCGGGGAAACCGAGGCAGCCACCGGGAAGCTGGGGGTGAGGGGGAGAGGGGGCAGGGGGGAGGCGGCGGCGGTAGGAAGTGTTGTAAAGCGAAACTGGGAGAGCCAGAAGATGTTCACAGCAAAGAGAGGGGCTATTTCGCGGCGTCGGAGGCCGCTGGTATGCAAACTCCGTAGGCAAGAACACTGGCTGTGGGTTTTGCAGCGTGTTCATTGTGTGGGCAATCAGGCAGCGAGCGGCGATATGAAAACGTGGGGAGGGGAAGAGTCTTGGGCTGAAGGGAAATCAGTGCCGAGAACGCTGCGCGCGGCTGGGAAATGTCACCAAGGAGAGTGCAGTGGCACCGAATAAATGATGAATAATCGGCTACCTTTTGGAAAAGGAGTGTAGTGTAAAATTATTAACAAACGCGAGAAACCCGCGTCTTCTCAGCCTGAAAAGCAAACCCTCACCTCCTGCCTCTACACACACACACACACACACACACACACACACACCACCACACACACCCCACCACACACACACACCCCACCACACACACACACACACACACCCCACCACACACACACATACACACCCCCCACCACACACACACACACACACACCACCACACACACACACACACACACACACACACACACACACCCCACGTCTATCCTGCATCCAAGCCGCCTCAGCTAGGCTCGTTTTCCTTCGGATT
The DNA here is from genome assembly GCA_935064755.1 of Tragelaphus eurycerus. NCBI lineage: Eukaryota > Metazoa > Chordata > Mammalia > Artiodactyla > Bovidae > Tragelaphus > Tragelaphus eurycerus. The sequence continues at coordinate 34,314,065 of CAKXYN010000008.1, read as the reverse complement.
TAATTACATGAAAATGCTGAACAAAAAACCTGTAATTACACCCTTAGTCCCTGCCACTCAGGCCCAGCACACTTCCTGCTTAGTTTTGTTTTTTAAAGAAGAGGTCATTGCCTCTTTTCATTTCAAATTGACCAAAACAAAAAAGTAAAAGCCCCCAATAAATCCCAACTGCCGCGAGCTTCGGCACCATCAGGAACTGGGGATGGGAAATCCCTGTTGGTCTAGGAGAGATGAGGAGACAGCCTACTCTGGCTATTGTCTCCTCCTGGCTTTTAGGTCCAGAAGCAGTCACTGTTTGTCCATCAGCCCAGAAAAACAGAGATGCTGAGCTGGCCAGGGGGACGGCTTAAGAGTATGGATCAGGCCTCAATTCTATTTTACCCAGAAGGATTTAGTGCTGGAAAGGAGATTCCTGACAATGGCTTGACTTTCTACACCCCTAGGTATTAAAATAGAGATACTCACTGTAAGCCCCCAAAGTTTGGAAAATAGGTGATATCGACACCAGGCAGATGAGGAAACTGGGCTTTGAGAAAATAAACAGATTGCTGTATGTCAGTCAAGTGGCTGGTGGAAGTGTGTTGTACAAGAACTGTCTCTGATGACTTTGAGGCTTTTTCTTCAGGAAACTAGGACACCTAGGAGTAAATGTAAGCTTCTAGATTCTGGGCTAGAGTCAGTCTGGTTTCATTCATCATTAGATCCCTAGTGCTGAGAAAGTATTCTCTAAATAGTTGAGTAACCTAATGAATGGCAATGGAAGGGCACACGTTTAGGAGCTAGGAGATGGAAACCCACTAGGCCCTCTGGCACCCAAGTTTCAGCTTTGAAACAAAATGTAAGTGATAGCTTACAAATGTAAGAATAGCTTCACACTCATCCAGACACACCAGGCTTGAATCCTCTGGGTCTGGCCAGAGAGGAAAGTTGAGGTTATCCAGATGGTGGTCCTCTAGATGGGTCAGGGTTGAGGGCTATCTTATTCCCTTGATTTCCAGCTCCTGTGGTACCTATGCCAGGCTTGATTATCAAGGTTCAGGCCTCTCCTAGGCTAGAAGTGCTTTGAGGAGTAGCCTGCCATAGTCATCAAGTGGCCCCCCAGACCAAGTACAGGACAGTACCTATTGAGTCGCTGCACACAGAGTCCATATTACCTGAATTTGGTGAAAGCAAAGGTTTGTTACTTGACGTCCGGGTTTGGAAACAGGCTATTTCCACCATTAAGTGGATCTTCTCCACTTCCTTCTCTTTCATCATGCAGCCTGGGGTTCCTTCTCAGGTGTGGACATTTAAAATCTATCAATAGCTATCCTCAGTAAGGGGAACTCAGTAAGTTCCTAAATACTTCAGCATGTGCTACAGCTTCAGATTTTCCTCCATCACCTCTACCTAGAGGCAGGGCATAGAATACCCAGGAAGGTCTCAGGGGATCCCTGGGAATGATGGCTACACAATTTTGCTCAAAGCTGAATGGTGACTGATTTTAACTCCCCCCAAACTAGTGCTAATTTATGCATAATCTCCCATCTACTGGCACAGTAGTGGCATTCTTCACCTGGAAATTTCTGCAGGAGAGACATTTTAACTTTCTTGCAGTTTTTACAGACAGGTAGGTACCCCACTCCCATCCTCCAAAAAAGGCTGGCACCCCTGGAACAGAAGAAGGAACACTGGATTTAGAGCCAGAGAACCTGGTTTTCAATAATTCTGGACTAGTTCTGGATGTGCTTTCCTGACCTACACAGGAGTGTTGAAAGTAACACCTAAGTCACAAGGCTAGTGTGGTGATTGGTGAGATAATGTCTGGGAAGGCATTTCAGAGCTCTCAACAAATGCTGGTCATTCTATTGTTCATAATCGCTTCCATTTTATTAAGTACATTATAATATTTATCTTCCACACAGGCCAGTGAGACCAATTATACCCCTTTTACGGACTAATAAATACAGGGTCAGGTGATCTAGTCAAGGTCACAGAGCTATTTAGGGTCAGCCAAGTCCAAGTGGAACATCATAATGTTAAGTATATACTAAATGCTAAGCGCCTCCTCTTTCTCTCTCCCGAGTTGCAGGTTGAACCGCCTAGCTAAGCAAGATGAGCCCAAATACTTGGCCATGTTCCTAGCTCATGCACCCCAACCGAGGACAGCACTGATGGCTGCTCTTCTGTACTAGACTTGACCGAGGACGGTGAGGCCGCCGCAAGGGCTTCCCGCTCTGACGCCCCGCCTTCTGGCAGCCCCGGGGCAGGAAAGCGCCGGCGACGACGGGTCTCCGAAGCGGGGTGGTGGAAACCCCCGGGCTCTGGTGCGGGCCGGTGGGAACCCGCGGGCACGCTGGCTCCCTGCTCAGGCCCCGGGCGCACGCGGGGTGGGGAGGGAGGGTCTGAGCACCTGTGGTCCTGACCGCCCGCCGCCCGCCTCTCCGCCCACTTTCGCCCTCCAAGCCCCCCTTCCCGATTTACCCCCCTCCTTGGGGTGTGGGTGTTTGTTTTAACCCAAACGGATCGGTGAATAGCACCCTTGTCTGACGCTTTCCTCCTCCCCAACCTCTAGAGCTGGTCCCTGAGAGGCTCCTTCCAGGGTTCCTTGATTTTAGGGACCTGAAAAAACACGCGCTTTTGCTGAGGCCAGCATTGGGCTCCCCCCCGTGCCCTGGTACGCTGGCCAGGAGAGGAAGCGGGGAGGAGGCAGGAACCAGACGCGACTCCCCCGCCCCGCGCCTTTCTTCTCTTCCCTGCTCCCCGCCCCTTCAGGAAGAAAGCAGTCAAGAGATCTGATCGCTCGTTGCGGCCGCCGCGCCAGCACCAAGCACTACGTCGTCCGCTCCCTTCCACCCAGTTTTGCACGGAGCGCCCGGCTGCCCGCGCGCCTGGGGCTGGGCAGGTCCCGGCTGGCGATGCAGCCTCCCCTCCCCCCGGGGCTCTTAGCGAATCACGTTGTTCCTGGGATTTCACGATCTAGTGGCTCTTGCGTAACCCTTTGCCCTGGCCTAAATTAACATTTTTTTTTTTTTTAAATACCAGGATTAATCCTTTAGGAAAAGGCAAATACTTCCGTCACGGAACCGGCCTGGGAGTACATGTGTAAATCACCGTGCTGACTCGATTCCCTCTCACTCCTCCAGCCCCCGGGGTTGAGGGTGGGGGTTCCTGGCCTTGGGATGGGGGGCGCCCAGCCCACACGTTTGTTTTCATCTACTTCGAGGCGGCTCTAGCGGGCCGAAGAAATGGGTCCTGCTGACTGCTGGCTTGAGTGTTACCAAAAAAGGCCTTTCTCTTGCCTGAGAGCTTGGCCCGCACTTTGCAGTGGGGTGACGCGAGGTTCAGCCCGGGCCTCCTCGGCCGAGCCAGCTGGCTGCAGGATGCCAGGCCAGAGTCCCCCCACCCCCGCCCCCGTCCCCCACCCCCCGCCCCGGCTCTGCAACAAACCAGCGGGGGCGCGGACAGGAGGGAGACTGCAGGGAGCTTCGAGGTGCATGGATCCAGCTGCAACCTTCTCACCTCTAGTGGAGGTGTCACCTCCAGAAAGGCCAAGTGGAGAGCTGACCTTTTGCTCCAGTTTTAAAGCTGGGTCCTCCGAGGGTGCCAGCTCAGATGCCAGGCTGCGGGTGGTGTGGGGGGACCAGCCACCGTTGGAACTTTGGGAAATTGCAGGCGTTTCCCCTTGCCAGATTGACCCCTGACTTGGCCAGTCTCCAAGACACTCCCCGCCCGCCAACCATTCTGTCCCAGCTGTGGGTCTCTCCACCTAGTGTCTTGGGTAGAAGCCCCCCTTCCCCCACCTTGCTCAGTTACTTCCCATTGTGGAGGCAATAGTGTCACATGCAATTCTCCAAGGGAAATTTCTCTCCAAAATATTGATATTCTTGCCTCTCACAATCCCTGACACATCCCCAAACAGGGCCATCTCAAGATAAGCGGTTAAGATGAAATTTATCACCTTCAGTGATGATGATTCTTTGAGGGGAAAGTTATCAAGAGAGCTATGTCTTTTAAATTAAAGGATTACAAGACTGTAATGGAAGTTTGTTTAAATGCATGTTTATTTCTAACTTGGTGTGTCTGAGGATACCCGGCATGTATGTGTGTGTGTATCTTCTTTAGTAACAGCAAAGGCAGACAAGGAGATGGAGACATATGTGTGTGCATACCAAACATAGCACTATGACACAGAATTCGACTTGCTTTCTCTAGCAGCCTGGCTAGAGGGTTGGGGCTAAGTTGCTTTCTTTAGTATTTTTTGGTTTAATAATGGGATAGGCTGAATAAGTATAAAGGCATAGATTAACTAGCCAAGCTAAAGCTAAGCAGCCTCGAGCCCCAGGCTGGTGGGAATGTCACTCTATTTCCTAGCTCTGTGTTTTGACTCACTCCAGGGTAGCTGTGGCGTGGGGAGGGTTGAAGTCTGGGAGGGTGAGGCAATGCTTCCAGCAGCTCTTTACAGAAAAATCACTGCCAGGAGCCAGCGGCCTGCGAAAGTTTATTATTGTTGGGGAGTGCACAGTGAGCTCACTGTTTTGCAGAAACAGAAATCTGACTGCTTTTGAGATGAAAGAGAGGCTCCCTAGGGCTCTTCCTTCCCCCTTTCTCCCTATTCTTAAAAATTCACCTTCCTTTGCACCTAGGACCCCAGAATGAGTGTGATATCAGGGTGCTGGGGAGGACTGAATGGGGGAAAACAGGTTCTGAAGGTCAAGTGTCAAAATCAAAATACTTCTTGTTGCTTCAACGGAACTTTTTTTTTTACAATTAATAGTACTAGTAGTGATAAAAGTAGGGATCCTTATGTTCTATTTAATTTACAAAGTATTTCTATACCTTAATCAGCAATAGCACCATCAATATCAATACTAATAATAACCAACACTTGAGGCTTCCTGTATACCTGACACTGTTCTACACACTGTGTGGCGTATTTATGCTACAGTCTCTGGCAGTGGCAGGTCCACAGCTTCTATGGAAGAAGTCAATGGCACAATCTATTTGGAAGGGGATGGTGCAGGGCAGTTATGAAGATGTATTTGCATAGCACTTTACATGAGAATTGTATGTTAACAAACTGGGGGTGGGGGGCAAGCTGATGGAAATTTTAAGCACTCCAAAATACCACTGAGAACCTAAACTTGTCAAAAGCAGCATTCAAAACAGATTTACAGTATTCAGATCCCAGTTCTGTCTCTCATGGATGTGTGGCCTTGGACAAGTTATTTAACCTCCTTGTTTTCTGAGCTTGTAAAACACAGTTAGTAGTAGAATCTACCTTGTAGATAATATTGAAGGTTTAATGATAATATAAGTAAACCACCTAACAGTGTCTGACCCACAGCAAGTCAAAATGAGTTATAACAAGAAGCAAAATGACAGCTCAAACATTCCTAATTAAGTTGGCAGCTCGGATCCCATTTTACAGATGGAAAACAGAGGTTATGTTAGGCTAAGTAAGAGCTCAAGGTTACAAAGCCAGTAAGCGAAAATTCTAAGTGTGTCAGACTCCAGAATCTGAAATTCCATTACATGGCCACCCTTCTCCAGCCTTGACCAGGACTACCTTAGTCTTCATAGAGAAAAAAAAAATTTTTTTAAGTAGACCCGAAACTTGAAAGAATCAGTGGAAATGCCTCTTTGACCATCACATCTGTTTCGCAATAAACACTAATGATGAGACGTGATCTTGTAACCGAAAAGAAATCATGACCTTGCTCAGCTTTCTGGGGCCCTATGGAATGAAATCACAGCACAGAGAAAAGAATTATGAAAACGGCGGCGGTGTTTTACAAAGCTCTATCGATATTATTAAACGGCTGTCCCCACCTTCTTTTTATCAAACAGGGGAAAACCACTCACCTGTTTGGTCTCTCCAGCACCTCCCCCTCCCTGTCCCCAACTGCAGCTGTGCGCAGCCAGTAGACTGTTTTCCTTAAAGGCCTCCGGGGGTGCTCGTAGCTTCTTTAGACATTCAGCCAAAATTTTTAGAGTGCGGCTTGGGGGGATGGGTATCTCACCCTGAATTCATTTTAGCTCCGTCGCTGAAGCTCAGGTTCCTATAACAGGACACAAAATCAAAAGCGAAAAGGCAGTTTCTGGAAAATTGGAGAACAGCTAGTTTTGCAGGTGCTTCGGCATCAGGGGTAGTAATGAGTGTAACAGTCACACGGGGGGGGGGGCGTGGATGGGGGGAAAGAGGTTTGATTGCAGATGAAATATGCAAATTTTATATTATGAAATTCACAGCGAAAAAAACCTTGAGACAGGACACATTTAAATTCACTGTCCGGCGGGGGGGGGGCGGCGGGGGGTGGGGAGCGGGATCGGAAGCGACGCTCATGGTTTTGAAAAGCGTTTTAAACTTGGGAAAGCCGGGCGGGGAAAGGAAAGGTCATCGTCTGTTTTAATTTCCAACACCCCCTCCCCGCCCCAGCCCTGGACTTCCAGCATCAGCTCGCCGGGCCTCAGCTGTAGAACATACACACACACACACACACACACACGTACACGCAAGGCCGGGGGGGGGAGGGGAGGGCGGAGGCGCGGAGGAGGGGCCAACTGGGAGGAATCTGGGCGGCCTGCCGCGCATGCGCTTTTCCGAGCAACAAGTGGGCTCCACGGAGGAAGTGTAAAGGGGAGGGGCGGCTCGGGGTGGGGGGAGAACTGGTGCAGAGCGTGGTGGTGACGTCAGTGCTCCGCCTGGGCGGCATCCCGCGCGGCCAAGCCCGGGACAGCGCGAGCCGCAGCGCGAGCGGGAGCGCTGCGCCGCGCCTCCGGAACGTAGAGTTTTAACAATCACAACCCCACATTCCGGGCGAGCGCTAGCGGGGAAAGGGATGCGACCCGGGCCGAGGCGCCGCGCGAGCGCCCTGCAGCCAACGTGAGCGCCGCCAGCTGCGGGGGGCCCCCCGGCGCCGCCGGCCAGGCCCGGGGCGGGCGGGCGGGCGGGTGGGTGGAGGGGCTAGGGTCGGCGGCGGGAGCCTGCTGGCGTGCACGCCTTCTCTCTTCGGCTCTCGTGCGTCCTGGAAGCAGTGACCGCGGCGGCTGCACTCGCGGCCGTGCACGCCCAGCCGCCGCCAGCCGAACGGCCGGCCGACCTCTGCGGAGGGGGGAGAAGCGCCTCGCGGCTGCCAGTTCCTCCCCCGGCCCTCCAGGGAAGCCGCGACTTCAGCAAGATTGGACCCGAGCGCCGGGTGGCACTGCACCCTCTAGCCTTCGTCCCGGGGAGCCTGGAGGGGAGAGGACGCAGGTCGTAGGAGGTTCCCCCCCACCCCACCAACCAGGGGAGAGGAAGAGACAACCCCTTGCGAGCTTCCACGCACCAGCTTATACTCCGGGGAGGGGGCCAAGAGCCAACGGCCGCCAGCACCCGGCCACCCTCGCCCCCTCCCCCCGCCCCGGGCCCGGAGCTTCCAGTCTGGGTCCGCGACACCAGGAAGAAGGCGCCGGAGCTCTTCTCGCGACGAGACAGCCGCAGTAGGAGGAGGTGGGGGCGAGGAGCCGGGCTGCACTCGTCCGCCGCCCGGGCGGTGGAGTCCCCAGCGGCCAGGCACTTCGCCGGCGGTGGACATTCGCGCTCGCTCCAGCCCCTGGGGCAGAACTTTCTCGCCCCCACCCCCCACCCCCCGCTTCCTCCCCCCGCAGCCGGACTCCTGCCCTAGCCGGCCGGCCCTCCGGGAGGAGCAGGCGCCGCGGAGACAGCTCGGCCGGGGGAGGGGGCCTCCCTTCCCCAGGGCCGGCATCATGTCGGCGGCGCAGGTGTCCTCGTCTCGGAGACAGTCTTGCTACCTGTGCGATCTGCCCCGCATGCCCTGGGCCATGATCTGGGACTTCTCGGAACCCGTATGCCGCGGCTGCGTCAACTACGAGGGCGCCGATCGCATCGAGTTTGTAATTGAGACAGCGCGCCAGCTGAAACGGGCGCACGGCTGCTTCCAGGACGGCCGCTCCCCCGGGCCGCCGCCGCCCGTCGGGGTGAAGACGGTGGCTCTGTCGGCTAAGGAGGCGGCGGCGGCAGCTGCAGCGGCTGCGGCCGCCGCGCAACAACAGCAGCAACAACAGCAGCAGCAGCAGCTCAACCACGTCGATGGTTCCAGCAAGCCTGCGGTGCTGGCGGCCCCGTCCGGCCTGGAGCGCTATGGCCTGAGCGCGGCCGCCGCGGCCGCGGTGGAACAACGCAGCCGCTTCGAGTACCCGCCACCGCCCGTGAGCCTGGGGAGCAGCAGCCACGCCGCGCGGCTGCCCAACGGCTTGGGGGGCCCCAATGGCTTCCCCAAGCCCAACCCGGAGGAGGGACCCCGGAGCTGAACCGCCAGAGCCCCAACTCTTCTTCGGCGGCGGCATCGGTGGCGTCTCGGCGCGGGACGCACGGCGGGTTAGTGGCAGGGCTGCCTAACCCAGGGGGTGGCGGAGGCCCCCAGCTCACCGTGCCCCCCAACCTGCTGCCGCAGACGCTGCTTAACGGCCCGGCCAGCGCTCCGGTGCTGCCTCCGCCGCCGCCTCACGCCCTGGGCAGCCGTGGGCCCCCGACGCCTGCGCCCCCCGGGGCCCCCGGGGGGACCTGCTTGCCTCGGGGGTGCCCCTGGCGTTTCGGCCGCCTCGTCCTCCGCGGCGTCCTCGACCTCGTCGTCGGTGGCCGAGGTGGGCGTGGGTGCTGGCGGCAAGAGGCCCGGCTCGGTGTCGAGTACCGACCAGGAGCGCGAGCTGAAGGAGAAGCAGAGGAACGCCGAGGCTCTGGCGGAGCTGAGTGAGAGCCTGCGCAACCGCGCGGAGGAGTGGGCCAACAAGCCCAAGATGGTCCGCGACACGCTGCTCACGCTGGCCGGCTGCACACCCTACGAGGTGCGCTTCAAGAAGGACCACTCGCTGCTGGGCCGCGTCTTCGCCTTCGACGCCGTCTCCAAGCCCGGTATGGACTACGAGTTGAAGCTGTTCATCGAGTACCCCACGGGCTCGGGCAACGTGTACTCCAGCGCCTCCGGGGTGGCCAAACAGATGTACCAGGACTGTATGAAGGACTTTGGCCGGGGTCTCTCCTCTGGCTTCAAGTACTTGGAGTATGAGAAGAAGCACGGCTCCGGGGACTGGCGCCTCCTTGGAGACCTGCTTCCCGAGGCCGTGCGCTTCTTTAAGGAGGGCGTGCCCGGCGCCGACATGCTGCCCCAGCCCTACCTGGACGCCAGCTGCCCCATGCTGCCCACGGCCCTGGTGAGTCTAAGCCGCGCCCCCAGCGCACCCCCGGGGACCGGGGCCCTGCCGCCCGCCACCCCCTCGGGCCGGGGCGCAGCCGCCAGCCTGCGCAAGAGGAAGGCGTCCCCCGAGCCTCCGGACTCCGCCGAGGGCGCGCTGAAGCTGGGCGAGGAACAGCAGAGGCAGCAGTGGATGGCGAATCAGAGCGAGGCCCTCAAGCTCACCATGTCGGCCGGGGGCTTCGCGGCGCCGGGGCACGCGGCAGGGGGGGCCGCCCCCGCCGCCCCCACCCCTGGGACCCCATTCCAACCGGACCACCCCGCCCGAGTCAGCCCCTCAGAACGGTCCGTCGCCCATGGCCGCCCTCATGTCGGTGGCAGACACTCTGGGCACGGCGCACTCACCCAAGGACGGCAGTTCGGTGCACTCCACCACGGCTTCCGCGCGGCGCAACAGCAGCAGCCCGGTGTCACCGGCCTCCGTACCCGGGCAGCGCCGCCTGACGTCGCGGAACGGGGACCTGAATTTACAGGTGGCGCCTCCGCCGCCTAGCACCCACCCGGGCATGGACCAAGTGCATCCCCAAAACATTCCGGATTCCCCTATGGCCAACAGCGGGCCCCTCTGCTGTACCATTTGCCACGAACGTTTGGAGGACACGCATTTCGTCCAGTGCCCCTCCGTTCCCAGCCACAAATTCTGCTTCCCTTGCTCTAGAGAGAGTATCAAGGCCCAGGGGGCTACCGGCGAGGTGTACTGCCCCAGCGGAGAGAAATGCCCCCTAGTTGGGTCGAATGTACCTTGGGCCTTCATGCAGGGCGAAATTGCGACGATCTTAGCTGGGGATGTTAAAGTGAAAAAGGAGAGAGACCCTTGAACCAGGAGATAACCACCCCTTTTGCCCCAAACCAGCTCCTCTCCTGTCCAGAGGGCCCCTTCCCCAACCCCTTGACCGCCCCCCTCACCCCTTCGCGCCCAAGATGTAGAATTGTGAATATAACAAACTGCAAAAAGTTAGTCTTATGTATAGACATTATTTTCGTCGTATGTTTCTATATTTTGAAACAAAGGTATGTTAACTTCTTCATTTGAAGGATAAGCTGGTTTGTGTTAAGTATAATAATTGGTTGGGTCATTTGCATCATATTCGTTAGCATTTATTGGTGGCAGAGTGTTTGCCTAGGTACAGAAGTAATAGCCCTTAGCAACGACTGCTGCTGGTGTGTATTTTTGTAAATGTTATGCACTCACTGAAAGGAAAAAAAAAACAAAAGAAAGTGACTTTTTTTTTTTTTGCCAAGGCCAGTGTTGCTGCCTAAAAAAAAATGATGCTATAAAATGGTGAGAGCTTCTTTCTGAACAGCCCCAAGTGTTGGAGTCTTCACTTTATTTTGTTCAGTTTTGTTCTGTTTTTTTTTTTTCTGTTTTTTTTTTTTTTTTTTCTGTTTCCTTTGCAAAATGGTAAGGGGGGTGTTGGGGGTGGGTGGGTGTTTTTTGTTGCAAGTTGGTGAGGGAAAATGTTTTTTGGTTTGTTTCTACTGACCTGAATGTGTTGGATCTTCACGTGTTGTTTTGTTTTTGCTTTATTGATGCACGGATGCTTTTTGAACAGTAGAGCGAAATGCTAGACATGGAGAATCTGCTCTGTTTGTCCTTTATACATTTCTGTAGTTAACAGAACACTGTAATGTGCCTTGGAGCTTAGTAACTTGTAATAAATTCAATTGATATTAATTCTGCCCCGAGTCAGCAAGTGTGTTTTTCCAGGGCTAAGACTGCACAGCCGCACCAGTAGGGACAGCGCCTCACTACTTCCGACAGACAGAGGGTACAGACGCAAACCGGTGCCTTTGAAAGCCCTCAGCGGTGGCCTCTGTAGAAGGCCCAGTGCTGGCTGACCACTCCTCCCCTTCTGTACCAGGCTATTTACATTCACCTCTGGGGCGGGACAGTTGCTGACTAAGCGATCTCTGTTTACTCTTCAGCATCTCTGCTTCCCCACCCCCGCCATGCACACCCCAGCTGCAAATGACTTTGTCAGGGATGCTTTTTTGGTCCCTTGCCCTGTGGCCCCGAGTATATGCTGATCCCCAATGCAGCTGTGACTTAGGCAAGTGGGATGAGGGGAAGCAGAAAAAAATGGGGTGCTTTGCCTCCTAGATGTGGCAGAAATCACTGTTGTCGTGCCGGCAGGAGGGCTATGGAAGTGGGAAACATCCATTGTACTCAGGAGAGTTCTAGCAGCTTCCAGTTCCTGCACTGGAGGCAGTTTCACTTCATTCATGACACGTTTCCTTCTCACCGCCCCACATCCCCCTCCCCCTCCCCGAGGCCCCGCTTTTGATGATTTTTAAAGCAGAACACCTAGTTGGTTGCAGAGTGGGAGAGAGAAGGGGGAAAAAACCCAAACCCTGTTCCTGGGACAGTGGTGGCTTATGACAGCAAATAGAACCCATTCCCACTGGTTAGTTATTCATCTAATCAACTTTCTGGTGGCATCTGTGAGGTATAGAAGGAAGGGGATGGGACTGTAACATCCTTCAGGGACTCAGAGCCCCTTGATTGAGCCTAGATGGAAACTAAGGGAAGGCAAACAAACCTGGTTTGAACCTTGTACTTTCCTGGAGAGGCAAATGGAAGGAAAGTAGAAAATGAGATGGAGAAAGCAAAAAACCAGATCCTATCAGAAATCCACTCCTGGCCACACCCCATTCCTGGTGGAGGTAAGCTGGGCCCAGACCTTTATCACCAGAGGAATAGCAGAAGCCAGAGGTATAGCAAATAAGGAAAGAGACTGGGCAATCCCCACCCCACTCAAATCAAAGGCTAGGGCGGTAGGTATGGGTACAGATGAGTTCGGAGGAAAAACAAATCACTGGTTGGCCCAGAACACCCATGTGAAGATTGGGTTGGTGTTCTGACTTGCTGTTAATAACAGCCTTTTAGTTTCTGTTCGTGCTTTGCCACCACCATCCTTGAAGTAGTGGAAACCATGACTCTGTGTGTGTGTGTGTTTGAGGGTGTGGATAAATGGCAATTGATGGATCTGCAGCAGTCTCTTAATCCTGGTACCCGGGAGGTGCCTGTCTCACCTCTTTAAGAATCTCCCCACATATAAATAGATGTGCGTGTCAGCTTCCTGCAAATGTGTCCTTGCATTTTCATCTGCTGCCAAGTGTTGTATTGGTGCTTATGAGTCATGAAACCTATTTTCATCCTCAGGGGTAATTAACTTGTGGGGTGATAATGCATAGCAGACCGTAGGAAGAGTTAATTCTAAAACCTATCCTTGCCTGGCTACCAATCACACGTTTCACTTAAAGGTCTGGGTTGGCTTTTTCTCATAAGCTCATTAATAAAAACCAAGCATGTTTTGCCTGGAAGATCCTCTGAGGTGCTCCCCACCCCCACTCCCACTACACACACACATAAAATGGGTAAACCTCAGCAGCCTGAAAATACAGAGATAGAGTGTCACTGATGTGATTTAACCACCAGTGAATGAAGGCGCGGTGGATGCAGCCATTGCCCTTGAGCTGCGCATGGCAACTTGGGCGTGTGGATGACAGGGTCTAGGTGTGAACCTAGTGAATACTGTCCAGTGGTTCCAGGGGGACGTTGGCCCTGTTAACCTGCCTCTGTGTGCACATCTGCTCCTGCTCACCTGCCACTGAACGCTTCATTGCTACGGTATTCCTTTCAGGAACTTGAAGGATTACAGGATCCTTGATTTAGTGCCCATAGGTAGACAAGGGGCCTGTCATTAAGAGCTGAGAACTGTAGTTTGCTCTTTCTTCTTGTGGCTGGGTGCATTATTAGCAGAAGAGACAGAGCTGTAATAACGAAGCCTCCAGCACAGGCGGCCAGTTGGGTTTCACTAAGGAAACCTGCCTTGATGAGACCTGGGGGAAGGGAAGGAGGGAGGTGCTGAGAGGGAGAGCTTGAGTTTGGAGTGGAAGTGAATTATAATGGTGCAGTTAATTAAAGTTTACCATTGCCCAGGGCCATTTGTTAAATGGCGGCTACCTCTTCGCTCTTCTTTTTTTTTGAAACTGTGACCTTTTTCATTGCTCTGACCCATTCAGCTGCTAGTCGGGTTGCCTTAACCAGTCTTGCTTTGATCCCTCAGCTAGATTCCACCCTGACGCCATCCACAATTGTACACCCAGGAAGTGATTTCCTCTCCAGCACAAGAGGATTCTTGTGGGTTTCTGAGGTTCAGACGTAGGTCTCTGATGAGCTAGGCTTCCTTCATCTCCAGTTCAGCCTGGATCTGCCCACCTCCTCCATTTCCTGCTTCTCATTGCCTTCCCACTGCTCCACGCCAAAGTGGCTAACACTTAAAAAATTCCATATTGCTTTTATTTATAGGCATTGTTTGTGCAGCGAATCTGAGCTGGGTGTTTCTTTGAGTGGGTACAGGGGCGGGGCAAGGAGGACTTAGTTCAACAGCTTTGACAGAATAGGCTGATGGGGGTCAGTTTTTGACCTTGATCTCCACCAGTGAGGACAACTCATCCTGTTAAATAAGTCTGGCGTTCACATCTAAACCCTTCAGCTCATGTAGGCATGCACACCTATGCTGTTAAACATGATTTCAGGGTGCATTTTCACACGCATTCAGCCCAGGCTATTGATGTAACAAGTACTGAAATTCACTTTGCTTACGGGCATCTAGTACAACGTTTTTAAACCTTTCTGGGGTCAGAGCACCTTAGAAAAATTTGATGAAAATGATGGATCCTTCCTTCAAAACTATGTGCCCCCACACGTGGTCTTGCATACATTTTCTTTCCTTTTTAATACAAATTTTATGTATTTATATTTAAATGGGTAATATGTTCCTTTGGCTCAAAATTCAAAAGATGCAAAGGGGAATACAGTACAACTGTAAGGTCTTCATTCTATAAGTGGCTCCTTGGCCACCTAGTTCTCTTCTGGGACGCAACCAACGTTACCTGATTTTTAAAGGGGAGAAGTTCTCGCACATCTAAAATCCATCCATGGACCTTAAGGCTAGAACCTAGGTCTAGTCCGTCCACCTAGTAAAAATGAGGACCCCAAGGCACAGAGGGATGACGGAACCTGCCTAAAGTCACACAGTGGCAGAGCCTGGGCTAGATTCCTAGTAGGGAACAATGGGCTTTTAAAAATTAAGGACTTTGGGCTTAAGTAGAGCTTTATATGAGAACAGGTGGTGATCAAATCAGCAAATGGTGAGAGAGTACCTAGTGGGGTGGGGCTCAGTGTTTTTAGTAGCTCTTAGAGGACAGGGTGGAGAAGGCAATGGTACCCAACTCCAGTACTCTTGCCTGGAAAATCCTATGGACGGAGGAGCCTGGTAGGCTGCAGTCCATGGGGTCTCGAAGAGTCGGACACGACTGAAGTGACTTGGCAGCAGCAGCAGCAAAGGACAAGGAACAAGCACTTGTCCTTTGGTCTCTTTTGCAGCTATAGCTTTTGGAGAAGGGTATGTTGAGAGGAGTGTCTAGGCTTTTGACTGTAAATATCAGGTGGTTCTTGATTAGTGGAGTCCTCTCTGAACCTCTGCGGAGAAGGCAACGGCACCCCACCCCAGTACTCTTGCCTGGAAAATCCCATGGATGGAGGAGCCTGGTAGGCTGCAGTCCATGGGGTCACTAAGAGTCAAACACGACTGAGCGACTTCACTTTCACTTTTCACTTTCCTGCATTGGAGAAGGAAATGGCAACCCACTCCAGTGTTCTTGCCTGAAGAATCCCAGGGACGGCGGAGCCTGGTGGACTGCCGTCTGTGGGGTTGCACAGAGTCGGACACGACTGAAGCGACTTAGCAGCAGCAGCTGCAGCTCTGAACCTCTGAGCTGTGGGCCCACACACCACATTCCCCTTTGCTGATTGGAAATTTTTGAAGGTTTAAAGATGGTCAGATAAGGAACCGTTTGAGTATGGAGATAAGAGGTAGGGAGACCTGAACTCCTGCCAGCTTTCCTTCAACTTGGAGCTTCTCTGTCCCCTCCCTGTCGAGCCCCTCTGCCTGGCCACCTAGGAAACAAGTAGCCTGCCAGGTGCTGGGTAAGTGCACACTTCAGGCCATCCTGCGAGGACGGTGTGAGGACCCTCGTTTTATAGACATGCCATCTGAGCTCAGAGATGTTAAATAATGAAGGCCATCCTTGATATTCCATTCAAGCCCAGGGCAGCCTAGAGCCAGAACTCCTCTCTTGCGACACGCAGGAAGCCTCTGACTTCTGACACCACAGGACCCAGGAAACCCAGTTTTGAAGCTTGAGCCGGTCCCCCAGCCCTCTCCCCATCTCCCAGTCTCCACGGTCTCCAAGGCTAGTGAGTGAGGCTGTCCCCAGGAGGAAGGAAGCCTCCTGGGAGAGGGTACTTTCTAGGCTCGCTGTGCTAGGGACACACTGCAGTGCTGTCCAAGCCATATTTCCAACCAGGGATTCTGGAGCAGGGTTGTTCTTCAGGAGTGTCTCCCCAGCTGCCTCCTACCCCTAAACTTCAGTAAAAAATGATCTGGGACAGCTTACCTCTCCGGGGGCACCATATTGTGAACCCATAGTTGGTGGGTCCGCACTGCAGACTCTAGAGAAGCGTCACAACCTCCCAACTGGCCTCCCATGGGTTCCAGTCTCCGCCCACTCCAGGGCAAGGACTCTGCAGCGGGCATTTCTTTTACATGCCTTTAATATGTCACCTCCGTGTGTAGAAACCTCCCTTGGCTCTCCGTTGCCTGCAGAATAAAGTCCAGTTTCTTTAGCACAGCAAGCAAAGCCCTCTACCATTCTTCCATCCCAAGAGTAGAGTATCTTAATTTTTAAAAAGGTATTCCAAATACATGGCAAAAAGAAAAAAAAATTCAACAGCATGAACAGGCACTCAGTGAAAAGTCCATCAGCCTCCTTCCCTTCCAGGCCTTCAGTTCCCCTCCGCCAAGGGAAGCACTGTTGACAGTTATCTTGTGTGTATTTTCAACAGTATTAGACACACAAAGAAGCTCAGATTTATAATATATATCTCTTGGGTGTAGATCTTAGGATAAGCCAAAGACAGAAAGGAAGGTCCAGGGCAAGGAAGCGGACTTGGCTCCGTGCCCCGGTCTGGGTCTGGGGGCAGGGGGGTGTCCTCTCCTCCACAGTCAGAGATTAGCTATTAGGTTTTTTTTTGGCTCCTGGGCAAGTGTCTGTGTGTGTGTGTGTGTGTGTGTGTGCGTGCCCTTGGCCCAACTGGTGCACTTAAACCTACGTCACTATGGTGCCAGGCTTGGGGTCCCTATGCCAGCCTCACTGTGGCTTGGGGGGGTCTCTGGAAGGAATGCAGATGTGGAGGAGGGGGCAGTGGCCATGAAGACCAAGTGTCCCCTGCAGTGCCCAGCACTCTCCTCTACAGTCGCTTTCCTCTCCCTCTGCCATGCTCCAGGGCAGCTCGGTGTAGCTGGCAGAGCGGCTTCCCTAGTGACAGACTGACAAACGGTGGCTAAATAAAACAGCAAGGGAGAAACAGTATTGAGTGTAACCTCTGGGCCCACAGAGGGCTGGGCTTTGTCGTCTGCTATTTCCTTTAGTACGGAGGCTTTGAGACTGCTTGTTGTAATTATTCTCCTTCGACAGGAAAATACCCACGGTAGGTACTGTTATCCTCCCATTTCACAGACCAGGTCACAGAGCAGCGAGTAACCTCCGCCGGCCTGCCCTCACTGCCCCTCTCACTTCTGAAGGTTGTTCACACGCTCCCCAGGCCCCGGCCCCCACACCTCCCTCTCTACCAGGGCACACCCTTCCAGGGAGGCCTGGGTTTTCCCTGCAAAGGAGGAGCCAGCTTGTGAAATCCGGAACCATGGGCAGTGGTTCAGAAACCGCAGCTCCAGGCAGGAGGTCCGGGCTGCCTTAAGAACAGGTCTGGGGCACTGAGGGTGCTGGGGGCCCATGCTGGCGGCCAGCACCCAGAGAGAGGCAGCTCTGGAATGCCGGGGCCATGTGAACACAGAGGAATTAGCTCTGCGCCCCTGGGTCTCAGCCCAGACAGTCACGTGACCCACTCCTACAAATCCGCAACCCGCACCCTCCCCCGTCACCCAGCCCCAGCCACCACCACCGTTTGCCTAGAGTGTAGGCAACTGATTCTTAACTTGGGAAGTTGCCAACATGCCCCTTCCAGTGGGGCGAGGGAACCCATGGACTAGCGGGGGTGAGGGGGAGACTGCTGGAATTAGGATCATTTTAGGGGGAGGAGGAGGAGAGAATGCCTGGCTGAGAGCTTCCCAGGGAGCAGGGGCCCCAGAGCTGGAGCTGCCTTAGGTCCCCCTCCTTAGCCGGGGGGTGCTAAAATACCTGGCCAAGCCATCTGCCAAGAGGTAGCTTCTCAAGCTGCAGGCTGCTTCCAGCCCCAAGAGGCTTCCATGTTTCTTTCGTGACTGAGTAACACAGCCGGAGCTGGGGAAAGGCAGGGTGCCTTAATCCACTCCTACCTGTGCTTGGGGGGCCCCCTCCCCAACAGGGGCAGAAGGGGTCAGCAGGTGGCGAGGGCAGGGAGGGCTTCTGAGAGCCCATGTCTCTTTTTCCTAATCCTGCAATGGTCCAGGTCAAGCCCTTCTCCTTGGGAACCAGCTGAGTCAGAGCCTGCGGACACTCCTTATCCCTTCATCTCCCTTCCCACCTGCCAGTGGCTTCTTCCCAGGGCCCTCTCTCCTCCCCACGCAGGCACAGTGCCTGGAGCAGGGTTCCTGTCCCCTCTCCCCCTCCCCACCCCCTCCCCTGCCCTGGGCAGGCGGCAGAGGCCGACTGCCAGGCCATTGCTTCCATTCGCCTCACCTTCCTTGCACCTCCTGCTTCTCCTTCAACACTTACCAAAAGTCCCTGCTTCCCTGAAAACTTATGTTCACCCAACAGGCCCGGATCCATCGACATTTGGGTTAAAAACCTGGCTCTGCTGTTAATTTTGGGTACATTAGGGACGGCGGGCCTGATGGGCTGCCGTCTATGGAGTCGCACAGAGTCGGACACGACTGAAGCAACTCAGCAGCAGTTTCATCTCTGAGTCTCAGTGTCCTCCTTGCAGATGGGAACACCTCTCACCCGGCTGCTGGAAGAATTAACCCAGTGTGTGTCAGTTTGTTGCAACACTGGCCGGTTGGCGGTTGTCATTACCCTTAGTTGTACTCCGCTCGGCCCCGCCCATCAATGACAACACTTACCCACCGCACCCCCGCCCCGCCGCCGGCACTCTCAGTGCAGGGAGGGGATGGCTAAGTGTTATGACCACAGGGCCCCAGGAGCACAGATCTGGATCACGGAAAAATGATCCCCCCTTCCATAAAGTGGGGCCTGTGAAGGAAGGAGAGAAGGGGGAGGAAGAGGTTGGGGGCAGGAGAGTAAGTTTCTGCCAGAGAAGGATGAAGAGTTAGCTTGGTTTGGCTGGAATGTGGGACGAAGTGAGGCAGGACCAGCAGACAAGACCTCCTGAGCAAAGCTGAGGGGCTTGGGATTAAGTCTGCAGGGCACTAAAGGATGTGTGAGCAGAGGGACACTGTCTGATGTGCCATTTGGAAAGATCTTTCTGGCAGCAGCATGAGGACTAGACTATCTGGAAGGAGAAGCAAGCATGAGAAGCCAGCTAGGAGGCGTCTGCAATGATCCAGGCAAGAGGTGATGAAGCCAATTCAGGAGGGGCTGTGTGGGGGAGGGACTTGGGGAGCGGTTGGGGGTGTTCTGAGAGCTGTTAGGAGGAGAGCTGGCAGGTGCGTGAGGGCAAGGCGGAGGAAGGAAGGAGGCAAGCTCGTCCTCAGCTCAGGTGCCCAGGAAATGCCGCCAGTGTAGGGGAAGCGGTCTGATCAATTTGGGACACTGACCTGAGGTGCCATGGGCCAGCTTGGGGCGACGGCAGGTGAACCTGTGGCCCTCTGCTCTGCAGACAGGTCTGGGCAGGAACTGAAAGGCGCTGTCTGCCTTGTGGGTGGTCGTCAGAGGTGTGAGTTTAGGTGAGGTCCTTGAGCAGAAAAATGAGAAGACAGCGGAATGCCGGAGCACTCACCTCTCAGGGTTGGAGGAGGGGGGCCTGGGAGGAGAAGGGCAGCAGGAGGAAAGGGAGGACAATCACAGGAGGTCGAGTCCTGCCTGCCAAAGCAGATGCTGTGGGATGGGGCCCCAGGCGCTGGGCCGAGATGGAGGAAAGTGAAAGAAGAAAGTGAAGTCGCTCAGTCGCGTCCGACTCTTTGCAACTCCATGGACTGTAGCCTAGCAGGCTCCTCTGTCCATGGAATTTTCCAGGCAAGAATACTGGAGTGGGTTGCCATTTCCTTCTCCAGGGGATCTTCCCCACCCAGAAATCGAACCCAGGTCTCCCCCATTGCAGGCAGACGTTTTACCATCTGAGCCACCAGGGAAGTCCCAAGATGGAGGAAGGTAGGGCCCAAATGGTGTCTGTTGAACTTGGCAGCACGGAGGTCCCTGGAGACCCTGGCCAGAGAGGTTTGTGACAAGCTAGGACTCAGTGTACTGGGGGGAAGGCAGAAGGCCCAGCTGGTCCCAGGGTCCTCGCTCTGGAGGGAAGGAGCTAACCTGGCAGCCAGGGCGCAGGGGACAGGAACCTCTCTGATGCAAGTTGAGAGAGACGTAAGCATGTTTACAGGGAAAGGGTCAGAAGGAAAGGTTGAATATACAAGAAAGGGGAAGGGTATGAATGAGTGACAGGCTGGAAGAGGGGAGAAGACAGCAGGAGAGGCTGTAGAGGCCACTGGAAAGTCGGATTAATAGTAACTGCCACTTAAGTGCTTACTGTGTGCCGGGCACCATAACAGGCCCTTTCCCAGGTCAGACAGGGCACCTTGTAAGCAGGTATAATAGTAGCTTGTACTGGAGTCAGAACCCTCCTTGGAACCAGACCCCAGTCTCTTTGCTCTACTGAGTCACCATGGGACCTCCTGCACGTTCCTCCTGAGACAGGCTGGGACCCGGGACCCTTTGCTGCAGAGCTGCAGTACCTGGCCCTGGACACACCTCTCCTTGAGCAACAAAATACGAAGAAGCTAATATGAGATTAAAAATAACTGCATGCATGTGCAGTTGGGGCAGATTCTGGACTCAAAAGATATAAAGAGACCATAAAGCCCACCTGCCACTTTTGAATAGGTTGGAGCAAAAGCAGGGAGTCAGGAGCAAAAGTAGGGTACTAGGCATGCCCCCTGCACACAGCAACCTAAGGGGTGGGCAACCCACCTAAGCCACCCCTCTGGCTGACCCCCTGGACAACCCCTACCCTCATCGCATATAAGGAACCAACTTGTCCCCCTCGGGGACCCAGCCAGCAAGGGAACCTGTCGTTTGTTCTCGCTCCCCCTGCTGTAGCCGGGGCAACCAATAAAGCCTTGCCTGAACTTGTCTGGCCTCTAGTCAATTTCTGTTGATTGGGGAAGGCCCCAAAACCCTGGCTCTAACACTCTCAGAGCCTTCATCTCTTCCCAGGCCAAAGGGGCATGTGATGCCCACCTGCCAAGCTATGGGGAGGATGAGGTCCCGTGTGTGAGTGGACATGCCCAGAGCAATGCCAGGCACCCAGGTTATGCTTGTTATACAGAAGCTACCTCCACCACTTCTACAAATGTTGGAGCAGGGGCCAGGCACTGTTCTAGAATGAAACTGTTAACCCCTGGAGCCTCAGGGAAGGGCCTAGATGGTTATTAACTGTTCGGCAGATGACGAAAGAGGGTGTCTCCAGCAAGGATTAGGAACTAAATGGAGGAGGAGGTGCTAGGATGCACTAGTCAGAAGAAGAAAGCAGAGTCTTTGCTTTGTAACCTGGGCTCTCAGATAGCCGCACCCCAGCTGAGATGGCACGCCATGGGCCGAGTTCTCCAGAGCCCTAGTTACACGTGGATGTGACTTGGAAGATGAGGGTGTAGCGTCCTGAACACCCGAGGATCGCCCATTGGGGCAACCAGGCCGGTGGGCAGTTTACTTCCCAAGGTCTGTCCTCTTGGGGCCCTTGGAATCCCACTTGGAATTTCCCGGTAAAGGGAGAGTTTGTTCTAGGGAGAGCGTGGGTTCTGGGCAGGACAGGTTTCCTAAGCACTGGGCACCATATTTGAAAGGGATGTTTTAATGCTTTTGCTGTCTTGAAATTCTTCGTAATTTTGAACAAGGAACCCTGCATTTTCTTTTCAACTTGAGCCCTGCAAGTTACATAGCCTGTCACATTTCTAAGGTCAAGGGTGATTGAATGTCCCCTAGCCCATAACGGATGCGGCAGGGCCCACGCTGGCCCCTGGCCCTGGACGTGATGGGCTCAGAGAAGGATGAGGGAGGCAGTGTGGGGCTCTGCCCTTCCAGAGGCCCAGAGCAGGAGTGAGTCCTGTGGTATTGAGTGGAGCAGGCTGGACAAGAGTCAGACAACAGGGCTTGGGTCCTCACTAGGCAGCTGTGTGCTCTTTGGCGGGCTCTGGACTTCTCTGAGCCCATTTCCCGATCCACAGACTGGGTTTAGAGTGACCACATGACAGGCGCTCTGAGGTTAAATGAGGAAACGGGCAGAGAGTGCCTGGTACGTAGTAGGTGCACAGCGAGTATTTGCTGGTGAGTGCCTCTTGGGCCCAGAAGGCTGTTGCTTTGTGAATACTATGTTCCTACTCTAGGAGACCATGCGAGAGAAGGCACCAAGTCCCTGCCCTACGCTGGAGGGGACACAGGGGGCTGAGTGCCATCCTGGGAACTGTCTTCCAGGAAATGGGCTGCCAGCTCCCCCTCCAGAGGGGCCACCGTCCTTGGCCACTTGACTGCCAAAGTGAGCAGTTGTTCAGTCACCGGAGCTGAGCCTGACTCTTTGCGACCCATGGACTGTAGCCCGCCAGGCTCCTCTGTCCATGGAATCCTCCAGGCAAGAATAATACTAGAATGGGTTGCTGTTTCCTTCTCCAGGGGATCTTCCCGGACCAGGGATTGAACCCGCATCTCCTGCACTGGGAGGCAGACTCTTGACCACTGAGCCATCACGGAATCCAGGAGAACAAATGCAAGGCCCGGCCCAGGGGTGGCAATTCCAGACTCATCCTGGTGCCCTGAGCATTCCTACCCCTCACTCCCATAATCGTCTCACATCTTAGTTTCCCTAGATCCTCTCCTGCTAGAGCAGTTCTCCAGGAAATGGGGACAGTGCAGGGCCTTTCTCTCTGGAAGGCCTCCCCCTCCAGGGGACAGAGCTGTAGGCTGAGATCTCCTGCTCCTCCTCCTCAACACGGGCTTGTTCCCTCCCCCACCCCCTTTCTGATCCTTGACTTACTCTGAGCTGGATTAAGACTTCCAGCCTCCCTCAGAGCTGAGAGGTTAGGGTGCACCCCTCCACTGCACCCACTCACAAACAAATTCAAAATAAAAACCACCCTAAACCTGAAAATTAGTGTGACAAAGTCTAACAGAGCTCTGATTTTTTTTTCCCGGGACAACTACTGTCCTTCTATTTTTGAAATACTAAGAATTAGCTTTAAAAAAAAAGCCAAACCAAACACTTTGTTGATGCTCTTTTGCTGCCAGTGCCCTAAGCACATGCTTGATCTGCCTGTTAGGTAACCTGGCCTCGCCTGCCCCCGCCCCTGTGCCAGAGCAGCACAGAGGCCTGGCCTGCAATACGGGGCATTGGGCCACTGTGCCCGGAGCCTTCCCCCAGGGACAGGGAAGCCCTGGGCCAATCAGCCCCTCCTGAAGAGGTGATGTCAGGAAAGCCCAGAAGGTTCCACTCCACCCCTGCCATGGGCGCACCCTGTTCTCCCGACCGGAGCAGCCAGGGCCAGCCCCGGGCCCTCATCCAGTCCTCCAGCTGGCCAGGGACGGCCGGGCTGCATTAGTGGCCAGGCCTGCCGCCTTGCACTCCACACCTGTGGGCAGGTCTCCCTACCCCAGCGCCTCCCCTTCCTGCTGTGGGAGAGGGAACTTCTGCAGACAGGCTTTTCCAGATCCTGCTTATAAACCCCAGTTAAAAATAATCTCTGCGTGTCTGAGCAGGAGAGGGTAGGGAGGTGAGGTGGTCGGAGACGGAGAAGGCAGGCAGAAGGCCGCAGATCAGCAGGAAGACCAAGCCTCCTTAGCTGATATCCAGCCTCCTAGAAAATTCCAAGTGGGAGGACCTTTCAGAGCACTTCATTTTGCAGAGATAATACAGGCCCAGAAGGGGGGCAGGTCATTTTCCTAATTGTCAGGGGAACAGAGCCCTCTGGGCCTGGCCCTGGCTCCTCCCTTTGCTCTGAGTGAGGCATGAGGCACTTCCCCATGGCTCAGCAAGTCAAGAATACCCCTGCAATGCAGGAGAAGCAGGCTCTATCCCTGGGTTGGGAAGATCTCCTAGAGGAGGAAATGGCAGCCAACTCCGGTATTCTTGCCCGGAAAATCCCATGGACAGAGGAGTCCCTGGAGTCGCAAAGAATCGGACCCACTTAGTACGTATGTGTGAGACATGAGGACTGCCTCCCGTCTTCGGGGCAATCATCCCCTGAACACTCCCTGATAAAGCCAGAAAGCACCCCCACCCACATCCTTGGCATGCCCACTGCTGCCCATTCTCCTGCTCAGCTCTTTTCCTCCCCTGCCTCCAGCACCTATCCAGCTTGTTTCCCTTTTACCTCCTCAAGGAAAGGGACATTTATTACTGTGTCTGGCGTGGTGCATATGAAGCCGTATATCCCTCTTGATAATAAACCAAAGCTGGAGGTCAGATGTTTTCTGGAGGACATTTTACATTCCAGGGAAGAGAAGGAAAGGGTTGGTGAATTCTGAGCAGTTTACGCGTGCAAGGCATTTCCCTTACGTGTGACTTCCAAGCAAGGCTTAGGGCAGCGCTGCAAAGGATAATCCATCTGAGAGGTGAGCCCTGGAGCCAGAGAGCTTTAAGGCACTGGCTTAAGTTCACAGAGGAGCAGTGCTCAGTTGAAACCTGCCTCCCACCCACTCCCTTACCTCCACAGCACTGCAGCCTCCTAGCCCAGCTCTAAGGATGTGGTCTGCCTGCAGCAAGCACTCTCTGGGCATGATGTGACTACACTCTCACAGCACCCACCAGAGAGCTACTGCTGCCGCCTCTTTTTACAGTGGAGGAAACAGAGACACCGTGAAGTTAAGGGACTGCGATCCCCCAGTAGACAGAGGAGCTAGAATTTGAGGCTAGGGACACTTGGCTTCTTGCAGGCCCGTACTCTTAATCAGACACAATCTGAGCCCTTCCCAATGCTTTCAGCCCCTCATCACCTTGGCCTGGGAGGTATGAGTTTCAGGCTGGCCTCCTGGAATCTCCTCCTGGCTGTGGATTCTCGTTCTGCAGCCATTCTGGTTAAAGGCTCAGGGAAGGAAGGGGCTGAGAGTGGAGTTTAAGATTTGTGTCTCGCCCTTTTTTTAGAGTTTTAGTTTTGTACCTGCTGCTCTGGGGGGTGAAGTTTGTTTGTCTCCTTCTTCAGGAGGGGCTTCCCTCCAGAAACGCCCATGAAATACACAAACATGGATTCTTGGAAAGAATTCCTTCAGGCTCTGGGATTAGACCAAGGGGTAAGCATTTCTTCTGTACCAGTGTTCTCACTCTGAGCCTTGAATTTCTTTTCTGTTAAGTAGAGAGAATAGTGCCTGCTTCGAAGAATGCTAAAGCGGGTCAAATGAGACGATAGATTATGGTAAACAGTGACGTCATCTATGGTCAGTTTTGACGCATCCTCTTACCTTCCTAAAAGAAGTCAGTTTGAGGGGTAGTGAAAGTGGCTGGGGGAGTGACAAGCTGGGCAGACAGGCTGTTAATAAAGTGAATTTTGTCCCAGAGCCCTGAGACCTCTGAGCTACAGGGGAGAGGCTGCAGATGGTTCAAGATTTGCTTTGCCTGTGCCCTATCGCCTGGGGCCCTGGTGGATCACGAAGATGGCTTTGCCTGGGCTGCCTTAGGAAGCTGCATTTTCTTACAAGGCCCAGCCTGGAACGCACCCTTCGCCCTTCCAGAGCACAGGGCCTCCGTGCTCACTGTCAGACAACAGCAGTGACATTCTCCCAGCTGATTCCACCCCAGGGTCCCCCAGAGGGGAGGGGTTTCTGGCCTGTCTGGAAGATTGCTGCTGCTGCTGCTGCTAAGTCGCTTCAGTCGTGTCCGACTCTGTGTGACCCCATAGACGGCAGCCCACCAGGCTCCCCCGCCCCTGGGATTCTCCAGGCAAGAACACTGGAGTGGGTTGCCATTTCCTTCTCCAATGCATGAAAGTGAAAAGTGAAAGTGAACTCGCTCAGTCGTGTCCAACTCTTAGCGACCCCATGGACTGCAGCCTACCAGGCTCCTCCGCCCATGGGATTTTCCAGGCAAGAGTACTGGAGTGGGGTGCCATTGCCTTCTCCTTCTAGAAAGTTGATGGGTTGCAATTGACAGGAGTTCTTGTTCCCAATCTGCCCAGGTGGCTGCGGCGAGTTTGGAGGCTGGGGGAAGACATGAGGAACCCTCACCTAAACGGAGCCAGGTGACCACGGCACCAGGAAGAGAGAGCTGCTGCAGGTGAATGTGGTCTCATTGGCTTATGTAACCATTCCCCTTGGCCCCCACGGAACATACATAAACAGTAACTTGGAATAGCTATCGATCTGGTTGAGGCAGGTCATCGAAACCTGGAACTGTCCCTGCCAAACAGGAACATCCTGCCCTCTCAGCTGAGCAGACCCCTGGCTCATGGGGGGAGCAAGGAGTGATGTAATCGGGCTCTTGAAGCCAGGAAGCATGGATTGTCCTTGCTGTGTTGGGTCATCTGCTCAATTATCACTTATTCAGCATTTAAAATGTGGTCATAGTCTATGGCCATACCACCCTGAAAACATCTGCTCTCATCTGATCTCAGAAGCTAGGCAGGGTCAGGCCTGGTTAGTACTTGGATGGGAGAATGTGGTCATAAATAAGCAAAAGTCCATGTTGATAGGTTTACAATGTCTCAGGGAAGAGTTCCAGAAACATACAATTTAGTAATAGAGGGGCAACCGCTTTAGCTTGGGCAGTTTGGCTTGAGTTTTGATGAGCAGATAGGAGTTCACTGAGCAGGGAAGGGAAAAATCCCGGGTCTTACTTGTCTACTGGTTTAGGATGAAAAAACAGCCCTGTGCAGAATACACGAGTGCTGGGAGGTACACCAAGGTGGCAGGAAAGTGTGACTCAGAAATGAGGCTGTTATGGGTCTGATGGTAGATCTTCCTGATACAGCAACTTTGGCTTCGGCCCCACTGGTCAGGCCTCCAGCCCTTCTCTGGGCTCTGCTGAAAGAAAACTTGGCCCAAAGCAAATTTCTCTCTCTGAGTGGGCCAACCAGTATCTTGATAATTAGCAGCACAGAGGTCAAGGAAGGACTTTTATTGGTGTCCTGGAGAATAAAAATACACAGATGGGAGGCCTTCCCCATCTCCCTACCCCCTGCCCTCTTCCCCACCTGCCCTGGCCGCAGCCACCAGGCAACTTCATCTCTCTTAACCTGTCCTTGCTTGGTCTTGAAATAGCTTGGTTGAATCCTTGACGTGCCCTTTTCTAGGCCTCTCACTTGACTAAGTGATTCAAGACATAGACTACTACATGGCCATTTCCAGTTATTCCTTAGGTCCTGACATTGCACACACAGCCTGACTAGCATGCAGCCCCATAAGGACTCACAGGTAAGTCATCTTGAATGGCAAAAGCCCACAGTCCCAAACCAGCTACAAAACCTGCCCACGGGCAGTCACTCCCACGGCATCCACGCTCACCATTTTCACGACCAGGGGGATCAACTGCAGGGCAGAGCTTCTGGAGTAGGCACACCTGAGCTGTTTGGGAACATGGGCCCCTCATCACTTAAACATCAGGGAATGCAAACCATGCATGGCCTTGCTGCTGCTGCTAAGTTGCTTCAGTCATGTCCGACTCTGTGCGACCCCATAGACGGCAGCCCAGCAGGCTCCCCCGTCCCTGGGATTCTCCAGGCAAGAACACTGGAGTGGGTTGCCATTTCCTTCTCCAATGCATGAAAGTGAAAAAAATAAAGTGAGGTTGCTCAGTCATGTCCGACTCCTAGCGACCCCATGGACTGCAGCCCACCAGGCCCCTCTGTCCATGGGATTTTCCAGGCAAGAACACTGGAGTGGGTTGCCATTGCCTTCTCCGTGCATGGCCTTGGTCTCAGCTAAATTAATTTGCATCTGCCTTTAGATGAGTCACAAGCGTGTCTGATTATCATGTAGCGTCTCTTTTCAAGTTAGAGTTTCCCCATGTGGCAAGTGAGAATGGTGCTTCGTCACCGAAGCAAAAACCAAGACATTAAAGACGGATTTGCTCACAATTCCTTTATTTAGCAGACACCTATGGAGCACTTACTCTCAGCCATTGTCTCTGCAAACACAGAGCATTCAGGAGGAAGCAATACAAAGGGCCTGTCTTCAGGAAGCTTGCATTCTGGTGGGGCAGACCAACAACAAATAAATACTTCAAAATGTTTCAGTACATGTCATATACTATTTAGGTGGATAAGTAGGGAAGGGGAGAGTGGTTGACAGGATGGGGAGTGTTGTTTTATACAGATGGTTCTGGAAGGTGACGTCAGAGAAGAGATCTGATATATACACGAGGCTAGGGTGTTCCCTGCTGTGTTTCAACGTCATAACCACACTTGCACTGCCCTCATTCTTTTATCTCTCTGCTGCTGGCTCCCTTCAGCGAGGCAGGGACTCTTTGATAAAAAGGGATGACAACTACTCATCTTTGGGTCTTCAGTTCTGAATGTGGCCCAAGGGCTGTTTGCATGTTTCCACCTTCCCCTCCCAGAAGGGCTCGTGAAATACTCCAGGCTCAGTCCAGGAACAGTGCCTGGAATAGAGAATGTTTCTGAACGACTGTGCTGCAGATAGAATGCATGATTAGAAGCCCGCAGTGGGTGGGGCGAGGTATGGGCCTGGGGGACTGAAGCACAGGCTAGGAGGGAGGCAGGAGTGATCTCTAATTTCACTTCCTGGCAGTTGATCCAGTGGTTTCATGTTGGTCTTCTACAGAAAACCAATTGCAAACATCTGGGGATGACAGAGGATGAGATGGTTGGATGGCCTCACTGACTCAATGGACATGAGTTTGAGTAAACTCTGAGAGTTGGTGATGGACAGGGAAGCCTGGTGTGCTGCAGTCCATGGGGTCGCAAAAGTTGGACACGACTGAGCTACTGAACTGAATAGTGCTAGTTACTATTTACTAATAGTGTAGTATTTACTAGTAGTGTACTAGTTACTGTTCTAAACACTTTATATACATTAATGCATTTACTCCTCATAAAAGCCCTGTGGGACAGATGCTGTTTTATAGGTCAAGGTTCTAGAGCACAGAGAGGTTAAGTGATTTGGCTAAGGTCACACAGCTGATAATTGGTAGATCCAGAATGTAAACCCAATGTTCTTATTCTTACCCCTTTGTTTCACACCCCATACCCTTACCCCAGAGACTGGTTTCCTAGATCTTTAACTGGGACGTTTGTGCTCTCAGTCTCTGGGATGAGCTAGAAGGTTTTTGAGACTCAACTTCCACGAAGGTAATAGTTAAGCAAAGGTTTCAGGGAAAAAAAATTAAGTATTTAATTACAAGTAATTTAAGACATTTTTATACTGTAATGATGACAGATATAAAACCCAAAGCCAAGTGAATTTTTAAGATAAAAAAGGAGAGAGCTTTCCAGGAAATGCCTGGATGGGGAGTTGATGGGGAGTTGCAGGGTTTCTGTCCCCAGATTCTTCTCTCAGCTCCTAGCCGGGGGGAACTGCTCTTGTCTGTGCCTCCCTACCCCCTATCCTGGCACAAGACGTACTCAACTGCACACACACACACACACACACGTACACAGGGTATCCTCAACCACTGTGACTGTCTGGATAGAAGGGATTGCGGGCCATGGCAGGCGGAGTTGCCGTGTCCCTTTCTGATTCTCCTTCTGTGGGCCCAGGCAGCTGAGCCAAGAGGTCCGGCAGGGAGGCGGTGGGGCCTTGGTTCTCTGTGGGAGCTTGCACAAGGCTCAGACTTTCTGACCTGTGCCCGAGGGGTGGTGTGAGGCCGATCTTCCCGTAACACCACTGAGAGTGCCACCCAGGAGGGAGCAGGCTGGAATCTCCCAGTCCTCTGCACCTGAGCTGGAGTCCAGTTCACAGGGCCCAGGCCTTGATGTCCCCTCCTTCATGCTGAGAGGCGTGTTCCCTGGACCACATTCTCGGCGTGTTTGTGTGTGTCAAAGCCATGGGCCGCAGAAAGGGTCCCTCTGGGGAGAGACAGGGCCCACAGGAGTTTTAAAAGGCCGAGCAACATGGATGAAAGCGGCCACTTCCACCCACGATTGATGACAAGGAGCTGATGCGCCTCACAGAGGAGGACAGGCCCAGGAATTAATGTGCCGGCGTCTTCATTGACAAAGCAAAAATAAAAGCAAACACGCCCGCCAAGGGGGTGAGTCATGCAGGGAGACAGCAGTGGTGGAAGGAAAAGGCCAAGGATGTGTGAGTGTCTGGGGGTGGGAGGAGGGGGAGGAAGGGCTTGGGCAGAGAGCTGAGAGGGAGAGAGAAGGGACAGGATCATCGGTGAGGAAATGCATGAGTGAGAGAGAAAGAAACGGGAGCGGGTGTGTGCGAGAGGGGTGAGGAGAGATGTGCTGTGACTGACAGGAGGTAGGCAGGCAGGGGTGGGGGGCAACGGGCCCCCCACAGGCCACCTTCGGCCCCAGCGGCTTCTGGAAAGCCCCGTTCGGAGTGAGTGAGGGACATGTGGGGAGAGGTGAGATTTCATTACCTTTCCCTTTGTGTGATATTTTCGTGTTAGAAATCTAAGACTGGAGCTATAAATAATCCAGTCACAGCTGCAGCATCCTGGAGATTTATGGTGCATGCCAATGCCAGCCAGCTTTGGGCTGAAGGGGGGCGGGGGGCGGCTTTACTGAAGCCAAGATGAAAGGCTGGTTCTCCAGCGCTCAGCAGCCCTCCTCACCGGTCCTGCCCCCCCGACCTAGTCAAGCCCTCCCTCCTGACCCACTGGAGACCCCCGGGCAGAGAGGAGCTCATGAAGTCTTAGCCCCGCTCGTCCATCCTGGGCAGCCTGAAGCCAGGCAGGAGCCCCGAATGGGCAGCTTGGGAAGGCTGGGGAGACCGGGGAGGGTGGGGGGACAGGGTTGGCAGAGGTGCGTGCCCGGCCCTGAGCTTCCACTGTGTCGGCTACCTCAGACAAGGGGCAGACTGGTGGTCCCCGGTGGGGTCAACAGGTGGCCCAGACAAATAGGCTTGGGCCTGGTGGGGTCCGACGGTCCCCAATCCTTGTTCTTCTCTACTAACTGGGCCTTGTTCTCTGCATCTCAGCAAAGACTGCCCAGCTGTGCTCCATGCAGGACTCCATGGGGACTGGGGAGTCTCTATGTCCTGGGACAGGGAGTGGTTTCCTATTGACCTGAACTTGGGGGCTGCTGGGTGGAATGGTGACACCAGCGGGCAGAGGCAGCCAGTGTATCTTGGGCCGCCAGAGGGCAAGGCAGGTCTCCCCGGACCAGGTCTGGGGCCCTGTCTCCAGCCCGGGCCGTGAGGGAGGATGGAGGAGGTGAGGGGAGACGTTTGGGAGGCCAGCCACGGGCTCGTCCTCCGGGCCCCTGGGGCTGGAGGAAGAGGAGGAAGATAAGGGTCTCAGGGAGGGAGGAGCTGATCCAAGGCATCCCCGTGACAGGCCAGTGCCTCCCTGCAGTTTCCTACCAGAGCGCTTAACCCGCTGTATCTGCCACAAGCCCGAGGGGAGGCTTTCTGAGGGCAGGAACACGCACGCCTGCTCTGACGGCAGCCCGGTGACAGCATGGGCCCTGGCGCGGGGCATCAATCCTGCTGACCGGTCAGGCTCAGTGATGGCGTGTGCACAGGCCCTGTGGACCAGAGCCCCGGGAGGGGGTGTGTGCAGAGGGAGAGACCAGAGCCCCCTGGGTCTCTAGACCCCTCTTGGTCCCTCTGGCCAGGCCTCAGGCTGCCGTGTCCAGCCTTCCGGCCAGCTCTGTGGCCCAGTTACCTCAGGCACCAACCTGTCATTTTGCCCGTTTCCGCTTTGCTTTTCTTCTAATTCCCTGAGCAAATATTGAACATCCAGAGAGACACCCAAATCCTGGGTGGGGTTGGGGGTGGTCACACAGCTGGCTACTTCTTAAGGGCAGTTCGGTCAAGATAAACTCACCTCAGCTGCAGGCTTCTGGAAAGGGGAGGCTCCTGAGGGGTGAGTGGGCAGGGAAACAGCTTTCCCTTCAAGGATGAGGCTTCCTCCCAGGAGGAGGAGTTTGCCGCAGGACCGTTGACTTCAGGGCAGCCACACGGGGTTGTGACAGGGTCTTGGCTTGAGGCCAGGGCAGTCTGTCCTTCTTTAGCCTCCAAAAGCAAACCATGTCTGGGAATGGAATACACACAGGAGGATTCACTTTCCTGGGGTGTCCCGGAGGCAACTCAGCTGAAAACACAGATGACCTCAGAGCAAGCTTGCCTAACATTACAAATGGCAGAGCCATGACGTTCAGAAGGGGAACTGGGAGCCTCTGAGGTCCTCCCTGACATTTGGATTAGATGCCGCCTCCCCTGGTCATCCCTGGTGCTCCTGTCAAAGGACCACTCACCACCACATGCATCCTCACTCTGTCCTCTCAGGATTCTTACTGCGAGCCCCTGAGATGGACTCTGACACTTTTAAGCACAGGAAAGATTTGTTGGAAGGATCTAGGGATGCTCGCAACATCAGAAGGAAGGCTGGAGGTCCAGCTTGAAAAGAGCAGGGAGGAGCAGGCTCTAAGTGATGCTAGGTAGTGAGCAGAGATATTGCTTTGCCAACAAGGTCCGTCTAGTCAAAGCTATGGTTTTTCCAGTAGTCATGTATGAATGTGAGAGTTGGACCATAAAGAAAGTCAAGTGCTGAAGAATTGATGCTTTTGAACTGTGGTGCTAGAGAAGACTCTTGAGAGTTCCTTGACTGCAAGGCAATCCAACCAATCCATCCTAAAGGAAATCAGTCTTGAATATTCCTTGGAAGGACTGATGCTAAAGCTGAAGCTCCAGTACTTTGACCACCTGATTCGAAGAACTGACTCATTGGAAAAGACCCTGATGCTGGGAAAGATTGAAGGTGGGAGGAGAAGGGGACGACAGAGGATGACGACAGAGGATGAGGTGGTTGGATGGCATCACAGACTCAATGGACATGAGTTTGAGTAGGCTCCGGGAGTTGGTGATGGACAGGGAGGCCTGGCGTGCTGCATCTATGGAGTCACAAAGAGTCGGACATGACTGAGCGACTGAACTGAACTGAGGTAGTGAACATTGTTGCCAAGGCCACACTGCAGGGCAGTTTGCTTAGCATGCCTTCTCTGGCACCACCCTTCTGCCATTCATGGTGTGATGATGGCTAATTTTATGTGCCAACCTCCCTGGGTTACGGGATGCCCTGATATTTGGTCAGACATCATTCTGGGTGTTTCTGGATTAGATTAGCACTTGAATCTCTAGACTGAATAAAGCAGGTTGTCCTTCCCAATGTGGGTGGTCTTCACCCAATCAGGTGAGGGCCCAAATAGAACAAAAAAGGTGGAGGAAGGAAGAATGGTCTCTCTCTCGGTCTTCTCCTGACCTTGGAATGGGGCTTAAACTATCAGCTCATATACACGTCTCAGGAAGGGAAATTCCCATCCTCAGCCCTGAAATAGGAAAGGAACATTCTGGAAGGCTTTGTCAGTTTGCTCATCTAGAGCTCCATCCTTCTATCCTTCCCCGCTGACTTTGAAACACAGGAGGCTGACCCGTGTGGGCCACATCAGCTGAAGTCTCATGTCTTCTGGCTTCTGGTTGGGTCTGTACAATGGGAGTTCCCATTGGAGGAGTCTAGAGGGTGCAAGGAGAGAGCTTGGGGCATTTTTTCCCCTTGCCACTTTCCTTTGGCGGTATGGCTCTCTCCAGCTTCCAATCATCTCCCTCCTGTCCATCAGGGTCTTTACCATTCTTTTTGGTTTCCTGTGGCACTGCCCACCCTTGGCAAATAGTCTCTTATTGAAAGACTCCCCTGTTGCCCTGTTTGCTGCTAACACCTCTTTCCAGCTGGAACCTCAAATGACACAGGAAGTTGGGAGACTGGGAAGCAATAGAGCCCCAACAAATGCTCACAGTATGGTGGTACTGATGCCCAGGGGGGCAGGCAGCATGGCAAGGTGGCAAGAGCATGGACTTGGGAGACAGAGCTCATGGAGTCTGTATTTTCACCCCAACTCTCACTACCTGTGTGAACTTGGTCAAGTTCCTCAGCCAGGCTGACCCTCCTTTGTTCTTTACCTGGGAAATAAAAGTTAATCTGTATCCCCTGGATTTGTCATAAGAACTGAATGAGAGATTTATTAAAGCACTTGTCACGCAGGGGACTGGTGATGGCCCAAGGGGTCCACCTTGTGTGCCTGCTCCAACTGACCAGTCATGGCTCCTTGAAGCCCTGTGTGGAGAAGAATTCTGACTCCCCATCCTGGCCTGGAGGTGATGGGTGCACTCATGATTGACTGGCGATGGGGGTCATAGTGTGGACCAGAAAGCGGCAGTAGAATGTGCTTATATCTCCGTAGTAGACACTCACTGAAGGATGGCTATCAGTTTTCCTATTTCTCTGTTCCTTGGGAGAAGAAGTAGGATTCTGCTGGTCTCAGAAAGGCCAGGATCCTACTGGACCAGTGGCTGTTTCTGCCAGCACTGCCCAGGTCCCAAAGTCACTAAGCCTGCTGTCCTGGCTCAGCACAGACGTCTTTGGCAGCAAGGATGCTCCAGCCAGCCCTATCTTTTAATCAGCAGACTGTGTCAGCCCTGTCGGGATTGTTTAAGGTCTTCTTCCTCCCGGGACTTTCTTGCTCTTTTCGTCCTCAAATGCCAACCTTACCCTCCCTGCCAACAGATCACACACACAGACACACACAGACACACACACCCTGCCATGTTCACCACCACCTCCTCATAGTAAGTTACAGGGAATTATTGATATCAACTCGAATTTTTCCACTCCATATCACCCCACTATCCACATCTCCCATTGTCTCCTGCCCCAACTCAGGGGGCCTGACGTTATTCCAACAACACATATCAGAATTGGATGAAGGTAGAAGAAGTAGAAATCACAGCCACAGTCATCCTATGAGGCAAGCTGAAGAAGCCTCAGTGATTACCACGTGGCCCCTGGAGTAACTAAAGGAAGAAGGGAATAAGAAATCCTTTTCACACAGAACGTTCTTTCTAGTTTCACTGGCACGTGGAAGGAACCTTTGCTTATTCACTTATTCAAGACATATTTATGGAGCACCTCTATGGGCTGGGTACATACAGCTGTCTGCCCTGAAAGGGAAACAGCCAAGTAGAAGCCGCTGGGTGCTGAGCAGCTCAGCAGGAGTGCTGAGATGGAGATGAGCACTGATGCGGGGGTGGGGGTAGGGGAGCGGTGGGGGCAGGCTCTGATTGGAGCCACACCGTTGGAGCCACACCGTGGGACAGAGACGACTTTCCTGAGAAGGTGGCTCTCCTGAGCCCAGTCTGGAGGGAAAAGGAAGCTGCTCCAGGTGGCAGTGGGGGCGGCATGTGCTAGGATCTGAACGGGTGTGAGTTTGAGGAGCAGCTGGCAGGTCACTGGGGCTGCACCTTAGAGCCAGAAGGGAAGGTGTTCTGGGAGGAGCCGATGGCAGGGTGGGGTGGCGGGGTGGGGGGGGTGTCCTCCAGGGCCTCTCTGAGGAGTCCAGATTGTCCCAGAGTAGCCCTTAGTCCCGCTCTGTCCCCACCTCCCAGCCTGTCCTCTGCCCTCCATCTGGCTTAGCAAGCGAGGCCCCAAAGGAAACCTCCATTCTCCTCCTCCTAGGAACTGTAGGCCTTTTCAGGTATTTGGGGGCTGACTGCCCCCATGTCCTGCGAGTCCTTACCCGCAGGACTGATGGATGAGGGGGTGGATGGGCAGGAGGGTGGCTGAGAGAGGAGGAGCTACACAGCTGGAGACCAAAGTAACCTGATAAATGGAGGTTTTAGTGCAGTCTCCCTAGTAACTGGCTGACCCAACCATCAGGAGAAATTTAGGGGAAAGCAGACATGTGTTTGGGCATTTTCCTTCTCCAATGACTAAGTGGGTTCACAGGTCCCTCCTCCTCTCATAAAAACCCTAACACCTTTCCCCAGGCACCTACCCTGCCCAGACCTGCTTCTCTTTGGAAAATGAGGCTGGTGTGTCTGTGTAGCTGTGTAGAAATGTGTGTAGCTCTGTGTGGGTATGTGCATGGAAGTATCTCATATATGCATGAGGAAGTGTAAATGGGAGTGTGTGAGCTTGCAAGTGCATGCAAATATCTCTGCTGGTGCCATGTATGGGGGAGCACTTGGACATGAGACTTGTCAGCCTCTGTGCACGTGGGGGAACATGAATGCACATATATGCACATGTGTCCAGAAGAGTCTGGGGGATCTTTATGAGTGCGGGGCATGTGAGTGCTCGCAGTGAGTGTGCATTGGATTCTATGCAACTGGCCAGCGTGATTGTCTTTGAAGGGCAGAAGTTGCTGAGCTGGGATACATCCATTAACCAAAGCAATAAAATGCCCAACTGATCTCCTTGTTTCCCTTCTTGTAATCTGTTCTCCACCCTGCAGTCAGTGTGAGCTTTTAAAATTGCAAATCAGATCACGTCACTGCTAGGCTGAAAGCCCTCTGAGGGCTACTGGAATAAATCCAAACTTCTGATTATGGCCTGGTGGATACGTCCCCCATCCCAATCTGATCTTTGTGGCCTCATCTCCTGCCACTCCGCAGGCAGGCACCCGCTCAGTCACACAGGCAAGAGCCTTTGTTCTTGTCCTTCCTTCCTCTGGCTCCCTTGGCTGCTGGGCACTCTCCTGGCTCCGGATTTCAGCCTGACATTATCCATGGGGCCTACTCTGACCACCTCCCTCCAGGCTTCCTCTGTGGCATCACTCCAACTTCTTTTCTCCCCAGTGCTAAGTCAGTTGGGTCTGAAACAGATGCTGAGACAGAGCTAGGTGTGCACAGGGTTTTGTGGGGAGCAGCCCCTAGAAAGGAATAGAGAGGACCCCAGAATGGGCAGGGCAGGGAAGGGCCCGCTGACCACAATATAGATCTCATAAGGTCTCTGCCAGCCTCCTAAGTGCCTGGAGCAAAGACCGTTCGCGAGAGGAGTCCTGAATTGGGTGGAAATGGCTAAACCTGACACCATACCTGGCTTCAGTCAAGGGCCAGAACCATCAACACAGAAGCTAAGGTTGAAGAGAGTGAGAAGGCAAACCACAGATGAGAAAAACATTAATACTTGCAGAAGACAGATCTCAGGAAGAACTGGTATCCAAAATACACAAAGAATTCTTAAAACTCAGTAAGTTGATTAAAAAAAAAAAATAGGCCAAAGACCTAAACAGACACCTCCCTAAAGAAAATATACAGTTGGCAAATAAGCATATGAAGAGGTACTTCACATCATGTGTCATCTGCTGCTGCTGCTGCCAAGTCCCTTCAGTTATGTCCGACTCTGTGTGACCCCATAGACGGCGGCCCACCAGGCTCCCCCATCCCTGGGATTCTCCAGGCAAGAACACTAAAGTGGGTTGCCATTTCCTTCTCCAATGTATGAAAGTGAAAAGTGAAAGTGAAGTTGCTCAGTCGTATCCGACTCTCAGCGACCCCATGGACTGCAGCCCACCAGGCTCCTTCATCCATGGGATTTTCCAGGTAAGAGTACTGGAAAGAGTGGGGTGCCATTGCCTTCTCCGTCATGTGTCATCAGGGTATTGCAAATTGAAACAACAATGAGATTTTACTATATACCTATTAAAATGGTCAACATCCGGAACAATGACAACACCAAATGCTGGTGAGGGTGAAGAGCAACAGGGACTCTCCTTCATTGCTGGTGGGAATCAAAATGGTACAGCCACTTTGGAAGATGGTTTAATGGTTTGTTTTTGTGTTTTTTTAAACAAAACTAAACATACAAAAAACAAAAACAAAATCTGAACATACTCTTCCCTCATGATTCAGCCACTATGCTCCTTAGCATTTACCTAAAGGAAATGAAACTTGTGTCTACACAAAAATCTGCACAAAACTTGGGAGCAAGCAAGATGTCTTTCAATAGGTGAATGGATAAATAAACTGTGGTACATCCAGACAATGGACTATCATTCGGCAATAAAAAGAAATGAGCTTTCAAGCCATGAAAAGACACGGAGCAATCTTAAATGCATATTACTAAGTGAAAGAAGCCAGTCTTCAAAGGTTACATAGTGTGTGATTTTAACTATGACATTCTGGAAAAGGCAAAACTATGGAGATGGTAAAAAAGATGGGTGATTTCCAGGAGTTTGCAGGGAGGGAGAGAGGATTTTCAAGGCAGTGAAACTCCTCTGTGTGGTGTAGTGGTCATGTTGTCCAAATCCACAGAACGTACAACCCCAAGAGTGAACCCAAGTGTGAACTATGTACTTTGGGTGATAATAATGTGTCAGTGTAGGTTCATCGATTATAGCAAATGTTCCATTCTGGTGGGGATGGTGATGATGGAAAGGAGGCTGTGTGTGAGGGGGCACAGGAGTATGTAAGAACTCTGTGCAATTTTGCTGTTAACTTAAAAATGCTCTTTTAAAAAGTCTATTAAAAAAAGAAAGAAAGGGGACTTCCCTGGCGGTCCAGTGGGTGAGGCTCCATGCTCTCAATGCAGGGGGATTCTCCCAGCGTTCGATTCTTGGTCAGGGAACTAGATCCCACATGCTGCAACTAAGACCCAGTGCAGTCAAATAAATAAATAAAAATAAATTTTAAAAAAAAGAAAAAAGAAAGGAAGAAAGAAAGTCCTCAGACTTTCCCCCTGGATGCTCTTCTCCTCTCTTCTCACCCTTACCCTTTCCTTCTGCTGTGCAAGCATTTTCTGACTTCTTCACAGGAGGACACATTTGCTAGGCATATCTACCTGTCTGTCCTTCTCTTTTACGTTTCCCCTAAGTCTTTGTTAAAGATTTTCCAGGGGCTTCCCCTGTGGTTCAGTGTAAAGAATCCACCTCCCAATGCAGGAGACACGGGTTCGATCCCTGGTCGGGGAAGATCCCACATGCCATGAAGCAACCAAGCCCATGCTTCACAACTGTTGAGCCTGTATGCTAGAGCCCAGGAGCTGCAACTACTGAAGCTCGTGTGCCCTATATGGGGCCCGTGCTCTGCAATAAGAGAAGCCACGGCAATGAGAAGCCCACACACCACAACCAGAGAAAAGCCCGCACAGCAGTGAAGACCCAGCACGGCCAATAAACTAATGCATAAATAAATAAAATAGAGAGTTTCCAGCTCAGGGGCCAGCCTGGCCTGGAGCTTTTTCATCCTTGCCCTTCCTTTGCCAATCTTGTAAGCCCTCATTTCAGCTTCCTCCCAGTCCATGAAACTTCTAGAAAGAATCTCACCAACAAAGGACAGCTACGATCTGCTCTAGAAGCCCTATCCTGGTATAAATATGTCCCCCAACGCCCAGCTAAGGAAATGGAAATTCAAGAGTGGAGAGAGAAGAAAATCTTGGATGCCTCATTAGCAGCACCTCCTGAGAAGCTTTATCTTGCCTCCTTTGATGTCAGAGTGAAGCAAGAGGAAACACTTTCCCTCCCTGTCTCCAGGGACAGAACTTGAGGGGCGTCCACAGACTGGGCGCAATTTCCATTTCCCAGGCCACATTAAAACTTCTGGAGACATCAAGTTGCAAGAAGGTTAGGCCTTCTCTGTCTCCCTGAGCAGCACACAATAAATCAATACTGAGCACAAACGAGTGTGAGGAAGCCCTTCAACGTTTTGAATTTTCCCATCACGACTATGATGAAGTTCTGTGTGTTTTGAAATATGTAAAATTCTTAAATGCTTTTCTTCTTTGCCAGGTCCCTAAGGGTGGGTTTGGTCTTGCCCATATCTGTAATCAGCCCAGCTGAACTTCCTGTCCCCCACCAGGCCTGCCCTGTGCTGAAGCTGCAGAGGGTGGCTCCAGGCTGACCTTGAGGATGTCAGGGGTCGGTACAGGACAACAGGCCTGGTGTGCGGTGGGGGTGGGGGGTGGTCATATAGTCAAGCTCAGGGCTGATGGGGAACGAAATAATTAGGGATCAGGAAGGGCAGGGTCTTGGATGAGCCTCGAGGTGGGTCTTTCTCCTTGGCTAGGGTAGCTCAGCTTAGAAAATCAAACGTGAATCAAATTAACAGATAGATGCTGAGGTCCATTGCAGACAAAAATCTAGGCTGGAGTGTGAGGCTGGAAGTGGGATCTAATTATGCCTGGAGGTAGACGCCTCAGGCTCCTCTGACCTGGGGGCGGATCAGATGGTGGGATGGAATGGTCAGGTGCCCACTGCGAGGCTGTCCATCAGCTCAGGTCCATTCCCTGTGCTAAGTGTTGGAGGATCCTTCCTTGCTTACAGACGGGCAAACGGAAGCCAAGGTCACACACCTTGAGGTGAAGGTGAGGGAAGAGCCTGGCCTTCTAGTTGAGTCAGTGTGGAGATCTGGCCTCACAGTGATCCTCGGGGTCCAGAGTTGGGGCCGCTCATGGGTGACTCTTAGCATCACCTGGCTCCTTCTGAGGGTGGAGGCAAAGGGTAACAGTCTACAGGCTCTTCTGTCATAACTGCATAGTTAGTCCTACTATGGGCTAGTGAAGTGAAGTGAAAGTCGCTCAGTCATGTCCGACTCTTTGCAACCCCATGGAGTATCCAGTCCTTGGAATTCTCCAGGCCAGAATACTGGAGTGGGTAGCCTTTCCCTTCTCCAAGGGACTATGGGCTAGGCACCCAGGTAAATGCTTCAAATATATGGTCTCATCCACACAGCCCCATTTTGCAAAATGGGCCTCATTTTGCAGACACACTCAGAAGGGGAAAGGGACTTGCCCAGGGTGACACAGAAAGCAAGTGGTGGGGCCCTCTGGCCCATGAGTGCGTGTGCAGAGCCCATCTGGCTTCCAGCTAAAACCCAGGTGACAGCATCTAGCGCAGTGACTGGTGTGATGTAGGCAAGAAATAAGCATCTGGTAAAAGAATGAATACATGAATGATCGTGAGGCTCCTTCTGGTCCCAAGTCTGTGTTCTTTCCTGGGTTTCCACCTAGTCTGGGGATCTAGAAGCTGAGGGCAAAAGCCCTGGGTCTTCCTGGTGGGAGAGGCGCCCAGGGTGGGCTGGTGAGAGTACCCTGGGGGAGGGGCTGTAGCAGCCCTGGTATCACCCTGGCCCTGCACAGCTGCTCCTGCTGACCACGTGCGGTCCCCGAGGACCCCAGAAGGAAGGGGTTCACCGCAAAATAAACACACAGGCTGTACATCCAGTGATTCAGAAGATCCTGCTGTGCCTGCCTCCCTCTCCCCCAAAACCTTCCTGTTGCCATGACAACTGACCTCACCAAACTGAAGCTTGCTGAGGCATCCCAATTAACCCTCTTCTGACACAGCAGGGCCCTCCGTCACACCAGGTCGCCTGTCTACGTGGCTTGAATGCCACTAAAAGATGCGGGGTGGTGCTGTGGGCAGAAGTGGAGGTTTTAGGGGCCTGAGGGCCTGGGTTGATTTTTGGGGGCCAACTGTGTGAACCTGAACAGTCCGGGACCCTCACGGACTGTTCGATGAGGCACGCACGGTGATCCCCAGTGGGATCCTTGGCTCAGTTAAGGTGACTCACAGGAGGAGCCTCTCTGTGCACAGATCCAGCCTGCTCCTGTTACTGCAGGGCCCCAGGTCACGTCAGTGGGAGGGCACACGCCATCACAGACACACAGAGCAGTGATTCATCTGGAAAAAAAGGAAGCCCACAGCCACTCAAACTGTATGAAGCCTGGAGGTTGCCCTGGGAGATCCCCATCAAATAGCTCATTCATTCCACCTTGAACTCAAACCTCTCAAGGTCCCCCTGGGCTCTGGGACTCCCAGAAAGGGACGGGTCTTTGCACTCAGAGAGCAGGGCTGAGTGGGGCAAGAGGAGAAGGTGGGGCAGGGCCTGGAATTCTGGAAGTCCACTTGGCAGAAGTGAGTATGGGGCCACCTGCTGTCAACTCCAATAGAGCCAACGAGACCCTAAGGGAAGTGACCGCAAAAAGCCCAACGAACAAGGCCGTATTAATGGCCACTGTTTACTAAGGTCAGCCAGGGGCTAGAGTGATCAACGCAAATGAGGCCGCATTCCCCCTGCCCTCCACCGCTTAAAGCTCTTTGATGGGTCCTTCCTGCTGTTGTCACCGGAACCCAAATCCTGCGTGCAGCCCACCAGACCCTCATGTCCTGGCCCCTGCCCACCTCTCAGCCCACTTTGCCCTCAGCCACTCTGCCCCCAGCACTCAGGCTTTCTTTGGCTTTTGTTTTGTTGGCCTCACCATGCAGCTTGTGGGATCTTGGTCCCCCTGCTAGGAACTGAACCGAGACCCTTAACAATCCTAGCCACTGGACCATCAGGGAAATCCCTGGGATTTTTTTTTTTTTTTTTTTCAGACAAACTGTGCTTCTCCAGCCTCAGAGCTTTTGCACATGTAGATGCCTTTACCTGGATGCACATTTACTAGCTTTCCCCAGTTTTATCAGTTGTAAGAGACACGCTTAAAAAGACCGACTTGTACTCTGAGATAATGGCGGACTACGTAAAAATTGCAAAAAGGAGTACAAATAATTTCCACATTTCCTTCACCGAGTTTCCTCATCGTTGGTTTTTAGCATGCTGACATTTGTCCTGGTGTGTGGGATGCTAGAGCCATTTTTGTGTATTTCTGCCCAACTCCCTGGGTAGTGACTTCATGTTGGTGGCTTGAAACTAACTGGTGTGGAGGCAGAGAATTTACAGAACAGAAACTAGTAATCAGGGACTTTCCCTCTAGGAAATGCTGTTAAACATTTACCACCATGCTACCCTTGTATCAGTCTCTTTTCTTTCTCTCTTTGTGTGTATGTGGGGGGTCCTTCCTAAGGCCCACTTGACTTCGCACTCTATAATGTCTGGCTCTAGGTGAGTGATCACACCATCAAGGTTATCTGGGTCATTAAGATCCTTTATGTATAGTTCTTCTGTGTATCTTGCCATGTCTTCTTAATATCGTCTGCTTCTGTTAGGTCCACACCGTTTCTGTCCTTTATTGTTCCCATCTTTGCATGAAATATTCCCTTGGTATCTCTCATTTTCTTGAAGAAATGTCCAGTCTTTCCCATTCTATTTTTTTCCTCTGTTTCTTTGCACTGATCACTGAGGAAGGCTTTCTCATCTTTCCTTGCTCTTCTTTGGAACTCTGCACTCACATGATATATCTTTCCTTTTCTCCTTTGCTTTTAGCTTCTCTTCTAGACCTCCTCAGACAACCATTTTGCCTTTTACATTTCTTTTTCTTGGGGATGGTCTTGATTAGCACCTCCTATACAGTGTCATT
Source organism: Tragelaphus eurycerus (assembly GCA_935064755.1). Classification (NCBI taxonomy): domain Eukaryota; kingdom Metazoa; phylum Chordata; class Mammalia; order Artiodactyla; family Bovidae; genus Tragelaphus; species Tragelaphus eurycerus. Next base: position 34,271,477 of record CAKXYN010000008.1, on the reverse strand, counting down.
AACCTCCATCCATAGTTCTTCAGGCACTCTATCAAATCTAATCCCTTGAATCTATTTGTCACTTTCACTATATAATCGTAAGGGATTTGATTTAGGTCATACCTGAATGGTTTGGTGGTTTCCCTACTTTGAAACATCTTCAAATGTCCTAACAAGGTCCTTTATAGCAAAAAAAAGAAAAAATTTCTGCTGTGTGTATTATGTAAATATCTTGTTTTATATCCCCTGCTAGTTATAGCATCCACTGATAATTCTTTTCTAAAGAACATTCTTTCCTTCACCATTCATTTGTTTATTCATTAATTTATTTATATCAGGATGAACTCATGAATTCTTCTTTTGTTGTTTGGGTTATAACCTAGAAGTCTAATGATTTATTTCAATGCTCAAATTATGCCAGATTTGTCCAGGAGAAACCATTTCAGGCTGAAAGTGAAAGTGAAGTCGCTCAATTGTGTCCGACTCTTAGCAACCTCATGGACTGCATTCTACCAGGCTCCTCCATCCATGGGATTTTCCAGGCAAGAGTACTGGAGTGGGGTGCCGTTGCCTTCTCCGATTTCAGGCTGGCTCCATTCTTACTGACATGTTCTTGTTATTATTTTTTCCTTTAAACACATCATCACTTTCTGGCACAACAAAATGTTTCAGGGTCATCTTATACTTTGCCCGAGTGAGCCCTGGAATTGGCTGTTTTCCCAAAGTGCCACGGTTCCTTTTAGTGGAGAATGGCATTTAGAAACCGATGTCTGGGAACTGGGGTGTTCTGTGCATCTGAGGAAGAGACACCTGTTAAATTTCTGACAACAGGACACATTTCACAGACTACAGTGTGTACCGATCCACTGGTCTGGCATTTGACTCTTTTTCCTTCTGGCTACTTTTCTATTCAACCTGAAGCTGAGCTCAGCAGTGAGTTCTCTGCCAGGACTCCATTCCCACCCTTCCTGCCCTTTTCTCTGCCCGGTTCACGCACCCTTCTGTCCTGTCTTCCTTTTCCACTGAACCAGAGCCAGAGAGCCCGATTTTACACCAAACAAGCTTGCTGCAGGGCACGGTGGATTTCTCTTGGATTTTACTGTATTCTGATCTCTGTCTTTACAGATCTTTTTTGTTTGAAATTGGGTGGAAGATAGGAAACTCCTCTGGGGCTGAAGGAGAGTCTAAAAGAGTTTTTTCAGTAAGCACAAAATAACATTTCTAAAGGTGAGAATGTTCTGTGTCATGGTTAATTAGTAAAATTTTTCTTTCTTGGTGATATCTAAAATAATATTGTTTTAGGGGACTTCCCAGGTGGTCCAGTGGTTAAGAATCCACCTGCCAGTGCAGGGGACATAGGTTTGATCCCTGGTCCAGGAAGATTCCACATGCCACAGGTCAACTAAGCCCTTGTGCCACAAATACTGAAGCCTGTGTGCCCTAGAGCTCATGCCCTGCAACAAGAGAAGCCACCACAATGAGAAGGCTGAGTATCACAGCTAGAGTAGCCCCCACCCCCTGAAACTAGAGAAATGAAGACCCAGCACAGCCAAAACTAAATATGTTAAAATTTTTAAAGTTATTTTAAAAATAAATATATAAAACCATAGTGCTTTAGATTCAGTGAAAAGATCACACCTGTTATCCTTCAGAACAGAGCTCCCAGTTCTTCCTCATGAGTGCTTTTCCTCCATAGCATTCAACACAACCGGTAATAGATTTGGGGGTCACTATTGGTTCATATGGGCTTCCCTGGTGGCTCAGACAGTAAAGAATCTGCTTGCAATGTGAGAGACCTGGGTTCAATCCCTGGGTCAGGAAGATTCCCCTGGAGAAGGGAATGGCAATCCACTTCAGTATTCTTGCCTGGCAAATCCCATGGACAGAGAAGCCTGGCGGGCTATAGTCCATGGGGTCGCTAAGAGCTGGACACGACTGAGTGATTAACACTTTCACTTTCACTGGTTAATATTTGTCAGAGCTGTATCATCAATGCCTGGCACATTGATGCTTAGTAAAACTTTGTTGAATGAATCTTCTCAATAATCTGTGAAACAGAGATGACTTTTTACCGGTGGGGAAACTGAGGCTCCAACAGCCAAGGTTTGTTCAACGCTGTTGCCCCAGTAACTGGTGGAATGGGACATAGAATCTAACATGCGTGCAAAGTGTTTCAGTGGAGGAGATGCTTTTAGTGGAGAATTGAATTGAGTTTTTATTCCCATGATGAGTTTTGCCGCTGAAGGAGTTTCTAAATTCTTAGAAATTAGGGCAGCACAAAAATGATCCAAAGGAGGACACAGAACAGGGACTGGTGCTGCAAAAGTGGCCACGAGGGGCCCTCTGGGGGACCATAACCACTCATCTCATTGCCATATTCCCACTGGAGTATGGAAGGGCCAGGCAGAGGCAGGCGCCAGGGACTTGACCGCAACCATGAACCCCATCCCCTAGCTCCAGCTGACTAGCTCTGGGTGCCTTCTATGGAAGAAGACACTTCTCCCAAGGGCTCCACCATGCCACCTTCCTTGCCTCCTACACATGCCCAGCAGTTGGGCGGAATGGAGATTACACCTCTGCTTTAAAGATGGGGAAACTGAGTCTCCAAGGATAGAAATACTTATCAGAGAGGAAGTTTCGTCATCTGTACAATGGGAGGATTGGACTTGGTGATGTCCAAGGCAGTTTCTCCAGTTCTCCGGATAGTGGTTTAATGACCAGTGGCCTCCTCCCCACCTCCTCTCCTCCCAACCTTGGGGCTTTCCTGCCCTGCTCCCAGGGGAAACAGTGCTTCCATCCAATTGCTTCCCTTTGAACTGAGAGTCAAAACACAATCCTCATTTACATTTCAAAGGCCGCAGTGCCTGATCTGGATCAGACACGTCATCCACCTGGTCTCTGAAAGTCCTTGCCTGGCCTGGCAGCTGGGTTGGCCTCTTAAGAGATGAGTAAAGCACCTTTGGAGACGATTTGAGAAGCGCTGAAGACATTTCCACTTCTAAACAGATGTCTCCTAGAAATACCACAAAATACAATAGCTACTCACACTTCCACGTGTATACACGCTAGATGCCAGGTACACATTAAATCCTTTACCACAACCCTGCAAGGTGGGTGTTATTATTTCCCCATTTTACAGGTGAGGCCACAGAGGCATCAGAAGATTAAATAACTTGTCCAAAGTCAAGATGGAGAATTTGAACTTCCTGCGAGCTCACTTTTACTTTTCACTTTCATGCATTGGAGAAGGAAATGGCAACCCACTCCAGTGTTCTTGCCTGGAGAATCCCAGGGACGGGGGAGCCTGGTGGGCTGCCGTCTATGGGGCCACACAGAGTCGGACACGACTGAAGCGATTTAGCAGCAGCAAGAGACCTCCATACTGTTTTCCACAGCGGCTACACCAATTTACATTCCCACCAACAGTGCAGGAGGGTTCCTTTCTCTCCGCATCTTCTCCAGCATTTATTATTTATGGGCTTTTTGAAGACAGCCATTCGGATTGGTGTGAGGTGACACCTCGTTGTGGCTTAGCTTTGCATTTCTCTAATAATTAGCGATGTTGAGCATCTTTCCAAGTGCCTGTTGGCCATCTCTGTGTGTTCCGTAGAAAGATGCCTGTTTAGCTCTTCTGCCCCAGCACTATTTGAACCTCTGTTCCATGCAAGAAGTTCACAGACTGAGAAAACCTGACAGTCCTGGTAGAGGAAACGGGTTGGCATTTAAAGTTCATTCAGTCATGTTTAGCAGCGTCTACCATGTGCCAGGTGCTGGGGAGACAGCAGTGAATAGATGAAATGAAGTCTTTGCTCTCAGGGAAGCACCAACCCTAGACAACAAGACGCCCTCTTTGGGGGCCTTTGTGTCTTTCTGCCCCTGTTGGTGGTGAACAGTTGTCCCTGGCTCCCTCTCCCTGACCCCGAGAGCCCAGGGAACAGAGGCCAGATTCAGGGCTGCTCACTGAACACTTGTTTTCTGCAGAGTCCCCTTAGCTGGGTCTGGGCCTCCACCTGTCCCAGTGCCTCTGGCTCTTTCCCCTGGACAGCTGTCCCTCCTGACCCCTCTCCTTCCATCTTGCCGGCCTCCGTCTCTCCCTGACCTTGGGGGCACTGGTCGTGGTTCTCCATCTTGGCTGGCCATCTGTGTCCCTGGAAGTAACTTCAGAAAGCACAGGACCCCCGGGGCATAGTCAAGACTCTGCAGATGCGAGAGTGGGGTCCTGGCTTCTGATATCTTTCCGGGGCCATTCCAGGTTGAGATCTCGGCTCCAAGGGCCTACAGGGAAGCCCCTGGAGTGACTTCCCCAGCTTTGACTTGGAGCAGTGACGCGCTGTAAGCCAGGGGCTTCGGGAGGAGACCGACTGGGCATCTCAAGGCCAGGTCAGAGGAGTCAGGACTGAGCCCAGCAGGTCCAGAGAGGGATGCTCAGTTGTGAGGCTGATCTCCAGGAGGGGAGGGAGGGGTGGGCACCCTCTGGCTCCTCCCCAGGCCTCTCCCAGAGCTCTCTGACCTCAAGGCTGCAGAGGGCTCCTGCAGCACAGGTCAGGGAAGAGAAGGGGAAGACGTGGAGGAGTAGGTAGGGGCAGTTCTGTCTTCTCTCTCTCCTTCCCTTGTTAAATCCTGCTCATCTTTCAAGGCACAGTTCTAATTTCACCTCCTCCAGGAAGGCTTCCCTTATTACCCAGATGAAAACCAGCCCATCATTTCCTCATAGGACTTCCCCAAGGATTTCCTTGGGATTCACTCTGTATACTTGACTCATCAAACTTAGATTGGGAAATGACTCTGAAGCTAGTCCACTCTCCTCTACTTTGGGCAGGCCTCCATGTATACATCTCACGCACGTGTACTCCTCAGCCTGAGGTCAGAGCCCCCCACAGTTGGGGCCACCTGCAGGTATAGGAGCTCGGTTCCTTTGGCCACATCGTTCCTCTGGGGCGGGGGCAGGGCCTGGAAGACCAGGAGCACGGTCTCCTTGGGCCCTCTGGCCCCAGGCTCGGACTCTGTCTTTGAGGACTTTTCCTGGGAGAACCAGGGGAAGGTTTGGCCCATCCAGAGGGACTGGACACTTCAACCAGGAAACCTGCTGTGTGACTCTGGGCAACCAGCCCTCTTTGTGGATATGTAGGGCAGATACCAACCAGGGTTCTTGGCCTTCCCCATGAGCAGAAATTGACTAGAGGCCAGAGAAGAAATTTAGGCGAGGCTTACTGGGGATCCTGTACCAGGCATAGGACAGAAGAATAACAAATACAGGTTCCCTTGCTGGCTCCCTGCGGTAGGGGTGAGCCCCGGGGTGAGGGTAGGGGGGTGTCTGGGTGTTGGGCATGAGGGTGGCTTAGGTGGTTTGCACATCCCTTTGTGGTGTTGAGTGTTAGCGGGGCTTGCCCAGCATCCTGCTTTTGCTCCCAACACTGTTTTTTTTTTTTCCTCCAGGCTCTTCAGAAATGGCAGTTGTTTGTGTGTGTGTGTGTCTTTTTTGTATCTTTTTGGTCCAGTATTTGCCCCAACTGTGCATGCACATGGTTATTTTTAGTCCCATATAGTTTCTTTGTATTTTTGTAGCTGGAGGAGAGGTATGTTTGCAGCTGTCATTGAAGGGTCCCAGGTCCCAGCCTGGGAAGGTGTACCTGGGTCTCATTGCCAGACCAGGGGATCAAGGGGCTTCTTCCCCTCACATGGAGTATAAGAAAAGCCCCATCCAAAAACAAGCAAAGAAGCCCAGTGAAGGTTCTGAATTTCTCCACTCTGACCTTTTCGTTTTTTTAAATATCACATTTGAAATGTTTTTCCTCGCTTTTTTGGGTGCCTTGCTTTGCTGGTGACCTCAGCAGTACATGTTATTTTGTGTGCTGGGAAATCCAGCTTTTGGTGTTGTGTGCGGGTACAGATTTCTACATATGGGTTACATTAGTATATGCACGCAGCCTATATGCACACACACAAATCACATCATACTGTCTTGAATCAGTGGTTCTCAGACCTGCCTAGGAAGTAACAAAAATCCCAGCGCTGCAGTTAAAATAAACCAGAACCACAAGGAGTAGGGCCCAGGTGTCAGTAGTTTGCAAATCTCCCCAGGTGATCCCCTCTGTGCCATCACAGCTAAGAAGCTCTGATACAGATGGCAGCTTCCTGACAGAGTGCCTTTATTGAACAGTTAACAAGAGTGAGCGTTCAGACTCTGAAATTAAAGGATGACACTTAGAAAGAAGCAGATGGCAAAAAGGCTTGGCCTGGATGCAGTGTTCTCACCTTGGAACAAGACCGTCTCTTCTGTCCCACCCAAATCTTAAAAAATGCTTTGGCTGCAATGGATATGCTCAAGGAGGAGAGGAAGGCCTCCTGGGAGAGCCCAGACCCCTCTCTAGAGGCTCACGGGTCCTGGAGTCCTGAGTATCCATAGCTGCTTCCTTTTTTTAAACCAAGGGGACTCCTGCACACCTCCCACAGGAGCAGACAGCAGCCGGTCTGAGCTGCTGGGGAGCCAGGATTAGGGAGAGATTAGTGAGTGTGGTTTAGAGGGGCCCTGGAGCCTTGCAACCAGCTCAGAGGCCTTAGGTCCAAAGATAGCAAACAGGAGAAGATGAGACAGCATGTGGAAGGGAGGGGGCAATGGGGGAGAGGGGACGGTTGGCAAGCTGATGCTTGGCCCATGAATAAAATCATTTATTAGCTCCTAAGTTTTTAAAAGTTTTAATTACAAAGCTATGTTTATAAAAACATGGACAATATTGAAGCATTCTGCTGCTGCTGCTAAGTCGCTTCAGTCGTGTCCGACTCTGTGTGACCCCATAGATGGCAGCCCACCAGATTCCCCCATCCCTGGGATTCTCCAGGCAAGAACACTGGAGTGGGTTGCCATTTCCTTCTCCAATGCATGACAGTGAAAAGTGAAAGTGAAGTCACTCAGTCGTGCCCGACTCTTAGCGACCCCATGGACTGCAGCCTACCAGGCTCCTCCATCCATGGGATTTTCCAGGCAAAAGTATTGGAGTGGGGTGCCATTGCCTTCTCCGATATTGAAGCATACAGATGAAAAATGATAAGTTGTTTTTCACCTTCGATTTCCTCCTGAATTCTACTTTCCACTATCATCATTTTGGCATATATGTTTTCAGACCATATTCTATATATGTGTGTTTTCTATACACATTATTTTTATCGTTTTAAAAAAAACGGATTATTCTCTACATATTATTTTGCAACTTGTGTTTTAAATACTACACCACAGACATGTTCTGTGCCTGTTCCTAAGTCAGAGTTACTTTATTCCTTTTGACAGCTGCCTAGAATTCCAGAGCCTGCTATGATATATGGGACCGCTACGGTCAGCATACTTGTTCAACGGTTCTGTCAGATACCTTCCTAAAAGTGGAATGGCTAGTTCTGAAGGCCTGTACTTCTCTAAATGGAATGGATTTTGTCCAGCCATCTGCCCCAGATCCTTTGCAGACCCACCGATGTTATCCGTAGATCCACTATGTTATCCTCCTCATAACCTCATCTGCATTGGGTATTACGAACTTCTTATACATTTCCCAATGTTAACAGAGGACTGTTAACAAAGCTTAAACAAAATGCAGTCCCATGAGGCTTAACCTCCAGTTTCCTGTCTTCCAGATGGGGAGGGCGAGGGAAGTATCTGTCAGCTGCCTGCTGGGAGGAGCAAGAGACTCTGGTGGGGTTGCTGCCCTCCCCGGAGCCCTCACTGGAGCCCTTGAAGTGTTTGTGTGAGAGGCTCCATGGCAAAGCACCCAACAGCCCCACCGAGGGGGTCACAAATGTGGGAAAATGCCATGTGCCAGGACGGGTCACCTGAAGCCAAACGGTCTCAGCTCAATCGCCAGCCCGCTCTGCCCTTCCTAGCAGCTCCTTTCAGCCTCTCTCCCCATCTATTAAGCGGAGGTGATGGAGGTGCTCCTGGGATGAGAATTAAGCAAATGGATATTTGTGCAGAACAGCACCTGGCAAGAAATGTTAGAGTGGGGTGAGTTCCCAGTTGATAAGGCATTCCCCACGACACACACACGCCAACCCCACCCTGCTCCCCGGCACACACACAGGATCCAGCTTCTCTCCTTTGCGGTAACCACTGTGAACAGTTTGGTGCCTATCGTTTCAGACTTCTGGGAACATCTAGACACACGACTTTCACGTGTATGCAGGCACATGTGACAATGATAAAACCGTGCCGTGTGCACACTCTTTCCCTTACGAGTCTTCTTTTTAAATTTTTAAAAACTAACTTTATTTTCTGAACAGGTATTACATACACATGGTATAAAATTCAAAAAGTAAGAGGGTAGAGAGTGAAAAATTAGCATTCTTCTCTCCTCAGTTTCCTCACTGTTTAAGTTCTTGTTGTTATCAATTTCTTGAGTATACTTCAAGAGATACTTCAAGCATTTTAAGAAATATATTCGCTCAGACTTTTCTCACACAAATGGTAGCACACTTGACAGAATCTTCTCCACCCTTTTTTTACCTAATGAAATATCTTGAAATATCTATATCTTTTTATATCACCACATGTAGAGTTTAAAAAAAATTTTTGGCTGCATAGAATTTCACCGTTAGAAGTTAGCATCATTTCTTTAATCTGTTTTTAAGGAAACAGATTTTAAAATATTTGGTTTATTAACAGACTATAATAAATATTCTTATAAGGAGTCGTCTTTATAAAGCCGAAGAAAACCTAGCTAAAATTGACTTAAACTGATAAACAGTTTGAAAACTCTGTAACTGCACAGTGACTTCTGTTTAGCCCCTTGGTCTCCCAGTAGACCTGGCTCTCTGACTCTTATCTGTCCTTTGATATGTGGACTTTCTCTTTAGGCTCCATTCACCTCCACCAACTTCACCCTCACCAACTCTAGGGTCTTCCTGGTGGAACAAAAAGGCTGCCACAGTAACAGACCTCCCTCCTCAGATCACACCATCCAAGGCAAGGCAGAATGTGTCCCCTGCATCTTCTACAGGAGAGGAAGGAAGTAACTTGTCCCCAGAAACCCTGCAAACCACAAGCATCTGCTACCTTCTCCTATCGCTCGCGCTTTTCATTTTAATAGTCTATCAGGAACATTGTTCCTATAGATACATCTATTTCTCTCTTTTTAAAGTGATTTCACGTACTTAATTGTGTGGAGTTACCATGGCTCCTTTGCTCGCTTTCTCTCTGATAGATATTTAGGCATTTCTGTTTAAAAAAAAAAAAACAAAACAACTTACAAACAATGTTGAAATGAATGTCTGTACTAGCTAGGATGCAGTTCTTTAACAAAGACCCACAGTAACAGGTGCTTAAACACCGGAGTTTCCTCTTCAGTTTCAGTAGGTGTTTAAGCATTCATGGTGGACAGGGTGGCTCTGCTTTAGTCAGGGATGCAAATTACCTTTATCTTGATGCTCTCGTCTATGAGATTGAAGAAAACTCAACACCACACTTTCTGGGTCAATATTCCAGCCATTCGAAGTGGAAGAGAGGAAAAATGGAAGGTCAATTCCCCCCAAGCACACAACCCACAAGGTACACATCACTTTTGCTCACACCCACTTTTGCCAGAACTTGGTCATGTGGCTACACCTAACTGGAAATGGAATCTTTATACCGAGTAGTATGTATCCCGCAAAAAAGTTGGGGGTTCTACTGCTAAAAGAAGAAGAGGAGAAAATAAATTATGGAATAATTAGCTACCTCTGCTACAACATCCTTACACTTTTTTCTATCAGCAGCCCTGCATTTTGGGGGGATTGAATTCCTTTTATTTATTTATTTGGCTGTGTTGGGTCTTAGCACATGGGATCCTTGTTGCATCATGTGGGATCTTTCATGCAATACACAGACTCTGTAGTTGCAGCTGGCGGGCTTCAGGAGTGGGTGTAGTTGCTCTGCGGCATGTGAGATCTTAGTTCCCCAACCAGGGATGGAACCCACGTCCCCTGCAATGCAAGGTAGATTCTTAACCACTCGACCACCAGGGATGTCCTGGATTGAATTCTTTTTGATACCTGCCCCAAAATATTTCTACCAGTGTATGCTCCCACTGACAGCTCTCGGACTGATGCTGTGCCACCCCCCAAAACTGTAGGAGCAGCCACCACCACCACAACTGCAAGCCTACCCCAGTCCATCGCTGGCTGTGCCCATGGCATGGGTTGGTGATTCTGACTGTCCATGTGCCAATCTCGAGTTCTGTGACTGCCCTCAGTCTCCTGACTGTCCTCACTCTCTAGCTCTGTGACTGTTATCAAATTAAGACACTTAACTCTAGTCTGGGTCTGAGAGAATCTCAGCTTCTCTTTCAGTCTTGGAGTTAGATCTGTGATGGAGGGAGTGTACCCCGAGAGGGGCAGCTTTGCATAAAATGACATTTAAACAGAGGGAGGTGATGGCCCCACCCTGCACACCGGCAGAATGTAGCCAGTGGGCCATGTTCGGATGATGCTAAGAGCCAACAAAACTGTACTGTGGTCAGAAGAGAGCTACCCATGGCAGAAACAGGCCTGAGAACAGAGGAAGAAACGAATGCAGAGCAGCGGGAGTGTTTAATCTAGGGAAGAGGAGGCTGAGTGTGGCTGGTGAATACTTCCTGGACCGACTCTGGAATGGGAGGGGGCAAGGCCCTGTTCGGAGAAGGCAATGGCACCCCACTCCAGTACTCCTGCCTGGAAAATCCCATAGATGGAGGAGCCTGGTAGGCTGCAGTCCATGGGGTCGTTAAGAGTCGGACACGACTGGGTGACTTCACTTTCACTTTTCACTTTCATGCACTGGAGAAGGAAATGGCAACCCACCCAAGTGTTCTTGCGTGGAGAATCCCAAGGACGGGGGAGCCTGGTGGGCTGCCGTCTATGGGGTCGCACAGAGTCGGATATGACTGAAGTGACTTAGCAGTAGCAGCAAGGCCCTGTTAGGTTCCACGTGGCCCACCGGGGTGGGCATAAAATAAGAAAGACTCTCTTAAGAAATGTAAAGCTATTTCAATGACACTTTACCAGAAGGTGAAGAGGATATTCGGGGCCCACCAGGCCCCCCACTCAGCTGACCTAGCCTCAGGCGGCTGCCTCTCTCCCTGCCACTCTCCAACATCAAAACCAAAACTGCTCTCTGCCACCACCACCACCGAAACTGCTCTCACTATCAACACGTCCCTCCAACTCACGGAAGCTTTGCTGGCCTCATCTTCCTGCCCCCGCAGCAACAGGCCACACCCGGACCACATCCCTCCCCTGGAAGCTTCGGGTTTCCTCCGAGCCACCCTGAGCTGTCCACCCCACCTCCTGGCGCTCCCTTGATGGTCCTTTGCTGGTGGCGTGTCATCCTCCTGCAGTGACTTCTCTACTGTAGACCTTCACTCCTGCTCACACTGTACCTCACCCTGCCTTCCATTACCATAGCGGGTGGGTGGCAGTGCCAGTCTAGAACTCTGCCCCTGTTCAGGGGCACAGAGCAAGTAACCAAAGGCTCGGAGAAGGCATGTAAAATTCAACTTGTCCAGAAGGACTTTGTCATCCACCCCCTCAGTTCAGTTCAGTTGCTCAGTTGTGTCCGACTTTGCGACTCTGTGGACCGCAGCATGCCAGGCCTCCCTGTCCATCACCAACTCCCGGAGTTTACTCAAACTCATGTCCACCATGTCAGTGATGCCATCCAACCAACTCATCCTGTCATCCCCTTCTCCTCCCACCTTCAATCTTTCCCAGCATGAGAGTCTTTTCCAATGAGTCAGTTCTTCTCATCAGGTGGCCAAAGTATTGGAGCTTCAGCTTCAGTATCAGTCCTTCCAATGAATATTCAGGGCTGATCTCCTTTAGGATGGACTGGTTGGATCTCCTTGTGTTGTAGCCACGCATTGCAGGAAACAAACTCACTCAGAAGGACAATGCAGATAGTGGAGTGCAGTTTATTACACTGGCAGGCCCAAGGCAGAGTCTCCTCTTAGCCAAGGACCCTGACCAGCATTTGTGAAAATCTTTTATACCCCATGTGTACGTGTCTGAACCCAGCACTCCAAATTTCTTGAGACTTACATAAACCAAGGAAAATACAATCCCAATAACCCCATCATTCACGTGCCATGTGCTCATGTGCTCAAACAGTCAAACAATTAGCCAATGATCAATAAACCCAAGGTTACACTCCGATAGACACAGAAAAATTTATGGCCTGTCTGAAGGAAGGGGGTGATTAGTATATGGTTTCTCTTAGGCGACGAGTAACCTAGATACAATCTTCAACGTTCCCCTGTCTGGAGGGGGTCTTATCCTTCTGTTGTTTTCATAGGCACTAAACAGAGTTCAGAGTCCATTGATCAGCACGAACAGGCCAAAGATGGAGTCCAGGGCCTATGAATTCCTTCTTCACTTGTAGGCCAGGGGACTCTCAAGAGTCTTCTCCAACACCACAGTTCAAAAGCACCAATTCTTCGGTGCTCAGCTTTCTTTATCGTCCAGCTCTCGCATCCATACATGAGTACTGGAAAAACTATAGCCTTGACTATATGGACCTCTGTATCTACCCACTACCCTGCCACCCACCTCTTTTTCCAGTAGGGAACAGAGAGGACCACCATTTAAGCAAGAACTCTGGGTCATCCCTGTCTGCTTCCTTTCCCTAACCTCCGTGTCTAATAGATTCTGCCTTCTCAGTATCTCTCAGGTCCATTCACTTCCCATTGCAACTACCACCTCCTGACTCATCTCTCAACGTTCAGTCTTGTCCTCTAGCCCATTGATGCGGTTATGTCCCTCTGACTTAAGACCTTCCCAGGGCTCCCCATTACCTTCAGGACAGAATCCAAATGGCTTAGCAAGCTTTCAAGGTTCTTTTAGATCTCCCTTCTTCCTGCCTTTGGGGACCCCAGTTCCTTACACTGCTCCCCTCTCGATGGGCTCCAGCCACCTCACCAAAGATGGTACCACTCATAGGCAGCTCCTTTGGCTTGGAATTACGCCTCTCTTTCTTCCTCTGGCTAACAGCCAATTCCAAGGCCTTTAGGCCTCAGTGCAGACTTCTCTTCGCCTCCAGGGAGCCCTCCCTGGCTGCCCCAGGATGGCTTAGCTGTCCCCTCTCCGTGGCCTCCTTAGCACCATGGATCAAGCCACAGAGGCTTTGTGAACTGTTTCTATTTTCTTGATTGTGTCTCTGTGTCATCAGGTTTCTAGAAGCTGGGTGTGCAGAACCTTGCCCAGGTCCCTAGCATCGATCACTTGAAGCCTGGGACAGAATATATTGGATAAATATTTGTGGACGGGTGTTGAATCAAATACCTGGCTAACTGGGTGCAGCTCAGGGCTTCAGCAGCAGCCCCCACGTTGAAAAAACAGCCAGGGCATCAGGGTTAAGAAGGGGATGGAGAGTGAGAGCAACTAGAAAGTGAAAGTAAGGCTGAGTCGGGAGGAAAGCGCCCAGAGGGTGCAGACTGGGGAGGAGGGGCCGGCCAAGAGTTCATTCAACCCAGTCTAGCGAGGGAGTCGGCGGCTTGTGCGGGGGTGGCGCTGTGGGCGGGGAAGCAAGCGAAATGAAACAGAGAGAAAAATGTGTTTTGTAATTAGTCATTGCCCCCTGGGGTGATGCTGGGAGTTTTCACCGGAGGTGGGTAGACCAGATTTGCAAAATGACAAACAGAGGCTAACCACCAGCTGGGGCCACAGTGGGGCTTCCGGCCCTGGTGGCAGAAGTCGAGCTTTCTAGTTTTTTCTCTTTCCCGCCCCACTATGTTCAAGATTCTGCCAAATTATGGAAATAGGAAGGGAAGGCATCTGAGCAAAGGCTTTCCCAGGGGCTAAACCTGTGTTTCCTGACTTCCACGGAGGCTGGTCTCAGCCTCTCTGCAGGTTCTTAGGACGAGGGACGGGACGGGTTGGTGCTCCCCACCGGGAAGGCTCTGAAACTACCTTGTATCCAAAGACCTTGATTACCTTGCCCAGTGGAGGTTCTTCAGTTCAATTCAGTTCAGTCGCTCAGTCGAACCCTTTGCCACCCCGTGGATTGTAACACCCCAGGCCTCCCTGTCCGTCACCAGCTCCCAAAGCTTATTCAAACTCATGTCCATCGAGTCAGTGATGCCATCCAACCATCTCATCCTCTGAAAGGCAAAGTGGAGGTTCTTGGGAAACAGGAAAACATTCCAGAGGTGGGGATTCCAGACTAGTATCCCCAGCCCTCCCCTCCTGCTGAGGAAAGCAGCGAGAATGAGCATGGCCAGGTATAAAGGGGAAACCTCCTGTGCTTAGGAAAGTGGGGGTCCACTGCTCCCCACAGACCTTCCTGGGGAGGCTGGAACCAAATGTCAGGACAAAGAGACCCCTGACCCTCATATGCAAATAGGGCGCCCTGTGAGATTCACGCCTTTATATCCAGAGCTGAGTCTTCCAAACTTAAAACCAATATCCTCAGTGAGAAATGCAATTCGCATGAGTGTTTACATACCCTGAAACAAGCTGTAGGAAACTATAGGCAAGTGTTAGTTGTTCAGTCGTATCCAACTCTTTGCAATCCCATGGACTACAGCCCACCAGGCTCCTCTATCCATGGGATTCTTCTTCAGGCAAGAATACTGGAGTGGGCTGCCATTTATTTCATCCTCCAGGGGATCTTCCAGACCCAGGGATCGAACCCGAGTCTCCTGTATTGCAGGTAGATTCTTTACCATCTGACCCTCTTTTCTTTTTATCATATGTAACCCATGCTCATGTTTTTCCTTTCTATTTTCTTTTTTAAAAAAATTCTGAATGCAATCCACTGAACTGATTTCTTGATCCACTAGTGGGTCTCAACCTGGTTGCACTGGGGATGTTGGTTCTTCACTGTGCAGGGTCTTCAACCCTTGACAACTGGAATTTGTTTCTGCTGAGTCCCTTTCTCCACGGTCTTACTAACACACCTTCCACCAGATCTGCAGACCTCGAAGTCACCACCTTCATCAGGATATCACATCTGTTCCTCTGATCCCAGGACCTTCAGGATAGGCAGGGAGCTGTGTTACTGGCAGATTATGCGAGATAAGGATAACACAGGAAGCCCACCAGGTCTATATTGGATGGTCAGGTGGGGGTGGGGGATGGGCCACTCTGGGTTGCAAGATTATTGCAAAAATAAAATACTTAAGCAACAGTAAGGGGTTGGCTAATGAAATCACACACCAGGAAACCTAGAGCGAGGTGGTTCCAGAGTTGGTTAAGCGATCACGTGGCTTTTTTGGGTTTTTTTTGCCTTTGGTTGTCATCTGCCAACCTTTGGAAATGTTTCTCCTTACCTTAGTCTCTGAGACTGCTATGTGAAGGGGCTTTGTGGGTGGCAGGAGAAGGGAAGGGTGGGGCCTAGGTTTCAGCTGGCAGGGTAAGTGAGTGAGTCACTGGGTGGCTGGGCCCCTTCAGCCCCGAGTAAGGACAGGCTGCAGCCGCCCACTGCCCGCCTGAACTGTGTCTGGACAGAAATGGGCATGTCTGCTTTGCAAAAGGCCCCACCTCATGCTCGGATAACCCTGTGAATCAGGACGGCCAGAGATTCATATCATCCCTTTTCTCCCCATGAGTCCCAGGCCCCCAAAGCGGAAATGACTCCTGGCCTCACCTAGAAATCCAGGCCGGAGCTGAGAAGAGAACTAGTCTCCAGTGTGGTACTAGAGTTCCTGGAGCAAGAAGGGCCAATCAGGATAGAGAGAAGCTTTCTGGTGCCCCTTTCTCCTTTAGGCTTGTTTCTAAGTCCCATCTCCAGGCAACCAGACGCCTTGTGCTGTCTCCTTCTGCCCACACGGCCCATTGTCTGCTGGTTTCCCCAGGAGAGGTAGAGGCAGGGCTGGGGCAGAGCGTGGTGGCTGTGGAGTGCCTGGGGGTGTCTAGGTCTTTGGTAGCATCTGATGGTATTGACTTAGCTATGATGGAATTCTGGTAGCCTTTGGGACTGTGTGTGAGCGGGGAGGGCCGGTATCTTAGGCACTGGACCACCAGGGAAGTCCCAAGGAAGTCTACTTTTAACAAAGGAGGGCAGGAATTGGCTGGGCCTGGGAGGAATTTGCTATAGGAGCTGGTGTTAGAGAGAGTGTGGTGCCAGCATATGTGGGTACCTGTGGGTGGGGAAGGAGGGCCGTCTGAAGTGTAAGCTGGTGTATATGTGTGTGTGTGTGTGTGTGCGCGCAGGAAGAGGGCAGATGATGGAGACATCCAGGACTGGGAACTGGAATGCCATGGTTCTTTCCTCCACGTCAGCCTTGTGATCTTGGAACTTAACCTCCTAGAGTCTCAGTTTTCCTAGCTGCAAAATGGGGATGCTAGGAATCTCCTTCACAGGATTGTTAAGATCTAGACAAATGGATGTGAGGGTGCTCCCAGGAACACAGAGGGAGGGCTCCTCTGGGGGCGGGCTGGGGGAGGAGTTCTGCTCCTCCCCTTGGGCCCTCTCCGGAGCTGGGGTGTCAGGTAGCACTCAGTTTGAAGGTTAGGGCAGGGCAGCTCCCAGTTCCTGGTCTTCGGTTTCCTCCCTCGCTTCCTTGACTGCCCCAGGCAGTAGTAAATCAGGTCACCACTTGTCTTTCCTCGCTTTAGCTGTCATGCACACGGCTCCTGCCCAGCTCCCAATCCAGGTCACCGTCTTCCATGCCTCTCCCTTCTCCAGTGGCCAAGGAGATGGCCTCACAGTACTTTTGTTCTTGAGTGCTTGCTGTTCATTAGACCCTGGCTGTGTGCCTGCTGCTGCTACTGCTAAGTCACTTCAGTCGTGTCCGACTCTGTGCGACCCCATAGACGGCAGCCCACCAGGCTCCCCCGTCCCTGGGATTCTCCAGGCAAGAACACTGGAGTGGGTTGCCATTTCCTTCTCCAATGCATGAAAGTGAAAATGGAAAGTGAAGTTGCTCAGTCGTGTCCGACTCTTAGCGACCCCATGGACTGCAGCCCACCAGGCTCCTCTGCCCATGGGATTTTCCAGGCAAGAGTACTGGAGAGGGGTGCCATTGCCTTCTCCAGGCGTGTGCCTGACACTGGGCCAATTGCTTTAGGAAGAAATAGCAGCTACCCTTTGCAGCATGCGATCTGCCAGGCTTCATCATGAGATGGGTTTCCCTGGTGGCTCAGACAGTAAGGAATTGCAGAAGAGGCCCACAATTCAGAGGACCTAGGTTTCATCCCTGGGTTGGGAAGATCCCCTGGAAAAGGGCATGGCGACCCACTCCAGTATTCTTGCCTGGAGAATTCCATGGACAGAGGAGCCTGGTGAGCTACACAGTTCATGGGGTTGCAAACAGTCAGTAACTGAGTGACTAACACTTTCACTTTTATCATGAGATTATCTCTTTTAGGGAGATATGATCACTTCTGCTGTATGAGTGAGGAGATGCAGGCCCAGAAAAGGTAAGGATCTCAGTCAAGGTCAAGCGACAGAGCCAAGGCTGAAACCAAGATCTGTCTGATTCCAGAGCTTGTGTTTTTAATCCCTGAGGTCCTGTGTTTAGAGGACAGTGGACAGAGGGTGCAGGTGGGAGATGGGGCTGCAGGCACGAGGGGAGGTCAGGTAAGGGTCATTCTGGGAGTCAGGGAGCGGTCTGGCGGGAGGATGCTGGGCCTGAAGGAAAGAGGAGGGGAAAGGCCTGCAGTGTGATAGGGAAGTCCACACACACTCACCTAGATGCCCACACGGTATAGGACACCCAGACACACACACACAGGGCAGAGACCCCCACAGACACGTACAAGGACCTCAGCACAGGTGGTGCTAGCGGTAAAGAGCCTGCCTGCAATGCAGGAGATGTAAGAGACTTTGGTTCGACCCCTGGGTTGGGAAGATCCCCTGGAGGAGGAAATGGCAACCCACTCCAGTATTCTTGCCTGGAGAGACCCATGGACAAAGGAGACTGTGGGCTACAGTCCATGGAGTTGAAAAGAGTTGGACACGACTGAGCACACATGCACGCGACAAGACACACACACACACACACACACGCACACGCACCTAGAAGACGCACACAGACCCAGAGGTTCACGCGCACATTGACACACCTCAGACATCCACAGACCCAGTAACACGCAGACTCAGGCACACGGGCATAGAGAGGCTGACTCCCACGCGCGCGCACACGTCCTGGAGGGAAGGGAAGGAGCAGCCAGGGCCGCCTCGTTTCCCGGCCTCCTCCTCTAAGGTGAAAGGAAAGCCTTCCCCAGAAACGCTGAGTCAGCAGCGGGTGACAAATGAGCCCGGGGCAGCGGGTTCGGGCGGGAGCGCTTAGCATGCGGACTGCGTCGTGCCAGCGCCAGCCCCAGCGGAGGAGGGGGCAGGGAGCGCCGGCTGCCCGCGGAGGGGGAGGCCCCAGGGAGGAAGTGACTCACTTTGACTTTGCAAACACCGGACCTGCCGCTCAAGGTCAAGCAGCAGGACCGCCAGCCGGCTTCCTGCAGGGAGGAGGGGGTGGGCTTGGCTAGTGGGGGGTGGGGCCTGGATGCAGGTGGGGAGGCAGACAGGGGCCTGGCCCTCCCGGCTGTGGCGGGGCTCTATCACAATGGAGGCCGGGAGGGTGGACGGGGGAGATCCCTGAGTGCTGAGGTTCGGCTCAGGAATGGCCAGGGTTGGCTGAGTGGAGGAAGGGGCACTGATCCTCCGGTCCTTCTCCAGTCTCTAACACTGCCCCCACCCACCCCACCCCAACCCCGCCCAGTGGAATCCAGTGCGAGGGCATGTCACAGCAGCCTGAGTGGCCACAGCCGTGCCTCTTGCCCCCTGAGACCTGGCCCCACTATGCCCCAGTGAGATCTTTTCAAGACGTCAATCACATGAGTTCCTCCAACAGCTTCCCACTGCACTAATAATAAATGTAACTGCTGGTGAGGAGCATCTTCCAAGTGGGTCGCTCTTGACAGTGAAATTAAATTTCACTATTAAAAAAATGACACCAGGACAACGTGAGTGAATGGGGGTTGTTCTGGGCAGGCAGCCCTGCTTTGGGCTTGTTCGCACCTCAGAGACTTTGTCCCCGCCCCCACCTTTGCCCGGCTGCCCCAGCCTCTGGGTAAATGTCTGTCGCCTCCTCAGACAGCCTGTCCCTTACCGTCCTGCTGCCAGTCACGCTCCACGCACGTCCTCTACTTTATTTCCTTGATGGCATCTACTGATAACTGGATTTATCTTTTTGTTCATCCATTTACTTCTTTCTTGTCTGTCTACTCCTCCCTCTGTAAAAACTCCTTATAGATACATATGGCTTCCCAGAGTGCTCAGTGGTAAAGAATCTGCCTGCCAATGTAGGAGACACAAGAGACGAGGGTTGGATCCCTGGATGGAGAAGATCCTCTGGAGGCGGACATGGCAACCCACTCCAGTATTCTTGGCTGGAGAATCCCATGGACAGAGGAGCCTGGCGGGCTACAGTCCATGGGGTCACAGAGAGTAGGACACAAGTGAGCGCACACGCGTATATACATAGGCTGAACCACATGGCTTACAGTATCTTCCCCCACCAGGGACTGAACCCAGATCACCAAGTGAAAGCCTGAAATCCTAACCAGTAGACAACCAGGTTACTGGTCACCATAAAAGCTTCTTGACAGCAAAGACCTTTTCTGGTTGTGTGACCCTCCCTGTGTCCCCAGTCCGTAGAACAGTGTCTGGGACAAGTTCTTAGTAACAATTAATCTGTGAGTGTGCAGATGAGGGGAGGCCTAAAAGGGAACACAAGACCTCAAAGGGCAGGCTTGGAGAAACTCTGTCAGGTAAAGGGGCAGGGCCTATGGATGTGAGCTACCGGGGTAGACCCGGGCCCCAAAGCAGCAGGATGCCTCTGGAATAATCCAGACCCGGCAGAGAACTTTCCCTCTCTCGGTTGCTAGCTCTGTGCCTTTAGCTCAGTTGGTAAAGAATCTGCCTGCAATGCAGGAGACCCCGGTTGGATTCTTGGGTCAGAAAGATCCACTGGAGAAGGGATAGGCTACCCACTCCAGTATTCTTGGGCTTCCCTGGTGGCTCAGCTGGTAAAGAATCCACCTGCAATGCGGGAGACACTGGTTCGACCCCTGGGTTGGGAAGATTCCCTGGAGGAGGGAAAAGGTATCCACTGCAGTGTTCTGGCCTGGAGAATTCTATGGACTGTATAGTCCAGAGGGTCACAAAGAGTCGGACGCAACTGAGCGACTTTCACTTTCAAAAAATAAGAGTGAATACACTTTCTCTTCTGTGTTATTGATGACTCTGGGTCCCCCACTCCCCGGATGTCACTTCCTCTCTTGAGACACACTTGGCCTGCCTGGGAATCCACAAGTGGAGAATTCCTTTCTGTAAGGAGCTTCTGGGAGGTGCCAACCCCGTTTCCATTCCAGGTCCTGCCAGGCCACAAGCCTCAGTTTCCTCCGAGACCAACAGGGCCTGAGCAGGGCTCCCTGTTCAGAGGCTGACCGCTGGTTACACTGAGGTCAGTCCGTCAGTTCAGTCGCTCAGTCGTGTCCGACTCTTTGTGACCCCATGGACTGTAGCACGCCAGGCTTCCCTGTCTATCACCAACTCTCGGTTTTTACTCAGACTCATGCCCATTGAGTCGGTGATGCCATCCAACCATTTCATCCTGTCATCCCCTTCTCCTCCTGCCTTCGATCTTTCCCAGCATCAGGGTCTTTTCCAATGAGTCAGTTCTTTACATCAGATGGCCAAAGTATTGGAGTTTCAGCTTCAGCATCAGTCCTTCAAATGAATATTCGGGACTGCTTTCCTTTAGGATGGACTGGTTGGATCTCCTTGCAGTCCAGAAACGAGACAAAGTATTCATGTCGTGGCTGTGTGGCTGTGGTGTCACCTCCGAGCCCAGAGGACTTGTTCCTGCTTCTGACTTGTCACTTCTGTCTTCTCCATCCCCCCTGCCCCAGAGTGTGGGTCCAATAAGATAAGGATCATGACTTATCAGTGCTTTGGAAAGGATTCCTGTCAGAGGAGGCCCGTAAGGGAATATCCTTAGTGGAGTTTTACTCCCAGGGGTACACCTGGGGCACAGGAAGCTACTGAGTCCTCTTTCTCCCCCAGGGCCAGTCTTTCTTCTCCCCTAGCCCTCGCTCCATTTCCAGGAGCTGGTCCTGAGGCTCTGGCCTGGCCCTTCCTGCTTCGGGGTGGGGAAAATAGAAAGTGAAAGTGGCCCTGGGGAGGAGGTCGCCCGCTGCCTGCAGAGGGACCCCAGTAAGGGAGGGCAGCTCCTGGCCCCCAGGCCCCCTGCCCTGGGGGACCTGCACAGCTCTCAGCCTGGCCCGGGCCTGGGGCTCCTTCCTGCGGCAGCCCTGGGCAAAGCAGGATGACGGAGCAGTGAGAGGGTGGCCTGAGGCCACTGCTCCAGAGTCTTTTGTCCTGACTCAACCTCCTGCGTGGGTGAGGGGAGGGGAGGGGAGGCCCTGGCAGCAGGGGTTTGTCCCGTGGGGTGGGTCAGGAGCCAGAGTGGCCGGCTTGGCTCCCGGGTCGGGTCAGGATGCTGTCTGTCTCAGCCCAGGCGGCTCTCTGCAGGGCCCCCTTCAAAAGGCAGGACCAAGGTGTGGGTGGGGGCAGAGGAAAGTGAAAGCAACAAGACAATAGTCTCAGTCAACTTTCAGCCAACCACAAGCCGGCCCGCCCCAGCCAGGTGCCTCGCAAGATCGCAGCCTGGAAATAACACCTGGGCCACTGGCCCATCCTCGTTCTTCTGTTTGTTCAAGAAAAAATTTTGAGTGTTCTTTGTGCACAAGACACTGTTCTAGACACGGGGCAAGCCATGGAAACAGACTTATAAAAAAATCCTTGCCTTCATGGAGGTTACATTCTAGTGGAGGGGAAAACAGTCACAATCAAAGACAAATAGTACAGTAAGTAAGATATTAACATAATAAAGTAAAATAACTGAAACAGTACATAAGCTGGTGATAGATGCTGGAGAAAAATAAAGAAGGGAAAGAGGAAAGGGGTGCTGAGGTGGGGACAGGTTTGTAATTTTAAGTGGAGAGGGTACCTTGCTGAGACGGGGACACTGATTCTGATTCAGTGTCTCTTTAATTCGTGTGAAAAATCAAGGATGCAGATATGATTATTATCATCCCCCTGAAGGCGAAGGAAATCAAACCCAAGGACGAGTCCAAGGTCAAATGTCTGGGAGGTGGAAGAGCTACAGTTTGAGCTGAGGCTGTGTCTGCGTCTGTAACCACCACGTGCTCTTGGGCAAACAGACAAAGAGAGGACAGAATGGAAGGGAAGAGGGAAATAAAGGCCGTATGGGGGCCTCGCAATGGTGGCCATCTGTTTTCCAAACTGAAAATCAGGACATGATCTGAAAAGATTTTCCTGTTGCTTGTAATGAGAGTGGCTGCCTGGGAGAGGTGGTTTGGATGCTAGCCTGAATGGTGGGATTTCTGAGACATTCCAGTGGCTTGTGGGGCCCACGAGGCAGTCCAGGGGTAGGGCATTGCCATGGCAACCCCAGCCTAGCCTCAGGGCCAAGAGCCTGGTGCGGGGCCACATGGCAGAGAAGCCACACTGGGCATGGACCCGAGACTCTGCAGGCCCAGGGGCAGCCAACAGTGAGGAGACAGTGAAAAGTGGGGAGGGGTATGGCCCACAGCCCACGTTCTGGGCCAATTGGGAGGATGGGCTGGCAGGTTCCAGAAAGCTCCCTGGCAGGCATCTGAGAGGCATGTGGGGCAAGAACCTAGGCTTTCCTGTTGGACAAGTCTGACTTGGAATCCTTCAGCTCTCGGGCCCTGGGCAGGTCACACAACTTTGATGAGCTTTTTTTCTCCATCTGTGAAATGGGGAAGTTAACTCACCTCCCAGATAGTTACAAAGATTATCACATTTTGAGATACTGCATGAGTTATATACACCAGGCTGGAGACCTCAGACGTGGTTCCTGCTGTTTGCCTCCACCCAGTGGGGCACTGGGGACCTGCCAAGGTGGTGAGCGGGTAAAAAGGGAAGAACTGTGGGGCTTGGGAAACGGATGGCCGGGTCAACCAGGGCATGGCAGGTTCCCAGCCAAGCCCTGCACGTGGGCTGGGGCTTAGTCAGCAACCAAAGAACAATGTCCGCCCCAAACAGCCAGGCCCGCATTGCGAGCCCTTCCCCCAGCTCCCACCACTGTGTAACCGTAGTGCCCTGGTCCACAGGCCTCTCCATGTGCTCACCCCTGCTCTGGCATCCTGGGGGCTCCAAGGCCCACCATGCCCTCTGCTCAGGTGAGCAGCAAGCTGCCCCCAAGGTGGAAGAAGGCTATGCCCACTGTTCCTGCTGGTGTTGCTTTCCTTTCTGCCAGGGTGCCTGAACCTCCCAGGAAACTCCTGGCTGCCCCCGCTACTGCTTCTGGAAGATTGTCCTCGAAGAAGGGAAAGAACCAGGGAATAAAGGCTTTTGCATTCCTGCCATTTCCATGGGCTGAGCTGCACCTGCTCTGGCCACAGTAATGGCAGAGTTGAGGGTAGCTGGAATCTAGCCCAGTTTTTACCAACAATTCATTGTGTGACCTTGGGCATCCTTTCTAGGATGCTCCTTTCCTTCATCTGTAAAGTCAGGGGTTTAGACTAGATTGTCTCTCAAGTCTAGCTGTAACATCTAAATGATGGGGAAACTGTTTACCTCAGTTTGGGACTTGAACCAATATGGCTGGGACTTGAACTCAGCCAAAACTCTGCTTGGGACTTGAACCCATGTGGCTGGGACTTGAACCCAGCCAAAACCCACAGTACCTGGTTTCAGTACTTAATGCAGCTCAGGTTCTTGATATCTCATCACAGAAAGAATTCAGTGAGAGACAAAGTGAGAGGTAAGTGGATTTATTCAGATACAGAGAGACGCACACTCCACAGACTGAGTGTGGGCCACTGCAGAGGGTGAATGCAGCCGCGAAATTTGGTATGGTTCGGTTTTATAGGCTGGGTAATTTCATATGCTAATAAGTGGGAGGATTATTCCAACTATTTTGGGGAAGGGGTGGAGATTTCCAGGGTTTGGGCCACCGCCCACTCCTTGGTCTTTTAGCAGTGCTGTGGAACTGTCATGGTTTGTTGATTGAGGATTAAGGTCTAGTCTTGTCTGCCATCTTGGTCCCATTTGATTCTAATCGGTTTTTGTTGTGTCCTCCTTGGGCTATATCATTCTTTCAAAAGTTGTGCCCTGCCCCTTTCCCTCCTGTTACAATGGCATGCACTGGATTTTCATCCATTTGTTCGTTCCTGGCACTTATCACTGTATTTTGTTTGTTTGCTAGTTGTCTGCCTTACTGCGTTACACGAGGGAAGGGGTTTTGTTTGCTTTGTTCGGGAAGGGGTTTTGTTTGCTTTGTTCACTGCCGTATTTCTGCCACCTCCAGGAGAGCGTGATGGAGGGTGTGAGCTTGCATTTGACTGAGTCATGGCAGGAAACTGACGGCTGCAGGCTCGAAAGGGGACCCCTCAGAGAAGCCACTCCTCGGAGACAAGGCAAGGACGACTGAAGAGTACCCAGGGCTCACCACAGGGTAGGGGGTGGGCCTAAGGAAGTCTGGCCAAGCTGTGCTGTAGGAGGGGATGATGGGGGGACAAGAGCTGAGGCCTGTGGCTGGGGAAACAGCAGTGGCGTCATCCTATGTCCCAACAGGGAAGTGAGTAGGGAGTAGAGACCCCCACTCTTTCTCCTCTTGCTTCTAACCTCGGGCCAAAGCATCCTCTTGGATGAATCCAAACAGAAGCCAGAGAGCAAGAGAGCTCCCTGACACAGTCCTTAGAGGTCAGGATCCCGGGCACAGACAGGGTGGGAAAGGGCAGACTTGGATCTGGAGGGGGATATATGGTGGCCATTCACCGTGCGTGCGATTAAACATTGGCTGAGCACTTGCTCCATGTCAGAGTTTGCACACTGGAGACAAAAATGTGATGCGAACGTTCGCAGAGCAAGGGCTCTGTCTGCCCTGAAGGCAGCTCGAACATACCTTGCCTGGATCTGGAAAGAGCTCCCCCCCCGCCCCTCCCGCCGCCAAACCCGACACACACACACCCTTCCCTCCGCCAGAGGGTCTCCCTTCACTATCTGATTTGGGGGCAGCAAGTAGATAAATCAGTCTGATTTACAAATTACATTGACAAATGGAAATTAGGGCGAACTGTTGAAGGAGGGGGAGGGGCTCAGGAAGGGGCTTGAGAAGGCAGGGTGTGTGGGGGCTTGGAGTGGGGGGTGGGGGTGGGGGGGCTGGGTGATGGGAACTGGTGGCCTGAGTCACCTACAAGAAGGTGACCTTGGAGTTGTGGTTCAGGCTCCAGAGTTTGAAGGGTTCTAATCCCACTCCATCAGTCTTCTGATCTTGGGCCTTGATTCGGTTTCATCACCGCCAAAAATATAGGGCATAGGAATTTGGGGAGGATTAAACAAGAATCTGCAAAAGGTCTAGCCCGGTGTCTCTGGGCACACCAAGAACACTATTATTATCATTAGAAACAAGGGCCACCGTCGCTCCTCCCCACCACTCCCCGCCCCCCCTCCCCCCAGCACTATTCCATTTCTCACTGGCGAGTGATCGCCACCCCCTCTCCAGCTCCATTTAGTTCTGAATGTTTTAGGTCATTCTATGCTTGGCGTTCTGCCAAGGCTCTGACAAAGACAGGAGTTTCTGCTCATTCATCCTAATGCAAGTTTCTGCGTTTAGGACAATAGGGGGAAAAAATGCATGAAAGGGCTCGCTGCCTGTGGAGGGGAAATCTGCTTAGAATTGAAAAATCTGAATTCTTCCTTGGCCCGGCTCTCTCCTTCCAGCGCTTTGGCAAAGGCTGGCTGGGGGAGGAAGAGGAGGGGGAGGAAGAAGAGGTGGGGGGGAAGACCCAGCCTAGGACCACTGAAGGGCGGGCTGGGGGTGGAGGGCAGGGGCGAGGCCCCGGCTCTCTCGGGTGAATGGGTTTCGGGTGGCTGAGGAAGCCTGCCAAAAAGGCAGAGGGAAAAGGCCAGGCCCCGGGTGGCGGCAGCGCCGGCACAGTTTCCATGGCAACACCAGCTGCGGCCGGGGCCAGGCTCCTGGCCGCCTCCACTCGGTTACCCAGCTCGCAGAGGAGGACGCATCTGACAGGTCGCCTTGGCCCCGTGCGTCACCAGCCGGTGCCACCCTGTTCTAGGCACCAGTGCTGCTGCTCCCTCTGGGAGATGGGGTCCAGGAAGGTCCTGCAAGCCTCTGGATAAAGCCCAAGCTTTATCCAGGCTGGGATGGAGACACGGGCAGGCCATGGAGCCAGACAGGCGGAGTTGGGGATGGGGCCCTGGACAAGGACAAACCAGGTCCTCCCCAGACCACCCCCTCCCCAGCGCCCCGGAGGCCGGTGGGCCTTCGTGAGACATGGCCAGGCCAGATGTGTTTGTTAAAGATGCCTCTGGAGGGCCCTGGAGGATGGATGAGGTTGATGGAGGTGAGAGGCTTGGTTAGGGTTAGATGGATGAGAGGTTAAGGAGAGGTTACAGGGAAATCCAGCAGAGGGACAATGGCCTGACCTAGGGCACCAGCAGGAGATGAGAGCTCTTTAAGAAGTGACT
This sequence comes from Tragelaphus eurycerus, assembly GCA_935064755.1. Lineage (NCBI taxonomy): Eukaryota > Metazoa > Chordata > Mammalia > Artiodactyla > Bovidae > Tragelaphus > Tragelaphus eurycerus. The sequence goes on along the minus strand of CAKXYN010000008.1, from coordinate 34,245,025 downwards.
GTATCTGGTGCTTGGATGCAAAGGGTGATGAACTGGAGGAGCCCAGCACATCTCCCAGAGCGGCAGGTAGGTGGGGCTGTCTCCGTGTCTCCATCAAGGAGAATAGGGAGAGGAACCTTTTCAGAAGAGAACTCCTTCATACCATTCTTATCTAGCTTCTCCCTCCGCCTCCGAGCCCACCAAGAACTAGATCACAGCACAGTTTACATTTGACAAAAGGGGAAGAGATAAGAAAGTGGAGGAAACAAAATATACAAGTATACAATATACTCCCATTGTTTCCAACCAGGGTTCCTGGCTTCCTTAACCAGGAGAAATTGACCAGAGGCCAGACATGAAATTCACACAAGATTTTATTGGGGCGCTTGCCTCAGCAGAGGGAGCAAGAACAAACAGGTTCCCTTGCTCTCTTGCTCCTGGAGAGGGGGGCAAGCTGGTTCCCTTTTGGGGTGAGGGTAGGGCTGTGTCCAGGGGTCAGGCCTGAGGGGTGGCTTAGGTTGTTTGCCCACCGCTCAGGTGGTATCACATGCAGTGGGCATGTGCATGTGGATATAAACTGCTTTTGCGCCTGACTCCCTTGTTTTTGCTCCAGGTTCCTCAAAGGTGGCAGTTGGTTTTCTTGGTCTCTTTGTATCTTTTGTCCAGAATTTGTCCGGGACTGCCCAAGCACATAGTTATTTTTAGTCCCATATGGTTTCTTTGTATTTTGTTGCTGGAGGGGAGGTGTGTCCAGGTGCAAGCATTGCAGCTCTGTAGCAAAGCGTCCCACGTCCCGGCATGTCTCAAAAGACACACTGTGCCCTGGATGCATTCAACCTGAAGGAGCCGGTGCTCAGACCACGCAGTGCTGGCCCCTCAAATGCAGATGGGTATCTGGTGGAAATTTGTCACCACTTTGTCACCACACAAAATGTGCAGTCTTTTTGTTTTGTCTTGCTTTTGTCATCTTGGTAACCAAATCATTTGTTACCGTTCTATTTTATTTTTACTCCCTGCGGAATTCCTTTCACAAGCCCTGTTTCAGGATGGAACCCTGTTTCCTGTACGGTGAGACAGGTCTATCTGTGAGAGTATCTGTTTGCAGCCCCCTCCCTTCTTCTAATCGGATGGGGTAATGGGCATTGAATACGGAGGACCTGGCCGTGCTGACCTTGGGCTCTACAGGAGGAGTCTCTGCCACTTTCCTTTGTGCAACAGACTTCTGTGCCTAAAGGGCTCAGTGGATACAGAACTTCCCAGGGACACAACTACCTGTGTCGTTTTTATGGGGACCCAGCTAGCCAAAGGTGCACTTCATTGGCTCCTTCCTGCCTACTCTTGTCTTTCTACTCATAACTCCTTGATTCTTGGTGAGAAAATGGTGGCGGGTAAGGGGGTGGGAAATAGATGGAGAAACAGTGGAAACAGTGTCAGAATTTATTTTTCTGGGCTCCAAAATCACTGCAGATGGTGACTGCAGCCATGAAATTAAAAGACGCTTACTCCTTGGAAGGAAAGTTATGACCAATATAGATAGCATATTCAAAAGCAGAGACATTACTTTACCAACAAAGGTTCACCTAGTCAAGGCTATGGTCTTTCCTGTGGTCATGTATGGATGTGAGAGCTGGACTGTGAAGAAGGCTGAGCGCCGAAGAATTGATGCTTTTGAACTGTGGTGTTGGAGAAGACTCTTGAGAGTCCCTTGGACTGCAAGGAGATCCAACCAGTCCATTCTGAAGGAGATCAATCCTGGGATTTCTTTGGAAGGAATGATGCTAAAGCTGAAACTCCAGTATTTTGGCCACCTCATGCGAAGAGTTGACTCATTGGAGAAGACTCTGATGCTGGGAGGGATTGAGGGCAGGAGGAGAAGGGGACGGCAGAGGATGAGATGGCTGGGTGGCATCACTGACTTGATGGGTGTGAGTCTGAGTGACCTCTGGGAGCTGGTGACAGACAGGGAGGCCTGGTGTGCTGCGGTTCATGGGGTCGCAAAGAGTCGGACACGACTGAGCGACTGATCTGATCTGATCTGATCTGAAGGGGGAGTTTGGGTTATCCAGGGCAGCCCTGTGTTCCCAGCTCTCAGACCTCCCCGATCACCTTCTGTAATATCCTACCTCCCTCTAACTCTACTCCCAAGACCTAGTTTCTGCTTTTGCTGTATTCTCACCACCTTCTGTAATTATTTTGTCGTTTACGTGACTATTACCAAAAAGGTTTATGGTGTGAGTGTACAGTCCCTGAAGCAGGGACTTTGTCAGGATGGTTCACTACTAAAGTTCCAATCCCTTAGAATGGTTTCTGGCCATCAGGAAGTGCTCAGTTTTTGCTGAAGGAAAAATTACTAAGTGAATGAGTGGACAGATAAACCCAAGGCCCGTTTTTCTTCAATGCATTCCTCCTCTGATGGGGTTCAGGAGGCCCTTGGTTGATTTTTTTCTCATGTCCATCTCTATGTTTCCAAGGAGGGCTGGACTCCAGATATTCCCGTAGATTTGGCAAGGGTATTATTTATCATCCAACACATATTTGTTGTGTGCCCATGGGTGCCAGGCCCACCGTGAAATGCAGCAAGTCCAGAAAGGGAGCGAGATAAACAGGGTTCCCGCTCTCCTGAAGCTGATACGTTAGTGTGGCAGACAGACAATAACACGAATGAGTGACCAAATACACTGTAAGTGACACAGATAAAATGAAAAAAGCCCTGTAATGGAGGATCTAATAAAAGTAGGGTAGTCACAGAAGGTCTTTCTGAGAAGGTAATGCTCTAGCTGAGACCTGAAGGTTAGGAAGGAGCCCAGCCTGTGAAGAGATAATGGAGTGATGATGTTCCAGGGAGTGAGACCAGCAAGTGCAAAGGCCCTGAGGCAGGAAGAGATTTGGTGTGCTCCAGAAGGCCGGTGGTCAGGGAGATGGGGCAGAACCTGGTGTTGAAGGACCTTATGGCCTATGGTGAGAAGTTTGGTTTTTTAATTGAGGTATATTGGCAACCAGATTTCCTTAGTGGCTCACTGGTAAAGACTGTTGTTTAGTTGCTAAGTTGTGTCCAACTCTTTGCAACCCCGTGGACCATAGCACACCAGGCTTCTCTCTCCATGGGATTTCCCAGGCCAGAATACTGGAGTGGGTTGCTGTTTCCTTCTCCAGGGGATCTTCCCGACCCAGGGATCGAACCCACTTCTCTCGTACTGACAGGTGGATTCTTATGCAGGAGAAGCAGGTTTTATTCTAGGGTCAGAAAGATTCCCTGGAGAAGGAAATAGCAGCCCACTCCAGTATTCTTGCCTGGGAAATCTCACGGACAGAGGAGCCTGGCAGGCTGCGGTCCATGGGGTTGCGAAAGAGTTGGACACCACTTAGCGACAACACGACAACACATTGACAACCATTGTCAGGTTTTCCCAGGTGAATGATGGGTTCTGACTCACGCTTTGGCTTCTGGATAGAGAATGAATTGGGGGTGGGGTGGAAAGCAGGATCTGGAAGTGGAGAGAAGAAGTGAGCAGCAACTACGGTTAGGGTGCTGGCCACAAGAAAAGTGAGTGGAAAAGAGACCTAGTTGGGTTTGGGGCGGGGGGTGGGAACTGAGAGGACCTGTCAGGGTGGGGACGGGGAGGGAATGAGATGCGTCTCCAGGATGCCCAGCTCTCGGCCTGAGGAATCCAATCAATCTGGTGAGCAACACAGGGCTCAGCTGCTGTCAGAGGAAGACCTGGTGTTTAATGGACATGTGAGAACCTTCCCTCCAGAGTCTACTCGGGCTGGGCAGGAAAAGATTCCACTTCTGCTACATAAAGAGCCCCGCGTGTGCATGGCACGACGTGGGGGTCACGAGCAGAGTTGTTAAGTGTTGATGTTATCCACAGTGCTGCATGGCTTTGAATCATCTGATTCTTTCCCCAATTCTGGCGTTTGAAAGCATGCCTGGACCCAGTGGTTTGGAGATAGAGCGCTCTACCTCTCAGCGGCCTTCCTGCTGAAGGGGAGCAGGTTCAGGCTCCAGAGGGCGGAACCAGATGGTGGGAGGCACAAGGGTGTGGATTCTAGCTCAACAGAGCAAGGAAGAGATGGCTGATAACCAGAGCATTTTCACAGGAATGAGCCTCCCATCTCTGAGTGTATTCAAGCAGAGCCAGTCAACCCAGGAGCCCAGTCAACAAGGAGACTGGGTTCCTATGGTTGTGAACACCCCTTTCTTCTAGCCCGCCGCCACCCCCCACCAACCCACATCTCAGGAGTTCAGCAGCTGCCACCTCCCATGGCGGGCACAAAAACCCCTCTGCCGGTTGGCTAAGACTAAGCAGCTAAGTCACAGCTAAGCCTGCCCTGCTTGCTCTGGGTTTAACAACCTCTGCTTCCTCCCTGCCTGTCATGGCCAGGGGAAGAGCAATCCCCAGCGTGGGTGGAGTGGTGGGGCCCAGCTGATGCCTTGCAGGCCTGTCCTAGGCCTCCTCGCTTTTCAGGAAAGGGTGTCCTCCATCTGCCGGGCTACTGCAGTGGGGCGTGCTCGCCAGACTCCTGCAGGGGCCCTCCAGGGGCCTCGTGGATGTGAGGAGGGGGCTCTCCTGCCCTAAGGGATAGGGGGCAACCCCAGCTCCCCAACTTCTCCCATCAGCACCCCTAGATGGACAGAACTCTACCCAGCGAGTCCTGGGGGCCAGGGACCTGCACAGGCTGAGAGACTACAGGCTGTCTGGTCCCAGCTGCAGCTGAGGGTGGGTTAACACTTCCAGCAGGCTCTGAACTCTGCCAGGCGTGACCGCTTGGCTCCAGGGCCAGTCTCAGCTGCTGCAGTGAATCCCTTTGAGCTTCCAGAGGGGAGAGAGTTGGCACGTAGTGCCCCCCTCTGGGGAGGGCCATGGTGTCCTGCTTGTAGGGGGACCAGGATCCTTGGTGTGAAGGAGCTGTCCTTCAGGGACAGGACTGCAAACTCCTGTCAAAACGCTGACGATGGTAATGAAAGGAATAATGCCAGACAGGAGGGAGGGTATGAGTGGCCCTGCTGGAGGAGCTGCCCAGACTTTCCAGTGGGCATCATGGGGAGAGGAGGGGAGGGGGTCACCTAGCTGGGATGGGCTTCCCCTTCCCTTGGCTGTGGCCCCACACTTGGGGGCCAGTGTGGAGACAGCAGACGAGCATTCCTGACTTCTCAGATTGGAGGCCCAGTTGAGAGCGGACGGGTGGGTGGGTGGGTGGGTGGGTGGGGGTGCTGGCTGAGGCAGCCCTGCAGGGTAGGGGGCAGCGGGGCCTCCAGGTTGTCCCGGCCAGCTGACCCTGTTATTTTTAGCTCTGGAATGCTCCTCCCAAGCCCCCTTCTGTTCTGTTTATCTTGCTTTTGTGTCTGTGTTCCTCTCCAGGAAACCAGTGCAGCAGGAGTGGGATAAAGGGAGGGAAGTGGGGAGGAGATTGGGGAGGGGGGGTGCTGATGGAATGGGAGAGGTTGGTGGGGGCCTGGGGGAGGAAGAGGCGGGCGCAGCTCCAGCTCGCCCCTCTCCCGGGCCCAGGGGCTGCGTCTTTCTCTTTTTCTGCATTTCTTGGGGTTGGGGCCCCCAGGAAGCCTTCCTCCTCCTCCACCCCATACACGCACTTGTCAGCCTAGGCCTTGGGCAGTCCCGTCCTCTCAGCTGTCTCCTTGGGACCTCGGGTGAGGTCAGACCTAGATGAGGGGTGGGAAGGGCCAGCCCCCGACCCCTGGCCCTGGGTCAGGACACTCAGGGATCCCCTCTGAAGGAACTCCTCTGTGAAAATGGCGTAGGCAGGGGCACTGGGTGAACTCAGCTCTCCGTTCTTGTGAAATGGGAACGACAGCCACTCCTCTCTGTGAGGGGACTGTCAGGGCTGCAGGAGATGGATATGAAGCCGTCCTGACACCACGGGGAAGCTGTGAGGCTGTGCTTAGGGGATCAGTCGCATCCCGTAGGAGGCCTCCCCTGGAGGCGGTTCAGCAGCGCTTGGAGGAAGCCACCTGGCTCCCCACAGGCTCCCTTAGTCGCCACTTGGCTGCTGAAGCTCTGGTTACAGGGGTGTGTCACTCACCCACCTGCTCCTCTCCCTCCGCCGCTGCTCGGAGCTGGTGTGCACCCTGCTGGGGACGGGGAACACCTGCCTGGGTGTTCACTGCCCAGAGGCGGGGGTGGGGGTGGGGGGGGGTGCTTCCAGAAGATATGCCACCTCCTGCCAGCAGAGGGGAGGGGATGGTGTGGGAAGGGGAGGGGGTTTTAATCCTGAAGTTTCCACGATGATTTTTCCTGAGTCCGGTGGGTGCATTGTCTCTTCCTGTCTTTTCCTTTAAGCCGCCTTCTAGGGACAGGCCATCAGCCCGCAGGGAGGGCCTGGGGACACCTGGAACCGGAACTCCAGGGAAGAGGCCCCCGACGATGACGGTCAGCAGTGAGCCTTGGTCCTCCTGGGGGTGCTGAAGGAGCGGCAGAGGCATTCTGGCCACTAGCTGCACTCAGAGGGTCAGTTGATAAATGGCTGTGCTCCAGGCTGAGCGGCAGCCTTGGAAAACCGTGCGCAAAGCGAGATGGGCTTGCCCAGAGCAGTCCTGGGTGCAGGCAAGGGAGGGAGAAACATCTGGGGCGCCCACTGTCCCTGGGGCGGGCAGGGGGGCCTGACACCACCTAGAGACGGAGGAGAGGCAGCAGCTGCCGCCGTCCCGGGAAAGGCACTGACCTTTAGAACAGGAGACAGAAATAGCTGGGGAGAGAAGAGAACCATGTGGGGAGGTGTCCAGGCTGGGCAGGGCAGGCCCAGACACGAGGAAGGGAAGAAAGCCCTGCTCCAGACACTCACTGTGCTGGCATTTCACGCACTTTCACTTATTCCCGCCTGCCCCCCTCTCCAGCCTGCGAGGTATCGGCATCTCCATTTCGCAGATGAGAAGACTGAGCCTCAGAGGGGGTGTGGCCAGGCTGGTAATCCGCAGAACTGGGACTGAACCAATCCCTGCTGGTCGGGCAGTCCACTCCTCTACAATGCCTCCGGCCCCCTCCCGTTCCTAATTACCCCACCTCGCTGGGGTGTTGTGGGGTGGGGGTATTTAGCTGAACTGGCACCTGCTGCTGGTCTGACATGGGGGAGGAGGAAATCTGGTCAGTGAGGCCTGCTGCTAAGTCATTTCAGTCATGTCCGACTCTTTGCGACCCCATGGACTGTAGCCCACCAGGCTCCTCTGACCGTGGGATTGTCCAGGCAAGAATACTGGAGAGGGTTGCCACGCCCTCCTCCAGGGGATCTTCCGGACCCAGGGATTGAACCTGCATGCCTTACGCCTCCTGCATTAGCAGGCCGGTTCTTTACCACTATTGCCACCTGGGAAACCCCAGGAGGGCCTGGAGTCCTTGAAAAGTGAACTGCAACTACTGTTGTTTCTTAGGTGACCCCAGAGCCCCTGCATTTTGGAAGCCTGTGAACAATTTTCCTTCCCTTCCTTCCTCAGAGAGAGGGATGGTCACTAGCTTCCCACCCACTTCCCCTCAATTGTGCTGGGCCGAGTCCCAGGAGACCCCTCCCCCTTTGACAGTGGTGAGGATGAGCTTGTGGGAAGGCCCTTGCTCAAGCCATGGGGGCTGGAAAGAAAGGTGAGAAGAGCAGACTCAAAAATAATGCCGTCTGGCTGGCTGGTGCCCCCCTCTCCCTCCCCACGGATAGCTCCCCAGCCTGGGCAGCTCCCAGCTGTTTCTGCTTATCTGAAGCCAGGGAGGCTGGTTGCCTGGATACCAGAGCTCCTGATTAGCAGTTAGGTCCTTCTGGGGCAGGCTGAGATGCACATCCGCAGCCAGCTGGGCGTGGTATCCCCAGGCTTGGCTGAACCAGCTCTTGGAAAGGTGATGAAGGAAGATTCAGGCGGGCGATGGGGATTGGGGTGGGGGGCGCACTGAGGAAAAGACCCCCTTTGCCGGGAGTTGGCGCAAAGTGATGCTTTACAGTCAGAGAATCTAGGCCTTGCCACTTGCTGGCTGTGTGACATTGGTCCCATGAACCTCTCTGAGCCTGTTTCTCTGTTTCAAAGAGTGGTTTAAAGAGTAAATATGATTAGCTGAGTGCTCAGAGCACGGTGACCTTAACCCTTTGCCCCCACCTGCTACAGTCGGGCCCCTGTGGACCCTGTTTTCTGTCCATGTCCTCCAGGGAAGCTGTGTGGGGTTCTGCGGGCTGTGGAGCCTGGCAGGCGGTGATCCAGCCCTCCCTCCTCGTTCCGGCGGCCTCCCCCTCCTGTGTGTAGCTGGGGCCTGGGAGACAGGCCCAGGAGTGGAGTAAAGAAGACTGGACCAGAGGGCTCTCCTGAAACCCACGCAGAGCAGGCCGTGGGTCTGGATGAAAATCAGCAAATGGCTAATAGGCCCCCGTGATCCTTGAGGTGTGTGTGGTCATCACAGACGCTCTTCTTGACCCTCCTGCCTTAAGAAAAGGGCAGAAAAGGAATGGGGTGGCGGGTGCGAGGAGGGGCACCATTTCCCTGGGGCCAGCCTCTCTCTCTCTCTCTCTCTCTCTCTTGAATGGAGCAGGAGATGAGGCTGTGTCAGTAGCACAGGGAGTGGAGCCCATGAATAATGCAGAGAGGAGCTTGGGGCTGCTAGGAAATGGTCACCAGCCCATCAAAGCAGAGAGTGGACCTCGAATACAGAGTGGAGGGGAGCCTGGGGGCTGGAGTGGGAAGGGAGGGCGTCGCGCTGCCCTTGGGGCTCTGGACTGAGACGCGCTGTCTCTGCATTGGTTCTGGGGTTGCATGGACCTCCCCGTGGCACCTAGAGCAGCTTGGGGACTGCAGACCCAGCCCGACTGCTGGCCTGGCCTTGCAGCTGCTTAGGGCAGGAGGCAGTGCCTAGCCATCAGTACTCTTCCAAGCAGGGCAGTTCAGTTCAGTCACTCAGTCGTGTCTGACTCTTTGCGACCCCATGGACTGCAGCATGCCAGGCTTCCTTGTCCATCTCCAACTACTGGAGTTTACTTAAACTCATGTCTATCGTGTTGTTGATGCCATCCAACCATCTCATCCTCTGTCGTCCCCTTCTCCTCCTGCCCTCAATCTTTCTCAGCATCAGGGTCTTTTCCAATGAGTTGGTTCTTCACATCAGGGGGCCAAAGTATTGGTGTTTCAGCTTTAGCATCAGTCCTTCCATTGAATATTCAGGATTGATTTCCTTTAGGATGGACTGGCTGGATCTCCTTGCCGTCCAAGGGACTCTCAAGTGTCTTCTCCAACACACAGTTCAAAAGCATCAATTCTTTGGCACTCAGCTTTCTTTATAGTCCAACTCTCACATCCAAACATGGCTACTGGGAAAACTAAAGCTTTGACTAGATGGACCTTTGTTGCAGGCTTAGAGATAAATTTGCTCAGGCAAATTTCCAGAAGCTTGGGAACTGGGGAAACTCTAAGGGAGAGGTGATGCTTAAGAGTCAAGAGAAGACAGTGAACCCCATCATGAGGGGTTTGGGTGGAGGAGACCCCCAGCTCTCCTCTAGCTTGCCCTAGGCAGCCTCAGAGTTACACCTTTGGACATTTTTTTTTTTTTTTTCTGAGTTTAGAGGAAATCTATGGAGGATTTGAACAGAACAGAGACAAGATCAGGTGTGAGTGAGCAAATCCACTTGGGCTCCTAGTGGAGATTGCAGGGTGGCCAGAAAACCTGGAGATGTGGATGATGGGATGGTGTCCTGCAAGATCAACAAACTGTTTATTCTGTACTCACCTTTGCCTCCAGCCTTACTGGTCACACTGTGATCTGGGAGAGTGGGAATGTGGCGGGGAGTGAAGGGACTGTCAGAGACGTCCAGGGCCAGAGGCTGGTGTGGCTGAGGGCTGAGCAGGGTTCGGGGATTGAAATGACCACTCTTGGTGACTGGCTTAGTTTGCCTGGTGGGGAGAGAGGCCTCAAAGGAGGCTGCTTGGCTTCTGGCCTGGGCAACTGGGTGCTGGGGGTTGGAGATGGGAGCCTCGTATGCAGAAGAGAAGCCCCGAGAGGCTCAGGGAGCTGGGAGGTGGTGGCTGGAAATCATGTCAGGAGTTGGAGATGGGGCCTTGCTGCTGCGATGGGCCCTCTGAGTGCTAGACCAGCAGCCGTGGTCCTGCACACCCCCACCCCACCCCCCAGCCCACATGAAGAGGCTCCGTTAAAGTCCTTCTGGCTGGGGCCTGGGGCTCTGGGTAATTCTGCTCAAAGCCGAGGGCACTCCGAGGCTCACCTTCCCTCTGCTAGCTGTCAGGCCCTGGAGCAGCCCTGTGAGGCTCTTCCCCGTGGGCGACACCTCAGGAGAAAGGCTTCCTCCTTCACCACCTCCTTCTCTGCCAGCAAAGTGCCCCGAGGGGCTCTGGTGCCCTGGCAAACACCTGGCAAGGGGTGCCCTGGGGTGATGCCCTGCAGTGTTGGAGGTTGAGTGCAAGCCTCCCCCTCCAGGGGTTAGTGTTTACGCTGTCAGTTGCCTCCCAGCACTCCCTCCCCAAGGGCTTCTGGGCCTTCTCTCCTGGGCCTTCTCTCCCCGTCTGCCCACACACAACTGCGCTAGGAAGGGGTTTCCCATCAGTCCCCAGACGGCATGTGTGTGCAAGCAATCCAATCACGGGACCAGCAACAGCCTCCAGGGGAGGGACAGCCCATGTCGCCCAAGCACGGGAAGAATGGAACAAGATCAGCTAAAATTGGAGGGATGGAGTCTTAAGCAGGCTGCTTAGGGGGCCCAGAGGGCCAGGAAAGGCCGCAGAAGAGCAGGGCGCTGGAGGGGAAGAAGCTCTGGGGCTGGCAGGAGACAGAGGGTCCCGGCAGGCTGGTGAAGACAGGTGGGTGTCAAGTAGGAAACAGGGAAGACAGATCAAGGTGTGCTGGCAAGGTCTGGGAAATACGGTATCGTTTCTTCCCGTGTGCTTCATTCATGTCCACATGCCTGCTGTGTTCCAAGGAACGTTCCAAAGATGCAGAGACCGGACACAGTCCCGGTCCTGGAGCAGCTCCCCAGCTGTGAGGGGAAGAGACTGGGCAGGTTCCTGGGAGTCAGGGCCCAGACGAGGCTAGAAGGCTGGGGGGTCGGGGGTAGTATGTCCTGGAAATGGGTATGTGTGTGTGTGTGTGTGTGGCGTGCGCGCGCACATTCACTCCATTGTGTCCGGCTATTTGCAACCCCATGGACTGTATTCTGCCAGGCTGCTCTGCCCATGGAATTTTCCAGGCAAGAAGACTGGAGTGGGGTGCCATTTCCTACTCCAGGGCATCTTCCCAACCCAGGGATTGAACACAAATCTCGTGTGTCCTGCATTGCAGGCATATTCTTTACAACGAGTTCCACCTGGGAAGCCCCCTGGAGATGATGGACCTGACTTAATCTACCTGGAAGGAGAAGTAGCGGACGTCTGGGGAGAGGAGCAGTGGTACGAAGGCTGAGAGGCAGGAAGGAGTTTGGTGCTTCTCAAAAGCCACAGTTAGGTCGCAGCACGGCTTAAGACCAATTTATGTTTGTGTGTGTGTGTGTACACGGGTATATGCATGTGCACCTACATGCACAGGACTTCGAGAGTTGAGTTGGGGGCAGAGTAGGTTAGAGCCACCTCGCCAAAGGTCCTGTGTTCTCCCCTCGAAATTTCTGAACCTTGACTTGAAGGTGGAACATATTTAGATGACATGGAATGACGTGGTAAGATCTGTGTCTTGAGGACAGACCGGAGCTGGAAGCGGCTGGCTCGGGAGCGGCCGCAGAGACCCCTGCTTGAGAGGACCAAGGCCTGACACGACACCTCACACTTCTATGGCCTCGTCTGTGCCAGGCGTTGCTTTTCTCTGTAAAGAGGAATTCACTTGATCATCGAGACAGTCCTGTGAAGCAGGTTCTGTCATCCCCACTTCGCAGGCCAGGCAAGTGAGGCCCAGGGGGTGAAGTGACATTCTCAGGTTACTACCTGGAAACAGGAGAGCCAGGACCCAGTCTGGTCCCAGAGTCGGTGCTGGACGGAATGGGCCCGGCTGTCAGGATGGTGAAGTGGGACGGACTGAAAGGATGTCAAGGAAGAAGAACCAGGCTGACTGGAAAGCTTTAGAGGGTTGTGGGAGTAGGGGAGAGAGAAATAAAGATGAGGGTGAGGGAGTCACATAGAGTGACTCCAAAAGTCATACGTACCCGGAACCTGGAAATGTGACCTTATTTAGAAATAGGGTCTCGACGGATATAATGAAGTTAAAACAAGGTCATACTAGAACAGTGTGGGCCCTAGTTCCAAAGACTAGTATCCTTATAAGAAGGAAATATGGGCCCAGGTACAGAGAGACCTGCAGGGAAAGCCATGTGATGATGGAAGGAGAAACTGGTGTAATCAGTCTACAAGGATTGCCGGCAACCATCAGAAGCTGAAGAAACAAGCTGCTCGCCTCGAAAAACCTTCAGAGCACGGCCCTGCTGACACCTTGATTTCGGACGTCTAGCCCCCAAAACCGTGAGAGGATAAACGTCTGTTGCTCTAAGTCACCTAGTTTGTGGTAATTTATCACGGCAGCCTTAGGAAATAAATAATCTCTCCCACTTCAAAGGAACCGAGAGGAGGATGCTAACATATCTAACACGGTCCGGTAACACTCAGCACAGAAGGAAAAGCCAGGCATGACCCTCTAGGTGAGCCTTAAAAGAAGAATGTTGCACCAGTCTGGAAACGAGATTCTGACCATGTTACTGTGACAGATTCTGATGAGAAGGAGAAGGGGAGGAGCCTAAGAGACGAGGTGCATCATCGCAGAGCTGGGGGATGAGCTCAGACTGAGAAGGACACATTCAAAGCTGGAGGAAGGGCACAGAATCAAGGACAAGAATAAAGGCACGTCTGAGCTGGCAAGAATAGAACCTGTCCCGCTGCACCCTGCCTGGGGCTGAGGCTTGCAGAAAGGGCCAAGGGCAAGACAGTGTTTCAGAAGATTGGAGAGGGGAGAGGGAAAGAAGGGAGCTTTAAAAGTTTGGCTAGAATCAGGAAAACCTGCTTGGGGTGAGGGCTAGTTTAGCTTTCATGGATGACAGATACACCCAGATGCTATTTGTGGTTGATCTTCTCTGTAAGGAGAAAAGAATAAGAAGCATGGCTTTTTTTTTTTTTTTTTAATGAAAAGCACAAATATTAGTGAGAGAAAATTGGAACCCAGGATTGGAGAGAGGACATAGCTGTAAGAAGATGAGATCCCCATCACAGGAGGCATTCAAGCAGAGGGTAGAGGAAATTCTCATCAGGGGTGTTGTAGAGGTGATTTCGCTGAGACTTTATAGAGCAGACACAATCCATTGCTGGGCCTTCTGATCCTTGGTCCCCCTCCCGCCCGCACACCACAGTGAAGGGAAGCTTGACGATATCCTAGAGACGCTCTTGCTTGCTTGGCTTTGGTGAGGAGATGGTATAGAATGACAGCATCGCTTTCAGAGCCTTGGCTCAAACTGGGTACTTCTGGGCAAATCGGAACCTTGCAATATGATGGCTTCATGACCTTAAAAGTACAACTCGGATATTCAGTTTGTTTTTTTAAACCGCCAAGCACTGAATGCAACCCCCGTCACAAAAAATCCTGACCCTCCTGCATTCCGTGCCCCTGCCCAGCCTCGACCCTCCGCGCCTCCCCCGTCTGTTCTCCGTGGCCTTAGGCCTCACCGAGAAGCACAGAGGAGCAAGGCGAGGGCCTCTCTGCTGGGCGGTGGGGACAGCCAGACCCGGCTTTCCCTCCGCCTCTGCCTTTCCCCTTTGTTTTCCTCCCGTCCCCCTCTCTGCCTTTAAGGCTGGCAGGATTAGCTGACAGGGATGAGCCCAGGCCCCTGTTGTCTGTCTGTCCATCCAGTGGGGGGATGGTGGGGACAATCATGTGATCCGTCGGGCTCCCGCTCCCCCACCCCCCACCATCAAGGATTTCTGAGGTGCCTCGAGGTCCGCTCCCCGTGTGGTGACTGCAGGTGGGGGGAAGGAGACAGAGATGGGGTCGCCCTTGGCTGAAGGACAAGACTCCACAGGACATTTTCTTTGACCTTGAGAAGTCCTTCCACCAGCCCTGCCTCTATGGAGACCTAGACAGGGGTGTCTGGAACTTACCCTGTCAGTGGGCTGCTTGCACACATTCTCTAGCCCAGTCGAGCCCAATCCCCAGTCTGGAAGACAGGGTGGGTGCAGGGGCCAGGGGCCGCTGTGGGTATCAAGGCTGCAGTCACCTTGATACCCGCATATGTCAGAGTCTCACTCGGCCCACCCTGCCCTGGGCTGACCGCCTTTCTCCCCTGCTCTGCCTTTAGATCCCAGGCGCCTCTTTTCAGGCCCAGTGGAGCGCTGTCTCACCTCTCTGGGGCCCAGCGTGTGATGCAAGAGGCCGGGTAGTCATGCAGCCGCCTGCTCCCCTTTCAGGAAAAGAGCCTCCAGTCTCTGGCGTCTTTCAAGTGCCTTTCCCTTTTTTTCTTCAAGATCAAACAAATAAACCTGTTGTTTATTCTTTTTATACACAACATCTGATAGCCGCAGAAAAGAAGTGAAAAGGGTGTCTTATTAATAAGAGTCACCACCTAAAAAAGTCACTAGGAGCATTTTGGTGGATATGATGTTTTCTGTCTTCCCCAGACACTGAGAATTCATCAGAGACAAGTCAGGCAGGGCCCCTGCGCTTTAAGAGCGCACATGTCAGTGGGAAAAATGACACGTAACCTATGTAACATCTACTGACGAGCAAGACAGCTCCCTCTCTCCTCTGCTTCCATCTCTCCTACCATAGATTTCCTCCCCAGAAGCCTTCCTTCAGTTTCACACATCTACTCTGTGGCAGGAAGAGGCTTTTGTGTGTAACACGAGGTACCGGACACACGTCTGGGGTGGGCTGTGTTCTGGGTGGGGAGAAGGCAGCCACCACCTTGTCGGAGGCAGGATGCTCAGGGCTCCTTGTGTCAAGCTCCTTGTGCCCCACGCTGCCTGGGATAGGACGGCTGCACCGCAGGGCATGGAAGGAAGGGCTTCTGGCAGATGTGCCCTTGGGCCGAGTCACGGCGACAGCTGAGCCAGGGACCAAGACCCAGTTGACTACCAAGGTGCCAGTTGCCAGGGCGGGGAGGGCTCCCGTTGCTCTTTCTTGCCTCCCAAGTGGTGTGAAGGGGAAGGAGGGGTGGTGAGGTGATGAGGAAGGCAGGGAAACTGAGAGGGGAGGGGAGGAGAACCAGCCTCGTTTCTATAGCAACCACACATGTGAGCCAGCTGCTGTCACCATGGAAACAAAGGGGAGCCTGCTCAGAGGCTGAGCGCTCTCAGGGGAAACACAATTTTTGACAAAAAAAAATACCCTTTGATAAAAATAAAGAAAAAAATAATGAAAGCCACCCTCTCTGGGATTCGGGGGCCCTGCCGAATGAGGTGACAAAGGAAAAGAGGGGGCTGGGCCGTGGGGAGGAGGCTGCAGCCTGGCGCTTCTGCCAGCTGCAGAGAGTTGCTGAGTCAGTGTTTTTGAGCCAAGAGGGGCTTGGAGAGCACCCCACTTGATGGCTGAGGGAGGGAGGTCCAGGGAGGGAGGCAGGAGGCTCTCTTAGGGTCCCAGGGCAGGAGGAAGCAGCTCAGGGAAACCCAGGGGCTCTTGGGAGAAGGGAAGGGACACACTGGTTCTAGCTGGTGGCTGACTGTAGCCCGGGCATTCCTCTTGAGGCCGTGCGTGGAGATGGGGGCAGGGGAAGAGAGACAGAAATGGCCAAATTTATGCCCCTTTCCCTAGAGTAGGGGGTGTGGCAGGTGTTTTGGCCTCTTTTTTTCTCCCTCTACTCCATCCCCTCCCTGGTGGCTCAGTGGTAAAGAATCCACCTGCCAGTGTAGGAGATTTGTTTGAGTTCTATCCCTTGGTTGGGAAGATCCACTGGAGAAGAAATGGCAACCCACTCCAGTGTTCTTGCCTGGAGAGTCCCATGGACAGAAGAGCCTGCTGGGCTACAGCCCATGCGGTCACAAAGAGTCGGACACGACTGAGCGACTCACACAGACACAGGCACACATTGCTGCTAAGCTCAGCTTTCCAGGGTTTTGGCTGTCTGTCAGGGGACAAAGCCCAGATGAGTCCCCACCAGCAGGGCTGGAGAGAACTTGCCAGCCAGAGCCCACAGGGGAGCCTCCTAGTCTAAAGACAGGAGGGGAGGAAGGGTGGAAACGCCCAGAGAAGGATGAGCTGGCTTCTCCAGGGAAAGCCTCACCCAACCTGAAGCATCAGCATGACGGAGGCAGGGCAGCCACGCAGCATCACAGGGCGCTCGGCTCTAGACTAGATATTTGGGCAGGAGGAGACGCTCTTGGTAAGGGGTCACGTCCAGGGGCGATCAATCAAGACACAGTTATTACAAGAAGGTGAGGGCTTAAAAAACAACAACAACAAACAATCAAGGCTTTAATACAAGGGTTTCTGAACTGCAGGTTCCTTGCAGTACAGCCGGACCCCCGGCCACAAAGAAACGCAAAGCGGGGGGGCTCTGAGTGCCCTCCCCATTCACTGGGAGCTTCTCTGCTCCTCTCTTTTATATGTTTTTTTTTTTTTTCCTTTCTCTCACATAGCACTTTCCCAAATGTCATCTCATGTGTTGCCCTCTGAGAACACAAGAGAAGCGGATGTGCTCAAACCCACTGTAAAGTGGAGGACACAGCCTCAGAGAGCTAGAATTCAGACACCCCCCAGCTCCAGAACCAGACGCTGAAGACCCCATTTCACAGCAAAGGGACGATGAGATGTGAGTGAAGGTGCCCTCAGACTCAGGCTCTCCCGACCTCTCCCTGAAGAGGACAGAGGTTAGAGAGGACGTGATCCACGGACTGCTCAGGTCAAGGACCCAACAGCCGGAAGTGATCTTGCTGCCTCTTGCCCTGGAGGTCCCTCCCCTCTCTCCTTGGGGGCTTTGTGGGGTCTCCGCCGGGGGTGGGGGGACCCCCTGGAGGGAGAGGTGAAGACCTAAGGGGTGGCAGGACCTGGGAGGGTGGGACTCTGCCCTCACCTTCCAGGAGCCCCTCTTGCCTGCTTGTCAGCTGCCCTACATGGCTCTCCCCACCGCCCCACCCCACTCCTCAGGCTCCAAGGCGGAGACCACGTGGGTGAGTTGCCATGGAAACTGCGGAGTTCTCTTTGAAAGCCAGGCGGGTGGAATCAGAGCTGGCTGGGGGAAGGGACCCGGCTGGGAACTGAGGTGGGGCAACCACACCTGTTTGGCCAGTGCCCTCCGGGACTCAGCCCTTCTCACCAGAAACCGTCTCTTTTTAGGTTTCACCAAGATCTCTTTCCCCATAGATGACCCGCTTCCCGCGATCCCACGGCCGCTGCCCTCTTTCCCCACACCCTTCTGAGCCCCGTCCTGATTCCCCAGAAGAGAGGGAGTCGATTATCCCGGTTATACAACACGGGGTGGCAAAAACCCAAGAGACACAATTTTTGCCATACAAGGGGCGGGAGCGGAACCTCAGGGATTATCAGGATTAAAGGATGTGTGTGTGTGTGTGTGTGTGGGAAGGAAGGGGGCCTGTTGGGACATGATGCTCCAGAGATGGGAACCCAGACCCCTACCCCATCCCCTCCCCACCTGGTTCAACAGCAAGAAATCTGGCTTGGGCCAGGAAACCAGAAGGCTCGGAGTCTGACCTGAGATGGAGCCAGGGGCTTGAGCTAGCCTCAGTTAGAGCGCCCCCCACCAGTCACACCCAGGCCTCCCTGTCCCCTGCGCACACCTGGTTTGCACGCCTGGTTTACGGACTGTGGTTGAGTCTTGCTGGCTGTCACTCTGCCCTGCCCCCAACCACCACCCCCAGTGATAGCAGAGGAGTTAAGAATTTTTCTGCACTTTGCTGTGTGACTTGGGGCAAATTGCCTCCTC
Source organism: Tragelaphus eurycerus (assembly GCA_935064755.1). NCBI lineage: Eukaryota > Metazoa > Chordata > Mammalia > Artiodactyla > Bovidae > Tragelaphus > Tragelaphus eurycerus. Next base: position 34,227,217 of record CAKXYN010000008.1, on the reverse strand, counting down.
TGGCTGAGCCTTAGCTTCCACCCAAGAGGTAAAAAAAAATAAATGCCTCATAAGTTTGCTGGGGATTAAAGCAGACAATGCATTCAAAATGCTTAGCATTGCACCTGGTGTCAACAAAAATAGAAGTATGATTACTATTATTACCCATCCCTCAACACCCCAAACAAGCCCCATCTCCTCCAGGAAGCCTTTTTTCTTCCAAGGAGAGAAAACTGGCGCTCAGACAGAAGCAGCCGCCGGTGCCAAGCACTTCCCATGCGTTCGTTCTCTCCCTGCGTTCTCGAAGCCACCCCAGGATGGAGGTGCCTTTGTTATCCCCATTGCACAGAAGTGGATGGTGGGGTGCAGAAAGTGTCTTGCTCAAGGTCATCAGCTGCTAAGAAGCAGAATCAATATTTCAAGCTCAGCCTGTCTGGTTTTAAAGCCTCATGCTTTTTCTATTACAACGTGCCCCTGCTATATGAAACAACCCCCACCCCTCCCCAGCCCTTTGCTTCCAGTGTGAAGCAGGTTATGATTGCTTCTAAGTTCTTTCTTCTCACTTGGACTTACCAGGGCAGAGAGTAAGGAGGTAAGCAGAACCAGGGAAGGTGAGGATTCAGACGCTCCCTGCTCCACGGGCTGTATGCAGCCGGGAGCTAGGAGCCAGGTGGGGCGTTTGTGAGAAGCAGGTGGCCTGGCATAAGAATCCCAGCAGAGAGAGGGTTCCAGGTGCCCTAGGGGTCGTCTGGATCCCGAGACAGACTCTCCCCAACCCACTCTGATTTTCTGCTGTGCTCTGACCTTGGTTTCTGGACCCCAGTCTCCCAGGCCAGGGCTTGGGAGAGCTTGAGGGATGACCTTGACCTGGCTTTGTCTGCCTGGGGATTCAAAGTGTCTCTTTTAGGTGAAGAGGAGAGAGAGAGAGAGAGGAGGTGGTGGAGGGTAAGCGGGGAGAGAAAGGAGACACAGGAGGGAAGGAGGGAGGGAGGGAGGAAATGGGGAGGGGAAGGGAAGAGAAGAGAAGCTGCTGGAGGAGCGGGTGGAGGGAAGGACACAGGGGAGGGAGGCAGGCGAGGACGACTGGCTGCCAAGTGTGATTCTGAGCTCTGAGGGAGAAGAAAGGATGAGAAAGCAAGAAATCCGCTTCAAGGGAAGGATGGAAGGGGGAGGGGCGATGAGGAAGGGCGAGAAAGTGAACAAGGGAGAGAGAAAGCTGCGGGGCGGGGGGTGGGGGGGTGAGGAAATGCAAGGAGGATGAGGCCTGGGGTTGGGGGAGAGAAAGATGAACAAAGAGGAGATTGAGCAGCTGCCCGGCTCCCTTCTGCCAAGGGAAGGCTGTGAGTGTCTGAATGCACTGGGAGCCAGCCCCGCTTGGTCTCAGTGGCTCCTGCCTGGCACCACATCCCTTCTGGCTCAGCAGTTTCTTTGGGGGGTATGGGGGGTTGGGGGGCATGGGGACACCGTCCTCCACCATCCATTCCGTTTCTGGAGCAGCATCTTGTCTGAGGTCCCAAGGAACCTCTCAAGTCTTCATGGCTAGCGCCTGGTCCGCAGAGTTCTCCCTAGGGGCACTGTGCCGGACCACCTGTCCAGAAGCTTCCAAAGAGGCAGAAACCAGTTGCTGAGCAGGTGTGCACGCAGCCAAGGAATTCTCCCTTCCTCTCCCTGCTGAAACGTGACACAGTTCTTCTTCAGAGGCAGTGCCAAGCCGAAGGCTCCACTTTAACAAAAGAACTGAAATGAACTGAGGTCTTAGCCGGAACTCAGTGGGTTGTGGGATTCATCTCATCCAATCTTCACAGCAACCCTAAAGAGGTCCATACTGCTATTGTTTCCATTTTCCAGAAGGGGTAGGACAGCTAAGGGGGTCTGTTGATTTGCCCAGCTCACACTGAGGAGGGACCTGGGGGTCTAACTGGTGGAGACAGAGGTCAAGGCCTTCCCGAGGTTTAAATCCAGGGCAGGGCCTGAGGCTGCAGGATGTGGGTACAAGGTTGTTGGCAGCTCTGAGGGGCCGTGGGGGAGCTCATGGTCTACGATGGTTCTGGCAGGTCTTGGAAGTCTCCGTGCCTCAGTTTCCCCACCTGACATCAGCATTGCGGGAGGAATGTGTTGGGGTGGGGTGGGGGCGGAGGAGCTGGCCTGAGGAGCCAGGGCACAAAGTGAGGCCCTCTGTGAGGGTGGTGTCCACTTGGCAGGGAGGAAGACCTGGCCATGTGGAAGGAAAGCTGTGTAAATAGCATGCCCTTCCCATCAGGATCTCCAGGGAAGTCTGGCTGGGTTGGTAATACAGCCCTGCTTTCATGAGGCTTCCACGAACCTTTCAATAAAGGGCTTTGATCTATGGGCTCACACACACACACACACACACCCTAATACTTATCTTCATAGCCACCTTCCAGGGCACATAAAGTATGCCTGGCTTTATTTTATGAGGCTGGAGGAAGCCAAGGTCACTCAGCCAGCAGCAGGGAGAGCAGATGGAGTCTGGATGCAAGGGCAGTGTGATAAAGTTGCTGCCCTCAAGGGTACCCCGTGGACGTCCAGGGCAACAGTGGGTACTCAGCACCCACTCTGCGCCCAGGTCTCATCCCCTCTCCCACCCCCACAATGCCCAAGGGGGTCATTCCTCAGACCCTGCTGGTGCTATAATTCCCTTGGCACTGCCCGGCAGCCTCTCTGAGTCCCTCTCCAGCCTGAGTGAGGAGCTTTGCCTGCCCCCCATCGCCCTGCAGGGCCCTGCTAGATTCCTCTGTCACCTTCAGTCAGGGTCCACGTTGGAGTACAGGTTTGGCAAAGGGCTTCCCCTCTGACCCCCGGCCCTCCTGCCCTGCAAGATGGCAGCTGCCCTTCCCCAGGGACCAGGGATGCAGCCATTCTTGTAGCCTGCGGTTACCATGGTGATGGCCCTCCCGGCGGTTTCGGTGGGGGACGGTGGTGAAGGCCGATGTCAGGGAGGGTGTGTGTGAGCGCCTGCACTGTGTGGCCATTTTCAGCTCCAGGTGAGGGGCAGGGGGCCTCAGGGAGTAGGACCCCTGCCTCCGGGGTGGGGGCTGTCTCTCCCTGAAGCACTGTCTCAATCAGCTCAGCTGCGTCCTGGGGGCAGGGAAGACTGCATGAGAGACTGGAGGACACTGAAGTGAAGAAGGATGCTCCAGAAGGAAAACGGGAGGTTGGGGGGGCAGGTGGAGATGGGCATCCACACAGTTGTCCAAGGTGGAAGGCCTGGGCGAAGGCAGGGTGGGGTAGGCAGGAAGGAGGGAGCCAGGGCGGCAGAAGGGGGACTAAAAAGGATCCAGAGCCTCAGAGGGGCAGACCCGGGGAGGGCTGGGCCCCTTATTTCTGCCATCCACAACCCCCACCTTCCCGGAGTGGGTGGGGTGGGTGGGGGTCTCCCGCTGTGCTTCCCCGGCCGAGAGAAGGTCCCTCTGCTCCTCCGACATGATCTGTAATTTCCGGCAGACATTTGAGGTCCCTGACATCTGCATAATGTGGGCCAGTCTCTTAGCAACGGGGAACAGCTGTCTGGCATTTCCAAGATTAAACTGTAACTATACACGGTCCTTGCCAGGGGGAGGGGGAGGGAGAGAGGGGATAAACACTGCCTCCTGGCATTTTCAAACTCATTTAGCTTTTATTCATTTCCTGCCTCCAGTAAAGACGCCAGGGATTCAGGCTGGGCCAGGCTGTTCCACCCCTGTCTCTACCACGGTTGCTGAGGTTGCAGATGGCTCTTCACCCAGATCTTTTGCCTCGGTCGGGGTACAGCACTAGCCTCTTTGGGTTTTATTGTATTTGTTTTATGTAGGTGTGGTGATCCTGGCATGCGCGGGGGTAAAGGTGCTGCCCAGGAAGAAAGGCTGTGCGCGGTCCATCAGTTGAAGCCCCCAAGGTGGCTCCAGCCTGGTTTCATTTCATCCAACTCTTCTCCTAGTAGCTCCATGATCTTGGGCCAAATCCCTTTTACCTGTCTGCACCTCCATCTCCCCGTCTGTAAAAGGAGATGATTCTTCTACCATCCCGAGGGCTGCTGTGAAGATAAAACAAACACGCTCTCAGGCAGTGGAGCTCCTATTGATGGTGGTGGTGCCTCTCGTCCCGGGTTCCCCCGCCTGCCCGTCATCCATGTCAGCAACCTCAGGCTCTGCTCTGAGGGACAGAGGCAGACACAGTTTGTTTCCCCCCAGGAGCCACCACCTTAAACTCCTGTTCCCTGGAGCAATGACACTTTAACCCCAAGGGACTGAACCTGAACTCCACGGTCCCCAGCAAAGACCACCCCCGGCCTGGGCAGCTCCTGTGTCCCCGCCCTGCAGCGGGCCCTGCCGGCTCCTGCCATTTGGCCGCAGCTCCTGAACTCGTGAGAGCGTGGTGTTTTGGTTTTGCAGCAAGAAGGAAAAAATAAAAGGGCGGGTGTGGGGACAGGAGAGGAAGAGGGAGGAGGAGGGAGAAACCCTTGAGCGGCCTGGGCCGGCCAGTTCCAGGAATGCGTTCTCGGACATCAGTGCCAAAGCAGTGACCCAGGCGGGGCAGCCAGGCTGGGAGAAGGGAGAGGCCGGCTCCAGGGCGAGAGCTTGCCTCTTCCCCACCCCTCCAACCAACCCCCCCACCCTGGCTGCCTCTGCTGACTCATCGCCGCTCCAGCTGGCAGGAGCCTTTTCTGGGGATGGCTGTTGCTAAGATTCCTCGGACATGACTGATTACTTCTCCTCGAGCCTGGTGAAAACATGTTTGTAGATTGCACGCAAACACACGCACCCGCTCCTGTGGATACCTGCCCACGTGGGTTTTGTGCCCAAGTGTGTGTCTTCTTCACCCAGGTCACTGGATATGCCCCCTGTTGTTCCCCAAGATTCCCTGACACTTAGCTTAGCTGCTAAGCCCTAGGGTCCCGGAGAAGGGCGCAGACACGCCAGGTTTCCCCCACCCCGGCCAGTAATTCAGGCAGTGGGGCGGCTGCCAGCGTCTGGGCCTGCTTTAATCTGAAGGAGTTTTCAGGTTGCCTTGAACACATTCTTGGCCTCTGTCCCTCCTCCCCTCCCTGGGTTGCTCGGTGGCCTTCATTCTGCTGTAATGATCTAATCTTCCCTTCTCCCTCTGACTGCCAGTTTTTTTGATGTCTGCTGTTCCAGGCACTCAGCTGGGAGCTGGAATGTTCTAGAGCTGGATTCCTGGCCTGGACCTGACGCCCCAGGGGGCTCCTGGCGGTGGGGGGTGGGGAGAGCTGTCCAGTGGCTCTGTTGCCCTGGAGAGAGGGGACCGCAGTGAGGATTCAGGGATGACTGGGTCTTTCTCTGGGCTCTGCTGAGCCCCAGAGTCTTGGGTGGAGGGGTTCAAGGGCTCGGGGGGCAGGGGGCTTTCAGCGTGCAGCCCTGGACGCCCAGCCTCTGGTTGCCAGCACCGCGTGTGAGCTTGGTCACCTTGGGCTCTTGCTGCCTTGGTTTCCCCACCCGCGGGGCTGAAATTGGACTCCTTGACGAGCCTGCCAGGGTTTTACCATGACAGGGCTTGGCAGGCTGCTTGGGCACCAGGCAAGGTTGTTTGTCACGGGTTCTCGCTGGGGCGGAGGGGGCAGGCGGGCCCGTGCCAGCACGGAGCCCATGCGCTTCCTCTTGCCAGCTCTGCTGGGCTCAGGCTCAAGTGTGGCTTCTTTACAGGGACCCACCCCGGGGGCCCAGATCCCATGAGCAGGCGCTCTCAGCCGTGATTTAGTGGCGGTTGCTAAGGAAGGCCTGGTACCCAGCCTGGAGGGCTGAGCCGTGGCCAACCTGGATTCGGTAGGCGAGGCGAGGCTCCTGCCAGCCGCAGGAAAAATCCTCTCTTCTGAGCTCAGGGTCCTCTGGCCTAAGATGAAGACAAGGCCGGGTTCACAGCTCCTGCTGATTCTGACATGAGACGATGCAGGGCAGGAATGGAAATGAAGAGTAAAGCAAACGACAAGATGTAAAACAGGCGTTAGGCATCAGTCTGTTGCCTAATGCTCCTGGCAGCGGGACCCACCTATGCCAGGGACCACTGCTGGGACCCCAGAGTTCACCCTCTGGGCTTCCAAGCACATGAGCTTCCTTTTTGACTATTTTACTCTATAATTCCCAAACCTGACAACCCAGATAGCAGCTCTAGCACCCTCCTGGTGAGAGTAAGGTTAGCAAGCCGTGTGCTGGCAAGCCGTTAGCAAGCTTTGTCCAGTGCGGCTGCAGTTGGGGGTGTGGGCTGGCTATTTTCCAGATAAAGGAAACAGAGGTGCAGAAATGTAAAGAGAGTGAGATTGTTAGTTGCTCAGTCATGTCCGACTCTTTGGGACCCCAGGGCATGTAGCCTGCCAGACTCCTCTGTCCGTGGAGGAAGAGGAGTATTTTCTCCAAGGAGTATATATCTCCAAGCAAGAATACTGGAGTGGGTTGCCATTCCCTTCTCCAGAGCATCTTCCTGACCCAGGGATTGAACCTGGGTCTCCTGCATTGCAGGCAGATTCTTCACCGTCTGAGCCACCAGAGAAGCCCTGAGTTGTAAAGAAGTATCTAGTAAGTAATAGGGCCAGGATTCCAGCCACAGAAGTTTGTGTCCAGAGCCCAGCCCTTAACCACGTCCCTTCATCGTCTCCCCGTAACTGTCGTGTCCCAGGATGGCACGGCAACATCAGATGCTTTCACCTCCCCGCTGTTGCTATGGGCAGAACAGAGAACTATTCCCACAGTCCGTTTCCAGCTCAGCTTCAGCCTCTGCCCTCCGGGGAGCCCACAGATTGGTGTCTCGTGAGATGAGCGTCACGGCCAGTTTTATTTCTTCGTTCGATGCTGAATGACCTGAGGCAGAGTGACCTTCAGCCGCTTGGACTGTCTCCTCCCCTTCTGTATAGTAGGCTTATGGGACCCCTGGCTTCCTTTGTTGTTCTGACATGCAACAGATCTTAGAAATGCCTTCTTCTAGCACAAAGTTACACATGCTACTGATGTGCCTGCTCTCAGACATGCAAACACAGGGACACACATGTGCACAGACACATAAAGGTGCAAAATCTTAAACAGACCCTGTGGAATCAGTCAGGCTTCTGGGAGTCTTGTACGTTTGTTGTATTTTCTGCGCTAGGAATGGTCAGGGAGCAGCTGTGAGCAAACACTGAATAGCTGGGCTCTCACACGCTTGTAGTTATCACGAGCTTTTCCAGCCAGTGCTGCACACAACACGTGCACACACACCTGCACACATACATGTTCTTGTTCCTGAGTCTTGTCTTCCTGTCTAGACCCAGACCATAACGCATTTGGGAGCAGGATGCATCCCCAATATTGCTTGCCACGGTGCAGCCTCCAGTGGGCGATCAGTTTGTCTTTGTGCTTTGACGGGTAAAGGAAGGACAGTGGGTGATTATGCTAACAGAATTTTTTAGTTCGATGCATCCACCACCCTTCTGATACCGTCAGTAGCCAGTACCCAGACCAAACCCCTCAGCCCTCTATCTAAGCAGGCTCCTCACTCAGCTCCCCCACCCCTACCTCCCAGCACCTGCAAAGGGTGCAATTTGCATCCCTGCTTCCCTTTGACCTCCGCCCATCCCCTGCCTTCCTTTTCCATTTCACACATGGGGCTTTGAGTCAGTCACACACATACGCCTTCTCCCCCTCAACCCCTTTGATTTTCCTTTCCAGGGACAAGCTAGGTGGAGGCCTCTGCATGGCTGTCAGAAACAAAAAGGCTCGGGGCTGAAGGGCCGGAGCCTGTGCTCAGTCGCAGTCGTGTCTGACTCTCTGCGACCCCACGGACCTTAGCCCGCCAGGCTCCTCTGTCCACGGGGGTATTCCAGGCCACCCCATAGGCGCAGTGAAAGGAATCCTGGGGTGGGCTGCCATTTCCTGCTCCAGGGGATCTTCCCGACCCAGGGATGGAACCTGCACCCACTCCTCCCTCATTTAGACATTCCCTCCCTCGAGGCCGCCTGGGGAACCAGAAGTACCAGAACTGTAACCGGACCCCTGGGAGCCGCAGGGTGAGCCTGCGGCCGTCTTCAGGAGGGTGGGGCCTGAGGAAATTAAAATGCTCCAAGTCCTGCTGCAATACCCAGGGCCTCCAGTGCGGGGAGCCTCGGGGTTTAGAGGCTGGAATGAATGAGTGAATGAGTGAGTGAGTGAGTGAAGTCGCTCAGTCGTGTCCGAGTCTTTGCGACCCCATGGACTGTAGCCCACCAGGCTCCTCTGTCCATGGGATTTTCTAGGCAAGAGTACTGGAGAGGGTTGCCATTTTGGGTGAGGACAAACCACACGTGTGTTCATCCGTCTCCCTCCACGGCCCGAGGAGGGTGGGAAGGAAGCCGGTAATGGGGCCTGCTGGCTTCTGGACTCTGGTTAGGCTGAGTGACCAGTCTGAGCCTTCCCTGCCCACCTGACTGTAAACCAGCTTTGCCTGGGGGTGAGGTGGGGGTGGGGAGTGGGGGCAGGGGCTCTGCTCCCTGGAGCTGAAGAGATGTACACAGTGTACGTGGCCCTTTCTGTGGCTGGAGGGTAGCCCCAGGAAGCTGATCAGAGCTCCTGGAGCGGGCTTGCTGGGATGGGGAGGTGTGCCCTAGCATCATCTCCCCCTTGTTTCAATTCAGGCCTGGGATGAGACCTTTGCTGTCCCCAGTCTCATGGATCACGACGAGTGTCTTTGTAGGGGTGCTTCTGCTGGCCTTGAGGCCGGGGGACAGGGCCGCCCCTCTGCTCCATCAGGGCCTCCTGCCTTGGCTTCCCCAGTGCCCTAGGGTGGGTGGGTGGAGAAAATTCTCTTGCCATCATCGTCAGCCTGCTGGTTACACAGCGACCCCTGGTGGTTCTTGGGCGCCATTACAGGGAGACCCTAGAGGCCTTTTATGGGGTCCTTGGTTCCAGCATGACTGCAGCCATGAAATAAAAGACACTTACTCCTTGGAAGAAAAGTTATGACCAACATAGACAGCATATTAAAAAGCAGAGACATTCTTTGCCAACAAAGGTCCGTCTAGTCAAGGCTATGGTTTTTTCCAGTATGGATGTGAGAGCTGGACTGTGAAGAGTGCCAAAGAATTGATGCTTTTCAACTGTGGTGTTGGAGAAGACTCTTGAGAGTCCCTTGGACGGCAAGGAGATCCGACCAGTCCATCCTAAAGGAAATCAGTCCTGAATGTTCATTGGAAGGACTGAGGCTGAAGCTGAAACTCCAGTACTTTGGCCTCCTGATGCGAAGAGCTGACTCATTTGAAAAGACCCAGATGCTGGGAAAGATTCAAGGCGAAAGGAGAAGGGGACGACAGAGGATGACATGGTTGGATGGCATCACTGACTCAATGGAGATGAGTTTGAGTAGGCTCTGGGAGTTTGTGATGGACAGGGAGGCCTGGTGTGCTGCAGTCCATGGGGTCACAAAGAGTGAGACACGACTCAGCGACTGAACTGAACTGAACTGGTTCCAGCACCCCACTGGGCATCTGAGCAAGGGGTTGGGTTGTGTGTGTGTGTGTGTGTTTGTGTTTGGGGTGTCTCAGTCTATTCCCACAAAGCCCACCATTTTCCCCCAGTCCAGAGTCCTGGGCACTGGGGGACAAGGAGATAAATCTTGGAAGGATTCAACACCCCATGTCACAGAGACTTTTGAGGGCCTGTCCAGGTTGTGATGAGGTACCTGGTGGCCAGTAGGATTGGATGAGGTTTCCAGAAAGGTCTTAAAGCGACTTGACCTGGGGTAAGCCCTCTGCTTCAGCTTGGGAATGTTTGGGGGCAAACTTGCCCTCCGGGGTGAGTTGAAATCTGTGCCAGGCCCTGAGCCAGAATTAACAGACCCTGGTGGGGACCCGCTGGGTGATCTGATTCCACACAGTCCCTCTGGCAGCGACCATTCCCCCACCCCACCCCCACCCCCACACACACCAAGGGGCTGCACCTGTGTGCTTTTAGGACCACAGAATGAATGGGAAGGGCTTTGAGCAGCCCGTTGTCCACCTCTTATTTTTCACACGACTTACACAAGATATGGGGCTACTGAATGGAGGTGCCCCTAGGGCACCTCCCTGGAGGCCAAGCGGCAGCAGGTCACTTCCTGTGGACTGTGCCAAGCTGGGAACCAAGGTGGTCCTCCCTCAGAGCACTGCCCGGTGTCTGAATGCAGGGCCTTCCCTGCGGATTCTCTCTGGAGGTCATAGGCACTCTTGCTTTTCTCTCCTTCCTCAGTTACTCTGGGTTGAGAAGTGCTGGATTTAGACTGGTGGGCTGGAATCCAGTTTTAGAGTATCACTGTGTGACCTTGATTCCCAAACCACTTCATGCCTCAGTCTCCTCATGTGTATAATGGTCATGCAGGTACCTCCCACTTTTTGAAAGGTTGCTTTATGCCACTTTGCTTTTGAAAAAGACCATTAGTACCTGTTTTTGATAACTGAAATCCAAAGAGGATTTTTGCTTTTATGATAAAAAAGGTATAAAGTGAAGGCAGCATTCAGCGTTTGCTTTGCTGCAAGCATTATATAGAGGCAGTGAACACCCCAAACATTGAGGGTGGCCCCACCAGGCTCCTTCCCAGGAAACTACACTCAACATGTCAGACTCAAGTCACTTCAAGCTTTGAACTGTGTCTGAGCATCTGTTTCTTCCTTTCCTCAGTTCAGTTCAGTTCAGTCGCTCAGTGGTGTCCGACTCTTTGTGACCCATGGACTGCCGCACGCCAGGCCTCCCTGTCCATCACCAACTCTCGGAGTTTACTCAAATTCATGCCCATTGAGTCAGTGATACCATCCAACCATGTAATCCTCTGTCATCCCCTTCTCCTCCCGCCTTCAACCTTTCCCAGCATCAGGGTCTTTTCAAATGAGTCAGCTTTTTGCATCAGATAGCCAAAGTATTGGAGTTTCAGGTTTAGCATTAGTCCTTCCAATGAATATTAGGATGGACCAGTTGGATCTCCTAGCTGTCCAAGGGACTCTCAAGAGTCTTCTCCAACACCACAGTTCAGAAGCATCAATTCTTTGGCTCTTCAATTTCTCTCCTAGGATAGCTACTTTATTTTATGCCATTTCAGCAAACAAAAGGTTTCATAGAACTACTCTACTTCCAGGTAGCGGGAGAAGCTTGTAATGCTGCCTATTTGGCAGGGCTGTTATGAGACTCATGAGTTAAGGTATGGAAAATGCTTAGAACAGCCTGGAAGAGACTTCCCTGATGATCCAGTGACTAAGACTCTGTGCTGCTGATGCAGGGGGGTTGGATTTGGTCCCTGGTCAGGGAACTAGCTCCTGGAGAAGGAAATGGCAACCCACTCCAGTATTCTTGCATGGAAAATTCCATGGACAGAGGAGCCTGGCAGGCTGCAGTCCATGGGGTTGCAAGGGTCAGACACGACTGAGCAACTACACCCCCCCCCACCACCAGGAAACTAGATCTGCGTGCAACTAAGAGTTCAAATGCTGCAACTAAAGATCCTGCAACGAAGATCGCGGGCAACGACTAAGACCTGCGGTGGCCAAATAAATATTTGAAAAAAAAAAAAAGAGGAACAGCCTGGCATGTAATTACTGCTGAGAACGCTGGCTAAGAATTGTTTCCCCACCCCCACATGGGGCTTTCTGGTGGAGGTGGAGGGGAGTGTGTCTTGGTCGGCTTCGGCTGTCATAGCAACATGTCATAGACTGGATGGTCTATGCAGACACTTATTGTCTCACAGTTCTGAAGGCTGCCACATCTGAGATGAGGGTTCCAGCGTGGTCAGGTTCTGCTGAGAGCCCTCTTCCTGGTGAGCAGATGGCTGCCTACCAGCTTTCAGCTCACGTGGACTTCCCTTGGAGTCTGTGTGGGAGAGATTTCTCTCCTCCTCTTCTTAAAAGGATACCAAGTCTATTGGTCAGGACTCTACCCTTATGATCTCATTTAATCTTAATTTTTAAAAATTTTATCTTTATAAATATTTTTAACACCAAAAACATGTTGTATTGGGGTATAGCCGATTAACAGTGTTGTGATAGTTTCATGTTGACCTCATTTGATCTAATTGCTTCCTAAAACCCTCATCTCCAAACACAGCCATACTGGGGGTTAGGGCTTTAGCATATGAATTTCAAGAGGAAACAATTCAGTCCACAGCTGAGTGGAACACTGCTCCAAGAACCCAGGTGCCGTGGACACACCCACCAGGGACACAGACCCAGATCTTTTTTGGCCCTGTGGCAGGAGCTGGTTTTCCTAGTGGGAAGAACAGTATCAATCTGCTAGGAATCAACCAGGCCTGATGGGCTCCTCTGTTCATGGGAATTCTCCAGCCAAGAATACTGGAGTGGGTTTCCTTTTCCTCCTCCAGGGGATCTTCCTGACCCAGGGATCGAACCTTCATCTCTTATGTCTCCTGCATTAGCCGGCGGATTCTTTACCACTAACGCCACCTGGGAAGCTGTGTTCTAAGCCCCAGGTCCCTGCAATTGCAGTGCCAGGGGGTTAGACTTCCCTGATGGGCGCCCAATATTGAGGGCAGAGCTCATGTTGATGTGTACTACACCCCAAGAACCCCCGCTCCCCATCTCTCCAAGCTGGGGAGAATCCACTGCTGTACGATGTGCACTGCCGATCCCACTTGCCTGTTTTCCTGGGTGCTCTGTGGCCTGGGGCAAGGACATCCTTTTTTAAGCAGCTATCAAATTTGAACTTGAAAAACGTGCATGGTGGCATTGGGTCTGGGTTAGGTTAGATCTCCCCTTCGTAGGGCTGAGGTTGAGCCATGTCAAAGCACATGGCAGGTGAGATGTGTGGGGCAGTTCTGAGGTTTGTTGCGTTAGGCTGGAGGTATAAGCTGGTAGATTCTGCCCCTCCATATGCTCAATAACCCTTCTCACAGCCCTACTGCTAAAGGGCTGTACTAGGTAGCACTGTTTCCGTTGTGGGTTATTGAAATCCAAATTAAACTAGCTTAAGCAAAAAAAAGTATCACTTTCAGGCCTAGTTTGATCCAGGGATTCAAACAATGTCATCAGCCTTTATCTGCCTCTTAGGCTCTCCGCTAGACTGTGTTCTCTATACTAGCTCTGTTCTAAGCTGGTAGCCTTAGACTCATCTTTCCAACCTAACAAGTCCCTAGAAACATCACTTCTGTCTTCCCTAAACCAGGGAAGAGTCTTAAGTGGCTTGCACAGGAGCATGTCCATCAGTGAACCAATCAACACGGGGAGGGACCTCTGCCTGGGTGGTGGAACACTTGCCCATCCCTACACTCTTGAAAGGGGGTTGTGGTTGTTTAGCTGCTGAGTAGTGTCTGACTCTTTGGGACCCCATGGACTGCAGCACACTGGGCTTCCTCGTCCATCACTATCTCCTGGAGGTGGTGGTAGGGCAGCATGATTGACAGCTGCCCAGCTACCACCTGGAGAAGGAGAGGCCAGTAGAGGAAGCGGGAGGGGAAGTGAGTCACATATGCAAAAGCCGTGGCTGCCACCTTCTTCCAAGAAGGACCTGCCCAGGCTTTTTATCTACAAATCAGAACGTCAGCGCAGGAGTGTTCAAGCTCATCAAGTCCGCCCCAGTTTACTAGACAAAGAAGAGAGCTGAGGCCAGGGTAAGTGCCTTGCTCAAAGTCATCTTCTAGTCTCCTGCAAAGGCATGACATCATTCCTGGCTCCAGCTCTAATTATTCCAGTCAAGAGCCAAGGGCAGTGGCCAGAGGGCTGTTTGAGAATCCCTTCTTCTGCCAGAGAGCCAAGAGGTGAGGGGGTTTGGCAGCAGGCTCTTCGCTGATCAGCCCAAGGCATTTGTCTCCCCTGCTTCTTGCCCTTCTCAGGATTTACAGGCCAGGAGCCCCCACCCCCCACCCCTTCTCCATCTGCCGCCTGCTGAGGACAAGGAGACTGCACATGGCTATCAGGGCCCAAGAAAGTGTGGCTGGGAGACTGGCTAAGAAGGGGAGGTTACAAAAACAGGGAGCCAGATCTCCATGTGTGGGAGTGATTCATCTGAGGGTCAGAAAGCCGTGCAGACTTTTAGAGGGGGGTACTGTGGGCTCGAAAAGCATATTAAATTCTGATCAATGTGGGACTGATTCTCAACCCAAATCATTTACAGGTGCTGTCTTCATCAGGGGTCCGCACTCGGGGCAGGACAAGAAGTTGGGCGAAGAACCAGGAGGAAAGGCAGCCGCCCTGCCCTCCCTCTGGCCTCATGATCTCAGGTTTTCTCTCCATCTCTGTGCACATGGCCACCTGGACCTGCCTTCACATGTCCTTCATGTGACCACCCACCTCCCACCCTACTGGCGTCATGCCCGCCCTTCCACCAGAGCATTGCTCTGCTTCCCTTTCGCTCCAGAAATTCTCCTGTATCTGCAGACCGGCTCGGGTTGTGCCTTCTCTAGAGGCTGCCTTGATGGCTCTGACCCTGCTTTGCCCCCAGGGGACATTTCACTATGTCTGGAGACTTTTGGGTTGTTGCCTATGGAGGGGTACTCCTGGCCTCTGGTGGGAAGAAGCCAGGGATGCTGCTAAAACGTCTTATTCTGCATGGGATGGCCCCCTCAGCAGAGAATTATCCAGCCCAGTGTATGAATGGTGCTGATGTTGAGAAACACTGCAGGTTAGAGGGCCTGGGGCCATGTTCCTCAGCTTTGACTCACTTGCCTCAGGCTGAACCTCCTTCTCCAGGAAAGCTGGTTTGCCTGGGTTCAGATCCCAGCACCCCTCCATCCACTAGCTGGGTAACCTTGGGCAAATAACTCAACCTCTCTGGGTCTCTGTTTCTCATCTAAAATGGGGTATACGAGAGCATCTACCTCATACTGTTGTGAAGGTTAGGTGATTTTCAGTTCAGTTCAGTTCAGTCACTCAGTTGTGTCCGATTCTTTGTGACCCCATGGACTGCAGCACGCCAGGCCTCCCTGTCCATCACCAGCTCCTGGAGTCTACTCAAACTTATGTACATTGAGCCAGTGATGCCATCCAACCATCTCATCCTCTGTTGTCCCCTTCTCTTTCCACCCTCAATCTTTCCCAACATCAGGGTCTTTTCAAATGAGTCAGTTTTTCACATCAGGTGGCCAAAGTATTGGAGTTTCAGCTTCAACATCAGTCCTTCCAGTGGTAAGTGACTTTAGATCATCTATATATTAGAGGAATCTGATATATATATATATGTCGTGTCCGACTCTATACGTATACAGAGAGAGAGAGAGAGAGAGAGCTTGGCAGTGAGAAAGCACTCACTAATGCCAGTGGTATTACTCAGTGGTCCTCTGGGTTGACTCTCCCCTAGGGAATGTTTTGGAAATTTCCTGTACCTTTGAGGGTGGAGGTGAGTGGTATTGTCTTGTACTGTAGTCTTGTCTGAGTATTTACCTGTTGAAATACTTGTTGTTTTATTAGAAACTTTTTTTTTTCCTTTCTAGGGCATCAGTTAAGGCATCAGGTTGACAAACAAATATTATGTTTCTAGATAGGTTATACTATCAACAAATTTACCTGCAGGTTATTGAAGTATTACACAGTGTTTTTAAACGTTTGCAGGTGTGTTGTTGTGGCTTATAAGTTCGAGGTGACTGAGCTCTCGGGACCACTCTTAGGATTTTTGAGTGAGACCCCCACCCCCACTCCACCCAGTTACCAACCAGGGTTCTTTGCCTCCTTAATCAACCAGAAAATGATCAGAGGCCAGACGATCCAGGCAAGGCTTTACTGGGGCCCCTGCTATGGTTTTTCCTGTAGGATGTGAGAGCTGGACTATAAAGAAAGCTGAGCGCAGAAGAATTGAAGCTTTTGAACTGTGTTGTTGGAGAAGACTCTTGAGAGTCCCTTGGACTGCAAGGAGATCCAACCAGTCCATTCTGAAGGAGATCAGTCCTGGGTGTTCATTGGAAGGACTGATGCTGAAGCTGAAACTCCAATACTTTGGCCACCTGATGTGAAGAGTTGACTCATTGGAAAAGATCCTGATGTTGGGAAAGATTGAGGGCAGGAGGAGAAGGGGACAACAGAGGATGAGATGGTTGGATGGCATCACCGACTCAATGGACCTGGGTTTGGGTGAACTCTGGGAGTTGGTGATGGACAGGGAGGCCTGGCGTGCTGCGGTTCATGGGGTTGCAAAGAGTTGGACACGACTTAGCGACTGAACTGAACTGCTCAAATGGGGGAAGAGAGAAGAAGCAATAGGTTCCCTTGTTTGCTCTGCTCCCCACTCCCCACTGAGCCTGTCCCTTACTCGGGTGAAGGTAGGGATGTGTCTGGGGGTCAGGCCTGGAGGGTGACCTAGGTGGACTGCCACCTCTTAGGCAGTGGTCTGTCCGGGGATGTTTGCAGTACCCTGCTTTTGCTCTCACGGAGAAGGCAATGGCACCCCACTCCAGTACTCTTGCCTGGAAAATTCCATGGACAGGGAGCCTGGTGGGCTGCAGTCCATGAGGTCGCTAAGAGTCAGACACGACTGAGCGACTTCATTTTCCGTTTTTGCTTTCATGCATTGGAGAAGGAATGGCAACCCACTCCAGTGTTCTTGCTGGAGAATCCTAGGGACGGGGGAGCCTGGTGGGCTGCTGTCTATGGGGTCGCACAGAGTTGGACACGACTGA
Organism: Tragelaphus eurycerus; assembly: GCA_935064755.1. Taxonomy (NCBI): domain Eukaryota; kingdom Metazoa; phylum Chordata; class Mammalia; order Artiodactyla; family Bovidae; genus Tragelaphus; species Tragelaphus eurycerus. The sequence continues at coordinate 34,210,699 of CAKXYN010000008.1, read as the reverse complement.
AGTGACTTAGCAGCAGCAGCAGCTTTTGCTCTCAACACCCTGTTTTTGTTCCAGGATCCTCAAAAGTGGCAGTTGGGTGTTTTGATCTCTTGGTATCTTTTGGGTCAGAATTTGCCCCAACCGCGGCATACGTGGGGTTATTTTTAGTCCCATACGGTTTCTTTGTATTTTGTTGCTCAGGGAGAGGTGTGTCCCGGTGCAAGCATTGTAGCTCTGCTGCAAAGGGTCCCAGGTCCCGGCCTGTCTCACCCCTACCCTCTAAACTGAAGACTTGGCACAGAGGCACATATTGAAACAACTCTCCGCAGCTCTCTCCTTGCCCTCCAGACACACCCAGGATAAACCCGGTCCAACACTGCCCTCTGCCCTCCTCCACCTGCTCTGCAAGCACAGGCCCACAAGAGTGGACCTCAATTACGTGGGCACGCAGAGCCAGGCTGGGGCACCCCCAGCGGAGGCAGGCACCTAGCCCCACCTGCTGCCTGGTCCAGAAAAAGTCCCAGTGTTCTGAGGAAGGGTTTTGCTTCCCACTGCACTCTCCCGTCCACTCAGCCCGGGCTCCTGCATTTCAGCGTTGGTCTGGACTCCACACCTTCCCCTCCCCCTAGAGAAACACTGTGTGCGCTCTGTCATATTTATCCTTGTTATGAAATGATTGTTGTAAGGAAAAATGGACAGTCACTGAAATAGAAATCACACCTTCTCCTGTTATACAGAAACAATTCTGCTAATATTTTGATTTTTTTTCTTGGAAATCACACCCCTGTGTTCCATTTTATTTTTTAACAGCCCATTTGCACATGCTATTTTGTAACCTGCCTCCCCACCCCCCCGCACCGCCCACTCAGCTATATATCTTAAACATCTTTCCAGGTCATTAAATATTCTTCTACCAAGAAATGTCAATGGCCACCCAGTGTTCTATAAATAAACCATTATTTATTTAGCCAGGCTATTGATTGCTGGACATTCTGTACCTCATTCTTGACCTTGTCTGAATGCTGGCTCTGCTACTTAATGGCTGTGTGATATGGGGAAAATCACCTCCTCTTTCTGAGACTCGGCTTGTTGGGCTATCTGTCTCCTGAACTGTCTAGTGCCCCGGTGCCCTGGGGTTTTGCTTTGCAGAGCCCAGATTGACATTGACGCGGCGCTTGGCGTGATGCCCGAGACGCGTGCCCCAAAATGTGTCCTGAGTATGAACCCTCATCCTTTTCTCTCCTGCCCCTTCTGCCTCTTGTTCCAGAGCTTCTGGCTCATTGTGGCCAGCCTGAAAGACTGTCCCAGGGCATTCCTGTGCCTGTCATTCACAGTGTCTCTGGCTTCTGGCTGCAGGAACAAGAGTTTGTCATGTACTCTGCACTGGAAACTAGCTCCCAGTGGGGCCTAGACTGATGAGCAGGCCAGCTTCTCCCCGCTGACCCCAGATTTCAGAGCAGATCTCTTAGGGTGGAGCCTTTGGGAACTCCCATGATGCAAATCTTCCCACCCTTCACCTCTTCCAGATGCGTGTGCTCAGTCAGGTCTGACTCTTTGCGGCCCCGTGGACTGTAGCCCCTCGGGCTCCTCTGTCCATGGAATCCTCCAGGCAAGAATTCTGGGGTGGGTTGCCATTCCCTTCTCCACGGGATCATCCCAACCCAGGGATCGAACCCCCATCTCCCGCACTGACAGGCATATTCTTTACCCCTGCACCACCTGGGGATCCCCTGGACTGCAGTACTTCTTCACAAATCAGGGCTCCATGGGCCAGCTCTCAATCTTCCATACCCTTTTAGGGGAAGGAGAAGGGGCATGAGCTGCCCACCTCAAACATCCCATGTATAGGGTCATCTGCAGCACTGGAGTGGGAAGGCAATGGCACCCCACCCCAGTACTTTTGCCTGGAAAATCCCATGGATGGAGGAGCCTGGTAGGCTCCAGTCCGTGGGGTCGCTAAGAGTTGGACACGACTGAGCGACTTCACTTTCACTTTTCACTTTCATGCATTGGAGAAGGAAATGGCAACCCACTCTAGTGTTCTTGCCTGGAGAATCCCAGGGACAGGGGAGCCTGGTGAGCTTCCGTCTATGGGGTCGCACAGAGTCGGACACGACTGAAGCGACTTAGCAGTAGCAGCAGCAGCACTGGAAGGGCTCTGACCGGGCTAAGAGGTTCTTACTCCTCTGGACCTACCTGATAAGCACAGGGTAGGGTGGGACGGGGGCAGGGTAGAGGGGGGTGTCAAGGTACTGGGAAGGTAGGAAGGGTCACGAGAGAGCAGGGAGGGTCTGGGCAGGGAGGCAGAATCGCAGATAGGCCTCCGAGTATTGAGAGGATCTTGTCCTTTCCAGAGTCCCAAAACCATATGGAGTCAGTGTCAGTCAGTTCAGTCGCTCAGTCGTGTCCAACTCTTTGCGACCCCATGAACCGCAGCACGCTAGGCCTCCCTGTCCATCACCAACTCCCGGAGTTCACCCAAACTCATGTTCATTGAGTTGGTGATGCCATCCAGCCATCTCATCCTCAGTTGTCCCCTTCTCCTCCTGCCTTCAAACATTCCCAGCATCAGGGTCTTTTCAAATGAGCCAGCTCTTCGCATCAGGTGGCCAAAGTACAGGAGTTTCGGCTTCAGTCCTTCCAGTGAATATTCAGGACTGATCTCCTTTAGGATGGACTGGTTGGATCTCCTTGGAGTCCAAGGGACTCTCAAGAGTCTTCTCCAGCACCACAGTTCAAAAGCATCAATTCTTCAGTGCTCAGCTTTCTTTACAGTCAGTGTAGAAACCTTTAAAACTGAATGTAACTCATTTCAGTTTAGTGAGGGCCTACTATGTGCTTGCTAAGCACTGGCAAACGATGCTAAAGAGAGGAGAAAAATCCCACGTTCTGTCCTCCACAGGGAGTGCTGTCACCCTTTGAGGGTAAATACCCCTCATTTTCTTTCTGAGAACTGGCCTTCTTAAATGGGATGGTCAGCTCCCCTCTGGCACTTTGGGGGGATTTCCATCAGCATGGTAGAGGGGGCAGGAGAGCCGGCCAGGACAGCTCTGGGTCAGTGGCAAGCATGGTGTGACTATCTGCCATAAGGGACTCACCCTTAAAGGCCTGGAAAGATGCTGGGCTCTGCCCCTTTAACTAAGTGGCCTTGTTGTCGTTCTTGTGAATATTTTAAAATGGTTTCTTACTCTCTTCTTGTAGCACAATGGTTCTCTGCTTGGCATGAGTCTGTCCCCCAGACACATGTGGCAATGTTGGGGACGTTTTTGGTTGACACAAATAGAGGGAGTGCTACTGGCATCTAGTGGGCAGAGGATGCTGGTGAACGTTGTGCGATGCACAGGCCAGCTCATCATTCGTGATGCGGTGGAGAAGCCCTGCTGTGGCTTATTGGTTCTGGCCACTGTCTCTGTGATTTCTCTAATAACATCTCTCCCCATTTCCAACTCGGGATTTCCAATCCACCGTGGGCTGGGAAACTGGTTAACCAAGCTTGCCAGTGAGACAGGCCAGGGCCTGGGACCCTTTGCTGCCGTGCTGCAGAGCTTGTACCTGGACGCACCTCTCCTGGAGCAATGAAATACAAAGAAACTGTATGGGACTAAAAATAACTCCATGCACTGCTCAGTTGGGGCAAATTCTGGATCCAAAAGATACAAAGAGATCAGAAAACCCAATGGCCACTTTTGAGGAGCCTGGAGCAAAAAACAGGGTGTCAGGAACAAAAGCAGGGTACTGAGCATGTGCCCTGCACTCAGCAGCACCAGAGGGGTGGGAAGAATATCCAAGCCAGCCCTTTGGCCTGATCCCTGGGCCCAGTCCTACCCTTAACCCATGTAAGAAACAAGCTTGCCTCCCCTCCCCTTGGGGAACAGGGTGTAAGCAAGCAAGGGAACCTGTGGTTTGTTCTTGTTCTTCCTGCTGCAGTTGGGGCCCCAATAAAGCCTTGCTTGAATTTCTTGTCTGGCCTCTAGTCAATTTCTATTGACTGAGGAAGGTCAAGAACCCTAGTTGGTAACACTAAGTGCTTCCTAAGTAAAAAGGAAGTGTGGAATCCAGCCCCTTGGACAACTCATGGGGCCAGTGCATGAGCTTCGGGAGCCTGACTCAAGCCTGGCTGGGCCTCGGGGACTCACCGCAGGACTCAGTGACTCTAGTAAAGATGCGAAATGCCAGGGACAATAGTCCTGGGCCTTCAAGAGGAGTGTCTATTCACAGAGCACATTTGTCAGGGCTCTCTGGTGCCGGAAGGGTGGCTTCCTCCCACCAGCTTGGACCTTGGCCCGCTCCTCTTTGACTTTTGCCCATTCTCTTTGACCGCTGGATCCTGGCATCTTTGGTTTCTGCTCCCAACATCCCAGTCCATGGCCATTTCCCGAGCTCCACCCTGCTCCATGATTTTTCTCCTCCTGGCCTCACCTCATGAAGCCAGGAAGACAGAACAACAGGCCCTCTTTCTTCTGTCTGGGTTTTCCATAGTGTTCTGCGTGGGCAAGGGGACACACTCGTGACCTCTGGGTAAGTGAGGCTTTACCGTATTTGGTTTGGGAACGTACCACATGGATGATGTGCCAACGCTCTGTTCCAAATTTTTCAGGACTTCTTTGCTTATGATGGATGGAAATGAACTCTGGCTGAGCTAAGCAAAACAGGAAATCTATTGGAAAGACCCCAGAGGTGTCTCAAAAATTCCAGGGCAGGCCTGCTGCTAGGCCTCAAGGATGTACTGAAACCAGGAATGGGGCACTGTGGAAGCACAGAGAGTCTCTCCTCCCATCTCTGTTTCCTGCCTCTCACTCTCCACCTATAGCCTGTTTTTCTAGAATGTACAGAGCACGGGGGAGAAAAGGTAAAGTGAAAACAACAGGGCTTCTCTTCAAAGGAGCAACTAATCTGGGCAGGAATCTCCTGGTTCTGATTCAAAACTCCGAGGGAAGGACTTGGATTGTAGGTATGCAAATAAAACCCTAGGTATCCAGGGTGACGCTTATATTGATGGCCAAGACAGGACACTGAACCAGAGCTTGTCACGGATGCAGTGGGAGAGCTCCCATTTGGAGTGATGAGCTGTGAATAGCTGGGCTGGGCTGAAATGAAAGCAGAGAGACTCAGTAGTGCTAGTCTCGGATGGGAGGGCCTGGCTTAATTCTACTCAGACTTTTAGGAGAAATTATGATAGCCTCAATCCCCAAGGAGCTGTCCATCTGATGACAGAGTCAGACAGACACGCAGATAGAAAACTGCACACCGAGCTGGAATGTTGAGAAAGGTGATGCAGACAGAGTGCCCTGTGTGTGCCAGAGACAGCAGCATTCCTTGGCTCGTGGCCCCTTCCTCCGTCTTCAAAGCACATTACTCCAACCTCTGCTGCCATCATCCCATGGAATAATGGGATTACTTCCTTTCAGTCTTTGACCCTCTTTCTTTCTTCAAGCTTTGACCTTGTCTCCCTCTTAGAAGGACTCTTGTGATTATTAACACATAGGGGCCAGTGCATTATCCAGTATAATCTCATTCTAAGATCTTTTATCACATCAGCAGAGTCCCTTTTGCTACATAAAGTAACACATTCACCGGTTCCAAGGATTAGGATGTGGACATTCTTGAAAGTGAGATGTTTGTTACTTAGTCATATCCGACTCTTTGAGACCCCATGGACTATGGCCCTTCAGGCTCCTCTGTCCATGGAATTCTCCAAGCAAGAGTACTGGAGTGGGTAGGCAGACATCTCTGGGGGAACATAATCTGGCTTCCCACAGCCTCCTTCACCACCCTTCTCGCTTTCCTCCAAAGTGATTGGATAGTCTGGGGAGGGCATGACACTCCTGGGATGGGCAATGGTCAGCTGTGGTGGGGGAGCAGCTCCAGCTTTGGGCGCCCTGGATTAAGTCTGCTTAAGTAGGTCCTCTTCTAGGCTGGGTCCAGCCAGGCCCTCGCTCCCTGGGTTCCGGATTTTCTGCCTGTGACTGGAGGCTTCACCTGGGTTCTGCAGGGTTGAGGAAGGGAGTTGGAGGTCCTGCCAGTTCTGCATCCAGCTCTGCTTTAATAAAGCTGACTCTGAATGCAGAGTCAGCTGCATTAGCTCCTTCTGGTCTACTGCTGATGGGCCAAGAGCCCAAGGTGAGGGGGACGTGAATGCAAAGTTCCCCACGTCTGCTATTACCATGTGCTCACAAGACCACCAGAGACGTGACTGAGTGTGAGTAAGAAGTAGGATGCCCAAAGCAAGAAGGGTAAGCACCCCCACTGTGCTCCACATGAGGTGTAGTAGAGTTTTACCTTCCACACTGGGGTTACATTTCGGAAAAGACATTAAAGCAGATCCTGGGAGGATGTCCAGGAGGAAAGGACTAGAAACATGTCACATTATGAGCAATGACAGGAAGTAGAAGAATTACCATTTGTTGAGTGTCTCAGTATTAAGATAGTTTGCATGGAGATGCCCTAATCACTCCTGAAACCCTTGAGAAAAGCACATTTATCCTCTTTGAGAAACAAGCAAACAGGAGCTCAGATTGCTTAAGAATATCTTCTAGAGTCATCTGGGAAAGGAAGGGTTCAGGCAGGACTTGGAATTGGGGGGTCTATCTGACCCCCACCCCCTCAAGTCAAGGCATCGGCCTTGTTCCAGTGTTGCTTCTCGATAGAATAATTTTGTCCAGAGAAAGCCTTTGAAGCAACTTCTAGTTGCCTACCCAATGCTCATTCTTGCTTTTTCCTGTACCAATAGTACTGTCATTTTAGCTGCGGCAGCAGAGAGTCCAGATTTCAACAAATGAGACATCCTATAGTTCTTTCAGCTAGTGTAGTCCATGCAACACAATTTCAGCCAATGTGACGAAAGGAGAAGTCTGCTGGATGCTTCTGGGAAAGCTTTGTTTTCTCAGTGCTTTCCGTTTCTTTCTTCCTGCCTGGAGTGTGGACTGGGGTCTGGAGATGCAGCAGCCATCTTGCAACTGTGAGGCAACCACAAGGATGGGAACTACTAGTGAAGGGTGGTGGCGTAGAGGGATAGGAGGAGGAGAGCAAGAACCTCACAGGGTCGTTACGCTAGCTCCGGGCAGCCCGGCCCTAGGATAACGCAAAGGTAGCTATCTCTGCCTTTGCATAAGCTGCTGCAGTCGCTTTCCATTTCACACAGCTGGACCCAATCCCTATTCGTAAAATGGGACACAGCACTCTTTGTACATGCCTTTGGAAGAGGGTTTAGAATGTTCCTGTGTTGCCAGGGACTGTGGAAGTTTCAGGGAAATAGAAACTGGCTTAGCAAGACAGAGAAATAAAATTCGAGGTACGCTCTTGGTTCTTGGCCTCAGTGAAAAAGTTGACGAGGAGGTGGGGCAGATCTTACCATGGGAGAGTTTGAGCAGGAACTGAGTGATACTAAGTGGGGCCAACTGAAGGGACAATGTTTGGATTTGATCAGGGCTGAACCAGATGAGGTCTGCATAGCTGAGCATGCTCGAAACTCAGTTATACCATCACATGACCCTCCTAATTATGAGTCTTTGCAGGATTGTGCAGTGGGCTCTTTCCCACATGCATGGGTAAGGGAACAAGCCTCCCTTGATAAGACAACTCCCAGGACTGGGATAGCCTCAGAAGGAGAATCACAGAGGTTGGCTGTGATGAGATGGCTGAATTAGATGATCTGGTTATGCTGACTTTGTGTTTTACTTTTCCCTCCAGATCTCCCACTTCTATCCCAAGAGGTGTACCCTTCAAAAGTTTCTCAATTATAAGTGCCATACAACCCCCAAAAGGGAATTTCTTGACTCAGTTAACTAAAAGTCTTAGAGGTTGCTATTTTCAGGTCTGTCTGGATCAGGTGCACAGATGATGTCATCAAGAGCCTGTTCCTTCCTTCACTTTCTGCTGCTTATCCCTGAGCAAGCTTTATTCTCAGCCAATTTTTGCCTGGTGGTGGCCAGACAGCTATTAGCAACCTTAGACTTACATCATAGCAACCCATGCCTGTGAGACAGCAGTTTTTTCTCCAAGGAAAATTGCTGAGGAGGGCTGTGATTGGCCCAGCTTAGGTCACATGCCTGCTTCCGACCAATCATGGTGGTCAAGGACACCCAGTGCTCTCCTTGGTTAGACCTGGGTCATGTGCTCCTCTTTGGAGTCTGGCAGACTGCTCAGTCTTTCCAGGTCTGAGAGAGGGGGTGGGGTCCCACCAGGAAGAAGAATTAGATGCTGGATGGGCTAAAGCAACAGGCAGTCTCTATGTTAGGGGTGCTTCTCCCCCTTCACTCTCTGACTGAAGGCTACACTCTGATGTTGGAGCCTAGTCACCTGGTCAAAACCCTCTAAGTCTTTCCAAGACCATTCTACCTCTCCTGGAGAAAAGGGGGAACATTTTGGGGCTCTTTAGGAAGTATAAACTCAGTTTAGCTTACCAAGTAAAAGCTTATGACTTCAGTATTCATTTCACCTGGGATTGGCTACTGCTTTGTAAGATCCCTACCTGGCTTAGCTTCCTTTGCTCTTATTCTTCACCTGCGTCTACCTAGAGGGCGCAGATCTGAAGTAAAGGCGCTAGACCGTTTGACATCTGGATTTGTTGTGACTCTGCCAAGAAGGCTTCTAACTCTACCACCCTCTTCAGGCCCAGTCACCATTCTGTTCATGGAGAAGGACAGAGGTGTCTATATCTGTTAGAACGAATTAGGCAGCATGTGGCATACGTGACGTGATTAAGTCCCTGCAGCTTCCTTCTCATCCCATCTTGGGTCTCTGGCTCTGATGTTGGCTGCTACTTTATAAGCAGCCCTAAGGAAAGGTTCGAGGCTTCCCAGGTGGCTCAGTGGTAAAGAATCAGCCTGCCAGTGCAGGAGATCTGGGTTCAATCCCTGGGCTGGGAAGATTCCCCTGGAGAAGGGAATGTCAACTCACTCCAGTACTCTTGCCTGGGAAATCCCAAGGACAGAGGACCTGGCAGGCTACAGTTCATAGGGTCACAAAGAGTCAGACGTGACTGAGTGGCTGAGAATACATACACACAAGGAGAGGCCCATGCGGGGAGGAAGTGAGGTCTTCTGCCAGCGTCATGTGAGTGAGCCATCTTGGAGCAGATCTTTCAGCCCTACAGGCGGCTTGACTGTAACCTCAGGAGAGACCCTGATCCAAGAACCACCACTTAGTCTGCTCCCAGATTCCTGGCCCTCTTATCATGTCAGATGATAAGTGTTCGTTTTTTTTAGGCCACTAAGTTTTAGAGTAATATATTATGTGGCGGCTGGAGAAGGAAATGGCAACCCACTCTAGTATTCTTGCCTGGGAAATCCTATGAACAGAGGAGCCTGGTGGGCTTCAGTCCTTGGGATCGAAAGAGTCAGACCCGAATGAGCGACTAAACCACCACCACCACCATTATATGGCAGTAGATAATGTATACGCCGCATCCCAAATTACTGTCCAAACCAATGTCGAAGATATCTTTTGAAGATGAAAATCTACTCAAGTAATTTTCCTCTTATAATCCTGTAGCTATCTAAACTTTCAAGGTAAAGCCCTAATTTAAAGCTTAACGCACACGCCCCCCACCCCCGGTGTCTCTCTGCCCAGCGCCCAGGCTTCATTTCCAGGCATCCTCTTCACCCACCTTCGTATAGAACTGTTGGCACTTCCTTAACCAGGCCAGGCTCTCTTTAGGCCTAGTCAATGTTGTCTTTCTGCCTGGGTGCCCCATTTTTTCTCTTTCTTTAGGTAACTAACCAACCAATCAATTAACGAACAAGTGCCCTTGAGGTCTGTGGCAGATGGACTCTAGTTGGCCCTGCTGACCTTCACATCCTGGTATTTTAGCCAAGAGAATATGGCCAAGACGGAGTGGGGAGTACCTAGAAATAAATTACTGCTTGGAAACCGTTTACGAGTTGTTCCTGAGGTAACCAAGAGCTGCTGGCAGGTTTTGGCAATGCTGACATGTCCTCTGAAATTACTCTCAAGTTGGCTCATGCCTGTGTGTCTTATTTCCACAATACAAGCTCCATGGTGATACCTGTTTACTTTATCCCTTCCTCCTCTGTCACTCCCATTCCACCCCTCCCTACTCTCCCGGGGGTGCCCGGTGCCCGCAGTGTACTCTCCCAGTGAATGCCAGGGAGGGCTGAGTGAGGGGGACGGCTGGGTGGTTTGCTGCCTCAGGAAGGCAGCAAAGCCTTCCGGTCTGTTCCTCTAGCTGTTACAGGCAGCCTCGCTCCCCCATTCTTTTAGGGCAGGTTGCCTAGAAGCAGAGCCTGAGGCAGTCAGGTGAAAATGTAAGCAGGGAAGGGAAGTAAGGGGCTAGGGAGGATACTTGGCAAACAGGTGGGCTCGGCAGAAGTCTCGCATCAGCTGGTCCCACGGGGAGCTCGGGAGTATGAATGGCACCAGGAGTTTGTCCCTTCCTGAAGCACGGAGACTGGGCTGATGTATTCTGGTATCATCTGATCATTGCTCCTGTCTAGAAACAATCAGCATTTCTGGCCAGACAGCTCCAGTAGGCTGGGGGCGATTCTCAGGAGTCAGTTGAGAGCAGCTCACACTCACAGCAGCTGGGGTTGGGGTAGGGTGGTGAGGTGGATGCCAGCCTGGCACAGGGAAGCAACTTGGATATGCAGCTCCTGGCCTGAAGCTGCCCCTCTGCGTTCACTGACCCCCAGGTTTAAGGATGCCTGAAGCCTCTGAGGCTGGGGGCCCGAAGCAGCCCTTCGGTCTGCCTGTGGAGCTGTTTATGAAGGAAGGCCTGGTAGAGGGTGGGGTAACCACCCACCCCATTCATGTCCACCCAGAACCTGAGAAGGTGACCATATTTGGACATAGAGGCTCTGCAGATGCATTAAGTTAAGGATCTCAAGGTATAACTATCCTAGATTTGGCTTCCCACATGGTGCTAGTGGTAAAGAACGTGCCTGCTAAGCATGAGATGTAAGAGACATAGGTTAAGTCCCTGGGTCAGGAAGATCCTCTGGAGGAGGGCATGCCAACCGACTCCAGTATTCTTGCCTAGAGAATCCCATGGACAGAGGAGCCTGGTGGGCTACAGCCCATAGAGTTGCAAAGAGTCAGATACAACTGAAGTGACTTAGCATGCAGGTTTGGGAAGGTGGGGCTAAATCCACTCTCTGTCCTCATGGGGCTTCCCCGGTGGCTCAGAAGGTAAAGAATCCTCCAGCAATGCAGGAGACCTGGGTTTGATCCCTGGGTCAGAAAGATTACTCCAGTATTCTTGCCCGGAGAATCCCCATGGACAGAGGAGCCTGGTGGGCAACAGTCCATGCAATCGCAGAGAGTCGGACATGACTGAGCGACTAAGCACAGCACACAGTGTCCTTCTAAGAAGAGGAGAGGACTCACAGAGACACGGGGCAGAGACAGTGTGATGACGGAGGCGCAGGCTGGAGGGATGTGTCTTCAAAGCAAGGAACACTGGGAGCCTGCGGAGGCCCGAAGAAGCAGGGAAAGATCCTCCCCTAGAGCCTTCAGAGGGGCAGGGCCCTGCGGGCACCTTGATTACAGACTTCCAGCTTCCTGCACTGAAAGTGAAAGTGAAGTCGTTCGGTCGTGTCCGACTCTGCGACCCCATGGACTGTAGCCCACCAGGCTCCTCCGTCCATGGGATTCTCCAGGCAAGAATACTGGACTTGGGTTGCCATTTCCTTCTCCAGGGGATCTTCCCGACTCAGGGATCGAACCCAGGTCTCCCGCATTGCAGGCAGACGCTTTAACCTCTGAGCCATCATAAAATTCAATTCCATAAAATTCTCCTGCACTGGGAGAGAAGAAATTTCTGTTATTCTAGGCCACCCAGTTTGTGATAATTAGGGTAGCCCTTGGAAACTAATACAAGCCCTAAGGCCTGTTGCCGTGGGAAACAGCTCCACCCCGCTACCCCATCCCTGCCGCTCACTTCAATTAGTTCCCCTCCCTGAGCCTCAGTTTCCTCCTTTGTAACCAGAGAGGAGTCAACAAACTGCTGGAGCCCCAGGCTCACCTGAGCGTCCCAAGCTGAGTTTATTCAGTTTAATTAGAGACAGGCCAGTTCCCAGGTGTCCTTCCATAAACCCTGCCAGGGCCTGGCCCCAGATCCATGTCAGGTGAGTCTGACCCAGCAGGTCGGCACCTGCACCGGAGGCTCCATACAGACATCCCTGGAATTACAGGAGAGAAGGACACAAAAGAGCCTGCAGATACACGCACATCTTTGATGGGAGGGGAGGAGCAGTCGGCTCTGAAGAGGGGGTCCCAAGGCTGGTGGTTGTCTGCTGCCTGAGGTTTCCCATTTTTTACTTTATGGCTTAAAAAAAAAAAAAATCAGCATGTTTTAAAACAAAAAGAAAACAGCCCTGGTGCTTGGAAATAAATATTGAACAAAGAGAAGGGAGTTCCTTTGCTCCTCGCTTGCCCCACCCGCTGCCAAGTCTCCTCCAGCAAATCTGGCCGCTGGGTCTACTGGTGTATTTGTCTATTTGTCTGTCTGCTGCCGTCTGCGGTGCCCAGCAAGGGTGGAGGGCCCTAGGAGGGTGGATGGTAGGCTTGGTGCCCAGGAGCCTCACAGCTGGGAGTGGAGGAGTCCACACACAGCAATCAAGTGTCTGCAACAGAGGCTGCAACGTAGCCTCGAGAGGCAAGACACAAAGGATGCGTGTGTTTTATGTGACAGTACAAAGCCTTGCACTCGATTATTATTATTATATTTTATTGGCTAAATTGTCAAATGAGTGGTGGAGACAGAAAGTCCTGTGGGTTCCGGGGCAGGAGAGAGGGCTAGGAATTTGATGGCAGGGAGGGCTTGATGGAGGAGGGATGCTTCCAGCTGGAGAACTAAGGCAGGAGAGCTGACCTGGGAAGGGGTGTTTGGCACCTCCTACGCAAGTCTTTCTAAGCAGCGCCTTTTAATGTAATTTGTTGATGGGAGGGTTGCTAAGACCAAGATGAAGAGGCGTCTGGAGCGGTGCTTCTCCAGCTCTCTGGGCCAATTGTTTTCTTTGTCATTTCTAATCAATGGTGGGCCCTAGTCAGAATGACCGCCATTAAGACGTCTACAAATAACAAGTGCTCGGAGAGGCTGTGGAAAAAAGAGAACCCTCCTACACAATTGGTAGGAATGTAACTTGTTGCAGCCATTATGGAAAACAGTACGGAGGTTCCTCAAAACACTAAAAATAGAGTTTCCCTATGATCGAACAATTCTCCTCCTATGCATATACCCAGATAAAATCCATATACGTCCCCCTATGTTTAAAACAGCACTATTCACAGCAGTCAAGACATGGAAGCAACCTAAATGTCCATTGACAGATGAATGATTAAAAAAGATGTGGTACATATTTATAATGGAATATTACTCAGCCACAAAAGAGAGTGGAATAATGCCATTCTCAGGAACAGGGATGGACCTAGAGATGATTATACTAAGAGAAGTAAGTCTGAGACAAATATATGCTATCACTGATATGTGGAAGCTGAGATATGAGACAGAAACAGGCTTACAGACATCGAGAACACACCTGTGGTTGCCCAGGGGGAGGAGAGATGAGGGAGAGAAGGACTGCGAGCTTGGGGTTAGCAGACATACTCTGTGGATAAAAACAAGGTCCTACTGTATAGCACAGAGAACTGTATTCAGTGTTGTTTAGTGGCTAAGTCATGTCCAGCTCTTTCACAACCCCATGGATGGTAGTCTGCCAGGCTCCTCTGTCTATGGAATTTCCCAGTCAAGGATACTGGAGTGGGTTGCCATTTCCTTCTCCAGGGGATCTTCCCAACCCAGGGATCAAACTCGCGTCTCCTGCATTTCAGGCAAATTCTTTACCAGTGAGCCACTGGGGATTCTGTGATAAACCATAATAGAATAGACTATGAAAGAGAACATATACATATGTGCTATAACTGAGTCACATTGCCGTACAGCAGAACTTAAATTGTAAATCAACTAGACTTCAATAAAATTTTAAAAAATAGCTGACTTCTTTTGTAAAACATAACACAAAAGAATTACTTGGAAAAAAAAATGAAATGGACAAGAGACATACAAAATACAAGTAAAATTTTTGTATTATTATTAGATTCAGCTGTCGTAAGTTAACTTTGCCGAATTGATGGGAAAGCATCTAAATGTTTGCAGACACTTTCTGTGCTTGTCCCACCCTGGACCCGAGCAAGCGGTTTGCAGAAGGGCCCTTGATGGCACTTTGAGTTCCAGAGAGAGCCTCAGAAGGCAAGAGGCGGAACCGCAGAGAAGATGGCCACAGGGGATGCCTTGGAGACATGGCTTCCCAGCCCCACCCCACCTCTACCACTTCTGGGCTTCTCCCCCAGTTTTTTCTTTGACTAGCTTCTGCTCAGAGTAGCCCCTGGGGAGGTAGGAGGCCCAGGCATGGATGTGCGGCATCCTGGTCCATTAATAATTCAGAATGCCTTCACACTGTGTTATTTAAGTTATTTGTTTGACGTCAGTTTGAAGGCGAGACTGATTGGGGTTGGTGGGGGGAGGCGGGGCAGGGTAGAGGAACGAGCCTGTTTCTCCTTTACTCTTCTGGGAAATTTGGCCTGACCTGAGCTGCTGACCCCTCTCTAACAACGAACACCTGCAGGACCAGCCCGTCCTCTTTGGAAGGTGCTTCAGTAAACAGCTCTTGTACTGAGCTTATTTGTTGGTGAAGGTCTCTCTCTCCAGCCCCTAAAACAGCTTGGCAAAGTGGGTCTCTTCCTGGGAAGTGCCGGAAAGCACAGCCGCCCAGGCCAGTCATTGGACCCAGCGTTTGCACCTTCTCCTGGGTTAGTGCCTGCCCAGTGGGCTCTGTTAGGGGGTGGTGCATCAACTCGTTTCCCGGCTATGATGGGCATGATGATAAATAAAACCGAAATAAAAATTACTGCTCTCTCTTGACTCTTGACCTCAGACGCTGAACTGACCTCAGACGCTGAACTCAGCACTTGACACTCATCCTCTCATCTCATTCTCACATCCCAAGGAAGGAAGTGTGACTATTATTCCCATTTTACAGAGAAGCAAGCTGAAGCCGAAAGTTGTATGTGGCCTGATGAAGTCACACTGGTGGTGGGTGCTAGAGGCAGGTACAGCCTAGTCTATCCCACTGGAAGCTCGTATTCTGGACCAGGGTGTGCAGGCAGGAGTGAGTGGGGAGCAGGAAGAGCCAGAGCAGGCTGAAGCTGAGTTTCTCTGAAAGCAGCTGGACCAGGGACAGTGCAGAAAGCCAGCCTGCAGGTGAGCCCTTTCTGGTCTATGGAGGGGGGAGCGGCGAGATCGACCATCATCTCTGTTTCCTTGGAAGAGGAAGGAGGTGGCTCTGGGGCCCTCCTGTCCGCGGCTCTGGGCCCCAGCTCCCAGCAGAGGACACTGTAGGTTATGACCTCAACAGTGGTCCTCGTGGGAGGGCTTTACATCCTTCCTCTCCCTGAAGCAGTGAGACAACAGGCGAGTCCTAGCTGACCACCAAGCCTAGGACCCCCTCAGGCTTGGAACTGCGAGATGATGAATCTGGATGCAGACTTGAAGCTTCTACATTGCTTAACGGTTACAGATGGGACACAGATCAGGCGAGACCAATTACCACCTTCCTTTGTTCCTCTTCCCCATCACCCAGGATAGAGGAGGTCTCCAGGTCAGGGAGGAAGATGGCTGGGCATGGGGTAGGGAACTCAGTGTGCATCTTCTCACCTCCCCTCTGGGTGGGTGAATCCTTGGGGCCAGACTCTAGAAGCCCTGGTTATATTTGAGTAACTAAGAGTAAAAGGACCAGTGGCTCATTTCTGGCTGTAGCTCTGGGAAGACAGTCAGTCCATGGAACAACTGACTGGTTCAAAATTGGGAAAGGAATGTGACAAGGCTGCATATTGTCTCCCTGCTTATTTAACTTCCATGCAGAGTACATTGCACGAAATGCTGGGATGAATGACTCACAAGCAGGAACCAAGATGGCTGGGAGGAGAAATATCTGCAAGGAGATCAAACCAGTCCATCCTAAAGGAAACCAACCCTGAATATTTCTTGGAAGGAATGATGCTAAAGCTGAAGCTCCAATAGTTTGGCCACCTGATGCGAAGAGCCGATTTATTAGAAAAGACCCTAATGCAGGGAAAGATTGAAGGCAGGAGGAGAAGGAGGCAGCAGAGGATGAGAACATTAGCTAGCATCACCAACTCAGTGGACATGAATTTGAGCAAACTCTGGCAGATAGTGGAGGACAAAGGAACCAGGAGTGCTGCAGTCCATGGGGTTGCACAGAGTAGGACACAATTTAGTGACCGAACAACATGGAGTCCTGTGCAACCCCACCGGGAGTCCCCAGACCCCTCCATGGGAATGCACCCCTAGGTCTTTCTGCAGGGGCAAGGATGATGCAGAAGCTGGGCTAGGGGCTGGAGGGACCTGGTGTGGGTGGCAGGCCAAAGGACAGCGTATAAGCTACACAGGGTAGATCAATATTGAGCCACAGACTCCAACGCACCAATCCTGGGAAACTGCCTGGACCCCCAAAGTTAGAATCAGCCCCATAGAGGAGGAGGTTAACGAGGGAAATCCTGATTGTAATGGAGTTTAATCACAAAACAATTTAGAAACTACTGCAGTGACTAAGTTTATCTGGAAGTTATCAAATTAAATTCTGTGTTCTTTGAGATGATAGAAGGATGAACATGGTTTATGACAAAAATCAAGCTTAGTAACGGGAAAAAGAAAATTTACATGTTTGCATGTCAGAGGGTAAGGAATGTGGAATTGAGTCCAGAAATTGAGTCCAGCCTTGCCCGGAAATTCCTGCCCTGGGGATCCCAGGAGGTTCAGCCTTCCAGTCCACCCCAGGGTGACCACCCTGGGATCTCCACAGATCTCCTGGAGCCAAGGGACTGTGTGGGGGTGACAAGCAAAGATTCATCCTTGTGCTGCTTGCCTGCAAAGTGCAGGGGGTCTCGTTCTGGGCAAAGGAGAGAGAGAAGTCCACGGGGGAATGTGTGTCTTCATGGTGCCCAGCTCAGGGAAACTGAGCACATACTGAACATCTACTATGTTTCCGAACCTTGTCAGACATGAACACGTCAACTCAATTCTGCATGAAGAACAGATGTCACGTGCACGTAAAACTGATGAAGCATAATTGACAACTGACCACACGCGAACACACTATAGCTCAGAGACTACACACAGCACTCACGCTTCACCTCTGCCTGCGAGGCGGGATTGTTCCCGGTGTATAGAGGAAGAAATGAATACCAGGGAGGTCAAGGTCGCGGAGCTGCTGAGTTTAGCGCTCTCGTCCTTTGTAGGGCCGTAGACTCACCCGGCTCCCAGGTGCTGGCTGTTCTTAACTCACAGAGCCTGGTGAGACCTCAGGACCTCCGAGGCTGAGCCAGTTTCCCTCCTGCCCAGCCCCTGGGGAGGCCCTGCAGAATTGGGGAGCGAGGAGCCAGCACCCCGTCCCTCTGTACTTTCCAGCAGCCAAACGTGAATGCTGTAACCTCCGAGGGGATGACAACACCCATTCTATCAGCTGTTTCCAAGCTTCACACGCAAAGCCAGCGGCGCTGTCTGATGTCAGGGAGACTGAGGGGGACAGGTGGGAGGGGTCAGAGGTATAGAGGCCTAGAGGTCATGGCTGAAAGTCAGGGGCCAAGAGTCAGGCCTCAGGCAGGAACAGAGAAGTCAAGGCAGGAGGGGAATACGGTTGGGGGGAAGCTCTCTGCTCAGGGGTTTCTGAGAAGCAGGCAGTGGGGGGCGGAGGGGCGTCTGGTTATGCAGGAGCATTTGGCAGGGACCCCTTCCAGGGTCGGCCATGAGGGCCGTGCTTGACTTTCAGAACCTAAAGGCCCTGCAGGTGTAGAGGGGGGATCTCTTACTCTCCAAGGAGATGAGGAGTGAAGATGTGTGTCCTGCAGCTTTGTAGACTTGGGAAACCTGGACGAGAGCCAGGGTGTTTCTGGATCCTTTCAACGCTGTTACTGTTCAGTCGCTCAGTCGTGTCTGACTCTTTGCGACCCCATGGACTGTGTAGCCAGCCCACCAGGCTCCTCTGTCCGTGGGATTCTCGAGGCAAAAAATATTGGAGTGGGTTGCCATTCCCCTCTCCAGGGGATCTTCCTGGCCCAGGGATCGAACCCGGGTCTCCTGCATTGCAGGCAAACGCTTTACCGTGGGGTCCTTCGGGGAAGGTTCACCCGGCCACTGGGAATTGGTGCTGGCCGTGGTACCGGGGACGGTAAGGAGGGGAGACAGGCTCCACCACTCTGGGGAGCCAAGTGTTCCCGGGGGGTCCTCAGGAGCCCTTTCCCAGGATGGCCGTGTCCAATTCCAGCATGCTGACACCCCAAGTCTGATAACCAGGCCCAGACGTGCTGTTGGGCCATGGGAATGTGGGGGACGCAGCTCGGGCCAGGGCTGGGCAGAGTTACCGCCGTGGAAAAGGGCGATGCTGGCCATGGGGGCACCTTCTGAGCCAGGCATGGCGCCCAGCCTCCCAGGATCCCTAGTGACACCCACCGCGCCCCCCGGGAAGGGGGCAACCATTTCCCCCCTTACAGGTGAGGAAGCAGCAGACGAGAGCTGCCGCCTTCCGCCCGGGCTCCTGTGGCCGGTCAGTGGCAAAGCTGGGCTCTTACTTCGGAGCTCTGACCTGCTCTGCGCCCTCGGCATCCAGCCCAGGAGGAGGGGCCTTCATGATGCTGGTGGCCCTGCTAGCAAAACCTGCCCTGGATGTGGTTTTGAAACCGGTAAACTCATTGACCCTTTTGTCCCCTTCCTTAAAGGCTTCTCTCGTAGCTCAGCTGGTAAAGAATCCGCCTGCGATGTGGGAGACCTGGGTTCGATCCCTGAGCCAGGAAGATCCCCTGGAGGAGGGAACGGCTACTCACTCCAGTGTTCTGACCTGGAGAATTCCATGGATTGTATAGTCCACGGAGTCACAGAGAGTCGGACATGACTGAGTGACTTTCCCTTCACTTTCTCCCCTGCAGAAGTCTCGCTGCCAGTTTGACCGAATTCCCTCCCTCACTCTTTCCTCTACGTCTTTCTTGAGGTTGGCTGGCCACAGCTTCCTGCAGACACAAAGAAGGGAAATGCTGCCAGGGGTTCCGGCCTCTCCCAGCCTCCCTGAGAAAATCTGCATCTTGATGGGGAGGAGGTGAACGGTCCTGGGATCCTGGGAGATGCTGGGGAAGGAGCCTGGGGGTGGGGGTGGGGGTGGGGTAGCCCAGTTCTCACCCTCTGGGCACAGAAGGTTGGGGTGCTGGGTTAGGGCCCGCCCAGGGTTCCTGGCTCCTGCCTGGAGCCCTCTGCCAGGAAGGGCAAGACTCCACCAGGCTGGCTTCTGAGAACTGGGCCAGGCTCCAGGCTGAGCCTCGGGCAGATCCCCAAGGCTCAGTCTCGCCTCTTTCCCCACCCCGTGGACCGGGCTGGGCCTCCTCTCTGCCCTCTTTTGTGGAGCCGGGGAACCCAGGGCCAGTTCCCTGTCTGCCAGCTGGTTTCCCGGACCCTGGACCAGCTGTGAGCAAGGGGGCGGGAGCAGCCGCTGGCCTCTGGGAAGTGGAAACCAGGAGTCAGGCAGCCGAGGCAGGCAGGCTTAGGCTGGGGCAGTGAGGCCAGCAGGCCTGGGCAGCATTCTGGAGGAATTTCTGAATTACCTCCTGGCTGGAGACTGGAGGCCAGAGCGGGGGCCCTGGGCTGGTCCTGCTGGCTGAGGCCTTCCCGCCTCGGCCCGTGTCTCTGCCCACCTGCCTAGGCTTCACAGCATCCTCTAATGGACGGGTGAGAACTCAGCTCGAAGGGGGTGGTCAGGGCTCCCCTTCCCCTATTGTGTGGGGGCAAAGGGAGAGGGGTGAGTTCTCCCTTGAC
This sequence comes from Tragelaphus eurycerus, assembly GCA_935064755.1. Lineage (NCBI taxonomy): Eukaryota > Metazoa > Chordata > Mammalia > Artiodactyla > Bovidae > Tragelaphus > Tragelaphus eurycerus. Next base: position 34,190,886 of record CAKXYN010000008.1, on the reverse strand, counting down.
CTTGGCCTTGCCTGCCCCTGGTGAGCTCAGGGCTGCTCTACATCTCCCCTGCCCTCCAGAATCACAGGTTCCGCCTGGCCAAAGTCGAGAGGAGGCCTCTGGTGTCTCCATTGTCACTGGAGTGTTTAGGGGGTGGGAGGTGGTGGTCGGTTGCTCCAGCACCCAATTCTGTCCCCCAGATGGGACGATTCTCGGTGTGCCGATGTCAGGCAGGACTGGCCACAGAGTCCGTGGGGCTGCATCTGTTAGAAAATCATTAAGAGTCTGACGACAGTAACGGCAGAGCAGAAAACCAGGCCCCAGGGCTTCCTAATTATGGAACCCCCCACCCCTTGTGACCGCACAGGCTGCACCCACAAAACCAGCCCTGCTCCCAGAAAGTCCTGGGCCCTCGAGGCGCCACCCTATCTGTCTCCTGGACCTTGGCTGGAAGGTAGATCTGAGCAGGGCCCCCCAGACCCCCCCAACCCTCACTTCTGCTCCTTCACATCTCATGCTGTGGTCAGCGTCATCAGCGATGCCCCACCCTGACCTCCCCCCAGGGAAACTGAGGCAGCAGGAAGGGGCTGGGGACTCCCCCACCCCGATGGTGGGAGGAAGGATGGTGGGGGTGGTCGAGCCCAGGCTCCCCTCAGTGGCCCAGGGCTCTGGGCAGGACTTGGTGGTGGGGCAGTTGCCACCCTAGCCTTCAGATCTCCATCAGGACTGTCCCCTCTGCATGGGGGTGGAGCCTGGGAGGGGGGTTCAGGGTGGCTTCGCCAGCTGCAGCCCCGGCATACGCCCGGCCAAGCCCGGTCGCTTTGTTCTTGGTCTCCCCCGCACAGTGGCTGGCTTGGCCGCCCCTGGCAGGATGACTGCCCCTGGGGGATGGTGGGGCCCGATCCAGGAGTGTACTGACCTGGAAATTGTGCTGGGCTCTGGCAGTGGCGGCTGGCCAAGGTCAGGGAGCAGGGAAGCCGGCCCTCCAGTTGCAGGGAAAGGCTGAGTCCAGAGGGAAGGTGGGCCTGACCCCGCTCTTGTGCCCTGGCTACCACAGCCTGGGCGAGCCCCTCCTGACTGCAGCCGCACCCCCAGGCTCCCACCGGCCTAGGGATGAGAAAGCTCACCACCGTCCGCTTAGGGTGTGTACGGGGTCCCATCGACTCTCACAAAAGCCGTAGGCGGCAGGTCTCTCTGTTACTGTCACAGTGAGAGTCAGATTAGCTGGGAAGCTGGTTCTAGGCTGCAGGGCTGCCTTGCTGTCCCCAAGCTGCCCTTCCTCTGCGGCCGTCATCAGAGCGGCCCTGCTGGCCTGCCTGTCTGATCAACATCGGCCTCTCTGATCGGGCTTAAGCCCCGTGTCCCTAAGTGGAGCTGCCCCTTGAATTCACATCTGGCCCATGGTGACGCTCAAGGCTCTGACCCTGGTGCCACACACAGGGCCTGGCACGTGGTAAGACCCCCCATAAAGAACAAGGGAGGGTGGGAAGGGGTTGCATCAGGAGTGCCACACGGGTCGGCGGGACGCCCAGCCTGCACCCCTACTCCCTGGCCCGCCCCTTACCCGGGTTCCTTGTTGTGCTTCTGCCGGACCAGAGTAGGGCCAGGCGGGGCTCTGCATCGGCTAGGGGCTGGGAAGTGGGCAGAACTGAGTGTGGGGTCACCCTCTCTACCACTCTGTCAGGGTGCCCACCACTGAGGCTCCTTCATGGGAGACCCCCAGCCCTCCCAGAGCTGGCTGGTTCCTGGCTGATTTATCGCCACCCCAGTTCTGTGAGGCCGGGGTCGCAGCAGTTGGGAGGGTCTGTCCCTGTGAGGTTGGGGGGCCAGGGAGTGTGTCACTGGGGGGGCCTCTTCTGGAAGAAACACCCGTGTGGCTTCTTCCCTGTGGATCCGCCCTGTTTCCCGGTGCCCTTGGAGCGTCTGCTTCCACCAATTGGCCGGAGCCGCAGCTCGGGGCCGGTCGTCCTGCTGTTGGGGGCCTCTGTGGGCGTTCACCCCAGATGCGTCTGCAGCGGGCACTGCCAGGGTGCTCGGGAGTGCGGGAACAGTTCTCAGGAAACCCCACAGGGGAGCTGCTGAGAGCAGGGACAGCTTTGCTCGTTCTCCCATCTTTGACTGTATCCACTGAGTATCTCTGCGTTTCCCCCTGCTCTGCCCCAGGAATGGTGCTCAGCGTGGGGGTCTATGTGTGGACACAGTTCAGCCCAGACTCCAGGGGCTCACGGTCCCGTCTGGGATGAGTGTACTATGCCTGACATTATATTTGTAAATTTGTATTTTTTTTTTTTTTTTTTAAAAGAGGGCCCCTGTTTTGTAAGCTCAGGCTCCAAGAACCTGCATCAGACGGTGAGGGGGCAGACTGAGGGTTCTGACCCAGGCCACTCCTGTGTTGCTGAAGCCAGCTGCGTTGCTGAAGCCAGCTCCATTACTGCCTTTTTGCAGGCACCCAGTAAGAATTCCCAGGGGGCTCAGTGGTAAAGAATCCACCTGCAATGCAGGAGACATGGGTTTGATCCCTGGGTCAAAAAGATGCCCTGGAGAAGGAAACGGCAACCCACTCCAGTATTCTTGCCTGCGAAAATCCAAGGACGGGGAGCCGGGCAGGCTACAGTCGATGGGATCTCAAAAGAGCTGGACCCGACTTAGAGACTAAACAACAGTAAGGATTTGATTTCCCTGAGCCAGGCTGGAATCCTGTTTTCTTTTTGTGCTTTTCCCCCAACCCTGCCTTAGAGCTGAGACCGCGGTCCTGAGTCAGAGGATTTGTGGGATCGGAGCGCCCTCTGCCGGCAAGATCGAGGTACAGCCGGGAGAGTGGTACACCCCCAGGAGCGGCTGCATTGAAACCCTGCTGTTAGGATGCTGGCAGGCGGGTCTAGGGGTTAGTACACAAGCAAGCCTTTCCCGCTGGGCGTGGACACATTCAAGGACACATACCCTGTAATTCAGATGCGAGCGTGTCTTTGAGTACACGTCTTCTATTTCTGCTGCACCTGGGGTGACATCACCTGGGATCTGCTGCAATGCAGTTAATGGAGTTAGCGTCAACTCCACAGGTTAAGAACTGGGTCCCCCACAGACTACCCCCACTGTGCTTCCAGCCACAAGCAGGGTTCTCCAGGACCAGCACGTCTGACCAGCCAGAAACAAAGTAGTGAGTTCCCATGACCCTTCAGCTTTGGTAATTCACTGCCCTAAACCCTCAGAACTCACTGTTTAAGTGCTGTTCTGTTGATGGCAGTTTCATTTATTTTATAAAGGTTACAACTCAGGAGCAGCCAGATGAAGAGGCCTGCAGGGCAAGACCTGGGGGAGAGGGTGTGGAGTTGGGGCACATCACCTCCCAGGACGCTCCCCAGAATCCCCCACCACCCCCACCCCCGTGTCCAGGGTTTTCATTGGGGTTTCATTACTTCTCACGGTGTAGGCAGGCCTGATTGAATACTGCCTAATGAGTGACTCAGTCTCCAGCTCCCTGTTCTTCTATTGGCTGAACAACTGGTCAGCTCACACCTGTGGTCTATCTAGGAAGCCATCTAGGTGGGGCCCACCCTGAGACCCCTCATTAGCATAACAAAGGCCCTTCCCTCACTCAGGAAATTCCAAGGGCTTTTTGAAGCTCAGGCTAGAAACTGGGGAAAAGACCTGTTCTTTTCACATTACCCCATAGCAAGTGGGTGCACGCACCAGGGCTAGTTTCATTCATCCCAGGCACATCAGCCAGTCAGCTTCAGTTCAGCCGCTCAGTCCTGTCTGACTCTGCAACCCAATGAACTGCAGCACGCCAGGCCTCCGTGTCCATCACCAACTCCCAAAGTTTACTCAAAATCATGTCCATTGAGTCGGTGATGCCATCCACCATCTCATCCTCGGTCGTCCCCTCCTCCTCCTGCCTTCCCAGCATCAGAGTCTTTTCTTAAGGAGTCAGTTTTTCGCATCAGGTGGCCAAAGTACTGGAGCTTCAGCTTTAGCATCAATCCTTCCAATGAACATTCAGGACTGATTTCCTTTAGGATTGATTGGTTTGATCTTGCCGTCCAAGGGACTCTGTAAGGCAGACTCCCTAAGGGGTGGCAAAACAGCAGAGAGGTCTCCCAGGATCACAACACTGTCCCTCCTTAAAAGGCCCCGCTGAGCCCCGGAAGCCGCTCTCCCACCCCACCCCAGCACCCTCAGTTTCTCCTCTTCAGAATGTCTGCTTCCTGAAGGAGCGCTGTCCCTTTCCTCTAGTTCAAGGTCACCATTTCTCTTTAGTTCAAGGTCAGTGTTTAGGACACAGGCTTGCCTTGCCAATCATTGCTTTCTTTTGTTTAAAAACTAAACCAAACAAAACCAATCCCAAGCCAGGTCCCCGCTTGGCAGGGCAGCCTGGTCCCCTGGGGACACCACAGCTTGCCACCACAGGCACCGCTGACCCGTGGGCGGCATTCAGAACCATCCCCTCCTCCCCACCACAGCTCAGGGGCTCCATCCAACCGCACATACACAGATGCCAGAGGGAAGTCTCTGTGGCCTTAGCTTCTTCGGCTGCCAGCTCCTGAATCGAGCCCAGAGTGCGTGTGTCTGGTGTAGGTCCAAGCTACAAGTCCCAGCTGCCCCTCCCAGAGCCTGTACGGTGAGACCCTCCCAGCCCAGGAAGGGGATTCAGATCTTAGGAACCAAGAAAAAGGCCAGATGTCCACCTCATCCCCTGTGTTGCCCATAGCACGCTCCTGGTCCCTGGCCCTCCCACCTCCCCCTAGTTCTTAAGATTCTGGACATATTCCTTTGAATTCACTCAAGGGTTAAACCAAAGCCCAAGACTGGAATGCTTCCTCCGGTGTTTCAAAAACCCAGTACTTGGGTGTTTCAAAGATGGCTGCTCGGTTTGGCCCCTAAGTTGCCTGCAGGACCTTCAGCTCCCTGCAAACCTCCCTCAGAGGAGAGGAACTCTGCTGTGATGAGGGCATGCTTATATTAAGGACTTCCTGTGCCAGACCTGGGGTTCAGCGTTTCACATGCAACTCTGTGGGGGAGTGGGTACCATTATCATGCTATTAACAAACAAGGAGATGGAGACTTAGGGAGATTGAGTGACCAGCTCAAGGCTACAGAGCTGACCTGGGTCTGAATCTCAGCCTTGCTTCTTACTGGCAGAAGACTTTGGGTGAGATGCTCAACTTCTCCATGTCTGTATTCCCTCAGCTATAAAACGGGGATGATCACAGACCTCACTGCACAGGGTTCCTGAGAGGATGCAGTCAGTGCACTTATGTCTGGAGAAAACCGTAATTCAAAAGGATGCACGCACCCCAGTGTTCATTGCAGGACTATTGACAATAACAAGGACATGGATGCAACCTAAACGTCCATCGACAGAGGAGTGGATAAAGAAGATACGGTATATATACACTGAAGTGTTACTCAGCCATAAAAGTGGACAAAAGAATACCATTTGCAGCAACATGGACAGGCCTGGAGATTGTCATACTGAGCGAAGGAAGTCAGACAAGACAAATATCATATGATATTGCTTATATGTGGAATGTTAGAAAAATTGAAGAAATGAACTCATTTAAAAAACAGAAATAGAGTCACAGATGTAGAAAACAAACTTATGGTTACCATGGGGGAAAAAAAGGAGGAAGAAAAGTTGGGAGTTCGGGATCCCAAACTCCCAACTTTTCTTCCTCCAACAGATAACTAATAAGGACCTACAGTTTAGCACAGGGAACTCTACTCAGTACCCTATAGTGATCTATATGGGAAAAGAATCTAAAAAAGAGTAGATATATGTATACGTATAACTCATTCACTTTGCTGTACACTCGAAACTCTCTCCACAGTATAAATCAACTAAACTCCAGTACGAATTAAAACAAAACAAAGAGTTAATGCACAAAGCCAGACTGAGTTGGAGAAACTGAAAAACGTAAACGTAATGAAATGGGTCACTGAATATGAAACAGAAAAAGTGAAACAAACTGGATAAAAGTAAAAGGTCCTCCATCTCTTTTTTGGTTGTTGTTCTTTCTCAAGCCTTTATCAAGCCTGGTAGAAAGGCTTTTGTGTGTATGTATATATATAGTGTATATAATATAAACATATATTTTAGAAAATATATTAATTTTTGCCTAGCTAAAAAATTTATGACATTTTGATTTTATTTGTTTGACTTAGTATGAATAGAATGCTCAATTGCTAATTTATATTCGCTCAAAACTTTGATATAGTTCCCTGTATTTTGGCATTTAGTATTACTGCTGAAAGTCTGGAAAGCTCATTATCTTAGTGATTAAAAAAAAAATTTGTATGAGGCTTGAAACTTCTAATCCAATTCTGAGAATATAAAGAAATACTATATTATACAAAAACAAGCCAAAACAAACAAAAAACCCAGGATATTAGCATGTGATGGGCTTCCCTGGTGGCTCAGATGGGAAAGAATCTGTCAGCAATGAGGGAGACCAGGTTCAATCCCTGGGTCGGGAAGGTCCCTGGAGAAGGAAATGGCAGCCCACTCCAGTATTCTTGCTTGGAGAATCCCAAGGACAGAGGAGCCTGGTAGGGTACAATCCATGGGGTCGCAGAGTTGGACACGACTGAGTGACTAATACACACACAATTATTAACTAAAGCACAAATTTTGTTCAAACTTCATAAAATTTTATGCTGGTGTCCACTATTTGCTTTATGAATCTTATTCAAAATTCCACATTATATTCAGTTGCATTGAGCACCTTCAGCTGCATGCAGCAAATTCTGGTAAATTCTCTTTTCATTTTTACAAATATTTTCTAATTTTCCTTGTTACCGTTTCTAAGATACACCCATCATTTAAAAGTTGACATGTAATTTTCAAATACACGGTTTTTTAAATAGTATGTTTGATATTAATTTCTCATTTAGGTGTTTTTCTTCTCTGCAATCACCCTTATTGGTTTTTTGGTCTTCTGCAATCACTCTTGGTGGTTTTTCGGTCTTCTGACTTTCTCGAGGCTTTCAATGGCTAAATGAAAGACTTCTCTTGGTAAATGTCACATCGTACTTGAAAATGTGTTAGTTTCAAATATCTTTTGATACTGATTTAAACATAATTCCACAGTGATAACAGGCTGTATGATTGTGATACCTTTAGACCGAAATTTTTCACCTCGTTTCATGTCCCTGGATGTGTTCCAGTGTCTCCGAGTTTATAGTCTATGGAAACTTGAATGGAATTTGTATCCTACGGTTGTGTGAAAATTGTATAAACTTTAATTATGTTGAATTGGTTCATGGTGCTTTTCAGGTCTACTATATCCTACTTCTGAAGGAGATCAGCCCTGGGATTTCTTTGGAAGGAATGATGCTAAAGCTGTAACTCCACTACTTTGGCCATCTCATGCAAAGAATTGACTCATTGGAAAAGACTCTGATGCTGGGAGGGATTGAGGGCAAGAGGAGAAGGGGATGACAGAGGATGAGATGGTTGGATGGCATCACTGACTCGATGGATGTGAGTCTCAGTGACCTCTGGGAGTTGGTGAAGGACAGCGAGGCCTGGCATGCTGCGATTCATGGGGTCGCAAAGAGTTGGAAACGACTAAGCGACTGATCTGATCTGATCTGATCTCCTACTTTTGTATATTTTCATTCTATTAATTTTTGAGAGTTTGATATTGAAATTCCAACTAAAAATCTTAATTTATCTACTTAAAAAATAATTGTAATATATAGTGGAACTGTATATTTGTCTTGTATTTTCCAAGTCTCTAGTTAATGTATTATCATACTTTCATAATAAAAAAAATAGCAAAGCTAAGTTATGCAGAGTACATCATGAGAAATGCTGGGCTGGAGGAAGCACAAGCTGGAATCAAGATTGCCAGGAGAAATATCAATAACCTCGGATATGCAGATGACACCACCCTCATGGCAGAAAGTGAAGAAGAACTAAAAAGCCTCTTGATGAAAGTGAAAGAGGAGAGTGAAAAAGTTGGCTTAAAGATCAACATTCAGAAAATGAAGATCATGGCATCCAGTCCCATCACTTGATGGTAAATAGATGGGGAAACAGTGAAAACAGTGGCTGACTTTATTTTCTTGGGCTCCAAAATCACTGCAGATGGTGACTGCAGCCATGAAATTAAAAGATGCTTACTCCTTGGAAGGAAAGTTATGACCAACTTAGATAGCATATTCAAAAGCAGAGACATTACTTTGCCAACAAAGCTTTGCCTAGTTAAGGCTATGGTTTTTCCAGTGGTCATGTATGGATACGAGAGTTGGACTATAAAGAAAGCTGAGAGACGAAGAATTGATGCTTTTGAACTGTGGTGTTGGAGCAGACTCTTGAGAGTCCCTTGGACTGCAAGGAGATCCAACCAGTCCATTCTGAAGGAGATCAGTCCTGGGTGTTCTTTGGAAGGACTGATGCTAAAGCTGAAACTCCAGGAATTTGGCCACCTCATGTGAAGAGTTGAGTCATTGGTAAAGACTCTGATGCTGGGAGGGATTGGGGGCAGGAGGAGAAGGGGACAACAGAGGATAAGATGGCTGGATGGCATCACCGACTCAATGGACATGGGTTTGGGAGAACTCTGGGAGTTGGTGATGAACAGGGAAGCCTGGTGTGCTGCAGTTCATGGGGTCGCAAAGAGTCGGACACGACTGAGCGACTGAATTGAACTGAACTGAAGTTGGTCATGGAAGGAGGGCATGCCCTGGGCACCTGCACTTCAGCTAACCCCCTTTGCTGCCTGGCCATCTTTGACCAGCCAGCCTCTCTTATTCCTGCCTGGCCCCTCTCTTTCTACCTTGGTCCTCAGCTTCTGCTGGGGTCCTCCTGCCGGCAGCCTCCTGACATGGCAAGCTGCTAAAGGGCGAGTCAGTCCCTCATCAGTGGGTGGGTTCCTTGTGTAGTGCTCCCTAAAGGGAGCAGGGCTCTTCTTAGGTCTTGCCCAGCTCCAAGGTGGGCTGGCTGGGGGTGGGGGCCTGAATGTTTCTGGAGCTTGTACTGAGCACCTGATTTTCTTCCTCACTACAAGGGGGCAAGAGTTCCCTGTAGCTCAAATGGTGAAGAACCTGCCTGCGATGCAGGAGACCAGGGTTCAATCCCTGGGTTGGGAAGTTCCTCTGGAGAAGGGAATGGCAATCCGCTCCAGTATTCTTGCCTGGAGAATCCCATGGACAGAGAAGCCTGGCAGGCTATAGTCTGTGGGGTTGCAAAGAGTCGGACATGACTGAGCGACTCACACACACACACACACACACACACACACACACACACACGGGTGCATGGTCGATGTGAGTGACTTTGCTTCATAATGAGGACAGGTCTGTCCAAGCATCAGGCTGCTGGATGCTTTTGGGTTCTGACATCATGCCAGGCTCCTGGGGGCAGAAGTTTGGGAACTCAGAGAAAGGGCACAGCAAGGACCACAAAGCAAGCTGATTGAACAGCCCTCAGGTGGACTTTTGAAGCTGACCTGACACCTAGTGGCCATAAGGAGGAACTACGCCACACCTGGGCAGGTTCCAGAGTTGCTGCAGGCAGGGTTTCAGCTGGGCCTCTGTGATGGGGGTGTGTGTCAAGGGGTGGGCTGGAGGGTCCCAGACGGTGGCTTCTCCATATGTCCATCATTCCTCCAAAACTACACACGCAGAAATAACTTTGATAAGAAAATGTGCTGCCTTTTCTCTTTTAGGCAAAAGGTGAATAAAAACATTTTGAGAAAACTTTGCTGTTTTCATTGATCCCTTGAGAGTCCCTTAGACAGCAAGGAGATCCAACCAGTCCAACCTAAAGGAAATCAGCCCTGAATGTTCACTGGAAGGGCTGATGCTGAAGATAAAGCTCCAGTACTTAGGTCACCTGATGCGAAGAACTGGCTCATTGGAAAAGACTCTGATGCTGGGAAAGATTGAAGGCGAGAGGATAAGGGGACAACAGAGGATGAGATGGTTGGATGGCATCACTGACTCAATGGACATGAGTTTGAGCAAACTCCGGGAGATAGCGAAGGACAGGGAAGCCTGGTGTGCTGCTGTCCATTGGGTTGCAAAGAGCTGGACATGACTGAGTGACCAAACAATGAATGAACAACAGTCTACAGTCTGTTACAAATTTTGATGTAATAGCCTCATGATTCTCAGGGTTCCACCCAGACACCAGTAATCACTGGATGCTCAGTTACAAGCATGGACTTGATGGAGAATTTCAAGGGTTATAATCGTCTTAAAAGGCAAGCTCGCTGACTTCAAGGGGATCCGATTTATTTGGGGAGTCAAATATATCTGCATACCCTGACGGGTGGGGTAGATGTGAGTTTCAGCTCACAAACTCCTTCTATTGCCTTCTTTTCTTTTCATCATCCTAATTTTGACTCTGAGCCCATACAACAGTCTAATTAACAGAAATTGAACTTTAGGCTGAGACTCTGAATGAGGGAGGGGAGGGGAAAATAAGCTGTGGGGAGGGGGACAGAGATTTTCAGATCATGATTCTACCACACGTGCAGAAAGGGCTTAACATCACTTCCACCCTTGATGAAGAAGTAAAGCGAACCCTGAGGGCTGGTGCCTTGATTCCCAGGTGCCATTCCAGCACTTCCCTGGTGCTCCAAAGTGTTGGTCTCCGGGCACCCCCACTCTCTCCCAGCTTTCCCTCACTTGCCCAAAGCAATTGCCAAGTGCACGAGTTTTTTCATCTCACCCTCTTGTTTTTATTGAGCACCTACTATAAGCAGGCACTGAACAGGTACAAAGGACAGTTCTTGCCCTTGTTCATCCCAGAGGCGGCTGGTGGGCTTAATCAAAACCCCTGAAGGCACCCATTCCCCCCGCCGGCTCACCATATGCTGTTCTTGGCTACACCTGCTCTTCTTTTGCTAAGCTCCTCATGCCTCCCCAGTTTCCCAAGAAATTTTACAAAGAAATGCAGGATGACAGATCCCTAGAACAGACAGGGGATCTTTGGTTTCAGCTGTCCCACTTTTCAGGTGGAACCACGAGGCTCCAAGGTCAGGTGGCCAAGCTGTGCCAGGCTACATTGGATGCCAGCTCGCTCTGTCTCCCGCCCGGACTCTCTCCAGGTGACACCTGGCCTGTGTGTCCAGAGGCCCCGTCCTCACTTCCTGAGCACCTGCTCCCTCTGCCGCTTCCTCCCGAGTCTCAGCCATGCCCCCTAGACACAGTTTACAAGCGCGGTGGTGACTGCATGTGTTCACTGACCTTTCCCCCACTGCTCTCATCCTGTGGCCCAGCAACCCCACACGCTCCCAATCTGTCTCATGGCTCTTGGTGAAGCTGCCAAGGACGGGCCCCCTAAAACCGGAGGGTGCTCCCAGGGGAAGGGCAGGCCACCAGCAGCCCAGAGACCCAAGCCAGACTTTATTGACTGGCTCACAGCCCTGGCCTTGGGCTTTGTCCACCGAGGTTTCAGCCAGCTCTCCGCCTCCTCCCCTGCCACCAGCCGACGTGCCAGGAGTTCTCTGTCGCTGAGACGTCTTTCCAGACTGGATGTGTTGCTATGACCTCGTCATTTCAAGAAACTGGATTGAAAGGTAAGGGGATAACGCTGAGTGCCAAGGCAGCCTCGTGGCTGATTGCCGAGAGTGTTTAGACAGGCTCGAACCCCAGTGAGACCATGTGTAAACCCATCTCTCGTCTTGGCAAAGCAATGCCCGAGGTGAGGTTCAGCGTCCGGACAGGGATGAGGGTGGGTTTACGTTGTCAGCTTTGGCAGCAGATTTAATTTTAGAATGTGGATGTACTCATCCTGGGTCCAAGCCACGCAACCCACATTAGACAAACAGGTGTGCAGACATGACATATGAAAGAAAGTTGGTGACTGTTACTTGTGGCAGCAAAACATTAGAAATAACCTAATAGTCGGTAAGAGAGTCTCTTTCTGCACTGTGATATACCACACGGTGGTTGAAAAGGCTGAGATAGATCTAAAGATACTAACGTGGACAGTTCGCCAAACCATACTGTAAGGCAGAGCAAGGTCAGAGGACCGTGACAGTACGGTTCTGTGCATGTGTGTTAGTCGGTCAGTCGTGTCTGACTGTGACCCCATGGACTGTAGCCCACTAGGCTCCCCTGTCCATGGGATTCTCCCGGGAAGAATACTGGAGTAGGTTGCCATTTCCTTCTCCAGAGGATCTTCCCAACCCAGGGATCGAACCCGAGTATCCTGCATTGCAGGTGGATTCTTTACCATCTGAGCCACCAGGGGAGCCCTGGTGTGCTTCTGTTTATGATAAGAAACTCTGTGTGTGTGTGTGTGAGGGACAAATAATGTATAGTAAGATACTGTGAGTCTACCACACGCCAGCTAGTGTTCTACGTGCTTCATAGCCTTTAACTCATTTAATCCTTGAAAGCTCCCAGCCCTATATACAGATGGGGAGACTGAGGCACCAGGAGGTTGGGTAAACTGCCCAGTTCCACAGGAGTGGAGCTGGGGTTGGAACCAAGGTGGCCCGGTCCCAGAGTCCATATTTTTAACACTTGGAGAACACACGCGCGCACACACACACACTTGTTTGCAAGTATGTGGGAAAAGTTCCCGAAGCATGCACCTGGGCTTGCTCACAAGCGCACTGGGGGCAGCAGGAGCTGTGGGGGCAGGTGAAAGAGTGCCTTCATTTTCTCCCTAAGGCACTTCTGTGGACTTAGACCTTTTACAAGTAGATATGATTTGTAACAAAAAACGATAATTTCAAGCAACAATAAAGAAGAAAGATAACTCTGCTCTTCAATCGGAAGTAACAGAACTGCAGTGTGTGTGACCGCAGGGGAATTCGAGGTGCCCGCTAGAGCTCCCCACTTGGGTCCTGAGGCCCCCACTCCGCCTCTTGATGGCCACATGGCCTCAGCTGAAAATTGGAGGGTTGCTGGACCCCAACCTGATCTTCAGCCCTCTGCCTTGGGCTCCTCCCACCAGTCCCAAGGACAGGAGGTGGCACTTTAGAGAGGGGAGGGTCGGGGCTGGGGGGCACTCGAGGTGGGATGCACGTCTGAAGCACCCTGCTGAGGCCATGCTTGCGGGATGAGGGTGTCGCTCCTGACCAAGAGCATCACGTGCCAGCCCCTCATGCACATTGTCTCCACTCGATTGTTACGAAACGCTCTCGAGTGCTGTGGTTATCACCCCATTCTAAAGACTTGGAGACTGAGAGCCCTGCGCACAGCCTCACCCTTCCTATCAGAGCCGACTTACAGCAGTGGCAGCGGCTCCTCCGCATGAGGGACGCTGACAGAGGCAGGGACAGCGGTCCTGGGGGAGGGCCGCGGGCCGGATCAGACAGGGGCCTCCTCCCGCAGTCTCCTTAGGGCTTCCTCAAGACACGCAGCTGCGGAGCCCTGTGCAGACCAGCGCGGCCTGCAGCCTCAGCCCGGAGGCCTGGCACAGGGAAGCAGGTGCCCGGACCACACAGACCTGGGTCCTAAGGCCACAGCTGCCCCTTTCTGGCCGCAAGCGCTCGGCTCCGTGCCTTGCTTCGCCGAAGCTTCGTTTCATCCCTCACAGTAGGGTGGGGGGCACACTAGTGCCCGTTGGGTGCTGAGAACCCGGGCGCCTGTCTGCTGACTGGTGGAGTACTTGGCGCGTGGTAACGGCTCACGGATGTTGGTCCCTGTCATGACCATTGTCAAGGTCCTTGTTGGTCTCTTCAAGGACTTCCTCACCTGCCTGGCTGCCTACGCTCCAGCAGTCGAATGACCCGCAGTCCCCCAGGGCGCCTCTGTCCTCTCGTCTGTCTGTCTGACACCCCGTCCCCACCCCAGGGCCTCGCCCTCTGCTCCATGTGTCCCCATCACTCCAGCATGGCCCCTGGAGCCAGGGTGCCTTAGACGGAACTGGGGGCCTTCCGGGGGGCAGAGGGGCAGCCCAGAGAGGTCTGGGCTGTGGGGCCGGGCTGACCTGAAGTCCACCATGCCTGTCTTCTCGCCCAGCTTCTTTATCAGCTCCCTGACTTGGTACCGGTTTATGGGGACCTTGTTCTGCTGAGGAGGTGGACAGAACATGCAAGGTCAGTGGAGCTCTCTGCTCCCCACCCCCGACCTCCCCATCACACACACACATGTGCACACACACACACACACACACACATGCGCGCATACACACACACACACACGCCACAGTGTTTCACTCACTCCCCTTGGGTCCACAGCTGGCAACTGAGAGATCCGAGGGAGCTGAACCCACACACCCTGCAGGGCAGGAAGAAGTGCCCCCGACACCCGGGGGTCACTGCCCAGACCCCCAAGCCTCTCCTTTCAATCTGGGGGGCCCTGTGGGGGAAGGAGGTGGGAGTCCAGGTGGAGTGGGCGGCAGTGACTTTGTAGCATGGGAAGTACGTCCTTACCTCCCTGGTACTGCGTCTAGCCAGCCCTCTTCACCACAGGCCCAGCTCCGAGGGTCCTATCCCCTCTCTGGACCCCCACAGGGTCCTATCCTTGCAGGCCCATCCTTCCTAGGGGTACTCTGGAGCCAGACCTGTTCACATTTGCATTTCAAGGGTTCCTCAGCACCTCCATCATATTCTGCATGTGAAGGTGTGGGATTTTGGCCAAGACGATACAGCCTGAGGTAAAATACTGGGGCACTGGGATATGGTCTCTTATCCTACTCCCTTGTAAAATCTGCCCAGTAGCCAAATGCAATGGGGAGAAAGACCTTGAAGATGAAGAACGTGTGTCTTCGGGCAGCATCTTGGGTCACCGGTGGCACCCAGCCACGCAGTAGAGAATGACGTCAGGGGGTGATGGAGGGAGGCTTAGCTGTCCCTCTGGGTCTGGATAGAGGAGGTGGATCAGCTGGCTCCTCACAGCCAACGAGGAAGCTCTGTGAAATGCTCATGCGTGTCTCTGTCTGTCACACACTGCGCACGCGCACACACCCGTGCCCGCAGCCATGAGGCATCCACCCACCTGTATCACGGCTTTCCGGAACTCGCCCACAGGCATCATCATCTCTCCACTAGGGTTCAGGCTCCTGAAGAAGTCCAGGACGGAGATTTTGTTTTGGTCTGCGTAGCTCTGGGAGGAGCAGGAGACACCAGGAGCCTTGTAACATCTGTATGAACCCCCCCACCCCCGTCTCCCGCCCCACCTCCAACCCCCCACCTGCCCAGACTGAGGTCCGGCAGAACCGCACGTGATGCTTCCCACGTGTCTGTCCCACCCGCATGGAGCAGGCTGTCCTGCCGGTCCACATCCCAAGGGTGGAAGGATTGTTGCTGAGGCTGTTAAGCTCCCACAGCATGGAGGGAATGGGGCGGTGATCATATGTATGTGCATTATTTAGTTTTGAGGTCGCGCCTGCTAAGACTAGCGGAGACGGTGCTCTGTGGATGTGAGAGGGCTGTTGTCAGCTCAGAGACCCAAAGACCAAACCAGAACCATGTAGTGGGACGGGCAGAACAGGCTCCTGGAATTCACAGGATTCTCATTATTTCATCCGAACATCCTCATATGGAGACGTACTGTGTTAGAGTATTTTAAAATTGGTATGTCATTGTTTTCCATTCAAAGATAGTAGCTACTCACATTTTAAGGTAATTTTAGGTTAATAGAAAGAAGAAAATGAAAAATCACCCATAGTCTAATCCCACCACCCAGAGGTAACATCTTGATGTACATTTTTTTCCATCTGCCTATCTATCTAACATCTTTGTACCGAACATACTGTTTAATAAGATGCACTGTATTAATATATTGTGAGTGCCTTTCCAGTATCATTAAGTGTTCTTTTGGTTCCTTTTTAGCATCTTCTGATTTCTCTTTCCCTCTGACTCTCAAAAGCTGAAGGCAAGGTGCAGCTGTGCCGACAGGTATTTCTGCAAATGCCTTTGCTCACAGAGGAATTCCCCGGGGATCACTCCCTGGTCCCTGCTCTCCTCTCCCTGCACCTCCCTCTCTGCTGTACTCCACTGACCCCATCCCACCCCGGGGTGAATCCTGGACCTCCATCTCCAATTCCACATCCCCAGCAGCTGCTCGCCAGTCCATACCGAACCCCACTGACACCTCATCCCAACATATGCGAAGCGAGCCTGAGTCAGCTGGATTCTGTGGCCCCTGTTACTGAGGGCTGCAGTAGCTACACCCACTCCAGTTTCTTCTTCAGTTCAGTTCAGTTCAGTCGCTCAGTCATGTCTGACTCTTTGTGACCCCATGAATCACAGCATGCCAGACCTCCCTGTCCATCACCAACTCCCGGAATTCACTCAGACTCACGTCCATCGAGTCAGTGATGCCATCCAGCCATCTCATCCTCTGTCGTCCCCTTCTCCTCCTTCCCCCAATCCCTCCCAGCATCAGAGTCTTCTCCAATGAGTCACCTCTTTGCATGAGGTGGCCAAAGGACTGGAGTTTCAGCTTTAGCATCATTCCTTCCAAAGAAATCCCAGGGCTGATCTCCTTCAGAATGGACTGGTTGGATCTCCTTGCAGTCCAAGGGACTCTCAAGAGTCTTCTCCAACACCACAGTTCAAAAGCATCAATTCTTCGGTGCTCAGCCTTCTTCACAGTCCAACTCTCACATCCATACATGACTATAGGAAAAACCATAGCCTTGACTAGATGGACCTTTGTTGGCAAAGTAATGTCTCCGCTTTTCAATATGCTATCTAGGTTGGTCATAACTTTTCTTCCAAGGAGTAAGCATCTTTTAATTTCATGGCTGCAGTCACCATCAACAGTGACTTTGGAGCCCCCAAAATAAAGTCTGACACTGTTTCTACTGTTTCCCTATCTATTTCCCAAGAAGTGATGAGACCAGATGCCATGATTTTCATTTTCTGAATGTTGAGTTTTAAGCCAACTTTTTCACTCTCCTCTTTCACCTTCATCAAGAGGCTTTTTAGTTCTTCTTCACTTTCTGCCATAAGGGTGGTGTCATCTGCATATCTGAGGTTATTGATATTTCTCCCGGCAATCTTGATTCCAGCTTGTGCTTCTTCCAGCCTAGCATTTCTCATGATGTACTCTGCATATAAGTTAAATAAGCAGGGTGACAATGTACAGCCTTGACATACTCCTTTTCCTATTTGAAACCAGTCTGTGTTCCATGTCCAGTTCTAACTGTTGCTTCCTGACCTGCATATAGGTTTCTCAAGAGGCAGGTCAGGAGGTCTGACAGAATATGGTCCACTGGAGAAGGGAATGGCAAACCACTTCAGTATTCTTGCCTTGAGAACCCCATGAACAGTATGAAAAGGCAAAATGATAGGAAACTGAAAGAGAAACTCCCAAGGTCAGTAGGTGCCCCATATGCTACTGGAGATCAGTGGAGAAATAACTCCAGAAAGAATGAAGGGATGGCGCCCAAACAAAAACAATACCCAGCTGTGGATGTGACTGGTGATAGAGGCAAGGTCCAATGCTGTAAAGAGCAATATTGCATAGGAACCTGGAATGTCAGGTTCATGAATCAAGGCAAATTGGAAGTGGTCAAACAAGAGACGGCAAGAGTGAACGTTGATGTTGTAGGAATCAGCGAACTAAAATGGACTGGAATGGGTGAATTTAACTCAGATGACCATTATATCTACTACTTCGGGCAGGAATCCCTCAGAAGAAATGGAGTAGCCATCATGGTCAACAAATCAGTTCGAAATGCAGTACTTGGATGCAATCTCAAAAGCGACAGAATGATCTCTGTTCGTTTCCAAGGCAAACCATTCAATATCACAGTAATCCAAGTCTATGCCCCAACCAGTAACACTGAAGAAGCTGAAGTTTAATGGTTCTATGAAGATCTACAAGGCCATTTAGAACTAACACCCAAAAAAGATGTTCTTTTCATTATAGGGGACTGGAATGCAAAAGTGGGAAGTCAAGAAACACCTGGAGTAACAGGCAAATTTGGCCTTGGAATACCGAATGAAGCAGGCCAAAGACTAATAGAGTTTTGCCAAGAAAATGCACTGGTCATAGCAAACACCCTCTTCCAACAACACAGGAGAAGACTCTACACATGGACATCACCAGATGGTCAACACCGAAATCAGACTGATTATATTCTTTGCAGCCAAAGATGGAGAAGCTCTGTACAGACAACAAAAAACAAGACCAGGAGCTGACTGTGGCTCAGATCATAAACTCCTTATTGCCAAATTCAGACTTAAATTGAAGAAAGTAGGGGAAACCACTAGACCATTCAGGTGTGACCTAAATCAAATCCTTTATGATTATACAGTGGAAGTGAGAAATAGATTTAAGGGACTAGATCTGATAGATAGAGTGCCTGATGAACTATGGATGGAGGTTCATGACATTGTATAGGAGACAGGGATCAAGACCATCCCCATGGAAAAGAAATGCAAAAAAGCAAAATGGCTGTCTGGGGAGGCCTTACAAATAGCTGGAAAAGTTCCTTCTTACCCACCTCTATAATGTGTTACAGAGGCTGGAAAACCAAAGACCAGCCTTCCCCAAGCCCCCTTGAGGCTATGGGTAGGAACGAGATGGTTTCACCAAGTCCTTTGGTGAGATGTGTGTGTGACCCGAGTGCCTTGGCAGCTAGGGGGGATGGCTTCCTGATTCCACAGGTGATTTCCTGGTTGGGTGTCTTCCTGCCCGAGGCAGAAGGGACTGCCCTCCTGGTAACCCAGTTGGGGTGTCTGGCAACCTTTTCTGGAATCTAAATGTGGAGCCTTTTCTTCAGCCCTCTCATGTCTCTGGGGTCTCTTTCTGGTAATCGATTCCTCTTTGCTTAACCTAGTGGAGTGGATTCTGTGGTCCGCAACTAAGAGCCTTGACTGGCGGATGGGCCTGTCACTTTGGGAGGTGCTTTTGGCAAGACCCAACATAGCTCCTGCCCTGGAGGAGTTCAGTCTTGTGGTGAAAGGACAGTGTGTGTCAAGGGCACTGACTCTTGACCAGGGAACCTGGAAAGGGTTGCCCGAGGAAGAAGGGACACTCAAGTGCAGACCGAGGGAGTACGGAGGAGGGGGTGAGACGCAGAGGGCAGGAGGAGCAGTGTTCCAGGCAGAGGGACCCAGAGCTGACTTTAAGGGATGCAAAAAGCAATGGGGAGAGATCCAGTGGGGCTGAAATGGGGGATGGGGAGATGGGAGGGATGAAGTCAGAGTGGGAAGAGGGAGCAGGGGGCAGCTTCTTCTCCCGACTGGACTTCCCTATTGCTGGCAACATTACCATCAGTTTTAGTCCATTGGGCTTCCTCTTCCCACAGGTCTCTTTTCTCCCAACACACACACACACACACACACACACACACACATATGCAGACACAACCACTCAGCACGTCCTGGAGATGGTCCGTAAAGATATCTCCTACATTGGTCCCTCCACTCCCATCGTCTTTTTCAGCCAAGTTGCCATTCTATATGTACAATACTACAAGCGTGTCCTCATTGATTTTCCCATTCTCATATTTACCCCCTTCATTTCTTTTCTCTCCCTGTTGCCAGAAATACTCTCCCTCAGTCCTGCTGGATTCACATCACACCCTCTGCTCAACAACTCTCCCTGGCTCCCTGACTTCAAACCCAACTCTGAGCCTACAGTATGAGGACTGCCGCGTCCAGCCCCAGCCTCCTTTTGCAGCCTTGGTTCCCAGGCTTCCCTGTGAGACCGGAGCCAAGTGGTTCTGTTCCCACCCATCCACACTGCAAGTGACTCCCTGTCCGCTCCTTTGCTGGTGGGAGTCCCCCTCCCTCTATCCCTCCCTCTGGGGCTCACCTGCACCCTTTCTGCGTGTCAGGGCCCTTGCCCCAACCCACCTCTGCCAGGAAGCATCCTTTCCTGCTTGCCCAGTCCTGCAGTGACCTCTAGTTTGGGTTGTACTGATACTTGTTACCTTGGCCACTTGTTTATTATTTATCATCTGACATTTTCTATTGGAAACGACTGTGTCTATACCATCTTCCCAGGCAGATTGTTGGGCCCCTGAGGGGAAGGCCTATGGTTTACATTGTATGTGTGGTTGGTTCTCTTCACTGGGATTCCTTTTCTATATTGTTTTAAAACAAGGAGCAAGGGCAGCTTTGCACTAGATAACTCCATTCCCACTCTTCTTACAAAACAAATTTCTCCTCTGTTCACCTGACATTGATTCACTCATAAAGATATTAAAGATACTTGATACTGCTTTGCTTTCTAGAACTTTTCCTACAGTGAGAATTTTCATGCAAGAGTTCTTCTAT
The DNA here is from genome assembly GCA_935064755.1 of Tragelaphus eurycerus. Taxonomy (NCBI): domain Eukaryota; kingdom Metazoa; phylum Chordata; class Mammalia; order Artiodactyla; family Bovidae; genus Tragelaphus; species Tragelaphus eurycerus. The sequence continues at coordinate 34,170,763 of CAKXYN010000008.1, read as the reverse complement.
TTGGTTCTGAAACTAAGGCACAGAAGTCCTGTGGCACATGCCATGCGGAACTGCCTTTGCAGGGCACCCTCCCAGCTCCTGCTGCCCCAGGTGGTAACAGTCCTGCCCCCAGCAGCACGCCCCTCACCTGCACATCCAGGGCAGAGCCGGCAGTGAAAACCCCAGGCCTGGGCAGTCACTGCTCTGTGAGGTCATTGGACCAGAGGAGCTATAACATCCCTTCCAGCTCTAACACTCTCTGAGTTTTATTTCCACTGTTATATCTTTTTCCTCCGACTGCCAAACACAATTTAAGACTGGAGCCAGGAGCAGGTGACTTCTAGATATAAAAGACTTATGGATTTCTCATTAGTTGAAGCCACCAAATACCCATGCTGACCACAGGGTCAGGATGTCTTTGTATCGTTACCAGCTATTGGAAAGAGCCTCTGTGAATTGTGTGCTGGTCACATGCCAGGCATTGTTCTAAGTCTGTCATGTGGAGTATAGAATTTAATCTTCACAGCAGCCCTGCTGGGGTGGGTACTATTATTATGCCCATTTTACAGGTGAAGAGACTGAGGCACAGAGCAATTCAGTGACTTGTCTCTGGTTGCAATGGAGGAGCCTAGCTGGTAGAAACCATCCTGTTCCATGCCCCTCCCATTTTAGCCAGTTCCAAGCACTTCCTTTCCTCTGGGAGTCAGGAAGCATTGCTGATAGATCTGAGAGTCAGAGGGGATATCCTGTAGCTGAGAAGTCCTTTGTCAGACAGGACCGGGAAGACGCTCTGGGGGAGGAGAAATTCTGGGGAGCTGAGCCAAAGGTTAGCTCTCTCCAGGGGCCCCTGGGGGCTCTTAGAGGGAAGCAAGGCTCACCTGGATCAGTTTCACAGGGTTTGTCCACGTGAAGAGGGTTTTCTTGGCCGAGAGGGCTTGCACTGACTTGTATATCACGTCCAGCTGGGGGTGGACGGCGCACACCCCATCCAGGATTTTCACGAACTGCTCGGACACCAGCATATTCTGCAGCAGGGAGAGAGGGGACCCGTCGGGCGGCGGGTGCTGCCGTCACGCCATCTCCCAGACTGGCGGGCTCCCCCCAAGCAAAGCCACGTGTTGTCTTTTCTAGTTTGCTCTGCAGTGCTGCTCCTAGACCGGGACGGCTGTCCTTTCCTGGCACTGGCGGTTTGGCTTGTGAGTTTCCCACGTGATCTGGATCAGGTGTCCTAGCTGGGTGCTGCTGGCCTGTCACCTCCTGTCACCTCACTCTGCTCTCGGAAGGTGAGCCTAGTGTCTGTGTGTGACAGACGGGCACGGCTGGGGGCTTACACGACCGGCTCCCACAGACCCCGAAAAGCCCACTTCTACCCCAGTGTTGGTCTTCAGAGCTGGAGCCCTGGCAGAGCGCCCCTCACTCCAGCCATCCTGTCCCACATGGGGACCCCCCCACCTTGTGGAAGGGCCTCCACACCCACTTAGAGGCTTCAGGAGAGTGTTCTGTGTGATGCACTTAGCAGCTGCAGGAGAGCACGTGCTCTGTGTGATGCTGTTTGATCAAACCTGGCCTCCGTGGGTGTGATCCACCTGTTTCATCCCTCAGCTGCAGCTCTCAGTATCTTTTGCCTTTTCAAAGAACTCAATTCGTGCTAAGGGCTGAAGACTTACTCCCTCTCCTTTGTAGGTATTCTAGAGAAAGTTCTAGAAGCATCTACAATGAAGGGATTCCAATGCCACTTAGAGTTATGGTGGCATCATGTGGAGTGGCAAGAGAGACTCCAGCTCAGGGGTTTATATGCCGCCTTAGGTCTAACCAGCACCACTTCTGACATTCCCTCAGACACCCCAAGGCAGTGCTGGGGTTCACACCTTCCAACCTGCACTGCAGGGGTGTGGGAGGAGCTGAAGTCTAATGAACTCTGGACCCAGGGGCTGAGGTCAGAGGCAGAAACACAGGGTGCAGGGCAGAGCTGTGGGACGAGTGGGGAGCAGGCCTCTGAGGAGGAAAACCAGGAGCACAAGGAGGAGCCAGGGCTGGGGAGGAGGAGATGAGGGAGCAAAGCGAAAAGGACAGCAGCTATGTTTTTATGACACTTTACAATCTGTGGCAAATATAAACCCAATTTTTACTCATTATTCAATTCTAAGAAGCTTGGGTTTCAAACGCAAAACATCATCCCTGATAGATTTGCAAGGTATTAAAGTCTTAACAAAACCCCGTATTAGTGTGGCGTTAAGCAAATGTGAAAGGACTTTTCACACTGCACCTTTACAGAACTCTGGAGTGGGAGGCAGAAGCCCTGGTTTACCCCTTGCTGCGTTTCCTGCCTGCTGCGTGGTCCTGGGCGAGTGGCCTAACCTCTCTGTTTCAGGTTCTTTACGTGTAAAGTAGGACAATGAGGATGAGCACTAGTCGTGGGTTGAATCGTATCCCCCACAAAAAAAGATGTTGAAATCCTGACCTCCAGTGCCTGTGAATATGACCTTATTGAGAAATAAGATCTTTGCAGATGATCAAGTTAAAAATGAGGTCGCTAGGGTGGGCCCTAACCTGACATGACTGGCGTCCCTGTAACAAGGGAACACTGGGCAGATGTGCGCACAGGGAGAGTGACATCTGAGGCTGAAGGCAGAGATCCAGGGTGAGGTTTGTACAAGCCAAGAACAGCAAAGATTGCCTGCAAACTACCAGGAGCTAGAACAGAAGCAGGGAGCAGATTCTTCCTCACAGTCCTCTGGAGGAACTGACCTGACCAACACCTTGACCTTGAACTTCTAGCCTCCAGGACTGTGAGACAAGACATTTCTATCACTTGAGTCACTTGCTTTGTGTACTTTGCCTTGGCAGTCCTAGGTCACGAATACATTCTACCTTCTTCCCGGAGTAGAACTAAACGAGTTGGCGCCTATAAAATGGCTTTGGGGCTTAAAAAAAGAGTATAAACTGGTAGACAAGTATAGGATATTGTTGGCAACAGCTCCTACCTCTGGGATGATTCAGGCCAGAGTACCCATAGAGTGGAGTCACCTCCTCAAGCTTCCCACCTCCATCAAGGTTTTTTTTTTTATACTCAAATACTACTCTGATTAGAGTAGGCTGAGTCATGAAATGAAAACACAGATTTGGACATGTTTTCATACTCAGATTCTAAAAATCCTGTGATTGTGGAAGCATTCTAAGGCCCAGAGCCATCCATCGACAAAGCTGACTGCAGACAGGTCTGTTCTGGGGTCCCCCACCTTTGATTCTGGTGTTCCTCCTCTCTGCCCTCAGGCCCGCTCTTGGGGGTACAGGTTCCGGGTTCCCAGGATCGGGCAAATAATTTTATACCATGCTGTTACGGACCGACTGGCTACTCTGATGGAAAGGACCCCTGGAGGAGGGCAGAGTTGTACCCCAAAAGGAGTGTTTTTTTTTTTTTTTTCTTCTCCTGGAGCATGTAGGCCCTGAGGGCCAGAGCTGTTGGCACCCGGCGTGGTGGCCATGGTAACTGGCACGCTCCCTGAGTGTGAGCAGACCATCAGATGACTTACAGAGATGTCAATATCCTCCATCCTGGATTTGGGGTTCCTCTTGATGGACAGGATAAGTAACACAGCCCCATCCATACTTATGGGGTTCAGGAAAAGCTGTGGGAGGAAGGGCAAGGCAGAAGGAGGCAGAGATGGGGGCAGAAAAGGCTGGTTCAGAGCATGGTTTCCATATATCCCCGTCAAACCACAGTCTATGTCTTCCTTCCAGATTTCTCTGTAAGCACCCATCTCCCTGTCTGTCTGTCGTCATCCATCTGCTCATCCATCTCACTGCTCATCCATCCATCCATCCATCCAACAAACATCGACTGGGGCCCTGCAACATGCCAGTCACTGGGATAAGCACAGGCAAGCATGACAAGGATCTAAAATGAAAATATTTGGTCACTGTAGAAAAAATTTAAAAGTGGTAGAAAAAAATGTTAAAATCACCTATATTTCACTAACCAGAAAAACATCTTCGTGGCCATTTTGCTGAGCTAGATTTTTAGTCTTTTAGAAGTCAGATTCTTTGAACTTGCCTTGGCTTCATTGGCCCCTGAGGCTGAGTCTTTGGCAGGCTGAGTCCGTTTTTCCTGTCTGAACCACACTTGGTGCCCATCCAGGCAGGCCAGCCTCTCAGCTTCCCCAGTCACTAGGCAGCCACCTGGAGTGGTCTGCCATCACCAAGCTACTTCCACTGGGCAGAACCTGACTCCCTCTTGTCACCGCAACAGCTCTAGGGTGACGGCCCTCTCGGATGGCAGCTCATCTCCACTGATTCCTAACTCCTGTTCTTCTTCCACCAGCACTCCCACGTCTGTGGTCCCCCCGAGTCACCCACATGTCTTGCGGGAGTTGGAACTGCAGTAGAAAGCCAGGTAGACCTGACTTCCCTCTGCCTCTTGCTAGCTGACAAGTCACACAGCCTCAGTCTTCTCATCTGACAAGTGGGGTTACTGGAGCCCACTTGGTGGGGCTGGGGCAGGAATAAGGAGACAAATCACTTGAAACAGATCCTGGCTCAAGGTAGGAGCCCCAGAAAGGGGGCCTGTTAATACAAGGCCTCATTTTTCATCAATTGCCAACTTCCCAGAAGCTTGTCTGTTATAAATTAGCATCTATAAGCAAATTAATTTAAAATGAAATATATATTCATTCATTTACGTAATAAATATTCATTGGGCATCCCATGGACAGAGGAGCCTGGTGGGCTACAGTCCATGGGATCACAAGAGTTGGACATGACTTAGTGAGTCCTGAAGACTCAGGACTACTATCCTGTAGACTCCTGTAGTCTTGAGTCCTAACAGAGTATTATGTCCAATGTACCCAGGACTCTGATAGGTACAGGGGATGTAATAATGAGCAAACCCGAATATGTCTTTGTCCTCAAGAAGCTCTCATGCTAGTGCGTGACAGACAAGTCACTCAGAACGAGAATATAAAGAGGAATTCTAGTGAGTTCTAGAAGAAGGAGTGAATAGGATCTGAGGGTTCCCTGGGGGTCCCTAGGGAACTGGGGCTCCCACTGTGTTCTGAGGCAGAACAGCAACTGAGGCCAGTCGGGGGAGCACTGTGGGCTGAGGAAGCGGCATTGGCAAGGTCCTGCAGGGAGGGAGATGAAAAAGCCCCTGCGATCTCCCCTGGTGGTCCAGTGGGTAAGAAGTGAAAGTGAAAGTCGCTCCGGACTCTTAGCAACCCCATGGCCTGTACAGTCCATGGAATTCTCCAGGCCAGACTACCCGAGTGGGTAGCCTTTCCCTTCTCCAGGGGATCTTCCCGACCCAGGGATGGAACCCAGGTCTCTCACACTGCAGGCAGTTTTTTTTTTACCAGGGCCACCAGGGAAGCCCAAGAATACTGGAGTGGGTAGTCTATCCCTTCTCCAGGGGATCTTCCCAACCCAGGGATCGAACCGGGGTCTTCTGCATTGCGGGTGGATTCTTTACCAGCTGAGCTACCAGGGAAGCCCATGGTTAAGAAGCTGCCTGCCAATGTAGGGGGTGCGGGTTTGGTCCCTGGTTTGGGATGATCCCACATGTCATGGAGCTCCTGGACCCTTGCACAACAGCTACTGAAGCCCACGTGCCTAGAGCCTGTGCTCTGCACCAAGAGAAGCCACCACAATGAGAAGCCTGTGCACTATAATGAAGACCCAGGGCAGCCAAAAAATTAAAAAAAAAAAAAAGACCCTGAGGCATTGGCTGGAGCATACGAGTTGGGAGGAGGGTAAACTTGAAGCTCTGTTAGTCTTTGCCCTGCTTCATTCCGTATTCCAAGGCCAAATTTGCCTGTTACTCCAGGTGTTTCTTGACTTCCTACTTTTGCATTCCAGTCCCCTATAATGAAAAGCACATCTTTTTTGGGTGTTAGTTCTAAAAGGTCTTGTAGGTCTTTATAGAACTGTTCAACTTCAGCTTCTTCAGCGTTACTGGTTGGGGCATAGACGTGGATTACTGTGACATTGAATGGTTTGCCTTGGAAACGAACAGAGATCATTCTGTCGTTTTTGAGATTGCATCCAAGTACTGCATTTCGGACTCTTTTGTTGACCATGATGGCCACTCCATTTCTTCTGAGGGATTACTGCCCACAGTAGTAAATATAATGGTCCTCTGAGTTAAATTCACCCATTCCAGTCCATTTTAGTTTGCCAATTCCTAGAATGTCAACATTCACTCTTGCCATCTCTTGTTTGACCACTTCCAATTTGCCTTGATTCATGGACCTGACATTCCAGGTTCCTATGCAATATTGCTCTTTACAGCATCGGACTTTGCTTCTATCACCAGACACATCTACAGCTGGGTATTCTTTCTGCTTTGGTTCCATCCCTTCATTCTTTCTGGAGTTATTTCTCCACTGATCTCCAGTAGCATATTGGGCCCCTACTGACCTGGGGAGTTTCTCTTTCAGTATCCTATCATTTTGCCTTTTCATACTGTTCATGGGGTTCTCAAGGCAAGAATACTGAGGTGGTTTGCCATTCCCTTCTCCAGTGGACCACATTCTGTCAGATCTCTCCACCATGACCCGCCCATCCTGGGTTGCCCCACGGGCATAGCTTGATTTCATTGAGTTATACAAGGCTGTGGTCCTGGTGTGATTAGATTGACTAGTTTTCTGTGAGTATGGTTTCACACATCACCAGATGGTCAACACCGAAATCAGATCGATTATATTCTTTGCAGCCAAAGATGGAGAAGCTCTATACAGTCAGCAAAAACAAGACCAGAAGCTGACTGTGGCTCGGACCATGAACTCCTTATTGCCAAATTCAGACTTAAATTGAAGAAAGTAGGGAAAACCACTAGACCATTCAGGTATGACCTAAATCAAATCCCTTATGATTATACAGTGGAAGTGAGAAATAGATTTAAGGGCCTAGATCTGATAGATAGAGTGCCTGATGAACTATGGAATGAGGTTCGTGACATTGTACAGGAGACAGGGATCAAGACCATTCCCATGGAAAAGAAATGCAAAAAAGCAAAATGGCTGTCTGGGGAGGCCTTGCAAATAGCTGTGAAAAGAAGAGAAGCGAAAAACAAAGGAGAAAAGGAAAGATATAAACATCTGAATGCAGAGTTCCAAAGAATAGCAAGAAGAGATAAGAAAGCCTTCTTCAGCGATCAATGCAAAGAAATAGAGGAAAACAACAGAATGGGAAAGACTAAGGATCTATTCAAGAAAATCAGAGATACCAAAGGAACATTTCATGCAAAAATGGGCTCGATAAAGGACAGAAATGGTATGGACCTAACGGAAGCAGAAGATATTAAGAAGAGGTTGCAAGAATACACAGAAGAACTGTACAAAAAAGAGCTTCACAACCCAGATAATCATGATGGTGTGACCACTGACCTAGAGCCAGACATCCTGTAATGTGAAGTCAAGTGGGCCTTAGAAAGCATCACTACGAACAAAGCTAGTGGAGGTGATGGAATTCCAGTGGAGCTATTCCAAATCCTGAAAGATGATGCTGTGAAAGTGCTGCACTCAATATGCCAGCAAATTTGGAAAACTCAGCAGTGGCCACAGGACTGGAAAAGGTCAGTTTTCATCCCAATCCCAAAGAAAGGCAATGCCAAAGAGTGCTCAAACTACCGCACAATTGCACTCATCTCACACGCTAGTAAAGTAATGCTCAAAATTCTCCAAGCCAGGCTTCAGCAATATGTGAACCGCGAAGTTCCTGATGTTCAAGCTGGATTTAGAAAAGGCAGAGGAACCAGAGATCAAATTGCCAACATCCGCTGGATCATGGAAAAAGCAAGAGAGTTCCAGAAAAAATCTATTTCTGCTTTACTGACTATGCCAAAGCCTTTGACTGTGTAGATCATAATAAACTGTGGAAAATTCTGAAAGAGATGGGAATACCAGACCACCTGATCTGCCTCTTGAGAAATCTGTATGCAGCTCAGGAAGCAACAGTTAGAACTGGTCATGGAACAACAGACTGGTTCCAAATAGGAAAAGGAGTATGTCAAGGCTGTATATTGTCACCATGTTTATTTAACTTATATGCAGAGTACATCATGAGAAATGCTGGACTGGAAGAAACACAAGCTGGAATCAAGATTGCCGGGAGAAATATCAATAACCTCAGATATGCAGATGATACCACCCTTATGGCAGCAAGTGAAGAGGAACTCAAAAGCCTCTTGATGAAAGTGAAAGTGGAGAGTGAATAGGTTGGCTTAAAGCTCAACATTCAGAAAACGAAGATCATGGCATCTGGTCCCATCACTACATGGGAAATAGATGGAGAAACAGTGGAAACAGTGTCAGACTTTGTTTTTCTGGGCTCCAAAATCACTGCAGATGATGACTGCAGCCATGAAATTAAAAGACGCTTACTCCTCGGAAGGAAAGTTATGACCAACCTAGATAGCGTGTTCAAAAGCAGAGACATCACTTTGCCAACAAAGGTTCGCCTAGTCAAGGCTATGGTCTTTCCTGTGGTCATGTATGGATGTGAGAGCTGGACTGTGAAGAAGGCTGAGCACCCAAGAATTGATGCTTTTGAACTGTGGTGTTGGAGAAGACTCTTGAGAGTCCCTTGGACTGCAAGGAGATTCAACCGGTCCATTCTGAAGGAGATCAGCCCTGGGATTTCTTTGGAAGGAATGATGCTAAAGCTGAAACTCCAGTATTTTGGCCACCTCATGCGAAGAGTTGACTCATTGGAGAAGACTCTGATGCTGGGAGGGATTGGGGGCAGGAGGAGAAGGGGACGACAGAGGATGAGATGGCTGGATGGCATCACTGACTCGATGGATGTGAGTCTGAGTGACCTCCGAGAGCTGGTGATGGACAGGGAGGCCTGGTGTGCTGCAGTTCATGGGGTCGCAAAGAGTCGGACACGACTGAGCGACTGATCTGATCTGATCTGAAACTTGAAGCACACTGGGGGAGAGGACTGGGTTTGAGCGATGGAGGCCCTGGGGGATGGGGGGCTTAAACTGGAGTAGAGTAGGTAGGGGTGGGGTTAGAAGCCAGATTTACACTCCAAAGGCACACTCTGGCTGCAGTGCTGAGAGAAATTGGTGGAGGGGATTCCCTGGCAGTCTAGCGGTTAGGACTTCGCTCTTTCACTGCCCGGGGCCCGGGTTCAGTCCCTGGTTGGGGAACGGAGATCCTGAAAGCCACTTGGTGAAGAAAGAAAACCTGGAGGAGACCCAGATAGGAGAAAGGAAAACCAGTTAAGAGACAAACTGCTACCCTGTGCCAGGTGAGAGCGGAGGGTGTGACACTGAGTTTACAGAATAAAGCCAGCCAAGAATGTAGATTTTTCTCTCTAGCAACATCCCAACCCATTCCCGCTCCCCCTGCCCCCCCCCCCACACAGATACGCACGTGCATGCACACACAGGGACGCAGGGACACATACACAGATGCACACCCACTGATGCACACATGCATGGGGGCAGAGACACACAGATATGCAGTTACACATACACGGAGGCACACGCATGTACATACAAGCTGTCCTGCCCCCAGCCTGGGTGAAGACTACCTTCAGAACTCTGAGGCTTTCGTTCAGCTCCAGGGCTCTGCTGATTTTGGAGAGCCCGTCGTTGGTGATGTTATTGCTGCTGAGGTCTAGGTAGGTCAGGTAGCTGTTGAGTCTGAGGACCTCCCCTAGGGCTGCAGCCCCCTCGTTCCCAAAGCTGTTCATGGAGAGATCGAGTTTCTTCAGTGACACGTTAGACTGCAGGGAGAAGGGAAAACAGCGCCAGCATCCAGGCTGCAGGCAACTCATCCAGCCAAAGGGCCCCCATTTTTGTCCCTGGCCGGCTTCCAGACAGAGTGCTCAGTGGTCCCCAGGAGAGAGACGGCCAGATCTTTCCAGATCCCTCCCAGCTGGGCCCAGAGTCTCAGAGCTCATTCTCTTTGGGTGAAGGTCATTTCCTTCGCCCCAAGTTAAACTGCCTCTTTGAAGTTACCCCAGAGTTGCGTATGAGGCCCCTGTAGGGCAAGTTTCCCTGGGAGGGATTTGTACTAAAGGAGGACACGCATTCAGGAGTTGTGGGAGGCAGACTGACGGTGAAGAGCGCCTGAGGAGGTCTCAGATCACTGTCCTCAATGGTCACCATGGAGAAGGGGTTCAAGATGGTGGACAGAGGGCCTGGTCATCCTCACCCGGGCTCAACCCTGGCTCCGCTTCCGCAGGCTTACCCGGAGACCATTGCACAAGGCCACCACTCCCCGGATGTAGAGGTGGTTCCAGCTCAGATCCAGCGACTGGAGCCCTACATTGATGGCTGAGGGAGGGGAGGGGGTCATCTCAGCCTCCCCCACTTCCCGGAGAACCCAGGCTCTGGGTTGGCCTGAGATCCATGAAATTGGGGGTAAGAATGGCTCAGTCCTCATGCAAGGCAGAACACTGAGGCAATAACTTGTCAGTTATCCATTTAAAGACAAATTACAAGATGATTCCCAACGCCACAGCAACGTGGTAAGATACTCGTACATTGCAGGTGGCAAACACAGGATACACTCTGAACTGTCTCCAACTCACGGCAATATCACCCCTGAGACTCTTCCTAGGGAGACAGTATAGTATGTAAGGTGAGTGACACTTGCAGATGTTTACCACGGCATCGCTTACAAAAGTGAGGTTTGTGATTCACAGGGGAGGGGTGAAGCATAACACAAATATCCGCCTGGTGGAAAATCACACAGTCGTTCACACAGATGGAGACAGCATGGGAAACAGGGGTTGTTTACGTAGCGAGACTGTGGTGGGCATGGTGAGGTCTATCACGTGATATTTTCATGGAGACCTATGGGAGCAGTGGGGGCCACAGAATGTCCATCCAGGAGAACTTTAGGGATACAGCCAGGTGGAAGTGCGGCGACATCAGGCCTGTCTAGAAGTTGGGTTTGCACCGAAATTGCAATTTTTAAAAAAACTTAAAGATGCTTGTGATCACAGGACACATAGGGCTGGGAGAGCATTCGATTTAAACACATCGGCTTTGTCATTTTTATCTGGGGAGGGCGGATGTGCTGAAGACACTGTTGGGAGGAGAGACTAAAGTGCTCTTGAAGGACACTGAGTGGCAAGAACTGCCTTCGGGCCCAGGAAAACATGTTTTTCGGTTTTATTTTTTTATGGACAGAGTGCTCTGTACTGAACATGTCTTTGGCTTGTGTCAACCACCAGGACAGACTTTCCGGAAAACGCACACCACCTTCTGTTGTACTGAGAACAAACTTTTCTCCTGCTTTCATTCTCTCCCTGCCCGTCTTCCTCAATCTCTTCCTACCTTTCTTTGCTCTTTTGTGCCATGTCCCCCACTTAAGTTATACCTTGCATTCCTGCTCCTCTTAAATGACCACAAAGTTAAAAGTTTAATTCTGTTCTTACCACTTCCTAGCTATGTGACCTTAGACAGAAGGCAGAGATTCGCTCAGTCGTGTCTGATGCTTTGCGACCCCACAGACTGTAACCTGCCAGGCTCCTCTGTCCATGGGATTCTCCAGGCAAGAATACTGGAGTGGGTTGCCATGCCCTTCTCAGGGGATCTTCCCAATCTAGGGCTCAAACCTAGGCGGATTCTTTGGCTTGCTTATCCTTCCCTTACCTCTGTTTTCTTATCTATACCATGGGAACGTTAACCTTTACAAAGGTTTTTTTGTGTGTAAAGATTGATGTAAAGCGCCTAGCATGATGCCTGGCACATAGTAATCATCTAATATTTGGTGGCTTTAATACACAAAAATTTTAAAAAGCTGCGATATAGTATGGTGACAACCCTATTAAAATAGAAGTTAGTCTGTCTCATTTTAAATTTGTTTTAAAATTTAATTTTAAAATGTTTGACAATTAGTTTTCAAAGGGAGACTCAAAATACCCAATAGTTCATTTACACTTTGTCCCTTCCGCTCCAGCTGAAGATCTCGCCTCATTGCTTCGCTGAGGAAACGGCACCAAAGGGGTGAGAGAGCTTCGCCCTCCTAAAGTGCTATCTCCCAGCCCCACTGCTCCCCACACCCACTCTTGGGCTCCCCTCTCTTTTCAGTGAATGATGGGTCCCTACTGCTCTCAGGCCACCCCTCCATTTTTGTTATAGATATTATCGCCTCCTGTCTTTTCAAGGACTTCGCTCCTATAATTATCTCCTCCTCCTTCTCCATCATCAATTTCTGTCTCTCTTCTTCCTATCAGCACTTCCCATCCTCGCAAACCTTCCTGGACTCTGCCACCCATCTTTCTGTTCCAGCCACGTCTCAGTGGAGCGCCTGCAGTTGCTTACATGGCCGTTTTCACTTCTTTGCCTCTCATTTCAACTCAACCCACTCCCGTTGGGTTTGCATACTCCCTCACTAGTAATTTCCATGCTGGCAAGTCCTGTAGTCACTTTTCTGTCTTCTTATTTGACCTCTAAACAGTACTTCACCCAGCTGACCACCTCCCCCTTCTTGAAAATACTCCCCACCACTTGGTTCCTTGGTACCTTACTTTCCCCGCTATTTGACTCATAACTCCCACTCCAGCTCCTCTGGCCCCCTACTCAACTCTGTCTGCACTCTTCGCCTGGACGACCTCATCTGGACACAAGGCCATGGCTTTAAATACCTCGAAAATATGTTTCCAGTTCTGACGTGTTCTCCACACTCTAAACTGACACAGAAAACCACCTTCCTGACATCTCCGTGTCGGCGTCAAATGGGCATTGAAAGCCCTTCCTGGCTAAAAGCAGGCACCTTGACTCCTAACTCCTGCTCCTCCGTACTGTGACTCCCTGAGTTTCCCCCACTGAGTAAACACCACCTCCATCTCACCAGGGACTGAAACAAAAGAATCACGAGTCTATCTTTATCTCCCCCTTTCCCTCCCTCTTCACATCAGCAAGGCCTTTTGGCTTTACTTCCGGAGCATATTCTGAATCCATCCCCTCCGCGAGCCTCCTGGCTGAGCTCACGCTGTGGTCCTGTCCCGGTCACCACACCTCCCTCCTCCCCTCCCGTCCTCCTTGGATGCAGGAGTCACAGAGCGGGTCTGAGCCTCCCAGCCGTCCCTCATTATTCCCACGCTCACATCCTTCATGACACGCCATGCGTTGAATGAAACCCAGGCTCTGTGGGTGTTGTTGCTCTAACAGCCCGACGTGAGGGGCTGCCCACCACCTCAACGACCTCTCCCCCTTCCATTCTCCTCCCCGTCCCCTGTGCTTCAGCCACACTGTTGCCCCAAGTTCCTCAAACAGGCTTTCTTCCTGGAAAGCTATATAGCATGGCTGTTTCTTCCTTTATATTCAGGTTTCAACAAAGAGCCACCTTCCCTGGGCGGTTTCCTCTCCCCTCCCCATCTAGATGAGCACTCGGTCCCCACTGCTAGGAGTCCTCTCTGCTTCTATTCATTTCCCAGGAGTGAACGTTTAGTTTGTTTTTCCCCCCTTTTATAACACTTTTGTTATAATGAACCTCCTCGGGCAGCTCTCTCTGTATGCATGAGACCTTCTCTGAGACACGTATAGAGGTGAACTGCATCATAGAATACATACGTTTCCAATATATTACTGCTGCTGCTGCTAAGTCGCTGCAGTCGTGTCCGACTCTTTGCTACCCCATGGACTGCAGCCCACCAGGCTCCTCCGTCCATGGGATTTTCCAGGCAAGAGTACTGGAGTGGGTTGCCATTGCCTTCTCTGTAATATATATTACTAAATGTAGTCAAATTGTTCTCCAAAGTGCCTTTATCTAGCAGACTGTCCCTATTTTTTGTTCGTTTTCACCGGCATTGATATTCTCTGATGGGAAATTGTTACAGCTCTGCTAGATGATAAAAGAGATCTGTTTGCGGTTTTCTTTTGGATGTTTTTAATTACTGAAGAGTGCGGACACTTGGCTTTCTTTGGTCACTGTCCATATGCTTTGGCCAGTTTTTTTTTTTTTTTTTTACTGGGAGTATTTATCACTGCCTAATTGAGCTAGAGGACCTTTCATCAGTATTCTGAACAGTAATCTTGTATATTTTACGAATGGTCTACATTTCTACTCCCTAAGGAGTGCTTGTCTTCTATCATTGCCCCACGATTTCTTTTATCATCTGAAAGTTTTCAACTTCACTGTTGCCAAATGTATGAATCGTTTTTGCTGCACTTTCTGCCCACTGTTTTGTTACAGTGTGTGCCCATTTCTGTTTAGTAATCTTTAGCCTCCCTGAAGTCATCTCTCTGTATTACTTCTCATAGAAACAAGTTACTTCTATGTTATTCTAATCATTTTGAAGTTTTTTTTTACTTCCCACATTCAGATGTTTGCTCCCTTCAAAATGAATTTGGGGTATCATTTACATTGCTTTGTATAATCAGAACTTTCAATAACAATAAAGAAACAGCAGACGAGCTCTGACAAGCCATCCTACCCCACGTCCCTCCCTTTTCCGGGCCCCTCCCTTTGCAGCAGGACTCACCTAGCATCTGCCCCAGGTACTCGCCTGCCTTGTCACAGAATTTGTTGTGACTGAGATCCAGTGATTTAATTCTGTAATTGTTCTAGAGAAAGAAACAGGGCAGAGAGAGGTGATTTTTGCCTTCTCTGTCTTCTCTGCAAATGCCTCACTTAGAACACTGTGACGGGGGCCCGTGTATGCCGAAAATCAAGTAGGCTAGTGTTCTTAGACGGAGGGCAGCTCCTGCAGAACTGTTGATGACTGCTAGGAGAACTTAGCACCATCCAAACAGTCCTACCAATTGCTGAGGCTTTGGATAGGACTGGAGTCTGAACACTCAGCAGCTCCCTACCCCAGGCAAGTGGCCTCACTCCTTCCTGACGCTCAGAGCCACCCATCCCATGTCCCAGCAGCATCGCTCACGGGGCTGGCTGCAACCCCACCCCTGCTTTCTTACCGACAAGGCTTGACAGAACAGCTCTGCAGAGTCTTCCTTGAAGTTATTTCCTGCAGTGAAGGGGGGGCATTAGCAACGTTCTTCAGACTAAGGCTCCCTAACTCTCCATATCTTAGTCCTGCCAGTGTCTTGCCTTTGGAACAATTGGACATAGAAAAGGTGGCAAGTCTAGCAAGGACGTACTGTATAGCATGTGGAAAATAGCATGTGGAACTCTTCTCAGTGTTACGTGGCAGCCTGGATGGGCGGCGGGTTTGGGCAAATGCTTAAAGCAGTGTTTGGGCACAGAGGCCCACACGGGAGAAAGGCAGCTCATCACCATCTCTTTAGCGCCCCTTCCCTTCTTTCTCTGCCGGGACTGTGCAGGGAGTTTCAGGAGTTGGTACACCGTGCTCCGAGCCTCCACTGATAGCATCAACCCCTGGCCTTGTGCCTAAACTCTGTGATGTTCTAAAAACGCTCATTCAAGTCTAAGCAGCAGAGAGGAGCCTGGAGAGATGAATGAGTCACTGACCATGCATGCAAAATCGAAGAGGTGCCAAAAATCTCAACAATTGTGATGAATAACATCTTAATACTTTAAAATCCAAATCAATGCAAAAACATCTATGATGAACCAGAGTTTAAATAAAAGCAGGATCTGACCCTGTACTTCATTCCAATCTGTCCCTGTGGGATTCTGTGGTTTATTTAAAGTGTTGATATCTTTCTTCACCCATGGATTTATCTTTGTATTAATTTTGGCTTTTAAAAATGTTGCTTTAAGATGTTATTTACTTGGTTACTTAGTTTTTTGTTGCCCCTTAAGTTCTGTGGCTGAGGCGAGTGCCTTCCTCGTCTTATCCTAGCCCTGGCCCTGCTAAAGAATCCATTGATAAAACACTGGTGATTTGGGGGGAATAGATGACACAAATTCTTATCCCCAAATTTCTCCTTGAAAGTTTAATAAACCATATGTCTCTAGCACTGAGAAAGCGCTTGGCTCATAGCAGGTGCTCAGTTAATCCTGAATGAATGAATCCACTGAAACACAAATACTTCCTTGGTTGTTTCTGGCACCAGTGCAATGAAATGAGACGACAATCTAGTCAATGTAGAAACTTATGTGATCTGTTACTCAAATTGTTGTATTTATACTATCTGTTACCTGTTCTGCATCGGCTGTAAGAAATTATTTGGAAGATAGATGAAAAATACAGATTCTTAGCCTTTCTCCCTAAAGATTCTGACTTAGCAGCCTGGGATAGGGCTGGGAAGTTTGTATTTTTGCAAATAACTTTCTGGATTAATGTTATATTAGAGGTCTTAGCCAATACAACCAAAAGACTCTCCAGGAGCCATAAATATTGGAAAGAAGAGACAAAAACTTCCATTGTTTGCGGACATTATCACCTACATAAATAATCCAAGAATATTAACAAAATGTCAGAACTAGAAAGATAATTCAATAAAATGATTGACAATAGGCTCAATGTACAAAAATCAATAGCTCTTATGCTGCTGCTGCTACGTCGCTTCAGTTGTGTCCGACTCTGTGCGACCCCACAGACAGCAGCCCAGCGGGCTTCCCCGTCCCTGAGATTCTCCAGGCAAGAACACTGGAGTGGGTTGCCATTTCCTTCTCTAATGCATGAAAGTGAAAAGTAAAAGTGAAGTCACTCAGTTGTGTCCGACTCTTAGTGACCCCGTGGACTGTAGCCCACCAGGCTCCTCCATCCATGGGACTATCCAGGCAAGCGTACTGGAGTGGGGTGCCATTGCCTTCTCCGATACCAAGAATAAAGTAATTAGAAAAAGTGGTAGAAAAAACATTCTATTCTCATAAAAATGAAATGATAAAGACTAGATATAAAGCTAATATGAAATATGCATGACTAATAATGAAATAAAACTATAACAAATTTATTGAAGAACATAAAAAAACCTGATGAAACCAAGTTCTTAAATGAAGCTACTCAATGTTTTGAATATGTCAGTTCTTTCCTGAATTAACCTAGAATATTAAATATAACTCCAACCAAAATCCCAGTAAGTTTTTTTTAATAGAACTTGACAAAATGATTTTAAAATTCATGAAGATGGCAGAGGAATAGAACGGGGAGAACACTTTCTCCTCCACAAATTCATCAAAAGAACATTTAAACACTGAGTAAATTCCACAAAACAACTTCTGAATGCCGGCAGAGGACGTCAGGCACCCAGAAAAGCAACCCATTGTCTTCTAAAGGAGGTAGGAAAAAATATAAAAAAAAAAAAAAAAAAAAAGAGAGAGATTTAAAAATTCACCTGGAGGAGAAACTGTCCAGGAATAACCAAGATTGCTTTGAAAAAGGTCAAACTTTGTCCACTCAAATATTAAACACATTATTGTTGTTGTTTAGTCGCTAAGTCATATATGAATGACTCTTTTGCAGTCCCGTGGAGCCTGCCAGGTTCTGTCAATGGGATTTCCCAGGTCGGAATACTGGAGTGGGTTGCTGTTTCCTTCTCCAGGATATTTTCTCAACCCAGGGATCAGAATCTGTGTCTCCTGTATTGCAGGTAGATTCTTGCACTGCAGAGCCACTGGGGAAGCTCAAAACATATTAAAATATCTAATATAAGCATATAAGTATAAAACTAATATATTGAATGTTACATACTTGATATATTTTATAAATTTCAACTAATTATAACATATTATAATTTTAATATTTAAAAAAATACTAAAATGGTACAATGTTGACATAGAAATAGCTAAATGAAATGGGATAGAGACTCTAGAAAGGAATCTATATTTATATGGCAATTTAATATATGATGGACTTCTCTGGTGGCTCAGACGGTAAAGAATCTGCCCTTAATGCAGGAGACCCAGATCCCTGGGTTAGGAAGCTCCCCTGGAGAAGGGAATGGCAGCCCACTCTAGTATTCTTGCCTGGAGAATTCCATGGTCACAGGAGCCTGGTGGGTTACAGTTCATGGGGTCGCAAAGAGTTGGACATGACTGACTAACACACTTTAATCTATGTTAAAATGGCATTCAAGTTAGTAAAGGATAAGTTATTCAGTTAATGAAGCTGGGCATTTGGCTATGAATTTTAGCCAGGTGAAAATAACATGTATGATTTCTACCTAATGCCATGAAGAAAAATAAATTCCAGATATATTAAAGCTCTATGTGGGAAAAATTACAAAAATATTTGAAGAAAATAAAAGAAAATACTTTAAAATCTGAAGGAGGAAACAGTTTTTATAAGCAAGACTGCAAAAATCAAAACCGTAAAAGAAAAGACTGATGAACTTGACAACAGTAAATATACGAACTTTTATATAAGAAAGCGCCAGGCGCGAGTGCCAAGGTGCTTCAGTGGTGTCTGAGTCTTTGCTACCCCAGGGACTGCAGCCCACCAGGCTCCTCTGTCCATGGGATTCTCCAGGCAAGAATACTGGAGGGGGTTGCCATTTCCTTCTCCAGGGCATCTTCTCCGCTCTGGGACTGAACCTGTGTCTCTTGCGTCTCCTGTATTGGCAGGCAGTTTCTTAACCGCTAGTACCACCTGGGAGGCCCTTCATAGGCTCACCTGAAAGCTGAAGACTGATAAGCGAGGAGGTGTTATTCTGGAGGAACTCGGAGAGGATTCTGGCCCCCTCCAAGCCGAGATCATTGTCGGAAACATTCTAAAAGGCAAGATATCACGTCTGTATGTAAAAATCCCACCAAAGGGCCCTGGTTAACAAATGATGGGGAGGTGGGGGCTTACTTGAGGCCTGTCCTAAGGGCGTAAGGTTGGGGTAGACAGAGCAGGTGTTAGATCAAAGGACTGGAAGGGTTAGGGAGATTAAAAGGAGGAGGAGGAGAAGGAGGAGGAGAAGGAGGAGGAGGAGGAAGAGGAGGAGGAGGAGGAGAGGACCCCTGGTTTTTCTGATGTTTCATAGCGAGGCCCTAGGCTGGTCTCGATTCTCTGGAGCTGCCCTCAGAGACTCCCCTCCGCTCCCCAGTTTTGCCCTGGTAATGTAGATAAGCACACTGCACTTTTTTTTTTTGAAACCCAAGATAACAATTTGGAGGGGTTAGTATGAAACAACTGAAAAACAAATTAAGAGTAAGCAATTATTGTAACTCCCTTCACTGGTTCCTGAAGCATGAATTACTGTGCTTGGAAGAAACTGGGGTATAAATGGACATAGATCATTCAGGCTAGTGGGAGGGACTTTACATAACTTTGCCATTATTATCTTGGTCGTTTTTCCCCCTTCTTTTTTCAAGTTTTAAAACTATAGTAAAACAGACGTAACACAACATTTGCCATCTTGACCATTTTGAAGGGTACAGCTCAGTGGGCTGAAGTACATTCACACTGGTGTCCAACCATCACCAATCATCTATCTCTGGACGCATTGTATTTTATGAAATTATCTCGTGACTTTATTTTCTTTAAGAAAGTTCACGTTTAGGCAACTCTAAAGAAGTTTGTCCATTTAGGGACTTGTGAGGTCAGATGGAAATAGGTTCTCAGGGTTTCCTATGCCCACGGGGAACGCAGAGTCCCTGGTCAGCCTCTTAGGTATGGAACCTCCTCTGAGAAGTCACTTCTAGTGGGGAGGAGCCCCCAGATTGATAGCAGAAAGCCTGGAGGCTGGGCTTGGGTTGGGGTCTCTGGCTTGTCTCGAGTGGATTCTGAGGCCCTGAGTGTGGAGGTAGGAACAGGCAGGACAGGGCACAGCACCATCTCCTGCAGGTAGTAGTTTTCCTGCAGCATTTCCACCAGGCTCAGGATACCCTCCTCCATGATGCAGTTGTCCGCCAGCTCCAGCTTGAGGACAGTTGTGTTGGACTTCAGCCACCACAAGGGGAGGGGGAGAGAGAGAAAGATGGATGGTGACAGAGTCAGTTCCCTGCCTTTGCCCAGAGCCCATCACCCCTCTTGAACATCCTGGCTGTGTCAGAGGGTATGGAGGTGCAGGCTAGCAGTTCTGGAGGAGAGGCTAGCAACAGGAGAATAAGGCAGGGCTACTGCCATCCCCATGAGTTTTGTTTCGTGGTTGTTGCTTCGTCACTAAGTCATGTTCGACTCTTTGAGACCCCTGGCGGACCGTGGCCCGCCAGGCCCCTCTGTCCATGGGATTTCCCAGGCAAGAGTACTGGAGTGGGTTGCCATTTCCCTACTCCAGGGGATCTTCTCAACCCAGGGATCAAACCCGTGTCTCCTGCATTAGCAGGTGGATTCTTCACCACTGACCCACCAGGGAAGTTTTACTAGGATGTGCTTCTTCAGGGCACCTCCCTTCCCAACAAGGGATTCCCAGGGGGGATTTAGAAGGGGGATATGACAACAGAGTCCTGCAAAGGGGAAGGCTCAAGGGTGAGGGGAACAGATTTTAACCATTTAGCCTCGAGGAGAGAGGCCTGTGACCTACTCCAGGATTAAGGAGAACGTGATACATTTCAGTTCAGTTCAGTCGTGTCCGACTCTTTGTGACCCCATGGACTGTAGCACGCCAGGCCTCCCTGATACATTTAAGAATGGTATTTAAGCCTAACGCATCTCCTGTGCCATCTTGCTCAGAGGCTTCTCTTCTAGTTTAGGCTTAAGGTTTATCTGGACTCTCTGACAGTCAGGATGTTGCCTCAAGGCTGTTTGGAGGGAACTGGAGCTTAAATGCTTTCCTAATTAATTTTTATGGGAGTATAATTGCTTTACAATGTTTTGTTAGTTTGTGCTGTACAGCAAAGTGATTCAGCATTACCGCCTCTTTTTCGGAGTTCCTTCCCATGTAGGTCACTATGGAGCATTCAGTAGAGCTCCCTGTGCAATACAGTATGGTCTTATTAGTTATCTATTGTATCATATCAGATCAGATCAGTCGCTCAGTCGTGTCCGACTCTTTGCGACCCCATGAACTGCAGCATGCCAGGCCTCCCTGTCCATCACCAACTCCCGGAGGTCACTCAGACTCACATTCATCGAGTCAGTGATGCCATCCAGCCATTTCATCCTCTGTCGTCCCCTTCTCCTCCTGCCCCCAATCCCTCCCAGCATCAGAGTCTTCTCCAATGAGTCAACTCTTCGCATGAGGTGCCCAAAATACTGGAGTTTCAGCTTTAGCATCATTCCTTCCAAAGAAATCCCAGGGCTGATCTCCTTCAGAATGGACTGCTTGGATCTCCTTGCAGTCCAAGGGACTCTCAAGAGTCTTCTCCAACACCACAGTTCAAAAGCATCAATTCTTCGGCACTCAGCCTTCTTCACAGTCCAGCTCTCACATCCATACATGACCACAGGAAAGACCATAGTCTTGACTAGGCGAACCTTTGTTGGCAAAGTAATGTCTCTGCTTTTGAATATTCTATCTAGGTTGGTCATAACTTTCCTTCCAAGGAGTAAGCGTCTTTTAATTTCCTGGCTGCGGTCACCATCTGCAGTGATTTTGGAGCCCAGAAAAATAGTCTGACACTGTTTCCACTGTTTCTCCATCTATTTCCCATGTAGTGATGGGACCAGATGCCATGATCTTCGTTTTCTGAATGTTGAGCTTTAAGCCAACCTTTTCCCTCTCCACTTCATTGTATACGTGGTATCAATAGTGTATATACTGCAATGTCAATCTCCCAATTCTTGCTCACGCCCTTCTCCTTTGGAACTAATATGTATTAGAACCTAAATCTTAAATAAACATCTACATCCAAGCTAGTCAGCATTCCCACAGGGAACAAGGGAAGTGGAAATGACTAGCATTGCAGCAAGAGGGACTGGGGTTAGAACTTCCGTCCTTCCCTTCCCCACCTCGTTCCCTGTGCAGAAAGGCAGAGAGAACAGACTGATCTTTGGATCTGAGCATTTTCGAAGCACGCAAAGCCATGAGAGAAGTAGAATGCGGTAGGAGCTCTCATCCCAAGCAAAGGGAGAGTGTCACAGATCGAATTACAGCCACGCAGGGAGGTCCTCCGGGGCCTTCGGGAAGTGTCTTTTGGCCTCAGCTCTCTGCGGGGAGGCGGTGGTGGCGGCAAAGTTCAGTTGGGCTCAAAGGCAAGTGAGATGGCTCTGGGGCCCTCCCAGTCTAGGCATCATTTAGCAGAAACCGGGATCGAAGGGCCACTTTCAGAGAGTCGTCCCGGGGGCCAGCATAGGGTGTGGTGCGGCGGGTGGGCCTGACCACCAAGTCCATCCACATTCATTTCACAAGGGCGAGTATCTATTTGTCACCCTCTGTGCCAGCTGCCGAGGAAACAGGGATAAACAGAAACCATCCCTCCTCTGCAGGGGGTCCACAGCCCACTAAGTCCAGGGGCATGGAGATTGGCGGAGGAGGGATAGATCCCAAGAAGTATGAAAATGACCCCTCCTATCGGGGCGCTCTTCATCTCAGCCAGGGGAGAGCACGACATGTGATAAGTTCAACCGTACCAGAGATATCAGTAATAATTAAAAGTTCAGTCCATGGGAATGTCACAATGATTAATTGTCAAATGGGTGATACAGAGAATCAGAGAAGAAAAACTCCGCTAAACAGAAACTGCTGTTCCTGAGAGCCAAGCGGCCCAAGTCCTGAGTGGATTTCATTATATTCTATTTTTTCCCCCATGAAGCTCATGAGGTAATGGTGCATTCCTAACACTTCATTAATCAGTCCTTCAACGCTCCATAAATTTCAAGATGGCTTTGTTCTTTCTCTGCTCTTCCCTCCCTTCCCTCCTCCTCCCAAGGGTCATGTTCAGTGACTTCTTAATGAGCATGCACTAAGTGCAAATGCTGTTATAGATTCAAAAATGAGTGTTTTAAAAAAAAAATTAAACTTTTTCTTTATTGTCCTAAGTGAACAAACAGCGTTATGCTGACATACACCTGTTACATTGTCTGTTTTCCTGAGATGGAGTCAGTTGTGCATACGGAATGCTATATAGTAAGTTCAAGGTCAAGTCCTTGTTCACTCATACCAAGCTGAGCGAGAACATTATTCCTGTGGGAAAACAGGATTCACTCTGCAGTGTGATCTTGAAGAATTACACCTAATATTGCAAAAGGCAGACATGGAATGGAATGGCTCAGTAGTGAACTCATTTATCGAAAAGGTGAGCTTCGGAATGGAGACCCGGCTGATATTTTGTCTTGTGTTTTCTCACTAGCATTTGGGCTCTAGCCCAAATCAGTTGCTTTTCCAGTGTCCACAGCCTGTGCCTTTGCTTCCTGGATACGAAAGAGCACAGACTTTCAAGGTCTGGGTCTCTAGTAACCTCCTTCCTAGGAGCTAATGGGCATCCATGCCTATTGGGGAAATAGCTGATAGTGATGCAGAGTCTGAGATTCCAGGTGGCTCAGTGATAAACAATTGGCCTGCCATGTAGGAAATGAAGGTTTGATCCCTGGATCGGGAAGATCCCCTGGAGAAGGAAATGGAACCCACTCCTGTATTCTTGATGGAAAATTCCATGGACAGAGGAGCCTGCCAGGCTGCAGTCCATGGGGTCACAAATGAGTTGGAGATGACTAAGCAACTAATCAATAACATGCAGAGCCTAGGGCAAGGTGGGCAAAGAGCTGGCAACTCAGGTCCCACAGTAGGGCTCTCTGACTCGGGCCCACCACCCTGTCAAGCCCCCACCTCTGCCAGGCTTCATGTGCCCCAACTGGCATGCTCACCACCAGGGCTATAGCAATAGCCTTGGTTCCATTGGGGCCCAGCCCATGGTGGTTGAGGTTTATGTAGGACTCCTCCATGTTCCGGATGAAGTAGGAGACGGGCACTACGCCCACCAGTTTGCAGGCCTCCAGGTATAGCTCCTTTTGTCCGGTGGTGAAAAATTTCTCGGTATCTGCAAAAAAAAAAAAAAAAAAAGATGCCAGAGGAAGAAGCAGAGTTTGTCTTCTTCCTTTGCCTTATCTTCCTGCTAACCCAGACCACATTTGATTCTGACTGGTGTCCTCTCTGCCTGAGGGTCTGATCCTATGCGTGTATGTTCCTCCAACTGGAAGGTCAGCCCATGGTGGGAGAATCTGACTCCAGAAAACCCCATGGGCTCGTCTCCCTTTGGGTAAGAGAGAAGGTCCCTGGTTTTAGACTCCAAACTGCCTGGAAGAAACGATGTGCTTCACCCCCACCTTCCCAGGTTGACTGCGAAAGGTTGTGTAAGGGTGACCTTAAGGATGTGTGAGCCCGTCTGTGCCCACTTGGGGACACCTTTGAAAGGCCAGCCAGACAAAAAGCTGGTGGTTTGTTGACAGTTGAGGGAGTTTCCACTGCAGTTTTAGTTTCACTGTGCTCAGTCGTGTCCGACTCTTCTGTGACCCCACGGACTGTAGCCCACCAAGATCCTCTGTCCATGGAATTTCCCAGGCAAGAACACTGGAGTGGGTTGCCATTTCCTCCTCCAGGGGATCGTCCCGACCCAGGGATCGAACCTGCATCTCTGTGTCTGCTGTATCGGCAGGTGGATTCTTTACCACAAGTGCTACCTGGGAAGCCTTTAGTTTCATTACCACTGTTAAAATGTGAGCCATAAAGATTTATGAAAGATTTAGAGAACTCCCAACTAGGAAAAGCCCAAGTAGGATGCAGTGGGCTTCTGTATGTGGAGGAATGAAAAGACCCCCAAATCCATTGGAAACAAATACACTTGGGGGCTGGGGGCTCAGTTCCTTGGACTTTAGACTAGCCTGCCTAGTGGGCAGCGGGCGGTGGGCCTCCCTGGATTCTGGATGCCCAACGACCCTGTCCTCATTGAACAAGCTCCACTGATGCAGGGCTTCCCAGGGTCAGCTGGGGTCTAAGCCAGCATCTGTTTTCCCTTCACATCCCAGGACCTTTGGCCAACCCACCCTAAACATTTCTAAGACGGACAACAAAAGCTTTGTTGGTGGAAGGACAACGTCTTTGCACGCAAGTTGATTTTATAGGCACAGCTACAAATTGGCCTTCTTTTCCAGGTGATTGTAGACCAGGGGTTTTTCGAGCTTCAGCACTATGGACATTTTGAATTGGATCATTCTCTTCTGTGAGGGACTGTTACGTGCAATGTAAAATACTTAGCAGGATGCTTTTCTTCATACATTTCTTTTTGGCTATGCCATGCAACTTACGGGATCTTTCCCAACCAAGGATCGAACCCTGGTCAGGGAGCGTGGAGTCTTAACCACTGGACCATCAATGAAGTCCCTGAGCAAGATTCTTGGTCTCTACCCGTGAGATTCAAGTTGCATCTGCCCCCTCAGCCCACCTCCAGTTTGCCAAGTGGCCCTTGGGGTGCAAAATAGCCTGTTATACAGGAAGAGCAGAAGTAACGTCCCTCTTCTCTTGTTTCTGTAGCCTCTCCACCAGCTTGCTATTCCTGCCCGGGCCATCATGGGAGACTTCCTGCCCCACCCTCAGTATCTCAGCGCCAGCTGCTGGGGCGCTAGAAACTGGAGGAGCTGAGCCCTGAGTTTCCGTCCAACACAGAACTGTGGGGCCCAGATTCAGTCCTTAGAAGTTCCCGTTTAGCCAAGCAGGATAGGTAACCTGTGCTTTGTCCTTGGAACTCACTCTTCTCTGTTGCAGTCCGCTGACCACTTCTAGCTGTATTCACTACAGTTATATTTTCGAAGCCATTTGCAACAGTGTTATCACTTGCTGGCCATGGGTGTGGGGAGGGGGAAAGAGATAGAAGCGGGAAACTGGGATGCAGCATCCATTGTTTCTATCTGACACCCCTCTGACCTTGTAAAATTGGGTGTTGCAATCAGCGTCAGCAGCAACCTTGAAGTGAGAAAGAAGTTAGAAAAGGGACAGCAGGATTCCCGGGGTGGGTGGCAGGAGGAGGTCTGTGTCCAGGGTGAGGTTGCAAGTTGACTATGAGGGGGAGGTGACCGTGCAGGGGAGCCACACAGCTGAATTCGGCAGAACAGCTTCGCCTGTGTGTCGGCAGCCACTGATCACAGTGCAGCCCCCAGCTCCGGAACACAGGAGAGGAAGGGGTTCAGTCTGGGGGAGTCTGAGGCCATCAGGCTCCCTGAGCCCATCAGGCGGGGCCAGCATTGTTCTGGCTCTGCTTCCTGTGTCTTTTTTCCGTACCTCCTTCCTTGAGGGGACCAGGAGGGAGGAGAGGGTGGAGGTGATGTTTGCAATAACCCTCAGCCAGAGCCCCTCCCCTTGCCCAGACACACTTGGATTTGTTGAAGGAAAATGTGGGGCCCTCAACCGGGGGTAACAAGAACTCTCCTGTGAGAAGAGGAAAGTCGCCAGCATGCAAGACGGGCCCCAAATCCTCCAGGGCCCCTGGAATATGGCATAGGAGGGCGGATGGACCAGGTGGGGTGAACAGGGGGTCAGCAGACACTGGCAGACTTCTCGGCCACTTGCACAGTCTTTCTAAACGCCAGTTTCCTCCCCTATAAAAGGCAGGTAAATAATGCCTACCTCCTGAAACTGGTGCAAAGGTGATAGAGAGGCCACTTGCGGAAACATTCAGAAAACCGGAAGACTCTGCCCTTTTATTGGTCCAGCTTTCGACAAGCTGATGCAATGGCCATGGGGTAGCGGTGACCACCACCCCCAGGCTGGTCTCGAGGAGGATGAGGCATAACGCCGAGCACAGCCATATTGCCTCCACAGCACGTCCCTCCAGGCAGAGCCTGGCTCGATGGCAGGGACCCATTTCTGCAGCTTTTGAGCAGGCAGGCGAGCTGCCCCTCGCCCCTCAAAGGCCCACACTCACCTTCGATCTCAAGATCTGTCTCTGAGCTCTCCCGGGCTGGTTTCTCTTTCTCAACAGCCACGGGGGCTTCAGCCTCACAGTAGAGTGTTTCGTTACTGCTCTGCAGTGCAGACACACTGTCGCTCTCATCTGGAAGAAAAACTCAGCTCCTTAATTATGGAAACGAAAGCCATCAACTGGCCTTTCCCATGGAGGCCAGCACTGGCATTCCTGCCCCTCTGTTTCACTCGTCGATGTCCTGGGTCTTGGCTGCAGCCACTGACCCCAGCCTTATATGGCTCAAGCGTGCCCTCAGCCCTGTTGAGGGGCCCTCACCCTATGAGCCCTCCCTTCACTGACACCGGGTAGCCTCCTGTGCTAACTGCCCTCCATGTTTCCAGGAGGCTTGCCCCTGTCCCAGCCCCTGGGTTGGGCCAGCCTTGGATGTCGACTACTCGCTCCCTCTTTTCCTTCTTCATGGCTTGGGTGGGGGTTCAGGGTTTGCTTTACTTGTTCAGAGAAAGGACATGTACGGATGCAGAAGCTTCCTCATTGGCAGGCACAGAGGGCAAGGGGCAGGGCAGATGACTTGGGTCAAATGTGAAATAAAATGGAACAGAAGCAGTTTCAGGGAACCAGAGGGCTACCTTGATTCCTAAGGATTTGACCTAGCTTCTCTTCCTTCCAATCCAAATTTATGACCACACAGAAGGAAGAGCTTGCAAATCTCCCTGGGGTTGAGGGCTTGAGACTAATTGCTATGATTAAATACATGAGTCCTGGGATTTCCTCACACCAGTCCCCTGCACTTGCTAGATGGGACTTTTCTGTCACTGGGCCTCTGATCTGGAACCAGTCCTGGGCTCCTTCCTACAGACCATACGCAAAGGTAGGGCTAGTCATGCCATGTCAGCAGGATGCAAAGGTCTGGGAAGCCAGGTTGCACCACCAGGTGCCCTGTCAGAACTCAACCAATCTACTCTTTTAGGTGGGCTGAGCATTCATGGCAGGGGTCGCAAGTTTTGACCACCCAGGTTCTAAGAGAGTGGGGTTCCAAATAAGCTCAACGGAGATCTGTGTCTTTCTCAGCCTTTGTCCACAGATCCAAGCTCCAACATTTATTTCCCAGTCTGTAAGTCAAGGTCTGTGTGACAAGGGGTAGAACACCCAAAAGAGATGTCCTTTTCATTACAGGGGACTGGAATGCAAAAGTGGGAAGTCAAGAAACACCTGGCTGCTACTGCTGCTGCTAATCGTGTCCGACTGTGTGATCCCATAGATGGCAGCCCAGACAGGCTCCTCTGTCCCTGGGATTCTCCAGGCAAGAATACTGGAGTGGGTTGCCATTTCCTTCTCCAATGCATGAAAGTGAAAAGTGAAAGTGAAGTCGCGCAGTTGTGTCCGACTCTTAGCGACCCCATGGACCCCATGGGATTTTCCAGGCAAGAGTACTGGGGTAGGGTGCCACTGCCTTCCCCGAGAAACACCTGGAGTAACAGGCAAATTTGGCCTTGGAATATGGAATGAAGCAGGGCAAAGACTAATAGAGTTTTGCCAAGAAAATGCACTGGTCATAACAAACACCCTCTTCCAACAACACAAGAGAAGATTCTATACATGGACATCACCAGATGGTCAACACCGAAATCAGACTGATTATATTCTTTGCAGCCAAAGATGGAGAAGCTCTATACAGTCAGCAAAAACAAGATCAGGAGCTGACTATGGCTCAGACCATGAACTCCTTATTGCCAAATTCAGACTGAAATTGAAGAAAGTAGGGAAAACCACTAGACCATTCAGGTATGACCTAAATCAAATCTCTTATGATTATACAGTGGAAGTGAGAAATAGATTTAAGGGCCTAGATCTGATAGATAGAGTGCCTGATGAACTATGGAATGAGATTCGTGACATTGTACAGGAGACAGGGATTAAGACCGTCCCCATGGAAAAGAAATGCAAAAAAGCAAAATGGCTGTCTGGGGAGGCCCTACAAATAGCTATGAAAAGAAGAGAAGCGAAAAGCAAAGGAGAAAAGGAAAAACATAAACATCTGAATTCAGAGTTTCAAAGAATAGCAAGAAAAGATAAGAAAGCCTTCCTCAGCGATCAATGCAAAGAAATAGAGGAAAACAACAGAAAGGGAAAGACTAGAGATCTCTTCAAGAAAATCAGAGATACCAAGGGAACATTTCATGCAAAGATGGGCTCGATAAAGGACAGAAATGGTATGGACCTAACAGAAGCAGAAGATATTAAGAAGAGATGGCAAGAATATACAGAAGAACTGTACAAAAAAGATCTTCACAACCAAGATAATCACGATGGTGTGATCACTCACCTAGAGCCAGACATCCTAGAATGTGAAGTCAAGTGGGCCTTAGAAAGCATCAATACGAACAAAGCTAGTGGAGGTGATGGAATTCCAGTTGAGCTATTTCAAATCCTAAAAGATGATGCTATGAAAGTGCTACACTCAATATGCCAGCAAATTTGGAAAACTCAGCAGTGGCCACAGGACTGGAAAAGGTCAGTTTTCATTCCAATCCCAAAGAAAGGCAATGCCAAAGAATGCTCAAACTACGGCACAATTGCACTCATCTCACACGCTAGTAAAGTGATGCTCAAAATTCTCCAAGCAAGGCTTCAGCAATATGTGAACTGTGAACTTCCAGATGTTCAAGCTGGTTTTAGAAAAGGCAGAGGAACCAGAGATCAAATTGCCAACATCCGCTGGATCATGGAAAAAGCAAGAGAGTTCCAGAAAACCATCTATTTCTGCTTTATTGACTATGCCAAAGCCTTTGACTGTGTGGATCACAATAAACTGTGGGAAATTCTGAAAGAGATGGGAATACCAGACCTGCCTCTTGAGAAATTTGTATGCAGGTCAGGAAGCAACAGTTAGAACTGGACATGGAACAACAGGTTCCAAATAGGAAAAGGAGTACGTCAAGGCTGTATATTGCCACCCTGCTTATTTAACTTCTATGAAGAGTACATCATGAGAAATGCTGGACTGGAAGAAACACAAGTTGGAATCAAGATTGCCGGGAGAAATATCAATAACCTCAGATATGCAGATGACACCACCCTTATGGCAGAAAGTGAAGAGGAACTAAAAAGCCTCTTGATGAAAGTGAAGGTGGAGAGTGAAAAAGTTGGCTTAAAGCTCAACATTCAGAAAACGAAGATCATGGCATCCGGTCCCATCACTTCATGGGAAATAGATGGGGAAACAGTGTCAGACTTTATTTTGGGGGCTCCAAAATCACTACAGATGGTGACTGCAGCCATGAAATTAAAAGATGCTTACTCCTTGGAAGGAAAGTTATGACCAACCTAGATAGCATATTCAAAAGCAGAGACATTACTTTGCCAACAAAGGTTTGTCTAGTCAAGGCTATGGTTTTTCCTGTGGTCATGTATGGATGTGAGAGTTGGACTGTGAAGAAGGCTGAGCACCAAAGAATTGATGCTTTTGAACTGTGGTGTTGGAGAAGACTCTTGAGAGTCCCTTGGACTGCAAGGAGATCCAACCAGTCCATTCTGAAGGAGATCAGCCCTGGGATTTCTTTGAAAGGAATGATGCTAAAGCTGAAACTCTAATACTTTGGTCACCTCATGCGAAGAGTTGACTCATTGGAAAAGACTCTGATGCTGGGAGGGATTGGGGGCAAGAGGAGAAGGGGACAACAGAGGATGAGATGGCTGGACGTGATGGACGTGAGTCTGGGTGAACTCTGGGAATTGGTGATGGACCGGGAGGCCTGGTGTGCTGCAGTTCATGGGGTTGCAAAGAGTCGGACATGACTGAGCTACTGATCTGATCTGATCTGACACTTAGAAGACATACAGCAGCTTAGCCATCAAACATAGCCATCGAAAAGTGATGGTGTCCTAATTTCTTCATTACACAATGTTGGAATTCCATCCAACCAGTGGAATGTTGCTAACTGTTGAACTGGCTCTGCAGAAAAAAAGAAAATCCTGATTTGTTAGCCAATGTAGTGATGTAAATATTCCCAACATGGTGGATTCCCAACTACCAACATGATATTAACCAGCTCACAGAATGAAAATTAAAGTCATCCAGAGCTGGTATGAGCTAGTGCTAGCCCAGCATTGCATGCAACTCTATCGCTCCCTGTTTAGCCAGCCCTGCAGTCATCAAACATTATCCCAAATCTATAGGGTCCCAGGTGGGGAAGGCAATGGCACCCCACCCCAGTACTTTTGCCTGGAAAATCCCATGGACGGAGGAGCCTGGTAGGCTCCAGTCCGTGGGGTCGCTAAGAGTCGGACATGACTGAGCGACTTCACTTTGACTTTTCACTTTCATGCATTGGAGAAGGAAATGGCAACCCACTCCAGTGTTCTTGCCTGGAGAATCCCAGGGACAGGGGAGCCTGGTGAGCTTCCGTCTATGGGGTCGCACAGAGTCGGACACGACTGAAGCGAGTTAGCAGCAGCAGCAGCAGCATAGGGTCCCAGGAGAAGAGGGAAGAAGGCTTCCGGGTCTGTACGGTCATTAGGCATTACACTGGAGGCAGCCAGAAGGGCCTGGGTGGTGAAACATGGGATGCATTTTCACCTTTTGTCTCAGGCTCAAGAGGTTCGTCATTGTCCATGGTGCTAGAGCCCTCTCGGGGGCTGCTGCCAACTTCTTGCCACCCTTCTTCTGCTTCCCTAAGAAGCTACCATTTCATTCACTTCTGTCTCAAAATTTACGTACTCTGCCCTCACCCAGACAGATCTTAGGCAGGGAGTCTGTAGTTATCTTTCCATCTCAGCAAGCCCTGGGGAGAGTGGGGTTTGGTGGGATGTGCCTGGATTTGACCCCAACTCTGTCTGGGAGAGGGAGCTACTTCCTAGGATCATCAGGGAGAGAGGTATAGCTCTATTCCTGGGAGCCCTGTTGAAAGGATGCCCACCCACCTGCAACTTTATGACTTAGGGACCCACTTTCATTTCATCTTCAGCATTCCATGACCTCATGCAGTCATTGTGATCCATGAGGGTAGACCTGGTAACAGCGAGCCTCCCACCCTCTTGGTGACCCTGGCAGTCATCTTTTCTCTTATGTCCACTGGGGCCAAGCCCAGGCTTGGTTGTAAGTGTGCAGGTGTTGTGGGGAGGTGCCTCTCCGTGGAGTTGTATTTCCCTCTGAGTCAGGACCAAACCCAAGCCCCTTAAAAAGGTGACTGTGAAGAGCCACCGCCATGTTCTTCTCTCAAGGTGGTTGTGCTTCAGGTACGAAATATTTCAGTGATGGGTGAGGTCAGTTTTCTTCTTCCCAGTTCTTGCTTTTTTCTTTCCCCCTTGGGAGAGTATCCTCAACCTTGGAGCAGAAGATCAAAAGCAAAGCACGACAAACATATGTTCTATCACTACAATTGGTTGCAGCCAAAGCACTGTTCAAACTGCTGGGCTGCCTAACTTGAAACCATTCAACCATCATTCCCACGCCTGGCTATTTTCACATGCCTTGGAGTTGAAGCTCACTTGCGTTTTACTGTCAAGAGAATCTGGAGGTGTGTTTGTTCCTTCTTGATAAACTATCAGCACATCAACGGGCAGGTCAGTGACTGGAGGGCTTGGGGACGTGAGAATCCCTCTTTGCCACTCAGAAGAATGATGAAGATCTGGGGATGCATGTAGGGAAAACATAGTTAGAACCTTGAATCAAAAGAAATATGTAAATCTGAGACATGACTCATTCCTCCAGGCATTCATTCTGAAAATTTATGGAGCATCTGTTACATACAAGGCACTAGGATAAGCACCACAATGGGGAGGGGAATGCAGACATGATTAAGACCTGGGTCTTGCAGTTCGTGTATAATACAAGATAGAAATCAACAGGGCCACTCCTAGGTTGTGAGGGTCCTGAGCAAATATTTTGGCAGAGCTTCTGTTCAAATAAACAATTTGAGTCTCATCCTAAATCAGCATGACAACATTTCTAGTGGTCCAATCTCCTGTGGTTCTGTGAAAGAAACACTGAACAGGCCAGAGGAAATGGTCACCTCATAGGATAACTTGGTAGGTGTGAGTCCAGAAGACCCTAGGGATATCTGGTCAACCCCCATACTGGTGCAGAGGATAAGAAAGTGAGGTATTTCTCTCTTAAAAGAGAAAAATGGTGACCAGAAAGTATTTAGATTCTGGTCTAAGTTCTGGGTGCTCTGCCTGAATGGTACCATGTGGTCTAAGGTACCACAGGTGAATTAGAAAATTTGGAGGAAGGCATCTCAAATAGCCACTGAACAGAGACACCACTTACCTGGGTCTAAAGGTAGTACTGGCAATTGAAAAAGGTTGTGCTGGGGGGCATCATGGCCTCACAAAGAGTGATGCTGGAATGGAGTCAGAGGTTTACAAGTGGATTCAGGGGTTTTGCCTAATACATGTTTACAGATAGATGGATAGAAATATAGACATGTTATGCAGAGATTATTATACATACATATATTTTCTAACTTTACCCACTGGAAGGGATCAGAAGCAGAGACAACTTAGCGGTGATGAGCATGCCAGTGCCCAGATCTAGGTTTCTATTTTCCTTGGAAAGGTGGGTAATTTCTGTGGTGCCAGCAAAGAAGGAAGGGGTCAAAAACAAAAATAAAAAAGAGGGGCATGTAGAAAGGGCACAGGAGCCAACCTGAATGAGCTCCCATAGCCAGAACTGGAATTTGAAGAGCAAAATAAATGATAGTATTGTGCTGTAACCCAAAGGATAAAATAAACATCTACAAGCCCGTATTATTCATGGGCTCTGAGCAAACAGAGGGTGGGGAAAGGGCACTGGGTGAGTCAAGTTGTCATTCAAAGCAGCTGTATCATTTTGAATTCCCACAAGGAATATAAGAGGATCAGTTGCTTCAAATTTGCACCAATACTAGATACTGGCCAGTTTTGCTTTTGAGTGTCATTCTAAGACGTGTGTAGTGGTATTTCACGGTGGTTTTAATTTGCATTTCCTTAATGACTAATGATGTTGAGCATCCTTTCATATGTTTATTGGCCATTCCTGTATCTTCTTGCTATTTGTTCAGATCTTTCACCCATTTAGGATTGGACTGTTTATTTTCTCATTGAGTGTCGATGTGTTCTAGATATAAGTGTTTTGTCAGAAATGTGGTTTGCAAATATTTTTTCTCTCAGTCTGTGGTTTAGTTTCTTACTCTTAACAGTGTCTTTCACAGAGTACACATTTTAATTTTGGTGAAGTCAAATCGTATCAAAATTATCAATTTTTTTCTTTTATGGATCATGCTTTCAGTGTAATATCTAAACTCTCTACCTAGCTCAAGGTCAAGTAGATTTTTTCCTGTTTCATGTTAGAAGTTTTATAGTTTTAGCTTTTACATTTAGGCTTATGATTCATTAATTTTTTATCATGATAAAATATACTAACATAAAATTTGCCATTTTAACCCTTTTAAGTGTATAATCCAGTGACATTAATTTTATTTACAATGTTTCATAACCATCACCACTATCCATTTACAAAACTTTTTCTATGATCCATTTTGAGTTAATCTTTAAATAAGGTGTGAAGTGTACAATACACATATAAATGCATGTGGATGTTACATGTTCCAGCACTATTTGTTGAAAAGACTGTCCTTTCTCCATTTATTGGAGAATTTTTTTTTTAACCAAAAAAAAACCCTTTTTACTTTGTATTGGCGTATCAGTTCAGTTCAGTTCAGTCGCTCAGTCGTGTCCGACTCTTTGCGACCCCATGAATCGCAGCACACCAGGCCTCCCTGTCCACCACCAACTCCCAGATTCACCCAGACTCATGTCCATCGAGTCAATGATGCCATCCAGCCATCTTGTCCTCTGTCGTCCCCTTCTCCTCCTGCCCCCAATCCCTCCCAGCATCAGAGTCTTTTCCAATGAGTCAACTCTTTGCCTGAGGTGGCCAAAGTACTAGAGTTTCAGCTTTAGCATCATTCCTTCCAAAGAACACCCAGGGCTGATCTCCTTCAGAATGGACTGGTTGGATCTCCTTGCAGTCCAAGGGACTCTCAAGAGTCTTCTCCAACACCACAGTTCAAAAGCATCAATTCTTCGGCACTCAGCTTTCTTCACAGTCCAACTCTCACATCCATACATGACCACAGGAAAAACCATAGCCTTGACTAGATGGACCTTTGTTGGCAAAGTAATGTCTCTGCTTTTGAATATGCTATCTAGGTTGGTCATAACTTT
This sequence comes from Tragelaphus eurycerus, assembly GCA_935064755.1. Classification (NCBI taxonomy): domain Eukaryota; kingdom Metazoa; phylum Chordata; class Mammalia; order Artiodactyla; family Bovidae; genus Tragelaphus; species Tragelaphus eurycerus. The sequence continues at coordinate 34,136,030 of CAKXYN010000008.1, read as the reverse complement.
CTTTCCAAGGAGTAACCGTCTTTTAATTTTATGGCTGCTGCTGCTGTTAAGTCACTTCAGTCGTGTCCGACTCTGTGCGACCCCATAGACAGCAGCCCACTGGATGTCATGATCTTTGTTTTCTGAATGTTGAGCTTTAAGCCAACTTTTCACTCTCCACCTTCACTTTCATCAAGAGGCTTTTTAGTTCCTCTTCACTTTCTGCCATAAGGGTGGTGTCATCTGCATATCTGAGGTTATTGATATTTCTCCCGGCAATCTTGATTCCAGCTTGTGCTTCCTCCAGCCCAGCGTTTCTCATGATGTACTCTGCATATAAGTTAAACAAACAGGGTGACAATATACAGCCTTGACGTACTCCTTTTCCTGTTTGGAACCAGTCTGTTGTTCCATGTCCAGTTCTAACTGTTGCTTCCTGACCTGCATACAGATTTCTCAAGAGGCAGGTCAGGTGGTCTAGTATTCCCATCTCTTTCAGAATTTCCCACAGTTTATTGTGATCCACATAGTCAAAGGCTTTGGCATAGTCAATAAAGCAGAAATAGATGGTTTTCTGGAACTCTCTTGCTTTTTCCATGATCCAGCGGATGTTGGCAATTTGATCTCTGGTTCCTCTGCCTTTTCTAAAACCAGCTTGAACATCTGGAAGTTCACAGTTCACATATTGCTGAAGCCTTGCTTGGAGAATTTTGAGCATCACTTTACTAGCGTGTGAGATGAGTGCAATTGTGCCATAGTTTGAGCATTCTTTGGCATTGCCTTTCTTTGGGATTGGAATGAAAACTGACCTTTTCCAGTCCTGTGGCCACTGCTGAGTTTTCCAAATTTGCTGGCATATTGAGTGTAGCACTTTCACAGCATCATCTTTTAGGATTTGAAATAGCTCAACTGGAATTCCATCACCTCCACTAGCTTTGTTCGTATTGATGCTTTCTAAGGCCCACTTGACTTCACATTCTAGGATGTCTGGCTCTAGGTGAGTGATTATCTTGGTTGTGAAGATCTTTTTTGTACAGTTCTTCTGTATATTCTTGTCATCTCTTCTTAATATCTTCTGCTTCTGTTAGGTCCATACCATTTCTGTCCTTTATCGAGCCCATCTTTGCATGAAATGTTCCCTTGGTATCTCTGATTTTCTTGAAGAGATCTCTAGTCTTTCCCTTTCTGTTGTTTTCCTCTATTTCTTTGCATTGATCGCTGAAGAAGGCTTTCTTATCTCTTCTTGTTATTCTTTGGAACTCTGCATTCAGATGTTTATATCTTTCCTTTTCTCTTTTGCTTTTCATTTCTCTTCTTTTCACAGCTATTTGTAAGGCCTCCCCAGACAGCCATTTTGCTTTTTTGCATTTCTTTTCCATGGGGATGGTCTTGATCCCTGTCTCCTGTACAATGTCATGAACCTCATTCCATAGTTCATCAGGCACTCTATCTATCAGATCTAGGCCCTTAAATCTATTTCTCACTTCCACTGTATAATCATAAGAGATTTGATTTAAGTCATACCTGAATGGTCTAGTGGTTTTCCTACTTTCTTCAATTTAAGTCTGAATTTGGCAATAAGGAGTTAATGATCTGAGCCACAGTCAGCTCCTGGTCTTGTTTTTGTTGACCGTATAGAGCTTCTCCATCTTTGGCTGCAAAGAATATAATCAGTCTGATTTCGGTGTTGACCATCTGGTGATGTCCATGTGTAGAGTCTTCTCTTGTGTTATTGGAAGAGGGTGTTTGCTATGACCAGTGCATTTTCTTGGCAAAACTCTATTAGTCTTTGGCCTGCTTCATTCTGTATTCCAAGGCCAAATTTTCCTGTTACCCCAGGTGTTTCTTGACTTCCTACTTTTGCATTCCAGTCCCCTATAATGAAAAGGACATCTTTTTTGAGTGTTAGTTCTAAAAGGTCTTGTAGGTCTTCATAGAACCGTTCAACTCCAGCTTCTTCAGCGTTACTGGTATTGGCATATAGCCAATTAATAATGTGATTCTTTCAGATGGACAGCAAAGGGACTCAGTCGTGCATATACATATATCCATTCTCCCCCAAGCTCCCTCCCATCTAGGATTCCACATAACACAGAGCAGAGTTCCACGTGCTATACAGTAGGTCCTTGTTGGCTATCCATTTTAAATATAGCCGTGTGTACATGTCCACCCCAAACTCCCTAACTATTCCTCCCCTCCGTCCTTCCTAACCCCGGCAAGGATTTATTATCTTTTCACCACTGTCAAAAATCAATTGACAAACCAAAACCACATAATCAGCATCTAACCAGAATGTACTTTAAGCTACTAGTTTGTGAGATAACCCGCTATGGTGCTGGGAGGTGGGCCTAAGGCACTCATTGGGTAGGCAGAAAACTGGCTCTACAGTCAGTCCACAGAGTGGGCAAGAGAGGCATTCTCTTGGGGGAGGGAACTGAGATTTTGATCGAAAATGAGAAAGCCACCCAGAGCAAGGTATGGCCAAATACTAAGGGAATGACTATTTTCTTCTTTATTGCCAATATTCATGTTACGATCTATTCGTTAGTGGGGATCATGGCAGAGGGACCCTTTACTATCCTATAACCCTTTATACCACCCTTATAAATGCTGGTATTGTTCTATGGTCCTTACATGTGTTTCAATTTTTCACTCTGTTGTGTCTGACTCTTTGTGACCCCATGCACTATACAGTCCATGGAATTCTCCAGGCCAGAACAGTGGAGTGGGTAGCCTTTCCCTTCTCCAGGGGATCTTCCCAACCCAGGGATCAAACCCAGGTCTCCCGCATTGCGGGCGGATTCTTTACCAGCTGAGCTATGAGGGAAGTCCCCTTACATGTATCAGATCAGATCAGATCAGATCAGTCGCTCAGTCGTGTCCGACTCTTTGCGACCCCATGAACTGCAGCACGCCAGGCCTCCCTGTCCATCACCAGCTCTCGGAGGTCACTCAGACTCACATCCATCGAGTCAGTGATGCCATCCACCATCTCATCCTCTGTCGTCCCCTTCTCCTCCTGCCCCCAATCCCTCCCAGCATCAGAGTCTTTTCCAATGAGTCAACTCTTCGCATGAGGTGGCCAAAATACTGGAGTTTCAGCTTTAGCATCATTCCTTCCAAAGAAATTCCAGGGCTGATCTCCTTCAGAATGGACCGGTTAGATCTCCTTGCAGTCCAAGGGACTCTCAAGAGTCTTCTCCAACACCACAGTTCAAAAGTATCAATTCTTGGGTGCTCAGCCTTCTTCACAGTCCAGCTCTCACATCCATACATGACCACAGGAAAGACCATAGCCTTGACTAGGCGAACCTTTGTTGGCAAAGTAATGTCTCTGCTTTTGAATATGCTATCTAGGTTGGTCATAACTTTCCTTCCAAGGGGTAAGCGTCTTTTAATTTCATGGCTACAGTCACCATCTGCAGTGATTTTGGAGCCCAGAAAAATAAAGTCTGACACTGTTTCCACTGTTTCTCCATCTATTTCCCATGTAGTGATGGGACCAGATGCCATGATCTTTGTTTTCTGAATGTTGAGCTTTAAGCCAACCTTTTCACTCTCCACTTTCACTTTCATCTAGAGGCTTTTTAGCCCCTCTTCACAACACATTCAAATTGTCTAACAGCTATTATGAGATGCTATTTTTATTCCCATTTTATAGATGAGGAAACAGCACAGAGAGGTTAAGTTACTGGCTCAAGGTCACACAGCTAGAGCTGGGATATAAGTGAATTCAGCCTGGCTGCTGCCTCTCTACACTGACCCTCTCGCCATTCCTTGAACAAGACAAGATTGTCCCCCACTCAAGGCAGCTGCTGTTCATGGTTCAGAGGAGGGTCTGTGCTCAGGTTATGTATTTCAAGAGTTGGCATATTAAAGTCTGAGGACCCAGTCTGGTCCATTGCTTGTTTTTGTAATAAAGTTCTGTTGAAGCACAGCTGTGATCACTCGTTTAGATAATTCTGTGCCTGTTTTCATGCTACAATGGTGAAGTCAAGCAGTTGCTACAGAGATCCATGGCTGGCAAAACCAAAAACATTTTCTATCTGGTCCTTTAGGAAAAAGTTTGCTGTTGTGTTTGATGACCGTTAGCATGGCATATCTACGGAAAGTCCTAATATTCCGTAGGAAGGAATGGCGAGCCAAGGGTCAAGGATAGCAGGCAGAAATCATGTGAGGAGGTGGGAGGGGGAAGCAGAAGTACACAAAGAAACAGAGCCTGCATTATTAGGTGTAATAATATCCAATTTTATGTAAGGGCTGGTTTTCTTTAAACGGCAACTGCAAATCAAATTGGATTTCAAGTGTGTGGGAGACTCTGAAAGAAAGGCACTTTCAGAAATATTTTGTAAAGCAAATAAACCTTTGCAAAATACAGAGAAGCTCCCCATTACGTGTCTACTTCTGCAAGTTTGGGTTTTATTATGCTTGGTTTCCTTAGGAACCAGAGCTCTTCAGAAAGAAGGATTTCTCATTAATTAATTATTAATGAATGACTGTGTTGAATATCCTGGCACTGAATATCTGTCTGTCTTCTTTGGAGAAATGTCTGTTTAGGTCTTTTTCCCATTTTTTGATTGGGTTGTCTGTTTTTCTGGTATTGAGTTGTGTAAACTGCTCATATATTTTGGAAATTAATCCGTTGTCAGCTATTTAATTTGCTATTATTTTCTTCCATGCTGAGAGTTGTCTTTTTACCTTGTTTATGGTTTCCTTTGTTGTGCAGTCTTTTTGTTTGTTTTTACCATGTTATAATTTTTTTAAAATTATTTATTTTTAATTGAAGGATAATCGCTGGGTGATGGGGATAGAGTGGGGAGCCTCGTGAAGTATACAGTATACTGAGAGATACTGATAAGTAAGCAGACAGTGACAGTATTGAACCCAGAGTAAGCGAGGATGTTTCAGAAACAAATAAGGAGGGCTGCGGTCCAGATGTGGGGCAGTCCTGTGTCTGTAGGTGGGTGGGTGTTAGAGACCTGGAAATGCTTTCTTGAGGAAAGAAGGTCTAGGCTAAAACTTGAAGGTCTGTTAGGCAGTAACTAGGTGAAGGCAGAGGGAAGGGTAGGCCCGGTAGGGAAGGAGAGGTATATGTAGCTGAGAAAAAAGCATGTGAACGTCTCGACAGCAAGCTACAGTCTCCAGCAAGGCTGGAGTGTGATTCTCCCTGCAGATGAATTGTGGTGGGAAGGAAGAGCTGAGAGATGAGATGGGAGGTGAGTGGAGGGCATTAAGGAAGGGTCTTTGGTGCTATGCTTTGGAGTTTGACTGTATTTTGAGGACAGTGAGGGTTTGCAAACAATTTTTGTTTTGGGCTGTGCTGGGTGGCATGTGACATGTTAATTCCCAGACTGGGGGTTGAACTTGCACCCCCTGCACTGGAAGTACAGAGTCTTAACCACTGGACCACCAGTGAGATCCTTCAAAGAGGGTTGGTTTTTTAAAATTATTTATTTGGTTGTGTCGGGTCTTAGTTGCAGCCATGAGATGTTTGTTGCAGCACTCAGGATCTTTCACTGCAGTGCACAGACTCCCTAGTTATGGCCTGAGTGGTCCAGAGGGCGTGGGTTCAGTAGTTGCAGCACGTGGACTTAGTAGCTCCACGGCAAGTGGGATCCTAGCTCCCCAACCAGAGATCAAACCCAAGTCCCCGGCATTGGAATCGCGGAGTCTTTTTGTTTGTTTGACCATGTTAGACTTAAAAAAACTTATATATTTTTTAACTGAAGGATCATTGCTTTACAGAATTTTGCTGTTTTCTGTCAAACATCAGGATGAATCAGCCATAGGTATACATATGTCCCCTCCCTCTTGAGCCTCCCTTCCATGTCCCTCCCCATCCCACCCCTCTAGGTTGATACAGAGACCCTGTTTAAGTTCCCTGAGACAGCCAGTAAATTCCCATTGGCTATCTATTTTACATATGGTAATGTACATTTCCATGTTACTCTTTCCAGACATCTCACCCTCTCCTCTCCTCTCTCTGTGTCCCTAAGTTTGTTCTCTATGTCTGTTTCTTCATTCAGTTCAGTCGCTCAGTCGTGTCCAACTCTTTGGGACCCCATGGACTGCAGCATGCCAGGCTTCCCTGTCCATCACCAACTTCCAGAGCCTGCTCAAACTCAAGTCCATCGAGTCAGTGATGCCATCCCACCATCTCATCCTCTGTCATCCCCTTCTCCTCCTGGCTTCAATCTTTCCCAGCATCAGTGTCTTTTCCAGTGAGTCAATTCTTCACATCAAGTGGCCAAAGTATTGGAGCTACAGCTTCAGCATCAGTCCTTCCAATGAATATTCAGGACTGATTTTCTTTAGGATGGACTGGTTGGATCTCCTTGCAGTCCAAGAGTCTTCTCCAACACCACAGTTCATCTGTTGATGGACATTAATCTGTCGATGGACATTAGGTTGCTTCCATGTTCTAGCTATTGTAAATAGTGCTGCAGTGAACATTGGGGTACATGTGTCTTTTTCAATTTTGGTTTCCTCAGGGTATATGCCTATGAATGGGATTGCTGGGTCATACGGTGGTTTTATTCCTAGTTTTTTAAGGAATCTCCATGTCATCTTCCACAGTGGCTGTATCAGTTTACATTGCCACCAACAGGGCAAGAGAGTTCCCTTTTCTCCACACTCTCTCCAGCATTTATTATTTGTAGCCTTTTTGATGATGGCCATTCTGACCAGTGTGAGGTGATATCTCATTGTAGTTTTGATTTGCATTTCTCTAATAACGAGTGATGTTGAGTATCTTTTCATGTGTTTGTTACCCATCGGTATGTCTTCTTTGGAGAAATGTCTGTTTAGGTCTTTTCCTCACTTATTGATTTGGTTGTTTGTTTTTCTGGTATTGGGCTGTATGATCTGCTTGTATATTTTGGAAATTAATCCTTTGTCAGCTGTTGCGTTTGCTATTATTTTCTCCCATTCTGAGGGTTGTCTTTTCACCTTGTTTATAGTTGCCTTTGCTGCACAGAAACTTTTAATCAGGTCCTACTTGTTTACTTTTATTTTTATTTCCAATTCTCTAGGAGGTGGGTCATGGAGGATCTTTGCTTTGTGTAATTGAGTGTTCTGCCTATGTTTTCCTCTAAGAGTTTTATAGTTTCTGGTCTTACATTTAGATCTTTAATCCATTTTTAGTTTCTCTTTGTGTATGGTGTTAGGAAGTGTTTTAATTTCATTCTTTTACACGCAGCTGTCCAGTTTTCCCAGCACCACTTTTTGAAGAGGCTGTCTTTGCCTCCTTGTATATTCCTGCCTCCTTTGTCAAAAATAAAGTACCCATGGGTGTGTGGGCTTATTTCTGGGTTTTCTATCTTGTTCCATTGGTCTATGTTTCTGTTTTTGTGCCAGTACCATACTGTCTTGATGACTGTAGCTTTGTAGCATGATTGGGAGTCAGGAAGGTTGATTCCTCCAGCTCCATTCTTCTTTTTCAAGACTCCTTTGGGGAAGCGTGGAGTCTTACTCACCGGACTGCCGGGGAAGTCCTGCAAAGAGGGTTGTTTTTTTTTTTTTTAATCAATTTATTTTTAAATTGAAGGATAATTGCTTTACAGAATTTTGCTGTTTCCTGTCAAATCTAGCAGGGTGACTTGACAAGATTCGCATTGGGAGAAAGATTGGTCCAGCCACAGTGTGGAAAGTGGACAGAGGGTAGGAGAAGGGCCCACAGCAGTTAGAAGTGACTGCAGGGATAGAGAAGACTGACTAAATAAATATAAAGAAGGCCAAACCACCAGGGCTTGGGGACAGAACAGATACGAGAGTAAAAGAGGGGAAGAAAAAGCAGGAGGCCAGGATAACTTGATAAATGTGCAGAGGATGGAAGAGCTAGGGCGGCGGAGCTGGGGGGTGGTGGGGCAGGCAGTGAGCGCAGCTTTGTGTGTGGCGGGTCTTTGAGGTGCGTCTGGGACTTCCATTGAAGAGGTCTATAGGAGAAGGATTTAGGAGTCTATGGCCCAAGAAAAGGGTTAAAATGTAGATATGTGGGTTGCTGCTGCTACTGCTGCTAAGTTGCTTCAGTCGTGTCCGACTCTGTGTGACCCCATAGACGGCAGCCCACCAGGCTCCCCCATCCCTGGGATTCTCCAGGCAAGAACACTGGAGTGGGTTGCCATTTCCTTCTCCAATGCATGAAAGTGAAAAGTGAAAGTGAAGTCGCTCAGTCGTGCCCGACTCTTAGCGACCCCTGCAGCCTACCAGGCTCCTCCGTCCATGGGATTTTCCAGGCAAGAGTGCTGGAGTGGGGTGCCATTGCCTTCTCCAAGATATGTGGGTTATGTGATGCTATCTGAAGCTGCTGCAGTGATGAAAATTTCACAGAGGCACTTTAAAGAAGAGGAGAGAGGCCAAGGATAAAATCCTAGAAACACCCTCATTGAAAGGTGGGTGTTCAGAGGAAGAGAAAGAAGAGGTGCTAGGACAAAACGCCCACAGAGTTGGAAGGAAAGTAAGAATGTTACAGAAACCCGAGGGAAGAGACTCTTGTAAGTAGGGGGAGTTATGCAAATTTACAGAGTTTTCAAGAAATAATGACGCACGAAGAGTGTCCTTGGAATTTATCCATGAGGACTTTGGTGGGAAGTCAGCGGAGTGCTGAGGGTGGAAGCCACAGCTCAGTGAAACGAAGATGATTGAGGGCTGAGGAAGGAGACGGGAGCAGGCAAGTTCTTTCAAGAAGCTTGGCTGAGAAGGAGATGTGGGGAGATGGGGGAATGGCTGGAGGGGGACATGGGCTAAGGGAATGTCTCATAATACAGGAGTTATCTGAGCATGATTATGTGTTGATGGGGCTTCCCTGGAGGCTTAGACGGTAACGAGTCTGCCTGCAGTGCGGGAGACCCAGGTTCTATCCCTGGGTCAGGAAGATCCCCTGAAGAAGGAAATGGCAACCCACTCCAGTATTCTTGCCTGGAAAATCCCATGGATGGAGGAGCCTGGCAGGCTAGAGTTGATGGAGTCACAAAGTGTCGGACACAACTGAGCGACTTGACTTCACGTGTTGATGGGCAAGAGTTGGGGAAGGAAAGGAGAGGGATGAGCAGAAGGAGCACAATCTCTGAGGAAGCAAGAGTTGTGGGGTGGGTAGGAGCCCAAGACGGTGGAGCGGTCAGCACTGTGCTAGGAGGGAAAGAGGAAAAGGTGGTGATTGATGCTGGCCGGTGTGTTGGTGCAGCAACCGGGAACAGAGTATTCACTGAGTGGTTCTGTTTTTTCCTCTCAAGTTGGTAGGGAGATGATCTTCAAAGCAGGAGGGGAAGCAACAGAACAGCAAGTCTGAAAAGAATGGCCATTGTGGAAACAGGAGGGAGAGAGCTAGGGAAGAACACAGGATGGCTGCGGGAAGGTTACGGGCTAGTGAGGCTGCGGACCAGCGCACCAACAGCTCCGCTCTGTGTGGTTGGTAATTATATTCCCTGGCACTTGGCAGCCCAGGTATAAGAGCCAAGAAGGAGAATATGATTTAACTTACCTAGGCAGGTGTCGTCAAAGAACAGAGGGTAAGACAGTGGATAGCAGGAAGAGAGTGACTTTTAAAATGGCTCACGGGTTCGATGGAGTTAAAGAACAGATGTTGCAGGGCTGAAAGTGAGAGAGGCAGAAAGCCATGAGATGATCCATGAAAACAGGGGGTGTGAATTTATGATTTTAGAGGTGGAGCAGTATTCAATGACGGTACTTCAAGGGTGTTTGGAGTACGGTGGGAATGAGGTCACCAGGAGGTGGTGACAGTAAGCTTTTAGGATTTGGGGTGGCTTATCCACATTGATGATAGGAGGACTTTGAGGTAGGGCAGACTGTGAGTCCAGGGCTAGAGTTTTCTCCTCGAAAGAGGAGAAGTGGGCCTCCTGAGGTCTAGAAAAGACTAGGGTGAAGCTTTGATGAGTGCTTGGTACATCGCTGATGAATATTTCGAGTGCACGAATCAGGGAAAGTGTGAATGAATGGATGCATGAACTCAGACCGATCTGGCACATTCTTCCATAAGAATGTTACTAGGAGTATACGGTTACCAGGGGCTTCTGTATCCTTGAACCATTCAGTGGGTGAGACAGATGTCTATCATTGCCCGCACTAAAATCACAGTTGGTAATGAATTGTGGTCCCTTGTTCAGAATATTTCTGACATGACGAGGCTGCAAATGGTGTAGATGATACTTGTAATTTACCTTTGACTGGGGAGGCCTGAGGCTGCACTTTTCCCGATCAAGTCTCCTTGGATCTGCAATTATGGCTTGCTTAGCAATGCTACATTATAGTTTGGAAGACCCTCATTTCTGCCCAGCATTGTGGAAGACGACACTAACATTAGCAGTAGCCATAGCTGTTTTTGGTCTAAGTTCAAAAAAATATATTTAATAATAAACACTGAGAACTTACCCTGTGTTGGGCAATGTGAGGAAACTGAGGCTCCAAGAAGTTAGGTAATTCCTCAAACAGAGTCAGAGCCATGATCTGAATTGAGGTGGTAGCACTCCAAAGCTTGTGATGCTTTCCAACACAGCTGACTGTGGATCAGGAAAAAAATGAAGCTAGCCTCACTTAATTGGCTTCAGGAAAAGTCTCTGAAAGAATATGCCATCAGTTGGCCTGACACATTTTGCCCACATGTACACTGAATAGCCCAGCTGAGGGTAGGTCCTTTAGCAGAGAACATGTGTTAGGATAACTTGGTGAGTGTTTAAGGGCCCCGTATCTGACCTGTTAAGTCAGAGCCCTGGGATAAGGGCTTTAGGAAGTTGTATTTTAAAAATATTTGCAAGGGCTAAGGGAACCATAACTTAGTCTCCAGATATGGCTTCCCAGGTGGCTCAGTGGTAAAGAAACTGCCTGCAATGCAGGAGACCCAGATTCCATCTGTGGGTTGGGAAGATCCCCTGGAGAAGAGAATGGCAACCCACTTCAGTATTCTTGCCTGGAGAATTCCATGGATAGAGGAGCCTGGTGGGCTCTAGTCCATGGGGTTGCAAAAAGTCGGACACGACTGAGCCACTAAATACATGCACACACACACAGAGTCTCCAGATAAGTGCCTTGATTTAGGATCTGATTTGGAACTTCAACTTTAGGTAATTATTGGGACAAAATGGAAGGACATGCAAGGAATGTTTATTTAAGCACATATTAAGGAAGTCAATCTGATTTTTGGGGGGGCTCCTTAGGTAGTTATGTGCTAGTTCCTAAGAGGCTTCCCAATCTTCAGATTACCCCAGTGGCCTCTGCTTCATCCCTGGAGAAGGTAAGAGTAGGATTGCAGGAAGGCACACGCTGCCTCTAGAGCTAAGGGGCCAGGGTGCGAAGGCCACTGTACTAACTCCTCCTTCCTCCTTCCAGCCTTGCAGTGTTATGATGTACCCAGCTGGTCCTGGATCTGGTGACTCTCCAGAGGGCTTCCCCGGAACAACCAAGGCGCCAGTCCCAAATCGGAAACCGCACAGCTCAGACACTGGGTACGGAAACTGGGGGTACTGAACGGTGGCTCCTTCTTTACAGTGGGGTCAGGCAGGAGATGGAGAGCGGGAAAGGGGAAGACAGGATTAAAGAGGTCTGGGTAGCACAGAGCTGGTGGAAGAACTGGCCTTCTTTTAGTGACATATATTTTGTTCTGTCAACAAGGTTTATCTAGTCCCTACTATGTGCCTGGCATTGTCACAGACATCCGGAGGAAAATGAACCAACCAACTAGACTTGGTCCGGTTGCCTTTGTGGAGGGTTCACCACCTCCCTTTTTGGCTCCCTTACCAGTGGGACACCCCCTTTCTTCCAAATTACGGGGGAAATGGCCCCTTTGGAAAAGGAGGGCCCCTTTGGAACAGGATGAGGCAGGAGACAAAATCGTATGTGCTGAAGCAAGGAATGGACTCCATGTGTGACCTAAATCTGAGCTAAGGAAGAGAGTTAAGAAAAGGAGAAAAATGAGGAAGAGTTTTCTGTCTCCAATATAAGCTGAGAAGGGCAAGATCACAAAAGTCATGCTGGGTGAGACCTTAAAGAGACAAAGTCTAGCCCCTCATTGTACAGACGTGGTAACCGATGGAAGGAATGGTTAGGTGGCTCACCCAAGGTGGACACCCAGTCAGGCGGCAGAAGTGGGAATAAAACCGTGGACTAGAAATAACACTACGGGGTCTGCAAACCAGGCCCTGCCGGCTCCGCTCGGTTGCCTAGGGAACTGGCTCCCAATCATGGCCCTACGCGCCCAATAAAGTTGTTGTTGAGCGCAGCAAGGTCACGTGAGCAAGGCCGGGGAGGCGTGGCGCGGGGCCGGAGCGGGCCGGGGCGGAGCGGATTCGGGGGCGGGGCTAGCGGAGGGAGACCGGCTCGCCGCGGCGGAGAGAAGGGGCGGCGGGCGCGGGCGGCAGGCCATGATCGCGTCGTGTTTGTGTTACCTGCTGCTGCCGGCCGCGCGCCTTTTCCGCGCCCTCTCAGGTACCGGCCCCGCGTCCTGAAGGGCGGGTGCCAAGCCTCCGGGCCTGCCTTGGCAGGGCCTCCGCGGGGTCTTGGGCGGCGTGCGTTGCACGGCTGGCCTCTCGACCGGCTTATCCCGGACTCCGTGAGGCCCAGGCCTGGCCGGCGACCCTCGTGGGCGGCACTCCCCACCCACCTTCTTACGCCGGTGGCCTGGAGGCGTCGGGCCACAGTTACAACGTGGAGGCGGCTGGGGGAGGGGCGGGAGCCCCCCCTCTCCCCCCACTTCTGGCCCCGCGGGCGCGGAGAAGCTCCGGGGCCCGCTGAGTCACTTCTCGAGGCGGTCAGGGAGGGTTGGCCCCCTTGAGGGCCGAGGCGAGTGCCCGAATTCTCCGTGGACAGGGGCCCTTCGGCCCCTTAAGGGTCTGTGGATTGAAGATCTGGACTTGCCTTGCCTTCCCCTGGGTCGACTCCCCAGTCGCCTTTCCCAGCTGCCTCTCTGCGGAGTCTTTGGTTGCAAAACAAGAGAATCCAGAGACACGTTGAAACCTCATCTTTGAAGCAATTGTTCCGTGCGCTTAGACATGTCGTGGGTGGAGGCGGTGCTCAGCGGCGGCCTGGAGAAGAGTTACTGTTTAACTTTGCCAGGGTTTGCCCGCGCACCCCATTCCTGGCCTTTGACTTTTCCGAGGTTCTTAAGAGACCATCCGTTCCTCTTGGAGATCGCACAGAACTCCTGGACTTATCTCTGGCATTTTAGGGGACAGGACAGACTAAGAAGGAGTTTTAGAATAGAATAATTTCTGTTTCTTAGAAATAGGTCCAGCTGTGTGCATTCTGTGCTTTTGTGTGTGTGTAATTTCTGTTACTTCATATTTCATATAAAACACTTAAAGTATGTACATGTATGTTTGTATCTGCCCATTAGAATGCAAGCTCCAGGAAGGCGGGGCTGTCTGTTCTCACTGTATCTACTGCTAACATACTACCCAGACTATAGTAGGCACTCAATTCAGGAATCCGAGAATGTCTTGTGTATACATACATACTCCTTAGAAATGAGGAACTCCACAGAAGCCATTGCTTTCAGAGGACCATCGCATATTCCTCTACCCATGTTGCTGCTATTTCTTGAGCTTTGCCAGCGTTCATAATGGCAGCCTTAGTGACCTATACTTAGTGACCTCTAGTCCAGAGGTTTCTTGACCAGTAGCCAGAGTTTTGGCCTCCCTCCCGCCCATAGGTGTGGCCTCCCCCCATCCATAGGTGCACACCTATTAAAGTAGTCCCATTTGTATTTGTGCATTTGGTTTCTACAAATTTTCTATTTTTAATAAAAGAATTCTGCTGAAAAACACAAACCACCACCAATCAAAACCTGCTAAATTTGAAAACTTCTTGCCTGGAGAATCCCAGGGATGGAGGAGCCTGGTAGGCTGCAGTCCATGGGGTCGCTGAGTGGGACAGAACTGAGTGACTTCACTTTCACTTTTCACTTTCACACACTTGAGAAGGAAATGGCAACCCACTCTAGTGATCTTGTCTGGAGAATCCCAGGGACGGGGGAGCCTCGTGGGCTGCCGTCTATGGGGTCACACAGAGTCGGACACGACTGAAGCGACTTAGCTTAACCTCACACATATAAATCAAAGAACTTCTGCTATTTGGTGTAAATAGAGGATGTTTCAAAGGGCAGTGAATTAGCGAGTCCCTGAGACTAAAACCAGCAACCCAGCCCGTGGGTTTAAAGCAGAGTCTCCCACTCTGAGTAGTGTTGACATTTGATGGTTCCTGTGGAGCTGCCTCTCACTGTAGGACACTCACAATCTCTCTGTCCTATAACCACTAGATGCCAGGAGCGTCCCCACAGCTGGGATGACCGCTGTTTCTCCAGACAACGTGGAAATGTTCTTTGAGGACAGAATCACCCCTGGTTGGAAACCACTTTGAGGTTTGAGGGACCTAAATCCACACAGGCTATAAATAAGAGTGTCTTTCAACATTTGAACCATTTTGAAGTTTTTCTTGCCTTAAGAAAAGGAACTGATGAAATGCGTCTCCGGTGATGGAGGGACATCATCCATGTCACTTGGATGATATAAACAAGTGACTTAGTGTGTGTTGGTTGGGGGACGTTTTGTTTGCACCACAGTACTGTGCTTGGATTTGGGGGGCCTCTAATTGTAGAGTGTTTGCCACCTACTTTCTTTTGCCTGTTGGCTGTCATTGTGGCTGCTGTAGCAGAGAGGTGGCAGCTGTCTCTTCCTGTGAGTTGTTGGCACCTTCTGATTTGCAGCCTCTAGAGAGCCATGGAATGGGAAAGCTGATAATGATATTTGTGAAGATTTATTAGTAGAATAAATAGTTTTGAGAAGGGGACCCCAGGCCTTTGCTAAAAGGTAGATTGTCCAGATTTTGAGACACCCTTTTTGTCTACTTTCTGTTGGAATGCATTCATAGACGGGGAAATTTATAGAACTAGAAAAGCTCTTGGGGATTATCCAATTCACAGTTCCCTCGTCCTCATTTTACAGTCAAGAGTAAGTCCATCTCCCTAGGGGCATTGTCTAAGGTCACACAGTTTTGTTCATTTTGGTGCTGGGCCACGACCCATAGTTATGATTATGGTCAAGTGCTGCTTCCAGTGTCATGTGGCTCTTAGAACCAAAGAGTTGAAGTTAATAGGATTCTTAACCTCCAGACAAAAGGAGTGTGGTTATATGTGATCGTCTCTGTTCTCGATTATATGTGATAGCCATTCTTATTATTCACGCACAGAGTATTTATCAGATCCCTACTATGTAAATTAGTTAATACTTGTAAAGTACTTAGAGCAGTGCCTGACACATTGTAAGCACTTGGCTCTGGTGATGATTATGTTCCAGATCCTAAAATGGGCAGGTTCAATGATGATACAACAGTGAGCACGGTGGATATGATTCTTGCTTGTATGGGACTTACTGGCTTTCCCGTGGCTCAGTGGTAAAAAATCTGCCTGCAGTGCAGGAGACCCAGGTTCAATTCCTGGGTCAGGAAGATCCCCTGGAGGAGGGCATGGCAACCCATTCCAATATTCTTGCCTGGAGAATCCCATGGACAGAGGAGCCTGGCGGGCTGCAGTTCACGGGATCACAAAGAGTCGGGTATGACTCAAGCGACTGAGCAGGCACGCACGTGAGATATCAGAAGCTGAGAGGAGTGTGAGTTGAATGATGCCATCATCTTGTAACATGGTATTTTGGCTTTCTTTTTAGATGCTTTCTTCACATGTCGAAAAAATGTCCTCCTGGCGAAGAGCTCGTCCTCCCAGGTAGAAGGCGACTTTGCCATGGCCCCTCGGGGCCCCGACCAGGAGGAGTGTGAGGGCCTGCTGCAGCAGTGGCGGGAAGAAGGGTCGAGCCAGGCGCTGTCAACTGTGAGCGACGGTCCTCTTGTAGATAAGGGACTCGCCGAGAGCAGCCTGGCCCTCCTGATGGATAATCCCGGAGAACAGGATGCTGCTTCGGAGGACAAGTGGTCCAGCAGGCAGCTAAGTGACCTGCGGGCAGCGGAGAACCTGGAGGAGCCTTTCCCTGAGGTGCTAGGAGAGGAGGAGCCGCTGCCGGAGGTCGAGGGCCCAATGTGGGCAGCAGTGCCCATGCAGCCCGGCCCCCAGTACACAGACTGTGCCATTCTCCCCATGGGTGTGCTGGCCACAGAGCAGGGGGACGAGGACCCCGCGGTGGTGGCCTGGAGCATCGCACCGGAGCCTGTGCCCCAGGAAGAGGCTCCCGGCTGGCCCTTTGAGGGTCTGGGGCAGCTGCAGCCTTCCCCAGTGGAAATCCCGTATCACGGTGAGTCTTGACAGCCGGTTGAGCGAGCTGGGGCAGCGGTTGTCCCAGAGGTGGGCAAAGCCATTGCTAAAGAGAAGGCCCTTTTGTGTGGAGCTCTGCCGCCACATTCTGGTTTTCTGAGACTTGCAGCGGCAAATCCAGAGGGGCCTTAGAGGTCATTTCATCCAGCCCTGTGGCCTTTTGAGATGAAGTCATCAAGGCTCGGAGAGGTGGCAGGACATGCCAAAAGTCACATAGCTAGGTAGTGGTAGAACTGAAAGCAGACCCCAGTTCTCATTCTCTGTGTTATCAATTTTCTGGAGGAACCTGGGGTAAGGGTGGAGAGCTCTCAGGGACTATGTTCTCTGCCCCAAACAGGATAACTCCATTTTTATCTGTGTTACGTATTGGGCTTCCGTTAAAATTTGGAGAATGAGGGCTGTGCCTCACATAGGTTTGCAATCCACTCTACAGCTAGCTCCCTGCTCTAGAGGATATAGGGGACACATTACATTTTCTGGTTCTGTAGGCCCTTCTAGGTGTAGAGGTCAGAAAACAGCCAAGGCTGAGATTACTCTAGAAATGTCTTTAATCTCAGATGACTGTTAAGCACATTCATCTGAGTGATTCCCCGGAGACCCATGGCTTTATCAAAAAGTGAGGAATTGCTGGCCGTGTTTAGTGAACTTTCAATTCAGTTCAGTCAGTCGCTTGGTCGTGTCCGATTCTTTGTGACCCCATGAATCGCAGCATGCCAGGCCTCCCTGTCCATCACCAACTCCTGGAGTTCACTCAGACTCACGTCCATGGAATCAGTGATGCTATCCAGCCATCTCATCCTCTGTCGTCCCCTTCTCCTTTTGCCCCCAATCCCTCGCAGCATCAGAGTCTTTTCCAATGAGTCAACTCTTTGCATGAGGTGGCCAAAGTACTGGAGTTTTAGCTTCAGCATCATTCCTTCCAAAGAAAACCCAGGGCTGATCTCCTTCAGAATGGACTGGTTGAATCTCCTTGCAGTCCAAGGGACTCTCAAGAGTCTTCTCCAACACCATAGTTCAAAAGCATTAATTCTTTGGCGGTCAGCCTTCTTCACAGTCCAACTCTCACATCCATACATGACCACTGGAAAAACCATAGCCTTGACTTTAGTGTACTAAATACCAGGTACTATGCCAGGTACTAGGGATACAGTGGTGAACAGGCCAAGATCGTCTCTGGCTTTGTGGAGCTTACTCTGGTCTGAGGCTGTCCTTGGAGTCTTGTTCAGATCACCACAGAAAGGGATGGATGACAGGGAAAATGAGAAAGGGAACTTTGTCACAGTATCAGTGGGCCAGGAGTAGAGATGGTGGGCCCTGTGGATAGCATGAACTCAACCACGGACCTCTTCTTCCCAACCCCTTTGCAGAAATCTTGTGGCGAGAATGGGAGGACTTCTCCACTCAGCCAGATGTTCAGGGCTTGGAGGCAGGGGATGGCCCTCAGTTCCAGTTCACTCTGATGTCCTATAACATCCTGGCCCAGGACCTGATGCAGCAGAGCTCCGAGCTCTATCTGCATTGCCACCCAGACATCCTGAACTGGAGCTATCGCTTTGTGAATCTCATGCAGGAATTCCAGCACTGGGACCCTGACGTAAGTGAAGGCGGGCGGGGAGGGTGGGATGGATGGGGATGTGCCATCTTGCGTTTGCTCCAGACCCTGGCTGTTTCCCTGTGACCTTAGAAAAATGAGTTCACCCACAGTTGTTCATGTGATTGGAGTCTGGCTTAGGATGGGAGCTTGCTGCCCGGTGTGAATGAGTTTTGGGCAGATAGTAAGATGCCTCTCCATAGGTACACCCTTGCTAGCACGTTTATGCAGGGAGGAAGGCTTGCGGGATTCAAGGAGCAGGAAGATCCAGCTTCACTCGGGCCTGTTCTTTGCTGGAGTGGCAATCGGGGAAGAGTCAGCCCCCAGAGGAAGTGTCAGTGTGGCCCAGCCTGAGACCCACGGCAGCGTCCCACGTGGCTTCAGCATCTGCTCCTGGGGAGGGCATCGCACGGCAATGCCCTCCGTTACCCTGGAGTGACTGGTCTCTGTGTCGTTTCCCCAGATCTTGTGTCTCCAGGAAGTCCAGGAGGATCATTACTGGGAGCAGCTGGAGCCCTCTCTGCGAATGATGGGTAATGCCGCTCCCTGGCTCATGTGCCAGTCTCTTTTCCTCCCACCCTGTCTGCCCTCTCTTGACGCACCATCTCTTCTTTCATCTCAGTAAACCCTCTCACCTGTGAGCTAGCTCCCTCATGTGGAGATAGAAGAAAAACAAGAGTCCTGAAGTTTTAAAGTGGTTCTGACACACACTGCCATTTATTTACATCTATTTACCAACTCTCTGAGGCTGAAATTATTATACCCATTTTATAGGGAGGAGACTGAGGTTCAGAAAATTTGAGTGGCTAGCTCAAAGGTCACAAAGCTATAAATAAAAAAGCTCATAGCTTGTGGAGCCTGGACTCCAACTTGTCTTACCCAGGAGTCCATGCTTTTCCTATCACACTCTTCTGTCCTTCTGTCCCCTTCTAGCTGCACAGCCATCTGGTTACCGCTGTAAGGGAACCTCTGCAGAACCCAGGGATGTGTCAGGGCACGGACTCCCCAGAGTTGAGCAGCAAGAGCAGTGCTTTGGGCGCACACACCTGGGCTACTGCCATCGGTTCAAGGGCCCTGACCCATCTCCTTGGCGGGGTGTTCCTTGCAGGCTTTACCTGTTTCTACAAGAGGAGGACCGGGTGTAAGACAGATGGCTGTGCTGTCTGCTACAAGCCCACGAGATTCCGTCTGCTCTGCGTCAGCCCCGTGGAGTACTTCCGGCCTGGCTTGGAGCTCCTCAATCGGGACAACGTGGGCTTAGTGTTGCTGCTGCAGCCGCTGGTCCCAGAAGGCCTGGGGCAAGTCTCAGTGGCCCCCTTATGTGTGGCAAATACCCACGTCCTGTACAACCCACGACGGGGCGACGTCAAGCTGGCCCAGATGGCCATTCTCCTGGCCGAAGTGGACAAGGTGGCCAGGCTGTCAGACGGCAGCCACTGCCCCATCGTCCTGTGTGGGGACCTGAACTCTGTCCCTGACTCACCTCTCTACAACTTTATCAGGGACGGAGAGCTCCAGTACCACGGGATGCCAGCCTGGAAGGTGAGATGGGAGCAGCCACTGCGGGGTTGGCTTAGAGGGGGATTGGGGTGCAGCATGCAGGGCTGCTTCTGTGGCAGGGACCCAAGGGACACCTGTGCTGCCTCCCTCCTGCTTTCTCTTGTCCTGTTGATAGCTCTTGTACCCACACCTGCAAGTTAGCTCCTGAGTGCCTTTGGTATACTGGAATCCTTTGTTTTTATCATTAATTTATGTTTAGTTTACAAGCACATAAGTAAATGCACAGATATACACAAGTACCTCTCTATAAGGATTCAAGTATTATTACGTGACTCTAAGGGGAGACGTGGGAAATGCGGGTAATAAAGCGGGCTTTGGTCTTGAGCTCGCTTTATTACCCGCATTTCCCATGTCTCCCCTTAGAGTCATGTAATAACTGTTCAGAGTTTGGTGGTATTCTTCCAGGTCATTTTCTGTGTGTTTGCAGTGCTATCTAAACTGCTGTGGTGGTGTAACTGTCATAGTCTCTATTTATTAATCACTTACTCTGCCAGATGCTATTTTAAGCACTTTACCTACGTTAACTCATTAGTTTCCACAAGTTCTATCATTGGTTCTATTTTATAAGTGAGAAACCTAAGGCATAGAGAAAGTTAGGTCATTTACTCTCTCTAGTTTGTGCAGGTCGTTAGTGGTGGAGCCAGAATTTGTAATCAGGTGGTTTGGCCCCAGGGCTCTTGCCCTCCAATACTATGCTGAGACTGCTTCTAATGGCCGATATCTAATCTACTGTATTGTTTATAAACATGACATATTACTGTATATTTCATTTTCTAGCTTTTTTTTTTTTTACTCAACAGTGTACATATGTATTTATCTCATTCTTATTGACTGCTGAATCTTTGTAACAGCTGTTTTACAGTTTTATTGTGGTTCATTTAGCCCTACTGAGGAGCATTCAGTTTGTGCTGATTCCTTTATATGTCACTTAATCTCCTTGTTTCTCTCTTCTACCCCTGCTGATCCAATTTGTTCCTTAACTTTCGGCAAGGCGCAGTGGAGAAAGGATGTAAGATGACTGAATTATTGTCGAGCCCTTTGGGCTTTTATTTTAATGAGGTTACTTAAGTGCCAGCAATGTCCTGGTTGCCACATGCAAAGAGGAAGGCATTATCCTGCCAGGAGGCTGCTGCTGTTACCAAGAGGCTCAGGGAATGAGAAGTAGACTTGAGAAGGGCCTCCCACATGACAGCTGCCATTAAGCAGAGTGATTCAGAGCACTCATCTGGAAGCTAGAAAGTCCTGCATTCAGATCCCTGCTCTGCCACCTTGGGCAAGTTACTTCCCTTCCATGAGCCCCATTGGCCTCATCAGACCCTGGGGAATATGATGAGACCTACTTCTGAGGGTCTTCTTTGGTGGAGTCATTAAAACAGTGCACACAAAGTGTTTTCCAGTTCCTGCTTCAAAGGGAGCAGTCAATAATTGGTAGTGGTTATTGTCAAGATTCTTAGCTGTCTGTGGTATTATTATCCCATTCAATAGGAGAGGATATTGAACCCGAGAGGTGTTAACTGACTTGCCCAAAGTGACACAGCTTGTAAACGGCCATTGAGTTGAAGGTGTGTTTTCTGCTGATGGCGTACTGAGAATGTTTGTCCTTTGCGGGCAGAGAGATTATCTCCCCAGCACATAGCTAGTGTCTTGCACATAGTTGGCATTCAAATATTTGTTGTTTGTAAATGAAATAAAGGGGATTTTGCTACACGCGTTGGAGACGTGCAGATGACTGATGCTGCCGAATGTTTCCCCTACTACGTTCTGTCTGCTCCCAGGCTGCTCATGGGCTTTGACCGAGGATGGTGGCGTAGATACGGTAAAGTGCTTTGGTGCATTTCCCATTTGGTTTGACCCTGTGATTTCCCAGTAATGGGCTTTAGATGCTAGACTTCGATCCAGAAGATCCAAAGATCCAAATAAACCTTTTCCCGTGGCAAATTAAAGCCCTTGAAAGCGGATACTGCCTGGCAGAGTAGTGTAGATTTTTCTAAGGGGAAATTCAGGGGACCCTGTGTTCACATGGTTCTTTTCTGTTTCACATACCTTATTCTCTTTCCCCTTATCCCTGTCTCGTGGACATTGCAGTGTTTCTAATTAACAAAAAATAGCTTTAATTAGTTCCTTATGTTTAACTTTCCCCTGAGACTGATGTGTTTTGTACGTAGTGTGTGACCGTGTGTGTGTATGTCCGCACGTCCCCAAACACGGGCTTCTCTCTTTCTTCATCTCGGATTCCTTATTGCCGTCTGCTCTTTGCTCATAGGTATCTGGACAGGAAGACTTCTCCCATCAGCTTTATCAGAGGAAGCTGCAGGCCCCACTGTGGCCCAGCTCCCTGGGTATCACTGACTGCTGTCAGTATGTCACCTCCTGTCACCCCACGAGCTCAGGTGAGCACGTGCCATCGTCTCGGTTGCTTGTCCCTCCCTGCCCATTCTGGGAGAAAGATGGCACCTCATTGACAAGAGAAAGCATGATTCCCTCAGTTCTCTGAGCACATTCCTTTATATTTTTCATCGGCCCTCCTCGTGGTCCCCCAGTGAAATGGACAACTGTCCATCATAGCCTTTGGAAAATCTCCTTGTCTTCAGGGCCAGACTCCCTCTGTGTCCCTGCACTGGAAGCTTCTTGGGATTGAGGAAGTCCCAGCATGTGGCTCCTCTTCCTTTCTTTCACTGTATGCTTTCCCGGGTTTACAGAGAGACTCAAGTATAGCCGAGACTTCCTGCTGCGTTTCCGCTTCTGCAGCATGGCCTGCCGGCGACCTGTGGGACTGATTCTTCTGGAAGGAGTGACAGACGCTAAGCCAGGTAACGAGGGCTCAGCTTGCTCCCTGACTTGTCCACCTAAGTGAGCTTGGTCTTCTTTCCTTTTCACTTCTGATGTTTGTCAGTTATTTGGGTTTTTAGTCTTCTATAGGTATAATTCTTAGATATCAGCTTTTGGTAAAAAATACACTTAAGGGGAAGGTCAGTGAGGTTCACTGGCCGTGTGCAATGTGTTGAGAACGTGGACTAGGAATCAAGAGACTTGGGTTCTAACCAGGTTTGAGACCTTGAGTATGCC
The DNA here is from genome assembly GCA_935064755.1 of Tragelaphus eurycerus. Classification (NCBI taxonomy): domain Eukaryota; kingdom Metazoa; phylum Chordata; class Mammalia; order Artiodactyla; family Bovidae; genus Tragelaphus; species Tragelaphus eurycerus. The sequence goes on along the minus strand of CAKXYN010000008.1, from coordinate 34,113,567 downwards.
AGAAGCTTTATAAGCTAAAGTTGCTAATACATATCTAGCATGTGTACGGCATACATAAGAGAGAAAACAGACGTGAAAATCGTAAGGTGACAGAACTTCTGGTTGTAATAAACAGTTACTCCTACTGAGAACTTTCAGATGGTACATCAGATCAGATCAGATCAGTCGCTCAGTCGTGTCCGACTCTTTGCGACCCCATGAACCACAGCACGCCAGGCCTCCCTGTCCATCACCAGCTCCCGGAGGTCACCCAGACTCACACCCATCAAGTCAGTGATGCCATCCAGCCATCTCATCCTCTGTCGTCCCCTTCTCCTCCTGCCCTCAATCCCTCCCAGCATCAGAGTCTTCTCCAATGAGTCAACTCTTTGCATGAGGTGGCCAAAATATTGGAGTTTCAGCTTTAGCATCATTCCTTCTAAAGAAATTCCAGGATTGATCTCCTTCAGAATGGACTGGTTGGATCTCCTTGCAGTCCAAGGGACTCTCAAGAGTCTTCTCCAACACCACAGTTCAAAAGCATCAATTCTTCGGCGCTCAGCCTTCTTCACAGTCCAGCTCTCACATCCATACATGACCACAGCAAAGACCATAGCCTTGACTAGGCGAACCTTTGTTGGTAAAGTAATGTCTCTGCTTTTCAATATGCTATCTAGGTTGGTCATAACTTTCCTTCCAAGGAGTAAGCGTCTTTTAATTTCATGGCTGCAGTCACCATCTGCAGTGATTTTGGAGCCCAGAAAAACAAAGTCTGACACTGTTTCCACTGTTTCCCCATCTATTTCCCATGCAGTGATGGGACCAGATGCCATGATCTTCGTTTTCTGAATGTTGAGCTTTAACCCAACCTTTTCACTCTCCACTTTCACTTTCATCAAGAGGCTTTTTAGCCCCTCTTCACTTTCTGCCATAAGAGTGGTGTCATCCGCATATCTGAGGTTATTGACATTTCTCCCGGCAATCTTGATTCCAACTTGTGTTTCTTCCAGTCCAGCATTTCTCATGATGTACTCTGCATATAAGTTAAATAAACATGGTGACAATATGCAGCCTTGACGTACTCCTTTTCCTATTTGGAACCAGTCTGTTGTTCCATGACCAGTTCTAACTGTTGCTTCCTGACCTGCATACAGATTTCTTAAGAGGCAGATCAGGTGGTCTGGTATTCCCATCTCTTTCAGAATTTTCCATAGTTTATTGTGATCCACACAGTCAAAGGCTTTGGCATAGTCAATAAAGCAGAAATAGATAGTTTTCTGGAACTCTCTTGCTTTTTCCATGATCCAGCGGATGTTGGCAATTTGATCTCTGGTTCCTCTGCCTTTTCTAAAACCAGCTTGAATATACGGAAGTTCACGGTTCACATATTGCTGAAGCCTGGCTTGGAGAATTTTGAGCATTACTTTACTAGCGTGTGAGATGAGTGCAATTGTTCGGTAGTTTGAGCACTCCTTGGCATTGCCTTTCTTTGGGATTGGGATGAAAACTGACCTTTTCCAATCTTGTGGCCACTGCTGAGTTTTCCAAATTTGCTGGCATATTGAGTGCAGCACTTTCACAGCACATAGCAGAGTATATACTTGACATTCTCCACTTCTTGTCTTTGAAACTACTACTCCAAAGCAACAAGGAGAATGAAAAAAAAAATCAAACTCCATCTTTGAGAACGCCAGGAGACCTGAAGATATCTGAAATCGGGAAGCACAGCACAGGTGGAATGGCTGTAAGAAGCATTGGCGATCTAGCTGGAGGAAGTGTGGAGAGACTCATTGTGCGGCCATGTATGAATCTCAAGAAGAACCGGCAGGGTGCATTTCTTCATGGTGAGGCGCGAACCTTGAGGCACAAAATCAGAATCCCTTGTTTCATCAACAGGAATAGGATGGCACAGGTTGTGAAATGAAATTGCCTGAACCCTTTTGGTCCAGAGAGGCATTGGAGGAAAGACTGATCAAGGAATCAAGCCATCTTTGCATGAAACAAGTCTGTTTAAGTGGCAGTGGGGAGATGAAGTGCTTACAGAGCTGCACGTTTCTTTTGGCTGGGAGATGTAAAGGTTAAAAGGACTCACACAACCCTGTGTCGTAAGGAAAATGCCCATTACTTGGAATGCAGATCCAGAGGATGAAATGTAAGCTGCTGAGCTCGGGAAAGAAATGGAATAAAAAGTGAAAAAAAAATCACTTAAAATGAAGCCAAAATTAGATGCAGCACAAGAGAGAAGAGGCATTACTGAAAACAAGAGGCAGAGGCCAGGAAAGATAGAAAGTGCCAGGGAGGATATGATGGGAGTGGGAGTTACAGAGATTGAACATACACATAATCGGTGTTTACAAGGAAGAGAGCCAATAATATCATGGCACAAAAGGAATATTTAAAGGTAGGATATAAGGAAGATTTTCCCAACATGAAGAGATCTGAATCTTTGGATTGAGACGGATATACCACGTCTCAGGGAAAACTGACATAGGAGAATCAACAGTAAGACCTCCTAATGAAGTTAACAGAAGTCAAAGATGAAAGAATCTTTTGGACAATTGAACCAGAAAGAGTGGGATACCTTTTTTTTTTTTTTTTTCCAATTTGGGATACCTTTAAAGGTAAAAATGATTAGGTAGGCTTCAGATTTCTTAAAATTAACATTCAACTCTAGAACACTGGACAGCAAAGTTTCCAGAAAAGAAGGTATATCTAAAGAATTTTATACTCAACCCAAACTCATTCTTGAAGAAAATGCTAGAAAAATAACTTAAGATGACCAAGCAGTGACTGAAAAAACTGTAGTATTAATAAAAGGACTGGTGGTAAGCAATGAATTCATTGTTTTCTTGAAGGAATTTAACTTGCATTGGCATTTTATACAAAGAAGTGAGCATTTCAATGGCTTGGGTTTGTTTTTTTTTTTTTAATTGCAAAGCGAATGTATTATTACAGCTGTGGTGATAGCAATATTGGGCACAGAGCGACTGGCATGTGCCAGGAACTGGGGTAAGTGCTGTGTCAGTTGGACTCAGGCAGGGAAGCTGTGCATGAGTGTTTTAAGAATTCAGAATCCTCAAGTTAAACACTAGTAGGATCCCACATAGGTAATTCCATGTTAAGAATAGATTGTTTTTAAAAAATAAGTACTGTACTTGAAACATAAGTATTTTGATTTAATAACAAAATAAGAACTTTAAATACATACTGACAATCACTTTGTAAGTAGAATCATTATGTAGGGGGAAAATGTCCAGTTCACTAACAGTGCCCAATAATAGCAGTATTTTCAAAATTGAGGTTAAATTTGAGTAAACCTCCCCATCCTCCACAAACTGTGAACGTGCCTTTCTGTTTGTTCAGTAACCCCATCCAGGGCTGAACAGGCTCCTGATGAATCTTTTTTGAAGACTCCAAGTCTAAAAAGCTACCGTCACCTTTAGACCATGAGTAGAAAGATGAGTTCAGTGGGAGGACATCGTAGTGTGTCATCTTTTTTTCTGGAGGATTTGTTTAGGTGTGCTATCAAATAATATTTCCAATCTGCCGCCAGAGTCATCCAGCCCACCTGTGCACAGTAAAACTTGCCAACTTGACTGTGATACTGACTTTAATGGGAAGTATCTGAGTTGCAAGAGGAGCTCAGTGGTAGGTAGTGACGGTCTGACTTTCCCACAAGTTGACATTGCATTGTGCTAGTGTGTTCTGCTTCACACGTATGAAAAGAAAGACACATTGTGATACTCCCGCTCCCTCATTCTCTTTTTGAGGGAATACTTCATAAGATGGGAATCTAAATTTTAAGTCCCCCTCCTATAAATATTTTTAATTATTAGTGATTTCTTCTTTCCAGTATGGTTCTTAAAGACATCAAAAGGGGTTACTATGTTTTGTTTTTCATGAGCACTTGCATATTTCCATTTATTTACAGAGCTTTGGGTCTTTATGCAAGAATAAACCATGAGCCTAGTTAAGTGCATTCTAGGAAAAAAAAAAAAAACAGTTGCTAATAGATGACTTTTGTAAGACAGTGGACTAACTACTATTTACTGGAGAAGGCAATGGCAACCTACTCCAGTACTCATGTCTGGAAAATCCCATGAACAGAGGAGGCTGGGAGGCTGCAGTCCATGGGGTCGCTAAGAGTCGGACATGACTGAGCGACTTGACTTACACTTTTCACTTTGATGCATTGGAGAAGGAAATGCCAACCCACTCAGTGTTCTTGCCTGGAAAATCCCAAGGACAGGGGAGCCTGGTGGGCTGCCATCTATGGGGTCACACAGAGCTGGACATGATTGAAGTGACTTAGCAGCAGCAGCTACTATTTACAAACTGGCCAGATGGCCACAGAGCAAAGGCTATCGGATCAGGTTTTGAACCAGGAAAATTCAGAATCTAGTTTCCATACTGGCCTATTTCTGCACAACTTACTATCCTTTTCCCAGGTATTTTCAGACCTTACTTTCTCTGCTGCCATCAGTGCTGAATGGTCCAGGAAGCTGTCTTAGCTCAGATGGGGTCACTTGGGGCGGGTGTGCTCATGCGGCCTGGTGGGGCAGGCAGAGGTGTGGGTCCCTTGTAACTGCCAGAGCGGTGCTGTTCGTACACAGAGCTGGAGGGGGAGAACTTGGTGCTGAGGGAACCAGTTTTCCTTTCTCTTTGGTTTTTCTTTTCATGTGCTAACAAAAACAAAAACACTTGATTTTTCTTTGTTTTTTGTTCTCACACTTGTATGAGGTTTTGGTAAGGGTAAAGGTCTAGTTTGGAAATTAATTTAGTCCATTGTCTTGCAGGCTCCAACAGAGGATGAGATGGTTAGATAACATCACTCACTCAATGGACATGAGTTTGAGCAAACTCTGGGAGAAGTCTGCTTCTATTTTGATTCTTGATCCTTTCTTTGTATGATTTCTGAAATTTCATGATGGTTTGCTGGTAATATTTCTTCAATAATTTTCTACTTTGTGCTTTCTCTTTTTGGAATTCCTTTTAATTGGATACGGGCTTCCCTTGTGGCTCAGGTGGAAAAGAATCCACCTGCAATGTGGGAGACCTGGGTTCAATCCCTGGGTTGAGACAATCCCCTGGAGAAGGGAAAGGCTACCACTCCAGTATTCTGGCCTGGAGAATTCCATGGACTGTATAGTCCATGGGGTCGCAAAGAGTTGGACACAACTGAGCAACTTTCACTTAATTGGATATGGTTGTTGTTTAGTCGCTAAGTTGTATCCAACTCTTTGCAACCAACCCCATGGACTGCAGGATGCCAGGCTTTCCTGTCCTGTGTTATCTCCCAGAGTTTGCCCAAACTCGTGTCCATTGAGTGATGTTATCTAATCATCTCATCCTCTGTTGTCCTCTTGTCCTCCTGCCCTAAGTCTTTTCCAGCATTAGGCTCTTTTCCAGTGAGTCTACGCCTTGCATCAGGTGGCCAAAGTGTTGGAGCTTTAGCTTCAGCATCAGTCCTTCTAATGAATATTCATGGTTGATTTCCTTTAGGATTGACTGGTTTGATCTCCTTGCAGTCCAAAGGACTCTCAAGAGTCTTTTCCAGTACCACAATTCAAAAGCATAAATTCTTCGGTGCTCAGCCTTCTTTATCGTCCAACTTCACATCCATACATGACTACTTGACTATAGGGACCTTTGTTGGTAAAGTGATGTCTCTGCTTTTTAATACAGTGTCTAGGTTGTCATAGCTTTCCTGCCAAAGAACAAGTATCTTTTAAATTTCATTACTGCACTTAATGTCCACAGTCATTTTGGAGCCTAAGAAAATAAAATCTGTCACCGCTTCCATTTTTTTCCTCTTCTATTTGTTATGAAACAGTTGCCATGATTTTAATTTTTTGAATGTTGAGTTTTAAATCAGTTTTTCACTCTCCTCCTTTACCCTCATCAAGAGGCTCTTTAGTTCCTCTTTACTTTCTGCCGTTAGAGTGGTATCATCTACATATCTAAGGCTGTTGATATTTCTCCTGGCAGTCTTGATTCCAGCTTGTGATTCATCCAGCCTGGCATTTCACATGATGTACTCTGCATAGAAGTTAAATAAGCAGGGTGACAGTATACAGCCTTGTTGTACTCCTTTCCCAATTTTGAACCAGTCCATTGTTCCATGTCTGGTTCTAACTGTTGCTTTTTAACCTACGTACAGGTTTCTTAGGAGACAAGTAAGATGGTCTGGCATTCCCGTCTTTTTAAGAATTTTCCAGTTTGTTGTGATCCACATAGTCAAAGGTTTTCATGTAGTCAGTGAAACAGAAGTAGATGTTTTTCTGGGATTCTCTAGCTTTTTCTATGATCCAACGAATGTTGGTAATTTGATGTCTGGTTCCTCTGCCTTTTCTAAATCAAACTTGTACATCTGGAAGTTCTCGCTTCACGTACTGTTGAAGCCTAACTTGAAGGATTTTGAGCATTACCATGCTAGCATGTGAAATGAGTGCAGAAGCAGAATATATTAAGAACAGGTGGCAAGAATACACAGAAGAGCTATACAAAAATAATCTTCATGACCCAGATAAACCACGATGGTGTGATCACTCACCTAGAACCAGACATCCTGGAATGCGAAGTCAAGTGGGCCTTAAGAAGCATCACTATGAACAAAGCTAGTGGAAGTGATGGAATTCCAGTTGAGCTATTTCAAATCCTAAAAGATGATGCTATGAAAGCGCTGCACTCAATATGCCAGCAAATTTGGGAAACTCAGCAGTGACCACAGGACTGGTTTGTGGCCCAGGTTTCAATGGCACAGGTTTCATTCCAATCCCAAAGAAAGGCGATGCCAAAGAATGCTCAAACTACCACACAGTTGCACTCATCTCACATGCTAGTAAAGTAATGCTCAAAATTCTCCAAGCCAGGCTTCAGCAATACATGAACCGTGTACTTCCAGATGTTCAAGCTGGATTTAGAAAAGGCAGAGGAACCAGAGATCAAATTGCGAACATCTGTTAAATAATTGAAAAAGCAAGAGTTCCCAAAAAACATCTGCTTTATAGACTACGCCAAAGCCTTTGACTGTGTGGATCACAGCAAACTGTGGAAAATTCTTGAAGAGATAGGACCACCAGACCACCTGACCTGCCTCCTGAGAAATCTGTATGCAGGTCAAGAAGCAACAGTTAGAACTGGACATGGAACAACAGACTGATTCTAAATCTGGAAGGGAGTATGTCAAGGCTGTATATGTCACCCTGCTTATTTAACTTCTATGCAGAGTACATCAGGCAAGATGCTGGGCTGGATGAAGCACAAGCTGGAATCAAGATTGCAGGCAGAAATATCAATAACCTCAGATATATATATATATATGACACTTGCCTTATGGCAGAAAGTGAAGAAGAACTAAAGAGCTTCTTGATGAAAGTGAAAGAGGAGAGAGAAAATGCTGGCTTAAAACTCAACATTCATAAAACTAAGATCATGGCATCTGGTCCTATCACTTAATGGAAAATAGGTGGGGAAACAATGGAAACAGTGAGAGATTTTATTTTCTTGGGCTCCAAAATCACTGCAGATGGTGACTGCAGCCATGAAATTCAAAGACACTTGCTCCTTGGAAGAAAAGCTATGACCAACCTAGAGAGCATATTAAAAAGCAGAGACATTACTTTGCTAACAAAGGTCCATCTAGTCAAAGCTGTGGTTTTTCCAGTAGTCATGGATGGATATGAGAGTTGGACTATCAAGAAAGCTGAGCGCTGAAAAATTGATGCTTTTGAGCTGTGGTGTTGGAGAAGACTCTTGGAGAGTCCCTCAGACTGCAAGAAGATCCAACCAGTCCATCCTAAAGGAGATCAGTCCTGAGTGTTCACTGGAAGGACCAATGCTGAAGCTGAAGCTCCAATACTTTGGCCACCTGATGCGAAGAACTGACTCATTGGAGAAGACCCTGATGCTGGGAAAGATTGAAGGTGGGAGGGAAAGGGGACAACAAAAGATGAGATGGTTGGATGTCATCACCGACTTGATGGACATGAGTTTGAGTAAACTCCAGGAGTCGGCGATAGACAGGGAAGGCTGGCATGCTGCAGTCTGTGGGGTTGCAAAGAGTCAGACATGACTGAGTGACTGAACTGAACTGAAGTAACATGTTGTATGGTAAATCTCATTGATACATACTAAACTCTGAACTTTAAAGGCAGAGCAAAGACAAATTTTTAAAATACCCACAGGAAATTCCTGAGGCTTGGCCATATATCAGACTACCAATAGTTGTGACACACGGGCTTAGTTGCTCGGAGGCATGTGGGACCCTCCCGGACCAGGGATTGAACCCATGTCTCCTGCATTGGCCGGCAGACTCTTTACTACTTAGTCAGCAGGGAAGCCCTGTTCCTAGTTTTTTTTTGGTGTTGTGAGTTTTGTTTTGCTTTTAGTTTGGGTTTTTTATTTCATAAAGGAGTGTTGAATTATGTCAAAGGTTTTTTCTGTCTATTCAGATGATCATGGCTTTTGTTCTTCAATATTCTATTAATTGATTTTCAGATGTTAAACCGTTACATTTCTAGGATAAAAATACTTGGTCATAGTATATAACAATTGCTAATTCAGATTTTCTTCTTTTTCTTGAATGAGTTTATGTAGTTTTTGTCTTTTTAGGAATTTTTCCATTTTACCTAAGTCATCTAGATTGTTGGTATACTATTTTTAACTGTATCCTTATAATTTTTAAATTTCTGTAAGGTCGGTAGTGATGGTCCTCTCTTTTAATCCTGGTTTTAGTAATTTGAGTCTTCTCTTTTTTTCTTGGTCAGTCTAAGTGTTTGTCAATTTTGTTGATCCTTGTTATTCTATTTTCTTAGTTTGGGTTGTTAAACAAAATACTATAGATAAGTGGGTTATGAACAACAGAACTTTTATTTTTCACTGTTCAGGAGTCTGGAAGTTCAGGGTCCAGGTGCCAGCATGGTCTGGTTCTGGTGAGGACTCTCCTCTGTTTGCTAACTGCCAACTTGTTGCATCTACACACAGCAGAGAGAGGGTGAGACAGCTCTCTGGGATCCCTTTTAAAAAAAAAAGGCATCAATCCTATTCATGAAGGCTTCACCCTCAATGCCAGATTACCTCCTGAAGGCCCCACTTCCTAAATGCTATCCCATTGAGGGTTAGCATTTCAACATATTTTGAAGAGACACAAATATCCAGTCCATAACACTTACTAATGTCAGTGGTTGTTTAGTTGCTAGGTCACGTCTGATTCTTTGTGACCCCAGGAACTGCAGCACGCCCAGTAGGACCTGTAATAATATTCCCTCTTTATCTCCTGATAATGGCAATGTGTGTGTTTTTTTCTTTGAGTATGTGTGTGTATATGTATGAAAGTGAAAGTGAAATCGCTCAGTCGTGTCCGACTCTTTGGGACCTCATGGACTGTAGCCCACCAGGCTCCTCTCTCCATGGGATTCTCCAGGCAAGAGTACTGGAGTGGGTTCCCATATCCTTCTCCAGTGTATGTATAGGTATGTGTAAGTATGGATGCATATATGTGTGTAAGGGTGTGCATACATATGTATATGCATATGAAAGGTTGTTGTCGAATCACATGAAGACACCGGGATTCTTGGCCTCCGAAGGAGAAGAATTCAATCCAGGGCCAGGGACGAGGCTTGATCGCTCAGAGCTTTTGTGTAATAAAGTTTTATTAAAGTATAAAGGAGATAGAGAAAGCTTCTGACATAGGCATCAGAAGGGGGTAGAAAGAGTACCCCCTTGCTAGTTTTAGCAATGAAGTTATATACTCTAAAGAATGTCTCAGGTTGTAAAGACCTAATTTACATTTTAAGATAACACTGTCTTCAGGCAGGATACATCCTGGAAAAGACCAGGTCTACCCCCCTAATTTACATTTTAACAGAATTAGCCAGAAGGTTTAAAATCCAAAGACTGTCCTCAGGCAGGATACATTATTGTTATATAATCCTAAGGAATGTAGAGAAAGAAGAAAAAAGTCTGTCCTTTCTTCCTCCTTGAGAATTCCAGACCCCTCTCTCCTTGGGGACCCCTAGACTCCTTATCAATCTGCCTAGGACATAACTCTCTCACATACATATGTAGATATGTGTAAATACACAATGGATTGTGTGGGATAAAAGATTCTAGAGGAACACACCAGGGATTTGGTAATGTTGGTTGCCCCTGGGGCAAGGGCCCCAGAGTAGGAAGGAGACTTTTCACTGAGGTTTTTCTCTACATTTTGGTTTTTGTAACCATGTGACTGTTATTACCTATTCTAAAGCTTAAAGTGTAAATTTTTTAAAAACTTGCTTGTCTGTCTGCTCCCTGAGGTTCCTGACTCTGGTCCATTGTTTTCTTCCTCCTTTCATGTTTTTTCTTTCCCTTTTCCCTTCTGGAACAATCCAGTCAAGGATCTGACTGCCATTACAGGGTGCAAGGTTCTGACCCTCCTTCCTTGTCTTTTGAGTGATAAAACTCCTCTCTCTGGTCTTCTACAGAGCGACCTGCTGGCTGGACTGAGTCTGTCATTGAGGAAGACACATCTGAGTCTGAGCCAGACGTCCCCAGGTAATTTTCTTCCAATTCCCTCTGCTTGCATTGCAGCTCCATTGAGGTGTATTAGAGAGGCTCCTTTTGACTTTCCTGAGCCTGTTGGGGGAAACACTTTGCTGAGCTTTCTCTTCCCCCTAATATATGATAAGGTTATGGAGGAACATAGAGGTGTGCAGAGGCCAGAGGTGACCCACCCAGGTTCTAACAGATGAAAACCCCGTGCACATTTCCTTAGGGAGTAAGGCCTCACAGAAGAGCCTGTTGACCCACAGACGAGGGTACTTGAGGTACACACTTCACCAGGTAGCAAGAGGAGGGTGGGGGATAAGGAACATCAACAGGGCTGAATATAAATGTGTCTGTTTCTAGGCTGATTTTAGCTAAGACTCTCCATCTCTGGTTAGCATGGGAAAGAACTTGCTGAGGTTGAGTTATTTGGGGTCATCCATTAAAAAGCTTTATAAAATCCACAGAGAAGTGACCTTGGGAGAAGTTCAATAGCGTTTGCTGACTGGTTATCGCCCCCTCTACCCTTGTAGGACTCTGGGCACCATCCAGCACTGCCTACACCTGACCTCGGTGTATACTCATTTCCTGCCCCAGCATGGCCGCCCAGAGGTCACCACAATGCCCCTGGGTCTGGGAACGACAGTGGATTACATCTTCTTCTCCGCCGAGTCCTGCGACGATGGGAACAGAACTGGTAAGCCTGGTGGATCCTGGATTCCCAGACGCCACCCCCAAGAGTCTCTGGGAGCTGATGGGATCAGGCGTCTGATCACATGACTTGGGCTGCTGCGACCTGCCTGGCAAAGGAGCAGATCTCATACCTGCCTGATGCTTGTCATCCTCATTGTACTTCCCTTAGGCCCTTTGCCCGGCTTCTCTTTTTATCTTTGTAGCAGAACAAGCCATCCCTCCTTTCTCAAGATGAAAATACAGCACTCGGAGGTGATTGGATTTGTTCAGTGCAGCTGCTAGTGAGGGTCTTGGTGAGGTCAGAGACCCAGTTTCTTATCTTCTCGTCCCTCACTGTAGTCACGGTGTGGCAGTCTGTCAGCCCCACGCCTGTTTTCTTTAAAGCGTCTTTTACAGTGTTTGGATTTTATGTTTAAAAATCAGATTTTACATAGAAACTCTCTGACTTCTCTCGGAAAATCAGAAGATCTTGTAATGCTGGGCTTGGAGGTGCATTCTCTAGTTTGGTACGGCCCCCGAACCCACTCACTCCATTCACTGACATATTATGAGCATCCAAGAGGCCGCAGGAGGTGGGAGGGAGGGTGGGCGGCTGATAAGATGCAACGTCTTGAAGGTGAAGCTCCCACAGGCCCCCTCCCACCCCGGGACACGTGGTGGCCACATCGCCCACCGGCCTCTGCTCTGTGCTCCAGATCGCAGGCTGTATCAGGATGGAACCCTCAAGCTCCTGGGCCGGCTCTCACTCCTCTCTGAAGAGATCCTCTGGGCTGCCAACGGCTTACCCAACCCCTTCTGCTCTTCAGACCACCTCTGCCTACTGGCTAGCTTCGGGATGGAAGTCACCGCCCCATGATGGGCTCCCAGGGGAAGAGCGCTTCTTCTCTTCCAGAAGAGCTCACCGGATCAGAGACTGTGGAAATATCCCACACTTCTGGAAACTTAGATCCAAGAAACTTAACGTCCCCTCCCCGCCCCCTCCTCGTCCCCTTCTCCCTCACGGTTAGATTCTCTCCAGGCCCGTCCACGTTCTCTGCCTGTGGTCCCTGCTCTGCCCCAGCCTCCTCCCTGTGCCACATGAAGGGGTGGCCTTGGAGAGGCATGAGTAGGGGTCCCCCCTTCCCTCCATGTACCCAGCGCTGCCCACTGATTTTTGATTACCAGGGTTGCGGGAGCTACTGATCTCCTTGGTTATTTATTTTCAGGCCATTTCTTGGTGGTGCCTTCTGACCCGACCTCCCTGCCTGAGACCTGTGGGCCCAGCCCTCCTGCAGACACGCACATGTTGAGATGCGCTCTTCTGTGCAGTCACGCCTGTCTCTGATCAGCCTGCTTGCCACGCTGGGGCCGTGGGTCACGGGCCCTGCTCTCCCTTTATCTTCTGTTTCATCAGGCATTCATCCGGCCAACCAGGGGGTCTTCTCCATCGGGGCTCTGGAACAAGTGGGCCCCACAGACTTGGGTGCACTTCTGGACTTTGTAGGATCTGAGCCTCCTGCCCAGAGCGCTCCACCAGCCTGTGTGCTTCCCCCAGGGCTTGGCCCTTTCGCCAGGCTGCCCTGTGGCAGGTGGAGGGTCAGTGGGCAGAGAGAGTGGTTTGAGGTTCAGAGGGCTTCAAGGCTGAGGAGAAAGAACTGTCAGGAAACTCTGGTCTCCCTGGAGGACCGGGGTGAGGGTGGGAGTCCCGGGGCGGGAGAGCAGGCAGCGGACTCAAGACCTCAGGGACTTAGCCTCTTGCTTCACACACCTCAGCTGCAGCTCTCTGTTCCTCTCCTCCCACTGCTTTTTACTGTTTGCTGCCGACCACATTCCCTTCCCTTTTCTTGCCCCTAGAAAAGCCTGAGATTGAGCCCAGGCCAAACCTTCTCAGTAGAAAGGCTGCTTGGGCACAAGTGGCCCGAGACGCGGACGTGGCAGTGCTTGAGAGTTTGCTCCAGCTGGCCCGGACTCCACTGCTGGTTGTCTCTGCTGTCCCCCTCTCTGGCCCATTCAGGGGGCTCCCTTGCCCATGCGAGTCACCTGCAGGCCTTATGGCCTTTCATTCCTGGCCGGCTCCTCCTCACACCTCCCGACACTCAGAGTAGCTGCTGCTGGCCCTGCAGATGTGGCCCCCAGAGTGGGACTGGAGGATATAGCTGAGAGAGGCTAAAGTTAGGGACAGTTAGCTGAGGTTCACGTTTTCTCCTTTTTTTTTTTTTTTTTGAGAGCCAAAGACCCAGCTTGGATTCTGCTGCTGCATTCATGGTTATAAGCTTTCCATGCCTCAGTTCTGGGGGATTTATCTCTACGTGTGTATTTTTAAACATTGTTTCCTGGGTACTGGGCATGTGCCTGTCTGAGCCCCAGGCCCATCTGTCCACACCCCACCATCCGTTCTGTTTGTCTCTTCCTGGACGTCTCCTGAGGTGGTCTCCTTGGTTCCTAGAACTAGGGCCCATCAGCTCTTCTCTTCTGCCAGGCAGTGTAGTTTAAAAATGGCTAAAGATGGCAGAGGGCAGGAGTTTGATTTATAATCTTTTCCTTGTTTTCTTACTTGTTTCTGTTTTGGAAATGAAAGGGGGGTTTAAATGGTCATTTGAATTCTCTTTTCCAAATAAAGGTTTACCTTTTCCCCCCCAACTGTTGGTTATTTTATTAGGATCCCGAAGGGCATGGGGGAAAGGAAGGCCTGGAGAATGAGCTGGGCAGAGAGCAAGAGATTGACCTGGGGTGGGGCCTCTAACCCTACCTCTAGACCACAGAAAAGGGTGGTCATCTCCCCTAGGTAACTGAGTGGATGCCCACTGCTCTGAGGCCCGTGGGAGGAACAGGGCCTGTGTGCAGCCTCCTGCCCCGACCTTCAAAGGGTGCAGCTTTCTATCCTCTCCCAGCTCGAGGAGAGAGGTCCGTTCAGCTGCTTTCATTCTTATTCCATCTGCTGCCCTTGTCCCTCCCCCTAGTCCAGGCAGAGGAGGGTCTGTGGCAAAAAGCAGGAAGCATTTTCCCTGGTCAAAGCTGTGGCAGCTTCATGAGGCGTGATGCGCATGGCTGATGCCTCTCGCTGCGTTTCTATTTCTGATCATCATCTCTTCCCTATTCTGGAGCCAGGCCTGAGCTGCGGGCCATCTGTTGCCAGAAAGCTGTTCCTCCTTTACCAGGCCTCACTCCGCTGGGACTTCTGTCTTCCCCCGGCCTCCTCACGCAGCCCTTGTGCCTGTGGGGAGAAGCCCTGAGGCCAGGTGGGGTTTAACGTCTCATCTGAACAGAAGCCCAGGCTCCACACCTTTCAATCAGTACCTGAGAATCTGTGTTACTTAAAGCTCCCCGGGCACCAGTGGAAACACCTGGGTTATGATTCAGCAGAAAGAGAATTTAGCCAGGGATTAGGAGCACTGCCTGTCGTCTTGGCCTGGTCGCTCAGTGGTTGTGGGTAAGTTAACCCCTCCCTGTGTTTCAGATATCTTGGTGAAATGGAAATTAAAGTAGTATTGTTTTCCACTCGTCAGGAATTTTCAGATCTGAAGTTACATTGAAAGGATGCTAGGAATCCCAGAGTATTATTGGTAATTACAGTAATTGGCAATAATCGGTAACGGGAGTTAAGGATGGCCAGTTTCCCCTAGGCAGTCTGGACAGTTCACGGCTCAGAATTCCTTTATAGCCCCTAAGCTCTGAGGCGTGTCCCCAGGACTCCTTTCCTGGCCTGAAGGGCTTCCCCGCGGTGACCTGGATTTGCGCAGCATCTGCGTTGATTCAGGGCTCTCAGGGCGCTTCCCTTCCCACGATCAGCAGACGGCACTGCAAGGTGGCAGTTCAGGTGCGTGTGTCTTACCTTTACATCTGAGGAAGCAGAGATCGCCAAGAGGGAACTGAGACTCTGCTTGATTTCTTGCCACCCAGCTCCTCAGAACACAGCCTCTTCTGGGAGTAGGAGGGCCAGGTTGTCTCGTAAGGCAGACACAGGACTGGGTCTTGGAAAAGGGAAGCGACCAACCAGCTGGCTTGTCTTAAACCCTGTTTTTTCTCTCTCGTTCTTTCCCATGTGTAGCTACTCACCAGAGGGTTGTTTCTTGATTGGTTACTTAAGGCAAAGCGTGGCTTCCCTCCCCCTGGCGAGGAGCAGGCAGGGGCCTACCTCCTCTAGTCGCCCCCCAACTCCCTATGTTTAGGGAGAGAGCTGCCCGAGGCCCTATACTTCCACACTCTTCCCCCTGCACCTCTCCCATCATTTCTCTCCCCAACAAATGGGCCTGGTAGGGTGAGCTCTCACGGGTTAGGAGGCTATGACCTTAAGGTACGTCAATGGTAAAACTGCCGTCTGCCCCACCCTCGTCAGTTACCATGCCCACAGGCGGGAGTCCTCACACAGCTAGTGTGGAGGCGCCACACTTAACATCCTTCCAGGTCTTGTCTTTCCCACGACCAAGTCCTTTCTGGCTGGGCACTGGAAGGACCGCACATTCCCACGTGGGCTGCTCAGGGTGCGGTCCCCTCAGGCCAGCTCAGGTGGCCCGTCTCCACCACCTGTCAGGCCTCAGCGGGCCCCTCACCCCTTGGCAAACACTGTAAGGGTTACCAGGCGGCCCGCACGTGGGCCGGTCGACTTGGGCTTTGGTGTGACCAGCACCCTGTCACCACTGCCCTCCGCAGTCGTGGTCAGGATCCTTGTCAGATCTTGGCAGACGGGGGTGCAGAGCTTCAAGCTCTTCACGTCCAGGGCTCTGAGAAGTGCCACCTGCCTTCAGAGGTCCAACCCACGATAGTCACATGCCTAAATTAGGCAGGCACGTGCTGCGAGCTTGAAGCAAAGGGAGCAGCAGGAAATGTGGCCATCCTCCCAATAGGCTGGCTTCTGGTCCTCCCAGGAGTCCTGACGGCACTCAGCTCTGTGTCAGTTCTAAGAAAGTGGCCGTGCGGTATCCACGGTGAGCCTGGCTGACTCACGACCGACTCAGCCCAGCACTTAACCCAGCCCCTGTATGTATGACAGCAGTCCAGGGGCCCACATCACTGAAACCCACCCACAAGGCCCTTTACCAGCTGGACTTGAATATGTACATTTCACACACTGCCTTTTGTGTGAAGGGGGTATAAGCCAAGTTGTTTACAAACTCTGGTTACCTTTACTGAAAGGCTCATTTTTAGGTATCGTTTAAGCTGGATTTACATGATCCTGTAAATAACTGCCTCTTTTTAATGGTGTACAGTCCAAGCCCTTCATGGATCCCAACAGACCAACTCTCCTCCTCCCAGTGGCCACGCCTCACCACAACGTTGGCTCCTGAAAGTGAGGGAGTCTTGCTGTGCTAGACCACACGTCTCGCTAGGGCTTTTTGGGGATTGGCTGGGATAAGAAGTAGGAAATACGCTCTCTTCTCCTAAGCCTAGGGTTTCCTTTCAAGCTGAACGAAAGGAGTGCAGAGAAGTAGGGAGCAAGGGTTATAGGTAAAAAGATGCCTCTGGGCAGGTCAGGTTGCAATTGTTTGGACTTGCCTTAAAGCATGGGAAGAGGCCCAGGGCTGGACAGACAATGCAGAGGAAGAAGGGGTAACAGGTAGAACCAGGGGTGTTTTCTAAAGCTGTGTCTTTAACCGCCATAGGTTCTGCACTGGAGTCCGTGATGAGAAGGGACTTGAGATCCCCATTGCTGTGGTTTCTGAAATAGCCTCCTCTCCCAGGAGAACACCCAGCCTTCCTCCTTCTTCCTTCCTGGTGGATGGCTGGGGACTAGGAGAGGACAAGCTGGGCTCTGGAATGCGCCTGGGGACTCCGCGGTGGGGGGCGGAACTGGCTGTATGAAGGAGAAAGGGCTTCTTTTACAGCCAGCAGGAAAGGTCTCCCAGATGAGGAGTAAAAAGGGCTGAGTGGCTTCAGCAGGCTGAGGGGTGAGACAGTCTGGGACCCCAGAAGTTGTATCATGACTGCCGGGGCTGCGAGGTGCCTGATGACTGGTTTGGGGCTCCCCTCAACCTCTGGTCAGGTTCTATCACCACCCCCCTACCCCCCCAGAGCTGCCACGGCTGACAGTGGTGGGTGGGGCAGCTGCAGCCCCAGCTCCTGGAGGGAAGAAGACAAGGCTTACAGGCTGTGGTCTCTGCCCAGCCCACACAGCTGAGCAGGGGGGAGACTTTATTCTTTTCAAGGAAAAAGTGAGAACAGCAATGAGACGAAGTGTAAAAAGGGAAGGCGGGGGGGTGGGGGGCAATACTGATACGAGAAGAACAACAAAGTCCAGTACAACACGGCAGCCGACACCATCACGGAGCCCCAGGCCAAGCACACCCGATCTCTCCTCTCATCAGACTTGGAAGAAAAAGGGAGACTTGGGACTCTGGAGCACCAAGATGGGGTGGGGGCGGGGGTAGGGGGGTGGGGTCAATACCGCTAGACTTGCAGCTGGCACCTTGCCAGCCCTGACTGGTCGGGGTCAGACCTCCTCTCCCACCCCACGCACCCCTCTTTTCAGGGCACACCTCCCTGACCTTCCCTGGTTTTTCATTGGGACGAGGGAGGTGGGGAGTTAAGCACAGCGGGACTCTGGCACTCAGAACACAGTCCAGAGGCTAGGCCCCCAGCTCACACTCTGCTTGTACTTAGAGGCCAGAGGGTGGGCCTGGGGGAAGCCAACAAAGCTAAGCTGAAAACCACCCAGGCAGGGACCCACGCACACAGGCCTCTGGGCACAGTCCTGGTCAGAAGGAGACCCAGTCCTTGGGCCAGGAAGTCAAGTCCAAGTTGGAAGCGGCGGGGAGGAGGGGATGGTGTGAGATGACCCAGGGTCAGAAACCAGATGTGGCCAAACTCTGGCTCTCCCTGTAGCTAGGCTGGCCCTAGGCTTTGTCATGACACCTAGGGGTGGGACGTGCAGCTCTCCGTACCTGGCCACGCTCAGGAAGGATGGGGTGGCTGCTGAGGGGGGCCAGGGGATGGTGACTCTGCTGAGGCCACGAGAGGGAGAGGACCGGCAGGTGTGAGTGGGTGGGACAGGGCTGGAAACCCAGGTTCCCAGTGTTCTGACCCGGCAGCTCGCACAGGGTACAGGCAGCCCGGCCTTGAGGAGCAGTCACTATCCCGCCGTGCCCGCCCACCTTCATCACACAGCTTTCTCTGACCTCCCGTGACCCCTCCCCAGCCAGGAGCCCCGACCCCCAGGGACAGAGGAGCCCACACCGAGTGCTGGGAGGCAGCCCTGAGTCTGGAGGAGCCGGGCCTGGTCCCTCATGGGAAGTGAGATGAGGTGATGCTGACGATGGTGACTAAGGCCCCAAGTCCCTGCCCCCTGCCTCCCCAGAAACTCTGCAGCCAGGCCGGCCCCACGGAGCAGAGCCTGTGTAAACACACCCAGGAGGGGAGGAGGGCTTGCTACATATATTTGAAATGTGTTAAAAAATAAATTTAAAAAGCACCGCTGTATCCCGTGGGTGTCCACAGGCCCGAGGTCTCAGCGAGGAAACGGGGAGGTGCTAGGGGCTTCTCGGTGGGGGCGTCGGCTCCCTCCCCTGGCAGACAGCAGCTGGGGCTGGGGCTGCATTCTGCTTCCTTCTCCCCACGGGGCTCGGGAGGGAGAGGGGGACCAGAGCACCCCGGTGGGTTCCCGTGCCAGGAGCAGCTCTCCCCCACATCTCCCTGACCCCAGCACCCCGTCTCACGTCTCACCCTCAAGCTCTGTGGTTCAGAGCTGTCTCCTGCCGGGTGGACATCACAAGGCACGCGCCTCCACACCCACAAAAGGCCCTGTTTTCAGCCTCATGCCTCCCAAATGGATCCATCTCTGTCCCAGGTGAAGGTGTGAATGTGGGCCCCCTCCTGAAAACTAGGAGGGGATGGGAGGCTGAGTTGGGGCTCACAGTGGCCCCCAGACTGCTCTGGCTGCGATGTAGCCCAGCAGGCAGCTTAGGCACCTTGCCAAGGGTCCATTGAGCCAGGAGGAACCCAAGGGAGTGAGCAGCCCACTTCTCTTCCTGGCCTGACTCTGGGCCAAGATCTGCTGGTCTGAAGAGCTGCCAGCCCAGTGCCTCTCCTGGTGGGCACCTGCGTCAGCAGACGCATCCTGTCTCCATCTCTCCCTTTCTTGGCTCCTCAGGCCTCATCCATCTCCCCAGCAGACTGAGAATGGCACTGTTTCTATTCCACTCCACCCCCTCTTCCCTGGTGGCTCAGACGGTAAAGCGTCTGCCTACAATGTGGGAAACCTGGGTTCGATCCCTGGGTTGGGAAGATCTGGAGAAGGATAATGGCCTCCCACTCCAATATTCTTGCCTGGAAAATCCCACCCATGGAGGAGCCTGGCGGGCCACAGTCCATGGGGTCGCAATGAGTTGGACACGACTGAGTATCTCTGTCTGCGGGGAGAGTCGAGTGGGAAGGAGGCAGCTGCCCATCTGGGAGCAGCTGCTGTGGCGAGGATGCTGTCCTCGGATGTCCAGCCTGCTCTGGGACCCTAGAACTTCCATCCCTTCCATCTCCAGACCATCTCAGTGCATCCCTCTCCCCAGCCCAAGCTCTTGCTACTCTCTTTAAGATTACAGACAGTCATTCTTTTTCAGGTTGGGCTTTTAAATTTTCTGAGTTGATTGCCACCATTTAAAAATCTGCATATTTTCACATAAAAAATTCAGAGTTCTGCAATGAAGAAACATCTGGCCATCTCGTATGCAGGGCCTGCCTTTAGACCCTCTGAGCAGCAGCGGCTGAGGCTGCGCCTTCTTTAGTTGGCCACAGTCCCCACCCAGCCCTGCAGCCCTCCTTCAATCAGCTGCTCGGCCCTGGGGGAATCTGAGTTCACAACTCTGGGCTCTTCCTCTTTCAGAGCTCAGTCAGGCCCTCAGTCCCTAGGCAACCTTACTGACAGTTGCCTCTCAGTATTAAGAAACCTTAATGGTCATCTCCTCCAGTTATCCTTCCGTAACCTAAATCCGGTCTATAGCTTTCTAGATGACAAGCAACCATCTAATTTTTGCTTGAATACCTCCAGCAACGGGGAACTCAGTACTCCCAGTGGTTCTAAACTCTCCCTTACCTTCTTTTCTCACTTACACTCCCCAGTTCTTGGGCTCTGCCTCTCCCCAGTGGCCACACTGCACCCTTTGCCTTCCACCTCTGCTGTTGCTTGAGCCTCCAGAACCTTCCTCCAGTTCTGCCAACTTCTCTCCACAACTTTTCCCTTGCCCGCCAGGCAGATGCTACAGACTCCAGCAGCTCAGGCCCTTCCCTAACGAGCTGCCT
Source organism: Tragelaphus eurycerus (assembly GCA_935064755.1). NCBI lineage: Eukaryota > Metazoa > Chordata > Mammalia > Artiodactyla > Bovidae > Tragelaphus > Tragelaphus eurycerus. The sequence goes on along the minus strand of CAKXYN010000008.1, from coordinate 34,093,164 downwards.
CATGCTCCAGGCCCGATCATCGCTGGGCCCTCCACACCTAACCCAGGCTGCTGAACAGGGGAGCGGGGGCTGGGATACAGGCCTCCGTGGCCTGGTCTTCATTTTCCTAGCAGGGGCTGAGGTAACAGGAAGGGGGAGCAGTCCCTGGGGGCCTCCCGACCCAGGCCTGAGAGTCCCACCCCGTCCTCAGCCATGGTTCCTGGACCCACCAGGTCTGTTCAGATCCCCACAGTCATGCTGAGCCCAGTGCTTCTCTGGGGCCCTGGCCAAGCCTGGCCCCTTTGCAGGGAAGCCCCAGCTGCAGCGACAAGCAGAGCTGGGCCGAGCAAAGGGGCCAAGGAGGGGTCTGGGAGCTCTTTCCCCTAGCGGCTCTCTCCCGGGCTCTTGTCCAGCACATCCCAGCACTCGGCGCTGCCACTGGGCAGTGTCCACCCACATAGCATTGTCCATGGGGCTCCAAGGGCCCTCCTGGGTCACACACTCTGGCTCTTGGGGCACATGGGGCCTGTGCTAAGCTCCCAATATGGACCATGCAGACCTTCCTCGGGGTGCTTCCTACCCTGCTTTCCTTTCCCTGGGTCATGACGCTGCCAGGGCAGACAGGACTGGAGAAACATCCCTCCTCTGTCCTGCCACGGCCCGAGCGGAGCTGGGAGGTTTCCCATGGGGAGGATGGACCCAAACCCCAGACACACGGGCAGGGGCAGCCAGAGCCAGCAACCCCTCCTTACCCAGCCGCATGACACTTAGAATCTTCTAAGCACTGGCCTTCCGGCCCCTGGCCAGATCCACTAGTTTTTAAGTGTTTTTTTCCCAATACTTTAAATTTCAGGTTATCAAGTTAAAACCTCAGAATTCAACTCTTCACTGCCTCTTGGTCCACAGGTAGAGGGCCTAGCCCAGCAGAGGGACAGCAGCTTGGGAGGCTGAGCTGGGACATGCTCGCCCCGTCATCAGCCCCGCGTTCCCCAGGAGCAAGGCTGGGCTGGCTGGAGGATGCTGGTCCCCCGGGAAGTGGGTGAGGCAGGGGGCGCTGCCACCCGCCTCATACCCGAATCTGGTACCCATTGAGGTCTGGCATGGCTTTGGGCTCTGAAGGCTTCTTCTCACCGGAAGGCCTGCAGGGAGGGGAGAACAGAGGAAGGGGAAAGGGTGAGCGGCCCCTCCGGGAGGTGGGAGAATGGGGAGCCAGGGGTCGCTGCCCCCCAACTCCCACCTCCCCATTCTCCAAGGTGTCCCAAATGCAGCAGGAAGGGTCCCCGCGGAAGTGCGTTTCTACAAACCCCCAACCCCCCTTGCGGGCCTGAGCGTGGGCCCCACACTCTCTCAGGGGCTACTGCTCTTCCTGAGGTCAGCGACTCTGGCTGCAGGTTAAGTGATGAAGTAACAGTGAATCCCTGTGAGGGACCCTGTGTTCTCTCTGAGAGCCTCCCAGGTCAAAGTGAAGGAGGCTGGCTATGGGAGGCAGCGAGGTATCCCTGACACCAGAGAGGTGTCTCCAGAAAAGTGAAAAGTAAAGTCGCTCAGTCGTGTCCAACTCTTTGCGACCCCATGGATTGTAGCTTGCCAGGCTCCTCCATGCATGGGATTCTCCAGGTAAGAATACTAGAGTGGGTTGCCATCTCCTTCTCCAGGGGATCTTCCCGACCCAGGGATCGAACCTGGGTCCTCCTACATTGCAGGCAGACGCTTTACCATCTGAGCCACCAGGGAACCCCATATAACCTGCAGGTGTCTCCAGAATGACCTTTAAAGCAAGAGCCACACTGACACAGAGGAGACAAATCTGACGAGGCTGCCGGGTGCTTTATCTGACTGCTTCTGCCGTCTTACAGGCAAAACCCAGACTCTCATGTGGGCAAAGGTTACGCTCAAAGCCACAGACCGGCTGCCATCTGAGGTTAAAACCTTTTCAAGCGATATTCCTGGAAGAGCTCACTGTTGGCTGGGCCCCACCCTTCTACCATCCCTCCCTCAGAGCCCATTCTGCAGCTCTGCAGTTGTGGCCTCGGACCTTCCCCCATGGGCCTCCTGCTGGGCACCAGGGTGCCCACACAGGGTAACCGGTGGGCCAGGGATGTCCTTCTCCTTGGAGAAATGGGACTTCATAGTGGCTGTTTCAACATACGAACAAACCCACCCTCCCAGGTTCCCTCCAGTGGGGGCGACAAAGAGAAGGGTGGGAATGCGAAGAGCCTGTGGCGAGATCAGAGAGAGGGGAAGATGAGTGCAAAGGATGAAGCCTTTTTCTGCACCCCCCGCCCCCAACTCCTCCAGGAAAGGGGAAACCCAGGGCTTACCGCCTTTCGCTGCGGCTGTTCCTGCGGTGGGGGCTGGACTGGCCCCGCTGTGGGGAGGACACATCCTTCTTCCGGTCCTTGGTGGGAGACGGAGGGCCGGTCCCTTTGCCGATCTGGGTGGGGAAGAAGACACACAGACCTGCTCCAGGACTGCCCCAGAGTCCGTCCTGTCCTGACAGAGCCACAAGCCCCAAAGCTGCTCTGGGCAGAGCCCAGGAAGCCTCAAGCCCTGCTCTGCCCTGTCTCGGGGTCTTCCTGAACCTGTTTCCCAGGCGCTAAAGTGGCCAGGGCCTTGGGGGTTCCACAGCAGGGCAGCCCAAACTCCATGAGCCCCTGAAACAGCATGGACGTGGACGGCAGTGATTGGGGAGTGTTCATGGTGGCCCCCAAGAAAAGGGGCATTTACTCACGCCAGGCAGAGGGGCCAGCCGGAGAAGCAGCCTATGTCTGAGCTTGGGGCTGGGAGCCTACAAGACCCACAGGTGACACTGGTTATCTCCAGTTAATCAGAAGCCCAGACTAGTGGCTACATCTCTGATGAAGAGGAATAAAGGAGGTTGGGGGAGCAAGTGAACTTAGGCGACACAGTCCCTTTGAGGTGAATTTTCAAAACGTGAGGTATACAGGACGGGTGCTGGAGGGGGTGCAAATAACATGGGAAGTCTTAAGCACCAAACAGATTGGGAAACACAGCCCTCGAAGTTAGGTAATACTGGCTCCAGCTCTAGATCCAACCTGCTCCCCTGAAGGTGCGGTGACACTTGGGCAGCTGAGCACCCAGACTTCCACAGGGAGGGACAGGGGAGGACCAGCTCAGGAGGGGAGGAGAACAGCCCCTGAAAGCAGTGGGGTCACCTGCAGCTGCCCTGAGGAAGGAAGGCACCGAAGCTGTCACCCTAACGTCTTGGTCTGGCAGGGCGGCCGGGACTCCTGAAAGCACCTGTGACATGCCAGGCTTTCCCATCCGGAGACTGAGCCCCAGGCCCATCTGCCGCCCACAGGCTGCAAGCAAGTCTCTGGGCTCCCTGCACTTCAGTGTCCCCCCTGCCCACTGCAGCCCTCCTGGGGTCTTGGGGAGCAGCAATGGGCGTGAAACTGCCACGGTCACGGCTGTGGCCCCAGGCTGCCCGAAGAGGCAGAGCTCAGAGCTGCAGAGACCGGGCAAAGGGGAGGGGCCAGCAGGCCCCACGGAAGGCCCCCCCAAATACAGGGGGACAAACATCTCAGCAGCTCAGCCCACCACTCTGGGTCCAGCAGCTCCCCCCCAATGACCCCTGCTCACTGCGGCCTGGCAAGAGGGAGAAGGAGCCGTCTCTCCTTGTCTCCCCAGAGTCTGACCCGCTTCTCTTTTCTGACTTTCCCCCTGGAGCTGGGGGTCAAGAGTCGGGATGACAGGGGTGATGGAAGCTGCTGCCCGGCCCGCATGATACCACTCCCTCCAGACAGACCATGACTCCCCACCAGCCTTGACTCGAAGCCCCTCCACCCAGATGGCAGCACCCCTGCCCAGGCCCAAACCCAGCTCCCCTGCAGCCCGAACAGAGCCTCCCCGGGGCTGCCCACCTGAGGTGGCTGTCTCATCAGCAATGACCTTTAAGCAAAGCCCAGAAACTTCCTACCCTCACCTCCCCAACTCCTGGCTCCACCTCCTCCCAAGAAGATGGGGTGGAGATGGTGGGTTGGGAAGATGGGGGATCTTCCCTGGAAGGGCGAGCCTCTAGGAAGCAGCATCTCCACCTCTGCCCTTCCACCCCACCCCTGCCCTTCTACCCTCAGCCCTCATTGCCCCCTACCCCTTCCATCCCCACACCTGCCCTTCCGCCCCCCGCCCTTCTGCCTTCACCCCTGCCCTTCCACCACGCCTCCCACCTCTGCCCTTCCACCTCCACCCCTGCCCAGGCCCTGGGTGCCTCGGGCAGGGCAGTGTGCACGCACCTTGAGTCGCATGTCGCGGGCATGCCGCTCCAGCTCCTTGCGGAAGTCCTCGCGGCCCAGCCTCTCCACGTCCAGGACAGAGTGCTTCCACTCGATCTGCTCCACGCTGTGCGGGTCGTGGGACACGCACTGGCCCAGCTTCACCTTCTTCAGCACGTGCCAGCAGCGGCCGTAGGCGGCCTCGTAGTCCAGCACGAGCTCGCTGAGCGTGCGAAAGGCCGGCGGCTTGTACATCAGGTCCTCGCGCCGGCTCATGCCCAGCGCCCCGTAGCGACCCCCAAAGTTCACCCCCAGCACGATGTGGCGGAAGTAGTTCCCTGAGAAGTAGGTCTTGAAGCTGATGGGGAAGCGTTCCAGGGTGGGCATGCTGTTGGTGAGGTAACTGGCCCCGCCGCCACAGCTAAGGAAACGGCTAGAAGCAAGGGCGGGGCGATCCCATCCCACCTACCCGACCCGGGAGAGGCTGTGTGAGCCGCCCCAGAGCCCAGCTTCCCAGTGCGGACCCCAGCTCCCCAGGGCGGACGTTGGAACACTCACGTCCTGTTATCAGGCTTGGGCCCAGCATACAGTAGGCGCTCAGTGAACTCAATCTCTATGGGTCAGGGTGCTCAGTGATTACCGGCTGCTGCCATGACGTCAAGCAGCGCTCACCAAGTAACATTGAGCAGGGCACCTCGAACTGCCGGGCCTTCCAGAGGGGTGGGGTGAAGGAAGGGTGAGAGAGGCCCTCCGTCCACCAGCCTGTCTGTCTGTCTGTCTCCCCCTCACCTCCCTCCTCCCCTCTGTCGCACACACAGCCCTCTTCACCCCTGTCCTTCCTCTCACATGTGCTGATACACACGTGTGCATCCCAGATGCACAGACAACCCTGTTCCTTCTCTCACTGCCCCCGCCCCTCCATGCGTAGATACCGCCTGCTGCTCTTCTGAGAAAACCAAGGCTGCAGGCGGCCTGGGGGGCCGTCAGCTGTCCACTCCAACCTCCACAGAGGACCGTCTACACCAGCTCTTCTCTCTGGCTGCTCTTCCGGCCCAGCTGGCTCCTTCTCAGGCCTCAGGCTTCGTTGGGACCCCTGACCTCCCTTCCTAAATCAAGTCTGCTCTACTTAAATTCCCGATGGCACATCACCACAACCTGTGATTATTTTTCTCATTTCTTGGTTTACTTGCTTACTTTTTGTCTCCCTGGCTGAATGTAAACTTTTTGAATGTAAACTTTTGAGAATGGGGACCACCTAGTCTGTCATTTATTTTTTGCTGTATCTCTGGGCCCAGCACAGACGTGGCACATGCTGCTGCTAAGCTGCTGCTAAGTCGCTTCAGTCGTGTCCGACTCTGTGCGACCCCATAGATGGCAGCCCACCAGGCTCCGTCCCTCGAATTCTCCAGGCAAGAACACTGGAGTGAGTTGCCATTTCCTTCTCCAATGCATGAAAGTGAAAAGTGAAAGTGAAGTCACTCAGTTGTGTCTGACTCTTAGCGACCCCATGGACTGGAGCCCACCAGGCTCCCCCGTCCATGGGATTTTCCAGGCAAGAGTACTGGGGTGGGGTGCCATTGCCTTCCCCCGACATGGCACATGACAGGCACTCAAAACTCTTTTTTGAACAAATGGGGAGAATGAGATGAACAGGATAAAAGCCTGGTGTACAGACCAGGTCGACACTGCGTCCAGTGTCCAGTGTGCTCCTGGTCGTTTTACTGTATTAACAAACTTGTGGGATGGCATTGCCACTGTCTCCTCTGCAGAGGAGGACTCCGAGGCTCAGAGATGCTAAGGAACTTGCTTGAGGCCACAGTGAGGATAGCGGAGCTAGGATTCAGGCCCAGGTTGGCCTGAGCCCGCAGTCTGCATGCAGTCACTGCCATGCTTACCAGGCCTGACTCCTTGCAAGCAAGTGACTGGGAACACAGATGAGCCAGGTGCAGACTCTGAGTGCAGTGAGGATGAGACCAGGAATGGACTTAGTTCAGTGCACACCACGTGTTCAGGAGGGAGCTGTGGCAGTTCTATGGGGACAGCGGGGGGATGTCCTGTCCAGATGGGGGGCTACTCCTATTGTCCTCCTGCCCACAAGCCAGCAGGTAACCTCTGGAAGGCCCCTGGGACCATGTGATCCCATCTGGACCAGCTTCTCTGTGTGCTCATGGGAAGGGGAGCAGGGTCTCCCTCCTACAAGGGGGTGGGAACCTCCACTTTGGAGCGTGGTCCTGAAGGAGAAGCAGATGTGGGGTGGTGAAGGAGGCGCTGGCAGCGGCCTAGAGTCCTTGGGCTGGCCTCACACTCGTCCCAGCAGAGAACCCTTTGGACAGGGCAATGCTGGTGGGTCTCTCTGAGCAGCAAAGGACTGCCACAGAGGGATTAGCCCTCAGGGAGGAGGACTGGGGCCACCCCTGCACTCTCTTTGTACAGGTTAGGCAGGTACGTCTATGGGGGTGGGGAGTACCCCCTCTGATCCCCCTCAGAGAAGCTGTGCTCCTGGCCTGTGAGCATCGTCGTCTTCTCTCTGACCCGTCTGAGCAAGCGATTCCTCCCTGTTCCATTAGGCACCTGTCCCCTCACCCTGCTGGGCACAGAGCCCAGTGCCTACTCCAGCAGTGGTAGATGGAATATTTATAAGCCTTGGCAGGTACAGAGAAGAGTGTGGGGTGGGGAGAGATGAGTCAAGACTGGCCTTGAATTGCTAAAACTGAGTGGTGAGCACATAGGCTGCACTATGTTAATTTATGCTTATATGAGGTTAAAATTTTCTGTAATAAAACAAGGTAGGATTCAGGAACCACTTATGACAGAGAACTGGCCATATGCCAGTCTCCTAACTTTGCTTTAACTGGGGATATTGGGTGCCCCCTCTAGGGGCCTTGTCTGTCCTACCTAACTACTCTGGTGATCCAGCTATAGGTCCAGTTCTACCCTTTGGGTAGGGGAGAGACTGAGAAACCCTTTTTATTTTTTTTAATATGCAGTTTTACATTTAAAGATCAGGGGATGTCCATCATTTCCACAGATCCACATGTCTTGGAAATGTCAACAGCTGGGCATCCAGCCTGCTTCTCCCAGACTCTTTGGTTCTTGGAAATAACACAGCAGCCTTATGAGACCATGAGCCCCAATTTGTAGTTTGGAGAACAGGGTCACTGTGTCCACTGCTCAAAAAAAAAAAGCTGCCCAGTAAGCCTTGGAAGTTAGCAATTGAGGTGCAAGAGACTGAGCCCTCCTCAAACTCCTTCACTTTGGGGCCAAGTTCATGACTTCTGGGAAAGGGAGCCAGAAGGGCCCTTCCAGAGGAGGCAGATGGCCCTGGAGGTGTGAGTAGCTGGCTGCCCCCTCCTAGGCCTCTCAGAGGAAGGATACATTCCCAGGATCACTGCTTCCAGGCATTTGATTGGCAGAGCCTCTTTGGTCATTTCCTTGGCCAGGTCCATCAGCCTGACGGGGTTGGAAGGCAGAGTCATTAGGACAGAGGCTCCAGTCCCCTCTGGTGAAGGAGCTTCAGGTAGACTAGATGGACAAAGACTTCCCTGCCTTCCAAACTGCCACAGCTCAGGCCCAGCACCTCCCCCTTACATCCTTACTGAGCCTAAGGGATGGGAGAAGAGACAACCACTGAAGATAAGGAAAGAGGCCCTTCCCCTTTCCCTTCTGTCCTTTCATTTCCTTCTTCCCTCAGAGTCCTGCTGCAGAGTCCTCTGGAGGGGAGGGTGGTTGGGGGTGGCGTGCAGTGTAGACAGGTCTTTGAAAGCCACTAGGCTGGGGGCCTCCTGTAAAGATGGTGTTTGGGGAGAGCATGGGATAGCATGCCAAAGAGGCCGGAGACCTTGGCACTGATCTTGTTTCTCCTGGAGCACAGCGGACACCCCTGACCAAACTGTGACTTCTCTGAAGAGCCTTTGATTGTTGTAACTGCTCCCCCATGGCTGGCCAGCTCCCTGGAGCCTGGACATGGGGTCTCAAGGAGTTAGCTGCCCAGTGACTCCCCTGCCTGCTCTTGAACTTGGAATTCAGGCCACTTTAAAACAGACTATCTCTGAAGCCTGGTTCCTCCCTCCTCACCAAATGCTGCCCCCTGGCCCTGGGAATGCAGCCTGGCCACTGGCTTTGCAGGGCAGGGTGTCAGACTCCTCCATCCCATGAGACAGGAGCTGGGCCTGCACACACAGCAGGCACAGGACAACAAGAGCAAAGCTTTGGGGTGAGGAAGGCTGCACTCCACCCGAGGGCTTAGAGAAGGGGTAATTAAGTAATTTAGCTAATAAACCATCTAAAGCATTTTTCATAAGGAAATGATCATAGATTGATTATATGTGGGGCAAGATGTAAAATTCATATTCATCATAAAAGCACAGGGTTTTAAACCTGTAAACAGCTTTGGGCTGAACCCCCAGGCCCACCTGTGGTATTCACTCTCCACTCTACTCTGCCCTAAGGGTTTCCATAGGGGTGAATCCAGCCAGGTGTCTACACTTGAGGGACAGAATGGGAAGTGAGACACGCAATGTTCTCCCCAGTAGGGTCCCTGCAACTCAAACACTGGGCCTTGTACCCAATGCCCAGAAGCGAGTCCAGAAGGTAACTGGGGTGATGCCAGGGAACAGAGAGAAGGGAGAGGACCCTCTCCTGTGAGGCCCACCTCTCCTAAAAGGAAGATAAGGATCACACACAGACATCCACCTGGGACCATCCTCTGTCATCACCAAGGCAAGCAGGCGGGCTGCCATCACCCTCTTGACTCAGCATGGATACTGGGGTTCCCCCTCTTGGCTCAGCATGGATATTGGGGTTCCTTTTCCTCAAGGGAGCCCTGGATGCCCATCTTGGCCAGAATCCCCTCTTTAGGACGTCCTAAGGGGAGTCCTACAGTGGTACCTGCTTTGCTGGTGGGCTCCCCTGGGAAGACTCTCTGCCTGCCTGATAAGCTTCCACCCACAGGTGACAGAGGGGCCCCAACCAGACCAGGCCCTGTGACTGGTGCAGAGGGACCCGTGCTCCCCACACTTACCCTGTCAGAGGTCTGCTCTTCTTAATTTCAAAGAACTGTGTCCCTGTGTGATTGTACCTGCGGGTGCTGGTTAAGGGCTCTCTGGCTTGATCTGGAAGAGGCGTGTCCCTCGGCCCCCATCCGGACCCTGGGGGTCCAGCCTTCAGGGGTGCAGGCCAAGTAAAGACCCCACAGAGTGCTTCTGGAGGGTGCCCGGGAGGATGCTCAGGGCGTGATCGTCTGAAGGGAGAGGAGGGCACAGCATGCCGCTGGCTTCTTCCCCCACAGGGCCCCTCTCTGTCCTCATTCATCCTCTGTTCCCAGCCTTCCTCTCCAGGAAGGAAGCCAGGCAGAAGGCAGCCAGGCTGGCCAGGGCCCGGAGACACGCCTGAGCCCTGGACAGCTCTCAGCAGTACTTCATGTTCCAACTGGTGAGAAACAGCACAAACGGACAGAAGGCTGGGGTGGGATTCCTGTGCGGCTCTGTTGCTGGGTGCTGCTCCCAAACCAACCGGCCCCTCGTCCCCATCTCTGCCCCTTGCCCTCTCCCCCTAAATTGGGCTGGACCCAGTTTTCAGTAACCAGCCTGACTATTCTTCTGCTTAGGACCCATGCCTGGCCCTTTGGGGTCCTGCCATCTCGGACCCAATCAGCAGCTAGGAGGGTCAGAGGGAGCCAGGTGGAACAGCTCCAGGCAGGGCCCAGGGCTGGAGAGGCCCAGCTCAGAGACACTGGGGAATCCCAGGCTTGGGGGCGTCCCAAGGCTCTTCCCCTGCTGGGCAGCTGGCCTTCTGCCGGGGAGGAAAAAGGCGCACTAGGGGATACGTCCAAGATGTGCAAGCTGTCTCCTGGAGCATAAAAATCTTTTTTCTCCTCCATCTACCTACTGTTGCTGCTGCTGCTGCTAAGTCGCTTCAGTCGTGTCTGACTCTGTGCGACCCCGTAGATGGCAGCCCACCAGGCTCCCCCGTCCCTGGGATTCTCCAGGCAAGAACACTAGACTGGGTTGCCATTGCCTTCTCCAACATCTACCTGCTACCTCCCCCCAGCACACACCCTTTCCCCCAACACACACTTCTTTTAGGCCAGTTTTTAAACAGCCCCAAGGGAGCTTCCCCCCTCCCACCCCTCTCTCTGCTGGCACCAGAGGGTCAGCAGAGGAGGTCTGGGCCAGTGGACCTGGTCTAGGCTTCCACGAGTGGGTCACTCAGGACACAATGACCCCATCACATGGAGGAGGACGCAGGAAGCAGGGAGGCCAGAGCAGGTGTGGCATTCATCAGACAAACCCGCTCCGATACTTGGGAGGACACGCGCTGTGCGCGCATGACTCCAGGGGTTCAGAGATGCCGTGTGAGTGGCACCCCCTGGAGTCGTGGGGTGCAGCTGCTCGGCCCAGTGCCCTCTGGCCCTGTCTGAAAACAAGCCCCAGCCGGCTCCGGACCAGCCGGACGGTGGCCGTGACTCTGACCACAGAGGATACTGCAGCTCCCTGATGTAGCGCTGCACCGCTTCCAGGCGCTCAGGGACGGGCGTGGAGGGCTGGAACGTAGGCACACTCGGTATGGGGATCTGGGCACGGAGAGAGAAAGCTCTGGTCATGGAGGGAAGCTTACCCTGGAGCTTCCAGCCCGCTGGACACCCAGATTAACCTCCAGAGAAGCTACGTTCCCAAGGAGGGGCTCCCCGCTCCCTCATTCGCTGAGCTTCTCTCCCCCTCAACCCCCACCCTCCCATTGGCCACTCCTCACCCTCCTAGCCCTTGATGGCATTTCTGATCTGGAGTTTATGTCGATATTCCAATTTTATGCTTCTTTCATAATTTTAGAAAAAAACACAGGCTGACTGTTTAGAATTTTACATTTCATGAACTTCAAGGCGTCCCCAGGAATGTTGATCTTGAAGTTAAGTTCATTTGGGTTTGGGGTTCAACTCTGGTTCAAAGTCAAGTTGACCAGGTGTCTCTGTCCCTGGTGAACACACCCTCAGCAGGGGGTGTCACCCCACTGCACCTTCGTATCACAGCACAATGGCCAGGCCTTCCTGCTCCCCTGGGAGGATGAAGGAAGTGCAGGGGGAGAATGTGGTTTGGGACAGACTTGCCGTGGACTAGCCTCTTTGGAAGGGTTCCATGGAGGCAGCAGGAGCCCTGGTTCTCCTGTCTTGCCAGCGCCACACCTACAGCAGCATGGCTAACCGGGCATCTGGACAGTCCTCCTCACTGGAATAGACTCTTTAGAGTTTGGCCAGACATGGGGAGAAGGGTCTGTCATGGGGAGAGTGGGGGTGTGGCGGGGAGGGGTGGGTGAGGACTGGGAACCCTCAGCCTGGGCTGCCCCGGTGCTGGCAGTCAGGCTAGGCTCCGTGGCCCCCTGGAGTTGTCCCTCGGCAACCCTAGAGTTGTCAGAAAAGCAGCCACACCTGGATGTGTGCCCCCAGGCCACCCGCTCCGGCCTGGGGAGCCTGAAGGCTGGCAGTTTGGTTGCAACAAGTCAGTGCGGCTCAGAAGCTAAGGGAAGCACCTACCAGGTCCTTGGGGTTACAGGTTGGGCTTTCCTGGGTAGAGAGGAACCAGCTTTCCAGGTCCATGGCCCAGCCCCTTGGGGTCCCCCTCGGCTCCCAGCGCTGGCAGCTCTGAGGTGGCCTCAGGGCTCCTCACATGACGAGGCCCCACCCTGCCACCCCTAGGCCTCAGCCTACTCCCCAGTGCATCCATCTGTACAGGGAGGGAAGGGCCGGGTCCAGTGGGAGCCCATGGCGGGGCTGGGCTGAGGGATGCACTCCCTGTGGGGCGCTGCGGGCACAGCCTCTCAAGTAAGGGGGCTGGGGCTCTGACACAAAGGAAGTGAAACACCAGTGATTCCTGATGGCACCACAGCCTCGGACAGGCACCTACTTGCCCCAAAGGGCTGAGGCGCAAGGGAGAAAGCCCTGCCCAGGAGACGACTCTGCGTGAACTTCCTCCCCGGCCCTGCTGGCCCCCTCCTTCCGGTCTGGGCAGTCCCCAGCCGCTGACATCTTGGTCTGGAGGCAGTTACTTCCCCTTTCACACCCCCTAGTTCAGTTCAGTTTAGTTGTTCCGTCGTGTCGGATTGCAGAATGCCAGGCCTCTTTGCCCATCACCAACTCCCGGAGTTTACTCAAACTCATGCCCATTGAATCGGTGATGCCATCCAACCATCTCATACACTGTTGCCCCCTTCTCCTCCTGCCCTCAATCTTTCCTAGCATCAGGGTTTTTTCAAATGAGTCAGTTCTTTGCATCAGGTGGCCAAAGTATTGAAGTTTCAGCTTCAGCATCAGTCCTTCCAAGGAATATTCAGGACTGATTTCCTTTAGGATGGACTGGTTGGATCTCTTTGCAGTCCAAGGGACTCTCAAGAGTCTTCTCCGACACCACAGTTCAAAAGCATCAATTCTTCGGTGCTCTTTCTTTATAGTCCAACTCTCACATCCATACATGACCACTGGAAAAGCCACAGCCTTGACTAGATGGACCTTTGTTGGCAAAGTAATGGCAATGCTGCCCAAACTGTGGCCACTGCTTAAAATCAGCAGGGGGATAACTACCCCAGATGGGGAGTGCTCTGTCTTCCTGCCCAGCCACTCTGTACAAGACGGGCTCCAGAACTCTCCCAGGGCCTGGCTGGCCTTCCTGGGTCAAGGATGCAGGGTGGGAGAGCTATCAGAGGAGTGACGGCACCATTTACTATAAACAGCACAGCACCTGGCTTTTTTAGGTGGAAGGTCCCAGGCAAGTCATCTCCACTTCCCGTGAGGGCATCTAGTGACTTATAGGAGCTTGGGGTAGAGACTGTAAGTACACCCTCCCCTGAGACATTTCAAACAAGGAGGGCTCTGTAGTCCAAGAATCCTTCGAGCAAGCTTGCACAAGCCAATCCTGGGCCAGGGCCGGGTGGTACCATGAGGGCATCACCTGCCATCTAGACACAGGACCCAGGAATTGGAGGCTCTGTAAGAACTAAAGGGCTCCAGAAAAAAGTGTAGAAAGACCCTGGATTCATGAGTAGGGCTTAAAGGACACCACCACTGTGGCATAGCTGGAGGGAACTGACGACTGTGACATGTTAACTCATGTCAACCAACAGGCCAGCATCTTTCTTCTGAATGTTCACACAAAACAGACAGGCAAGAGTCTGTATATCCAAATAATCAGACCTACTGGAGGACTGGCAAGCCCTCAACCCCCACCCCAAACCAGGAACTCCAGAAATGCTCCCTTGCTGCAGAGCAGTGGGGTTAAGAGGGGTATAGTGGAGGAAAGTGATATTGGCCCAGATCCATCCAGGAATGACTCCTCCTCTACTACCAAGGCTCCAGGAACCCCCTGAAATCCTGAGTTCTATTAAGGCATTCTCCCTGGTGGGGTCCATCTCAGTCTAGAACAGAAAGGAGGCTTGGGGGAGGTCGGGCAGCCTGCAGCTGAGTGTGTGGACAAGAAGCAAGAAACCCTAGAGGCTGACAGTCCTGGACCTAGAACCAGCCCATCGCTGTCTAAATCCCAGCCCCGCCATTTACTGTCTGGCAGCAAGACCTTTACCATCTCCATGCCTCGGACACCTCACCTGTAAAGTGGGTGCCAAAACAGAACCAACCTCAGAGTCCAGATGAGACACTGCACGGCCAGGTCCTGGGACAGGGATGGGCACACAGCAGGGATTTGGCTCCTGCCCACTGTCGCTGTTATTCCTGGGCATGTCAGACATCGGTCAGCCCATGAGGACGCTGGCAGTGCTGCCTTTTTGAGGGTAGATGTCCAAATTCACCTTCTGCGGGAGCTCAGTGTCTATAGCCGCAGTCAGAAGAACTTGGGCAGCTGGGTCTGGATGCCTGGCCACTGAACTTTTAAAAAGGTGGTGGCAGGGGACTTCTCTGGTGGTCCAGTGGTGAAGAATCCACCTACCGATGCAGGGGATGTGGGTTTGATCCCTGCTCCGGGAACTAAGATCCCACATGCCATGGGGCAACTAAGCCCACATGCTGCAACTACTAAAGCCCCTGAGCGCCTTAGAGCCCATGTTCTGAAACAAGAGACGCACCGTAACGAGAAGCCCACGCACCGTAACAGAGGGTAGCCCCCACGGGCCGCAACTAGGGAAAAGCCATGTGCCTCAACGAAGACCCAGCACAGCCAAAAACAAATAAGTAATAATTAAAATTAAAAAAACTAGAGGCAGCTTGAAACATCAAGGAGACAGTCTTGCAAAGGAATACAAATGGCTCCTGATCTGTGATCCTTTTAGGAACTGTTGCCCGTTAACACAGTGGTGTCACCCTTCTAGAGGACATCTCCCCAAAGTGCCTGGGGGGTGGTCTCTCCAGACTCTATTTGACAGCTCACCCACTTCACAGGCTTTATTTCATCAATTCCTCCCAGTGACCACTCGGAAGTGGGTATTGCGCTTATGCCCATTTTATAGCTGAGGAAACTGAGGCACAAGGAGGTGGCATCCCTTCCTGGAGACCCAGGATTTGAACACAGTGGATCTGATGTTTGATTACACTATACTGCAGGGACCCCAGACTCAACCACCTGCAGGGGCCGCACTGGTGACATAAACAGGGAAGGCAGACTGAGAGAGCAGGTGGCAGTCCGCGGCCACCTGGGGGAAGGGAACCAGCCCTCAGCCCCTGCTGCCTGTGGCCATGTGGGGTCACAGATTCTCTGCTCTCAGATCTTCTCATTTCCTGAAAAGATGCCAAAAATCTGGAGTCTGATGTAAAATCTCCCCATTTTGAATTTTGGCTCGCCTGGTCTTTTTAAAACATTATGCTATCCCCCAAACTCTTGGCGGACTTCCAGGTGGTGCTAGTGGTAAAGAACCTGCCTACCAATGCAGGAGACATAAGATGCGGGTTTGATCCCTGGGTTGGGAAGATCCCCTGGAGTGGGCCTGGCAACCCACTCCAGTATTTTTGCCTGGAGAATCCCCATGGACAGAGGAGCCTGGTGGGCTACAGTCCAGAGGCTCACAAAGAGTTGGATACGACTGAAGTGGCTTAGCACAAACTCCTGGTCCCACTATGGTGTAACCTCTGCTGCCCCTGTGTTAGCTCCAGGGGCAGGGCCACTCAGGGGGTGGGTGGGTAGGGCAGCCCAGTGCTGGGTCCACGCTGCTGGCACTCTGGGATCGGACCCTGAAGCCTCCTGGGTGTCTCGACTATGCCCAGACTCTGGGGCCAAGACTCCTGCTCTGGGCCAAGGTGGAGGAAACCCTCCCACACACTTTTCCTGTGGTTTGAGGAGGGAGATTTGATTTAGGTCATACCTGAATGATCTAGTGGTTTCCCCTACTTTCTTCGATTTAAGCCTAAATTTGGCAATAAGGGGTTCATGATCTGAGCCACAGTCAGCTCCTGGTCTTGTTTTTGCTGACTGTATAGAGCTTCTCCAGATGACACCACCCTTCTGGCAGAAAAGCGAAGAACTAAAGAGCCTCTTGATGAAAGTGAAAGAGGAGAGTGAAAAAGTTGGCTTAAAGCTCAACATTCAGAAAACTAAGATCATGGCATCTGGTCCCATCATTTCATGGCAAATAGATGGGGAAACAGTGGAATCAGTGGCTGACTATTTTTCTGGGCTCCAAAATCACTGCAGATGGTAACTGCAGCCATGAAATTAAAAGACATTTACTCCTTGGAAAAAAGCTATGACCAACCTAGACAGCATATTAAAAAGCAGAGACATTACTTTGCTGACAAAGGTCCATCTAGTCAAAGTTATGGTTTTTCCTGTGGTCATGTATGGATGTGAGAGTTGGACTGTGAAGAAGGCTGAGCGCCAAAGAATTGATGCTTTTGAACTGTGGTGTTGGGGAAGACTCTTGAGAGTCCCTTGGACAGCAAGGAGATCCAACCAGTCCATCCTAAAGGAAATCAGTCCTGAATATTCATTGGAAGGGCTGAAGCTGAAACTTCAATACTTTGGCCACCTGATTTGAAGAACGGACTCATTGGAAAAGACTCTGAGGCTGGGAAAGATTGAAGGCGGGAGGAGAAGGGGACAACAGAGGATGATATGGTTGGATGGCATCACCAACACGATGGACATGAGTCTGAGAAGGCTCCAGGAGTTGGTGATGGACACGGAAGCCTGGTGTGCTGCAGTCCGTGGGGTCACAAAGAGTCGGACACGACTGAGCAACTGAACTGAACTGACTGAGGAGGGAGAGTTTCAATTCTCTCAATCCTCTCACAAAATCCCTTCAGGACTACCACACTCCTGTCAGTCGTGACACCCCCCACAGATAGTAGCGTTATTCCCTCATCAATTTCTTTTCTATGTGTGAAGGTTGAAGATGACAAGATGACATCACAGGACCAGTGGCTAATAAGCTCATCAATTTTGTTTTTAGTCCCTTGAAGTGGTGACAGTTCTACAGAGGACCATTCACACTCTCCCAGAGCCTGATTTAGACATCAGCAGGATGGCTAGAGAGCCATCTGCTAATCCCTGACTTGCTCATGCGGGAGAAGTGTGCGCTCTGGCTTCACTGGGACAAATGCTGAGTGAGACCTAGCCGCCCCTCCTGATGGAGGGCATGGACAGAGGGAATGGACACCCAGGAATCAGTACCAGTCTGAGGCATTACAGTTTCTTAAATGCTTTAACACAGGATTCCCTGGGGGTTCAGTGGTTAAGACTCTCCACTCAAAGTGCAAGGGGCCTGGGTTTGATGCCTGGTCAGGGAACTAGATCCCACATGCAGGAATTCAGAGTTTGTATGCCACACTAAGATCCTGCATGTGCAACTGAGACCCAGAAAAAATTAAATATATATATATATATATATATATATATATATATATATAAATGCTTTAACACTTTTTGTCTCATTTAACTTCATTACAATCAACGCCACTCTCAACCTCAGACGAGAAAACTGTGGCTCAAACAGGGGTCTGCTTGAGTTTATAACTAGGCGGGTGATTGGAACAGATGTCCGTATCCTCTGATGCCATACTTCCTTTTCCAGGAATTTATCTCAAGGAAATAATCAAAGTTGCTGCTGCTGCTAAGTCGCTTCAGTCATGTCCAACTCTGTGCGACCCCATGGACAGCAGCCCACCAGGCTCCTCTGTCCATGGGATTCTCTAGGCAAGAATACTGGAGTGGGTTGCCATTTCCTTCTCCAATAATCAGAGGTGAGTCCCCAAATTTATGTTGTAGAATGGGCACCACAGTGTTCATTTTAAGAAAAAATTATTGGAAACAATGGCCAACCACAGGGAATTAGTTAATTCTGAATTAGCTCAGAATTATGTAGCCATTCAGAACCAAATCATATTCAATTTCCCTTGAAAATATAAGGCAGTAGCTCAACTCTCAACCTGGGGACTGTCTGAATTCAGCTTGTCCCAGAAGATAGTCTCTGATGGTTCTACCAAGAACTTCGTAAAAAGAGAACAAAACAGGCCACCTGTTTCCATGTCTAATCCACCTTAACTGCCACTCTCTCTGGTCCCTTCCTTCTCACCTGGGCAAGTACGCATAAGCATGGGCTCCAACCTCTGTCCAACTGACTTTTCTTAGGGAATTTCAGGTTTCTGCATTTGAGAGAGTATTTCCTTAGTCTTGAACCATAACTTTGGCGGAAAAAAATCAGGCGTGTTTTTCCACCAAGTACTATAGGGCACAGAATGTTTCAAATACTCTTTCATTCAGCAAATGCTTACAAGTGCCGGTTCTGTGCCAGGCACACAGGAGGCCTTGGGAAGACAAAGATGAATGAGACAGCCTCGGCCCTCATGGTGACACAACTGAAGGCCAGCCTTCGTGAAAAGTGACTGCACTTTGTTTTTGCCGTGCACAGAAAAATGCCTGAACTTTGCCCCTCTCCACAGCCCTCTTCTAACTGCCCTGGAACCTCATGTCCTATGGAGCAGAGGCCCTGGAACCGGAAGACCTGCGGGGGGAGAGACTCAGCCCTGCCAGTTACTGGCTATGGAGCCCTGAGTTCCTACTTGAGTTTTCAGCTTCCTTGTCTGTGAAAATGGGTCCTCAAACTGCACTTCATGCACAAGGCTCTTGGAGAATTCAGCGAAACACATGAAAATATTTACTCAGTATCTGAAATCCTGTACCGTCCTCAGTCATTCATTCTCTGCCCACTGCTCTCTGGCTTAGCGAATAAGATGTCAAGGCACCCGTTAGTGTTAAGTTTATCTGCTGCTCTGCCCACAACACATGGGCATATTAAGAGACGGAGGAGGACACTCCTAGAAACAGTGCATGTGGACCTCCCAAAACAGCCCAATGGCAATTAAGTAAAAGTTCTTCTGGACAGGTTCAACCTATCTGTATTTTTAACACTTGACCATGCCAGTAACTCCCCACCCCAACAGGAAAAGTGTCACTTTGCTCTGGAAGCCCCCAAGTCACTAAAACCTTAGCTCTCCCCCCAGCCCCCGCCAAGCCCCACACAAAGCCCTCACCTTGGGCAGGTCCGTGGCCCCGCGGATCCGCTGAGCCACCTTCTCTCCATCGGGGTGGATCTTGGCCACGTGTTTCCACATCCTTTCCCAGGTGGGCTCGTCCACAGGTAGCCCACCCCGGTTAACAAAGAAGGGGATGCCTCCATCTCGTAGGTCCTCTTCCCCTTCTTCTTCTGGCTCATCATCTCTCTGGGCAGAGGCTCCTTCGCTGGTTTCCAAACGCCGGACCCCAGAGGGGACAGCCGTGGCAGTGGGGGCAGTGCCGGTACTGCCGCCCCCGACAACCTTCTTCCCCCCTGGCATCCCCAAATCCTTGACGGGTGGGTGGGAGGACGTAGCAGCAGGCAGGGGTAAAGAAAAAAAAAAATGTGGCTCACAGGAGGCCTCCCACACACCAGCTGCAGAGATAACACATGGCCAAACAGAGCGCAGGGCACCTTTAAGAAACCAGGGCGTGGCTCCGTACAATAAAACACTACTGGATGCGGAGGGGGTAAAAATCAGTGCCTCAAAGTGAAGTGCTGGGCAGAGGGGCTTGGTTGTCCAGGGTGAGCCTTAGAAGCCTGGTTCTTTTTGAAAAACGGGAAGTAGAGAATACATCTCAACTTGGCAGCTTTCACCAAAGCACCCCCCACCCCCTTTGAGAGCGAGAACAATACAGGACAGCAGTCTGGGCTGCCGGAGAAGAAAAGCCGGAGGGAAACTGAGGCCAGGCAGCTCAGATCTGCGGCCACGAAAGGGTCGAGGCACGAGTGCCCACGCCGACTGGGCGCCCCAGGTCCCAGTTTTTTGAAGAGCAACAAATTCCTCTACAAAATACCGCACGCTCACACCTGTGCGCGCTCGGAGGTGGGGGGCCGAGGCGACTCCAGGCCGGGAGTCGGCTCCGAGGTCGCGACCCCCCGGATCGGAGGGCGGCGATGGGGCGCGATTTCTCGGACGCGACGAGTCTGGGAGCCGAGACTCGCAGCTGGCAGGGGAGCGGGGAGGGGGCGCGCGCCGACGCGCACATTCCACGCCCGCCGCCAACTCCCCGCACAAAGTGGGCTTTGTCTCAGTCTCCTGTGCCCTCGCACCCCCGCCCCGGACAGGAGCAGTGGAGCCCCCCGGGAAGGGCGCGGCGGGGAGGCGAAGCGGGGAGCGCCCAGGCCCCGCCAGTCCCCAGCCCGGCGAGTCTCAGCGGGCGGATGCCGGGCACCCGGCGCCGCGCTGAGCCAGCCGAGCCATCGCGGGGCGCGGGTCCTGGTCCCGGGCCTCAGCTGGGAACGCTCGGGCGGTGCGTAGGGTCACCGAGCGGCGGGCTGCGGCCACAGAGTCGCCGCCCTGGATCGGCTGCAGCATGGGCGGTGGCGCGGCCGCGACGGGCAAAGGATGCTCCGCGGCTGTTCGCTCGGCCTCCCGCGGCACCCCCGCCTCCCCCGGCTAAGGGCTGGAGGCAGGACCGCGGGGCGGGGAGAGCAAGCCTGGAGGCTCGCGCAGCCACGTCCGCGGAGGAAGCCGGAGCCGAGGGGCAAAGCCACGGGGAGCGCAGGCTACGCTAGTCCCCCGAGAGCAGTTTGCTGCGCGCGCGCGGCTACCCGCGCAGGTCTAGGCTCCCGCGAAGCTTAGGCCAACCGAGCGGGCAGGCGGCGGGGTACCCGGCCGGCCTGCCGCCCACCGGGCTAGACGCTGGCCCTCGCCGCGCATGCGCTCCGTCCCCCCCCTTAAAGGGCCAGCGCGTCCCCGCCGGGGCCTCCGCCTCCCGCAGCCATTCTTCACCCCCAAGTCATCACCGGGACGCCGGTGGGCGTGCGCTCCCCTCTTATCCCCTCTCTGGGAACCGCGAAGCCGGAGCAGAGCTCCTGGAGGGTGGGGGCGTGGGAAGTGTTCGCAACGTGCCAAAGCGAGCGCAAACTCCATGGAGATTCCGGGCTCGGAAGGCTAGCTGTTGGATACTTCCTTGGGAGACTGCCTGGCTGGGGCGCTCAGGGTCTAGAAACTAGACTATGGCCTGGAAGTCCAGGGTCCTAGACCGCATTCAGTGGTCTGATTTCGCGTGGGGACGTCCAGCCGATCACTACTCTCTGTGGACCTCGGTTTCCCCCATCTGTCAGCCGAGGTCTTCCCAACTGGGTGAGCAGAGACCTCCCAGCGCGCGTGTTCCTTAGAGGAGGCTATCGAAAGGTCAGGATCACGACCTCTGCAAGTGAAGGCTTAAAAACCCATCCGCTTCCACTCCGTGACCTGCACAGGCGATAGCGGGGTGCGCTGGCTTCTCCCCTTGTGGGCCTCCCTGGACTCGGCTCTGGGAACCCTGGCGCACACGACTGTAGCGGGATGGGGGCGTGGGGGTGGCGGTGAGGGTGCTGCGCCCAGGTCTTAGGACCGTGACCCATGAGAGGCAATGGCTAGGGAGGATCAGCCGGCCCAGAAAAATGGCGAAAGTACCAGTCACTGTTGTGTGCAAGGCGTCGGGGGTGGGGGTGGGCAGGACTGCGGAGACCCAAGACACCCTCCCTTCTCCTCTCCATTCCACAAAGTGGTGGCATGAACCAGGAGCAAGATCAAGGATCAGATCAGATCAGATCAGTCGCTCAGTCGTGTCCAACTCTTTGTGACCCCATGAATCCCAGCACACCAGGCCTCCCTGTCCATCACCAACTCCCGTGGAGTTCACTCAGACTCACGTCCATCGAGTCAGTGATGCTATCCAGCCATCTCATCCTCTGTCGTCCCCTTCTTCTCTTGCCCCCAATCCCTCCCAGCATCAGAGTTTTTTCCAATGAGTCAACTCTTCGCATGAGATGGCCAAAGTACTGGAGTTTCAGCTTTAGCATCAGTCCTTCCAAAGAAATCCCAGGGCTGATCTTCAGAATGGACTGGTGGAATCTCCTTGCAGTCCAAGGGACTCTCAAGAGTCTTCTCCAACACCACAGTTCAAAAGCATCAGTTCTTCGGCACTAAGCCTTCTTCACAGTCCAACTCTCACATCCATACATGACCACAGGAAAGACCATAGCCTTGACTAGATGGACCTTTGTTGGCCAAGTAATGTCTCTGCTTTTGAATATGTGATCTAGGTTGGTCATAACTTTCCTTCCAAGGAGTAAGCGTCTTTTAATTTCATGGCTGCAGTCACCATCTGCAGTGATTTTGGAGCCCATAAAAATGAAGTCTGACATTGTTTCCACTGTTTCCCCATCTATTTCCCATGTAGTGATGGGACCAGATGCCATGATCTTCGTTTTCTGAATGTTGAGCTTTAAGCCAACTTTTTCACTCTCCACTTTCACTTTCATCAAGAGGCTTTTGAGTTCCTCTTCACTTTCTGCCATAAGGGTGGTGTCATCTGCATATCTGAGGTTATTGATATTTCTTCTGGCAATCTTGATTCCAGCTTGTGTTTCTTCCAGTCCAGCGTTTCTCATGATGTACTTCTGCATATAAGTTAAATAAACAGGGTGACAGTATACAGCTTTGACGTATTCCTTTTCCTATTTGGAACCACTTGACCAAAATTGAAATGTTCCTTTGGTATCTCTGATTTTCTTGAAGAGATCCCTAGTCTTTCCCATTCTGTTGTTTTCCTCTATTTCTTTGCATTGATCACTGAAGAAGGCTTTCTTATCTCTTCTTGCTATTCTTTGGAACTCTGCATTTAGATGTTTATATCTTTCCTTTTCCTGAAATTAAAAGACGCTTACTCCTTGGAAGGAAAGTTATGACCAACCTAGATAGCATATTCAAAAGCAGAGACATTACTTTACCAACAAAGGTTCGCCTAGTCAAGGCTATGGTCTTTCCTGTGGTCATGTATGGATGTGAGAGCTGGACTGTGAAGAAGGCTGAGCGCCGAAGAATTGATGCTTTTGAACTGTGGTGTTGGAGAAGACTCTTGAGAGTCCCTTGGACTGCAAGAAGATCCAACCAGTCCATTCTGAAGGAGATCAATCCTGGAATTTCTTTAGAAGGAATGATGCTAAAGCTGAAACTCCAGTATTTTGGCCACCTCATGCGAAGAGTTGACTCATTGGAGAAGACTCTGATGCTGGGAGGGATTGAGGGCAGGAGGAGAAGGGGACGACAGAGGATGAGATGGCTGGATGGCATCACTGACTCGATGGATGCGAGTCTGAGTGACCTCCGGGAGCTGGTGATGGATAGGGAGGCCTGGCGTGCTGCGGTTCATGGGGTCGCAAAGAGTCGGACACGACTGAGCGACTGATCTGATCTGATCTGATCTTTCCTTTTCTCCTTTGCTTTTCGCTTCTCTTCTTTTCACAGCTATTTGTAAGGCCTCCCCAGACAGCCATTTTGCTTTTTTGCATTTCTTTTCCATGGGGATGGTCTTGATCCCTGTCTCCTGTACAATGTCACGAACCTCATTCCATAGTTCATCAGGCACTCTATCTATCAGATCTAGGCCCTTAAATCTATTTCTCACTTCCACTGTATAATCATAAGGGATTTGATTTAGGTCATACCTGAATGGTCTAGTAGTTTTCCCTACTTTCTTCAATTTCAGTCTGAATTTGGCAATAAGGAGTTCATGGTCCGAGCCACAGTCAGCTACTGGTCTTGTTTTTGCTGATTGTATAGAGCTTCTCCATCTTTGGCTGCAAAGAATATAATCGATCTGATTTCGGTGTTGACCATCTGGTGATGTCCATGTATAGATGGGCACGATAAAGGACAGAGATGGTGTGGACCTAACAGAAGCAGAAGATATTAAGAAGAAGTGGCAAGAATACACAGAAGAACTGTACAAAAAAGAGCTTCAAGACCTAGATAATCATGATGATGTGATCACTGACCTAGAGCCAGACATCTTGGAATGTGAAGTCAAATGGGCCTTAGAAAGCATCACTACGAACAAAGCTAGTGGAGGTGATGGAATTCCAGTGGAGCTATTCCAAGTCCTGAATGATGATGCTGTGAAAGTGCTACACTCAATATGCCAGCAAATTTGGAAAACTCAGCAGTGGTCACAAGATTGGAAAAGGTCAGTTTTCATCCCAATCCCAAAGAAAGGCAATGCCAAGGAGTGCTCAAACTACCAAACAATTGCACTCATCTCACACGCTAGTAAAGTAATGCTCAAAATTCTCCAAGCCAGGCTTCAGCAATATGTGAACTGTGAACTTCCTGATGTTCAAGCTGGTTTTAGAAAAGGCAGAGGAACTAGAGATCAAATTGCCAACATCCGCTGGATCATGGAAAAAGCAAGAGAGTTCCAGAAAAACATCTATTTCTGCTTTATTGACTATGCCAAAGCCTTTGACTGTGTGGATCACAATAAACTATGGAAAATTCTGAAAGAGATGGGAATACCAGACCACCTGATCTGCCTCTTGAGAAATCTGTATGCAGGTCAGGAAGCAACAGTTAGAACTGGTCATGGAACAACAGACTGGTTCCAAATAGGAAAAGGAGTACGTCAAGGCTGCATATTGTCACCATGTTTATTTAACTTATATGCAGAGTACATCATGAGAAATGCTGGACTGGAAGAAACACAAGTTGGAATCAAGATTGCCGGGAGAAATGTCAATAACCTCAGACATGCAGATGACACGACTCTTATGGCAGAAAGTGAAGAGGGGCTAAAAAGACTCTTGATGAAAGTGAAAGTGGAGAGTGAAAAGGTTGGCTTAAAGCTCAACATTCAGAAAACGAAGATCATGGCATCTGGTCCCATCACTACATGGGAAATAGATGGGGAAACAGTGGAAACAGTGTCAGACTTTGTTTTTCTGGGCTCCAAAATCACTGCAGATGGTGACTGCAGCCATGAAATTAAAAGACGCTTACTCCTTGGAAGGAAAGTTATGACCAACCTAGATAGCATATTCAAAAGCAGAGACATTACTTTACCAACAAATTCGCCTAGTCAAGGCTATGGTCTTTCCTGTGGTCATGTATGGATGTGAGAGCTGGACTGTGAAGAAGGCTGAGCGCCGAAGAATTGATGCTTTTGAACTGTGGTGTTGGAGAAGACTCTTGAGAGTCCCTTGGACTGCAAGAAGATCCAACCAGTCCATTCTGAAGGAGATCAATCCTGGAATTTCTTTAGAAGGAATGATGCTAAAGCTGAAACTCCAATATTTTGGCCACCTCATGCGAAGAGTTGACTCATTGGAGAAGACTCTGATGCTGGGAGGGATTGGGGGGCAGGAGGAGAAGCGGACGACAGAGGATGAGATGGCTGGATGGCATCACTGACTCGATGGATGCGAGTCTGAGTGACCTCCGGGAGCTGGTGATGGACAGGGAGGCCTGGCGTGCTGCGGTTCATGGGGTCGCAAAGAGTCGGACACGACTGAGCGACTGATCTGATCTGATCTGATCTGACCAAAATACCAAAATGAGACAGCTGGGGTGACAGTACATGCTTTGAGACTCTTCCCCTTGCCTCTCCACCAGCAGTTAGTGTGAAAAAGTAAATGCAGTTTCCTGGGCCCCCTGGCAGGCAGATTCGGCTTCCTTAGGCTGTGATTGCTGCTGGTTGTTTCTCAGCGTCCCCAGGGCTGGGACTGAAAAGGCCTTGGAGAATCCTGAGGTACTCCGTGGTTTAACATCTGTTCCTTATACTTGCCCCTGGTGTCTGAATCCTGGGGCCCCTAGATCCAGGAGCAACCTCTTGCTGCCTCCGGTGATCAGAAATGGGAAGGGTCAGTGGACTTCAAGAAAGCTGGTTAAAGGACTTCTCTGGTGGTCCAGTGGATAAGACCCTTCCCTTCTGATACAGGAGACATGGTTCAATCCCTGGTCAGGAAATTAAGATCCCACATGCCATGTGATGCTGCCAAAAGAAATAAATAAAGGCTAGTTAAGAGGGGATGCTTTTAAGATCTTGAGGCAAGAAGTATTGAAGGTGGGAGGAGAAGGGGCCAACAGAGGATGCGATGGTTGGATGGCATCACCGACTCAATGGATATGAGTTTGAGTAAACTCCCGGAGTTGGTGATGGACAAGAAGGCCTGGCGTGCTGCAGTCCATGGGGTTGCAATGAGTGGGACACGACTGAGAGACTGAACGGAACTGAACTGAGGCAAGAAGTCTCCAAGCTGGTAGATATCACCAGGGACCAATAATTGCAATCTCTTTGTTGTTTTGGTGGCGAAACCCAGCCTCAGAGAATCATTTCCTCAAGTTCACACAGCTAATAATTTGAACTGAATTCTTGCTTCTCCAGACACTTAGCTTTCATCAGGCATCTTGCCTCTTGTATTAACTAAGTGGTTGTGGTTGTTTTAAAGTAGATGTGCAAGTTCTTTACCACTTTTCTCAGAAGATGGAGTCTAATTCCCTTCTCATTAATGTGGGCTGGATGTAATGACAAGCTTTTCATGGATAGAAGGTGGTGGAAGTGATGGGATGACCCCTGAAGCCTAGGTCATTAAAAGGAGACATTTCCTCTGTCTCTCTCCTTAAAGGAGGCTGTCTCGTACTCTGAGGACGCCCACCCTGGGAGCCAAGCCGCCACGTTGTGAGGAAGCACAAGCCGCATGGCGGAGGTGACATGAGGTGACCTGGCTGATACTTTCAGCTAAGCTCAGCTTGGCTCTCGGGCAACAGGTGGCCTCAACCACCAGACAGGTGGTGAACTGAGCTGATTCTGGCCCCAGCCTTTGACTCTTCCAACCAAGGTCCCAGATGTGGATCAGAGACAAGCCAACCTCACTGTGCCCATCTGAATTTCTCTCCCACAAAAACTGGGAGATAAGAAGTGATCATTGATGTTTTAAGCCAGTAAATTTTGAGATACTTTACTATATTGAGATTTATTATTTATTACATCAAGATTTATTATTGAGATACTTCATTATTATATAGCATTAAGAAACAAATACTGTGGGTTTCCTGAAATGATAAATAGTAAAATAGATTGGGGATATTTATTCAAACAGTAATACCTATTGAGCACCTTCTATGTGCCTGACTTTGTACTAGGGACTGGGGATACAATGGTGAATAAGAGGGACATGGCCTTTGTCCTGGCAGGCCTGTGGTCTACCAATGGAGGAGATGTTTAAGTATGATTCCAGTAGAGTGCTTTGCTAGATGCTTTAATACATGGTGCAGGAGTGCTTACCCCAGACAACTTTCTGGTCAGGTGAGTTGTTGGGGAAAGAAGAAATGAGTTGGCCACAAGGCCAGCATGGTCTTGGCCAGAGACTTTTCTGTAGTGTATTCTTAGAAGTTGTGAGGGATGGTTGTCAGGCAAGGAGGGTGGAGCATGCAAGTAAGTTAGAAAATGGCCAACTGGAAAAGGATGTATCTAATGCTCTCTCATTTTAGCTGAAAGCCCAGAAAGGACTAGTGTCTTGCCTGGCATCACACAGCTTGTGAACTTGGCCCAGATAATGTGTCTTGCCTCAAATCCTCTCATGATTCCCCTATACCAATGCCCAGAAAGCAATACTACTAACCAACACTTGAGTAACTCATTATTTGGCTCAAAGCTCTATGAACGTTGTCTGTCTTCACAAAAATGCTTGAAGAGGTTAAGTTCAGTTCAGTCGCTCAGTCATGTCCGACTCTTTGCGACCCCATGAATCGCAGCACACCAGGCCTCCCTGTCCATCACCAACTCCCAGAGTTCACCCAAACTCATGTGCATCAAGTCAGTGATGCCATCCAGCCATCTCATCCTCTGTCATCCCCTTCTCCTCCTGCCCTCAATCTTTCCCATCATCAGGGTCTTTTCAAATGAGTCAGCTCTTCGCATCAAGTGGCCAAAGTATTGGAGTTTCAGCTTTAGCGTCAGTCCTTCCAATGAACACCCAGGACTGATCTCCTTTAGAATGGACTGGTTGGATCTCCTTGCAATCCAAGGGACTCTCAAGAGTCTTCTCCAACACCACAGCTCAAAAGCATCAATTCTTCGGCACTCAGCTTTCTTCACATCCAACTCTCATATCCACACATGACTATGGAAAAACCATAGCCTTGACGAGACGGACCTTTGTTGGCAAAGTAATGTCTCTGCTTTTGAATATGCTTTCTAGGTTGGTCATAACTTTCCTTCCAAGGAGTAAGCGTCTTTTAATTTCATAGCTGCAGTCACCATCAGCAGTGATTTTGGAGCCCCCAAAATAAGTCTGACACTGTTTCCACTGTTTCCCCATCTATTTCCCATGAAGTGATGGGACCGGATGCCATGATCTTCGTTTTCTGAATGTTGAGCTTTAAGCCAACTTTTTCACTCTCTTCTTTCACTTTCATCAAGAGGCTTTTTAGTTCCTCTTCACTTTCTGCCATAAGGGTGATGTCATCTGCATATCTGAGGTTATTGATATTTCTCCCAGCAATCTTGATTCCAGCTTGTGCTTCCTCCAGTCCAGCATTTCTCATGATGTACTCTGCATATAAATTAAACAAGCGGGATGGCAATATACAACCTTGACGTACTCATTTTCCTATTTGGAACTAGTCTGTTGTTCCATGTCCAGTTCTAACTGTTGCTTCCTGACCTGCATATAGGTTTCTCAAGAGGCAGGTCAAGTGGTCTGGTATTCCTATCTCTTGAAGAATTTTGCAGTTTATTGTGATCCACACAGTCAAAGGCTTTCGCATAGTCAATAAAGCAGAAATAGAAGAGGTTCAGATCAGATCAGATCAGATCAGTCGCTCAGTCGTGTCCGACTCTTTGCGACCCCATGAACTGCAGCACGCCAGGCCTCCCTATCCATCACCAGCTCTCGGAGGTCACTCAGACTCACATCCATCGAGTCAGTGATGCCATCCAGCCATCTCATCCTCTGTCGTCCCCTTCTCCTCCTGCCCTCAATCCCTCCCAGCATCAGAGTCTTCTCCAATGAGTCAACTCTTCGCATGAGGTGGCCAAAATACTAGAGTTTCAGCTTTAGCATCATTCCTTCCAAAAAAATCCCAGGGCTGATCTCCTTCAGAATGGACCGGTTGGATCTCCTTGCAGTCCAAGGGACTCTCAAGAGTCTTCTCCAACACCACAGTTCAAAAGCATCAATTCTTCAGCGCTCAGCCTTCTTCACAGTCCAGCTCTCACATCCATACATGACCACAGGAAAGACCATAGCCTTGACTAGGCAAACCTTTGTTGGCAAAGTGATGTCTCTGCTTTTGAATATGCTATCTAGTTTGGTCATAACTTTCCTTCCAAGGAGTAAGCGTCTTTTAATTTCATGGCTGCAGTCACCATCTGCAGTGATTTTTGAGCCCAGAAAAATAAAGTCTGACACTGTTTCCACTGTTTCTCCATCTATTTCCCATGTAGTGATGGGACCAGATGCCATGATCTTCGTTTTCTGAATGTTGAGCTTTAAGCCAACCTTTTCACTCTCCACTTTCACTTTCATCCAGAGGCTTTTTAGTTCCTCTTCACTTTCTGCCATAAGGGTGGTGTCATCTGCATATCTGAGGTTATTGATATTTCTCCCGGCAATCTTGATTCCAGCTTGTGTTTCTTCCAGTCCAGCATTTCTCATGATGTACTCTGCATATAAGTTAAATAAACATGGTGACAATATGCAGCCTTGACGTACCCCTTTTCCTATTTGGAACCAGTCTGTTGTTCCATGCCCAGTTCTAACTGTTGCTTCCTGAGCTGCATACAGATTTCTCAAGAGGCAGATCAGGTGGTCTGGTATTCCCATCTGTCTCAGAATTTTCCACAGTTTATTGTGATCTACACAGTCAAAGGCTTTGGCATAGTCAATAAAGCAGAAATAGATATTTTTCTGGAACTCTCTTGCTTTTTCGATGATCCAGCGGATGTTGGCAATTTGATCTCTGGTTCCTCTGCCTTTTCTAAATCCAGCTTGAACATCAGGAAGTTCACGGTTCACATATTGCTGAAGCCTGGCTTGGAGAATTTTGAGCATTACTTTACTAGCGTTTGAGATGAGTGCAATTGTTTGGTAGTTTGAGCACTCTTTGGCATTGCCTTTCTTTGGGATTGGGATGAAAACTGACCTTTTCCAATCTTGTGGCCACTGCTGAATTTTCCAAATTTGCTGGCATATTGAGTGCAGCACTTTCACAGCATCATCTTTCAGGATTTGGAATAGCTCCACTGGAATTCCATCACTTCCACTAGCTTTGTTCGTAGTGATGCTTTCTAAGGCCCACTTGACTTCACATTCCAGGATGTCTGGCTCTAGGTCAGTGATCACACCATCATGATTATCTGGGTTGTGAAGCTCTTTTTTGTACAGTTCTTCTGTGTATTCTTGCCACCTCTTCTTAATATCTTCTGCTTCCGTTAGGTCCATACCATTTCTGTCCTTTATCGAGCCCATCTTTGCATGAAATGTTCCTTTGGTATCTCTGATTTTCTTGAATAGATCCTTAGTCTTTCCCATTCTGTTGTTTTCCTCTATTTCTTTGCATTGATCGCTGAAGAAGGCTTTCTTATCTCTTCTTGCTATTCTTTGGAACTCTGCATTCAGATGTTTATATCTTTCCTTTTCTCCTTTGTTTTTCGCTTCTCTTCTTTTCGCAGCTATTTGCAAGGCCTCCCCAGACAGCCATTTTGCTTTTTTGCATTTCTTTTCCATGGGGATGGTCTTGATCCCTGTCTCCTGTACAATGTAGGACAAGTTAATTCCCATTTTACGGATGAAGAAAAGATGCGTGGCAAAGCTAGGCAACCTAAGTACTTAGTTCAAGAGCTGGCACATCAGTGACTTTGATGATGACAAGGATGATGGTGATAATGATGCCTAGCTCACATCATGTATCACTGTTGTGATCATCACACTCCAGACTAATGTTCTGGAAACTAATACACAGATGCCTAGATCACATCATATGTCACTGTGGTGAAACTCTGGACCAATGTCTTGGAAACCGATACACAGTGTCTTTATACCAACACCAAAACTGATATGAATCTACTCCAACTCATTTTCTGTTTTTGTGACACTGAAACTAGAGTAAAATTCCTGGAGAGGAGAATCTGGTTGACGTAGCTTGTGTCTTGTGCTTACCCCTTGGCGGGAGGAGGCCAGGGCAACTTCATTAGCTGTCCCCAAAAGACTGCAGGTGGTGGTGGAAGAGGGGCTGCCTTAAATGAAAATGAGATCCTGTCAGTAAAAGAAGGACATGGAAGTACACGATTGTAGATGTGTTTATTAAGGATACTCTATGTTTGCACTGTCCAATATAGTAGCCAGAGTTATGTGACTATTTGAATTTAATTAACATTAGATAAAATTTAAAATTCAATTCCTCAGTCACACTGACCACATTTCAAGGACTCAGTAGCCACATCCCATTTACGGTTACTGTTCTGAGCAGCACAGATTATAGAACATTTCCACCATTGCTTAAATTTCTATTAGACAGTACTGCTTTGGGATTATTACTTGGAATCCAGTTCTTTCTGCTCTTCTTTTATTCCATACATTGTGAGTATGGAAATAGCTAAAAAGGTGAGTCAGACTCTTCATTCATTTATTCAGCAAGCGCATACTAAGTGTCTACTCTGAATCATACATTATTTTAGGCTCCAGGATGCCTGGAAGGGATCATGGAGATATTTGGTCCAGTGGATCTCACATGAGAATCATCTGGGGCGTTCTTTAGAGTACTGATACCCTGCCCTTCCCTGGTGGCTCAGATGGTAAATAATCTGCATGCAATTCAGGAGAACTGGGTTTGACCCCTGGGTCACGAAGATCCCCTGGAGAAGGGAATGGAAAACCACTCCAGTATTCTTGCCTGGAGAATTTCATGGGCCGTGGAAGCTGGTAGGCTATGGTCCATAGGTTCGCAAAGACATGACTGAGACACACACACACACGCACACCACACCCTACCCAGCAGAGATTCTGGTGAAATTGGGATGGGGCATGCACACCCATAAGTTGGAACAGCTCCCTGATTGATGCTAATGTGTATCTGGGCTTGAGAACCACTGCAATCTGGTCTGACCGGTGACGTGAATTGCTTTAGATAACCTGAAAACCTGAGTCAGCGTGGGTCTGACCTCCATCCTGGGCTTCTTACAACAGAATCAGAGTTCTCCCTGTGTTTGGCATCTGTCTGAATCAAATGCACAGTTCTCAGAGAAGAATGAGTCTGCTCTTCTTTAGTCCAAAAGGAATCCAGTTCACTTCCGATAGAGTACCAACAGAACTCTGGTTTTAAAATGCTTCTGTTTTAAGTTGTTTGAGTGGTTTTTCAGCCTGGAGCTGTGTTACTCAGCCAAGTTGGTGAAAAACCTGTATAAACATAGTACCCTTTCCTGAGCCTCTACTATAGGTCTGTTCATTAATCCCCAGGACGTTTGGAAGGTAGGTTTTGCTAATATCAGTTTATAGATGAGCAAACAAAGATGCAAAAAGATTGAGGATTATAAATCATCTGACTTGGTACAGCTGGCATTCCAATCCCAGTGTGGTACTCTTTCTCCTTTGCCACTCTGAGACTACCCCCTAGTTGAGAGTGCAGGATGACTGGCAGACAATGGTGCCCTGCTCTGGATCTGCGTGGAAAAGAAAGCTTTGTGCAGGTGAGATGCAGTCCTTTGTGGGTCAGGGAGAGCGCCAAAGCTGATGCGACCAGACAGTGAGGTCAGAGAGGGTCCTGGGAGCCTGGAGGGAAGAAAATTCAGAGATAAAGACAGGGGAGGGGATTTGGAATGGGGTTCTCCTTTTCGCTGATGGTTGTGCCTGGATTCCTTTTATTAAAGGAATTAAAGGAATTTGGAGAAAGCAGCTAAGAGCAGTGTTGTACCTGGAGCGGTTAGCGCTTAAACACCTAGAAATTATGGTGTACGTTTGGTGTGGTGGTTTAGTCACTAAGTCATGTCCAGCTCTTGTGACCCCATGGACTGTTGCCTGCCAGCCTCCTCTGTCCATGGAATTCTCCAGGCAAGAATACTGAAGTGGGTTGCCATTTCCTTCTCCAGGAGATCTTCCTGATCCAAGAATCGAACCCAGGTCTCCTGCATTGCAGGCAGATTTTTTTTTTCCCGACGGATTTAAGAGAGAAGCCCATGTTTGGTGCGAGCATTAGCTATTCTTGGCCTGGATTCCTGGGGGCTGGCAGAGTGTCTGTGTCACCATGTATCTTTGCAATCTGAGACCCTGCCTGATACTTCCTGGGCAGCCTGGCCTGACCTCGGGGGGCTGCGAAGGGGCAGGACTATTGTGCTTATTCCAGAGAACTTTAACAGTGAGGGAGGGAGACTGTGCACCCCTGCCATTCTCTGGGGCCACGTATTTAAGATCCAGACTGTGGAGAGCAGCAAGGGCTGGACTTGGAATGGATCGAGGTTCGCATGCATGGCATTCAGCAGGTCTACGTGGGAGTGAAGCCACGACTGGCCATAGAAAGAGCAAAGTATATCACAGCCAGAAGGACCCTGCTTGTCCAGGTTTCATTTCAGAGCTGGGAAACTGAGGCTCAGAGAGGTGACGAGACTGGCTGAAAACCGCACAGCCTGTTATTGGCAGGGACCACACTTGCATTCTGTCTCCTTCCTCATCCAGTATGCCTTCCTTGATGTCTTTCTTTTTTAATTATTTGTTTTTGACTGTGCTGGGTCTTTGCTGCTGCGCGGGCTTTTCTTTGTCTGTGGTGAGGGAGAGATACTCTCTGGTTGCAGTAACCGGGCTTCTCATTGCAGTGGCTTCTCCTGTTGTTGAGCTCAGGTTCTAGGGTGCGTGGGCTCAGTAGCCGTGGCATGTGGGCTCAGAAGCTGAGGCTTCCGGGCTCTTGAGCACAGGCTCAGTAGTTGTGGCATGTGGACTTAGTTGCTCTGAGGCATATGGGATCTTCCCGGACCAGGAATTGAACCTGTGTCTCCCGCATTGGCAGGTGGATTCTGTACAGCTGAGCCACCAGGGAAACCCCTCTTGATGTCTTCAGTATCAGGGAAGAAGCCAGCAGTAGATGAGCCCTTGAGAGCTTTACAGTGCAAAGGGATAGAGTTGGGCTTCTGACACTTGTTCCACGATGTGGCCGAGCTGGCTGTATCTGTGGGTAGACCTGGATGGGTGTGTGTTTAGGAAGGCTCTGTTCGATCTGGAGGACAGGGTGATGGCCTCTCCCACTTTCCAAGCAAATCATACTTATCCAGACTTGCTTCCCTCCTTTGTTAGGAAATTGGCCTTTCCTTTGACTTTGTTCTCCACGTCCTGCGGCCTGGAGGCGTTTGGCTACTGGCAGGTTATCGAGTTGGTCAGCTGGGTGGGAATGGCTGGATGGTGGCAGCTGCTCCCAAACCCTAGCCAAGGCTCTGGCTGTAACAGAAAGAATCAAAGTTCAAGCTCCCTGCTCACTGGAAGGACCCAAGACTTGGTGACAACGAGAAGCAGATCCTGTTCTGAAATAGTGGTGCATCCTAAGGACTAAAGCAAAACCATTTATGGGTTGTCAGACTATAGGTCCATGAGGCAGGTTAGGCTTAGTTCTTGAGCCTTGGCTTCCAGGCAAGATTTCACTTTAGTCCAACCATTTCTGAGCACCTGCTTTGTGCATGGCATAGCCTAAGATTCTATAGGTGATGTAAAGATATGTAAGACATTACTATGGTCCTCTGGGTTGTGTCTAGGAAGGCGAGACCCTATAACTTGCTGAGCACTTACCACCTGCCGGGTGCTGTCTACAGAGTTTTTATACCATCTTTACCATGACCTTGCAAATTAGGATTCCAAGTTCCACTGTCAGATGAGGAGATGGCCTCAGAGAAGCTAAAGGACTGTTTCTGGGGCCTCGCCAGCGGGTGACTGAGAGCCAGGCTTCAGAGGCTGTGCCCTTTCTGCTATCCTAGGAGGCCACCAGCTAACCACAACACCTGGCAGAGTCAGGCCAGTGCCCTGACACAGGCTCAAACGAGGTGTTTGGAGAGCATCGAGGAGGGAGAGATTCGCTCTAATCCAGGCATCGGTGCTTGGTTTTAGGCACTGCTGGTGGTCTGGGCTGCACGGTTCTCGATCTTGATGAGCTGTCCTCCTGTGCATTGTGAGATGTTTACGACATCCGAGTCCTCTACCTGCTAGAAGCAAGTCCCCACTTGTGACAGTCACTCCCGTTGGCAACCGCTGGTTTTAGGTAAGCAGAGCCCTTCTAGCTGGGCCTAGGAGGATCTCATTGATAAGACAAGGATTTTGGTGATAAATAAAGGAGGGGAAAAGAATCATTTGCTTAGTGTGTTCCTGCTTGACAAAGAGCGTCCACTCATATTTTCCAGTTTGGCCTTCCCACTGGCCCTGTGACTCGCTCTTGTCACATACAAAGCAAAGGACAGTCACATGAGTTGCCCCAGGACCTCAGTGCCAGCTGGGGGCTTCTCCTGGATGGAGCAGGTCTTCTTTAGCCAGCTCCTTCCTGGCCTTGGTTAGTTCAGCCTGCACTTATTGCCCATTTTTTAACCTATGGTCCCTACTCTCCTTCCAGGGAACTTTTAGGAAATTTATTTCATTATCAACCCCCCACCCCATACCCAGCCAACGCCACCACCGGGTACCAACACCTGCACTTTTTCGGAGAGTGGCTTGGCTCTGTGTTAAGGGCTTTGTAGTCATCACCAGCACCCTTCGAAGAAAGCATTCTGATCATCGGCATTCTGAGGCTAGAAGAGGAGAAGCAACATGTCCAAGTTCACACCTCTGCTAAGTGGCAGGACTTGGGCCGTGGTCGTGAGGAGTGGCCGGAATGCCCTTCCCACACCATCCATCGTGCAGAGGAAGAAGAGGCTGTGTTTCTGGTGGATCCCCCGCCTCTGCCCTGTGAAAGGCAGTTATCAGGCTTGTGTGGCATTCAGCTGTCAGGGAGGGCTTCCTGCGAACAGGGCAGAGCACCCAGTCGGGCTGCAAGACAAATGGGTGGCATATGTGCCCCAGATCAGCAGCACACAATGGGCTCGTTATCTCGCCTCTGCCAGCAATGAAATAACAGTCTATTATTATTGCAGGAGGCAGAGAATAAATAAACACATTTGGGGCCGGGTTCTGAGATCATTTTTCCCTTCATGCTGATCCCTTCTCTTTGGGATGATGACCCCTTTGGGACCATTAGATCCAAAACTTGAGGGTTTTAGTCCCACAGAGTCAGACCAGCAGGTGCCGGTAGATCCAAAATTATTCCTTGCAAGGAATCTTGAATTTTATGTTATGTCCAGCTCCATCTCTTCTTGGTGCTGCAGGGAGACAGAAGGTGAGTGATGGGACAGCTGAGGCATCCCTGGAGATGCGAGAAAAGAGTACCCTGGCCTGTTCTCACAGGCAGAGCTATGTTTGAGACCACATAGACTGTCAACTTCCAAGGTTTCATGGCCTCTTGCCTCTCTCTGCCTGATACCAGGGAGTGAAGATCCCAGGAGTGGGCCTTTCCTGGTGGTCCAAAGGTTAAAACTGTGCTGCTAATGCAGGGATTCGATCCCTGGACAGGGAACTAAGATCTTATATGCTGCTCGTCCAAAAGATTCAAAGAGTGACCCTTGACTAATCAAGGGTGAGAGTTGGTTAATAAGCCCCTGAGCCTCCTTGTTCCACAGTGGGGTAATTTTAGGCACATTTTGTATAATCTCCGTAGGGGGTCCCCAGGACTGAGCCTCAGCTGCTCACAGTTTTACCCCTCTCATTAACAAACCACGACTTTTCTCCTTTCCTGTCACTTCCCCATTTGCTCACCAGTGCCTCAAGGGATCACTTTCTCAATAAGCAACCTGATTGGACTAAAGGAGTATCTTGGTAGCGTTTGGTAGAAGTGCAAAAGCAGTGTCAGAGTGTGCATCAGAACCTGGGGACTCCTAATGGAATGAATGGCTGGGTCCCACCCCCAGAATTTCTGCTTTAGCAGGTCTGGACAAGATCTGAGAACCTGCATCGTTAACAAGTTCCCAGGTGATGCTGTGGCTGGTCCAGAGCTTCACTTTGAGAATCATGTGCTAAAGCATACTTTTCAAAAAGATAAAAACAGCTGTCATACATGTATAAAATGAATATGTGTTAAAGATTTATTTGTTATATAACGAGAGAACTAGGAAGTTGTTAAAAACAGTTAGGAGGAAAATTTGAACAGACTTATATAATCAGTAATATTGAGATGAATTTGCCAATGGATGTAAAACTACTTAATACAGAGCAGCGAACTGGAATGGGGTTCAGTTCAGTCAGTTCTGTCGCTCAGTCGTGTCTGACTCTTTGTGACCCCATGAACTGCTGCATGTCAGGCCTCTCTGTCTATCATCAACTCCCAGAGTTCACCCAAACTCATGTCCATCGAGTCGGTGATGCCATCCAGCCATCTCATCCTGTCATCCCCTTCTCCTCCTGCCCCCAATCCCTCCCAGCATCAGAGTCTTTTCCAATGAGTCAACACTGCGCATGAGGTGGCCAAAGTACTGGAGTTTCAACTTTAGCATCATTTCTTCCAAAGAACACCCAGGACTGATCTCCTTCAGAATGGACTGGTTGGATCTCCTTGCAGTCCAAGGGACTCTCAAGAGTCTTCTCCAACACCACAGTTCAAAAGCATCAATTCTTCATCGCTCGGCTTTCTTCACAGTCCAACTTTCACATCCATAAGGAATGGGGTTAGTTTTTCTAACAACTAGTGTATCTATATAGGAGAAATTAATTTTCACTTTGATGGCTAAGAAACATTTGCATTACTCTCAGTTTTTCTACAACTAAACTTCTATCTGTACAGGGTTGTAAACTAGCTAAGACCGTAGAAGGACAACCATAAGCCTGCATCTTTGTGGAATCAGACAATCTCCAGAGAGCCCCTGGATCATTTGGAGGGCTTGCGGAAACACAGCTTGCTGGGGCCACCCCCAGAGTTTCTTCCAAGGTTGAAGAGATTTGGAGCTCTGACTTCTTAAAAAGACTTCCAGCCAATCTTCCCGTTCTTTGCCCCACCTTCACCCTTACTTACAGAGATTTCTGGCGCCTGATGTTGGGCAAGCTATGTTCCTTCTTTCCCTAGCACGATGTAAGTATTTAAGTTTCTCTACTCAGCTAAGCTGTCGGCTAATTGGCCATTTACTCTCCGGTGTCCCGCGTTTTGTTGCTGTCGCTTCCTCCCCCGTTGCTCTGTCATTGTGAGTTTATGCTTCCCTACTTTAAAACTCCACATCCCTTTGTTGCCATTTTTGTAGAGTTTCAGAGGGAAGCGGCACCCGCGGAATCCATCATCTTGCCTCATGAGCCCCGTCACAGCATTCTGAAACGTGCTGTGGCCTGATTATCATTGTGCCTGTTTCAAAAGTGAGGAAACAGACACAGAATTCACTTGACCATGAATCGACTTTTTCAGATCCCATTCCATTCCAGGCTTTTTCCACAAGAAAGATAGTTCTAGTGTGTTCTGGTGTTCCGAGGCCCTTTCGCCGGCATGTCTCTCATTGGCCCTTCGTTACAGTCCAGTGAGGCAAGCAAGGCAGATGTGAGTCTCCTTTTTATGACTGTGAAGACTGAGATCTGAAAGCGGAAGGGACTTGCCCAAGATCATACAGCTTAATGTGCTTTAAGCCTACTATTTCCAAGTTCAAGTTCCCAAAGTCAGGGTCCTTCCTCCTGATGACTCTCAGTTCAGTTCAGTTGCTCAGTCGTGTCTGACTCTTTGAAACCCCATGGACTACAGCACGCCAGGCTTCTCTGTCCATCACCAACTCTCAGAGCTTACTCAAACTCACGTCCATTGAGTCGGTAATGCCATACAACCATCTCATCCTCTGTCATCCCCTTCTCCTCCTGCCTTCAATCTTTTTCAGCATCAGGGTCTTTTCCAATGAGTCAGTTCTTTGCATCAGGTGGCCAAAGTATTGGAGTTTCAGTTTCAACATCAATCCTTCCAATGAATATTCAGGGCTGATCTCCTTCAGAATGGACTGGTTGGATCTCCTTGCAGTCCATGGGACTGTCAACAGCCTTCTCCAACATCACAGTTCAAAAGCATCAATTCTTCAGCACTCAGTCTGATGACTCTAGGGCTGCTTTAAAGAGATTTTTATATAATAAAACATCTGTGTGTGCATGTGTGTGTGTTTGTCTGTGTTAGTCGCTCAGTTGTTTTAGACTTTTTGCAACCCCATGGACTATAACCTGCTCTTCTCCTCTATCCATGGGATTCTCCACGCAAGAATACTGTAGCGGGTAGCCCTTGCCTTCTCCAGGAGATCTTCCAGGAATCAAACCTGGCACTCCACACTGCAGGCAAACTCTTTACCATCTGAGCCACCCGAGAAGCCCTAAAACACCCAGTTACTCTACATGTATTTACTGAATGCCTGCTGTGCCCCTGAAGCCACACTGGGTGCTGGGCTTCTAAGGAAGTGAGATGACCAGGAGTAGCAGATACCGCTGGTGCTACGCACACCCATGTCTCTCATCTCAGAGGTCACCTGCAGACAGCTCCTGCATGTGCTCGTGGCCTCCGGCCTCTCTGCCTGAGCTATCAGGGAGTGAGGATCTTAGGAGTGACCCTCGAATGATCAGGGGTGGGAGTCGGTGGATAAGCCTCTGAGCTTCCTTGCTCCACATGGGATACTTTTAGGCACATTTTATACAGTCTCTCCGAGGGACCTCCAGGACTGAGCCTCAGTTGCCCACAGTTTTATTACACTCCCCCCACCCCATTAACACACCGTGGCTTCCTCTTTTCCTATCACTTCCCCATTTGCTATATGCCTTCTGGGATCACTTCCTCAATAAGCGACCTGCTCTCAAATCCTTATCTTAGGGTCTGCTTTTGGGCGGGGGGAGCCACACTAAGACCCTGGGCTTCTAAAATCCAATTCCCTGCCCTTTTCCTCCCACCCTGAGGACACAGTCACCTCTCCCGTCAATTGTATAAGCTGCAGGAAGGAAGGGACAGTGCTATTCATGCTGTATCTCGGGTGCTTAAAATACTGCTTGGTACATGGCGCATGCTCAAAAAAAGATTTTGTTGATTCCATGAACAATGAGTATTGTTACACTAATCATAAGAGAGAGGAGTCTGAGAGACTGCCATGGAATGATGTGGGGGTAAAAAAGCAACATCTGCCTCATTTTTGTGTTTTAGAAGTACTGTTAATATCCTGAAGTTTCATTTTTGGCCATTGTCTCTCCCAGACCAGCGGAAAGAGGAAGGGGGTGGGAACCCGAGCTGTGGTCTGTGGCAGGCAGCGCTTGCCAGGAGGGGGAGGGTGCCTGTGAGGCTGGCCTCGGAGGAGAAGTGGCTTTGAGTCACTAGTTCAGACTCAGAGGCAGCTGAAAGTGAGGCCATTAGCACCGCCAGGGACTGTTCCCAGGAAGAAGCCAGCTCTGACCTTAGGGTATTCTGTGCAGGGGAATTCCTGTGACGCTGGGAGGGGGCAGAGAAGCTGAAGCAGAGCCTCAGCTCGCTCTGAGCGCTAGCCTACACTAACTTTCAGCAGTAGTTTCAGGAGCTCGTAGGTTGGATGCATCTTGTGTTAAGTGTCTCAAGTCCCTGAGGTTTGATGGAAGGATGTGCTTTTTGAATTCTTTTTCCTTCTGAGGCCATCTGGTGGCTACTGGGGAAAATTCAATCTCAGACTGTGAAACTGTTTTTTTTGTTTAATAAGAATTTATTCCAGACCAGTAATTCTCTTCTTGGCCTCTGATGTCCCCCCCACCGTTTTTTTTTTTTTTTGCTATTCTTGGTTCTATAGTCTCAGCATCTTGGTTAATCAACAGCTACTGGGAAAGATGCCTTACGAGCGTGTAGAATCCTGGTTTTCCAAAATGATGTGTCCTGTAGTGTTGATGAGAAAGACTATCTCAGATTTGCATCAAGTTTTGTATTTTGCAGACTTTCCCCAGACATTATTTCCTTTAAGTAGTATCTCTAATATTTGCCCACTACAATTGCCTAAAACATCACCTATTGCCTCTGTCACTTGACAAAACATACATAAGACCTGTTCACTAGAAGCAGCATATCATTGAGAGAAATTCAATAAAACCTAAATAAATAGAGAACTAGATCATTTTCATAGATTGGAAGACACAATACCATGAAGATGTCAGTTCTATCCAAATTCATCTTTAGATTTAGTGCAATCCCAATCAAAATACTGGCAGGTTTTATTTTGTGGAAATGGACAGGCTGATTCTAAAAGTCATATGGAAATTCAAACAGCTGAGAAGAGTTAAGATAACTTGGAAGAAGAAAAAGAAAGCTGGGAGATGTATGCCAGCAAGATCAAGATGTATTAATATTATGAATCTGGAGTACTCAGGACAGTGGGGTATTCCCACTTCTACTCCATTTTGTTTTAAGGTTTCCTTGTTTGTGTGATTCTGAAGCCTGGGGTGAGGTTCTGGGAGGCATAGAGGTCCCAGTGTACATCTCTGCTTTCTAAACCAGGCTAGGGTAAGCCTTACTATAGGTTTATGCAAGAACCATTACTGGTGCCTCAGGGCTGCTACTGGAGATTCAGGCAATCCACTTTTCCCCCTGGAGTAAAGCACCCCTTTGTTTAAAACTCCGTGATGATTTCCCATTGGATTAAGGACAGTCTCAGCTCCTTAACTGGAGTTAAATAATCCTTCAGGCCCCTGCCCGCCTTTCCAGCCTGACTTTATTCTACACTCACCAATTGTTTTGGACGCCTTCAGTTCCTTAGCTACTCACAGACTCCAGTCCTGGGTTCTGGCATTAGTAAGTACGTCTTTGCCTGGTGCGTTCTTCTTTCTCCCGATCCTCTGCCTGCCCTGTTTGGTCCACCCTCACTGACCTCCCACGCTTAGGTTTAGACTTTCATTCCTTGGGGAGGGTGGATCCTGGCCTCCTTAGATTGGGCACAGTCCCCTTGTCACATGCATAAGGCACCCATTGCTTCTCCCTCTTTAAAGCGCTCTGCACCCTGGTTCAGGGTCTCTCCTTCCAGCAGTGTGACAACAGGAATGTATCAGTCTTGTTCACCACCTGTTCACATTGTTTCCGGTTCCTAGAACAGTGCCTGGCACAGAGGAGATGCTTAATCAATATCTGTCAAACACAGGAATAAATACATGGATGTATAAATTAAAGAAACAAGTGAAATTGCCTGCAATGCGGGAGACATGGGTTTGATCCCTGTGTTGAAAAGATACCCTGGAGAAAGGGATGGCTGCCCACTTCAGTATTCTTGCCTGGATAATTCCTTGGATGGAGGAGGCTTGAGGGCTACAGTCCATGGGATAACAAAGAGACATTGACTGAGTGACTTAACACTTTCACTTCTTTCATAAATTAAAACTCATACTTGAGAGGCTGACTTTGTACAATCAAACCTCTTAAGTCTCAACAAACTTCACAGTTGGGCAAAGATCAGCAGCTGATGACACACTGGTGCCACAAGCGAAACTCTAGACGTGCTGCTTCGGGCCTTTCCCCAGTTGCCAAAGTCTGCCTTCTTGTCTAAATGCTTATCAGACCGGGTCAGAGAGTGGCTGGAACAGAGCTGACCATCTCCACCCCTGGAGCAATAAAGCCAATGTGGGCTCGCTGTGTCATCTTTGTGTGTGGAGTACCGAGTGTGGACCCACCCACTTTGGAAGGCAGGAGAGAGACATTGTTCTGAGAATCAGAGGTTTTGTCTCATGGTGAGTTATAGCAGGAAGCCATGTGATGGGCAAGAGCAGGCTGTGTCCATCACGTAATGTCCCTGGA
Source organism: Tragelaphus eurycerus (assembly GCA_935064755.1). NCBI lineage: Eukaryota > Metazoa > Chordata > Mammalia > Artiodactyla > Bovidae > Tragelaphus > Tragelaphus eurycerus. The sequence continues at coordinate 34,050,918 of CAKXYN010000008.1, read as the reverse complement.
AGGCATTGCCTCTCGGGCTGCGTTTGCTGTTTTACGTGTTGGCGTTGCATAAAATAAGCCACGTGTTTATGTTTACCAATTTCTTTGTTCACATCGTTTTTCATTATGATGAAGGAATAAGTCTTCAGTATCAAAAATTTAGAAAATGCAGTCAGACAAAAAGAAGGAAATAAAAATCAAGTAATTCCATATCGAATAGTTCTGGGAAGCATACTGCCTAGGGCCTGAAAATGTTTTCATTTCAATTTCTCTTTAAATAAGAAGAAAAAATGAACATATAACAATGAATCTAGTGTGCATTCTATTCATCTTTATACCAGTGCCATCAAAAATATAATTTTCAGGGCTTCCCTGGTAGGCCAGTGGTTAAGAATCCGCCTGCCGATACAAAGGGACACAGGTTCCATCCCCGGTCTGGGGGGATCCCACATGCTGAGTCTGAGACACCAAAGCTTCAAGTCTGCTCAAGAGTCCTTTGCCCCAGATGTGGCACAGACACAGTGGGGATCTAAAGGAACATGCAACAGAGACCCTGGGGCAACCAAGCCAGTGCCCACAACTCCTGAAGCCCACACTCTAGAGCCCGTGAGTCGCAACTACGAAAGCCCTTTCTCGCGAGACCTTGTGCTCCACTACAAGAGAAGCCACCTCAGTGAGAAGCCCACGCACTGCAGCTAGAGAGTAGCCCTCACTCGCTGCAACTAGGTAAAGCCCTTGTGTAGCAAGAAGGATCCAGCACAGCCAAAAATAAATAAATAGCTAAATAAAGTAACATTATCATTAAAAAATACATATAATTTTCAACATTTTTTTTTTGGTGAAGGAAGACATCCATGAAAGCAAGATTTCCTAAGGCCCACAAATGTCATGATGTGATGCTGGTAGAAATAATCACTTTTAATATTTTGTTGTTACCTCCCAGTGCACCTGTATCCTGTTTATGCAACACATGTTTACACAGACGTATATTTATATTGATTTTGCTAAAATTTTTAAAAATACATTTACTCAGATTTATATATATATATATTTAACAACAATGTATTATTGTTTAACATGCCTTTCCACATTATCAAATGCTCTTCTAAATTTTTTTCCTAAATTCAAATAAATTTTTAATTATAGAAATAACACTTTCAACATCCTTATTAATGCCTGCATAGTATTCCAATGAGTGGAACCTATTTTTGTTGTTTCCAGGCTTTTGCTATCATAAATGACAGTAAGATAATCATTCTTACAGCAAAATCATTGAATTTATCCATGATTATTTTCTTGGAGCAAATTCCTACATATATCATTCTGAAACTTCATACACTATATATATATATATATTAACAATGGCTAAATCTGAGTGTAACTTGGATCTTCTATGACAACTGCTGTAAGACACCCCAGAGCTTTTGTCTTCCTTGTGGTGATGCTGCAGCAGCCTCTCCTTGCTTTAGGATGGACATGTGTGAGTATGTGATCACGGGAGCCTGGGGAATCCCTGTGTCCTGACGTCCCATCTCAGTGTGTGACGGTAACTCGGCAACTATTAGTCAAATGAACCAGTGGATTAATGTATAGTTGGTGTGAATGTCAGTTCACAAACTCAGATATTCAAGAACATTAAATTTTTTGTGTTAAGTCAACTTGAGTTTATCCCATGTGTTGAACTGGTGAGAAGTTAAATTTCAGTGATTATTGAGTCTCCCCCACAGCAACTGTCTTTTCCAGGTTTTAAGAAGATCTTGAAACCTTATGCTCTAAAACCTCATCTGAAATACTCTGCTTGTCCTGAGTCCCACTGGCTACTCTGAGACCCCGGTGTCTGTTTTGCATGTTCCTTTAGATCTTCGCTCGGTCTATGCCACATTTGGGGCAAAAGACTCTTAAGGAGACTTGAAGCTTTGGTGTCTGGGGTGCAGCACACCTAGGTATACCAGTTAGCCGTCCATCCCTTCATGTCTTGCTGGAAAGAGATGCAAGGCTCTACACTGCAGACCGGAAGATTCTCTCTTGCTACTCTTACTATGAGGACATACCTCTTCACTACATTTTCTTAGTTCTTATCTCTCTCCTCTTCAACCTTTCCACCCCCCAAAAAGCAAAGGAGGCATTGATTTACAGCTCTCTTGCTTTCTGTGCTGCAAAATACAGAAGGTAAGCAATTTCAAAGGGCCTGACTTCTGGCTTGAAATCAGAGGAAAGACGAATATAGTGGAGAGCAAACCCAAGCTAGAATCTGCTGTAGATGGAATCGTGAAATGTTGATGTTAACAGCAATACCTTAAAGAAAGAGACTCCTTGTTACTGTCATGGAATTGCCTTTGGAACAGTCTCAGTAGTGCTCATCTCAGCACTGGAGAAGTGGGAACTCTGATGTCATTTAAGTAACTTATGCATTTTGATAGTAAGAACAAATCCCACAGATGTGTACTTGAGCAAAAAAAGGTGTTTTTTTTTGTTCACATTTTTTGGTCCCCCCCACCCCCATTTTGGGATTGATGTTCTCCTATGCAAAGCAGATCAATGACCTGTATTCTTGCAGAATTCCCCTGGCATTGAGTTATGTGGGAGTGAGACAGTGGGAAACTATACGATTTTGAGAGGAAGTTGGCTTTTGTGAAGGCTTTGTTTGGAGTGTGCCGTAACTGCACCTGCGTTTCTTGCAGTGTCTTACAAAGAAACTTCCTTTTGAGAGTCAAAATGTTTCAACTAAAGTTGTTTTCAACCAGAGGGAAATGTTTGAGAGCTCAGTCTTTGTTAGCTCAAGAGCATTGTTTCATCCATGGTGACTGAAACAGTAATTTCCTTTGGGAAGCCTTTGGCATTGAAACAAGCTTTGATTTTAGAAGCAAATGTTTTGACTTTAAAGGTGGCATCCAAGAGTTACAGCTTCTTCTAATAGCTCCCCAACAATTTATTGTAGTGCTGTCACAGTGAGATTCTTGGGCTTGAACAAGGAAACCTGCTTGGCTAATGTTGAGAGGCAGTGTGGTTCAGCAGTGGGGAGCAGACCCCTTACAGCCTGGCTGCCGGGGTTTGCAGTCCTTACTGTCACACTTCCAAGCTGGAATCTTGGGCAAGTTATGTAGTTGTTCTGGATCTCAGTTTTCACATCTATAAATGGGGGGTGATGATAGTATGCACTTCCCAAGATCGGTGTAATTACTAAAGAATTAATGTAATAAAAAGCCCTTCAGTCAGTTCAGTCAGTTCAGTCACTCAGTCATGTCCGACTCTTTGCGACGCCATGAATCTCAGCATGCCAGGCCTCCCTGTCCATCACTAACCCCCGGAGTTCACTCAAACTCATGTCCATCGAGTCAGTGATGCCATCAAATCATCTCATCCTCTGTCGTCCCCTCCTCCTGCCCCCAATCCCTCCCAGCATCAGGGTCTTTTCCAATGAGTCAACTCTTCGCATCAGGTGGCCAAAGTATTGGAGTTTCAGCTTCAGCATCATTTCTTCCAAAGAACACCCAGGACTGATCTCCTTTAAGATGGACTGGTTGGATCTCCTTGCAGTCCAAGGGACTCTCAAGAGTCTTCTCCAACACCACAGTTCAAAAGCATCAATTCTTCGTCTCTCAGCTTTCTTCACAGTCCAACTTTCACATCCATACACGACCACAGGAAAAACCATAGCCTTGACTACATGGACCTTTGTTGGCAAAGTAGTATCTCTGCTTTTGAATATGCTATCTAGGTTGGTCATAACTTTCCTTCCAAGGAGTAAGCATCTTTTAATTTCATGGCTGTAATCACCATCTGCAGTGATTTTAGAGCCCCCCAAAATCGGACACTGTTTCCACTGTTTCCCCATCTATTTCCCATGAAGTGATGGAACCAGATGCCATGATCTTCGTTTTCTGAATGTTGAGCTTTAAGCCAACTTTTTCACTCTCCACTTTCACTTTCATCAAGAGGCTCTTTAGTTCCTCTTCACTTTCTGCCATAAGGGTGGTGTCATCTAAAGAAATCTAATAAGGGCCATAGCTTAGTATTGTATTATATTAATTTCCTGGTTTTGATTGTACTGTGACTACATAGGGTACTATTATTGAAGCAAGCTGAGCAAAGGGTACACAGGAATTCTTGAGTATTTCTATGTGAATCTAAATCTATTTCAGAGTAGGAAGAAAGAGCACCTGGAGGGGGACTTCCCAGGCGGTCCAGGAGTTAAGACTTTGCCTTCTAATGCAGGGGGTGCGGGTTCAATCCCTTGTTGGGGAACTAAGATCCCACTTGCCTGGAGGCCAAAAAAGCAAAATATAAAACAGAAGCAATATTGTAACAAATTCAATAACGACTTTAAAAAATGGTCCACATAAAAATATCTTTTCAAAAAAAGCACTTAGAGGCACTATATTTGATTGTGTGATTCTTTGAATAAGGTTTGTCTTTGACATGAGGCTGTAAGTTCTCTGAAGTTAGGGCCCATGGCTGCCCACCCCCCAGCGCCTAGCCCAGTGCCTGGCCCATAGACGGCCTTCAGTAAATATCTGAATGAATACAGAAGTTGAGATGCTGAAGGGGCTGGCCAGTTAGTGCCTAAACAACCAGAGAGAGACAAACCACTTCCTGTATCTGGGGAGTGGGAGGAAAGAGGCAAGAGGGCCACGCACGGATTTTTAGCGGAGCCTTCAACACACACTCATGCACACACATATACACACTGCAAATGGGAAAAGTAGTTTGAGCCCACGGGGAAGGGGATATTTCCCCCCTACCCTTCTTGAGTTCTTTGGGCTGGTCAAATAATTAAATTGACACACAGCTGATGAGCAGGAGAAAGGGAAAAAAAAAAAAACAATTTAATCTGTATGTGTGAAAGTTTCATAGAAATAGGGCCCCTGGAATGACCAAAGCAGACTGTGTTTATATCATTTTTCGACAAGGAAATAATTTTTTTGTGAAGATTAAACAAGGGGCCTTGTGCTTGGGATAGCAGACCGACGAAGAAGTGACAAAATTTGTTTATACTGTTTTCTTAGCCTTGAATTCCCCAACTCTGGTGATAAGGAAACTGTCTATGCTCCTGGCATAGGGAGGATCTATGCCAATCTTTCCCATGGGAGATTTATTTCCTCCTTTCAGGGAGGGAAAGAGAGGGTGTTGTAGTGTTTCTTTTTATATTATTTTTTCCCCCACTGGCTGTTTCCTAGGTAACTTTAATTCAAAATAATCACTGTGTCATAGCTTGAGGCAGCCTGCTCTGAGTCCCAGCAAGTCCAAGGCCAGAACTGATGGTACGCAGGGCAGTGGCATACCATCAGGACTGCCCGTTGATTCCTACAGTCAAGTAATGCAGCGAAAGTTCCTCAGAGCTGCAGGTGACCACAGGAACGTGGGATGGACCAATATTATCCAAATCCTGGGTGACTTGGTTTGGCAAATAAGTGTAGATTATTGTAGGGGAGGCATAACTTTATCTCTACCTTTTTAGGATCTCTGCTGGCCCCGAGAATTAAACGGACATAAAACAGAAGCACAACCTGGAATCAAGATTGCAGGGAGAAATATCAATAACCTCAGATATGCAAGTGACACCACACTTATGGCAGAAATCGAAGAAGAACTAAAGAGCCTCTCGATGAAAGTGAAAGAGGAGAGTGAAAAAGTTGGCTTAAAACTCAACTTTCAGAAAACTAAGGTCATGGCATCCAGTCCCATCACTTCATGGCAGATAAATTGGGAAACAGTGGAAACAGTGAGAGACTTTATTTTTGGGGGCTCCAAAATGACTGCAGATGGTGACTGCAGCCATGAAATTAAAAGACATTTGCTCCTTGAAAGAAAAGCTATGACCAACATAGACAGCATGTAAAAAGCAGAGACATTACTTTGCCGACAAAGGTTCATCTAGTCAAAGCCATGGTTTTTCCAGTAGTCATATATGGATGTGAGAGTTGGACTATAAAGAAAGCTGAGTGCCCAAGAATTGATGCTTTTGAACTGTGGTGTTGGAGAAGACTCTTGAGAGTCCCTTGGACTGCAAGGAGATCCAGCCAGTCCATCCTAAAGGAAATCAGTCCTGAATATTCATTGGAAGGACTGATGCTGAAGCTGAAACTCCAATACTTTGGCCACCTGATGAGAAAAACTGACTCACTGGAAAAGACCCTGATGCTGGGAAAGATTGAAGGTGGAAGGAGAAGGGGACAACAGAGGATGAGATGGTTGGATGGCATCACCAACTCGATGGACGTGAGTTTGAATAAGCTCTGGGAGTTGGTGATGGACAAGGAAGCCTGGCGTGCTGCAGTCTGTGGGATCACAAAGAGTTGGACATGACTGAGTGACTGAACTGAACTGACTGAAGACAGATTGATAGGAGAAAAGCATACAGATTTTCCAGAGGACAAAGAAGACCCCCAAGAAACCAATAGGCCAAAGTGCTCATATACTAGGTTGAACAAAGAGTAGCAATTGTGGAAAAATTGCTAAAGTATATAGTGAGACTAAAGGGAGATGAGAGTAATCTTAACAAGGTCTGATTTCTCTCTGCTTTGACTCCCCGTCTCTGGTGGTTCTTTCCTCCTGTTATCAGGAGCATTACTGAGTCAAGTCATATGGCTTGCAGCACAACAGGCCAATAAATCAAGAGACGAGCTATTGGGGCAAGGAGTAGTGACTTTATTTGGAAAGCCAGCAAGACTGAGAAGATAGAGGACCAGGGTCCCAAAGAACTTGTCTTACGTGAGTTAGAATTCAGGCTTCTTTTATAAGAAGAAAGTGAAGGGGAGGGGAGGTGACTGATTGTTGCAAACTTTTGGTGCCAGAATCCTTTGTTCTTGTAATGTCCATGTAGGTCTGGTCACAAAGTTCCTGCTGCTGCTGCTGCTAAGTCGCTTCAGTCGTGTCCGACTCTGTGCGACCCCATGGACGGAAGCTCACCAGGCTCCCCTGTCCCTGGGATTCTCCAGGCAAGAACACTGGAGTGGGTTGCCATTGCCTTCTCCAATGCATGAAAGTGAAAAGTGAAAGTGAAGTCGCTCAGTCGTGTCCGACTCCTAGCGACCCCGTGGACTGGAGCCTACCAGGCTCTTCCATCCATGGGATTTTCCAGGCAAAAGTACTGGGGTGGGGTGCCATTGCAAACCTCCAATGAGACAAATGTTATTCTCTGTTCTGCAACATTTTTTTTTAAATCTCTATGTGAATGGAAAAGTGTTATACCTTTAAAGGTCAGAGCCTTGAGAATGGGCCATCCTGTGTATTTCAGGCTACAGACAACATTCTATTGCAAAAAGTACAGAGCCAGCATGACTCAGCACAGATGACAGAGCACACAGGTGAGAACTAAAGGAATAGATCCAGTGTGGAGGCAAGTGTGTTACAGGAGGGGTCTTTTACACGGGAGTATTAATTCCTGCATTCAGGGGGAAAAGGAAAGATCAGAATGACATTCTTGCCTCTGCTATTCTTTAGCTAAAAATAGCCCTTATGCCAACGTGTCATTTAAAAACAAATTTTTTTTTTTTTTTTTTTGGCCATGCCACTTGGCCCATGGATCTTAGTTCCCTTCAGTTCAGTTCAGTTCAGTTCAGTCGCTCAGTTGTGTCTGACTCTTTGCAACCCCATGAATTGCAGCATGCCAGGCCTCGCTGTCCATCACCAACTTCCAGAGGTCACCCAAACTCTTGTCCATCGAGTCAGTGATGCCATCAAACCATCTCATCCTCTGTCGTCCCCTTCTCCTCCTGCCCTCAATCCCTCCCAGCATTAGAGGGTCTTTTCCAATGAGTCAACTCTTCGCATGAGGTAGCCAAAGTATTGGAGTTTCAGCTTTAGCATCAGTCTTCCAAAGAACACCCAGGGCTGATCTCCTTCAGAATGGACTGGTTGGATCTCCTTGCAGTCCATGGGACTCTCAAGAGTCTTCTCCAACACCACAGTTCAAAAGCATCAATTCTTCGTCTCTCAGCTTTCTTCACAGTCCAACTTTCACATCCATACATGACCACTGGAAAAATCATAGCCTTGACTAGAGGAACCTTTGTTGGCAAAGTAATGTCTCTGCTTTTGAATATGCTGTCTAGGTTGGTCATAACTTTCCTTCCAAGGAGTAAGCGTCTTTTAATTTCATGGCTGCAGTCACCATCTGCAGTGATTTTGGATCCCCAAAAAGGTTGACACTGTTTCCACTGTTTCCCCATCTATTTCCCGTGAAGTGATGGGGCCAGATGCCATGATCTTACCAGGGATCAAACCCATCCCTCACTGCAGTGGAAGTGCAGAGCCTGAACCACTGGACTGCCAAGGAAGTCCCCAAGGTGGCATGTTTTGAGATGACACATTGTGCCACCTTTCATCATTTTTCTGTGTTCAAATGCTAAATGCAATCAGTTATTTTAATGCTGTTCTAGTCTAAGGAGTGATGGAATGCTATTTTACTAGAATATCCTGGGAAACAGGGAAAGAGGGTCAAGCTCAAGAATTACGCTCTGCCACTGGCAGCATCAAAGAGTCACACCAAGTGAGTGATAAGCCTACCAGGCTATCACATAGTTCAAACTGATAGCACTATTTATGATTGAAAGTATATTAGAAATTGAAAGCTCCTTTGATGTATTTGTGCCTCTAAGAAATACAAAAGGTTTTGGTGAGAATTAGGTTTCCATATTACAGAGTGTTAAATCAGACTTTTCAAACAATTCCTAGGCAAAACTTACAGAATCCAAAAGCATTTCCTAGATGTTATTCACAATGCCTGAATTGCAAAGAGTTTTTTTAGGGTTATTTTCCATAATTCCAAATACTTACAATCTAGTGTTTTCCTTTATTATACATCCTACCACTGGGGAGGGTGAGATATGTAACGAATACTCTATAGTTCATGGGACTGGACAGAACCACTTCAGAACCTGTCTAGGAAATACAATCCCTTGTCCCTGTTTTGTAAATTAAAAAGCTTCAGTCTCCCAGGCCTCCCATGAGTCTCAAAAGGTTGGTTCAAGTGTTAATGACTAGGAAATGTGAAGATGTAGAAACAAAGAATAACTCTTGGGCTGGGACACTGGTAACACTTTAGACTATAAATCTGTCACACAGCAGAATCACCGAATTCCCAGTTCCCTGGAAGATAAAAGCTTGACATACATTCCTAAGTTGTTTTTACAGTAAGCAGATTCCGTGCCACATGAAAACTGGTGACCACAAGCACATGGACCCTAGGCCAGTTGAAACCAAAAGGTTGATGATACTTGAAACCACTTCCGTGCCAACCAAGCCAAGAACTGTTCATGAGCTGATTGCGAGCCTGCGACCCCTCCCTCACATTGCCTTTAAAATACTTCCCCTGAAAGTCATTGGGATGTTAAGGTCCTTTGTGCATGACCTGCCCCTTCTTATTTGGAGCCCTGCAATAAATACTCTTGAACACTAGTTTACTTAGGGCTTCCCTGGTGGCTCAGATGGTGAAGAATCTGCCTGCAATGCAGGAGACCTGGGTTTGATCCCTGGGTCGGGAAGATCCCCTGGTGGCGGGCATGGCAACCCACTCCAGTATTTTTGCCTAGAGAATCCCGTGGATAGAGGAGCATGGCGGTCTACAGTCCCTGGGGCCGCAAAGAGTCGGACAAGACTGAACAACTAAACATAACAAACGTAATAAATGCTCTGGACTTTCCAGGAGGCTCAGTGATAAAGAAACCAGCGCAAAATGGGAAACACAGATTCAGTCCCTGGGTGGAGAAGATTCTCTGGAGAAGCAAATGGCAACTCACTCCAGTATTCTTGCCTGGGAAACCCCACGGACAGAGAAGCCTGGTGGCCTACAATCCATGGGGTGGCCAAAGAGCTTAAGAGTCACCCACGACTTCGCGACTGAACAACAAAGACAACAGTAGGTGCTCTGCTTTTCTTTGCCACTACCTGGTGGCAGTAGATGGGCTTTTCTGCATGTGAGGGAGAGGACCCAAGGTTGGATCCTTAGTGCCCCAAGCAGGTACCTGGTTCCTAAAGCCATGAGCTGTGTCTGTGACTGTGGATCATCTTTGGTATTCTCTACCACCCTCCTCATATCCCATCAGATCAGATCAGATCAGATCAGTCGCTCAGTTGTGTCCGACTCTTTGTGACCCCATGAATCGCAGCACGCCAGGCCTCCCTGTCCATCACCAGCTCCTGGAGTTCACTCAGACTCACATTCATCGAGTCAGTGATGCCATCCAGCCATCTCATCCTCTGTCGTCCCCTTCTCCTCCTGCCCCCAATCCCTCCCAGCATCAGAGTCTTCTCCAATGAGTCAACTTTTCGCATGAGGTGGCCAAAGTACTGGAGTTTCAGCTTTAGTATCATTCCTTCCAAAGAATTGTTCTGCAAATTGTTGGTAGTTTATTTTTGGCCACACTGCACAGCAAGTGGCATCTTAGTTCTCTGACTAGGGATTGAACCTGTGCCCCCCGCACTGGAAGCATGGCATCTTAACCACTGGACCACCAGGGAAGTCCCATTGACAGATTCTGTAAAGCTCTCCACTGTGTTCTATTAGCATATATAGACTTAATATATATTTGTTATATTACTATTAATATTACTATTGCTAGTAGTAATATTACTAATAGACTTACTGGAGAAGAGAAAGGCTACGCACTCCAGTATTCTGGCCTAGAGAGTTCCATGGACTGTATAGTCCATGGGGTCACAAAAAGTTGAACACTACTGAGTGACTTTCACTTTCCTTCACTTCCACTTCCTTCACAATAGTCTTACTATTATATATATATATATAAAATCAGTTGCATCTCTAAAAATTCTTAGTGGTGTTATTATAAAATAATTATGTGTTTCTTGAAACAAATGCAAAAGGTACAGAAAGGTGTAAAGAAAATAAAATCAATCATAATTGCACCATATAACAACAAGCACGGTTCACAGTTTCACATTTAACCTAGACTCAGAGACAATTTTCTGCACGAGTGGATTTACTAGTGCACAGTTAATAACTTGGTTTTTTTCACCCAATTATTATCCAGAGATTTCCTGTCATTAAGTATAGATAAACACCATTATCTTTAATGATATTATGTATGGGCTGTAATTTCAACCTCTATTGTTGAACATTTAGGGTATGGCCACATTTTCTTTATTATATGTTAAAGTTTAGTGGATATCTTTGCATATACTTTTAGGGGAAAGATTGCTGGGAGTGGAATTATTGTGACTACAGTTTAAACCCTGATTATATCCTAAATGGTTAAAAGACATTGAACACATGGACATATGTCTAGTTTCCCCACCTTGACCATAACTTCTAGAATAGAAGGCTTGTATGCCTGCTGCTACTGCTGCTGCTAAGTTGCTTCAGTTGTGTCCGACTCTGTGTGACTCCATAGATGGCGGCCTACCAGACTCCCCCGTCCCTGGGATTCTCCAGGCAAGAACACTGGAGTGGGTTGCCATTTCCTTCTCCAATGCATGAAAGGGAAAAGGGAAAGTGAAGTCGCTCAGTTGTGTCCGACTCTTAGCGACTGCGTGGACTGCAGCCCACCAGGCTCCTCCGTCTATGGGATTTTCCAGGCAAGAGTACTGGAGTGGGGTGCCATTGCCTTCTCCGTGTATGCCTAGGTGTCCTTTACAAATCCTAGCACAGCCCTGGGGACTGGCAGTGGTTTTGGCTGCAAGTTATGGAAATCAACATAAGAGTAGTTTACATCCAAAAGCTGCTTAGTTAGCTCACATAATTAAGAAGTCCGGGTGTAGACAGCTAGGGGTTGCTGCAGCAGGTGGGTAGTGTCACCAGGGACCCAGGCTTCTTCCCCCTTCCATTTCAGCACACCCCAAGGACACCATGTCCTTGGGCTTGCACCTGACCATGGAGGATGCCTGCCTCGTCACCAGGCGTGCTATCTTCCCATACTCTCATCCAGAGAGGAAAATATTTCCCAAAAGCCGCTCACGGAGAATTCCCCTTCTCCCTTTTGGCCCAGAACTGGTCACAAGGTTTCTTCTAGCTGCCAAGGAGACTGGAGAGGTGAGTCTTTGGTGTTTCCAGCTCATCCTGTGAGAGGAGGAAGTCAGGAAAAGGCTGTTGGGTGGGTCACCAACAAACAGAGCCCAGTGCCAGGGCTCACATCTGCCCTGAGCTGGTATCTAGATCATCTCCTTTCTCCCTTCCTCTTAGTCTCCTGTGAAGAACTAATTCATGTGGTGTCACAGTAGCTGTGGCACCCTCTGGGACAGAGTTCTTGGGACTGCCTGGGACTGACAAAGACTCTTGAGTCAGGCTCCTCTGAGCCCACGTCATGACTATGCCATAGCCTCAGCCTGTCCTTGCTGGGCTTGCATCAGCCCAGTTGCAGTAGCAAGAATCCTGCTAAGTAGGTTTAGGGAGATACCCCCACCCTTGATAGCTGATCACCCTGGCTGCCTTGAGCAAGAATCCTGTTGATTTAGCAAGAATGCCCCACTCATGATGTCTCCTCTTAATGATTCCCTATCCACTGATATCCCATCCCTCTCCTGGCTCCTTGGCTATAAATCCTCACTTGTTCTGGTGTTGGGAGTTGGGCCTGATATCTCTACCCTACTGCAATAGTCTTGACACCTACTATGATGGTCCTAAATAAAACCTTCCTTCTCATTTCAACAAGTGTCAGAATTATTTTTTCTATAACAGTTATGCTACCCTGATTTCATCCCACCTGAACGTTTGATGGGGGTTTTTCCTTGTTCTTGTGGGGATCCTCCAAGAGAAGCGCAGGCCCCATAATGGCCTGGGGCTGTGGAAGGTGGCACCACAGACTCTGGGGATTGAGAGAGACTTGGATTGCTTCCAGTTTTAAAGGCTCCCTGTGAATTAAAATACAAAGAGCAGAACCCTAACAACATTATAAAATTTGATTTATTTTAAATGTTTGCCTTCAACAGATTAGTCCATTAAACACAAAGGAAACACCGCAGTGGAACTGGCTGGGATGATCATTGAATTGGTGAACAATATTGACTCTTGGTGCACTGCATCTGGGGTGATCAGGATGAAGGCAAGCTTCAGGTTGAAGGTTGAGCATCATCTCCTTAAAATGCAGGTCTGTGCTTCTCAGTATTTCATTTGGAGGTCTTTGTGAATCTAAATTTGAGCGACTACATGCCTGAGAGACCCCAGAAACAACCCTCCGGAGACCCCTGTGATCCCCTCAAAGGACGCAAGGCCTCATACGCCACAATTTCACAATTAGTCCCTTGTTTCATTTCTTCCTGTCTGATTTCTCCTTCCTCTCCAATCCCCGCGTCCCTCCTCTCCCAAACCCTCCATTCTCTTATGATCCTTTCTTCCCCTCCCCTTCCTTCCTCCTTTTGAAAGTTTGGTCCTCTTGGGCATTGGGAAGGACTGGAATCTGGGATCTGACTGGGAGGCTGGCAAGGAAGAGGGGAGCGTGCACCTGTGGGGTCACACAGGGGTCGCATCCGCTCCTGCCTGGGAAGGCGGAACTGAGGCTGGTGTGTGCTTCCCTGGCCCGGGGGGTGGGGGGTGGGGACAGACCTCCCCCCATCCCCTCTGCTCCCAGTTCCTGGATGTGGTTGTTGTTGTTTGGTCTCTAAGTCTTGTCCAACTCTTCGTGACCCCGTGGACTGCAGCATGCCAGGCTCCCCTGTCCTTTGTTATCTCCTGGAGTTTGCTCAGATTCATGTCCGTTGAGTCAGTGATGCTGTTCTAGCGGGATGTGGTGACACCCAGCAGACACTGACATGATAAAAGCATCAACAGCGTCCACCACCCCAGCATCATTTCTCCAGGATTGCTCTTTGTCGGAGTTCCTTAACCACCTCCAGGTGGGAAGCATCTTTTTCTTTTTCTTATGACCAGAGTGTATTGGAGGGTGGGTGGCCTCTATTTCTGCAGTGGCCACTACCCCCAGTGCTGATCAAGAGTTTGATTAGTCAAGGCCAAGAGCAAATAAACACTGTCCTCTTGTCCCTGATTTAGGGTGAAATCCTGAAACTCTTTGGCTCTGAGTGTCTGTCCCTCTGTCTGCAGCAGCAACTTCCCATACTCCCATTTTTTTTAAAAAATCTCAGAGTCTTAATGGAGGCAAGACCCTCATAGTGCGGGGCATCTGGTCCTCGTTATTGGCCCCCCAGGTCACTCCAGAGTTGCCCATCTGTCTCATCCACATGGCCCTGGGGAGGAGGGGGATTCTCTGCTGCTTTAACTCCCAGAAACTCGGAGCCCCCTGGGGCCCTGTCCACACAGGCACGCCCTCCCGGGGCTCTGCTGTGGGCATCCCGGGGGGCTGTGCCCCAGACCAGGGCACAGACACCCCCTTGCTTTCTCCTCCGACACCAGCCCAGGCAGAGCCTTTCCTGGACTTTTTAGTCACTGCCTACAGTCTTCTCCGTTCTTCCCAAGTGTTTAGACCTCAGGGGTTGGAAGTGGAAGTGCTCACAGGTAGGTCTTAGCTTCTTCCCCTGTCACTCCTTTCTTGAAAAGAAAAGAACAAAGAATTCAGGATTTGCCTAAAAGAGGAAGCAGGGGAAAGGAATAAATATCTCAAAAATGTGACCCCGCTTCTGAGCACTCGTCACACACAGCACTGCCTGGCCTGCAGGAGGTGGTTGCTGAAAACTGAATGGGTGAGAGAGCGAATGGAAGCTGGGCGCCTGGCCTAGAGCTGCAGCTTGGAGTGCACATCCCAGCCCCTGGCTGACCTGTTCCTGTGTGTCCCAGTGACCTCATCCATAAAGGAAGGATGCGATTAGATCATCTCCTGGCTTCCTTCCAGCCCCCTAAACTGATGTCCACATAGGAAAAAAAAATGCCATCATTCCCCTGAGCTTGACCAGGGCAGAAAGTTTCCTGAGTAATTCAGGCTCATGCATACAATTGCCTCCAAATATTTTTCCCTTCTCTCAAAGGCCATCTCCTTGAAATCATCAAAACAGGCAGCTGAGAGGGGCAACCTTGTCAGTTTGTTGCTCACAGTGATGGGGAGAACCACACCCAGAGCAGGAGGACCAAGCTGTGGGATTTACTGAGACTTTGAAGACTGGCTTTAGGTGACTCTTTAAATGTAGAGGGCCCATGTTTGATCAGGATTGCTAAGAACTGTGATTTAATATTTGTGCTGACCAAAAAAAGTCACAACGTGAGAGTTGCAGGTTAAGTTTTATTTGGAGCGATTTCTCAGAGCTGTCACTATGGTAATTTTCAAACCAAGCTAAAAACCATGATTCTCATACAAATATAAATGAATATATGTTAATAATAATAAATATAAATGAATATTGAATATATGTCTTTAGCTCATTATTAATGAGAGCTGGTGAAATGTCACAACTTGTTCAAATGAGAAGTCAAACACAAATATGTATGGAGTAAAGGAATGTTGAAATATGTTTACAAATAGATGGAAATTGGCTTTTTTCCTCTGGGGAATTGAAAGGGAAGTCAATTGAACTTCCATAGTACTCTTGCCTGGAAAATCCCATGGATGGAGGAGCCTGGTAGGCTGCAGTCCATGGGGTCACTAAGAGTCGGACACGACTGAACGGCTTCACTTTCACTTTCCACTTTCATGCACTGGAGAAGGAAATGGCAACCCACTCCAGTGTTCTTGCCTGGAGAATCCCAGGGATGGGGGAGCCTGGTGGGCTGCTGTCTATGGGGTCGCACAGAGTCAGACACGACTGAAGCGACTCAGCAGCAGCAGCAGGGCAGATTTTATTTGTATGTCTATAAACTAGAGTTATTTGCATTGCTACCACTTATCTCCAATTTCCAGAGTTGTAAAATAGCTCAAAGGCTGTGAAACAGTCCCCATAGCATCACAGTCAGGTAACCTGGAAGAGTGTGCTCTAAACAATACATAGTTTTCCACTGAAGCAGGTTTTTTTTTTTCTACACAATATTTATAAAGCACTTAATATTTGCAAGTGGTTGAATACATTGGAATGGATAGTCTACTTGGGGATTTAAGGCACAAAAACCTGAGCTATTTCTTTCCATCGTTCTGATCTGTGACATGTTGACTGTAGTTCCTCCAAGTGACACACAATATTTACAAATTGGGCTCCATCATAAAGTTTTCCCCTGGGGAAAAACAAAAGGTTCCACTGCTCTAAAAAAAAAAGTTTGAAAACACGGACCCTTGTCCAATGAATGCACTTTTATCGAAGAGAAAGTTAAGGTTTGGAGAGCAGAAGTGACCTGCTCTAGGGCACAGAACTTGTTAGCGGACGATCAAAAAGTGTTCCTTCTGGCATTAGTCGGTGACACAAAGAACTCTCCTGGAAGGAAGGACTTAGGAAGCAGGCTGTGACAGATGGTTTTCATCTCCTGTGCTCTGGGAAATCTGCTACCATCCGTCTAATTGGATGCTGGGAGCTTCAAGCAAACTTGCAACCTGTGTTAAGTATCATTGTTTCGAATCCCTAATTAGACCTTGGAATTTGGCTTAAGTGCTGCTTAGAGGATGTTCATTAACAGTGTTGACAGGGACACTCAGCATTTGTAAAACTCTTTACAGTAATCTAAGTCGCAACATCATTCTGGTGCGTTAAGGAAGCATGTTTGCTCCCAGCTGAAAGATGACTTAAGTTCAGAGGATGGAGACTGGCTGACTCTCAGTTGTTTTTCTAACGTTCCCACTTTGAATCCAGAGCTTTACAATCCTTGCTTTCATCAGCCCAAGGAAGCTCCTTGCTGAATTACATCCAGGGCTTAATTCGCCAAAGTTGGAGTCATCTGCCCTTGGCATTTCCTAACCAATCTCATTTCCTCTCTCTTGGCCATCATGTTGTCAAAAACTCTCATATTCTTGTTTGCACGACCAGTTTATAGAGGAGCTTTGTCTCCACAGACAGATCGTGGTTCCATCTGGCCCTGCCACTGAGAGCCTTGTGATTCCAGATGGAAAAATCCCCATCCATCCCCCAGTTTCCAAAGCAGGCCTCCTCCCCACCCCCCACCCCCCCACCCCGAATTGTTTTATCTACAGCCAGCAGCACAGAGCCTCCATAAACAGTCCCTGCAGGGGTGGAAAGAGCCACTAATGAAGGAAACAGCTCTCTTCCATCCTCAAACCCTGTGAATGGAAAAATTCACACAGCTGGCTACACTGGTTGACACGAAGTGCTTTAGGACAAAGAAGCTGGGGAGGACTTGCCTTTATCACAGTTGTTTGGAAAAGGTCTACTGGTAAGAATAGCAGTAATGCCAAGGAAAATTATAACTTTTCATCGTGACTGTAGCTATTCAACCATGTAAACTGTTTTTTTCTCTCTCTGTCTTTAAAGATATCTTTAAGGAGCCCTAAGCATTTAGCTGGAATCTTTTGCTGCTGACCAGTTTTCTCCATGTGTGTGTTTCTGGGAGAATAAAAAGAAATGACCCGATTTTCTTTTGACATTCTTCTCTTTCATCCACCAACCGAGAAAGAAAGAGGGAGAGAGGAGGAGGAGGGCAGAGGAGACACGATCTGAATTTGAGGAGCAAAATCCCAGCCACCCGGAGAATGTCTGGGTTCTCCCCTTCTCCTTTTTTCCTTCTCTGTCTCACCACCTCCCCTGGAGGCATCTGGGGCCTCACTCTCACCACTTATTTCTTCCCCTCTCTGCTGCAAGGGAGTCCAGATCTTTGGTTATCTGTTGATCACGTTGCAGTTTATCTGAGCCCTATGCTTTCAGAAAGCTGGGGAGCTGGGACAGTAGAGAAACTGCCAAGGATAACCCTGCCTTCACAGATTCAGCTTATTCCCGTCCCACCCTTCAGATGAGACCCACCCCACTCCAGATGAGATCCATCCCACCCTTCAGATGAGACCTGTTGTCCACTGTCCTCCCCACTCTTTCGCCTTTATAAAACCCCAGACCCCCCTGCCTTTTCTCTGTGATGTCCCTCTGCCTTAATGAATGACCTCCCTTTTGTAAGAGCCTGAATAAGATCATCTCCTTAATTATCCAGTACGTTTCTTTCAGACTGTGCTGCCCATCCTGGGAGTCTAAAATAGAACCATAAGCACATTTGGAGTTAAGACGGGGAATCACCCTAGCTGGTCTTGGGAAAGACATAAACATCACCCAGTTAATGGACTGGAGGAAAGGGTTCCCTGAAGCATGCGTCCTCCTTCTGGCCGTGTTTTTCGCTTCAACATCTCAGAAGCAGTTGCCTTAAGAAGGAGTTTATAAATACGCCTATGAAACAAAACAAATTCACACTTGAGGTGGAGCAGTCCAGGAGAGGAGGGGTCCTGGAGACCCTGTGGGTGCGGGGCAGGTGCACTTTTGTCCCCTTTACAAACATCGGGGGCTGCTCGACGACTCGCTGACCGCTGGACTCTTTCGCATTCAGGACTTGTTCTCCTAAACGTTGCTACTGCTGGGGGGCTGTGTGCTTGTACAAGGTTGCCATTTGTCAGAGACTGTTCCCAGAGGCCTGTGAGACAGAGATTTTTATTGGGGTCTGCTGGAGGAAGTTGGCTTTTCAAAATCAGGAAGCTTTTTGGCTTGTTAAATAGAAAAAGGCAATGGCCTCTTTAGCCCTAGTGTGAGAGAGACCTGGGAAAGCCAGGTCTTAAAATGCGCACCTACTGCTAATTTCTAGTAGTTTAATTAAAGAAAAATAGTGCCCATAGTCTCAGTATCCAAACATAATAGGTATTTAGTGTTTTCATTTTATGTATCAGATTTCAATCTCACGTTTTTACAGTTAATGGCAGAACCAATTTATGTCTTTACACTCTCAACATTATGTCATACAATAATTGTATTATTATGTAATACTATATGATATAATTCCAATGGGTTAATGCAGCATATTTTATCATTATTAAACCTTTCTCCTGATATTAGACATTCACTTTGTCTTTTTTTATAATGTTGATAATACTGAAATTAACATCGTTGTATATATAACTTTCTGCTTTTAAAGAATGAAAGATAAATAACAGAGATCTGATAAAAGGATCAATTAAGCTCCTATAATAGTGGTTCTCAAAACTTTTGGTCTCAGGACACTTTTATGTTCTTAAAAGCAATTGAGAACCCCCAAAAGCTTTTGTTTATATATTTGATATTTCCTATATTATCAAGTATAACAGAGAAAAATCTAAATACTTATCAATACATTTAAAAAACAATAAAACTCCATTGCATGTTAACATAAATTATGTATTTTTATGAACTATAACTAACACTTTTTCAAGTAAAGAAATTTATGAAAATGGCATTGTTTTTTCAAATCTCTTTAATATTTCATTTATACATTCTCATAGCTGCTTATGCATTGAATCTCTTGTGATATATTGTTTTGATAGAAGCATGCAAAGAAAACTGCTTTCCCACGGATATGGGATTGGAAAAGTGAAGGGGACTCCTTAGGAGTCCCCGGACCATACTTTGAGAAACATTGTACTACCATAATTGCAGCACTCTGCCAGGTATTTCTCTGATATATTTGCAGTCAGAGATTAGCTGATAGTGTCGTTCAGTATTGCATTTTTTGAAATAGAGATTCTGAGGAGCAAGCCCCATGGCTAAAGTCACCCAGCTGGTTGCAGTCACTTTAATTTGCTCCAATTGACTTGGATGCCTCATCTGTCCTTTCGTCTGTTGCTGCAGAGGGCGTATGGGAGCAGAGAGCTGCATAAAGGATCCCAGACTCCAAGTGCTCAGCAGCCAAGGGCTCCCCAAGCTCACAAATAAACAAGACCAATCTAGGCAAACATTCCATTCCATCTGTGGAAGAGTAATTCTCTAGCTCTCCCTCTCTCTCTGTCAGTATTCAGTTCAGTTCAGTCGCTCAGTCGTGTCCGTCTCTTTGCAACCCCATGAATTGCAGCACACCAGGCCTTCCTGTCCATCACCAACTCCTGGACTTTACCCAAACTCACGTCCACTGAGTCGGTGATGCCATCCAGCCATCTCATCCTCTGTTGTCCCCTTCTCCTCCTGCCCCCAAATCCCTCCCAGCATCAGGGTCTTTTCCAATGAGTCAACTCTTCGCATTAGGTGACCAAAGTATTGGAGTTTCAGCTTCAGCATCATTCCTTCCAATAAACACCCAGGACTGATCTCCTTTAAGATGGACTGGTTGGATATTCTTGCAGTCCAAGGGACTTGCAAGAGTCTTCTCCAGCACCACAGTTCAAAAGCATCAATTCTTTGGCTCTCAGCCTTCTTCACAGTCCAACTCTCATATCCATACATGACCACTGGAAAAACCATAGCCTTGACTAGATGGACTTTTGTTGGCAAAGTAATATTTCTGCTTTTAAATATGCTATCTGTCAGTATTACCCACAAAAAAGTGCACACATCATTACATGGCTCTACACATTTTTCAGAAACTGAGGACATCCATATTGTTATCTCTTTTTAAGTCAATTTTTGGATAACTTCTGTCAAGAGGCAGGGTGGAATAATACAAAAGTAAGTTGGCCTGGGAGAATTTGTAAACCTGAGGTCTACTGATCTCTTGGGCTCTTTCTTCTTCTGCAAAGGTTTGGCCAAAAATATCTCGCCAAATTTTTGTCACCCTTAACCTTCTATGAGTCTGCATGGTGATATTTCAGAGGACTGGTTTGTGGGAGGGCTGCTTGGGGATCATTTCTCTACTTCAGATTGGACTACTGGGGGAATAAAGCAGGAAGCCTTCCATCTAGTGGTGAATATGTATATTGCTGTTTTGTTCAACTTGAAGGCTGAGCTTTCGGAACCAGAGTCCTTTTCTTCTCACCTCCACCTGCCTTAATTACATGAGTCTTAATTGTGCTACAGTCACAATAGTTAATTGTCTTAGCTGCAGTATAATGAGTGAAAGGAATACACTTGTTATTTGGCTGGCCACTTGAAAAGGGGTGCCTGCGAAGGCGATGGCACCCCACTCCAGTACTCTTGCCTGGAAAATCCCATGGATGGAGGAGTCTGGTGGGCTGCAGTCTATGGGGTCGCTAAGAGTCGGACACGACTGAGCGACTTCACTTTCACTTTCCACTTTCAAGCATTGGAGAAGGAAATGGCAACACATTCCAGTGTTCTTGCCTGGAGAATCCCAGGGACGGGGGAGCCTGGTGGGCTGCCGTGTAATGGGGTCGCACAGAGTCGGACACAACTGAAGTAACTTAGCAGTAGCAGTAGCAGTTGCCTTCACAGTTAATTGTTCTGAAACACTGCCTGCAGGCTCTACCATGCCCTGAACGCGCACTTTGGGCAGACCAGCACGAAGGCTGAAATTATGTGTCCCAGGGATCCTATGTCTGCCTTAAGACTTCAGCCTCCAAGGAGGGGCATTAGCTGGAGTTCTTTTCTAGAGCATATCTTTAAAAGGAGGATTGTTGGGACTGTCCCGTATTCCAACTGATTCTCGTGTTTACCCATGAGATGGGCTATTATAAAGAATAAAACTCTGGGCAGAGGCAGGGAAGAAGTATGAGTTGGGTAGCAGTTGGCTGGGTTTCGGTGGAAGAAGAAGCCAGGTACTGGATGTGATTAAGAATTATACCTCCTTCACTTGGCCCCACTCAGAGCCTTGTTGTAGTGAATCAGGCAGGGATGAAATCTCAACAGATAATCCATTTCTGGCTGGTAAAGAAACTGCATGGCATGACCAAGGTCTGGCAGGGGAAACAACAGTTGTGACACCCAGCCTTGAGACTACAAAGAAACCAGCCTACAGTACCATCATGTGCCCGGCCCAACTGAATTTCAAAAATAAGAATAAAAGATGTTTTTATGTCTGTCTACCTCTTCGGGGGACAAAAGAGGGGTTGGCAGGTTAGGAAAGACTGATTCCTACTAGTTCACTCATTTTAAATAATTATTGGACATTTCCTAGGAAGCCAGGCTCTGTATTGGGTGCTGGAGTTAAGAGTGGCAGAAATGCACAGTCTCTATCATGGTGGAATTTATAGCCTAGAGATGAAAAGTGAATGAATAATTATATAGTGTACACCTGGGAAGTCGTTGACTGGTGATACGTGTGAGTTAGGGAGGGTGTGTGTGAGGCAGTAATAAAAGCAGGTGCAAGATGGTGAGACAGGAAGGGGCAGGGTGCTTTCGGGGAAATGAAAGAGTGGGTTCTTGAGAGAATGGGGAAGTGGAGGAGATGAAGCTGGAGAGTGGAGATGGGAGGACACCTCATGGGTTTGTACCACCTTTATCCCCAGAAGAGTGGGATAGAGAAGAGGGTCAGAGTTGCAATTTTTTTAAAAAAATGTATTTATTTGGCTGAGCTGGATCTCAGTTGCAGCATCTGGGATCTTTCTCGCGGTGTGCAGGATCTTTTCAGTTGTGCCATGTGGGATCTAGCTCCCTGACCAGGGATCAAACCTAGGCCCCCTGCCTTGGGAGCACAGAGCCTTAGCCAGTGGACCACCAAGGAAGCCCCATATTTGTTCTTTTGAAAGCTCACCCCATCTTCCCTGTGCTGTACGGATGGCAGGAGCACACAGGAGGGCATGGGAGGAGGAGAGAAGCCAGTTGGGAGGCCACTGTAATAGCTCGGGAGCGAGGCGATGGGGGTCCGAGCTAGGGACATAGAAGCGAAGGGAGTGAAGAGAGGACTGGGATTGCCAGGCCTCCCCACGGGCCGCAGCTAAAGGCTATTGTAGGCCCCTGGAGTGAAGGGTTGTGATGGTTAGTGATACCGAGTCCAAGCTTGTACTGCTTACTGTACAACAGGCTAATAAATGGAGAGATGGTGGGGCAAGGAATGGTGAATTTATTTGGAAAGCTAGCAGACTGAGAAGATAGCAGACTAGGGTCCCAAAGAATAGTCTTCCCTGAGTTAAGAATTCAGTCTTCTTTTATGCTAAAAGGGGAGGGAGTGTGGTTGGTTGCTGCACACTTCTTGG
This sequence comes from Tragelaphus eurycerus, assembly GCA_935064755.1. Taxonomy (NCBI): domain Eukaryota; kingdom Metazoa; phylum Chordata; class Mammalia; order Artiodactyla; family Bovidae; genus Tragelaphus; species Tragelaphus eurycerus. The sequence continues at coordinate 34,028,134 of CAKXYN010000008.1, read as the reverse complement.
TGCTGGAAAATTTTGCTTCTGCTGCTCTCCACATAGGTCTGGTCACAGTGTTTTATAAACCTCCGAGACAAATATTATTCTCTGTTCTGTAACTTTTTATCTCTTTGTGCATGGAAAAGTGTTATCCTTTTGTTCAAAGAATGGGCTATCCTGTGTATTTCAGGTTGTAGGCAACGTTCTTAACTTGAATCAAGAGTAGTAGAATAAAAAGGTTAAAACAAAGGAAACAGATACAATATAGAGTCAGATTTGTATTGTATTCCCTATTGTATCAGGACCTTGGTAACCTCCTGGGTAGGGACAGGCTACCTACTCCAGTATTCTTGGACTTCCCTTGTGGCTTAGCTGGTAAAGAATCTGCCTGCAATGCAGGAGACCTGGGTTCGATCCCTGGGTTGGGAAGATCCCCTGGGGAAGGGAAAGGCTACCCACTCCAGTATTCTGGCCTGGAGAATTCCATGGACTGTACAGTCCATGGGGTTGCAAAGAGTTGGACACAACTGAGCAACTTTCACTTTCGGTACACTGTATCAGGACCTTGCTAACCTCCTGGGTATGCAGCTATAGGACACAGGCTCCTTTCTGAGCAGCGCCTGAGAGTGAGTCGTCCATGCAATATTAATAACAGGACAAGGCTGTCTTATCATTGTTAATGAGGAATAATTTTAGAGATTTTTCACTAATGAAATAAGAAAATAAATGAAATAGTCCATATGAATGTTATTAAATTATCTTTCTGTCAGGCCGGATTGCAAAGTTAGTCTCTAACAAATGATTAAAATTAATAACTATTTCTAAAGACTATTATTTAATTTATTTATTTAATTTGTCTGCAGTGAGTCTTAATTGTAGCACGTGGGATCTTCCATCTTTAATGTGGCCTGTAGGATCATTAGTGACAGCGTGTGAACTCTTAGTTGTGGCAAGTAGCATCTACTTCCCTGACCAGGGTTAGAACCCAGGCCCCCTGTGTTGGGAGCATGAAGTCTCAGCACTGGATCGCCAGGAGAGTCCCCTAAAATTAATAACTATTAAAATTACTAATAGAATTTTGAAAGGTAGTGGTGTACAAGATAAAGATACAAAAATCAATAGCTTTTCTCAGGAAATGGCAACCCACTCCAGTATTCTTGCCTGGAGAATCCCATGGACAGAGGAGCCTGGCGGGCTACAGTCCACGGTGTCGCAAAGAGTCAGACACGACTGAGTTCACTTTTCACTTTCTCTTTATTAACAAATGGAGAGATTTACTTCATACTCTTAGATGAAACTTATAAAATATAACTTCTTCTAAAATTAATATATGAGTTCAGTGCCCTTCTAATCAGAATCCAAATGTGTATGTGTGTGCATGTGTGTGTGTGCACTTAAATCAGGATTAGGTGATTTTAAAGGCTTACCTTGTTGATTGCGTTGTTTAGATTTCTACATCTTTGCTCAATTTTTGCCATTTGATCTTATACTGAGAATGGTGTGTTAAATTTTCCCTATAGTGTATTTCTTTCTGTTTTTCTTTGCTTTTCTGTTTTATATAGGAGGAACATTCACTATCCCCACCCAAGAATAACCACTATCTTTGTTCTGACACGATGCGTGTGTGTGTGTGTGTGTGTGAAGGTTGCTTCAGTCGTGTCCAGACTCTTTGCAGCCCCACGGACTGTAGCCCACCAGGCTCCTCTGTCCATGGGACTCTCCAGGCAAGAATACTGGAGTGGGTTGCCATGTCCTCCTCCAGGGGATCTTCCAGACGCAGGGATCGAACCTGCATCTCTTATGTCTCCTGCATTGGCAGGTAGGTTCTTTACCACTATTGCCACCCGGGAAGCCCCAGTAAGGCCAATCACTTATAAATTACTGTTGTATCATATATGTACTGACTGTATATGTGTGTGTAACTGTTCATATTTTAAATTAGTATTATCTTTGAGAACAATTCAACAATATTTAGCACATGCTCTAAGACTGTTAACAGATTGTGATCTATATTTTATTTTTTTGTAAAACTGTGTGACTTTAGAGGAACAAACAAGCAAAAGCAAAAATACAATTTAATAGCTGTCTCTCTTACCAACACTGAGTCTCTCAGTCCTGGGAGTGGGGGTAGGGATGGGGGGCATTCTCCCAGTTTCTGTTGCAGTTGAGTTTGTTCATTTTGGAGCTCCAAGACAGGCTTGCTGTCAGAGGATTCTGGTGCTTCTTGCCTCTGAGTGAAGGCCAGCTCTGGAATCTGAGGGTCTGGGCAGAGGAAGCCAGAACCCTTTCTGTGCTATTCCATTTCATATCATTCTAAGAAGTCCTGGTCTTGATGCACTAAATTGATCTCAACTGATGTGAGAGCGCTGCACCATGTGAGGAAGGCACTGTACTGTCCCATTCAGAGGCCAAGAGTCTGGTCATAAATTGTTCAGAGTCACATACTCACAAATGGCAGAGCTGGGTCTAGAACCCTAGTCACCAGGATTAAAAGCCAGGGTGCCTTCCCTGCATCATCCCGGGAGGCACGTGGGTGCATCTTGTGGGTGTGACATAACCTCTTCCTGGGAGTTCACTGGGTCAGAGTGCACAGGGCAGAGGTCAAGTCTCTGCGGACACAAGCAGTGTACAAAGGGCCCCCACTACCACACTGGAGGCCTCATAGAGCCACCTGCTCCCTGCCCCCCAGCACTTTGCTAGGTCAGACAGGGGCTACAGCACCAACAGCTCTGCTCTGCAGCCTGGAGTTCACAGCAGGGAGGGCGTCTGGCTTCATTTCAAGCTCGTTCACATGCTTAGTTAGGCTAGCGATATTTTGCACATATTGAACAATTATTTTCTCATCACTTTCCAGCTGTTAGAGAAACGTGCATCAGACCCATTGTTTGACTACGGTGCCTGAGTCAGCAGAGCCTAATCCCAGGCCATTGCCTGGGGGCTATGAACCTCATGGATTTACGTGCTTAGTTGCTCAGTCCTGTCTGACTCTGCGACCCCATGGACTGTAGTCCACCAGGCTCCTCTGTCCCTAGGGTTTCCCAGGCAAGAATATTGGAGTGGCTTGCCATTTCCTTTTCCAGCGGGTCTTCCTGACCCAGGGATCAAACTAGTGTCTCCTGCATTGCAGGCGGATTCTTTACCCACTGAGCCATCAGGGAAGCCCTGATGGATTCACACATGGTCATTTTTGCCATCCTACTCCTCTCCTCCATCCTCTGAAGTCCAGCTGAAGCCCCACTTTTGCCATCATTTCTTCCCTGTCCATTCTGGGCTCACAAATCCTTCCCTTCTCTGAAGAACTCCTCGTCCACATTTTGTAAAGTTTGTACTTTAGAAGCTGTCTTGTTTCATTTTGCATTTTATTTCATGAAGGTTGAGACTCGGGCTTGTATACTGGATCCACCACTGCTTATCTCAACAAGTCACTTAACCTCTCCCCATCATAAGGTGCCACATTTTAGGGCTTTTATGAGAACCGCAGGAACTAGTATCTGTAAGGGCCCAACATGTTGTATGATCTTTATTATTTATCTAACAAGCATTTGTCAAGTCCTTACTAGGTGCAGATACTGTGCTTTCCTAATTAAAAGAACTAAGGTGCTAGGGTTGCGTTAAGGACTGTGGGAATACAGTAACAGAAATCCTGGTCTCTGTTCTCTTGGGGTTTATAATCAAGTTGATGTTACTGAGCTTTGTACTGCTTGTCTCACAATAGTCAGGCTTATCAATCAAGAGGTGAGTTGTTGGGGGCAAGGAGTAGCAACTTTATTCAGAAAGGCAGCAAGCCAAGAAGACAGTGGACTTGTGCCCCAAAGGACCTTCTTGCCTGAGTTGGAATCCAGGCTTCTTCTATACGAAAAGGAAAGGGAGTAAAGTCAGACGTTTCGTGGTTTCGGTCAGCCTCCAGAGGACATGTGTTAATTTCTTCCTCTGTGCAGTCATTCACAGGGGGGTCTGGTCAGGATATTTTCTGTGAGCTAAACAAAGGTATTGCAGCTTAATGCTCATTACCTGAAAGTCAGGGTTCTAAGAGATGAATCATTATGTATAATTTAAGCGACATCCCTTTAGTGATTAACTGGTAATAGAATGCAAAAGATTTTCCCCTATTACGTTGGTCAAACTCACATGACAGGCGGTGTGTGATTATGTGCAGAAAGGAGCCCTGTCTGTAACAGATGCTAGAGAAGGTCAGAGCTCTACATGTGTGGGAAGAAGAGGAAATGCCAAGAAAACTGGGATTTTTCTTCATTCAGTGCTGTCCCCAGTGCCTGGAGCCATGCCTGTGGGTGCTCAATAAGTAAAAGTGAATTCATGAATAGCTTGCATAGATCTTCAGTATGTCTGGGCCGTGCTCGTCATATTACAGGTCAGGAAACTCAGTCCTGAGGTCAGCCCCATATAAGGTCCCGGGGAATCCGGACAACTGGGCTAGGAGCCTCCGGGTCATTTTCTTCAGGACCCTCTCCCTTTGGCTGCAGGCCAGGGTGGTTGGGTCAAGCCAGATATGCCCTGGAATCTTAACACTACAGATGTACCCTGTAGTATTAATACATGGGTTCTATGAATTTGTGATGACTTAGGTAAGGGTTAAGCTGCTTTTCCTTTTGAACTATCAAAGATCAGATCAGTTGCTCAGTCGTGTCCGACTCTTTGCAACCCCATGAATCACAGCACGCCAGGCCTCCCTGTCCATCACCAACTCCCGGAGGTCACTCAGACTCATGTCCATCAAGTCAGTGATGCCATCCAGCCATCTCATCCTCTGTCATCCCCTTCTCCTCCTGCCTGCAATCCCTCCCAGCATCAGAGTCTTTTCCAAATGAGTCAACTCTTCGCATAAGGTGGCCAAAGTACTGGAGTTTCAGCTTTAGCATCATTCCTTCCAAAGAAATCCCAGGGCTGATCTCCTTCAGAATGGACTGGTTGGACCTCCTTGCAGTCCAAGGGACTCTCAAGAGTGTTCTCCAACACCACAGTTCAAAGGCATCAAATCTTCAGCACTCAGCCTTCTTCACAGTCCAGCTCTCACATCCATACATGACCACAGGAAAAACCATAGCCTTGACTAGGTGAACCTTTGTTGGCATTCCCCAAATGATAAGAAATATGAACAGAGTTATATGGAGAATGTTTAGTCCATTTGAAAGTAGTTCAAGAATTTTAGAAGCACTCTTTTCAAAACAATCAACTTGCTATTTTACCACCATTAATTAATTGGCAGCTACAATAGTCCAGAAAGTTCCACACGGCTTTCTCTATAAACACATTGAATACTCACCTTCAAGACTTTAAAAATAGTCTGTGCTCACACTGGTATTTTCTTGAACTGGGAATTTGAGAAGGACACCTTCTGTTCAATCCTCTCTACCCAGCACACACAGATAAAATTTAGAAAATGTAAAAAAAACATAAAAAACAGCCCAAATTTCGCATCCCCACATTCTCCACAATCTCATTTTCCTGCAACTATTATTGTTAACTTCTTGGCTTAATTCGTTGTAGTCTTTCCTGTTTCTTATGCTTTCCCCTACTAGTTCAGTTGAGTTCACTCTGCATATTTGATTTTGTTGCCTGTTTCTTTAACTAACATTAAAGCATAAGGTTTTCTCCTTTCATGTTAAGCTCTTTCTAAGTCTCATGCTATATAGCGGCACAATACATCACACGCAGCCCATCTAGGGATTTCAAAGCCTTGTGAAGACGTTCTCCTCTTTGCTAGAGAGATGGCTTCTCTTACATTGTGGACGGGGGCCCAGAAGAATTTGGAGGATGCTTCCCTTGGTCTGTGGGGGCAGCTGGTCCTGGGAGGTGGCTCTCCAGAATCCCTTTTGTGGGGCTGGCTGGCTCTTCACCTCCCAAAGCCTGGAAGGAAAATGCAGCAATTAGGATGAAGCCAACAGGGCTAGCTTGGGAACGGAGAAGAGCCAGCGGAGTATAAACCAAGCCCTCAAAATATACCTGAATGAGGACACAGCTGCCCATTAGAATCAATACTTAGAAAGCCCAAGAAACCAACACTTCCTGTTTCTATGACAACTTGGATGGGCTTGGGAGAAGCACTTCATCCTGTCTCTTTGGGCTTTTGTCCGTCTCTTCTGCCAAGTGATGGGCATTTCTCAAGCTGGGGAGCCTGGTGGTATGCCAAGGGAGCCATAAGGTCACAGCACATACGTGGCCAACCTCTGGAGCATTCATTTTACTCGATTATTTCCGAATATCAGTTAAAACATAAAAACAAAGATGGCTACCTCAGGGAACAGAATGCAAAATGTGCTTTTGTTGTAAAGGTAAAGCACAAGTCTTCAAAAAGATTTAGTGCCAAACAAACCAAGATGATTGGTCACCCCGCTCTGAAGCCTGACTGAGCACCTGAACCACCTGGATGGCTTTATAAAAATGACAGACTCCTGGGCCCTCCCCCAAGACACTCTGATCCAGTGGGCTAGGAGTAAGTTATCCTGAGGATAGACACACAGTTAAAATACAAGGTGGGGAGTGCTTTGAGAAGACACATGATGTGACGGGTAAGAGGCCAGGACTTAGGTGTCAGACCTGCTCATACTCACCAGCTGTATGCCCTTGGGCAAGACAGGTAACCTCTCTGAACAGGTTACCTGAGCAGGTAACCTTCCATGTCCTCATCCATGAATGAGCTAACAGTAGGACTGAGCTCACAGGGTTGCAGGCTCTGTGAGTTAATACAGTAAAGTACTTAGCAGAAGTCCTGGTGTGTCATAGGTTATTAGAGACTTAACTTGGTTTTGCAAGAATCCATGTAAGTTTAGGTGCTTCCCTGGTGGCTCCGATGGTAAAGCGACTGCCTGCATTGTGGGAGACCCAGATTCAAGCCCTGGGTCAGGAAGATCCCCTGGAGAAGGAAATGGCAACCCACTCCAGTACACTTGCCTGGAAAATTCGATGGACGGAGGAGCCTGGTGGGCCACAGTCCATGGGGTTGCAAAGAGTCAGACACGACTGAGTGAGTTCACTTTCACTATGTAAAGTTTAATGTGCTTTGGGAGCCCAGAGAAAGAAGCCCATGAGTCTGTTGGGGAGACCTGGGAGTCGGGATGGCATTCCAGGTGGGGAAGGGCGTGTGTCAGAGTGCAGAGATTGGAGCGTGGGTGCCTATGAGGCAGTGGCTCTGCGTTCAGGGCAGAAGGGACAAGGATGGGAACTTGGATGGGGCCGTGTCTCCAGCCTTTGTGTGGAGAGGACTGGCAAGTGGGAGCCATCAAAGGTTATAATCCAGTAGAAATGCACCAGGCTTGTGACTTAGACCACACCGGTTGCTGAGGGTGAGAGGCTGCTGGGGAGTTCCAGGTGAGAAGTGATGAAGGCATGAGTTTACTCTGGTCAGGGTAGCTGAAAGGCACACAGAGTGCCTGTTAACCCAGCCCAGTGTGGGCCGGTGAGCCAGAGCGCTGCCTTCCCCTCGGTCACATCGCAGGGAGTGAGCTTCCCTCTGCCAGCAAGGGCCCCAGGCCTCTGTCATCTGGTCTTGGCTGGCTCTCTCCTTCCAGCATGTAACTCCAGACTGTTCTCACCACTTCATTTCTTGTCTGATGGCTCCATTCCATGTACACCTGTGAAGCATGTATATTTCCCTTAAGTTTTCATCAGGAGATGAAAAAGAAAGCTTGCATCACATTCCTCATGATAAAACTCATGAAATTCTCCTTTAAACATCTCCACTCCTTCTTTAGTTTCTTTCCAGCTGCCAGGCACCTGGTTCCTCTATTTCTGCTCTGATGGCCTCTAAAATCTCCCTTCCCCAGTGGCTCAGTGCTAAAGAATCTGCCTGCAATACAGGAGACCTAGGCTCAATCTCTGGATCGGGAAGATCCCCCAGAGAAGGGCATGGCTACCCACTCCCAGATTCTTGCCTGGAGAGTTCCATGGACAGAGGAGCCTGGCAGGCTACAGTCCATGGGGTTGCAAAGAGTTGGATATGGCTGAGTGACTAACACTTCCACATTCTTCTTACTCTGAGCCTCTGAACCCTGGCCCTCAGCTTGGGTACCCAACTTGTTAAAAACAAAAGCTTGAATGTTAGCTAGCCTGACCATTTTACAGTATAGTTAGGGACCATCGTTGTACACTCAGGTACGTGTCATATTAAGTGGTTTCCAAAATGCACAGAAAGCAGATGAACAACGATAGTGACAGTGAAACCCTGGTGCTCTTCCGGGGTGGGGTTGGAGAGGCGCGCATCCTGTCCTACATCTATGCATGCTTCCAGCTGGGCCTTGCATTCCAGCTTGCAAGATCTTTCTTTCCATATGGGGTAGATTTGTCAGAAGCGTGTCAGCTTAGTAGAGAACTTACTGCATTAATAGGGTTAAAAATAAACAACAACTGGTTTTTAGGACTTGAAAATCCTGAGAGTGAACCATATATGTACCAAAAAAATGGTAAATCATAAAATGAAGGTGAAGGCCAGTCTAAAGAAAAGAGCATTGTCAGATTTAAGTTCTGTGAGGCTGAATCAGGACGTCTGGAGTGCTGACCCTCTCCTCACAATAAGCCCGCTGGCAGGTGCTGAAGTAATTCCAGAGGCAGAGCCAGAATGCTTTCCGCTAAAAGGTTCACATTTGGGGAGTATTCATTGCCAATGGCCTTTGTAACAGATTACCACAAACTCGGTGGCCTCCCATAATTCTGGGTGCCGTAAGTCTGAAATTAGTATCACCAACAGAATACAAAGGCAGATGGCAAAACAGGAAAAGCTATTTGCCATGGACATTGCCAATTCATAGGGAAAAAAGCTAATGATTTAATGGCAAAAATGGCAAGGGACATAAAAAATTCATAGAAGAAATAAAGTTGATTGCTGAGATTAAAAAAAGATTCATTCTTTCTGATAATCAGAAAATACACATTGAAAAAAAGATATAATTTTTAACCCATTCGCTTGACAGGGGTTTAAAATAAAATGTAGAGAAAGGCACTGTGAAAGTTTTGTAGGGATGTGAACTAGTGTTCTTTCTGGATAGACTCCTGGTGGTATTCATCCAGAATCATTCAAAAAAGAGTTTCTAACCTAGTAACTCTCTCCACTTCTCAGAACCTTTTCTATTGAAGCAATTAGCCACTCAAGTAAAGATGTTCATTATATTGTTTGTGATATAAAAAGGAAATTTAAACAGTATTAGAGAATGACTAAACATACCATGGGTTTTCCTGGTGGCTCAGTGATAAAGAATCCGCTGCCAATGTAGAAGATGCAGAATTGATCCTTGGGTTGGGAAGATCCCCTGAAGAAGGAAATGACAATGTACTCCAGAATTCTTGCCTGGGAAATCCCATGGACCGAGGAGCCTGGCAAGCTACAGTCCATGGAGTCACAAAAGAGCTGGACACAACAGAGCCACTCAACAACAACAAAGCATGATATAGCTCATCCAGATAAAGGCATATTTGCAATATGAAAATCTTGCTTTAGAAGAACTTTTAATGACATGGGCAATGCTAATTATGTAAAACCAGGTGAAGAAAGTGAGATAATAAAACTGCATTCATCAATGGCGAAAATGTGCATAAAAATAATGGAAGCCAATAAAGCATTAGCCTAGTTTCCCTCAAAGCAGTTTATATGTGCTTGTTTACTTGTTTTTTTTCTTTCATCAGACTATGAGGCTCCAGCAGCTAGAAATTAGGTCAGTTTTGTTCTGGATTGTTAATCAGCTTCTTGTTCTGTTAGGCATTCTTCAAGTTGAATGATTGAATGATGTGGGAGTCTATTAATATTTTGTTCTTTATACTGGTATTTCCCTAATTTTGCACAATAAATATTATGTTACAACTCTTTCTGCAGCAAATAATAGAAATGGAATTCAAGCTGGTTTATACTTTGTAATGGGCAGAATAATGGCCCCTCAAAGATGTCAGGTCCTAATTCCTGCAACCTGTGAGCATTACTTATTTGGGAAAAGGACCTTTGTAGATGTGATTATCCTGGATTATCCAAGTGAGGCCTAAATGCCATCACAAGGGTCCTTCTAAGAGGAGGGCAGGGGAAGATTGGATGCAGCCTGAAGAGGGGCAATGTGAACACAGAGGCTGAGGTGGGAGTGATGTCACCACTAGCCAAGGAATGTAGGCAGCCACCAGGAGCTAGAAGCAGCATTGAACAGATTCTCCTCTGGAGCGAGCACTGCCCTACTGACTGATTTTGGGCTGAGGATTTCAGAATTATAAGAGAATAAATTTCTGTTATCTTAGGTCATCAAGTAATGTGTAGAATTTGGGGCTTCCCATGCTAAGAAGCTTTGAGTGGAGCTGACTCTGAGGTCCTCAAGCAATGTGGTTCCAACCCCAGGACTGAGTTCATTTTTTATCTCCCTGTATCCACACATACACATTCAGGAAAAGATTCCGATTGGTCATCTTGAGTCATGTGCCCAACTGCCGGGCCAATCACTTAGGCCACGGGTAGGATCAGTACTGAGACTGGTGGCCCTGTCAGAATCCCATGGAATGTGGGAAGGATAGTGCATCAAAGGAAGGACAAGGAGGTGGGAGCAGGATGCTAAGTTCAGGATGGAAGGGGTATTAGGTAAAGCAACAGAAATCCAGAGAAACATACATGTGCTCTGAAAATGGAAAACTATAGTCTTTCTCAGGCTTCATGAGCTTTCCTAGAAGCCCTTTATGAATTTCTGAAACCTAGCCAAGCTCATAGACTTTGAATATGAAGCAATGGCAAAGATCATCTGGACCCATCTCCTCATTTCACTGGGAAGCTGAGGCACACAGCCAGAGATTAACTTTCTCATGGTCACACAGCTAGTAGGCTGCAGAACTGAGGCAGGACCTGGAGCTGATTCCCAGTGCAACTGTGGCTTCTCTGTCTCTGCCCGCAGTTGGCACACCTCCTACCTCCAGCACCTGCTACCCCGAATCTGGCCTAGAGTCTAGAGTCTAGGCCCTGGTACTTCTAGGGTCTTTGTCTCTCTCCTCATCTCCCCACCTAGGAAGGTAGCTCTGAGAAAGACGCACTAGGACCATGCCATTCCTGTCATGTGACTTTTGAACCCAGTTTATTCACCTGCAGATTATAACGGAAAACAATTCTTACTGGAAAACATTGTGAATGAATATGTCTGTAATTACCAGCACTGCAAACATCATCATCATCATCATCATCATCATCATCATCATAAACATTTGTTGAGCTTGCACTTGTGGGCAATAACTTCACTTAGTTTCCTAATATTCGCATCTACAGGACCTCAGCTCATTCAAATGAATTTTCTTAGCTTCTGACCTAGTTTCAAGCTGTCTGCAACTTTGTCCTTTCTTTCTCCAAGACCCTGTGTTAACTAGACTTTTCTGCACCTTATCATTTTTTTTGATATGGATCAAGCTTGAACCAGATCAAAACGTTATGTTGTATTTTTTCCTATCATCTGCTACTCATTCCTCTCTGTTCCCATCTAATTAAGCAGCAAAAGACTTTCCTTTATTCTCTTTTGTGCAGTATCTTTAAAGACTGTGTTTCTGTGCCTTTTATGTGCTCAAGTTTATATATCATGTGTCATTTTCTGCTTGGTTTTTGGATTTTGTCTTCCTAAACCATCACCCGTGTATCTTCTTTTCTTCTGAAAAAGGTTACACTCAAAAAAATTATTTCTAGGGTAATGCATTGCCTACAATAATGTGCAGTTCGTGAAAAACAACCATTAATTGTGTTGATGATAGTTCATTTAGAGTTTTTGGCTCTCATGAATTCACTCGCTTAGCTTTAAATTTACACTGAGGTTTTGTTGGTTTGATTTAGGGAAAGAATGTATTCTCAGCTGAGGTTTTAGTTGCAAGCTACAAAAGTGGCTCTTTTGGAAGGGATGTTGGGAAGCCGCTGGCTGTCTGGGAAGGCTGAGCTGTCAGTTGGGGCAGATATGGGGAACGGGCACCCGGAAGTGCAGAGATAGCACCGTGGACCAGTCCAATGATGACAGAGCTGTCACCACCACTGCTCAACACTGGACATCCCATTTGCCTGGCCTTACTGCCAGACACGGGTGCGGGGCTGTGGGCACGGCCACCTGCTGGGCCTGGAAACTGGATGTTGCCATGAAGGCAGGATCTCCATGGTTCCCACTTCTCTGTGTCTTCATGGGTCCTGAGATTAGGTCACTTGTCCTTGTTCCAGCTTCCATGGTGGGAGAAGAGCCCTGTTTCATCCGAGAATACCTCTCAGATACCCACGTCAGATGGAGAAGGGCATGGCAGCCCACTCCAGTGTTCTTTCCTAGAGAATTCCATGGACAGAGGAGCCTGGCGGGCTACAGTCCATAGAGTTGCATGCAGTTGGACACAATTGTAGTGACTTAGCAAGCACCCATGGCAGAAGCCCCATCATTCAGTGGTGAGCGGTGCATTACTTGTTACTGCGGTGTGTCTGTGTATTAGGTCAAGGAGCAGTGGATGTGTAAACTGGCCATCTCTCAAAAACGTGTTAGTTGCTCAGTCATATCCGACTCTGTGGCCCCATGGACTGTAGCCCGCTAGGCTCCTTTGTCCATAGGATTTCCCAGGCAAGAACACTGGAGTGGATTGCCTTTCCCTTCTCCAGGGGATCTTCCTGAGCCAGGGATTGAACTCAAGTCTACTACATTGTGAGCAGATTCTTAACCATCTGAGCTATCAGGGAAGCCCACTTTTCTCAGAAGTGCCAATTAAAACTTTCTGCTCCAGGAACTTTCCTGGTGGTCCAGCGGTTGAGAATCCACCTGCCAAAGTAGGGGACATGGGTTCAAGCCCCGATCCAGGAAGATCCCACATGCCACGGAGCAGCTAATCCCACACACCACTACAACTGAGCCCTCCCTGTAGAGCCCGCCTGCATGCAGCAGAGAAGACTCGGCACGGCCATAAATACAAATAAACTTTCTGCTCTGTTGTGGAGGGGGTGGCTCAATGGAAACATTATCACAAATGTCACTTAGTTAGAAACACTTCTTCCAAAGTTTTTTTTTAGGTTTTGAAATTGGAAAGTTGACCTCTAAAATTTGCTAGCAGTCTCCTGTAGCTGGAAGGCAGCTGTCAGTTCAGCCTGGGATTTTTTTCCAGTTAGGTTTTTCTGAAAAAAATCTTACTTAAACTCTTAGGATATGCAAATGGCACAACTAGAGTCTGTGTGCTGCAGCTAAGACCCAATGTAGCCAAAGAAATAAGTAAAAGAAAAACCTGGTTTAAAAGTTAAAAAAAAAAAAAAACAAGCTACAGACTGGGAAAAAATAGTTGCAAACTGCATGTCTGACAAAGGACTGTATGTTTAGTGTATATATGAAACATATTTATATATGCATGTATATATACATATATATATATATTTTACTCAACAGTAAAAAAGCCAACAATTCAATTAGAAAATGGAAAAAAAGACATAAAGAGGCATTTCACTGAAAATTATATACACATGGAAAATAAGTACATGAAAAGATATTCATTGGCTAAGCACAATGAACTGTAAATTAAAACTATAGTAAGAAACTTCTGCACATGTATCAGAGCAGCTAAGATACAAATTAGTGACAATATCAAATGTTAGTGATGATGCAGAAAAACTGGACTTTGATAACTTGATTTCCAGGCAGAATGTGGAAAGTGTCAGCTAGTTTCTTTTGGCTGCCTATGATAAGGTATGGGGAGAGAGGGATGAGCTAAACAAAGAATTATTCAGTTTGCAAGAAGAATTCAGAGTGACTTTTAGAAAAGCCAGGACTTAATGGGCTGGAAACCAAAACTACATCTTAATTCCATTCCCTCAAGCCAATAGATTATTTTCAAAGTAATGGCTTCAGAGTAAAGATTGAGTCAAGAGTGTGGCTATCAGACCCTTAGGTAAGACTTCTGAAATTTATAGTGATTTTACTAGATCTGCTCAGCTAGGCAAAAGGGTTCTAATTTTCTAATAGCGGGGAAAGCCCTATCTAAAAAAGAATTGTGAGTGTGGCTCTATGGCATAAAGCAAATCAGAATCAGATAAATTGGAAACCCACAAGATCTCTGTGAAAATTGTATTGGCAAAAACACCCCAGCTAGGACTAAAAGGCATTAAGTTCAAAATGCTTTGTTCAGTCACTCAGTTGCGTCCAACTCTTGGTTACACTGTGGACCACAGCACGCCAGGCTTCCCTGTCCTTCACTATCTCCTGGAGCTTGCTCAAACCCACGTCCATTGGGTCAGTGATGCCATCCAACTATCTCATCCTCTATGGATCCTCTTTTCCTGCCTTCAGTCTGTCCCAGGATCATGGTCTTTTCCAATGGGTCTACTCTTCCCATCAGGCGGCCAAAGTAATGGAGCTTCAGCTTCAGTCCTTCCAATGCATATTCAGGGTTGATTTCCTTTAGGATTGACTGGTTTGATCTCCTTGCTGTCCAAGGGACTCTCAAGAGTCTTCTCCAGTACCACAGTATCAATTCAAAAGCATCGATTCTTCAGCCCTCAGCCTTCTTTATAGTCCAACTCTTACATGCATACATGACTACTGGGAAATCCATAGCTTTGACTGTTTGGACCTTTGTTGGCAAAGTGATGTCTCTACATTAATAAAAACTAATTACTTGTAGCTACATACATTAACATAGATAATGTGTTATCTGTGTTATCTAATATTGGGTTTTTCTTATGAATACAAGGTTGGTTAAATGTTAGACAACTGAATAAGGTAATTCACCATATTAACAGATTCAAGGTGAAAAAAATTATACAACTTTTTTTTAAGCAGAAGAACTTTGGCAAAATTAAAAATTCAATTATGATTAAAAAAATCTTAGCAAAGTTTGAATAGAAGGAATCTTCTTTAACCTAATAAAGGAATGTTAATAATATATTAACAATATCAAAATTAATTATAAAATGTTGAACGCATTCTCTTTAAAATCAGGAGCTAGACATAGATGTCAGCTTGCATCACTTCCATATCTCATATTGGAGCTCTTAACAAGTGTAGTAATATAAGAAAAAAAAATATATATGTAAGGATTTGAAAGAAAGAAACAAGCTTACCATTTTTGAGATGATATGGTTGTCTATAAAAAATACCAAACAAATTATAGGTAAAATTTTTGAACTAATGAGACAATTTAGCAAAGCTTCAGGATACAGAATCAATGTTTAAGCCAATTGCATTCCTGGATACCAGTGACAGCCCCATAGTTCCTCTAGTAGGGGACATATATACCAAGAAACTTATAAAAGAACGTTCAGTGTCCCTGTTTATAAAAGCAAAAAACTGGAAACAACTAAAGTTATCAGTGGTGAAATGGATCAATAAATTAGGGTGTGTTCATACAGCAGATTACTATACATCAATTAACACTAATTAACTGTAGTTACATATATGAATGGAGAAGGCAATGGCACCCCACTCCAGTACTCTTGCCTGGAAAATCCCATGGATGGAGGAGGCGGTAGGCTGCAGTCCATGGGGGTCACTGAGAGTCGGACACGACTGAGCGACTTCACTTTCACTTTTCACTTTCCTGCATTGGAGAAGGAAATGGCAACCCACTCCAGCGTTCTTGCCTGGAGAATCTCAAGGACGGTGGAGCCTGGTGGGCTTCTGTCTATGGGGTCACACAGAGTTGGACACAACTGAAGCAACTTAGCAGCAGCAGCACATATATGAATATAGATAATTCTCAACAAACCTCACAAAATGTTGAGGAAAAAAACACCTCAGAAGAATAATACTGCATTAAATAATTTACATAAAATTCAAAACCAAGCAAACCAAAAATATATATAGTTTAGTGAGATATAAATGTAGTAAAATTATAAGTAAAAACAAAGGACTGATTAATAACATGTAAGGATATTATCAGAAAGGGACACTCAGAGGGATTTGAGAGATATGGAAGCTGAGTCATGGGCTCAGCTGAGTCATGGGTTCACAGATACTCATTTGTTATTTTTAAATGGTACATGTGCATCATTTATACTCTTTTCCATGAAGCTCTGCACAATAAAAAATCAAAGCTTTAAGAACTATTTATTTTATGGGACAACTCCCATTATGAGGCTTTCCCCAAACCAACTTCTCCAGCAGAACGGGTGGTGCCCTTCTCATCCACGCCCCATAGATTTCCCTCTATCAAAATGTGTGGCAATTTTTCTGTCCTGATGTGCTTATTGCTGTTGGTGGTGGTGCTCAGTCATGTCTGACTCTTTGTGACCCCTTGGACTCTAACCCACCAGAATCTTCTGTTCATGGGATTTCCCAGGCAAGAATACTGGGGTCGTTTGCCATTTCCTCCTCCAGGGCATCTTCCCAACCCAGGGATCCAACCTGCGTCTCCTGTGGCTCCTGCAATGGCAGCCAGATTCTTTGCCACTGAGCCACCGGGAAAGCTGTGCTTGTTGGTGTTGCCACCTAAATGGTGAGCTCCTTGAAGACAAGGTTTATTGTTATTCTTATTTGCCTTAATATCTTTGACTCTCAGTGTGAGATGTAGTTCACAGTATGGGCTAATAGAATTTTGTTTTTGGAGAATGACAGGGTTAGTTATTGCTGAAAGCTGTAAGCAATATACAGCACATGCGCACAAACACAATGTTTTTCCTCTCAATTTTGTCCTGCATTAGAATCTAGTGGGTTTCTTTCTTTTTTTCTGTTTAAATATTTATTTATTTGGCTGTGTCGGGTCTTAGTTGCGACCCTCAGGATCTTTGCTGTGGCTCCTCTAGGTGGGGCATGAGGGGTCAGTTGTTGCCGGGCAGGCTTAGTTTCCCTGCGGCATGTGAGATCTTAGTTCCCAGATCAGGGATCAAGCCCTTATCCCCTGCATTAGAAGGCAGATTCTTAACCATTGGACCACCAGGGCGGGTCCCTCGTTTTTTGAACCTTGTTTTCATCCCACCTCTTTCTTTCTTTCTTTTTAAATTCAAAACTCTAGAAGCTTTGAGGTGTTTATGTGTGTGTTTGTTTTAAGGGGAGGAGATTGGACAAGGTTGGGAAGTGAGAAGAGGCAGGGAGGAAAAAGAGAAGGTGTAGATATTCAAAAGTCGACCAGCCCCTCATTGAGACTAAGGGCCTAGCAAAGCTAGGGTGTGCCTAATGCCAACCAGACTCTCAGGATCCCTGACTCTGTCTTTTAGCCCTGCCCTCCCCCTCCCTTACTCTATCCTTGCTCCCAACTGCCCATCCCTGCCCCCTGGCTTCAATCTCACTCTCAAAATCCTGACTTGAAAATCTCTTTCTAGATGTTGGTTGAGACCAAATGCATTCAGGAACATTTGTTTTTCAATAGGGGTCCACTTATGGCAAAACCCCTGCAAGAACCCTCAAAAGGCACCTCCAAAGTGCTCTTTTAGGCACCGTAACAGACAGATGCAGGATTAAAACATGAAATGACGTCACCTAAGAGCATCTTCCTTTCTTATCTGCACGCCTTCCTACAAGGCTCCAAGGATAAACTTCTTCTGAACAAGTGCATCCAGGGAGCCTCAAGCCCTGCAAGAAATTCTTATTGTCTCTTAAGGGGACTTTAGTCTTGTCTGTTTGTTTCTAATCTTCAGTGATTCCATAGTTTGCTGTAGACTGTGTTGGAAGGGATGGTAACATATTGCTTATTGAAGTGATGGTGAGGGTAAGGCTGTTGATGACAATGAGAGTTCTATCCAATGCTGGGCTCTGGGACGGGCACTTAAGATTTATTTTAAAGACTTATTTATTTATATATTTATTACTTTTTTTTTTTTTTGGCTGCACTGCGTCTGCTCGGCTGCATGCAGCCTTCTCCAGTTGCAGCGAGTAGAGGCTACTCTTGGTTGCAGTGCTTGGCCTTCTCATGGTGGTGGCTTCTTTTGGAGCACAGGCTCTAGGTGTGTGGGCTTCGGTAGTTGCAGCGCGTGGGATCAGTAGTTGCAGCTCACAGGCTCTAGAGCACCAGCTCAGCAGTTGTGGCACACGGGCTAAGTCGCATGCGGGATCTTCCTGGACCAATGATTGAACCGGTATCCCTTGCGTTGCAAGGAGGATTCTTAACCACTGGATCACCAAGGAAGCCTTGGGCTGGGCGCTTTAAATGCTTGACTTCTAATCTTTAGAACAACTTACAAGATAGTTAGAATTGTTACCATTTTACAGATGAGAAAACTGAGGATTCGGGAGTTAAAGGACTTGCCAGGAGTCCCATCCTTGGGTGTCTCCAGGCATTTATGGTTGTACACCCTCTCAGTAAGAATGTTTTTGAACTTGCATGCACCTCCGTTAATGTCCATTTATTTATCCACAAAGCATAAATTAATCCCATTTTGGAACTAATTAGTTGCTATCTCAAGGCACCGAATGCGCCTAGGGCAAAGTTTACTGTGAATAATAGTGGATGTAAATCCACATTTCAAATACTCTTCTTGATAATTTTTCATACTTCTTTTTTCCTGGTCAATTGCTTGTCAGATGTGATTAGAGCCACATTATTTTTGCCTCCTAACACGGTTGACAAAGAGCGTGTCCCAGGACCCAGAGAAGTTTCAGGGCTGTCATTTTTCATGTCATCTTGCGGTTTTAAGCTTCAGTCTCTAATTGTGGTTTTTGTGAGAGTAATTCAGTTAAACCTGGATAATATTACCCATAAATTCACTTAACTAGACAAAGATGAACTGAGCGGGACAACACCCAGAGAGCCAAGTGGACGCTGCTACTGACTTGCTCCCTCACCCTTGACCCTGAGTCACGGGGGCCCTGGGCTTGCAGGCTGGGGCAGAGAGAAGGCGTGAGACCCTTCATTACACATTAGCAAAGCTTAATTTACTCTTTTTTCTTTGTTTGTTTCGACTTGAGAAGTGTGTAAATACTTGTAAAAGCTTTCAATACTTCTGTGCTTCATTTTTGCTGTGTGCCCCACAGCAAAAGCTGGCTGAGCAGGGGTGCTAGGACATATGCATGGCTCGCTCTCTCTCACCCGTTCTCCTTCCTTGGAAGACCACCTGGTGTCAGTTTTCCATCTGATTGGAGAACAAAACTGCAACCTGCCGCCAAGGCCCATCTGAGATATTGGTCTCTCTCTTCCCTCCCGTATTTTGTTTCCTGCCCAAACAGAAACGATGGGCTTGAACTTGAGAGGAAAGCCCCTCGGTGGGAGGGAGAATGAAAAGTGTTTAAGCCTTTTTTTTTTTTTTCTTTAGAAAGTATCTGTGTCTCGGTTGATTTTATAACAAACTATTTCTCTGATTCGGAGGGGCTCAGGAACTGTTGAATAAATGAAGGGAGGAAGGAAGAAATGAATGATTGTTTGGGGGTGTCTGAGATGGTTGGAGGAAGGGGGCCAGTTGGGAAACAATTGGCTAGCAGGACTTGGAGACCTCAGAAGTCCTCGGGCACCTGCCTTTGAGAATTAAATGACATCTAACCTTGGTCAGCATTTGGAAGGACACTTTTTGTTCAAAAAAGAAAAACGTTACAGTACACTGTGATAAGACCATTTCCTTTCTCGCAGCGTCTCCTTTAATGTCAGGTCTGAAATATGAAGTCATTAGGGGATATTAAAACAGTGCTGACAAACTAATTAACAAAAGACATTACGCCGGATGGGCTCAATTTATCCTTTTTAATGGTTCTTATAAATGGGTGCCGCCAATTAAAATTAATAAAGATTTACCAGCGATCGCCCGGTGTACATTGCTAAGGAGCGCCGCTGAAGGTCGGCTTAAAGTCAGCTTTGTCGGAGCTCCAAGTTTGGCTCTGGAGCGGCCAGTCCCGTGGAGTCTCCCTGCTTTTTTGTTTCTCCCTGGTTGTTCCTCCTCTGGCCTTTCTTCCTTTGGCTCTGAGCCTGTAAATCCATCTCCCGCACCTCTGCTCAGCTCCAGCTGATCCAGCACTGCCCAAGATGCCCCAAAATTAAATACATAAAGGGAAGAATAATATGCTGTGCCCAGTCTTACGCTCGCTGGTCTGACTTTTCACGATTTGCATTGTGGCATTTCCACCGCCACCTTTGGAAAGTGCCTTCTAGGTTTGTTTAGCAGACCTTGTGTCTTGAAATCCAGCCAGGCTGGTTTGCCCTGAAACCTCCTGGAGTCTTTGAATTCCCGGGAGGATGTGGGTGTGCCGATACCATAGGCGTGGACTTGGAGACAAGGCCAAGGGAACTGACCCCAAACTTGAGTTTGGTTTCTCTGGAAGCAGGTCTGAAAAGGGTGTGGGTGGTTGCTACTCAGAGAAATCCTATGGTTACTCTTTCTTCTTTTTTAAAATTTTCTTTTATCAAGGGTAGTTTCCTTTCGTGATGCACACGATGGCCCCTAATTGATCTCGCTGAAAGCAGGAGATACCTGCAATGTCCTGGGGAACCTTGCTTCCCTTGTGAAGCCCCATCACCTCCTCTGACCACTTCTCCAGCCCTGGGCCTGAGCAGCTGCTCAGCTGGAGCTCTTTACTCCCAGATCCAAGCCTCTGTTATCTGGCAAGTGGGCTGGACTTGGCTCCACTCAATGTTGGCCCTCCTCAGGAATGGGCTCCCTTTGCAACCATGGGTTCCCTTTCTAAGCGTTCAGCGATGGGGGCCAGATGAGCTCCTTGAGACCTTCAAAGAGACCTTCCTTGGCTGGGAGGATAGGAGATGGGCAGGGGCAAGTCTGCACCCTTTCCCCCGGGTCTGGATGTAGCTAGGAGTAGCAAGGGCTGGGGACGAGAGAGAAGGGATGTCCAAAGATGTGGTAGCATCTTGGAGGTGACTGCCCCCGCGCCCTGCAGAGCTGTCGCTGGCTGTCAGAGGAGGGGATGACCTCAGCACCCTGTTTGGTCAGGGGAGCCTGAGTCAGAGGCCTAGAGACTGGAAGGAAGTTCCTTAGGGCATAAGCTGATGGCTGGGAGTCACAGGAGCCTGAAACGGGGTTCCCTGAGCTGCTAGAATGTGATGTGACAGGTGCCAAACAGCCCCTTCTCCTTATTCTCCAGGCTGGTCTCCATCCTGCTTGGCTTGAAGTTCCCAGGCTCGGAGTCAGTGAAAGGGTACCTGCTAGCTGTTAATCTCAGCTCCAGAAGACCCCAGTTAATGCTGCTTCCCTGGCTCACCTCCTGACATCCAGGAATGCAGGTAAGTTTATCAGATGGACCAGGTGGTACCTGGTGTTCTGAAGATCAGGACAGGTGCGTCAACAGGGTACATGTGAGGCAGGAGGGAGCCTGAAACAAACCAGGCTCGAGAGAGCAAAGGAGCTCATAACCATCTTTCTTCACACTTAACCCAGTACCTGTTTTTTCCTCATGTGCCCTTGATACATAAGGGATTCTGTGCTTGGACTCCTCCAAGAGTGAGGTCAAGGATACCTGGGCAGGTGCTTGGATGCAGCTTCTTGAGTAAGATCTAGATTTCTGATGACTGTCCCAGCAAGACTGTGTCACCTCCTCCTACTGCCCGTGGCACTGTTGGGCTTTCTCTTGATGGGTCTCCTGAGAAAAGGCCACATTTAGGATCATTTCAGGGCAGGTACCATGGGAAGAAAACCACCTTAGAGTCAGCTAGACGAGGGCTCCACCACCTCTGGCTGGGTGAGGTTGGAGGTAGCCGTGTAAACGCCCAGCACTTGATTATATGGTTCCCTCCTTTGTAGCTTTTTCCTGGGTCCCTGCCACTCCCATCAGTTGGCAGAAGGACGGGTTAACAGCTGGTAAAGAATGCACCTGCAATGAGGGAGACCTGGGTTCAATCCCTGGGTTGGGAAGATCCCTCGGAGAAGGGAAAGGCGACTCCAGTATTCTGGCCTGGAGAATTCCATGGACTATAATTATAGTCCATGGGGTCGCAAAGAGGTGGACACAACTGAGTGACTTTATAAAAAATAGTGCCTTAATATCTGGGACTGTGTGGTTGGAGGAAGCGACATGCTTGTCAAGTCAGCTATGTTTGTTGAAAGAGTCCAAGGAAGACCCGAATCCTTTAGTCTCTCCAAAAAGGAAAGAGCCAGGAAGACTTAGAAAATCAGAGGAATAATACCGCAGTGGGATCTATTTATTCCGGGTCATCTGAGTCATAAAAGCCGGAGCTAGATGGGCTCTTGAAAGCAAGGGTTGAGTGCAAGAGTGAGGAACGACAACCCCACGGAAAGGGTGAGGCGGGTCCATTCTCACCTTGGAGGGTCAGTGGGTAGAGAGGGCTCGGCTGCCTTCTCTGTTGCCCCCTGCCCACTTTCCACCCAACCCTCAGCTCCACAGGGAAAAGAGGAGAAAGGGCAAGAGTGGAACCCCACAGCAGAGCCCTTCTGAAGGCCGTGGGGAAGCCGTCATGGACGATGGATTCACGGGGAGATGTGACCTCCAGAGAGCCCGACTCTCTGGGAGGCATTAGCCACGCTCCTAATCGTGCGTTTTATTGTTTCTAGCGTCGCACAGCAAGTCACCATGTGACAGTACATTAGAGGCGACAGAGCGAGTCAGGATAAATAGACTCTGTCCCCTCACAGAGCCTCCTCTCTCAGAAACCAGGACGCAAATGCCTTCTGAAGGCCAGAGGGGTGAAGAGTCCACGAAACAGCCTTGAAGAGATTCCCAGAGAGTTTCCAGGAATGCCTTCAGCCAAGTCAGTCTTAAACAGCAAGATGTAAATAGGAGTTGAAAATTCGAATTTAGTAACAAATTATAACTGGATTATAACAAATTATAACCGGATTCTTTACCGGTTGAGCCATTGGGGAAGCCTGGAACAAATGTGAAGAACCAACTTAATTTTAGCTGTGCTGCTGCTGCTGCTGCTAAGTCACTTCAGTCGTGTCCGACTCTGCGTGACCCCATAGACGTCAGCCCACCAGGCTCTCCTGCCCCTGGGATTCTCAAGGCAAGAACACTGGAGTGGGTTGCCATTTCCTTCTCCAATGCATGAAAGCGAAAAAGTGAAAGTGAAGTCGCTCAGTCGTGTCCGACTCTTAGCGACCCCATGGACTGCAGCCCACCAGGCTCCTCCATCCATGGGATTTTCCAGGCAAGAGTACTGGAGTGGGGTGCCATTGCCTTCTCCCCTCTCTACTCCCAGATTATGGCAAAGGTGATTTTAGGGTTTACTGTACAGCGCCCTCTGCTGGGAAAGGCAGTGGAGGGTAATTAAAAGGCCACTGGACTCGGAGACCTGAGTGAAGTGCCGTGAAATTTGCTCAGTCATGTCCGACTCTTTGTGACCCTGTGGACTATATAGTCCCATGGAATTCTGCAGGCCAGTACACTGGAGTGGATAGCCATTCTCTTCTTCAGGGAATCTTCCCAACCCAAGGATCGAACCCAGGTCTCCCACACTGCAGGCATATTCTTTACCAGCTGAGCCACAGGGGAAGCCCTTGGAGCCCCAAAATGCTCTTGGTATCTATGGCTCTTTGCTTGTTGCCAGGGTGACCTTGAATAAGTGACTTAACTTCTCTACATTCTGATTGCCTCAACTATCTGTCAATTGGGAATTATAACCCCCAACCTTACAAGAGTCACAAACTGTTGTGGGACTTAGATAAGACCGTGTACCTGAAAGTGCTGCATTCATAAATGCGAGAGGTAATTAGATCCCCCCCTAAGGATTTCATGGGCTTCCCAGGTGGCCCTAGTGGTAAGGAACCCACCTGCTAATGCAAGAGGCGTAAGAGACCTGGGTTCAATCCCTAGGTTGGAAAGATCCTCTGGAGGAGGGCATGGCAACTCACTCCAATATTCTTGCCTGGAGAATCCCATGGACAGAGGAACCTGGTGGGCTACATTTCCTTGGGGTGCAGAGAGTCGGACGTGACTGAAGTGATTTAGCACACAGGGGCGGATTTCAGATCAGGTAGGAAGTGGGGACTGGAGGTTGTGTCCCTAATGGAGACATTAACTAGCATTTATTATACTTGAGTAGTTAACACTCTTGTGGGTTGGACACTTATTCCCTCTTTTAATAAAAGAGAAAAATCAAGGTTCAGTAAAAGTTTGTCCTGTGTGGTCATACAACCAGGGACCACCAGCACTTAGACTCGAACACATGTATTCTATTAATAACTCTATAGCTCACACTGTTTCTATTATATCAAGCTGGCTTTGATCTGTGTTCCAGAATCCTCTAGCCAGGACTCCAGGGCTCAGCGTTCTTCCTAAGAACTACGGTAAGGACACAGTGGCAAAGGACAAAGTTAGACCCCAGTTTCTGTTATCCATCCACAGTTTTGTGGCCTTATATGGGGGAAACTGTCATTCACTTGGTCCATCTTTGTTCACTTGGATGGATCCATCCATACATCCATCCATGTGCCTATCCATCCTTCTAGGAGACTTTAGGGTGATAGAAGAAGGACAGAATTTAGAGTCAGAAGAAGTGGGTTCCAATTTCCAAGGCAGAGTTTCTTTCACCTGCTAATCTATATTTAATGAACTCTCTGGGTGACTGATGCACATGTAGGTTTGGGAATTGCTGCTCTACAGGGTTCGATCCCTGGGTCAGGAAGATCCTCTGGAGAAGGAAATGGCAACCCTCGCCAGTATTCTTGCTTGGGAAATCCCATGGACAGAGGAACCTGGTGGGCTACAGTCCATGGGGTTGCAAACAATTGGACACAACTGAGTATACACACACACAAACTGCATTATCTTAACTTCCAGTACGTTCCAAGCTGCTCAAAGAGTAAAAAAATCAAACAGTCTTGGACGGTGGATTATCTCTGACTTCCTGTGAAGTGGGGGTGCTCTAGTATGCCCTCCTTTTTCATCCCTGTTCCCCCAGTCATTTCTTTTCCCCTCAGCAAAGGGACAGTCTTCGCTGATTTATGACACTCAGAGTTGCTCCTGCTCTGGGTTCCTCTTCTCTCCCTCCTTACGCTGTAAGCGGGCACATTCTGGAATGCTAATGGAGGAGGAAGAACCTTGTAAACACAAACCTGGCTCTTCTGACAGTAGAGCCTACGCTCTTTCTGCCACACAAAGCTTCCTTGCGTACCATTGGAGCTTAATGACGAGTCAGTTACTGAGTGTTTCTCCTAAGGTATTCTTGGCCAAAAGATTTGCCTAGGACAAGCTCCTCATGGTCATTGGGAAACCAGACCTCTGTAATGGGCATTATAATAATTCTTATTGGTTATAACAGTAACTACTGCATCCAGCAAAATTTATTGAGCACATAAGTGCCAGGTGCTCCCTTAGATCGTTTACATACATGATTTCAAAAACAGTCTGGGAAAGTCTGTGTTGTTATTTTCATTGCACAAATGGAAGAAACTGAGGGTCAGAGAAAGTGAGCTGACTTGTTCAAGGTCACAGCTAGGAAGTGGCAGAATCAGGATTTAAAGCCATATCTGTTGGTCTCAGAAGCCCATATTCTTTGCAATATTCCCTCTTTATGACTTAATAAATGTTAATCTAGCAGATCTCCCAGGAATGGTGTGAACAGCTTGACTTCCGCTCACATTGAAGCTGCCTGGTCTTAGTAGTGCACAGGGGACCCTGAGAAACAGTGGCCAGGACCGTGTCTAAGGAGTAGCAGCTACGGATGCAGCCACCATCGTTTCAGTGGGGCTGAGCTCCATCCTCATGAGAGAAGGGAGACAGATTGGAGTCCTCTTGGCCCATAGAGCATTGGAGTTACTTGAAAAAATGCATGCAGTGGAAAGAAATGGAATGTTACATTTATTCAGCACCTCATGGCTCAGTGGTAAAGAATCGCCTACCAGTGCAGGAGACTCAGGAGATGTGGGTTCGATCCCTGGGTCATGAAGATCCCCTGAAGAAGGAAATGGCAACCCACTCCAGTATTCTTGCCTAGAGAATCCCATAAACAGAGGACTCTGTGGGCCTGGTTGCCATAGAGTTGCTAAGAGTCACACGCAACTGAGTGACTGAAATGCACACCACACAATATGTTACAAATCACTTCAATATTCAGTATGTGCTCCAATAATCCTCACGGGAGATGGAGAGGGGTGTTATAATTGTTTTTAGTTCTTTAGATGAAGATGCTGAAGCTCAGATATGATAAGTAAATTTTCCAAGGTGATGCAGCTAGTAAGTGGCTGAATGGGATGCAGCTGGCATGCAAATCCAGTTGTTCAGACCTCAACCCCACCACTCTATCAGAGCCATGCTTCTCAAAATTTTCAATTGTGAATGAATCACTTGGGCATCTTGTTAAAAGTGTAGGTTCTGGGGCTTCCCCAGTGGTACAGTGGCTAAGAATGTGTCTGCAGATGCAGGGGGTATAGGTTTTATCCCTGGTCTGGGAAGATTCCACATGTGGTGGAGCAACTAAGCCCAAGCACCACAATTACTGAAGCCTGTGCTCTAGAGCCTGGGAACCACAACTACTGAGCCCACGTGCTGCAACTGCTGAAGCCCCTGTGTCTAGAGCTGGGGCTCTGTGACAAGAGAAGCCGCTACAATGAGAATCCTGTGCACTGCATCAAAGGGTATCCGCCGCTCGCTGCAACTAGAGGAAATTTGCACAGCAGTGAGAACCCAGTGCAGCCAAAAAAACCCAACCAGATTCTGATTCAGTAGATCTGAAGTGGGGTCTGAAATTTTGCATTTCTAGTGATCTTTCAGATGATGCCCATGCTGCTGGGAATGGGGTCTCCATGGCCTCGGAACACAGTGGGTTGTGGAGGAGACCACCACATGGTCCTCACGTAGCCTTGGGGATGTGAGAGGATCACTCTATATATGGCCAGCTGTGCAGGTCCATGTCTTTGGGAGCTACAGACCCTAGAACTTGGGCTTGAGGATTTTCATCTGAGGCTAGTGGACCAGCAGGAAGCATGAAACCTTGGCCCTGGGGCATTTCTTGTGCTGAATGGCCCCTGGCCACATTTGGAGGCTCAGTGCTCTATTTCTGCCAAGAGGCTGTGACGTCTTCCTAGTGCTGGGGCTGGTGAGTGAGAGAGGGGGTAGAGGTGGGGCCTGGGCAGCCCTGCTTAGCACGGCCACCTTGATGACATCAGGAAACAGGGCGGTAGGGAATCTGGTGGGGCAGGAGCTAAAGCAAATATTTGTAATTTGGGAATCCAGAATCTCAAAGTGACATTCATTTTAACGATGTATTTTATTTTACTTAATACATAAAAATACTGTTCAACTTAAAATTATTAATGAGATAATTTCCTGTTTTTCATCCTAAGTCTTTGAAAGTCAGTATGCGTTTTATACTTCGTGTTTTGCATGCTGTGTCCCTCAGTCGTGTCCTCCTCTTTGCGACCCTGTGGACTGTAGTCCGCCAGGCTCCTCAGTCCATGGGAGTTTTTTTCTGGACAAGGATACTGGATTGGGTTGCCCTTTCCTCCTCCAGGTGCTCTTCATGTATTTTGGTGTATCTCAATCCCAACTAGCTACATTTCAAGGGCTCTGTGTCCATGTGGGGCTTGTGCCCACCATCTTGGATGATGCAGCTCTAGAGCATTCATGGATAAGCTTGAGGGAGGTTGTGAATCCTTTGAAATTGGTTGCTCTTGTTTGTTTCTGCATACATTGTGTATTTTTTGTGAGGGGGGTATGCAGCTTTATCGGAGAAGGCAATGGCACCCCACTCCACTACTCTTGCCTGGAAAATCCCATGGATGGAGGAGCCTAGAAGGCTGCAGTCCATGGGGTCGCTGAGGGTCGGACACGACTGAGCGACTTCACTTTCACTTTTCACTATCATGCATTGGAGAAGGAAATAGCAACCCACTCCGGTGTTCTTGCCTGGAGAATCCCAGGGATGGGGGAGCCTGGTGGGCTGCCGTCTATGGGATCGCACAGAGTCGGACACGACTGAAGCGACTTAGCATAGCATAGCACAGCGTGCAGCTTTATCAGATTTTTAGGAGCATTAGTGACCACCACAAGATGAAGATCCACCAATCCAATAGAAAAACGTAAAAATTTCTCAATCTTGTGATATCCGAAACTTGGCATTGCGGTGCTGGGTGGGGTGCCCTGCCTGCCTTGCTCAGGGACTTCCAACACCTCTGGCTGCCTCTGATTTTGGATAGTTTACCCCAGTGTATGTGGGTCAGAAAATGTGGTTGCCAGATGGATGGGAGGGTCAACCCAGGGCTTGCCGAAAAGCAACGAAAAGCATTACGGGAGAGAGGGGACATTTCTTGCTGTTTGCACACCAATATTGGTTCCAGGATTTTTGGTTTAGGATGAACTTCCAAATCACCAAGAAAATGGAAATACTGTTAGATTCTCCAGCTCACAAGACAGACGTAAAGAAAATAAAGTAGCTGGCTGAGAACTGTATGTAGGTGTGTTTCAAAGGTCACCCTCCAACTCTCAGACCCCTTTCTTTCAAACAAACATCAGATTTTGAATCACATGAGATGATTTGAAAATACAGGGACTTCTGGGTGGCCTTGACCCTTTTCTGATTTATTCCTGGAGCAAGTCCAATCAGAGGATTCATCCTTTGTACTATCCTTAGCCTGCTGACAATGGATGGGCTTTATAACATCCAAGCTATCTACACAGCCCTGAGAATTTTTCTAGGAAGATCATTACAAAATTTAATCAAATCGTCAAAGAGGTCCCTGACCCTCCATAAGGTTCAAACCACAGTTCTATACTCTCCAAACAGCGAAGATTAGAGCTGAGAATCTGGGTCTCCCTCTGGTCCTGGGATGCCTTGTGACATTCTCTCTGGTTTATCCCCATAGAAAGCCAGATCAAGAAGCCATCTGCCCATCACTGTAGTTCATAAAGAGACCATAAGGGCTTCTGTGTCTTCAGAACCCAGGCTGGACTCAAGTGAATGGCCTGAAAGGTCCTCTCCAAACCCTTTAGCTCAGTGTCCTGGGCCATTGCCTTGTGTGACAGCTAACTCAGGATGTAGTTCTTTTGTTTTCAGTTTATTTGATTGAAGTATGGCTGATTTCAGTTCAGTTCAGTTGCTTAGTCGTGTCTGACTCTTTGCGACCCCATGGACTGCAGCACGCCAGGCCTCCCTGTCCATCACCAACTCCCGGAGTTTACTCACACTCATGTCCATTGAGTCAGTGATGCCAACCAACCATCTCATCCTCAGTGATTCAGCCATGCATACGTTGTGCATTATTCTTCATAATCCTTTCCATTGTGAATTATCACAGGATATTGAATATAGTTCCCTGTACTATATAGCAGGACTTTGCTACCAGGCCCCTCTACTCATGGGGATTCTTCAGGCAAGAATACTAAAGTGGGTTGCCATGCTCTCCTCCAGGGGATCTTCCCAATCCAGGGATCAAACCTAGGTCTCCCGCATTGCAGGCCAATTCTTTACCAGCTGAGCTACCAGGGGAGCCCCGTTATTTATCCATCCTATATATAATAGCTTGCATCTGTTAATCTGAAACTCCCACTTTATTCCTCTCCTGCCTACCCCTTGGCAACCATACATCTGTTTTCTATGTCTGGGTCTGTTTTGGTTTCACAGATAAGTTCATTTGTCGCATTTTGGTTTCCATATATAAGTGAGTTGTCTTTCTTTCTTTCTTCACTTAGTATGATAATCTCTAGGTCCATCATGTTGCTGCAAATGGCATTATTTCATTCTTTTTATGGCGGAGTAGTATATTGTTGAATATATGTACTGTATCATGATGCAGCTCAGGGTTCTGTGACCCACTGTCTCCACTGCTTTCAGCTGGCGAAGAATCATTGGTACCAGGTGAGCCTCCAGCCCAAGCAAAAGTGTGAGCTTAATGGGGTTTTTATTTCAGTCCTTCACTCTGGATGTAGAAGATATAAGAGTTAGGTGGGGACGTTGATTTCATCTGGGCCCATCCATTCACCTGATAGATGAAGAAACTGAGGCTGGAGTGATAAAGTGACTTAAGAACACACAGGCTGTAAGCCGAGCAACGAGGATGAGAACACAGCTCTTCCCCGGATCGATGCCTCCTTCCCCCTCTTTCAGTGCCCACAGCCTAATGGTGCCCAGTGTCCTCAGATGACTCTGCTGCTGCTGCTGCTGCTGCTGCTAAGTCGCTTTAGTCGTGTCCGACTCTGTGCAACCCATAGACGGCAGCCCACCATGCTCCCCCGTCCCTGGGATTCTCCAGGCAAGAACACTGGAGCGGGTTGCCATTTCCTTCTCCAATGCATGAAAGTGAAAAGTGAAAGTGAAGTTGCTCAGTCGTGTCTGACTCTTAGTGACCCCACCAGGCTCCTCCGTCCATGGGATTTTCCAGGCAAGAGCACTGGAGTGGGTTGCCATTGACTTCTCCGTCAGATGACTCAGGGTGTTCTAATTTCAGCTCAGCCACGTGCTAGTGATGAGACCCTTGACAAACCACTTTAACTCTGAGCCTGTCTTCTCGGTCTGTAAATGGGGACAATCAGATCTATCTCCTGGGTTTATTGTAAGGACTAGATTTTGAACTGTGGTGTTGGAGAAGACTCTTGAGAGTCCCTTGGACTTCAAGGACATCCAACCAGTCCATCCTAAAGGAGATCAGTCCTGAATATTCATTGGAAGGACTGATGCTGAAGCTGAAACTCCAATACTTTGGCCACCTGATGTGAAGAACCAATTCATTGGGAAAAACTCTGATGCAGGGAAAGGTTGAAGGCAGAAGGAGAAGGGGACGACAGAGGATGAGATGGTTGGATGGCATCGCCGACTCAATGGGCATAAATTTGAGTAAACTCCGGGAGTTGGTGATGGACAGGGAGGCCTGGCGTGCTGCAGTCCACGGGGTTGCAAAGAGTCAGACATGACTGAGTGACTGAACTGAATTGACATTAGATACTGTGTTAAACATTTGGCACAGGGTCCGATTCACAAGTGCTGAGTAAGTTGTTATGACTGGGGTTTCCCTTCTTCCTTCCCCCAAATTCCTAAGGCACCAGTTCTCCTGGCCCATCAAAAATCCCTGTCCTGGGTTCTATTCAGGCAGGAGCGAGGTGACTGACTAGCTGATTAGCATTGAGGGTCTATGGACTTGCTTGTTGTGCGGTATGCTTCACTAGGGTGTGAGTTCAAGGAGGACAACAGTCAGCTTCGCTCACCACTGTCTCTTCCCAGAGACCAGCTCGACTCTGTGTCCTCTGTATTGACAAAAGCAGAAGCTGGGGGTGGGGAGGCATGCTGATTAAGGTAAGCAAGTTGAGCTTCATGAATTCATTCACACGTTCAACAGATATTCACTGAGGGCCTGCTCTGTGTCAGGAGCTGTTCTAGGTACTGAAGATGCAGCAGAGGAAAAAAAAAAAAAGAATAGTAGTAATAATAATAAAAACCCTGGCTACTGTGGGACTCATATCCTAGCTGGGGGAGACAGGTACATATAAACAGAAAGAATGCCCATCTCTGATGCTGGTGCTCGGGGCTGGGTGGGGTGGAGCAACATGGGTAGCAGGAGTCCTCCCTTTGACATTTCCTTCTGATGAGTTTTGCCTACTGATGGTCAGCGGTCTCTCCAAACGGCTGTTTCTCAGCACACTGCTTGCCCCACCGGGACTCTGAAGACATCCTCCTACAGAGAAACAGTCCAGCTCTCCCTCCTTTCCCCTCCCCTCTCCTCTCAGCTCCTCTTCTTTTCTCTTTCTCTCTCTGTCTTTTTCCCTGTCTGATTAAAATTGTTGTTTGTAAATTTGCTTCGGAAATCTCTGGCAGAGTGAGAGGAAACTGAAGCCAAGTAAACAGAGCCTAACTTCTCGAAGGATCCCTCGTAAAGGCATTTCAGAGTTCGTGACGTGTACTGTACATTTGAAGCTGTCACAAATGCCGTCCAGAAACAGGGGCTCTGGTTTTGTGCTTCTGGAAACTGAGCTGGAAAATGTGAAGGGATGTGTATGGGAGAGGATGCGTGCGTGCGTGCTCGGTCCCTCAGGTGTGTTCGACTCTTTGCAACCCCGTGGACGGTAGCCCGCCAGCCTCCTCTGTCCATGGGGTTCTCCAGGCAAGAATACTGGAGTGGGTTGCCATGCCCTTCTCCAGAGGATCTTTCCAACCCGGGGATCGAACCTACATCTCTTATGTCTCCGGCATCGGCAGGTGGGTTCTTTACAACTAGCGCCTCCTGGGAAGTCCATGGGAGTGGGTGGGAAATGTGAGAACTGAGACCAAGAAGGTTCACTGAGCCCAGTTCACTAAGAAGGAACTTTCCGGTTGTCAGAGCAGTCCAGTAGTGGGGTGGGCTTGCTGGGCAGCGGGAGAGGACATGCTCCCCAGCACTGGGACAGTTCAGATGTGGCTAAATGGCTACTTGGGGGGAATGTTAGAAAGGGAAGTCAAGCTTCTAAAGGAAGAATGAACTAAGTGAACTTCAAGGTCTCTTCTAAACCTGAGAGTCCACGGCTTCTAAAGCATCCTGGAAAACAAGAATGTATTTCTTAAACTGAACGCAATATACTTGAAATTTTATGTGCCAAATAATGGAGCATTAAAATATAGCAAAAAATGGACAGAAATAGTATCAGCAGGAAACTCTATCACATCTTTCATTCTGTAAAAGTAAGTAAGAAAAAAGCCATAACTGAAGAAATCTAGATACATTCCTAAAAGCAGAAAATAAGGTAGAGTACATTTTCTGTCCACATTGTAATAAACCCAGAAATAAATAAGAAAATAGGGGATTCCCTGGTGGTCCAGTGGTTAGGACTCGGCGCTTCCAGGCGCTTTCACTGCTTAGGGTGTGAGTCGGGAAACTAAGATCCCATTAGCCACGTTGTATGGACAAAAAAAGAGAAGAGAAAGAAAAATAAACAGTAGTGAAAATCTTTTTGTGTGTTCATTCTGGTCACAACGGCTCCTCCCCCATCCCCCCAAACTGTGTCTTCCGGCTTTGGACTTCCAACAACCATTTATTAGTTTCACCCCACCACACAGGCCTTGATCAATCGATTTATGATTGGACACCAGATGGGCCAGGGTTTCCAGGAACTTGGAGCTGAGGCCCAGAGAGAGGCATATTATCTCCCAGGTGGCTGGAGCTGTGATAAACTTGAGAATTGTCCATGCCCATGATGTGTCATGCGAATTTAAGACACAAGAAATAAGTTGGCAAAAAAAGAGAGTGAAATAGATGCATAAGAAAGAGTAAAGATTAGACACGGAGAAAGGCTCCTGATGACTTCCCAGTCACTGAGGTGTGTCTGTTAAAAATTTCACCTGTGTTCTTGCCCTTGGAGTACACAAAGCCTTATATCCTTGTCAACAATTCTCCTCTTTTACTTAAGTCAGCTGGGGGTTTTCCCTTGCAGTAGGAGACTTCTAACTCACAGGAGGGCTTTCCTGATAGCTCAGTTGGTAAAGACCTGAGTTTGGTCCCTGGGTTCAAACTATTTGCAAAACTTAAAACTCTTTTCTCAGCAACTCTTAGGTCAATAGTAAAGTCAAAACCAAATTTTTATAACATTTAGAAAATTATTTCAATGAAAAATGTACAAACTGTAGGTGAAGAATACAGTTAAAGCTGAACTAAGAAAACTCATAGCCTTAAAAAACTTGGAGTTTGGGGCTACAGAACCAGATGGTCTATTGAAAACTTTTCCTACCATTCAGTAGCTGCATAATCTTGTGCAAATTAATCATTTTGTGCCTCAATTTTCACACCTGAAAATGGATGTAATACTACTACTTATGTCATAGGGCCTTGTGACAATAAAATTAATATGAATAATATTCTTAAAACAGTGCCTAGCATATAATATTATTAATGCTAACCATTGATTAAAATAATAATAATATGTAATAAAGCATGAATAGTGAAGCCATTTTTTATTAAGGCATAACATCAGTCCTGAATATTCATTGGAAGGACTGAAGCTGAAGCTGAAACTTGAATACTCTGGCCACCTGATGTGAAGAACTGACTCATTTGAAAAGACCCTGATGCTGGAAAAGACTGAAGGCAGAAGAAGGGGATGACAGAGGATGAGATGATTGGATGGCATCACCGACTTGACGGACATGAGTTTGAGTAAGCTCCGGGAGTTGGTGATGGACAGGGAGGCCTGGCATGCTGCAGTCCATGGGATCGCAAAGAGTCGGACATGATTGAGTCACTGAACTGAAATGAGGCAACTGGTCAGCCTCAAGGACATTTTAGGGTGCCCAGGCCACCCTATAGAGTAAGGCAGTCCAACACGGCTGGCTTGTCCTCTCTTCACAGAGCTGTTCCTGGCTTGAGGCAAGGGCAGGAAAAGAACTGGGCTGCCACTGAGCTTCTCAGTGCAAGAGTTAGAAAGGAACACGGGGGCCATGTTGGTGCGGTGACCCCTTCCTCACTTGATGGAGGGGTCACGAGATGGGAGAAAGATTTCTGTGGCTTCCAGTGGTTCACGATGTTACAGGTCACAGAAGGGACCACGGGACCTGAAGATAACTCCCTGCCCCCTCTTACCACTGATATCCTGAATTCCATGATCAGAGGCAGATGGCTCTTCTCTGCTGAATCCTGGGTTAACCACGCTCCTCACCTAAGGCTGCCAGTTACCTTCTTATCTTTGCAGATGGAAGACAGAGTGACCATCAGTGCTATGCATTTCTTTTTTAAATGCATTTAAAATTTTCATTAATTCGTGGCTGTGCTGGGTCTTCGTTGCTGCATAGACATTTCTCTAGTTGCGGTGGGGGGGCACAGACTCTTCATTGCGGTGGCTTCCTTTGTTGCGCCGCATGGGCTCTGGGGTAGGAAGGCCTCAGTAGTTGCAGCTCTCAGGCTCTGGATCACAGGCTCAGTAGTTGTGAACACGGGCTTAGTTGCTCCGCAGCATGTGGGATCTTCCTAGATCAGAGATTGAACCTGTGTCTCCTGCATTGGCAGGCAGATTCTTTACCACTGAGCCACCAAGGAAGCCCCTAGAATATGCATTTGTAAGGACAGCCATGTGGTCTGGTGGGTTGGGGTGGGGGGCCCTAGTGAGGGGTGGAGTCCCAGGCCATGGCCATCTCATCATGGAGAGAATCTGTTATTTATCTGATAAAAACAGAATGCAGGAATGAGCACCATTAATCCTGCTTAATCCTGCCTGGGCTGCTTGAAGTTCTGCCCAGGTCCTTGTGTTTTAGCCCATTGACTTGGCTTTGGAGGAGATGTGGCCCCGCTCTGTGGGGCTTCCTCCTCCCCCAGGAACCAGATGTGCTGTGCTCTGCAGAGTGTGTGAATCTAGGCACACTCAAGACAGTGCTGCAATGCTCCTGGGTCTTAGGGCAGCCACCTGATTGCCTGCCACCCTATACTTTGGTTCTATCAGTTCAGTTCAGTTCAGTCACTGAGTCATGTCCGACTCTTTGCGACCCCATGGACTGCAGCACCGCCAGGCTTCCCTGTCCATCACCAACTCCTGGAGCTTGCTCAAACTCATGTCCATTGAGTTGGTGATGCCACCCAACCATCTCATCCTCTGTCATCCCCTTCTCTTCCTGATTCTATATTTGGGCTATATTTTGCTTCTAAAGACCACTGACCCGAAGTACATTAATAACAGCCAAATTCGTTATCTATTGCTCCTCTACTGAGTGCCAGATGCTAGGGATACAGCATCGAGCAAGACAAAGTCCCTACTTTCACGGAGTTCACGTTTCTGTTCTGACAAAAACAAGAGAACAAGCACAAATGACATTTCTGGAAGTAATCAGTCAGTGCTTTAAAAAACAGAAAGCAGGCTGGGAGGCACAGGAAGTGATAGAGAAGGGACAAGTCTAGGTAAGATGGAGCAGTTGTTCAGAAACCTGAGAGATCCGAGAAGCTATGCAAAGAGCTTTGGGAGGGTGTTCTGTCTGAGGGGACTGCCCATCAAGTCCCGGGGAACTGACTTTGCACAATAGTAAGAAAAAAGTGAGCCCCAAAAGTGAGGCAGAGAGGCAGGAGAGGGGGGTCTGACCCTGATGGAGAGACCAACAGAACTGGGCTTTCAGTACAGTGGGGAATGGGAGGTGACTGCTTCATTTAGTTTTGCCCTCCTCAGGCCCATGATGGACTTAATGCAATGACATCCTGGGATGTGAGCCCTGGATGGTGCATCAAGAGCCTGAGAGTCTGGCTCAGCTCAGCTACTTGTTCGATGTGTGACTGTAGGCAAGTCCTTTAACTTCTCTGTGGCTTAATTCATAAACTGTAATATTAGGGAACAAGAGCATGCTTCGGAGAAGGCAATGGCACCCCACTCCAGTACTCTTGCCTGGAAAATCCCATGGGCAGAGGAGCCTGGTAGGCTCCAGTCTATGGGGTCGCTAAGAGTCGGACACGACTGAGCGACTTCACTTTCACTTTTCACTTTCATGCATTGAAGGAAATGGCAACCCACTCCAGTGTTCTTGCCTGGAGAATCCTAGGGATGGGGAAGCCTGGTGGGCTACCGTCTATGGGGTCGCACAGTCAGACACGACTGAAGCAACTTAGCAGCAGCGGCAGCAGCAGAGCATGCTTAGTCTTTAAGTCATGTCTGACTCTTTGTGATCCCATGGACTGTAGCCCACCAGGCTCCCCGTCCCTGGAATTCTCCAGGCAAGAGCACTGGAGTGGGCAGCCGTGCCCTCCTCCAGGGGGTCTTCCTGAGCCAGGGACTGAACCTGTATTGCAGGTGGATTCTTTACTGTCTGAATCACCAGGGAAGCTTGTGCAAATTTAAATGTAGGGTCCTCTTCAGTTCCAAGAACTTGGAGCTTACAACCAGGCACTATTTTTCAGATGCAGGAAACTAGGCTGTTATTTGAGAAAGAAGAGGAGGGAAAGAGGAAGAGGCAGAGTCCCTTCCAGACTCTCACCTCCTTGCCTCTAGAGACACCCAGCAGAAAGGGAGCCATCCTGCACCACAGGAGGGACTGCGCTGGAAAAAGATGGAGGCATGTTTTGTTCCTGAGCACAGTGCCACACAGCAGTGCCAAGTCATTTGGAAAATGAATGGGATCTGAAATTCCAGTCATCATGAGAGCATCCAGGGAGCAATGAAGGAAACAGTGAAAGAGCCAACCAGGAGAAACAGACACGCTCACGGAGGACTGCCTTGGAACTCTGTGTCCTTGAGGGCTTGGCATACTTTTCCCCAACGATGAAAAAGTGGAGAGAAGCAAACATAAAGTTGGACAAAGCCCCTGAGAGTGAGACCGAAGCTGCAGGCGAGGCTCAGCCAGTGGGCGCAGCAAACAGACGCGGCTGTTGGCAAAGTCTCCTGACCGTGGGGCAGTTCTGGGTCAGAGTCCTCTTCCCTCTCTTCCCATGAGACTGAAAGCCCGTTTTCCTGCTTGTGAAGGGAGGCACAGAAACTCTCCACTCTGGGTTACAGCGCAGGCAAGAGTCGTTCTTTGGAGTCAAAACCACTTGAGTTAGAATCCTAGCTCATCTAGATGTATGACCTTGGGCAAGCGACTTAAGCCTTCTATTAAAAAAAAAAAAATGATAACGTTACCTGCGTCTACATCATGGGGTAGGTGCAGGGGTTGTGTTAAGGTTGAATGGGGACTCTCCACCTGAGTCTGAACCAACTCCTGAGTAAAACAAGAGTCCTCACAGGGAGACCCCAAATCACCTTTATTGCTGATAAAGGCCAGGTAACATGCAGCGTGTATCTGCAAGGCCAGAGGATTTCCTGACACTGAGTCCCAGAACCGACAGATTTATCTGGCCACCGGCAGCCCTGTACCCATATCAGATCAGATCAGATCAGTCGCTCAGTTGTGTCCGACTCTTTGCGACCCCATGAACTGCAGCACGCCAGGCCTCCCTGTCCATCACCAGCTCTCGGAGGTCACTCAGACTCACATCCATCGAGTCAGTGATGCCATCCAGCCATCTCATCCTCTGTCGTCCCCTTCTCCTCCTGCCCTCAATCCCTCCCAGCATCAGAGTCTTCTCCAATGAGTCAACTCTTCGCATGAGGTGGCCAAAATACTGGAGTTTCAGCTTTAGCATCATTCCTTCTAAAGAAATTCCAAGATTGATCTCCTTCAGAATGGACTGGTTGGATCTTCTTGCAGTCCAAGGGACTCTCAAGAGTCTTCTCCAACACCACAGTTCAAAAGCATCAATTCTTCAGCGCTCAGCCTTCTTCACAGTCCAGCTCTCACATCCATAGATGATCACAGGAAAGACCATAGCCTTGACTAGGCGAACCTTTGTTGGTAAAGTAATAGCCCCAGTTAAACTCAAAGGATGGAGAGCGAAGGGGTGGGCCTCCCAGAAAGGGCAGAGAGGCTGGAGGGAGGATGCTCTTTGGCACATACCAAGGTTCTCCTTCTATGAAACTTCTATCTTCTGTGAAGATGAGCTGCTCCCTAAAAGAGTGAGGGTTTGGAGAAAACCTGAGTATTTCAGTGGGTGGCCTTGGCTCCACGGGGAAGGGAACTCAGAAGCAGGAATAATCTAAACAGGTAAAATTAGAAAATCTGTATGATGTGCTTAGCACAGGGACTGGTATCTGATAAATGAGCAGTAAATAGCAGCTTTCAACAATATCTTCAGCCTGACTTGGTTCACTGGTTATTTCATGCAAATATTTATTGAGCATATGTTATGTGAAGAGCTTTGCACAGCCAAAGATGTAAGACAGTGTTGAGCCCCAGCTCTTCACGACTCCCACTGTTCTCCTGTTATAACCGGTGTTTCTGAGCCTCTGTTGTTGTTTTACAGTTGCTAAGTCAAGTCTGACTCTTTGTAACCCCATGACTGCAGCACACCAGGCTTCCCTGTCCTCCACTATCTCCTGGAGTTTGCTCAAATTCATGTCCGTTGAGCTGGTGGTGCCATCTAACCATTTCGTCCTCTGCTGCCTCCTCTTTTGCCTTCTATCTTTCCCAGCATCAGGGTCTTTTCCCAATGAGGCAACTCTTCGCATCAGACTCCTACCAGATAGTTATTAATTGGACACCAGGAGCTCACGTCAGTTCCTTACATGCATGGTCTCATTTAATCCTCAAATCTCGGCTCTGAAGTAGTTATTGTTATAGCTACTTGGCAGTTATGTGAGACAAACAGTAACAAGTGCTTTACTCTCGGACACACAGAGGAAAAGCTCAGGGCAAGACTAAAGCCCACGATGGTTAAATAGCAACGTACGTCAATGCAGGATGCCAGCTGTGTCCCTCGGCAACCACCTTCCATGGCCCGTCACACAGGCAACAAGGCCCAAGAGGTCCCCGCGGGTGGCGTTGGAGTGGTGTGGCCTTGCTATCAGCAGGAGGGAAATGCCGGTGATGTGGCAGATATGTACTTCTTTACAACATTTTCCAAGCCATTTGGATGTGACTTTTCCCCTTAAGGGACATCAACTCAGAAGAAATAGAATTGTCCTGGGGAGGGAATGAAAGCAAAATATGTGTAAATTCAGGGGCAAAGGACCAGCTGCACAGCCAGCCATCCCTTAGTGCAGTTTGTGCTGGCCTTTTGGAATCCACATGAACTGGTGGATCTGGGATCGAATCGTTGCTTGGGGTCCCTTTGGCCAGAGCTTTGTCTCCTTTCTTGATGGAAGGGTCGCTCACCCTCCTTCTGGGGTTTCCTCGGCCAGCCTCTAGCACTGCCACCTTCAGGAGGGACTGTTGGGCCAACACAGTCAGTCTTGAATGTGGGGGGCAGGGGACATCTCCCCAGGAACAGCCCTCGCAGCTGCCCGGGGCCTCGTTTTGTCCCACAAGGGCCCGCTCTTCTCACTGGTTGCGGGGGGTGGGGTGGGGAGGTGGGCAGGGGTGGTGTTCAGTCCTCAAGCAGGAATTAGTCCCAAAGCAGTGCTCATCCTGTCTGGGAAAGAGTTATTTTCAGCGTGTGGGGTTTAATGGGCCACCCTCCCCACCCGATTTTTAATAATGTTGCTAACGAGCCAGAGCGAAAAACTAACATAATTCACAGCACAGAATTATTAGAGTGAGTGGGACCCACGCAGGAAGACAGGCACCTGCTCAAGGAGGGAGCTTTCGGTGGAAAAAAATAGGCAAACCAACAAGGGCACAGAGGAATGGAACTCACAGGTAATCATTTGGTGTGTGTCCTAGACTGGGTTTCCCGAGGAGCAAGGAGAGACAAAGAGTTAGCTGGGAGGTGATTTCGGGAAGCCCGAGGGTGGAGCGGCGGGTGGAGGGAGACAGAAGGGAAGGGAAGCCTTCACCACTGCAGGGAACTGGAGCTTTGTCCTGGAGACTCTGGCTCGAGCCTCAGTGCTCCCTGAGGAGCGAGGTGCCTGGGGTATTTAAACAACAGCTCCCACCAGTCCTTTGGCTGAAGACGTGCTATGGCTCAAGTTTGCCTTGTCGTGGGACGGTAGAGTGTGCTTTCA
The DNA here is from genome assembly GCA_935064755.1 of Tragelaphus eurycerus. Taxonomy (NCBI): domain Eukaryota; kingdom Metazoa; phylum Chordata; class Mammalia; order Artiodactyla; family Bovidae; genus Tragelaphus; species Tragelaphus eurycerus. The sequence goes on along the minus strand of CAKXYN010000008.1, from coordinate 33,988,034 downwards.
CTGCCAGAAACGGTCTCCTAAATAGAGATGCAGATGCTGACTGATTCATTGGAAAAGACCCCAATGCTGGGAAAGATTGAAGGCAGGAGGAGAAGGGGACGACAGAGGATGAGATGGTTGGATGGTATATCCAACTCGATGGACATGAGTTTGAGCAAGCTCCGGGAGTTGGTGATGGACAGGGAGGCCTGGCGTGCTGCAGTCCATGGGGACGCAAAGAGTCAGACATGACTGAGTGACTGAGCTGAACTGAACTGATGCTGGCAGGCGGAGGTAAGGCCAGCCAGCTCAGAAATGGTACAGAGCCCCAGCGTGTGGTTGGGGCTCTGACAGTGTCTGCTGCAAGGCGGGAGCTGGTGCCTTCTGGATGTCACGATCCCTGAATCCTCCTGGTAACATGATAACGCGGGTGATATTGTCTACACAGGTAGGGAGCCCAGGGTCAGAAAGCTCCAGTGTTTCTCAATCAGAAGGTTGTCTTTCCAATGTAGTGTGTTTAGCATTTTTGACTTGCCCATTAAATGCCAAAAGCATTCCCCATCCCGGGTCATCCAAGTGGAAGAAAATATATTGCCCCTCCCCCCACCATATGCACACAAGTGCCTGGAGGGGAGAATTTCCTGTAAGGCAGGTCTTTCTTTGAAACTACTTCACATTCCACCCCCAAGGGCATATTTATTGATGAGACTGAGATTGAGTTGATCTTGGGCACTGTAATTCTTGGAGCACACTTTACTGGACTTCTGTAAAATGGGTATCCTTAAACTGAGCTCACAGGAGCATTGGGGGATTGAATAATGAACGTGAACACAGAGCCTGGTGTAAAGTAAGTGCTCAGGCAATGGTTGTTGCTTAGTCGCTAAGTCATGTCCACCTCTTTTGTGAGCCCCCATGGACTGTAGCCCGTCAGGCTCCTCTGTCCACGGGATTTCCCAGGCAAGAATACTGGAGCGGGTTGCCATCTTCTCCTCTAGGGGATCTTCCCAACCCAGGGATGGAACCTGCATCTCCTGCACTGGCAGGTGGGTTCTTTAACACTGATCCACCAGGGCAATGATAGCTATTGTTATCCATTGAGGAACTCTATTTTTTCTTGGCAGTCCTAATAATAGCAGTGTAGAATCAGACACTCAGTCATGTCCGACTCTTTGCGACCCCATGGACCGTAGCCCGCCAGGCTCCTCTGTCCATGGGATTCTCCAGGCAAGAATACTGGAGTGGATTGCCATTCCCTTCTCCAGGGGATCTTCCTGACCTAAGGATTGAAACTGGACCTCCTGCATTGCAGACGGATTCTTTACTGACTGAGCTACAGGCGATCCTATTACCTAATTCATATTTTCTTTTTCTCTCATTTTCTTCTTACCTACTCCTAATTTCTTCCCTATTCTTTCTCTTTCAATATTTCCTGTCCAAACTGCTATCCCCTCTCCTACCCACTTCCATCCTTCATGAGTTCTTTAGGGCAGAGGAAAGAATGGATGCTTCAGTCTCTGTCCTAAGGTGAGGTTGGTCTGGCCAGAGTCACCTGTAAACTTGGAGGAGCAGGCAGAGAAAGGGCGGCCAGGCCCTGGACCCCAAGTGTTAGGAAGATTATTTGGGTGTTTAGAGAAGCAGGAAGGCCTGTGTACGTTGTGTACATAACGCGCACCCCAGACCAGCCACCCACATACTCTCTAGAAGCGAGTAAGTGCAGTCTTCCCAAGAATTTACACAGATTTCCCTTTTTTCCCCTTTTTACTGTGCAGACAGGTCTTTCATGTTTTCAGTCATGTTTGGCAACTTCCATGGTATTCAAGTTATGCCCCTTCCAGAAGCTACTCCATGGGCAACTCAGTCTGGCTAACTTTTGTCTGGATCAGGCCTGGGTCAAGGTTACCAGCTGGTTGTGAGCTGACTGTACAGAGAGGAGCCCCCGCTCTTTTCCAGGCTGGCGGCAGGTCCGGGCTCACTTGGGCTGCACGCTTCCTTGCCCTCTGCAGATGGAGGGAGGAGTCAGACCCGTGTGAACACCACTGCTCCGTGTGTAGGATGGTGGGGGCTCCGGGTGGGTGAACTTGATCCCTTCAAAGTGACCCGGATCAAGCTCTTGTAGGCAGGATTCAGCCGCGGTTGTTCACCCCAGAGCGGAGCCTTTATCTGAGTTAAGCACCCCTTTGCATGAGAGTCATTACTAATCACATGGTGGGTCCAACATAGCCCTGCCCTGTACCAGGGGCGTTGAACACACGGTTCCATTCCTCACCACCACTCTCAGTTGGTAATAAGGTTCCCATTTTACAGATGAGGACACGAACTCAGAAATCAAGGGTTTGATTGGTAAGGCCACAGAGAAGCCAGTGAGAAGCACAGCTGGGGTCAGAATCATCTTTTGGACTCCTACATCTAGCCGGGGGTTTCTCAGCCTCCACATTTGCTGACATTTGGGGGCAGGTCACTCTTCCTTGTGGGGCTGGCCCCTATGTTGCAGAATGTTTAGCAGCATCCTGAACCTCTACCCACTGAATGCCAGTCACACTTTCCCCACTCCCACCAGTTTCAAAAACAAACAAACAAAAAAAGTCTCCTTCCAGACATTATCCCTTTTGAGAACCACTAACCTAGCCCTTCCCAGGAGAAACCTCCATGGTATACTTCTAAAAAGAACTTAGTTAGAGGGTGGACTTCAGCCCTAACTGTGTCCTGGTTTCCCTTTCAACCTCTCCTTCAAACAGCTCCCCTGTTTGTCAGGCCTGTGGCAATTATATTTTTTTAATTAAAATTTTTTTAATCTATTTATTTTGGCTGTGCTGGGTCTTTGTTGCTGCACTGGCTTTTCCCTAGTTGCTTTGCGCGGGCTTCCCAAGGCAGCGGCTCCTTTTTTATGGAGGACGGGCTCTGGGATGCACAACCTTCCGCAGCTGCAGCACCTGGGCTCAGGAGTCGCGGCTCCCAGGCTCTAGAGCACAGGCTTAGTAACTGTGGCACCTGGGCTTCGTTGCTCTGCGGCATGTGTGATCTTCCAGGACCAGGGATCAAACCCGTTGTCGCCTGCATTGGCAGGCGGATTCTTTACTGTTGAGCCACCAGGGGCCCTGTGGCAATTATTTTATCCATCCATTCACTCACTCATCTATTCAGTGACTATTGAATGCCTGCTCCACAGCAGGAGGCAGAAATAAATGAAAACTCTTGCCCTCATGGAGGTAATATTCCAGGGAACAGAAAGCACTGAATAAATGGCATAGCCTAGGTATCTGCATGAACCCTTTGCATTCTCACAGCAGCCACTGTTATTTTCATTCAGAGGTGCCCAGTCTGAGACACCGAGGGGTTAGAGAGCCTGCTGGGATGGCAGCTTGGAAGCAGAACAGTTGAAAGTTAAACCCGCGACGTTGGCCCCAGACCTGTGTGCCTGACCCCTCCCTTCTGCCTTTCCCAGTCTGCATCTCCTTCCAACTGCATTCGCTGTTGTCCATAGTGTTCTAGTGGGTTTTCAGGCTCCGGGGATTCTAAAGCTGTCATCTGCTCCCCACACTCGGCTGTCCGCTTCTATCTCTCTTTCATTGCTGCCCCCGCTGGGAACCAGGCTCAGATCCTGGCTCCATCATGAAATCCTGAGCTCCTCCGTTCCTGTAAGATTTCCATTCTCAAGTCCTTTTGGCTTTTCACACAAATCTCTCATCTTCATCCGAGTGATCCAGAAAGGCAAGACCATTTTTATCCTCTTTTTATAGATGAGAACACTAAGGACTCAAGAGGTCAAATGCCTTGCTCAAGGACACTCTACTAATAGAGATTAAAATTCAGCCTTATCTGCTCATCACAGACTTTATATGATGAACAAATTGTTTCAGATAGAAAGTTAATCTCTGCCTCAAGAGGTCCTAGAAGGCAAGGACCACAGTTTAAGGCATGTCTGGATCTCCTACACAGAATCTAGCACTTGTGTTGACTCAAAGAACTGGAGCTGTGAAGCCCAAATTGCAAGGATGTAAGCCAGACTTGCGTGCATGCATGCTCAGTCGCTCAGTCATGCCCGACTCTGTGACTCCATGGACTGTGGCCCTCCAAGCAAGAGTACTGAAGCGAGTTGCCATTTCCTTATCCAGGGAACCTTCCTGTTCCAGGGATTGAACCTGTGTCTCTTGCGTCTCCTGCATTGGCAGGTGGATTCTGTACCATGGCACCATCTGGGAAGCCTCCACTCTAACTTATGTGTCCTAAAAATCAATGCTCTGAAAGTCCACCAGATGGCAGTGTTTTCCCCCGTGAAAGAGAACGTTTCTAAGCCAAAGTGGTGCGTGACTCAGAGGCTAGGTTGAAAAGATCAAAGAATTTGAATTTGAAGTGGTTTGCGCACACACACACACAATGTTTAGAATCTTGCTGAGCTTTCAAATGATGAGGTCTTAAGGAATATTACTAGGCTGTAAGTAAGTGTTGGTCGCTCAGTCGTGCCGGACTCTTTGCAACCCCATGGAGTACTAGGCAGTGGGAGAGCATAAACATGATTTGTGCTCTCATCTGACCTTTGCCATTTTCTAGCTATACGGCCCCGAGGAAGTCATTTAATGTCTCTCAGCATTTATTTTTCTCATCTGCAAAATGGGTATAAGAATTTCCGCTTGGTCTCTGTCACAGACAGGGCTATTGTGAGGCTAAATTTGGACACGTCTAGCTATAGATGACTTTATGGATATATGCTATTCTATTTATGGATGTCACGAAATTAATTTAACTGTTAGTTCAGTAGTTCATTTTGTAGAAATGCTTTTCCTGAAATCTTGCTACTCAAAGTGTGGTACACAGACCAGGAGAACTGGCATCATCTGAGAGTTGATTAGAACTGTGTAACTCGCCCTAGGGGATTCCGCTGTGGCTCAGCGGTAAAGAATCTGTCTGCCAATGCAGGAGACATGAGTTTGATCCCTGGGTCGGGATGGTCCCTTGGAGAAGGAAATGGCAACCCACTCCAGTATTCTTGCCTGGAGAGTCCCATGGACAGAGAAGCCTGGTGGGCTATAGTCCATGGGGTAGCAAAAGAGTCAGACACGACTTAGCTACTGAAACAACAATAAGAACTCATCCCAGACAACTGAATTTTAATAGTGTAAAATTTTAGCAAGATCCTGAGGTGACTCAAATGCATAGTTTGATAGGGAATAGAAAACTCTTCATTTTTGTGAGTTAAGAAAATAGCTAGAAAAACAAGTTCTGGAGTTTGTTTGGGAGTTAATACTGAATTAGTTCAGTTCAGCATCCCCTGTAATACGAGAAATATTCCCTAAGATGAACCTGAGGCACGTTAAGCAAATTGTTTGCAAAGCTCATAAGACGTATCTGTACCCAAATTATGCCTTAGGGAGAATGACTTGAAGTTGAGATTAAATATTCCCGTGTTCAAATCGGTCAGGACAGGCTAGGCTATGTCGCAATGACAAATAACCTGACATTCAGTGGCTTGTTTCCGGAGAACAGCGGCAAGAATAACCCCAAGAGGCACGATGCCACTGCGTGTAGGCAGGGGGCTCCGCGCAGACACTCAGGGACCCCGCCAATGGAGCCGTCACCATCCCAAATTCTTCGAGAGAAGAGTCCAGTCCACTTGGGCTGCCAGTGCAGTAAAATGTTCAGCCTGAAAGTGACCCCTGGGGGCGGGGTGGTGGGGGAGGCAGGTGCGGTCCTATCCGGTGTTTGGAGGGTACAGAGGTAGACCTACGGAGCCAACAGTGCTGATAACAACCACAAAGGATATCCCGGATTTGTTCAGAGCGGTGGCTCCCAGAACAGGTTGTGTGGGAGAATTGGCTAGGCACCCTTGTTAAATGTACAGATCCCAGAGGCTCCATCTCAAGGATCTAACTGGCACCAGGAATCTGCTTTAACAAGAGCCCTGGGGGATTCTGATGCCCTCCCTCCAAAGACCAGCATCTGGAAACCTCTGACTTTGAGCACTCAACCTCATCTTGAGCATAAAAGACGCTGTGTTCATGTTCTAGGGATGCGGTAACATGTGACTCCAAAGTGGTGGTTTCAGACAGAAAACATTTATTCTCTCACAGTTCTGGAAGCCGAAAGGCTCAAACGAAGGTCGGCTCTTTATAGAACTCTGAGGGAGGCTCCGTTCCCCGCCTCTCTCCTGGCTCCTGGTGGCCGCTGGCGATCCTTGGTGCTCCCTGGCTCGTAGCCGCAGAGTCCAGTTCCCAACTTCTGCCTCAGGCTCCACAGGGCCATCTCCTCTGTGTGTCTGAGTCTTCTCCTGTCTGTTAGAAGGACACTTGTCATTGGATTTAGGGTGCAATCCAGGCGGCTCAGACACTGAAGGGTCTGACTGCAATGCCCGAGACCCAGGTTCAATCCCTGGGTCAGGAAGATCCCCCTGGAGGAGGGCATGGCAACCCACTCCAGTACTCTGGCCTGGAGAAGTCCATGGACAGAGGAGCCCGGAGGGCTACAGTACATGGGGTTGCAAAGAGTCAGACATGACTGAGCGACTAACACTTGCCAGGTAATCCAAGATAATCCCATCTTAAAATCTCTCATCCATCTGAAAAGACCCTTTTTCCAAATACGGTCACCCTGGGGGAACATATTGGAGGTGTGTGGGGGGGTGTCCACTCTTCAATCTACTACAGACCCGCATCTGCATGGAATCTAGTCTCCCGTCCTCTCTGGACAGCTAAGACAGGGCTCTGAGAGCCACACACCACAAGGGGTCAGGCAAACCTTATTTTTCTGCTGCTGTTTCCTGAGGCACCCTCGGGTTCCTTTAAATTTGGGGAAACGGTCCACAGGCCGCTGAGAGGGTCAAGCAGGGCAAGCTGCCCGCTGGGATCCTGGACCCAGCAGTCAATTCTCCTCATTGTCCCATGCAGAAAAGAGGGATTGCATGCCATGAGTGCAAGGGACCAGCAGCTCGCTCCGCCAGCCCCCTGGAGAAGGTTGCCTGACGTTTCAGTAGCCTCAGACCATCCTAGGACCCGGATGTTGACTCCTCAGCCTGAGGGCTATGTTCTTGAAAACTCCAAAGGTTGGAGAATTCCAGGAGGGTGGTTGTGAGAGATTACCGGGGAAATAGGTGCGGGCCTCCAGGTCATCAGATGAACTCTTATTTTTATACTCTCTAAGAGATGAGAGTAATGACAGAACATTAAACAGAACACCTCAATGTCATTTGACACATCTTGAATTAGTAATAATGGTCTCGCAACAATTATTTTCTATTTAAGTAATTCCTTTGGTCTCCAGAAGTGTTTAAGCGCATTCAGGGAGGGATTAGATATTCATCTTGGCTGGGTTTTGGAGATCGTGCCTGGGAGGGGGGCACATTCCTTTCTGTGTGTGGTTTTCTATTGTATACCAAAGGTTTTGGAATGTGGCCACACTGATCCCTCAACTCACTCCCCTTAAGTCACAGTCTAGAGAGAGACTCCTGTGGTTCCTCACTTGAGGGATTGCTGAAGGGGCACTTGAAAATATGGCAGGTGGTGATTTAGTCGCTAAATCGTGTCTGACTCTTATGACCCCATGGACTCCCCAGAGGAGCCCGCCAGGCTCCCCTGTCCATGGGGATTCTCCAGGTGAGAATACTAGAGTGGGTTGCCATTTCCTTTTCCAGGGGATCTTCCTGACTCAGGAATCGAACCCGGGTCTTCTGCATTGCAGGCATATTCTTTACCACCTGAGCTACCAGAGAAGCCCTGAAAATAAATACGTCAGGGGCGCTAGACTTGGTCTCCAGTGGATTCATAGCAAAAGGACAGGGTTACTAGGAGTTTGGGAGCGTTGACCCTGGCCTTCCTGTCACACTGGCCCCAGTGCGTCAAGCTGTCAGCTCCGTGCTCACCTCCTTGGAGATGCCCCCGGCATCATGCTCTTCACCGCACTTACTGAGACTTCAGTCTGTGGTCAAGGATGGTTTTACTGTTTAATTGGTTTTGTGCTTGGCATCTCCCCTCCTAGAAGGGAGGCTCCCTGAAGGCAGGGGCCTTGCTTATCTCTCCCCCTCCATAGTTGCCCTGGAGCCAGGGAGAGGGAGGAGGGAGAGGAGCACAGGGGAGGAGCAGGCCGCACAGGGGACTGGACTTCATCCTGAGAGCGGTGGGAAGCCACTGACGTGTCTGCAGCCTGTGCGTGCGTGTGTGAACAGCACAGACGACAGACGATCAAGCGCTGCGTTTTGAGGAGACTCTACACTGGGGGACGCACTGGAGATGGACCAGGGGTGGTCAGCGGTGGGCCTGCCAGGAGGCTCGTGTGGTCATTCAGAAGGGAGATGGTGGTCAGGGAGCTCCAGTCCATGAATGGTTTCTCAGCACCTACTATGTGCCAGGTACTTTTCAGTAAACAAAACAGGCAAAGGTCCCAATCCTCAAGAGTTGACCTTTTAGTGAGGGAGAGACAGAGGGTAAACATAATATACATAGACGAGTATGTTGGGGAATCTTTATCACGTGCAATGGGAAAAGAAAAGCAAATCGGACAGAGTAGGTGAGATTGAGGCTGAGGGTATTTGATGGCAGAGATTCTCGGGAGATAAAATCGGTAGTGTTCTGGGACCTCCCTGGCGTTCCAGCGGTTAAGACTGTGTAGATAATGCAGGCAGCCGGGGTTCGATCCCTGGCCAGGGGACTAGATCCCACATGCCACAACTTAAAGCCCAAATGTTGCAACAGAAAAAAGAAAAAGAAAGATCTTGCATGCTGCAAGTAAGACCTGGTGCAGCAAAAATAAAAAGGTGATGTTCTGTGATGGAGGATCAGGTTGCAGATTAAGGGAGAGAGAGGTGTCAACTCCTAAATTTCTGGTTCATGCAACTGAAGAATGACTTAAAAAGAGTGTTTACCCAAATGCTACTCAAGGCTTTCTGATTCTGTAGCCCTGTGGGCTCTAAGACAGGGTCTGGTCACCTGTAATCTGGTCTCTGCACGCCCGGAGGTCGCCCCGCTGTGAGAAGCCCCAGTCCTGGACTTGCCACATAAGGACATGCCACGTTGCTCTCTGTGCATGGCAGGTCACGCTGTGGGCACCTGGGGCTCCTGTGGTGTCTCCATCAAACCTCCTCCCTGAGGCTGGCAGCATCTGCCCTTGCTTGTGTCTGCTCATTGACGAGGCTCAGCAAACGTGCAGTGCGGCCCGCTGCTGCCATGCGCGGGCCTGCTGCCAGCATCCCCTGCATGTCCCAGCCCTTACCACTTCCTCCACCTGCTGTGTCCTCTGTCCCCCGAACAACCTTCCAGGGGAAGGGATATTCGTGGAATGGATTTCGTCTTTAAAAAAATTTTTGAGATATAGTTGATTTACAATGTCGTGTTAATTTCTGCTATACAGCAAAGTGTCTGTTACTAGCAAATATATGCTCTTTCTCATAGTCTTTTCCATTATGGTTTATCCCAGGATATTGAATATAGTTCCCTCTGCTATACAGTAGGATATTATTGTTTATCAATTTTGTATGTAATAGTTTGCATCTACTAACCCCAAGCACCAAGTCCTTCCTGCCCACATCCCCCGGCAACCACAGATCTATTCTCTGTGAATCTGTTTCTGTTCTGAAGACAGGTTCATTTGTGCCGTATTTTAGATACTGCATATAAGCGATATCATATGGTATTTCTTACTTCGCTTCGTGTGATTATCTCTAGTTGCATCCACTGGGATGAGTTTCTTGAATTGGCCTGGGAGCTGGGGCCCTGAGCTTTAGGAGTTCCAGGATCCATCCGCCTCTTCCTACGGTATCCTGGATCACTCGCCAGGGCTTCGTTGGTTGGTGATTTCCTGTAACAACCCCGAGACAAGTCTGAACAGTCTCTTCTGCTCCTTCTCTCGTGACAGGCTGAGGCTTCCTGTCCCCTTGGGCATTTGCCTGTGGTGGACAAAGGCAGATGACGGAATAGCAACCATGAGTAACAAGATCAAGTGCTTCCGATGCGCTGAAGAGGTTTCCGTGGATTATTCCATTGAAGCCTCAGAGCAACTCTATGAAGTAATTGCGATTAGTGTCATCTTTCTCATTTTAAAGATGATATAACAAGGGTACGAGAGCTTGTACAAGCTACCCAAGGTCGGAGAGCTAGCAAGGAAGGTGTGGCGCTGAATACACACCCAGGCCAGCTCTTGTTCTGAACCACTCTGGTTTCACTGTTGATGGATGAGGATGAAGGTCGTGTGGCAAGGGCTCGGGGTCTGGGACCCCAGTCCTGAATTTGTACAGCATCATGTGCCAGTTTGGAGCCAGCCCATCTGTTCATTCACTGACTCATCAAATACCGACTCCCTGCCTTCTCAGCTGGGGCTGGGGGAACAGTGAAGGGGGTGGGGCCTTGCATGAAGAGCTCACATGTGGCTTCTGAGATACACATGCACATCATCTGGGTGGTAGAGGGGTAGATGCTTCTTGGAGAAAGAAGAGGAGGGGGTGACAGTGATGGTCTTGTGGAGAGGTGGGGGTCTGGGAGGACATGGCCTTCACGTGGAGCCTTGAGACAAAGCATTTGCTGAGGATCTCCAGATAGACAGAGCAGTGAGAGCAGGGGTACGGCCGTGTCTGGAGCATCTCAGAAACTTCAGGGTTGCCCCATACTTAGAGCAGAATTTCACAAGGCCTGGGACTGACAGTGAGAATCTACATGAGAACCTCCTGGGCTGTGGGCAGTGAATGTTTGCTGGAATGCAGATTCTGGGCTCCACCCCAGACCCACTGAACCAGAATCTTTAGCTAGCATGTCAGCCAGCACCTCAGGCACTTCAGAAGCACTGAAGCTGGGTGCAGACGAAGAGCAATAGGACAGCAGTCAGTGCTAGGGTCATAAAGAGGTCAGCAAGTGTTTCTGGAAAGGGCTAGAGAGTAAACGTTTTAGCTTTGTGGGCTAAGACGGAAGCTGAGGATACTACAGAGCAGCAGCCCCCGACATTTTTGGCACCAGGGACCAGGTCATGGGAGACAATTTTTCCGTGGACTGACTGGGGGGCGAGTATGGTTTCGGGATGGTTTGAGCACATTACATTTATTATGCCACCACTGATCTGACAGGAGGCAGGGGCGCAGTGGTAATATGAACGATGGGGAACAGCTATAAATAGAGATGAAACTTTGCCTGCTCACTTGCTGGTCACCTTGTGCTCTGTGGCCTGGTTCCTCACAGGCCACGGACTGGTACCGGTCCACAGCCCGGGGGTTTGGCACCCCTGCTATGTAGGTAGTACAGTCATTAAAAAATATAAGAGCAGGTGGTGGGGTGGACCCGGACCACCTTGGTCTGACCACAGCCTGCTGGCTCCTGTTTTAGAAAGTTCCCTGTGGACAGGACTGGGGAGGGTGGAAGTGGAGACCCTGAAGCTGAGGCCACATCCAGGGCAGTAATGAGCAGGCCTGAGTGAGGGCTCCCAGAGGGGACAGGAGTGTTGAGAGGTGCTTCAGTGGAAGAAAGGAAGGGACTGGCCAAGGGTTTGGACAGGAAGCCTGGGGCAGAGCAAGGAGTCAAGGATAGCAGAAGTGTTTGGCACGTGTTCTTGGGTGGATGGGGACACCGCTGGGTTATGATACATAATCATCCATGTGAAGGTGGTCGGGTGCTGAGCACAGGTCCTGAGGATTGAAAAGCATCTTTGTCTTTGACCATTTGAAGGTAACTCAGGACCTTTGTGCAGTAGTTTTAGGAGAGTAATGGGGGTCACATCTCAGACGGTTCAAGGGGAATAGGAAGACAGGAAATGGAACAGGTCAACCCACTGCGTCCTCCAGGTTCTGATCGGCAGGCACATCCAGTGAGTGCTGGTCTCAGGAGCAGAGCTTGGGGAACATGCAGTCTCTCCTCAACCCAGAGTCCCAACCCCAAGTCCCTGACCTGTGCTCGGACAACTCACCCAGGGGCTCCTGGGTGGGGGCTTTGGTCTTCTCACCTCATAGGTCCTCAGCATCTTCAAGACTTGGTGGTTGTTCATGCATGTTTGTGGAAGTCCTTTCCAATGTTTGTGGCTGTCCATGTTTGGACATGTGGCTTTCCATGTTTGTGGCTGTCCTTTCCAATACCCAGGACGTGTGTTCCTGCAGCACCGTGGAGAACTAAACCACCACACCCCACCTTTGGAAGTAGATGTCCTCATAGACTGGAGCTTCCCAGGTGGTGCCGTGGTAAAGAATCTGTCTGCCAATGGAGGAGATGCAAGAGACCTGGGTTCAATCCCTGGGTCAGGAAGATCCCCTGAAGTAGGAAATGGCAAACCACTCCAGTGACAGAGGAGCCTGATGGGCTATAGTCCACAGAGTCACAAAGAGTTGGACAGGACTGAGCATTTACACCCTCACAGACCCACTCCAGTGTTCTTGCCTGGAGAGTCCCAGGGATGGGGGAGCCCTGTGGGCTGCCGTCTATGGGATCACACAGAGTTGGACACGACTGAAGTGATTTAGCAGCAGCAGCAGCAGCAGACCAAATATAGTGTACTTTCTACAGAGTTTTGTCCTCTGGCAGATACCGTAATGTGCTGGAAAATGTACTGGTTGGGAGGGTGGAGACTGGAGTTAGAATTCTACCTTTGCAATTGGCAGCCTCATGGTTCTTTGAAACTGTTTAACCTCTCTGAGACAGAATTTCTTCCTCCAGGGGCTGGGCAGCATGATCTCACAGATACAGTCTAGGTTTGAAATCCTGTTCCTCTAGGATGCCTTGGCAGATGCCTTGTGTGGTTACAAGCACCCAACATCTCCAGGGTCTTGTTTGGAGGCCTCTCTGGATTCTGTCCTGAGTGCTGGCCCAGGTGTGTGCTGGGTTTGGTGGGGGAGTCTCCATGCCCACCTCTGCTCCACTCCTCCAAATTTTGCTCAATACTCCCGAGCTCCTTGCCCTGTAGTCTACTACAGGGACTCCCTAAATTCATCCTACTCCACTTCATGTCAAATTTTTTTTGACCACTGGGGAAATGAGGAAATAAAGACAATGCCATGGTTTCTTTTAAAGCTGAGTTTTCTTTTTTAAAATGCAAAGAATTCTTCTTTATTCAGAGGCCATTTACTTTCAGCTTTTAATTGTTAACATGTCTATTCTTTTATGAAATAAGGGTGATGGGAGATGGTAGTTGTGTCTACTGACCTTACCTAGGAAAACAGATGTTTGCGACATCTGTTTGGGTGCTCTCTCTGATTTTTTGGATATCTTATGATCCATGAAGTTCTAAAGCCTCTAAGCCGAAGTTCTATCATCAAGTAGGAATAATAACAATATGTACTTGGATGGGATTGCTATGTAGATTAATTCAGATACTGCAGGCGGCACAAAGTCTGAGGTATGCTGTTCACTCTTATTAGCCACTAGCCTCACCCCTGACCCCCACCTCCCCACTTCCTTCAGACAAGCTGGTGGACCTGCTCTTGAGAGCTCAGAGGAGGACATTGTTGCTTGCTGTTTAGTCGCGAAGTCATATCCAAGTCTTTCCCAGCTCCTCTGTCCATGGGATTTCCCAGGCAAGAATACTGAAGTGGGTGGCCATTTCCTTCTCCAAGGGATCAAACTCTTCCCAACTCAGGGATCAAACCTGCATCTTGTATGTTGGCAGACAAATCCTTCACCACCGAGCCACCATTGTTATTTACTTGACCTTTTAAAAATCAATAAAATTATTTCATTTAATTAAATGATAAAGAAAAATGTGGTAATTTCATCAATAGAAAACCACCATCACTCACCACAAGTAGAGGGTAAACACATATATAACTGCATAATCATTAAAATAAAGAATTGTCTGGGAATGTCATGTAAAATCATCTAAAATTTTTCTGTTTATCACTTACAATATGCCAGCTACCCTGGGGTAAAAAAAAAAAAAAATGACATATACCAGGTCAATTGAAGACAAACTCCTTTGCTGGCATAAAACTCAAGAAAATATTTATTTCAAAAGAAGCGAGAAATTCCCTCAAATGAATATTTCTTATGAATCCTAAAAGATCAGAGTGCAACATTAAACCTCAACACACTGACTCATTTTCTGCAGAGAGCTGAGCAAGTAGCAAGACAGGCAGGTTGTTTCTGAAGATCTAACTCAGGAGTCTTCAAACTCTTTCTGTGAAAAGGACAGGTAGTAAAGAGGTTTTGTGGGCCTCATGGTCAGAATTGCAATTACTCTGTTCTGACCTTTGTATCTTGAAGCAGCCAAACATAATTAACGGACAATGAAATTTGAATTTCATATCACTTTCGCATGTTACAAATTTTTTTTTTCACATTTTTCCAACCATCTAAAATGTGAAAATCAGACTTACCTGGGAGTCCGGTGGTTAAGACTCTGCTTTTCCAATGCAGCAAAAGTCCGTCTAGTCAAAGCTATGGTTTTTCCTGTAGTCACGTATGAATGTGAAAGTTGACTATAAAGAAAGCTGAGTGCCAAAGAATTGATGATTTGGAACTCCAGTGTTGGAGAAGACTCTTGAGACTCCCTTGGACTGTCAAAGCATGGATATTGCATATTGGATATGCTGCATTGCATATCCAAAAAGGAGATCAAACCAGTCAGTCCTAAAGGAAATGAAGGACTGATGCTGAAGCTGAAATTCCAATACTTTGGCCATCTGATGTGAAGAACTGACTCATTGGAAAAGACCCTGATGCTGGTAAAGATTGAGGGTAAGAGAAGAAGGGGACGTCAGAGGATGAGATGGTTGGATGGCATCACCAACTTGATGGATGTGAGTTTGAGCAAGATCTGGGAGTTGGTGATGGACAGGGAAGCCTGGTGTGTCCAGTCCATGGGGTCACAAAGAGTCAGATATGACTGAGCAACTGAACTGAACTCAGCTTCCAACGCAGAGGGCATGGGTTCTGTCCCTGGTCAGGGAACTAAGATCCCACATTCCTCAAAGTGCATCGAAAAAAAAAAAAAAAAGATCAGGAAAACTAAAACCACTTTTAGCTTGTGTGCTGTACAAAATGAAGTACTGAGCTGGATTTGGCTTGAGGGCTATAGTTTGCTGAGTCTTAGTCTCACTGAATCCAGGGCTTGGAGAACTTAGTGAACTGATAGCTTCTGTCCATTTTTCCTCCCTCTCCAAATGGTGCAGAAGGGCTTCTCAGAGTGGCAGCAAAGTCTTGTAAGGGGTTGGTGGCAGTTAGGACTAGAACCCACATTTCTCAGCTTCTACCTCTGTACCCTTCCCCCCTCTAGATTCTGCCTCCCTGGGTGATGGAAACGTTTACTTCATACAAGGTCTGACGTATGTCTCTTTCCAAATAGCATCTCACTTAATCTTCCCAGCATCCTTTGTGTGGTATTACGATCCTGTTTTGCTGGTAATGAAGCAGAGGTTTGGAAAGGATAGGGATTCAAAAACTGCTAAGTCACGGAGCCAGAATTTATACCCATGTCCATTTGATTCCAGGGATTTTGCTAGGAATGGGCTTGACTTTGATGAAGAATCCTTTGCCTGTCTTCTTTCTCTCCCCACTCAGGCTTATTCCCCACAAGACTGCCCTTTAATTAGAAGTGACTGGCTTGCGGGGACAGAAGACATGGCCCCACGTCTCAGCAGAAGGTAAACTCTGTGATGGGCAGAGAAAGTGACAGAGAGCGCACAGGGGAGAAAGGCTTTGTTTTGTTTTTTCCTGGATTCTTCTTTTTAAAATTAGTTTGATCTTACTTTACTTTTTTAAAATTGAAGTTTAGTTGGTTAACAATATAATATTAGTTTACGGTGTACAACATAGTGATTCAGTGTTTTATAGATTACATTCTATTAAAAGTTATGATACAATACTGTGCTATGTGATACGATATACCCTTATAGCTTATTTTATACCTGACAGTTAGTGCCTCCTAATCTCCTACCCCTGCCTTGTTTTTCCTTTCTTCCACTTCCCCCTGGTAACCACTAGTTTATCTTCTGTATCTTCTGTTTTGCTCATTTATTAGTTTTATCTTTTAGATTCCACATATACGTGATATTAAGTCAGATACAAAAAGACAAATAAAAGCAATTTTATTGACGTATAGAAAAAGGGCACATGTTGAAACATTTGATGTTTCAACACATTTATAAAGTCATGAAGCCCTCCTCACAACCAAGAGAATGAGCGTAGCCCCTGTTCCCTCTGCCAAGCTCTCCCTATGCCCTTTGTAATGACCCCTCCTGCCCCTCTCACCCCATCACCAGGCAGCCGCAGATCTGCCTCTTATCACTATATATTAGTTTTCATTTTCCAGAATTCTATGTAAGTGGAACCATATAATACATATTCTTTTTTGTCTTAGTCTTTCCCTCAGCATAATTATTTTGTGATTCATTGAAATATGCATGAAAATTTCCTTCCTCTTCTTGGTGGGGGAGTATTCCAGTGTATGGATATACCAGAATTTGTTTATCCATTCACATGTCGATGACACTGGGCTGTTTCCATTTTCTATTTATTGTAAACAAAGCTTCTACAAACATTCATGTATACGTTTTTGTATGAACATCTGTTTTCATTGCTAGGAGTAGAAAGGCTGGATCAAATATTAGGTATACATGTATTTTTTGTTTGGTTGACTTTTGTTTTAGAAACTGCCAAACTGCTTTCCAAAATGGTTGAAAGTTCCATTTGCTACACATTTTTGCCAGCATTTGATATGGTCATTCCTTTAAATTTAAACTTAGATATTCTGCTAGGTGTGTGGCTGTAACTTGTATTTTCCTAGCGACTAATGATAGTTCAGGCCTCGTTAATTATCATTAGTAACTAATGATAGTTTAGTTTTCAACTAAAGATAGTCGAACATCCTTTCATGTGCTTAGTTGCCATCTGTGTGTCTTTTCTGTTAAAGCTTCTGTTCAAATCTTTTGCTTATTTTTTTTTTATTGTATTATTTTATTATTGAGTTTGGAAAGGTCTTTATTCTGGACACTTTTTTTGTGTGTCAGTTGTATGGTTACAAATATTTTCTCCTAGTTTGTGGCTTGCCTTTTCATTCTTTTCACTGTGTTTTTGAAAGACAAGAAGTTTTTTTATTTTGATAAAGTCCAACTTATCTTTTTTTCTTGGTGACTTACCTAAAAAAAAATATTTGCCAACTCAAGCTCACAAAGTTTTCTCTATTGTGTTTTCTTTTTGAAGTTTTATAGACTTAGGTTTTACATTTAGATCTATGATCTGTTTTGAGTTAATATTTGGATATGATGTTCAGTGTGGATAGAAGTTCAATTTTTTTTTCCATGTGCATATTCAATTGTTTCAGCACCATTTGTTGAAAAGACTGTATTCTGTCCACCAAATTACATTTATACTCTTCTCAAAAATCAGTTGCTCTTGTGTGTGGATCTATTTATGGATTCTCTATTCTGTTTCATTGACTTTTTTTTAAATATTTATGCCAGTACTGTATCACACAGTCCGAGTTACTATAGCTTTATGATGGATCTTGAAATCAGATGGTGTTAGTCCTCTAACTTTGTTCTTCTGAAAGACTTTCCTTCCCTCTCATCAGAAAACAAAGCTAGAGTGCATGTGGAGAGTTCTAGTTCTAGTTCTTTGCCTGGTCAGAGACTTGAGAGACTCTCCAAAAACAATTGTTCTCCACCCTAGGCACCTCTGCTTAGTTCTAACAGCTGTCCTGGAGACCCCTGAAACCCTGGGTCCCAATCAGTCTGAATCAAGTGGTCATGTCTTGTGGCCTGAGAGCTGGAGTCAGTATCCAAGGAAAAGATGGTCTTTGGGACACAGTGATCACAGGGAGGCCCATGACTCACCTGGCTTATGAGTGCCCCTGAGTGCTCTGTGTTGGATTGTGATAAACTGACTCAATAAGCATCTCTCTTGGGGAGTAAGGATATGAAATTTAGATACAGGTGGGGTTAGGGAGCAATGGATGATCACTAGGAGAGGGAGTTGGACCACCCGGTTCAGCATAATTGCCATAGAGATCTTTTGAAAATGCAAAGCTGAGCAGGTCACACCTCTGCTTCAAATGCTTCATTGGTCCCTCTGCCTGGAACACACAACCTTGACCCCATCACCTCACTGTTCCTCATCCTCCAGTCTCAGCTTAAGGTTTACAAGGCTTCCTCTAGATGTGTTCGACCCCCTGCTTTGTACCCTTCCTTTCTAAATACTCATAGGTTGGTTAAATAGTTCGTCAATGTTGTCTTACTTTCCAGCTGAAAAGGGGACCCTGTCTTTCTTGTTCAACTTTTCAAATTTCTGGAGCTGAGCACGTGGCACATAGAAGATGTTTAGGGAATGTATGGATGAATGAAACAATGATGTAAGATATCTAGCATAGCAAATTACACCTAGGAGATGTTTAAGGTATGGCTGATGGAAGGAAGGAAGGAAAGAAGGAGGGAAGGAAGACTTCTGTACTCTCTAGCCTTGGGAACTCTGAGACTTAAAATAATGGTATGGCCACAGAGATGCCCTCCACATGCTCCCTGTGCATCCTGATCACTTCAGTTCAGTCACTCAGTTGTGTCCGACTCTTTGCGACCCCATGAATCGCAGCATGCCAGGCCTCCCTGTCCATCACCATCTCCCGGAGTTCACTCAAACTCACATCCATCGAGTCTGTGATGCCATCCAGCCATCTCATCCTCTGTCGTCCCCTCTTCCTCCTGCCCCCAATCCCTCTCAGCATCAGAGTCTTTTCCAATGAGTCAACTCTTCTCATGAGGTGGCCAAAGTACTGGAGTTTCAGCTTTAGCATCATTCCTTCCAAAGAACATCCAGGGCTGCTCTCCTTTAGAATGGACTGGTTGGATCTCCTTGCAGTCCAAGGGACTCTCAGTTAGAGAGACATAAAATAAAAATTCCCAGGTCCTACTTTTGGTCTACTGATAATCAGAATACCTGAGACTGGAGTAAACTTGGAAATCTGTATTTAGGAAAAAAAAAAACAAAAACAAACCCAGCAGCAAACACCTAGGCTATTCTGAAGCAGCCCATTCTATAAGACCTTTTTGAGAACTTCCCATTTACAGTAACCAGGGTTGTACATATTCCTGTGGAATTTCAGCCCTTCTCTTCTCTACAGCTGCTCTGTCCAGTGCATAACCACCTGGCATGTGTTACTATTTAAGTTTAAATCTAAATTAATTTAAAAATTTGAGTTTTTCATTTACACTAGCCACATTTTCAGTGCTCTACAGCCACATATGATGAATGGCTGCCCATACTGGACAATACAGACAAGAATCACCACAGAAAGCTCTGCTGGGCTGTGTTGTCCTAGAGGGAATTGCTCCTCTCCCATTCACAGTCCACGTGCTTTGGTGGAATTGATTCTATCCACAGCTCCAAGAATACTGACCAATCATGGTATGGTATCTGACTCAGGTCATAAGCAGAACAAGTGTTGGGACTTTTGCTGAAGTGACCATCAAAACTGCTCCAAGTGTGGAGCAGTTCAGGCTGGAACTGTTGGCAGCCGTTTTGTTCTGACATAGAACCACAGAATGAAAACAGCAGAGAGGGAAGCAGAGTAAAAAAAAAAACTGAGTCTTGATGATACTTGTTGAATCTTTAGGCAGAGGTTATGCTTGAAGAGAGAGATGTCATTTCAGTGAGCCAAAAAATCCACTCCCCCCTTTTTTCTACTTGAAGAGCAAGTATGATGATTAAATACATAGAATGACCATTTCAAGTCACTACCTCTAGACTCCTCATTTTCCCATCTGTAAAATGGATAGGATGAAATAATTTGTTCAATTCAATTCTTCAAACATATATTGCACATGTATTTCCAGGAGTTTGTGCTGAGTACAGAATAATTTAGATTCAGTCTTTCCTGCAGAAGCATTAACCTGACTGTAACACACTTTAAGGACAGCTTATTGTTGATACGGACAAAGTGCTCTGGGCTCACAAAGGATGTTCTTGACTTGATCTTGGTCAAGACTTCACTGTGGAGGTGACATGGAGCCTGGATCTTGAAAAATGACTAGGGTTTTTCTTGGCAGAAAAAGTAAAAGAGGACATTTTAATTTAAAAGTAAATATGAGCAAAACTCCAAATTAAGAAAGCTCAGAGTGCACTTGGAAAAGAGTAGTTTATTATGTTGCTCAGTCACTTTAGTCGTATCTGACTCTGTGATCCCATGGACTGTAGCCCGCCAGACACCCCTGTCCATGGGATTCTCCAGGCAAGAATGCTGGAGTGGGTTGCCATGCCTTCCTCCAGGGAATCTTCCCAACCTAGGGATCGAGTCCAAGTCTCCTGTGTCTCCCATTTTGCAGGTGGATTCTTTACTGCTGAGCCACTGGGAAGCCCAGTTCATTGCACCTAGAGCTTAAAATATAAGAGGTGAAAGGATGTGCTACAGACTAGGAGAGGTTGGTAGGACCTGGTTACCATAGCTTTGAATGTCATTCTGGGGCCGTGGGGCTTTCTTCTGCAGGAAAAATAGAAGCAGGGAACTCTATGATCAGACCCGCGTTTGGTGAGATTGCATCTGGGAACAAGAAAGACAGATTGATGATGGGTAGAGATGGGAGGCAGCTGGACCAGTTGGGAAGTTATTGCAGTTGTGGAGGTGAAAAATGAGGAGACTAAACCATGCATTTAAGACTAATTTGCAAAGTGTCGTATGCTGGATATCCTGAATTGGCATATAGTAGGTGCTCAAAGAATGTTTGTGGAATAACCATTGCTGAGTGACGAGGAGCATGTTGTGGGAGAGGATGGATTGATTATCTGAAGGTTGAGTCAGGTGATGTGTGGAAGAGGGTGAAGAAGGGAGTTGGTGGAGGTGTCAAAGCCTGCTGCTGCTGCTAAGTTGCTTCAGTTGTGTCCAACTCTGCATGATCCCATAGATGACAAGCCACCAGGCTCCCCTGTCCCTGGGATTCTCCAGGCAAGAATACTGGAGTGGGTTGCTATTTCCTTCTTCAATGCGTGCATGCACGCTAAGTCACTCCAGTCGTGTCCAGCTCTGTGCGACCCTATGGACTACAGCCCTCCAGGCTCCCCCATCCCTGAGATTCTCCAGGCAAGAACTGAAGTGGGTTGCCATTTCCTTCTCCAATGCGTGAAAGTGAAGTCGCTCAGTCGTGTCCGACTCTTAGCGACCCCATGGACTGCAGCCCACCAGGCTCCTCTGTCCTTGGGAGTTTCCAGGCAAGAGTACTGGAGTGGGGTGCCATTGCCTTCTCCACATCAAAAGCTGAATAGAAGCCAAATTAGGACATGAGAGACTTATACAAAAGCAATTGTAGTACAGTGGCAGGATTGGAACCTGAATTGCAATGCATTGAGTAGTGAAGACAGCAAATATAACATCTTCTTAAAGGAGATTAGAGGGCTGAGAAAAAAAGAGAAAAAAACAGTAGTTGGGAGTGAGAAAAATGGAATAATGGACCTGTCAGTTGTTTCACCAACTTCTGTTTCCCCACTTCTTGCTTCCTGAGAGAACCCCCACTTTGTTAATGCTTCCATCCCACCAGGTGAAACCTTTTTGACCTCAGAGACCCAGGGATGGATACTGACTAATCTAAGGCAATCACAGTAATCTCTTTCTTCTTTGCCATTAATAGGTTCAAGAACATCAGCTTAAGTCCATCAGTGCAGGGCATTCCCTTCGCCACTGTTACTTACTGTCCAGGAATGGGCACTTGACCTTGTGATCCAATCAAACTGATCAAGGAGTGGCCATGGCTGTGGCTGCAACCAGCAAAAATATAACCTCCTTGAGAGAAGCCAGTGTGAGGACAGAGACCTGAACTCTGATTTTAATGATACCCATAGACCATCCTACACACAGACATCTCACTAATGTGAGATAAAGCATTTTGTGGTTGTTTCAATCATTGTAGTTGTTGAGCTTTCTGTTACATGCAGCAAAAAGCATCATTGATTGATATCAGCAGATTTTATTTTATTTGGAGTTGCTGAATACTCAGGGTGAAAGTTCAGAGAAGAGGAAGAATTTAAAAAACCCAAACAGGGAAAGAAGGTTAGATTCCCAGAAGGAGTGGGACTGGTTGTGCTCAGGACTGTTGAGGGGAGGATCTGGCTTGGAAAGAAACTTCTTCCCTGTGCTGCAGAAGGGAAAGAGATACGAGAATACAAATAAATTTACAGAGAGAGGTAAGCTGACGGAGGATCTATAAGGACCCTTAGAACTTTATTGCCTTGCATCTAGGCAAGGAGGTGTGTGGCATCAACTGATAAAATCAAGCGTATCTGGAAGCATGTGTGGAGAAGAATCACCTCCCCGTGGAATGATCAGAGGCATCTCCATAGGGGAGGAGGACTCTGTGTCAGCATGTATGGAGTTGGTATAGAGGGCAGAGGGGCAGAGTATCGGTGGTGCTGTACTTTGATTTCTATAATCTCATTCATTTATTTTTATTTTTAAAACTTTTGGCTGCACTGGGTCTTCATTGTGGCTCAAGGGCTTCTCTAGTTGTGGCACTTGGGCTCCAGAGCTAGAGGGGCTCAGTAGTTGCAGCCCAAGGACTTGGTTGCCCTATAGCTTATGGGATCTTAGTTCCTTGATCAGGAATTCATCCTCATCTCCTGCATCGAAAGGCAGACTCTTAGCCACTGGACTACCAGGGAGGTCTCTATTATCTCATTAAAATGCCACATGCTTGAGAAATGTACTGAAGGGACAGGGAGAGACCAGTGTGGCTGCAGCGGGAGTTCAAGATGGAGAAAGTCATGCTGGGGTCAGATCCCAGAGGGTCTTTTGTGCCAGGCTGGGATTATTAACTTTAATGGGCTTTGATCAGTATTTCTCACACTTGAGTGAATAAAAAAATTTCTTGCTAACACTTCTGACTTAAAAATTATTATTAATACAATAGAATATAAATATACACAGACATCAAACGAGGTGTACGTTCCTTATGTTTATATATTTTGTGTGAATCATGAAACTAAATCCAATTTACAAATTAACTACAAAAAGGCATTAAACCAATAAAATTCCACATTAAGTTAGTGGACTAGATAATGATGTTTGCTGAAACTAAATTGCCCCTCACAAGGCAAGTGTGACACTGACTGTTACTGAGAGTGATGTGCTGATAAATTGGTTTCCAGAGAGAAAGAAAGCTGTTTCCCAGAGTTTGCTGATTTCCATGGTGCAGCTTCTGTTTGGCTGCCATCACAATCGCTGTGTTCAATGACTGGCTCTCAAAATACCTGAAAATTAAGCAATTGGCTCTTGTGAGCTGGAACAGGCTGGTTCCAGCACTTTGTGGCTCTCTAGGTTCTTTTGAACTCACATGCCTAGTTTCCTTTGTGTGCTGTAATAACTCAATTGTTTCATTCCTTTCCTATTCTAATGCCTACAAAGGCTATGTTTATTTGGGCCCAACAGAGTAGCATCCTTTTATCTTTACTTGGGTGAATGTATCATTTACATATTAGTCACTATTGCCTCTTGAGAAATTTGTATGCAGGTCAGGAAGCAACAGTTAGAACTAGACATGGACCAACAGACTGGTTCCAAATAGGAAAAGGAGTACGTCAAGGCTGTATATTGTCACCCTGCTTATTTAACTTATATGCAGAATACATCATGAGAAATGCTGGACTGGAAGAAACACAAGTTGGAATCAAGATTGCTGGGAGAAATATCAATAACCTCAGATATGCAGATGACACCACCCTTATGGCAGAAAGTGAAGAGGAACTCAAAAGCCTCTTGATGAAAGTGAAAGTGGAGAGTGGAAAGGTTGGCTTAAAGCTCAACATTCAGAAAACGAAGATCATGGCATCTGGTCCCA
Organism: Tragelaphus eurycerus; assembly: GCA_935064755.1. Classification (NCBI taxonomy): domain Eukaryota; kingdom Metazoa; phylum Chordata; class Mammalia; order Artiodactyla; family Bovidae; genus Tragelaphus; species Tragelaphus eurycerus. The sequence continues at coordinate 33,964,357 of CAKXYN010000008.1, read as the reverse complement.
TCACTACATGGGAAATAGATGGGGAAACAGTGGAAACAGCGTCAGACTTTATTTTTCTGGGCTCCAAAATCACTGCAGATGGTGACTGCAGCCATGAAATTAAAAGACGCTTACTCCTTGGAAGGAAAGTTATGACCAACCTAGATAGCATATTCAAAAGCAGAGACATCACTTTGCCAACAAAGGTTCGCCTAGTCAAGGCTATGGTCTTTCCTGTGGTCATGTATGGATGTGAGAGCTGGACTGTGAAGAAGGCTGAGTGCCGAAGAATTGATACTTTTGAACTGTGGTGTTGGAGAAGACTCTTGAGAGTCCCTTGGACTGCAAGGAGATCCAACCGGTCCATTCTAAAGGAGAGCAGCCATGGGATTTCTTTGGAAGGAATGATGCTAAAGCTGAAACTCCAGTACTTTGGCCACCTCATGCAAAGAGTTGACTCATTGGAGAAGACTCTGATGCTGGGAGGGATTGGGGGCAGGAGGAGAAGGGGATGACAGAGGATGAGATGGCTGGATGGCATCACTGACTCGATGGATGTGAGTCTGAGTGACCTCCTGGAGTTGGTGATGGACAGGGAGGCCTGGCGTGCTGCAGTTCATGGGGTCGCAAAGAGTCGGACACGACTGAGCGACTGATCTGATCTGATCTGAATGCAGATTTGTCTGCAGTCTCAAAATGACACCAAGGATCCAGGTTCTTCTATCTTTACCACCCAAGAATGTTGGCTTTTTAGCCTGATGTGTGTTGTGTCAAGGTTATAAAATAGATGCTGTTGTTCTGGGCATTGTGTGGTCATTCACATCAAAGATAAGCAGAAAGAGGCAGCTCTAGATCTGTCTGTCTCTGATTAAGAGAGCAAGTGTCTCTAAGATCCCTCTACCAATTCATCCATCTCAATAGCCAAAACCTGATCACATGGCCATCTCTAGTGACTAGAGAAATTGGGAAATACTGTGCTTGGCTTTCCAGACTCCATAGTGGAAGACAGCAAGGGGATCATAGGGGAGGTATGGGAATGACTTCTGCATGCCAGTGAAGACCATCTCAGTGAAATTCGTAGGATCTCTGTGTGTCTGTCTGTGGAATACTCAGCACCCAGGCACTCAAGCTTGGGAATCTGTCCCAGGCAACTACCCATAGTTCCAGTTGCTGGTGTTTGAGAGCACTAACTGTGTACAAAACATAGATTAGATACTCTGCAGGAGGGGCCACCACGGAAGGACACACACACAGAGCCTCTGACTTTGAGAGATTTATCGAGGGGCTTATTAGCACATCACTCTGTGGAGCTAAGGTCTTAGGGGTGTCTGGATTCTTCTCGGGAAACTTCCTTGGCTTGTGTATGCATGCATGCTTAGTCACTCACTCATGTCCAACTCTTTGTGACCCCATGGACTGCAGCCCACCAGGCTCCTTTGTCCATGGGGATTCTCCAGGCAAGAATACTGGAGTGGTTTGCCATGCCCTCCTCTGGGGGATCTTCCCAACCCAGGGACCGAACCCAGGTCTCCTGGATTGGAGGCAGATTCTTTACCCTCTGAGCCGTCAGGGAAGCCTTGTCTTGTGTGTAGTTTTCTGTCTTTGAATTTGTGAGGATCGACCATTGAAGATAGTGCAGAAAAGGTTCATGGAGCCCAGTTTCACTGGAATAAGAAATTCTGATGATGAGCCCAAGTCATCAGTCAGATGTCCCATGTTGGAGGCCATAGAGCTGCAGGCCTAAGGTGGACTCTGTTCAGGCATGGGGGTGGCCAGGAGATAAAGGAGCTCCGGGGGGCGGGGGGCACTGTGGGTGCCCCGGTCCCTTGCATTTAGAGGCAGTGAAAATCCCACTGGCCTGAGAGTTGGGAGACCCTGGTTCTAGAAGAACTCCCAGATGAGTCTCTTGACCTTGATGGATCTGAGTGACCTTGCGGAGGGGCTGACACCCAACGGGTGCTCCATAATGCTGGCACAACCTCGTTGATCTGTAAGCTCTTACCTGTCCTGCTCAGCACCTAGATCTGTGGTAGAACACTATATTTGGAAATATGTCTAGAATTTAAAAGCAGTATAGAATCTCAAGGTATTTCTTTTTAAAAATATCTATTTATTTTTAATTTATTGATGATTGCTTTACAATATTGGCCTGATTTCTGTCATACATCATTGTGAATTAATCATAGGTGTATGTATGTCCCCTCTCTTGAATCTCTCTCCCACCTCTCACCCATTCCCACCCCTCTATGTTATTACAGAGCCCCAGTTTGAGTTCCCTGGGTCATAGAGCAAAGTCCCACTGGCCCTCTATTTACATATATTAGTGTATATGCATCCATGCTACTCACCATTCATCTCACCCTCTCCCTCTTCTCCCCCACCCTTGTCCATAAGTCTGTTCTCTATGTCTGCGTCTCCATCGCTGCTCTGTGAACAGATTCATCAGTACCATCCTTCTAGATTCCATTTATATGCATTAATATATGTTATTTGTTTTTCTCTTTCTGACTTACTTTACTCTGTATAACAGGCTCTAGGTTCAGCTACCTCAATAGAACTGACTCAAGTGCATTCCTTTTTAATGGCAGAGTAGTATTCCATTGTATATATGTACCACAGCTTCTTTATTTGTTCATCGGTCAATGGACATCTAGGTTGCTTCCATGTCTATTTACAACAGTGCTGCAATGAACATTGGGGTACATGCGTCTTTTTCAGTTTTGGCTTCTTCAGGGTATATGCCTAGAAGTGGTATTGCTGGATCATACGGTAGTTTTATTTCTAGCTTTTTAAAGAAATCTCCATACTGTCTTCCATAGTGGCTGTATCAATTTACATTCCCACCAGCAGTGTAGGAGTGGTCTTTTCTCCAAACCCTCTCCAGAACTTGCCACTTGTTTGTGGATTTTTTGATGATGGCCATTCTGTATGGTGTGAGGTGATATCTCTGTAGTTTTGATTTGTATTTCTCTAATAATGAGTGATGTTGAGCATCTCTTCATGTGTTTGTTAGCCATCTGTATGTCTTTGGAGGAATGTCTGTTTAGGTCTTTTTTCCCACTTTTTGATTGGGTTGGGACTGGTAGGCTGCAGTTCATGGGGTTGCTAAGAGTCGGACACGACTGAGTGACTTCACTTTCAGTTTGATTGGGTTATTTGTTTTTCCAGTATTGAGTTGTATGACCTGCTTGTATTTTTTTTTGAAATTAACACTTTGTCAGTTGTTTCATTTGGTATTATTTTCTCCCATTCTGAGGGCTGTCTTTCCACTTTGTTCATAGTTTCCTTTGCTGGGCAAAAAGCTTTTCAAGATATTTTCATAGTCATAGCAGAGGAAGAAGGAAAGACGTTCTCCTAAGGGGTCTACTGTGGGCCTGGCATCAGGTCAGATGCTGTTACATAAACTCTCTCTGAATTCTCACATCTGGCATCCCAGCACAGGAATATTATTCCTACCCTTGTAGACAGGTTCACTGGGCCTCAGAGAGGTAAAATAACTCTTCCCAAGTCTCATAACCTATGAGAGGTAGAGCTAAGCTTTTGAAAATTCTACACAAGAGTTTGGCCTCAGGAGAGGATAGAGATTTCAAGAAGAGTAAACACCAAGAAGGGACATCAAGAATTCAGAAGCTGGAGGAGGCTAAGAAGAAGCTAAACAGGCCCCAGAAAAGTATGAGGACTGTTATAATTAACTGTGCTCAGTTGCTCAGTCAGGTCTGACTCTTTGTGACCCCATGGACTGTAGCCTGCCAGGCTCCTCTGTCCATGGAATTTTCCAGGCAAGAATATTGGAGTGGGTTGCCATTTCCTACTCCAGATGGATGGAAATGCTGAGCATGCCCCTCAGAGCCATTTCTCCAAGCCTTCACTCACATCTTCCGTCTTCCCCTCCCCCAGCATCAGGCTGGACCCGTCTGCACTGAGCCAGCCATCAGCTCCCTGCCCACCTCACCTCTGGACTCCCCACCCCCTGCCTGGCCCTTCTAATGCCTCCTCTTGCTTTTACTTCTCCTGCCAAGTTCTGTCATTTAAAGCCCCCTAATTTAATAGGTTTGTCTCATTATTTTGATTAATCATATTAACTCATGTTAATTAAGAGAGAGATTTAAGCAGTGACAGAGGTTAATGGAATCAGCCCATGTTCTTCTCTGGCTTTTGTTGGGGGGCATTGACGAGCATGGGGGGAAGAAGAAGGGAAAAATGGGAAATGACCCATCAGCAGGACCAAGCCTGGGATGAGCCCAGGAGTCTGTAAAGTGGGAGGGGAGAGAAACGTATCGAGGAAACGATCAGTTACCAATCAGAGTTTCCTGTTAATTGAATGTCTGATTTTATTAATGATGGAATTTATAAAAGTCCTTAAGAAAAGAAAAGAATTTAGTCAGTTCAGCAGTTAACTGTGAAAATTAATGCAGAGGATATAACTTAAAATGGCCATTTTATTTGTCTTCCTTTTTTCCCCTAGTGGTGGGGATGAAATTGGCACATTATCTCAGAGGGCTTTTTCATCTCTGGTCCTTGATTCGGTGCTGAAGAAGCAGGCAGTTGGGCCCATGGCCTCAACCTGAGTATTGGGAGCAAGGAGCACACCTACTTTGTTCCGGACTCTCTGCTGAGCAGCTTAAATGCATCTTTTCATTAAATTTTGTAACGACACCCAAGGTCTCCTTTCATAGAGGAAACTGAGTCAGAGATGCTGTGTCACTCGTCCAAGATATCAGAGATTGAGAGTCTCAGGTCTGGGCGAAAGCGCTGGAGTCAAGGACTGCGCATGGTAACTCACCCTGGTGGCTTCAGGTCTAGGCAGGAGCTATGATATCCTCCCTAGATGTCACTGGCCTTGTTGGAAAGGACCTTACCTGGAGAGCTTGGAAGGGGGTCAAGGCAGGTGCAGGGCTTCACCTCAGCTGATGACCTTCTCTCCATGTCCTCCAAGTTATCCCAGAGCCAAGAAGGGCTGGTGTTACGGACTTAAGTGTGTCCCCCAGAAAGACACGTTGAAGCCTCAAACCCCCAGGCCTGTAAATGAGACTTCTTTTGGAGATGAGGTCTTTGCAGATGTTATCAAGGTGAAGTCATATAAATTAAGATGAGCCCTAGTACACAGGACTTCCCTGGTGGCTCAGACGGTAAAAAATCTGCCTGCAGTGCAGGAGACCCAGGTTTGATCCCTGGGTCAGGAAGATCCGCTAGAGAAGGAAATGGCAACCCACTCCAGTATTCTTGCCTGGATAGTTGCATGGGCAGAGGAGCCTGATGGGCTACAGTTCATGGAGTCGCAAAGAGTCGAACACGACTGAGAAATTAGCACTTTCCCTTTCACTAGACCAGTGTGACTGGTGTCGTTATCATGAGAGATGAAGGGGCACAGACACAGAGAAGAAGACTATGTGAAGAGGAGGCAGAAATTGGAGTGATGCTACCACAGGCCAAGGAATGTCTGACAAGACACTAGAAGGGAGGAGCCTCCATGGAGGTTTCAGAGGGACCATGACCCTGCTGACCCCTTGATTTTGGACTTCTAGACTGTAGAGAAGGAAATGGCAATCCACTCCAGTATTCTTGCCTGGAGAATCCCAGGAACAGAGGAGCCTGCTGGGCTGCTGTCTATGGTGTTGCACAGAGTCGGACACGACTGAAGTGACATAGCAGCAGCAGCAGCAGCAGCGGGCAGTGGAACTGTGAAAAAATAAACTTGTGACGTTTTGATCCAATCCTTTATGGTTATTTGCTATGGCAGTTCTAGGAACTAATATACCTGCAGGAGCTTGACTGAATTTGAACCTCTTTTACTTGGATTTGTCAAATTTAGAAAAATGTTGACCCTTGTTTCTTCAAATATATTTTCTCCCTTTTCCCACTTCTGGCATTTCAATTACATACATATTTGACTACCACTGATATTTTCCCACAGGTCACTAAGGTGCTGTGTGTGTGTATAAATAACTTTATTCTTTCTGTGTTTCAATTTCTATGGTTTCTATTCCTGTATTTTTATTTTTCTATCCATTTATTTATTTTTGGCCTGTTGGGTCTTAACTGAGGCATACAGGATCTTAGTTGTGGCATGTGGGCTTCTCTCTAGTTGTGGCATGCGGGCTCCAGAGTGTGTGGGCTCTCTAGGTGTGGGGTACAGGCTCCAGAGTGTGTGGGCTCTCTAGGTATGGTGTGCAGGCTCCAGAGTGTGTGGGCTCTCTAGGTATGGTGTGCAGGCTCCAGAGTGTGTGGGCTCCCTAGGTGTGGCATGCAGGCTCCTGAGTATGTGGGCTCTTTAGTTGTGGCATGCAGGCTCCAGAGTGCATGGGCTCTTTAGTTGTGGCGTGCAGGCTCCAGAGTGTGTGGGCTCTTTAGTTGTGGCGTGCAGGCTCCAGAGTGCGTGGGCTCTTTAGTTGTGGCGTGCAGGCTCCAGAGTGCGTGGGCTCTTTAGTTGTGGCGTGCAGGCTCCAGAGTGTGTGGGCTCTCTAGGTGTGATGTGCAGGCTCCAGAGTGTGTAGGCTCTTTAGTTGTGGCATGCAGGCTCCAGAGTGTGTGGGCTCTTTAGTTGTGGCGTGCAGGCTCCAGAGTGTGTGGGCTCTTTAGTTGTGGCATGCAGGCTCCAGAGTGTGTGGGCTCTCTAGGTGTGGTGTGCAGGCTCAGTAGTCGTGGTGCACAGGCTTAGTTGCCCCATGGCATGTGGGATCTTAGTTCTCAGACCAGAGATCAAGCTCATGTGCCCTACATTGGAAGGTGGATTCTTAACCGCTGACCACCAGGGAAATCCCCTTATCCTAAATATTTCATTATTTAATAGCTGTATTTTATAATTTTTGTTCTTCTGAAAGATCTGATCTGCTAAATGGGCCACCCAGTGGGTTGTTTTTTTAATTTCAAATATATTGTTTAGCTTTAGAGGTTCCATTTAGTTTGTTTTCACATCTTCCATTTCTCTCCCCATTATTCATGCTTCCTTTTTAAATATTTGAGATATTTATAAGACCTATTTTAAAGTCTTTTAAAGCTCATCACCTCTTCATTTCTGTGTTTGTTTCTATTGACTTTTTTCTTTCTCTTCGTTATAGATCACATTCTTGTTTCTTTACATGCCCAGTAATTTCTGAATGGGTGCTGGACATTTTGGATGTTATGTTATTAAATATCTGGATTTTATTGTCTTCCTTTAAAGAGAAGAAAGGTTTGATAGATTGTTGAGTTACTTGTGGATCAACTTGATGTTTTCTAAACTTGTTTTTAAGCTTTGTGAGGATGGATCTAAAATAGCCTTTACTCTATTAGCTATATTATTAGGTTATTACCCTTCTGGGGTCTTTACTGAATATCCATGGTGTTCATTTGACATCTCCCTGCCTTTGTGATCAACAGTCTCGAGGAGGACCCTCAGGCAGATATCTGGAGTTTTCTTTCTGTGTGCTGCTGCTGCTGCTAAGTCGCTTCAGTCGTGTCCGACTCTGTGCGATCCCATAGAGGGCAGCCCACCAGGCTCCATTGTCCCTGGGATTCTCCAGGCAAGAACCCTGGAGTGGGTTGCCATTTCCTTCTCCAATGCATGAAAGTGAGAAGTGAAAGTGAAGTCACTCAGTTGTGTCCGACTCTTAGTGACCCCATGGACTGCAGCCCACCAGGCTCCTCCATCCATGGGATTTTCCAGGCAAAAGTACTGGAGTGGGCTGCCATTTCCTTCTCCAGGGGATCTTCCCAACCCAGGGATCAAACCCAGGGCTCCCACATTGTAGGCAGATGCTTTACTGTCTGAGCCACTAGGGAAGTTCATTCTTAAAGATGACTGTGTTCTAAAACTTTCTGCCCAGATGACAGCTTTTTGTAGAGAGTATGGGAACGTCTCCATGTCTGGGGAAGAACATGTGGTGAAGAACATGTGAGCAGATGGGGCAGAGGAGAGGGGCTGGCGGAGTTTTCAGTGACTTTGATAGTGTCCCCTGAGTTGTGATGCGTGACTTGGTATCACAGTCTGGTTTAAAGGTAGAAATATGAACCAAGAAGAGATCTACCCTCAAGTGGTCCTGCTGTCCTGCTCATGATGTTATCCACCTTCCTGTCACAGCAATTCTCAACTGTAATTGTAGCAGGATGGTTTCTGCCTCTTACCCTCTTCATCCCTACCCATCCTCATCTGTCAAGACTAGCAAGAGAAAGACTTTTCTGTCTCACAGCTGCTTCACACCAAAGAATCTAAAAGATGAATTCATCTTCTGTGAGGATCCTCTTTAGCCTCCAAGGATGAAGCCAGGAACTCTGGGGAGAAGTGATGAGGTGGGGCGGGTTAGAGAAGAAATCAAAGATACAAGCTAGAAGTAAGAATCTTTTCTACTTTAAAAAATAATTTTACTTATTTATTTTTGGTTGTGCTGGGTCTTCGTTGCTGTGTGTGGGCTTTCTCTAGCTGTGGTGAGCAGGGGCTGCTCTTGGCTGTGGCGTGTGGGCTTCTCATTGCAGTGGCTTCTCTTGTTGTGGAGCACAGGCTCTAGACACACAGGCTTCAGTAGTTGGGGCACGTGGGCTTCATTGCTTCATGGCATGTGGAATCTTCCCAGACCAGAGATCGAACCTGTGCCCCTGCAGTGGCAGGTGGATTCCTATCCACTCTGTCACCAGGGAAGTCCCAAATTAGGAGTAAGAGACTCCAAGTCATCCATTTAGGGCAGAGTTTGCCTGGGAGAAAGGCAAGCTAATAGAAAAAGTAAAGATGTTTTTCAGCATCCTCTATGTCCCCTCTGTGTTTGGGGTTGGTTAAATCAGTAGTTCTCTGCCCTGACTGCACATTAAATTTACCTGGATAGTTCTTATGAAATACTGGTGCCCTTGTCCCCCACCTCATATATTCTGGTCTATTGGTCTAAGGTGGAGCCTTGGCATCAACAGATTATAAAGAACCCCAGGTGATTCTAAGAGTTGCCATTACTAAAAACCACTGTGCTGTGCGTGTGTGCTCATCTGCGTCTGACTCTTCATGACCTCATGGACCATAGCCCACCAGGCTCCTCTGTTCATGGAATTTTCCAGGCAAGAATACTGGAGTAGGTTGCCATTTCCCAGGGGATCTTCCGGATCCAGGGATTGAACCCACATCTCTTGCATTTCCTGCATTGGCAGGCAAGTTCTTTACCACTACATTACCTGGGAAGCCCCAAGAACAATTGCAACAAATAGGAATATAGTTTTTTGTCCCTGTGGGTTCTCAAAATCAACCACAGCTGAACCTAGTGGCAAAACAGGGGTTCATGAGTGGAGCAGAGTCACGTGCAAATCAAGAATGAGCAGTAAGAAGTCATCATTATGGTTGGTCCTCCCTGAAGACCCAACGCTTTTGGGTTTGCATTATTGCCAAGAGCTTAGCATGAAGGATCCAGGGCTGAAGTCTCAGCTTTTTTTTGTCAGCTGTGTAGCCTGGTCAAGTCACTTAATCTCCCTAAGTTGTACTTTCAGCATCAAACAGAGGGTCATTGAAGTTGTCTAGCCCAGTAGGTGAGAGTGTGTGTGGATCCCAGTTTGTTTTAACACCTGCAAGCTATGTAACTGATCACATCCCTTAAGCACTCTGAGACTAGGTCTTCTTATCTGTAAAATGGGAATAATAAAACTCAAAGGGTGGTCATGAGGGTTAAGTAGATTCCTACATATAAGGCACTTAGAATAATACCTGGCACATTGCAAGTGTGAGCCACTCAGTCCTAACTCCCCTGATTCCTTCTAGGATTGCCTGGCTACTTCTCCCTCCTCTAATCTGCAGGATAAAAGGCATTTCCCTCCTCTGGGCTGCAATCTTTTATTTGCCCAAATGTTCAAATAGGCAATAAATATATATTTATAAAGAAAAATTTATGGATATGGAAATATTTGCTCAGTTGGGCTTAGAAGGTCACATATGCTCAAAATATCCTTGCCTTGATAGTGAAGGTAGTAAATTTATAGGCCGCTAGCTGAGGCTTGGGACTGCCAGTCCTGAAGGTGTTTTGTAGGTGTTTGCTCCACTTCCTTTTTTCTGTCTGTGAAGCTGGAGAGGGTTCCAGTCTGGAAGAAAAACAGGAATTACTTAAAAGGTTCAAGGGAAGTGCTCTAGGAGCTCTGATGAACCCTGGATTACAAAGGATGAGGATGAGAAGGGTGGAGAAGGGTGTTGTCATGGGATCAGCTGCATTTGCCTTCCTTGCACACTTCCTTCATTCTTTTGTAACAGCTCCCTGATTTTCCTCTGGGAAACCACTGCTTCCCACCCTAGCTCCAATGGAAGGACATATGAATGAATTACTGTTGAACATCAGCTGATCTACCAACCACAGTGACTGGCTGAGGGATGGGCCGGTGACTCAGTTCATCCCAGAGACTCATTTTTGTGGGTTTGATTTGATTTGTAACAACCTTCAAAAAAGCACCTCTTTTGGCTTGTATTCTGAATGTTATCTCCTCTAATCCTCGGTAATTTTGTCCTGCATGATTATCTTTGTTATAAAGACTGTTAGTGTGAGGTTTTTCTGCTTTTGAAGGTGGTTTTTGTATGCAGGGAATAGTTATGCAGAGTTTTAAACATTAATGTGCAGTAAACTAAAATTATACATTCAAAGCTCCAGTTCTTCCATAGGCTTTTTTCCCATTGTTTTCATTGTGATTAAAAAAAAAAACAAACATGTAACATAACATTTATCTTCTTAACCATCTTAAAGTTCATTGTGCTCAGTCACTCCAGTTGTGTCTGACTCTTTGGGACACTATGGACTGTAGCCCAGGATAGAGGAGCCCAGGCTCCTCTGTTCATGGGATTCTCCACGCAAGAATACTGGAGTGGGTTGCCATGCCCTCCTCCAGGGGATCTTCTGGACCCAGGGATTGAACCTGTGTCTCCTTCACCTCCTGCATTGCAGGCAAATTCTTTAAAAAGCCACCATGAAGCCTTTCAAGTTCATTAGTATTAAGTGTATGCACATTGCTGTGAAGCAAACCTCCAGACCTTTTTCATCTTACAAATCTGAAAATCTGTACCCATTAAACAACTCCCTTTCCTACCTCCTCCCAGCCCCCGAGTAACCACCCATCCATTTTCTGCTTCCATAAATTTGACTCCTACAGGTGCCTTATGCAAGAGAAATCACACAATTCTTGTTCTTTGGTGACTGGTTTATTTCACTTACCATAATGTCCTCAAGTTCATCCATGTTGTAGCATGTGACAGGAATTTTTCCATGGGCTTTTAAGATAGGCTGACACATTTTATTATTCTAAGTCATTTTTACAAATCTTGTTATTCTTATTTTAGCAATCACTTTAAGGGACTCTTGAATTCTATTTTGCCCCTTTTTAAAACCTGGTTCATTAAATACTTTTGAGTATTTAAAATTGCATTTGTAAATGAGATATATTTGTTTTCCTCCTTAAGTATTTCCATTTCCTCACTTAACAAACAAAACCTTCCCAACATAGCCAAATAATTCTCAAAAATCTATGAAATTAACTAGTAATATGAGTATGGTCCTTCTTAAATATTCCAACACTTAACTATGTAAAATGCTACATTTTTCACAATGTAAAAATCCCAAGTCTTAAATCAATTATGTAATTATACATTTTAAATTGGAGTAGAAAGCACTCACTCCAAAGACAAAAATTCCTTGAACTTTGCAAATATATAGGATATTAAATTTTTAAAGATTTGCTAATGCAAAAATATTAAAATATAATTTTTATTTCCTTAAATGATTCCTTACTTGAATTCAAATTTTCCTGGCGTTGAATGAGGTGTGTCCCTTGGAAAGCAATGACATCCTGTTAGCTGAGGTTATTGATGTTGAGGTTTTGCCAGGATTCTACCTGGATTCAGATCCTGCTCCTTTTGGGATGCACTAAATCTTATTTATGGTTGCTATAATGTCAATGCCTTCACAACTCAGAGTGGGTAGTGGTGACATCTACTCACTACCCATATATCCACATTACGTGCATCCAGAAAGCCAGCAACTGCCTATTAGATGGTCGAGATTGCATCTTCCTTTTTTTTTTCCCCTTTTCCTTTTCTCTCAATTTTGTATATGTCTTCTTTTCTAGGTAGGAACTTAATGAAATTCGGCATCACACATCCTTCCTGTCTCTATCATATATATATATAACTCACGTGTACTAATGTAATATCCTCCTGAGTATTGTGGATATCTCACTTGGTCTCCTCTGTTTTGCAGTTACATTGTGTGATGCCGTTATCACTGGCACGGATAAGGAAACTGAGGCCCAGAAAGCTTAATTGGCCTCTTCTAGGTCTCTCTGTGAATCAGAGACATGGCTGGGATTTGGTCTGTGTATTAAGATGCCAGTGGTTGCTCTACTCCTCATTGCAAATGACATGTTAGGCATTTACAGGTCAGGGTAGAGAGTTTATATAACTCCTTTAAAAATAGCTACTCCAGACTTCCGGTTAAGATGGCGAAGGATTAGGACGGGGAATACGCTTTCTCCTCCACAAATTCATCAATGGGACATCTGGGCGCCGAGTAAATACCACAAACAGCTTCGGAGTGCTGGCGGAGGACGTCGGACACCCAGAAAAGCAACTCACTGCCTTCTAAAGGAGGTAGGAAAGAATATAGAAGCCAGAGAGAGACAAAGAGGGAGGGGCGGACCTCTGTCCGGGGAAGGGAGTCTTAAAAAGAGAAGTTTCCAAACACCAGGAAACACTCTCCCTGCGGAATCTGCGCCGAACCTGGGAAACACGGAGACTATCATAACAGGGAGGAGAACAGTTGAGCAATTAGAACCCACAGACTGCGGGCCCTGCGGTAACTTCCGCAGCGGAAAAGCACCGCTGCAAACGCCCGCATCTGCCATTGGGGAGCCGGGGCTGGGCAGGGAGACGCCTTGGCCGTTCCCACGCGGGACGCTCCGCTGCTGGCGCTCCCCAGAGGGACGCTCCCCCGCGGGACTCTCCCCCCACTGGACGCTCCCCCGCCGGCCACTCCCGCGCAGGCGTGCCCCCGCCCGCTGTGCCGGCGGCTCCCACGAGGGCCACCCCATCCCCTCCCCCACCTGCCCGCCCGCCATTCCCGTCGCCGACCCCTCCCCCTCTGCGGGCCTCAGCGCAGACTTCGTTCGCCTGATTGTCTGGAGTGCTGCCTAACTGGAATAGTTTGGGCCGGCAATCCAGATTGTGCAGCGCCGACCACACGAGTGGCGGGCCTTGGCCCAGAACACCGCCGAACCGTGCACAGAACAAAGAACTATACAGACCAACCACAGAGAAAGGGGCCTATAGATCTTGAGAAATTTAAGCCGGAACAAGGAACTAGCTGAAAATGAACTGAACCCACAACAATAATAGAGAAACTCTTATATATATTGTTACTATTTTTACCATCATTATTTCCTTTTTTTTTCTTTTCTTTTTTTAATATATATATATTTTTTAAATTTTTATTATTTTTTAATTGGAAAAAGGAAAACAAAAATTTTTTTCCCTTTTAATTTTTTTTGTTGTTGTTTGTTTTGTTTCTTTTATTTTTTTTATTATTATTATTATTTTTATCCTCTAGTACTTCTTTAATCTCCACGTTTAGATATAACTTTTGCGACCCTGTTTTGTTTTTTTTTTTTTTTTTTCCTTTTTGTCCTTTGCTTTTTTCCTTTCCTTTTTTCTTTTCTTTACTGATTACTGACTAGATCTGTCTCTCTCCTTCACACTCCCTCCTTTTATCCTCCTGACCACCTCTGTCTCCTTCCTCCCTTTTTCCTTCTATGTATAATTCCGTGAACATCTCTGAGCAGTCCAGTTGTGGAATGCATTATAGAAGAAGAAGTTTTTGAGACTACTGTAAAAATAAGACCAATAACTGGAACCAGGAGGCTTAAGTCCATACCCTGATCCCACGAAACACTAATTGACAGGAGCTCATTAAAAGCCTCCATACCTACTCTGAAACCAAGCATCACACAAAGACCAGCAAGTTCCACAACAAGACATACCAAGCAAATTCTCCAGAAAAACAAGAACACAGCCTAAGCTCCAATACACAGGCTACACAAAGCGACCCCAAAAGCATAGACATCTCATAACTCACTACTAGACGCTCCACTGCACCCCAGAGAAAAGAAATCCAGCTCCACCCACCAGAACACCGATACAAGCTTCCATAAACAAGAAACCTCGACAAGCCACCGGTACAAACCCACATATAGTGCAGAAACGCCACAATAAAGAGAACTCCACAGACTACCAGAATACAGTAAAGACACCCCAAACTTAGCAATTTAAACAAGATGAAAAGACAGAAGAATTCCCAGCAGGTAAAGGAACAGGATAAAAGCCCACCAAACCAAACAAAAGAGGAAGAAATAGCGAACCTACCTGATAAAGAATTCCGAATAATGATAGTTAAATTAATCCAAAATCTGGAAAGCAAAATGGAATCATGGATAAATAGTCTGGAGAAAAGCATTGAGAAGATGCAAGAAAGATTTAACAAGGACCTAGAAGAAATAAAAAAGAATCAACATATAATGAATAATGCAATAAATGAGATCCAAAACACTCTGGAGGCAACAAATAGTAGAATAACAGAGGCAGAAGATAGAATTAGCGAATTAGAAGATAGAATGGCAGAATTAAAGGAATCAGAGGAGAAAAAAGAAAAACGAATTAAAAGAAATGAGGACAATCTCAGAGACCTCCAGGACAATATTAAACGTTACAATATTCGAATCATAGGAGTCCCAGAAGAAGAAGACAAAAAGAAAGACCATGAGAAGATACTAGAGGAGATAATAGTTGAAAACTTCCCTAAAATGGGGAAGGAAATAATCACTCAAGTCCAAGAAACCCAGAGAGTCCCAAATAGGATAAACCCAAGACGAAACACCGCAAGACACATATTAATCAAATTAACAAAGATCAAACACAAAGAACAAATATTAAAAGCAGCAAGGGAAAAACAACAAATAACACACAAGGGAATTCCCATAAGGATAACAGCTGATCTTTCAATAGAAACTCTCCAAGCCAGGAGGGAATGGCAAGACATACTTAAAGTGATGAAAGAAAAGAACCTACAGCCCAGATTATTGTACCCAGCAAGGATCTCATTCAAATATGAAGGAGAAATCAAAACCTTTACAGACAAGCAAAAGCTGAGAGAATTCAGCACCACCAAACCAGCTCTCCAACAAATACTAAAGGACATTCTCTAGACAGGAAACACAAAAAGGATATATAAATTCAAACCCAAAACAACAAAGTAAATGGCAATGGGATCATATTTATCATTAATTACCTTAAATGTAAATGGGTTGAATGCCCCAACCAAAAGACAGAGACTGGCTGAATGGATACAAAAACAAGACCCCTCCATATGAATGAAACTAGAACACTTTCTAACACCATACACAAAAATAAACTCAAAATGGATTAAAGAGCTAAATGTAAGACCAGAAACCATAAAACTCCTAGAGGAAAACATAGGCAAAACACTCTCTGACTTACATCACAGCAGGATCCTCTGTGACCCACCTCCCAGAATATTGGAAATAAAATCAAAAATGAACAAATGGGACCTAATCAAACTTAAAAGCTTTTGCACAACAAAGGAAACTATAAGCAAGGTGAAAAGACAGCCTTCAGAATGGGAGAAAATAATAGCAAATGAAGCAACTGACAAACAACAAATCTCAAAAATATACAAGCAACTTCTACAGCTCAATTCCAGAAAAATAAATGACCCAATCAAAAAATGGGCCAAAGAACTCAATAGACATTTCTCCAAAGAAGACATACAGATGGCTAACAAACACATGAAAAGATGCTCAACATCACTCATTATCAGAGAAATGCAAATCAAAACCACTATGAGATACCATTTCACGCCAATCAGAATGGCTGCTATCCAAAAGTCCACAAGCAATAAATGCTGGAGAGGGTGCGGAGAGAAGGGAACCCTCTTGCACTGTTGGTGGGAATGCAAACTAGTACAGCCACTTTGGAGAACAGTATGGAGATTCCTCAAAAAACTGCAAATTGAACTGCCTTATGATCCAGCAATCCCACTGCTGGGCATATACACTGAGAAAACCAGAATTGAAAGAGACACCTGTACCCCAATGTTCATAGCAGCACTGTTTGCAATAGCCAGAACGTGGAAGCAACCTAGATGTCCATCCACAGATGAATGGATAAGCAAGCTGTGGTACATATACACAATGGAATATTACTCAGCCATTAAAAAGATTACATTTGAATCAGTTCTAAGGAGGTGGATGGAACTGGAGCCTATTATACAGAGTGAAGTAAGCCAGAAACAAAAACACAAATACAGTATACTAACGCATATATATGGAATTTAGAAAGATGGTAAAAAATAACCCTATTTACGAGACAACAAAAGAGACACTGATGTATAGACCAGACTTTTGGACTCTGGGACCAGGAGAGGGTGAGATGATTGGGGAGAATAGCATTGAAATATGTATAATATTATATCTGAAATGTATTAATTGTTCAAACTAAACACTATCATGTTACAATTTGTTCATACTAGATGTTTGTAATGTTTCTGATAATCAATAAAAGAGATTCTTGATTAAAAAAAAAAAACAAACAACAAAAAAAAAAAATAGCTACTCCATCAGTGAATCAACAACTACTTATTGAGCTTGTGCTCTGAGCCAGGCTGCTGCCACGGTAGAGCTCATAGCCTGGAGGAAACCCATGTTGGCTGTTGGCAAAGAATAGGGACAGACACTCTGGGAAGTCATAGCAAGGGGACTTAACCCATTCAAAGGGGCCAAGAGGCTTCCTGGAGTGGCCTTGAAGGAGGATAAAAATTCAGTAGGCTGAGGTGCGTGGTCAAAAGCATGGCTGGAATGGGGGTGGAGAGAAGTCTATGGAAGTCTTGTTCTCAATGACACACTTCAAGATTTTAGGAAGTATATTAATATGACTCATGAAAAGACCCTGATGCTGGGAAAGATTGAAGGCAAAAGGAGAAGTGGACAGCAGAAGATGAGATGGTTAGATAGCATCACTGACCCAAGGGACACGAATTTGAGCAAACTCTGGGAGACAGTGAAGGACAGGGGAGACTGGCAGGCTGCAGTCCACGGGGTCGTAAAGAGTCACACTTGACCTACCAACCAAACGACAATGACAACAAAATTGATATGCCAGTTAAGATCACGAAAAAGAAAAATTAGAAGAGTATGAAAACCCAAGACAAAGAGAGAAGCTGGGCAAATGATGAATCCTTTTTAATGTGCTCATTCCTCTGCTAGGAGTGGCCAGATCATGCTCCCCATCAACTCCACCTTCAAGTCAACCTTCTCAGATGTTAAAACTCCCAGTGCCATCTCCTGCCTCAGGTTGGCAGGTGGACAGAGACTTCCCTGAAGAGGAAGAGCAACACGGCCATCTCTCCCTCCCTTCCTTTCTTTCTCCTTCCCCTCTCTTTGGCATCAGCTTTCTTGAGCTGCTACTAAGTGCCAGGTTCTGTGCTAGGGGCTGGGTTACAATAATGAGCAAAAACACAAGTTGTCCTTATCCGCCAAGAACCCATGGCCAGGCCTGGATGAGATGGTTATGAAAATCCTTCTACAAAAGATCTTGGTGCATAGGGTTTTTTGTTTGGTTGGTTGTTTTATTGTGTTCAGTGAACGTAATACACATAAAACTTGAACTCATATCCTCCATCAAATAAAATTCTTTGACCTAAATACTCCTTTAGGAAGTTTCTTCTTATAAAGTTTCCATGTATTCTACCTTCAGATTTTAAGGCCTCATTCGTCAGATAGATAAACGCACACACAAGAGCATGCATGTGTATTAAAGAGGCCACTGCATGGAAAATAGATGAGGAAGAAATATCAAGAGAGCCTTATCAATCGGGATATCTTATTATCTTTAGAGAGGATCCCAACCCCTGACTGCAAACAGATAAGGGAGGAGAGAAGCAATGATAAAAGAGAAATCGTTGTTACTCTGTATAAAGCCAGGTGGTGAGCTGTGTGTCTCCAGTAGTTTCTGGGGTGGAACTCCTTCATTCCATTTAGATGCCCTGACACACGTGGACATGTGTGTACCCAGTGATGTGGGCCGCTGTCCTTGGTCCCTGGCGTGCGTGTTGCCTGGCCTATGGGCGCGCAGCCCTGCAGTGGATGTGGGCAGCATCCGCTATCTTCTGAGCCCATCCATATGCATGTGTCTCTATATCCCAGCCGTGGTCGGCATCATTCATTTCCAAAACCAGCATGCATTCATTTTCATAACTTTTTGTTCCATTACAATATTAATGGGACTATCAATGGGAAAGGACAAGAGAAGCATTTTTAATGTTTATCTGACAGTTGCAAATTTCACTTGAGGTTGTTTACTGGGATCTGATTGTTGGCAGAGAGGAGCAGGAGAGGCGGCAAGATTAATGGGATCACAGGAAGAGGAGATGTATTTATGGGCCTTCTGAACACCATCTAAGAGTAATAAAAAGTCCTGCCGCACCCTTCCCCAAGTGAGACTTAAGAAGTTTTAAGCGCTGAGAAATGAGGGATTGTTTTAATTAACTTCCATCTAATCCAGGTGGCCTGTTCAAAGTGAATCATGCCGCATTTATGTCTCAGTCTATTAAAAATTAGACATGGCCCTCTCCCATCCCCCACCTCACATCTCTCTCTTTCTCTCTCTTTCTGCCCCCGCCTCTGGTCCCCCTCTGGCCTTGGATTGCTGTCAGTCTGGCTTGCCATATTTTTTCCCCTCTTGCTTAAACTCCTATGCCATCTCAAAGGGAGAGAGAGCCTGGTGAGGCCTTTGACCAGAAAGGCAGGAGAAAAGGAGAGGAGGATTCCAGAGGTTTCTAGGGAAGGGAGGTGATGGATGGGAGAGAGGGGCTTTGTGCTTCCTCCCAAACTTTTCTATCTGCTTCTGGCTGCTTGGAGCTGGAACAACATGGCAATGGCCCCCCAGATACCCCAAGAACTTTGTGAAAGACACCTTTGTGGGATGAACGTATTGTGGTTCATCAGAGCACCCATACCTGAGCCTTCTAGGAAGAGATCTTGCTGCGGTAAGAGACATTTCCAGGAACGGGCCCCAGGGATGCTGGTTTCTTCCTGGGCCTGGCTGAGCTTCCTTCCTCTGTGGGATTGCCAGCTGAAATATAGAACATCCAGTTAATCATGGATTTCAGATAAACAATGGCTAGTTTTTAAATATAAGTGTATCCTAAATATCTCATCAAACACTTAAAAGTATTTTTTGTTTATCTGAAATTCAAATATAACTTGTGTCCTGCATTTTTATTTGTTAAAGTTGGGCAACTCTATCAGGGAGAGAAGCTGCACCCCACGTAGGTGTTCTGATCCCAGATTCTGACACTGTGTTAGGTACGTTCAGAACTGAATTGTGAGTTATTTCATCTCTCTGACCTTAGTTGTTTCATCTGTTAAGGAGAGGCAACAATCGCCTGCTTCTACACATATGACAGGAATTAAATGACATTAATCCTGCCAAGTCTTTGGAACGGCGGTGAGCAAGTTTTTTTCTGGAAAGGACCAGGTAGCAAATATTTTAAGTTTTGCAGCCCACTTGATCTCTAGCACAGCTACTCCACTCTGCCAATGTGATGAGAAAGCAGCTGTGATGATACGTAAACACACAAGTGTGGCAGTGTTTCAGTAAAGCTTGGGTTACAGAAACAGACGGTGGCCCCCTTTTGCCCGGGGCTGGAGTCCGCTGAGCCTTGGCTTTGAACGCTGCCAGCGTACTGGAGGTGCTTCTAAGTGCAAACCACTGTTATTACACATAGTTACCCATCTTCAGGCCAGGGCTGCTAGGCAATATGAATTGATCACCAAAAAGCTCTCCTTGCCTCTCAATTGCCTACCGATGCCTGAAATTCTGGTGAGAGATTCTGTCTCTTGGTCTAAACAGCTCTGGAAGAAGCCACTCCTTAGGTGTCGCTCCTTAGTTCACTTCCCGGCACTAACCAGCATTTAGAGGACACAAGCCCTGCCAGCTCTGCACAAGCAGGTGCTGTTCTTTGTTATCCACCTTCACACGCATCCACAGAAGAGAACACTATGATTGCATCTCTTTTATTGCTCTTCACTTTATTGCAGTTCACAGGTACCATGGTTTTTTATTTTTATTTTTTTTACAAACTGAAAGTTTATGGTAGCCCTGTGTCAAGCAAGTCTATTGGATCCATTTTTCCAACAGCATTTGCTCATTTTGCTAATTCTCACACTACTTCGAATGACTTCATGATTATTATATTTGCTATAGTGACTTGGGATCAGCAATATTTGATGTTACTCCCATGATCCCCTGAAGGCTTAGATGATGGTTAGCATTTTTCAGCAATAAGGTGTTTTTCAATGAAGGTATGCACCTTGTTTTTCAGACATCTATTGCACACAATAGACTCCAGTACAGTAAACAACTGTTATGCATATATACTAGAAAAGCAAAAAAGTCAAGTGACTCACTTTATTGGAGTATCTGTTTAATTGGTTTATTGAAACCAAGCCCACAACATCTCTGAGGATCTGTGTCTGCATCTTATAATAAGCAAGCTAACTGGGGCTGTGAGTAACTCATCCAGAGCCACACAACCAGTCAGGGCCAACATGAACAGTGGGTTAAGGCTTTGGGCTTCTGCCCAAAGCTTCTGGGCTAGGGTATAGCTTGTCAGAACTTGGTAGGGCTCAAACCCTCTCAGTTGACCAGTGTTGAAATTAAGGATCATCAGCTGGTAAAGAATTTGCATGCAATGTGGGAGATCTCAGTTCGATCCCTGGGTTGGGAGGATCCCCTGGAGAAGGGAAAGGCTACCCACTCCAGTATTCTGGCCTGGAGATTTCCATGGACCGTATAGTCCATGGGGTTACAAAGAGTTGGACATAACTGAGTGACTTTCACTTTATACCCTAGTCAGGCTGAAATGGTTCCAGGAGGACAAACCTGAGGTTGGCAGGAAGGGATAAGACAGATGGAGCCAGGAGAATAAAATGAGCTTAGGAAACTTGGAGGAAATTATTAAAGGAAGTCAGTTTTTCCCAAAGCAGTGCTATTTCCCAGCTTC
This sequence comes from Tragelaphus eurycerus, assembly GCA_935064755.1. NCBI lineage: Eukaryota > Metazoa > Chordata > Mammalia > Artiodactyla > Bovidae > Tragelaphus > Tragelaphus eurycerus. Next base: position 33,943,325 of record CAKXYN010000008.1, on the reverse strand, counting down.
TGTTCATTGAGTTGGGAGGCACCTAGAACAATTTTCATCACTTACCTTCCACCTTCTAGGCACTGTCTGGAAAGCCAGGTCCATAAAGACACAGTGCCGAGTTTTTCTTAAGTCTCCACCACTGGACTAGGATGCTTGTACCCAGAGTTTCTGCCTCCCTCCTGCTCACCCCTCCGCCCCAAATCACACCTGTCTGAAATTAAGAGCACTGTGTGAAAACAGACGTGCAGTACAGGTGTATGGAAGACGCCTGCAGGCTTGCCGCTCCCCAGCCCTGCCTCCCATACTGACTCTGAACCTGCAGAAGGAGCCCTGAGCCATGAAAGCGGTGGCTCCAAAGTCTGGCAGAGTGCCAGCACCCGAACCAGCTGCGAACTTTCCCGGCCCCAGGTTCTTACTTTGTGAACGGAGGTGAGAATTCACAATTCTGGAGAGGTACAGGGGCTAACCCCCCGGGAAGCACAGAGCAGGAGCTGAGGGGCTGGGTCCATGCCCTGCCGTCTCTCACTGTCGATGCCATCAGGGTAATGACCTTGTCCGACGCATCCCCAAACCTGTCAGGAGATGCCTGGGTCCACTGAGTGCCCCTACTCAGCAGCCCAGTGGAATAGAAGAAGAGTCGAAAACCTTGTGGCAGTCCTCTCTGAAGAAGGCAATGGCACCCCACTCTAGTACTCTTGCCTAGAGAATCCCATGGACGGGGGAGCCTGGTGGACTGCCGTCTATGGGGTCACACAGAGTTGGACACAACTGAAGTGACTTAGCAGCAGCAGTCCTTCTCTCTGTCACTAAGTAGCTGTATGACCAGAAGCCAGCACTCAGCTTCTGCCTCAGCCTTTTCGTCTGTCAAAAGGTAATTAGAATATGTTCTCGGGAGATCCCAAGGAGAACAGAGGGGAATGAGCAACCAGGTTCTGGAGTCAGACCGAAGAAAGGTCACACTGAGCTCCACTTCCAACTGTGCTGTGAGCTTCCGTTGCCTCCTCTGTGAGATGGTTATAAGAACAGCACTGAACTCTCAGACCATTGCCAGGGTGATGTGTGTGAAGAGCTCAAACAGAAAGTGAAAGCGAAAGTGTCGTGTCCAACTCTTTGTGACCTCGTAGACTGTAGCTCCGGAGAAGGCAATGGCACCCCACTCCAGCACTCTTGCCTGGAAAATCCCATGGATGGAGGAGCCTGGTAGGCTGCAGTCCATGGGATCACGAAGAGTCTAGACATGACTGAGCGACTTCCCTTTCACTTTTCACTTTCATGCGTTGGAGAAGGAGATGGCAACCCACTCCAGTGTTCTTGTCTGAAGAATCCCAGGGACGGGGGAGCCTGGTGGGCTGCCATCTGTGGGGTTGCACAGAGTCGGACATGACTGAAGCGACTTAGCAGACTGTAGCTCACCCAGGCTCCTCCGTCCATGGGATTCTGCAGGCAAGGATACTGGAGTGGGTTGCCATGCCTGCCTCCAGGGGATCTTCCTAACCCAGGGATCGAACTCAGGTCTCCCACATTGCCTCCAGGTTCTAGCCCAGAGGGTCCTCTTTATGTGTCTCACAGATGGTCTCGCTTCCCCCATCCCCACTGCACCAGCTGTCCCTGTGGGCCCCTGTCGCAGCTTCCATTCTTCCCTATTCCCCTGTATCCTGTACACGACAGCAGAAATCATCTTCTTCAAGTCTGCTCTCTCCAAATATTCCTCTGGGGACCAGTGGATCAACACCCCTGGAATGGAAGACCTGCTCAGGAATGTGAGAGACTGCCCCCCGCTCCGCCAAGTCAGGGAGGTTCCTGTTTACTAAACATTGCACTGTCTCTGCCTTGGCAAGCCTTCCTCATACCCTAATGGCAGCAAGGAGACCCACACCCCGCTTTTCCTACAGATTTCCTACATCTGTGGTACTTCCCAGACCTCTCTTGAGAACTTCATCTCAACACCCACATCCCTTCACACGTTGCCACCGTCAATAACCTCTTCTTCGCCCAGATGCTGGTGTCAAGGTCAGGGTTCTAGTTTTGGTCCATATCCCTCTCAGATGAAAACATGGGCATGTTGGCTTTCTGTCCATCCAAAGTCATACCAATAGGTAGGCCACTAGGTTGAGAATCAAACTCTTAGCATCTACCCTCTGTGAAGCTCCTCTGGCTTCTGACCTCAGCCTGAATCCCAAATAACAAGCCAGGAGGAATGCTGAAATACTGCACTGCAGGCCCTGGAAGGCCCCAGAAGCTGGTCTGCCAAGAGCTCACCCAGTCTCCACCCATCAAGGTCACCATATTGGTAGTTTCGGTCACTGCTGATGCGAAGTGGATGAATAGGAGGGAGTGAGGAGGTTTGGAAGGGATGAGAGGCCTATATGTACCATCTGTGAGAAAGGCAGAGGGAAAAAGGGAGAAGCAGAAGAAACATACTTTGGAAAGCCCCAAAGTTTTGACAGGAATCTGCCCCTCTGCCCCCCTCCCTTTCCCATCTGTTTTGGAGAAACGTAAATGTGCATGTGTTCCCAGGTGACTGGCCGGCGGGTAGCCTCTTTGGAATTCTGCGAACTGGCCATCTGTCGTCCTGTAATAAATGATAGCTATAAAAGAAAGTGATTATGGCGCCGATAGGGGGAGAGGCATTTGTTTATATTCTTATAATATGTATCAGATGGAATAGAAATTATCACTTAAAATTGACAAATGGAGAGCAGGGTTCCTTGGAGCGGGAGTCAGGGACACGGCAGCCGTGATGGGTCCGTGGGCAAACTTTATGTGACCCAGTGTCAGGGACCAGCACAACCCCAGAGCTTCCCAGAATCACAGGTCCCCGAGGGTAGGGACCCAGAGTCCACATTTCTCTGGACGTCTCGGGTGTGCCTTTGGTGGATGTGACTTAGCTCGTATGTAAGTGGGTCATCTGCACCCACCCATCCACAACCGCCCCCACCGCCAACCTGCTAGGGAAGGAGAAGGGGTGTGTCTCTGAAATCAGCACAAAGCTAGATTTGCCTCCTCTGTGTCTACGGGATCTACTTGACCTTGTGACTCCTATGTATGACTACCCCTACTTGATTTTCCCCTTCCAGACAAGCTTTCCCAGCCTCAGATGTGAAACCTGCCAATTGGGTTTCTAACCTCTGACTTAGCCTTTCTCTTCCACCCCATCCTTGGCCTCCAGCTTGTCTTGCTTCCCATCCTTACAGAGCTGCATGCTTCCTCCGAGGTCCCTGGGGGCTCACTTCCCTAGCATGTCACCCTGCATTTCTGGTGCAACCCACATCTCCTGCATCCTAGCCCAGCCTGCAGAGTGGCTAGGGCTCACGTCTTCCAGGGACAAGCAGAAGGCTTGAGCAGCTTGGCCGCATCCTCATCTCCTCCCACTCACACACCTTGGCTAAAACCTCTGGTCTCTTCAGCTCTACAATGTGGTATTTTTTCCAGGTCCTAGGATAATGAAATTTTATGTTTATTGAGTGCCAGTTAGGCAAGGAAGGTTTTATTTCTCGCCATCTTCCAGTTGGGATAATGGAGCATCAGAGAAGTTACATGACCACGGTGATAAACTGGGAAGGTCAGGGTGACCCCCTCTTCATTCCTTGCAGTGGCTTCTTCCTCCTGATTAAGACCTTGAAGGCAATCAGAAATCTTATTTTGGTTTTCAGATACTCTTCACATTCTTCCCTTTTTTTTGATAATTTGACTGTATTTATATGCATTTATGCAAACATAAAATTACATTTATATAGGACTTCTCTATTGGTCCAGGGGTTAAGACTCCCTGCTTCCACTGCAGGAGGCATGGGTTCAATCCCTAGATGGGGAACTAAAATCCCACATGCTGTGTGGTGCGGCCAAAAAAACCACGTTTGTATATTAAGCATATGTACATTAAGCATAAGCATATGTATATTAAGCATATTAAATATATTTGCATTTTTCATGCTCATCTCCAGCCTCAGCCATGGTTTCTCTGATCATTTTGATTGTCTTAGTTCAGTTTTAGCAGAATCCTTAGGAGGGATTCATGGGGATTTTTTTAGATATTCAAAAGTGTGTCTGCAGTCTTCGTGCTTGGCTCTCAGTTTGTGTGGATAGGACATCCTTTCCTCACTTTTACTTTCCTGGCATATCTTTAATATGCTGACAAAGTACTGCTGTTGAAAAGGCCGATGACAATTTGACTTTATTTACCTTATAAGTGACTTGGCCTTTTGGGGAGCATTTGACTGCAATCAATCCTTGCCCCTTGCCCTTGTCTCAGGGGACTATGTGTTCCTGGACTGTAAGGACAAGGCTACAGGAAAGACAGCTTTTCTGGCTTTCTGCTCAAGACTTTGCTCTCCACTTAGTTGTTTTCTTGAAGTGAAGGAAGATGATCTCTTTCTTTCTGAGACTCTGCTTCCCTCCCCAGCTTTTATCTCCAGTGCTGGCCAATAGGACTCCCTATGATGGTGGAAGAGTTTTATGTCTGCACTGTCCAAAACAGTAAGCATACAGTGGAAGCCTCTGGCCACAGGTGGCTGTAAGAATTAGGAACATGGTGGAACCCAGGACACTGTTGGTGGGAATGTAAACGGATGCGTCCACTGTGGAAAGCAGTGTGGAGGCTTCTCAAAAAGCTAAAAATCCAACTACTACATGACCCAGCAATTCCATTCCTGGTGTATATCCACAAAACTGAAAAATACTAATTCAAAAAGATACATGTACGTCAGTGTTCACAGCAGCATTGTTGATACTTGCCAGGGTATGGAAACAACCTTAAGTGTTCAACAGATAACAGATGAATGGGTACAGAAGATGTGTTATATATCAAAACACACGCACACACACATACACACAGGGGCGTACAACAGAATACTCCCCCCTAAAAAAGAATATTGCCATTTGCAGCAATATGAATGGACGTGGAGGGCATTATGCTGATATAAGTCAGACAAAGAAATACTGTATGATATCACTTATATATGGAATCTAAAAATACAACAAACCAATGATTATAACAAAAAAGAAGCAGACTCACAGGTATAGAACAGACTAGTGGTTACTGGTGGTGGGGAAGCGGAAGGACAGACTATTGAGTGTAAGAGAAGCTCAAGGATGTATTGTACAACACGAGGGAAAGAGCCAACAGTATGTCATAACTGTAAATGGAAAGTAACCTTTAAAAACTGAACAGAGAATTTAATTAACTGTTTTGTTGTTCAGCTGATAAGTCATGTCTGACTCTTTGCGACCCCATGGACTGCAGCATACTAGGCTTCTCCATCCTTCGAACTGTGGTGCTGGAGAAGACTCTTGAGAGTCCCTTGGACTTCAAGGAGATCAAACCAGTCAATCCTAAAGGAAATAAGCCCTGAATATTCACTGAAAGGACTGATGCTGTAGCTCCAATACCTTGGCCCCTGATGAGAAGAACTGACTCTTTGGAAAAGACCCTGATGCTGGGAAAGATTGAAGGAAAAAGGAGATGGGAGCAGCAGAGGTTGAGAAGGTTAGATAACATCACCGACATCATGGACATGAGTTTGAGCAAACTCAAATAATGAAGATAGTGAAGGACAGGGGAACCTGAGATGCTGCAGTCCATGGGTTCTCAAAGAGTCCGATGTGACTGAGCAGCTGAACAACAACATCCCGGCTGGTGTTCCAAATGTGAGCGAAGCTGGGAAATGTAGTTTTTAAGTTGGGCACATTGCCCAATATAACAGTATAAGAATGTTGCTAGTAGAGAATTAGCTAACGGCACCTAACCTTGCTGAGTACTTATTCAATGCTGGTTCTGAGCACTCTACATACATCACCTCGCTGAATACCTGTAACAACTCCATTAGATGGAAACTATCATTACCCTTGTTTTCCATAAGAGAAAACTGAGGCATAAGGATTTAAATAGTTATCTGACATGGCAAAGCCAGGTTCTGGATCTGGACAGTCTACCTCTACAGCCAGAGCCCTTGACCTCTAGGCAGTGCCCCACCTGATGGAGGCAGAGAGGCAGAGAGTTCCACCAGGGATGGAAGTTACCAGCGCAGGCTGAAGAGAACCCGCCGAGGGCATTTGATCCGGGCTGGTCGCCAGCGCTGCCGTGGGGGCACCAAGTTCCTCCCTGACTCCACCCAGGGCCTCTCTGCCCTCAGCCCATCAGGTCCCCAGAACCTCCCTCTCTGCTTCCATCTGCACGATGTCTTAGGCACAGCCAGTGGCCTGGAGAAGAGTCTGGCCTTTGGGGTCAGGGAAGCCAAGCTCAAAGCCATTCTTTGAGACCTAAGCAAGCTCCCCACCTCTGAGATGCACCCCTCTTATCTGGTGCCCAGCCCCGTTAATTCCTGTCCCCTCCTGGCCTTCTGCCTACTGTTCTGTCTTGGCCTTTTATCTATTTTTTTTTTTTTTTTTTTTTGGTTCGCATCTGTTTTTCTCAAGCAGCATCCTTAATTCTTTCTTTAAAATAAATGAAACAGTCTTTCAAACAAGGCTTAGTTTTTACACACTCACTGTCCCGCACTCCCTCTTCCCCACTTCACCCCTCCCTCCATCTTTTCCCTCATTCCCCCAACCCTGCAGGTGCTGCCTTCCCCAGCCCCGCACCTGGCACTCAGCCACCCCCTGAGCTGCCCTGGGAGCCCGCCAAGCCAGGGCCATAAACACGATGGAGCTGGCACGGCCCCCTCCCAAGGGCTCACGCTGCAGTCACTCACTGTCACCAACAGGCCCAGCGTCCCCAGCTCCCTTCCCGGTGCTCAGGAGGAGAGAGCCCAGAGTAAAGGGGACTTTGATTTTCCTCCAAGGGCCTTTGCCTTCCTTGTTTCTGCTGCAATCTCTCCTGCCTGCTCCGGGCCCCCTTTAAAGAGTTTTTTGGCCCAAGTAGGTCTCTCTCCTTCACTCACTTCAGTTCAGTCGCTCAGATCAGATCAGTCGCTCAGTCGTGTCCGACTCTTTGCGACCCCATGAACCGCAGCACACCAGGCCTCCCTGTCCATCACCAGCTCCCGGAGGTCACCCAGACTCGCATCCATCGAGTCAGTGATGCCATCCAGCCATCTCATCCTCTGTCGTCCCCTTCTCCTCCTGCCCTCAATCCCTCCCAGCATCAGAGTCTTCTCCAATGAGTCAACTCTTCCCATGAGGTGGCCAAAGTACTGGAGTTTCAGCTTTAGCATCATTCCTTCCAAAGAAATTCCAGGATTGATCTCCTTCAGAATGGACTGGTTGGATCTTCTTGCAGTCCAAGGGACTCTCAAGAGTCTTCTCCAACACCACAGTTCAAAAGCATCAATTCTTCGGCACTCAGCCTTCTTCACAGTCCAGCTCTCACATCCATACATGACCACAGGAAAGACCATAGCCTTGACTAGGCGAACCTTTGTTGGTAAAGTAATGTCTCTGCTTTTGAATATGCTGTCTAGGTTGGTCATAACTTTCCTTCCAAGGAGTAAGCGTCTTTTAATTTCATGGCTGCAGTCACCATCTGCAGTGATTTTGGAGCCCAGAAAAACAAAGTCTGACACTGTTTCCACTGTTTCCCCATCTATTTCCCATGCAGTGATGGGACCAGATGCCATGATCTTCATTTTCTGAATGTTGAGCTTTAAGCCAACCTTTTCACTCTCCACTTTCACTTTCATCAAGAGGCTTTTTAGCCCCTCTTCACTTTCTGCCATAAGAGTGGTGTCATCTGCATATCTGAGGTTATTGATATTTCTCCCGGCAATCTTGATTCCAACTTGTGTTTCTTCCAGTCCAGCATTTCTCATGATGTACTCTGCATATAAGTTAAACAAACATGGTGACAATATGCAGCCTTGACGTACTCCTTTTCCTATTTGGAACCAGTCTGTTGTTCCATGACCAGTTCTCAGTTGTGTCCAGTGCTTTGCGACCCCTTGGACGGTAGCACGCCAGGCTTCCCTGTCCATCACCAAATCCCGGAGCTGACTCAAACTCATGTCCGTTGAGTTGGTGATGCCATCCAACCATCTCATCCTCTGCCATCCCCTTCTTCTCCCACCTTCAATCTTTCCCAGCATCAGGGTCTTTTCAAATGAGTCAGTTCTTTGCATCAGGTGGCCAAAGTATTGGAGTTTCAGCTTCAGCATCAGTCCTTCCAATGAATATTCAGGACTGATTTCCTTTAGGTTGGACTGGTTGGATCTCCTTGCAGTCCAAGGGACAATCAAGAGTCTTCTCCAACACTACAGTTCAAAAGCATCAATTCTTTGATGCTCAGCTCCTTCACTCAGCAAACACTAATTAATTAACAAGAATAATCAATGGTACCAATAGATAACTTGCAAGGGGTGGAGATAGCATTTTGGTAATGGAGTGCTGCACATTCTGTGATGGGTGGGCTGGGACACCAGGGCTGGGTCTCCTGTCTTTCCTCTGTGTCTCCTCTGGCCTTGAGGCTCTGACTTGTGGGTAAAGTTACTTGCTCTGCTACCAAATAAATCTACAGAGCTTATCTCATTCATCCTCAGGGCAACCCCGCTTCACTGGTGAGGCAATGCCCAAGTTCAAACAGCAAGGAGAGCCACGCTCCTACCATGAGGCTGCTCTGATTTGTGGAGACAATCTGCTTGTTTCGACAGGATCAGGGAGGAGTGTAGTGGAGTCCCCTGCAGGACCCTCACCAGTCCCAGGTCTGCCTGCAAAGCAGTGTGAACTTGTGTGACAGAGATCACAGCTACCCAAAGCATTCCAAAGGCCCCTCTGTTTTACCTGTCTTGTTCTAAACGGGATGCAAACTCACACACTTATTTTCCCAGTGTCTTGCAGCTAGACATGGCCATGTCACTTGGGTCCCACCAGTACCTGCAATAAGAAGTTTGTATAAAACTCCAGGGAAGGTTTGTTACCTTGGGTAAAAGGGGAGGGCCTTTCTGCCTATTCTATTGCTTCCTGCTTGGCATAGTAGTATGAGGATATAATGTTGGGAGATGAGGCAGCTGTTTTGTGAGCATGAGGTAGTAAGCTTAAGAACCCAAGCCAACATATGGAAGGCTGTAAAGACTCTGAATCATAGAGCACTGCCCCCAAGCCTCAGGGGTTTCCCAGGTGGCACAGTGGTAAAGAACCCACCTGCCAATGCAGGAGAGGCAAGAGATGCAGTTTCAATCCCTGGGTGGGGAAGATCCCCTGGAATAGGAAATGGCAACCCACTCTCGCATTCTTGCCTGGAAAACTCCCATGGACAGAGGAGTCTGGCAGGCTATAGTTCATGGAGTCGCAAAAGAGCTGGACATGACTGAGCATGCATGCAATGCAACTAGGCTCCCAAGCCTCAACTTCCATTTCCAGATGTATTATTATGGGAGGAAAAGAAACTTCTCTTCATTTACATTTTTGCTATAGGCAAAGTAAATTCTCCCACTTCTTGGGGATGACCCACCACTGCCCTGCCAAATTCCTTCTCTGCAGGACTGTACAATGGGCACTCCAGGATGGTGGCCCTGTTTGCTGGCTGCTACCTTTGAGGCTACTCAGTCACATGAAAAGCTCTTCAAGGAAAAGAGTCTGTCTTCTCTTCTCCTTATTTCTACTCACTGCATTAATGAGCTTTTCTAGGATTCTCCTATTACCAGTTATGTGGCCTTAGACAAGTGACTTAACCTCTCTAAGCCTCAGGCTGTTTGTCTGTAATGAGCAGATAATAAAAGTACCTACCTGATTGGCTTAATGATAAATAAGATAGTGAGCATTACACATTTAGCATAGGCTCTGACCTACAGCACATACTCAGTAGATATGAACTGTTATTGGTGGTGTTATTCTTGTTGCTGTTGCTATTCAGTCGCTGTCATGTCTGACTTTTTGCGATCCCATGGACTCAGCAGGGCCAGGCCTCCCTGCCCCTCACTATCTCCTGGAGTTTGCCCAAGTTCATGTCCACTGAGTCAGTGATGCCATCCAGCCATCTAATTACTCACCAGAATAAATATATCAATCAGATATTACTCTCACCATTTTGCAGTTGAGGAAACTGATGTTCAAAGAGGTCAACAAATTTGCATGAGACGGCCTGAGAGCTTGGGAGGGAATAGTTAGAACTCAAATCCGTCAGGTTAAATCAAAGGGAAGTAACACATGTGAGGTGCCTGGGACCGTGCCTGGAACACACCAGGTTCCCATTCAGTGGTCATTGTTATTATTTCTACTACCCTGACCTGTGTCTGTTTATTTCATTAACATTCATTGAGTGCCAACTGGGCATGTGTCAGATCTTGTATGAAACAGGAAGAATACAGTTTATCTGTCAGCCTGTGCTCAAGGCCCGTTTCTACATCTTGCTGTTTCTGTGAATTCACTGCAGTGGTGCAGCCTGTCCACAGGGGAGGGGATGGGGTTCAGCAGGTCAGAGAGCAGGGATCCCACACTCTCTTCCTTCCACTGTAACTGATTGGGGCTACTTTTTTACTCTTGAGATGGACTTCCCTTGTGCCACCTCTGGGCCCTGTTTGCCGTCTCTTCCTTACCTACCAGAGACAGCAGTCCCCTCCTCCCCTCTTCTGGAAATCCTGTCCATCCTTCAAAGCCCAGTTCACCTCCTGCCCTGATTACAAAGGCTTCCTGGATGACCCCGCCCATCTTCCTTTGAACAACTCAGGCTGCTGTATCCACGGGCGATGCTCTAAATGTCTGAGAACCAGCAGGTCACGGGCACTGGAAGGTGGGGTGTGTCCCAGCTGTAAGTAATCACAAGGCTCTATGGGGCTCCCCAGCTGAAGAGCGATCCTTGGAAGCCGCGCAACTGACACCTGCCATTGGCTGATATAAATGTCGAGTATTTTAGAAACTTTTAAATCTTTTTTTGCTCTTTATGGTGATTAAATTGCAATCACCATACAAGTCACACCTTGTTTGACTTTCTCTGGGCTTCCCTGATGGCTTAGCTGGTAAAGAATCCACCCGCAATGCAGGAGACCTGGGTTCGATCCCTGGGCTGGGAAGATCTCCTGAGGAAGGGAAAGGCTACTCACTCCAGTATCCTGGCCTGGAGAATCCCATGGACTGTATAGTCCCTGGGGTCGCAAAGAGTCGAACAGGACTAAGCGACTTTCACTTCACTTGACTTTCTCACCATGGCTAGCCTAGTGCCTTCATCAAGTGTATCTATTAGAAACACTTTGAGATGCAAATAACAGAAAGAACCATTATTGTGTTTTCAACAAATAGAGGGTTACTTTTTGCTTTGAGAACAGTCTGAGAGTAGATGACCCTGGAGATAGTTCAGTGGCTCAACAGCATCAGGGCCAGCATCTCTGCAAGTCTCTGGGCTTTTAACATATATATGTATTTTTTTATTGTGGTAAAGGTCATGTAATACAAAGCATACTTTTTAAACTATATATAACTGTACAATTCAGAGGCACTAAGTCCATTAACATTGGTGTGCAACTCTCAATATCATCATCTCCCAAATTTTTCATCTTCCTAAACTGAAATGTTGTCCCCACTAACTCCCCATTCTCCACCCCCCAGTACATCCACCGATGTACTTTCTGACTTTATGAATTGGACTCTTCGAGGTATCTTGTGTAAGTGGAATCAAACAGTATTTGTCTCCACCTAATTGGCTGTCTCTTGGCTTTTCCCTCATGTTCAAAACACAGCTGCCACAGCTCCAAACAGAAGACAAGGAACAGGGACGCCAGCAATAGCTATTCTTTCCATCTTGCTCTTCTCCCTTAAATTTTATTGGCCACATTATGTCACATGACCATCCTTAGCTGCAAAGGAGGCTGTGCGTCTAAGAATCTAATTCGTTTTGTAAGCCTGAGGCAGAGGCAGGCTATAAGTGAGGGGCTGGGCTGGGCGTTGGATTAGACAGTGGGCCACGAGTGTCCGCCCCACCATACCTCGATGAATGAATGACTCTAAGAGAGGGTTTCACCTGCACAAGTCTGTGCTATGAAGGAACCCAGGGATCTGGTTTTCAGAGCCCTGAGTGGTCACTGCCTCATCAGAGGTCATGCCTGATGAGAGCTTGCTCCCAGCATTCCCTCAGGATCATCTTCCCTCTCTCCTCCACCAGGCCCCCTTGTGGGCTCCCCTCGATTGTGGAACCCCAATAAAGCTCTCCACAGCTAGAAGAGGCAGGAAGGGGTCCATCCCATCTGCCGCCGGTCCCTGCCCCCATCCTGTCCATACAAGATTGATAATGAAACCAATACCTTTCACCAGCGTAATTTTCATATTTAATGAGCGTGACTCAAAAACTATTACATTAATTAGTCAAATCCCACAAACCGTTAATGGTGCACGCAGTAATTAATACCGTATTCAATTAAAAAATGACCTGTTTCGGGGACTTCTCCCAGGTTAGGGGTGTCGGGGGCTAGGAGTGTTTGCTGACAGGCTGGCAGAAGCCCTGCGGTTGCTTCTTGCCGCTGCTCTTTCTTTTCCTCTTTCTTTTCCCAGCGCTTCGTGGAGGCAGAAGGTGCGGGGAGGACATGGTCCTCCCAGCACGGCCCCACTGGGCCTGCGACCGGCTTCCCCTCTGCTTGGCTGCTCGCCCCTCGCCCCTTCCCCCTCTGCCACGACAGCCTACTTGCTGTGATTTATGGGAGGGCCTGGCACAGGGCTCACAGACTGGAAAATTTCCAGTTTACACAAGAATTCCCTGAAAAATGAGCTTGGTTAATTTATTTCTTTCATTAACGAGTTTGAACTGTGAGATAATCTTTCTGAGCGCCCCCCGTGTGCCCACCCTGCATGGTTCACACATGACAAGCTGCATCCTTGCCTGTGCCGCCTCCCATCTAGGCCGGACCTGGGATGGCTGACAGTTGGCAGAGGGGGAGTCTCAGCCTGTTGGCCTGTCCGCTGAGACTAGGGGCCTGTGGCCGACTGGGGATCCCCTTGTCTCCCACCCTGTTAATAATCAGGATGGAAGCTGGGGCTAAATCAGTGAGACCCCTTGGCTTCGTGTTTTCTCATTGTACTTATAGAGGGCGTCCCTGCTTAGGCCATGGGCGGCTGGGAGGAGTTTATGTCAAAACATTTCTCAGTCAGGAACTTAAGACCAAAGAGTGGAGCTAGGATGTGCCTGTAGGACCCACTGGAGGGCAGGGCCTGAGATCAGGCCCACCCCTCACCTGTGTGGCTGGAACGAGAGGGTATCCCCCGACCTGTGGTTTTCCCACTTCTCTTTCTCCAGGACACCCTGGGCTGCACCCCAAGCTTTGACCCTCTTCTACACAGCTCCCTCTTGCCTATCCATCTGGCCCAGGGTGAGCATGTTGGAGGCTTGACTCACCTCCCAAGGGTGGATCCAGGAAAGAAGCCCACGTAGACACTGGAAGCCACTGAGGGCCCAGTGGATAGGGAGGACGCAGAATCTGTCTACAAAGGGGCACAGGCATGGCTCCTGACTCCTTGTCCCATGGGGAGGGGCGCAGCTGCAGAAGAGTGACTGTAGGGGCACACGGCCCCCACTGCCTGGGCGTAAGGGCAGATCTCATGAAATTATGGTGGAAACACAATTGAAAACCAGAGGAAGGGGCCTTACCTGATGGTCCAGTGGTTAAGACACCACACTTCCACTGCAAGGGATGCAGATTCAAGCCCTAGTCTGGGAATTAAGACCCCACATGATGCGTAACATGGACAAAAACAAACAAAAACCAGAGCAGGACAAGGTGAAGCCGGGAAGAGGCAGCATAGTCTCTGGGTGGAGGACCTGGGCTTCGGAGCAGGGCCGCCTGGTTAGAATCCTGACTCTGTCACTTTCTGGCTGTGCAACTATGGGCAAGTGATTTAACCTCTCTGATCTAAGTATCTCGGTTTGGATGAGGATGAAAATTGTTTCCTCAAAGGACTTCTGAGAGTCAGACAACCTAAGAATGCATGGAGCTTACTCTCAGACACACAATAGGGATTCAGTTAGTGGAAGTGTGTATTGTCATATTAATGGGAGCATTATTAGGAGACCTAATGGCAGTGCTCTGGAAACATCCAGGCTTGTAGTGGATGTGGTGGACTCTGGAGGCACCTGCCTCTACTCTTTACTGGCTGTGAGATCACATGAACTTCCTGGGCCTTGGATTCCTCATTTCCAAAACAGCAATTCTAAAAACCACGTCACAGGACATTATGCAAATTAAATGGAATAATGCATGTTAAGGGTTTAGCACTTGATGAGCACTTAGACAAAACCAATTATCATTATCTGTTAAGTGTCTGTTGTTGTTCAGTCGCTGAGTTGTGTCCAGCTCTTTGTGACCCTATGGACTGCAGCCTTCTTTGTCCTTGACTGTCTCCTGGAGTTTGCTCAAACTCATGTCCATTGAGTCGGTGATGCCATCCAGCCATCTGGTCCTCTGCCACCCAATTCTCCTTTTGCCTTCTATCTTTCCCAGCATCAGGATCTTTTCCAGTGAGTTGACTTTTCACAACAGATGGCCAAAGGACTGGAACTTTGGTTTCAGCATCAGTCCTTCCAATGAATATTCAGGGTTGATTTCCTTTAGGATTGATCTGGTTTGATCTCAAGAGTCTTCTCCAACACCACAATTTAAAATCATCAATTCTTCAGTGCTCAGCCTAAGGAGCCTATTGATGAAAGGGAAAGAGGAGAGTGAAAAAGATGGCTTAAAACTCAGCTTTCAAAAAACTAAGATCATGGGTTCCAATCCCATCACTTCATGGCAAATGGATGGGGAAACAATGGAAACAGTGACTTTATCTGTCTGTCTCCAAAATCACTGCAGATGGTGAATGCAACCATGAAATTAAAAGAAGCTTGCTCCTTGGAAGAAAAGCTATGACAAACCTAGATAGCATATTAAAAAACAGAGATATTACTTTGCCAACAAAGGTCTGTCTAGTCAAAGCTATGGTTTTTCCAGTAGTCATATGGATGTGAGAGTTGGATATGAAGAAAGCTGAGCACTGAAGAATTGATGCTTTTGAATTGTGGTGTTGGAGAAGATTCTTGAGAGTCCCTTGGACGGCAAGGAGATGCAACCAGTCCATTCTATAGGAAATCAGTCCTGAATATTCGTTGGAAGGACTGATGTTGAAGCTGAAGCTCCAATACTTTGGCCACCTGATATGAAGAACTGACTCCTTGGAAAAGACCCTGATGCTGGGAAAGATTGAAGGCGGAAGGAGAAGAGGGCGACAGAGGATGAGATGATTGGATGGCATCACTGACTTGATGGACATGACTTTGAACAGTCTCCAGGAGTTGGTGATGGACAGGGAGGCCTGGCGTGCTGCCGTCCATGGGGTCGCAGAGTCAGACACGACTGAGCAACTGAACTGAACTGAAAAGCCTCCCCCATCTATTTGCCATGAGGTGATGAGACCAGACATCACGATCTTAATTTTTTGAATGTTGAGTTTTAAGCCAGCTTTTTCACTCTCCTCTTTCACCTTCATCACGAGGCTCTTTAGTTTCCTTTTTGCTTTCTGCCATTAGAGTGGTATCACCTGCATATCTGAGGTTGTTGATATTTCTTGCTTCAGTCTTGATTCCAGCTTGTGATTCATCTAGCTTGGCATTTCATGTGTTATATTCTGCATAGACGTTAAATAAGCAAGTTGACAATAAACAGCCTTGTTGTACTCCTTTCCCAGTTTTGAATCAGTCAGGTGTTCCATGTAAGATTCTAACTGTTTCTTCTTGACCCACACACAGGTTTCTCAGGAGACAGATAAGGTGGTCTGGTATTCCGATCCCTTTAAGAACTTCAAGAGTTGGTTGTCTATTACCCCATCTAAATATTTGGGGTTCATCATTATCGTCCTCCTACTAACAGCGCTATGGGTTGGATATGCCCGTGCACATGAATCTCCAGGCATCTTACTAAAATGACTCTGATCCAGCAGGCCTGAGAAGGAGTCTGAGATTCTTCATCTCCACCCAGCTCCCAGCTGATGCTGATGCTGCTGGTCCAGTATGAGGAGCAGTATGTTATTTTATGTACATAATTGATGTGGAAATGGAATTTCTAAAAGGTCATATTTCTTGTGCCTGATTAAGACTCAACAACAGAACTAGGATCCAAACAAAGACATGTGGACTGTAGAGAACCCTGAAAGAAAACTGGGATCTGAAAATGGTCAATAAATAAGAATTTGATGGTGTTCCAAGTCACTCCAGGGGTACTAACCACATTTGGCCTTATTTCAGTGGTTTGTGGCACCGTGGATATCCTGGACCTCAGAGAGTTCCCCCAGCCCAGCCCCTGGGTGCGTGTCCAAGTCCTGGGAAAAGCAGGCTAACATGTTATTAGTGCTACACACTCTTAAGTGCAGTATCTTCTGTAATCTGTTTGCTTACTCTTGCTTGCCTCAGTTGCCTCCTCTGCAAAATGTGCATAATAACAGTTCTTATGTCCTAGGATTGTGTAGGATGACACAAGTTCTTTCAAGCCAAGCACGGAAAACAGGGCTCCCCACGAGGGAACAGTGTGGCACAGAGGTGAAGTATGTGGCCTCTGGAACTGGAGGGTCTGGGTTCAAACGCTGGCTATATCATTTATTAGCTGTGTGATCTCTAGCAGTTGAAGTCAATTACTGTGTGTCTTAGCTCCCCACTCTGTAAAAGGGGAATGATAATAGAAGTGAGGCTTAAATCTCTTAGAATAGTTCTTGTTTCATATGAAATGCTATTTAAGCCTTATTATTATCATTCATCTTCATACAAAACCTTTGAGACAGTTACTTTTGTCTTACCTGTGTTTCTGACATGGAAACAGAGGCTCAGAAACTGAATTTCTTATCCAAGGTCATGCAGTCGATGGCAGATCTGGACGCAAAAGCAAGCATTCTGACTCTAAATCTGCCCTCACCTTCCTCCCTAAAAAGGTTGTCTTTACTCCAAATCTCCTCGAGCAATTGGGTGCCCAAGCCAGCACCACTGGCAGGGGTGGAGGAGAGTAGGGAGGTGCTAAGAGGAATTCTCCCTCCTCCGTGCAGCAGAGGTGGCTCCAGCACACGGGAGTCCCCAGGGCACAGTGTGTTAGCCACGTCCATGACAGGAGGGAGCCATGGTGTAGGATGTGGCAGCAGTAGCCGTGGTGGGAGCTTCTGGTACAGGAAGGATGCTGGGTTCTTTGGGAGGCCTGGGTGACGCCCACCACCTATGCCAGCCTCAGTAAAGGGGGTTTCTGGCAAAAGCAGCAATATTGGTGGCTGTGCCCATGTTTCACCCTCTCAGCAGCCACAGGGGCAATGCTGATGAGGGCGAGTGTTCTCAGTAGCTGGGCTGCATCCAGCCAAGGAGGCAGAAGGGTTTTGCCACCTGTGGGCTAAAGGGCTTGGTAATGAGACCAGAGGACATATCTGTTAGGAATTCCCAGGAAACATCTGGATGGACTTTGACCAGTAATGGGTAGTGGGGAGAGCTGGAGAAGGACTGCTTGTTGCTGTTGATACTACTGCATTTTTATCTCCAGATCCTGGAGATGGGAGGAAATGGGTCTTCAAACACTTCAGCTAAGCTGTGAATTTCTGGAGAACAGGAACTACACTTTATTCATTTTCGTGTTCCTCATAGGAAGTATACCACCTTGCCTTACAATTAATCTGGCTCCCCTATTTGTTGAATAAATTAATCTAAACCAGTAAATGAAGTACTATGGATTGCATGTTTGTGCCCTTCCTCCCCTACTCCTCATTCATATACTGAAGCTTTAATCCACGATGCAATGGTATTAGAAGGTGGGGCCTTTGGGAGGTTATTGGGTTTAGAAGAGGTTGTGATTGTGGAGCCCTCATGATGGAATTCGTAACCCATTTAAGAAGAGGAAGGGACCAGAGCTGTCTCTCTGTCTTGGACATGTGAGGGCACAGCACAAAGGCAATCTACAAGCCAGGAAGAGGGCCCTCATAGGAACCCAAACTGGCCTCCTGATCTTGGACTTCCACCCTTCAGAATTATAAGAGACAAGAAACTTTTATTTAGGCCACCCAGTTGGTATTTGTTCTATCAACCTGAGCTAAGACAGAGAGGGAAAGCAAAGGGTTAAAATACTCTGGCGCAGAGATGGCTAACAACCAGGCTGGGTTCAAGGGGACAGGGATGGTCAGGGGGCTGTGGGTGGCATCAGCCCTACCAGTTCTTCAATCCCACCTCTCTCCTCCACCAAATGTATTAATGACTCCTTTACTGGGTTAAAATGCAATCCACAGATAATATAACCTATGCATGCATTTGTGCTTTGTGATCCTATAGATCACATGTCCGACTCTTTGTGATCCTATAGACTGTAGCCCTCCAGGCTCCTCTGTCCATGGGATTCTCCAGGCAAGAAAACTGGAGTGGGTTGCCATGCCCTCCTCCAGGAGCCCTTCCTGATCCAGGGATCAAACCCAGCTCTCATACATTGCAGGCAGATTCTTTACTGTCTGAGCTACCAGTCTATAATCAATTCAAAATGAGCTAAGAATTTACAAAAGGAGTTGGAAGCTTGCACTTATTTGAGATTCACTGTAAATTTGACAGCTCCAAGTACAGACCTATATATACTGCCTAGTGAGTGAAATACTGTAAGTTGTGTCTCCATTTGGTGATTCCATTTTCTAAAATAGTGAACAGTCTGTGGCAAGTCTTGAATAAAACAAAGTTGAGTTTCACTTTGATTTACAAGAGTTGAATTGCTGGAAATTTAATAATGTTAAAACGTCTCAGAAGATTGTTTTGTGTTTGCATGTAAAAAATGGTCAGATCCGGGCTCAGATCATTCAGATCAGGTTTTGCAATTATATGAATGTCCAGTAGAAGTTCTGAAATTCACATGCGACA
The DNA here is from genome assembly GCA_935064755.1 of Tragelaphus eurycerus. Taxonomy (NCBI): domain Eukaryota; kingdom Metazoa; phylum Chordata; class Mammalia; order Artiodactyla; family Bovidae; genus Tragelaphus; species Tragelaphus eurycerus. The sequence goes on along the minus strand of CAKXYN010000008.1, from coordinate 33,924,601 downwards.
AGAGGCCATCTTTGTCATTCATGATTATCCTGTGTGTTTTTGGATGCCAGTCTCCTTGGACACACCCACTAAATGCCAGCTGGGAAGCCCAATCATTGGAATCACTGACCCCTCCCCCTTATACACTGAGAGCCATTATCATGAACTGGGTCCCTAACCTCTGTATGTGTAGTCATTCAGTCATGTCTGAGTCTTTGTGACCCCATGGACTGTAGCCCACCAGGCTCCTCTGTCCATGGGATTCTACAGGCAAGAAAACTGGAGTGGGTTGCCATTTTCTTCTCCTAATCTCCAGGCAGGGGTTATCGTCTTAAATTTGGGCCTGTAATGCCAAGCTTTCCTTGTTCCTTCCACTCCAGGAAATTCTCTGAATCTTCAACTCCCTGCATATCTTTCCTCAACTCTGTATTGCTTTAACATGGATGTCACCATCACCCTTAGGAATGAATGAGATTTCTGAAGCCAGGTCCCAGGCATTGACCTCCTGGATATAGCTGCTGTCCTCCTGAGGAAGGAGTCATCTTCCTGGCTGGGTGCAGAGGGAGAGATGAGACCCTGCCACTGTACCCACAATCTTCCCCATTCTGCAACCCAGCCTCGTGCTGGAACCCAGGGCCTGCACCACTTGCTGCTCCTCAGGTAGCACTATGGAATTTCGAATTTGGGGAGGAGATCCCACCATCCTACTACACCCTGAAAGACCGAACTGCTCAATCAGCCTTTATGTTTTCTTATTAATAAGAGGAAAACATGAAACTGGGAAAGAGACGTGATCTTTGGCAAAGTTGATCTCAAACAGATTCAAAAGTGCCTGAGAACTGTGCAAATCCAAGCAAGTCATTTAACTTTTCTGAGTCCTCATGTCTTCAACTTATGCATGGATCATGTGAAATAGTTTACGAGAGAGAGCTCTATAAACTATAAAAAGTTATATTAATATGATAAATGGCCGTTATCTTTATTATTTCAGCCAGTCCAATGATCCACTTAAATATGCCAATGAATACAAGAGCAGTGGGTGGGAATCTTGAGTTACAGGAGCACAGGATATACATAGTCTTCAAATCCATCATCTGGACCAGGGGTTGGCAAACTGTGGCCCATGGGAAAATTTGACCCCCCAGCCTGCTTTTCAAATAAAGTTTTATTGGAACAGAGCTGCACTCATTTGGTTAGATACTGTTTTGGCACTGTAACAGCAGAGTTGAATTGTTATGACAGAAAGCAGATGGTGTGCAAAGCCTAATATATTAATATTTACTATCTGGTCCTCTACAGAAAAAGTTTGCTGACCCCAGGTCTATACAGTTGACAGAAAGATCTGTCTAAAGGGTAAAACCATGTCCCAACCCACTCTTTCAATGGTTCCTGATGGTGAAGGAATAAATATGTTAACCCGGAAGACAAGACTCTGCTTAGCCCGGCTTGAGCCCATGGCCAGCTTCACACTTCTTCTCTGTGGCTATGTGGGAAAGATTGAAGGTCGGAGGAGAAGGGGACGACAGAGGGTGAGATGGTTGGCTGACATCACCGACTCAATGGGCATGAGTTTGAGTAAACTCCAGGAGTTGGTGATGGACAGGGAGGCCTGGCGTGCTGCGGTCCATGGTGTCCATGGGGACACGACTGAGCGACTGAACTGAACTGAACTGAATGTTAGGTCTTCACTGTGGCACTCAGGCTTCTTTAGTCACGGTGTGTGGGCTTAGCTGCCCCACGGCATGTGGAATCTTGGCCCCTAACCAGGGATGGAACTCATGTCCCCTGCTTTGTAAGATGGATTCTTAGTCCCTGGACCACCAGGAAAGTCCCCAGCCTCACTCTTCTGCTCCAAACTGCATGCTTTAAAAAATAAGCTGCTTTCTTCTATTCCTCTTGCTCAATGCTATTTCTCCCTGCACGCCTTTGCCAAGAGTGCAGGTTGGCTCAGGATAGTTCTGGCCGGCTGACGCCTGAATGCCCTTCCCAGGCCATACTCAGCCCTCTTAGTCCCATCCCTGGAGGCCTCAGCGCCCCCTCTGTCCTTGAAACATGTTTCTGGTGTGTCCCTGTCAGCCTAGGAAGGCCCTGAAGGAGTCGCATCACTCAGCAACCTGGCTCCGGGATATGTAAAGCCCCAGCTCCATTCCTGTCACCCAGGAGGTAGCAATGAAGAGCCACTCTTATTCTATGTCACCACCTTTGGGCCAAGGTCCAGAGCACTCCAACTTTCATGGGGCCGAGAGGAGTCAGGGGAAGAAGACTCCTTCCCCTGCTGTCTATCTGCCACTCTCTCTCTATCTCCTCTCTGGGAGATGGCAGGGACTTTTCTAATGCAGGCAGCACTATAATTTCAAGTGCTCTGTAATGGCTCTTTTGCTACACAGACCCTTAAGAGCATTTCCTTAGAATGAGGTTGAGCCCACAGTCATTCTACACCTCCTGCAGACTGGAGTGTAATTGCTGCTAACAGACAAAGAGGTAGACTTCTCAGATGGCTCAGTGGGTAAAGAATCCGCTTGCCAATGCAGGAGATGTGCATTCGATCCCTGGGTTGGGAAGATCCCCTGGAGGAGGGCATGGAAACCTGCTCCAGTATTCTTGCCTGGAGAATCCCATGGACAGAGGAGCCTTGTGGGCTACAATCCATTGGGTTGCAAAGAGTCAGACAAGAATGAAGTGACTGAGCACACATGCACGCAAAAAGAGGTAATTACTGTGTAACCTACCTTCTGGTTTCAAAGCAAACAATTAACATGTGATGTGCTCTGAGGGGGTTTGAAGAGCGTTACTGTTGTGCCCGATGGTGCCTGAATCTTTGTCCTACTTGAAAAGACCCAACGATCCAACCAGTTATGGGACCACTGAATCTCGGCTGGGATGGGACATGGAGGTCCTATGGTAAGCAGAATAGTGGCCCTCAAAGGTGTCTACATTCTAATCCCATGAACCTGGGAATATGTTACATTATGTGGCAAAAGGGAAGTAAAGTTATTGATGGAATGAAGGTTACTAGTCAGTCGACCTTCAAATAGGAAGATTATCCTGGATTATCTGGATGGGACCAACATAATCACAAGCCTCCTTCAGGATGGAAGAGGGAGGCAGAAGAGGAGAGCAGAGAGATGTGATGGGAGGAGGACACAACCCACTGTTGCTGGCTTTGAAGGAGGAGGAAGGGGAGCATAGACCAAGGAGCGCAGGTGGTCCTAGAAGTTGAAAAGGGTGAGGGAACAGACTGTTCCCAGAGCCTCCAGAAAGGAGCACAGCCCTGCTGACACTTAGATTTTAGTCTAGTGATATTCATGTTAGATTTCTAACCTATAAAACTGTAAAAGAATGCATCTGAGTGTTTTTTTCGGTGGGGGGCGGAGGTGTAGGTTGCTGCATTGGGTCTTAGTTACAGTACCCAGGATCTTTGTTGCATTATGTGGGATCTTTCATTGAAGTACGCAAACTCTCTAGTTGTGGTGCGTGGGCTTAGTAGCTCCATGGCATGTGGGGTCTTAGTTCCCCGACAGGGACCAAACCCACGTTCCCTGGATTGCAAGGTGGATTCTTAACCTCTGGACCACCAGGGCAGGCCCTCTGTGTTGTTTTAAGCCACTACACTTGTGGCAATTTGTTAGAGTAGCCATAGAGAACTAATGCAAGACCTTCATTTGCCCCAGCTTTTTACTTGATATAGAAACTCCTCAGTAGCAAACCTGATTTATGATCATCAGCCTCTGCTGGAGGACTTTGCGTAACCCGGAGCTCAGTCCTTAAGTCATAGCCTATCAGATACTGATTGGCTTTCATTGTTGAAAAGGGCTTCCTCTTGGGCTTGACATCTGTCTCTCTTCACAATCAGCAGACATCCTCCCTTGCTCTCCAGTTGTCTTGGCTGACAGTGTTCCCTTGCTGTCCCCACCTCTGTTCAAAGTGATTAATTCAGGATGGAGCTTGATTCAAACCAGAAACACTGGGACCAGTGAGACCCAATTCTTGGACTTTGGTGGGAGGGTACTGTTAAGAAAGAGGCGCTCTTCTCATGCGAGACCCAGGAATCCAAAACTTACAAGTACCCCAGCTTATTGTCTTGCATGCTCCACTGGTCACCTCATGGGTGTTGTTTATCTGGAATCTCATGTCTGAACCCCACATATGTGGACTCAAACACCTATCCCGAAGGTGACTTTTATGCAGGATCTTATGAAGGCAAAAGAAGGAGTGTTTTGAATCTATGTGACTTGAATCTACGTGAGAATAAAATGTGGGTAGTTTTGTTAAACATAAAAATATATAGTTAATTACAAACAATATTATGGGGCTTCCCTGGTGGCTCAGTGGTAAAGAATCCACCTGCCAATGCAGGAGACATGGGTTTGATCCCTGGTCCAGGAAGATCCCTGCAAGCCATGGAGCAAATAAACCCATGGGCCACAGCTATTTGAGTTTGTGATCTAGAGCCTGAGAACCATAACTAGTGAGCCCACACACTGCAGTTATTGAAACCTGTGTGCCTGGAGCCTGGGCTCTGCAACAAGAGAAGACACTGCAATGAGAAGCCCACGCTCCAAACCTAGAGAGTAGCTCCCTACTCGCCACATGTAGAGAAATCCCGAGCTCAGCAGTGAAGACCCAACACAGCCATATGTATATTATATACACGATGGAGTCCCCCTTTGCCCAGTTTACACTCACTCTCACCAGAGGTCTTATCAGCTTGTTAAATAGTCCACCAGGCTGACTCCCCCGACCCCAGGTCCTAGCCTCAGGACAAGTGAAGTCTTTAGTGCTCCCATGGGTGATCAGGGTCAAGGTGTTCTTGGGAGCCCCTCCAGGGGACAAGCACCCTGTCCTCACTGGGGACGTGTGGCTGTTAGCAGTTGGATCTTTGGAAGTTCCCCAGGTCTTTTCGCCTTTTGAACTTGGCCCTCTTTGCCCTTTGGGTGGAAGCCCGGTCAGGTGCCAGCCATGCTCTCTGTGCTCTTAAGGGCAAATGAGAAGTTGCCACCAGAAGCTCTGTGGTTTGGGGCCACACCATGATTTCCTGGGACCTGGAGCTGAAAGTTAGCAATGCTGCCCAGGGCCCCCACATAGGGGTCCTCAGAAATATTTCTTGAATAAATGAATGAATGAGAGCAGAGAGGGAGGAGAAAGAGAAGGGGACAGAAGAAGAGGGTGAGAAAGATTGAGAGAGAGATCTGTCTCAGTTTCCTTTCCTACCTTTGGGTGAGGAAGTAAGAGGGAGGGAGGGAAGATAAAGGACTTCTCTAGAAATCCTTTATTCCATTTTATTCCATACAATAACTATTATAAATGCCCATTTGGAATACAAACATAATAACCATACTAACTGTTCTTTCAATGTCCACTTGGCTGGAATAAACAGCCACTTTAACAAAATTTCTATCAAAATTACATTGCAGGCACAGTAACTAAAAGATGGAAACAACTCAAATGCCCATCAATGAATGATGGATAAACAAAATGTGGTATATCCACACAATGGAGTAATATTTAGCTGTAAAAAGGAATGAAGTACTGCTACATGCTGGTCTGCCCTGGTGGCTCATTGGTAAAGAATCGGCTTGCCAACTCAGGAGATGTGGGTTTGATTCCTAGGTCAGGAAGATCCCCTGGAGAAGGAAATGGCAACCCACTCCAGTATTCTTGTCTGGAGAATCCCATGGACAGAGGGGCCTGGGGGGCTACAGTCCATGGGGTTGCAAAAGAGTTGGACACGACTGAGCAACTAAACAACGGTAACTGGTACATGCTACCATGCGGATGAACCTCAAGATGCTAAGTGAAAGAAGCCTGACACAAAGGTCTCCTATTGTGAAGTTCCATTTACATGAATTACCCAGAACAGGCAAAGAGTCCATCAGGAATGAAAGAGCATGCATGCACGCACGCACACGGTGGGAGAGGGTGGTCTCAGGGTCTCCTCACTCTTAGAGCAGAAGGCTCAGCAGCTCTCTACAGGTCTGACATCTGAATACAAGCTGGTCTGACTTCCAAACACGTTTTCCTTTAACTGTACCTCTCTGTCATGGGTCAAATCCGGTCCCCTAAAAAGATACATTTAAGTCCTAAACCCTGTACCTATGACTTTTTAACATCAAGTTGAGATGAAGTCATTAGGGTGGGCCTAACTCCAGCATGACTGATGTCCTTATGAAAGAGGGACATTTGGACACAGAGAAAGAGCCATGGGAAGAGGGTGGTAGAAACTGGAGCTAGGTCGCCACAAGCCAGGGTGTGCCTGGGGCTTCCGGAAGCTGGGACAGGCAAGGAAGGATCCTCCCCTCTGGCCTTCAGAGGGAGCCCGGCCATCCCAACCTCTTGCTTGCAGGCGTGTGGCCTCCAGAACTGTGAGAGAAGACATTTCCATTGTTCTATGCCACCTTGTTTGTGGCGCTGGTACCCTAACACACTCTTCCACGCTACGTCTCCAGGAAGAGAGAGAGAACATACAAACTTGGAAAAGCTCACCGCGTATGTGAGGATCTTTAATTGCTTCACAGAGTTGAGGATCAGGATGTTCACCTGTGTAAGACAAAGGTTTGGAAAGTGTTAAGCCCCAATCCCATGGATTATTAGGAGATAATTATTCTATTATTGTGAGAGCAGGACCAGTTCCAACCGTCCAGCCCTTCTCCCTTGCACACTCATAATTATCACACTGCTAGCTTCTTAACCACTTAGATTTCTCTTTCTGTCAGCTCCCGTCTCCCTTCTTCCACTTTACACCCTGCAAACACGAAGAAGCGATGGCGCTGACAGCCAGGTTAGGAACGTGGGGTGGGTTCACCCCAGCTCGGAGGAGGCGCTCCGCACACAGTCAACTTACCGCAGGGGCTGGGAACCCCTGTCTCCCTCCCGGCGTGTGCACTCATGTGTGGCCCCGGAGCAGAGGGAGAGAATCCAGTGATATTTCACACAAATGAGAAATGTTATTCTGCAGATTAAAGCCTCGCCGAGCCTGGTTTTGTCTTTATTTATGCTTTTCCATTTCCCTCTGCGCTGACATGGGTGCCCACGCCGCAGAGCACCGAAGGACGTAATTGGCGTGCTGAAGGATTGTTGAGTGGCCCGGACGCTCCCTCGCAGGCCTCCCTCCCTTCTCTCCCCCATCTGTCACCATCTAATGTGACAAAGTTTTTATCGGGCATTGAGGCACAGGAGATTAAAAGTAAATACTGCAATCAGGAGGCAGCTGGGGAGAAAATGCAGCGCATTTCACAGTAAGCTGCACAGCTCATCAGGGTAGCCTTGTGGCTCCCAGAGGCACGCATGATGAGGGAGGGTGAACTCCAGGTAGGGTGGGAGTGGTGGGGGAGAGAGACATGGGCCCAGGCGGCTGACTTTCACACTTGGGTCAGTGATAAATAGTAAAACGATAGCAGCCACCCTATGTCAAGTGCCTACCGTGTGCCAGGCACTTGGACCAGGTGATTTGGGTACATGTTCTAGTTTAATCCTCACAATGCTGGTGTCCGGTTAGAATAGCCTCCTCCTTCCAAAGCACCCAAAAGGCTTCCCTGGTGGCTCAGTGGTAAAGAATCCACCAGCCAGTGCAGGAGACACAGGTTCAATCCCTGGTCTGGGAAGATCCCGCATGCTGTTGAGCAACTAAGCCCACGTGTCACTACTATTGAGCCTGTGCCCGAGAGCCTGTGCTCTGCAACAAGAGAAGCCACCACAGTGAGAAGCCTGCGCACTGCAACTAGAGAGCAGCCCTTGGTTGCTGCAACTAGAGAAAAGCCTGCACAGCAACAAAGATCCAGCACAGCAGAAAACAAACAAACAAACAAACAAACAACTATAACCATAAGAAAAAAAAAGCACCTGAAGCCCAGAGAAGTCAGGAACACACCCAAGGTCACACTGCTGGTGAGTGGCCAGGTTTCTCTCCCTCCTCTCATCTGTTCCTGCCCTCTTCCTTAGTGAACACATAGTGGGGTTTGCAAGATAAATGATCACAGGAGAGCTTTTGTTTGATTGCATCTTCATTTCTATTTTGCACTAAACCACAAGCTTCTACCACGGATTGATCGATTCAATCATATATTTGTTCATTTAGAATCTAAGCTGTATGTTTTTAGTGTGTGACTTTTTTTTTCTATTTGGTATCTCTGGCCCTTAGAATATTGTCTGGCATATAATAAGTGCTCAATAAATATTTTTTGGGTGCTTGAATGAATGAGCGAATGGATGAATATTGGTCCAGTACCTCCTATGCAACTGTTACTAGTGTGTGGTTCCTAGATCCGCAACAGCATGGGCATCCCCTGGAAGTTTGTCAGGAATGCAGAATCTGAGGCATCACTCCTGATTTGCTAAATTAGAACCTGCATTTTGACAAGCTCTTCAGGTGGTCTGTGTGGTTTGGTGAAGTTTGAGAGACGCTGGCATATACTGAGACCCTTATCTTGATGGCCTAGTCTTTCTAGCTTCCCCATCTTGAGTGAAAGAGATTGAACTTCACATTCTGTGGCTGCTTTCTGTCATGCATTGTTAAATCCTGTTGTTAAATCACTACTGTTACATGGTCTTTCAGGGTGGTCCAAAGAGGACGTGGATGAACACCTGAAAATCCCTTCTCCATTTGTCTTCCTGCCCCTTGCCTTTTCCTCCCTCTGTCCTCCCTTCTGGTCCCAGCCTTGTCATCCCGGGCAATAGTAGACCCTTGAAATCTTTGTAATGGGCACTGCCCCAGCCACAGTGCTCTTTCCTGAAGAGTTTATCCCCTCTTATGGGGAGGAATAGAGGAGGTGAGAAGAAAGAGAATGCCATCCTTCTGAACTTTGAGCCAAATAAGCCTTAACTTGTAGTGATGCTTTGGAAAATATGATTCATTTCCATTTTACAGCTCGGGAATGGGTTCAGGAGGAGGAGAAGCCCCAGGAAGACTGGTGACACCAAACACTGAGTCTTGTAGGGTCCTTGATAGAAGAATGTAGCACTGGGCCAGATAATGTCTGGGTGCTCTGAAAACAATTTCCATTGTGGAGCCTGTGTGGTGTCCTTCCCCTCCTGTTTCACAGCTATGAGCGCTACTGCCTTGAGGGAAAATATGCATCACTGTGATACAGTCTCATGGTCCAGCCTCTAACACTGGCAGCCTCTAGCTGCCAGCCTGCAGATAATCTAGGATTTAGGGTCAGAAAACATGAAGTCAACTACTTAGCAGCATCATAATCACATTACCTCAAATAATTTTATCAGGTATTATAAATTTAAATGTTTTTCACATTTTTTGTATTTCCAAAATCAGAGTGCAACTTATAGTAGATAAGTACATTTGATAGATTGCTTTATTTAAAAAATCTTTTAAAAGCAGTTGCAATCAATGGCACCTAAAATCGAGAGAACATGGTATTAAGGCTTTAATGGAATGGGACACAGCACAAGTACATTTTGATAAATGATAAGGAGCTTAGGAAATGTGGAAATGAGAATAAATTAATAATCACTGAATAACTATAATTAATACTACTTACATTTTATGTCAAATATACATTTTCTCTAATTCTTAAAAAATTCCACAAAAAGATAATGTGACTGTAATCATTTCAGACATGCGTATGTTGTGGTCTCCACCCTGTGGTCTTTCCATTTAATAACAGCTTTATTGAGATGCTGTTCACATGCTATAAAATTCACCCTTTGAGAGAGTACAATTCAGATTTTAGTATAGTCCTGGAGTTGTGCCTATAGTCTTTTTATCTGGATTTCTTGAGGATCTGATTTTATCCTCTGATGTCTGCCAACTTTCAGTCATATTAGATTATTTCCTCACGTGCTTTGTAATTTTGGGTTGAGAGCTCATTTTCAGGGAGGTTTTATGTGTGGAAATACTCTGTTGATTGGATAGAGGACTCTAGAAGGGGGTCCAGCAAGGAAGTTGGTGGCTCCTCAGCCTGAACCTCAGTGTCCCTCCTAGGGGATGGGGCAGCTGCCACGCATGACTATTGAGGGAGCCCTGAAGACCATAAAGCCTTGCTCAGACGTCTTTGTGCTAACATTTTTGTCAGCAGGACCAGTGCTGCCGCCAAAGCAGGGCACAAGCTCCTTGAGGGCAGGCATTGATCTTGCTTTCCACTGTTCCTCCTGTGTCTAGATCAGTGCTAGGGTTGGTGAGTGCTCAATAACTGGCTGTTAGAGGAATTAGTCATTCCCCAGAGATTAGGACATGGATGTCTTTGGGGGACTGTTATTCACCCTCCTACAGAAAAGATCTTATAAATAAACTTTTCAACTTTCTCAACATAGAAAAAACGACAGAGGTCCAAAGAGGTCTAACTGGCATGCAGCCCTAAGCTCTTTGCATCTTACCTACTGCCTCCACTTGTTTACGTGTTCAAAGGAGAGCAGAAAATTCGTACCTAGAAGTCATCTGAGGAGTGTCCTGGGAGAGGAGAGGAAGGACAAGGCTTGCTGGGGGCAGAGAACGAGCAAGCAGAGCAGCTGGGGAATGTCAATACACTCAGGAGTCTAAGTCTAAGGCCTCCACCTAGTTAGTGTCACAAGCAACTCCCAACCGTGAAACTGCAAATGTTGCCAGACACGTTGTCAAGTGTCCTCTAGGGATAAAATCATCCCTGGATGAGATCTATGGGAATGAACTCCATAAGCCTAAATGTCTAAAAGTTATCATTCCTTTGTTTTCCCCAGTAAAGTAAATTTCTTTTAGGGCACACCTTAGTTTTAAAATTGAAGTTTAGTTAATTTACCATGTTGTGTTAGTTTCAAGTGCACAGAAAGTGATTCAGTTATACATATATAAAAATATATTCTTTTTCAGATTCTTTTCCATTATAGGTTGTTATAAGATAGAGTATAGTTCCTTGAGCTATACAGTAGAATCTTGTTGTTTACTTATTTCACATGTAATAGTGTGTATATGTGAATCCCAAACTCCTAACTTACCTCTCCCTCCTGCTCTCCCCTTTGCTAACCATAAGTTTTTTCCTGTGTCTATGAGTCTATTTTTGTTTCATTGATAAGTTTATTTGTGTCATATTTTAGATCCCACATATCAGATCAGATCAGATCAGTCACTCAGTCGTGTCCGACTCTTTGCGACCCCATGAATCACAGCACGCCAGGCCTCCCTGTCCATCATCAACTCCCAGAGGTCACTGAGACTCACATCCATGGAGTCATTGATGCCATCCAGCCATCTCATCCTCTGTCGTCCCCTTCTTCTCCTGCCCCCAATCCCTCCCAGCATCAGAGTCTTCTCCAATGAGTCAACTCTTCGCATGAGGAGGCCAAAGTACTGGAGTTTCAGCTTTAGCATCATTCCTTCCAAAGAAATCCCAGGGCTGATCTCCTTCAGAATGGACTGGTTGGATCTCCTTGCAGTCCAAGGGACTCTCAAGAGTCTTCTCCAACACCGCAGTTCAAAAGCATCAATTCTTCGGTGCTCAGCCTTCTTCACAGTCCACATATAAGTGATATCAAATGATATTTGTCTTTTGCTGTCTGATTTACTTCACTTAGTAGATGCTTACTCCTTGGAAGGAAAGTTATGACCAACCTAGATAGCATATTGAAAAGCAGAGACATTACTTTGCCAGCAAAAGTCCATCTAGTCAAGGCTATGGTCTTTCCTGTGGTCATGTATGGATGTGAGAGCTGGACTGTGAAGAAGGCTGAGCGCCGAAGAATTGATGCTTTTGAACTGTGGTGTTGGATAAGACTCTTGAGAGTCCCTTGGACTGCAAGGAGATCCAACCAGTCCATTCTGAAGGAGATCAGCCCTGGGATTTCTTTGGAAGGAATGATGCTAAAGCTGAAACTCCAATACTTTGGCCACCTCATGCGAAGAGTTGACTCATTGGAGAAGACTCTGATGCTGGGAGGGATTGGGGGCAGGAGGAGAAGGGGACGACAGAGGATGAGAGGGCTGGATGGCATCACTGACTCGATGCATGTAAGTCTGAGTGACCTCTGGGAGTTGGTGATGGACAGGGAGGCCTGGCGTGCTGTGATTCATGGGGTCGCAAAGAGTCGGACACGACTGAGTGACTGATCTGATCTGATCTGATCTTACTTCACTTAATATGAAATCTCTAGCTTCATCAATATTTTTGCAAATGGCATGATTTCATTCTTTTTTATGGCTGAGTAATATTCCATTGTGTATATACCACATAAGACATCATTCTTGGACTAGTTTATTATTATTTGACTGCCACATGCTAGCTATATGCTACTTTGGAGGCAGTGCACATCCTTTTTCTCCAGGACCCTATGGAGAAAACCTGAGATCCAGGTTAAATGGAAATTTGGAGAAGGCCTTAAGAAACAAGTGAGGAAAGTGTTTTTAAATAGCTGAACAGCACTGTAAAAAAATTATTTAGTTTTGACTGTCCCGAGTCTTCCTTGCTCTACTTCTCTACTCTTCACTGAGTTGCTCAAGCTCCTCATTGCGGTGGCTTCTACCCCAGAGCACAGGCTCTAGAGTGTGGGCTCCATAGTTGTGGTGCATGGGCTCAGTTGCCCCATGGCATGTGGGATCTTCCTGGACCAGGGTTTGAACCTATGTCCCCTGTATTGGCAGGTGGATTCTTAACCACTGGACTACCGGGAAAGTCCCTGAATAGCACTCTGTACACAACAAACAGTGCCTGCCTTGCCGCCGCAGCCACCGTAAACTGGCTGGAAGAGGCAAGAGACCCAGCTCTGGTCTCAGCTGCTTCACCACCTGCTGGGTGACCCAGGAAGGTCCCTCTCCTCTTTAGGCCTCTGTTTCCTCACTAGATGGACGGTGAGGCCCCTCAACATATCCACTGGTTCTGACCGTGGAGCGGGGAGAGAGAGCCTCCCGCAGGAGCTGGGAAGATGGCCCCCTGTGGCAGGTGGGAACCCAGAAGGATTTTGAGCCAAGGCAGTGGGTCCACCTGGATTTGTTGTTGTTGTTCAGTCGCTAAGTCATGTCAGACTCTTGGCGACACCATGAACTGTGGCACACCAGGCCTCCCTGTCTCAAGAGTTAATTAAAGGTCACCATGGGCAGAAGACAACTTTCCAAGGATGCTGATTAAAGATACTACTTAAGACCAAACGAGGGACTTCCCTGGTGGCGCAGTAGATGATAAGAATCTGTCTGCCAATGCAGGGGACGTGGGTTCGATCCCTGGTCCAGGAACATTCTACATTCCTTAGAGCAAGAAAGCCCGTATTCCACATCTGGGCCTGCCCTCTAGAGCCCTCGAGTCACAACTACCGAGCCCACATGCTGCAACTAGTGAAGCCCCTGTGCCTAGTGCTCCACAACAAGAGAAGCCCCTGCAATGAGATACCTGCACCCCACAAAGAAGGGTAACCCCCACTCACTGCAACCACAGAAAGCCCACATGAAGCAATGAAGACCCAGTGCAGCCAAAAAATAAAAAACCAAAGGAGACTACTGTTTCTGCTTCCCAAGGAGGAAAGAATCATTCAAATGCACATAGGAATAAATGTCTCTACTGCTTTCTTCCTGAGCTATCACAACATGTATGAGAGAAGGAGAAAGACAGAAAGGTCCAAACACCTGGGCTGTGTCCTGTTGCTGAAGACAAGTCTTATAGTAAATGGTCTTTGCAGGGCAGGACAGCAAGCTTTGGAGGGTCAGGTGAACCTAGAGGAGAGGCCATCACAGGGCCTAGATTACTCTGCATAATGAAGCGAGGGAGTTGAGTTTCTGGGAGAAGGTGGAGGAAAGACATTGGGGAAGAAGGCTTCCTTGTGTCTTAAGGGAAAATCCATAGAGCTTGGTGTTGATGGTCCAGCAGTGATGAGGGAAAGGAGGTGTCCAGCCTGGATCCTTTGGCTTCTGGCTTGAGAAATGGAATGACCGCCACACTGTCAAGTGGGGAACATCAAAGGGGACCAAGGATCTGGGGAGGAGTGGAGATGATGAACTTGGTTTTGACCTTGTTTAGTGCCTTGTGCCCTCAGAACTTCCAAGTGGGAGTGTCAGATAAGAAGCTGGATACATAGCACTTGGGCGTGGGGGAGAGGCTGGGCTAGAGTCATCTGAGTGGGGATCGCGTGTCTACAGGGGCAGCTGGGGCTCTGGCTGCAGGGGATTGGCTGAAGGAAATGAGGCAGGGTGAGAAACAGAGGCCCCTGGATGGAGCCTTGAGGAGAACCAGCAGAGGAGGAGCTCACAGCCGGAGCACCCTCTGCCCTCCTCTACTGGATGCCGGGGCCCAGCTCTGAGCCACTGAGGCCTCCCAAAATATGGACAGTCCTGGCAGCACCATCTCCTTGTTGTCTCTGTGCTAACAAACTGGGGCTAATCAGTATTGTGTGTGTGTGCACGTTTAGCTTCCATGAGCGTGTGTGTACCTGTGTTTTTTGGCTTCCACGTACAGTTGTGTGTGTGCGCTCTGGCTGCTGTCATTATGCCGCTAATGGAAATACTGCCACGGATCGCAACTCTCAATTAGCTCCCGGGGCGATCGCTGTGACAGCCAGTTACAGAACAGCAAGGCCTAAAGGAATGAATTAATTTGTAGTACACGGCAGTTAGAATCACCGTGTTAGGCACGGACTCGACAGCCAGAGACCCTGATTAGAGGAGCTTGGACCACTGGTCACCAGCGGGGACCCAGGAGGTGCCTTCCCTGTGGGCCTGACCTGGGAAGGGGATCCAAAGGACGTTGGAGACCTTTGCCAAGCTCAGAACCACTCTAGGGCTGTTCCATGCACCCCCTGGGAGGAGGGGCACCGGCTGGCACATGGCCAGACTGGAAGCGTGGGGTGCCAGGAGCTTTAAGACAGGGGTGAGACCTGTCCTCTCCCTGCAAACTGGACCTTCTATTGTCTCATTTTGGCTGGTGTGAGGTCAAGGGTGCTCAAGGATGGAGTCTTCAGCGAGGGTGAAGCACGTGGAAGGACAGAAGCCGCCCTCTCCCCACAAGTGTCTCTCAGTACTCTTTCTTTTCTAATTTTTCATTGAGGTGACACTCATATAACACAGTTGACCGTTTAAAAGTGTACAATCCTGTGGCATGTCATGCGTTCACAGTGTTGTACTACCACCACCTTGCTCCAGCTGCAAAACGTCTTCATCACTCCAGAAGGACACCTCACGTCTTTTCTGTGATCACACCCATCCTCCCTTCCTCCAGCCCCTGGTAGCCCTGAATCTTCTTTCTGATAACATGGATTTACCTATTCTGGATATTTCATATAGAAGAAATCATATAATACATGACCTTTCTTTGCGTGTAAATTCTCAGGATAATTTAATTGTTAATATTTATAAATCTCATTATCAAAAATTAGCCACATAATACATGACCTTTTATGTCTGAGTTATGTCTGAGTTATGTCAGAGTTATGGGAAAAGATACACACACACAGACCTACCTGAAATACTTATCATGTGTGATGCACTCTGCCATCTTTATTTTATTCCCTTTTGTTAAAAAAAAAAAAAGTGTGGATCAACCACCCCAAAACTGATTTTATGTTTCACACATGGGTTGTGACCCACAGTTTGGAAAGCCCTGGTGAAACCAAAGCAGAGCCTTGGGGACGCCAAGGGCTTGTCCTAACTGAGCAGGGCATATGCCTTCTTCTAGGGCCTGATGGCTTCTAAGGTTTCTTTAAAGCCAACTCACTGTATTTATCTAGAAGCTAAGTTGCCTGTCTAGCCTGTCTGAGCTTAAGGAACCAAGCTTAAGACGATCCTCACTGCTTGTGTGTGCAGATACTCACAGCCATGTGGTCCACGGGAAGCCTTGGGGGTTGGTATTTATGATTTTTATTCTGTCGTGTCAATTTAATTAGGTTATTGTTGTCCTTGTTCAGTCACTAAGCTGTGTCTGACTCTTTGCGACCCCATAGTCTGCAGCACCCCAGGCTGCCCTGTCTGACCATCTCCCAGAGTTTGCCCAAACTCATGTCCATTGGATGGTGATGCCATCCAATCATCTCATCCTCTATCGCCCCCTTCTCCTTCTGCTTTCAGTCTTTCCCAGCATCAGGGTATTTTCCATTGAGTCGGCTCTTTGCATCAGGTGGGCCAAGTATTGGAGCTTCAGCTTCAGCATCAGTCCTTCCAATGAAAATTTGACATTGACATTGAAGTCGCTCAGTCGTGTCCGACTCTTTGCAACCCCATGGACTGTAGCCTATCAGGCTCCTCCCTCCATGGAATTTTCCAGGCAAGAATACTGAAGTGGGTTGCCATTTCCTTCTCCAGGAGATCTTCCCAACCCAGGGATCGAACCCAGGTCTCCCGAATTGTAGGCAGACACTTTACCATCTGAGCCACCAGGGAAGTCTCAATGAAGGGTTGATTTATTTTAGGATGGACTGGTTTGATCTCCTCCATTATAGTCCCAAGTTATTCAAACATTAATCGAGGTTTTGCTCTGATGATATTGTGGAGATGTGATAAATGCTGAAATCAGCTGACTTTAAGAGAGATTTGGGGATCCCATGGTGGTCCAGTGGTTAGGACTTGGCACTTTCAATGTGGTGGCCTGGGTTCAATCCCTGGTGGGGGATACTAAAATACCAAAAGCTGTGCATCAAACCCCCACCCTCCCCCCGCAAAAAAAAAGACACAGAAATTAGCTTTCAAAATCTGGACTAATCTATTTTCTTTTTTTTTTTTTTAGTTCTCTCAGAGTATTTATCCACATTATTTTTATTTTCAACTTCTTTTTAAAAATATTTATCTTATTTATTCTTGGCTGCGTTGGGTCTTCACTACAGCACGCAGCCCTGCTGCACGCCACTGCTGCCATCGTGGCAGTGAGTGGAGGCTACTCAAAGTGTGGTCCTCGCGCCTCTCACTGCCGTGGCCCTTCTCGCCGCGGAGCAGGGCTCCAGGGTGCTCGGGCCTCAGTAGTTGCAGCACATGGGCTCTAGAGCCCAGGCTCAACCGTTGTGGTGCACGGGCTTAGGTGCTCCATGGCACTGTCCCCTGCAATGGCAGGCATATTCTTAACCACTGGATCACCAGGGAAGCCTCCGTTTTTGACTTCTTGTATTTAGTTTTTTTTTTTTTTTTCATTAAAGATTCAATACACATGTGCACAGTTATATGAGAAATAAACTACAGACCATCATGCTGGAAGCATAGACACTTAAGGATTAGCAAAGGGTTTGTCCAGAGAACCAGAGGAAGAGGCAGTCTAGAGCAGGCGGCAGCAAGCTCCAGCCTCATCCTATTTTTGTAACACGGCCACACACCATCGGTTTGCCTATCATCTATGACTGCCTGTGCCCTCCTTCACAGAGTGGATAGCTGCACCAGAGACTCCATGGCTCAGACAGCCTAAACTATTTGCTATCTGGATTTTTATAGAGAAGTTCGCCAACCTGTAGTTTAGTTGGACAAATGCTGAGAACCCAAACCAATAAACTTACAGAAATAAAGGAAAAATTCATTGCCTGTTAATTCAGGGGCCCACATGGAAATACTTAGAATGGCTTTGCTTCTTTAATTTATTTATTTTTGGTAGCACTGGATTTTTGTTGCTGTGCACGGGCTTTCTCTAGTTTCAGTGAGTCTGGGCTGCTCATCGTTGAGGTTCGTGGGCTTCACACTGTGGTGGCTTCTCTTGTTTCAGAGCACAAGCTGTAGGCACGGGGGCTTCATAGTTGCAGCTCAGTACTTGGGGCTCACCAGCCCTAGAGCATGGGCTCAGTAGTTGTGGCACTTGGGCTTAGTTACTGCATAGCTTGTGGAATCCTTCCAGACGAGGGATGGAACCCATGTCCCCTGCGTTGGCAGCGGATTCTTATCCACTGCACCACTAGGGAAGTCCAGAATGGACTTGCTTCTTCCATGGGGGTTAGCTTGTGAAGTCAACATGTAAAGCAAAAATCACACACAGTCAAACTTATCCTGGGAGGTCCCCTGAAAGTTGTCATGTTGAAGAATGATCTACTATTTCTCACGAAGTCCAGCACAGCCAGTTTGCCAACGTCTACAAACCCATTGTAAGCATTTCAACAGTTATTTGTGTAAGGTGCAAGGAACTCCTATAGGCAGCATCACTAGTCCTGAGAACTGTGAGCTCACATCTGCGGTGGAATCAACTGCAGTTCTGAAAGCAAATCACATATAGGCTGGCAACGTTTACAGGAAATAAATGATTAAAAAGCCTAGACTAGCATTCCCCAGAAGCTCTCTCATTTGGAAAATTGCAAAAGGAAATGAAGAGAAGTGGGAAATGTTTTGCCAACAAGAAAGCTAGGGGAAAAAATCCTCTTAAACATACGTTGAAAGAGACTTTATATTTTATATCTATATCTTTGTCAATTACCTCAATTATTAGTGAGTGCAATAAACATCTAAATATTAGTGATTAGAAAACTGATTTGAAAAGACATTCCCAGTATCTTTGAAATGCTCTGATGTGGTTAATGTCAAAATGAGACATTCATTTGTATCCACTGTATCGGCAAAAGGGAAGTTGGATTACACTAAGCAAGGACCAGGATATGGGGAGCTGAGAACTTCCTCATTGCTGGTGGGAGTAAATAAACGCACATGAAGAGTGGTTTGGGAGTGACTAGTAAAGGTGAGATGTGTGCATCCAAAGTGAAAATGAAAGTGTTAGTCACTCAGGTGTGTCTGACTCTTTGTGACCCCATGGACTGTACGTAGGCCACCAGGCTCCTCTGTCCATTGAATTCTCCAGGCAAGACTGCTGGAGTGGGTTGCCATTCCCTTCTCCAGGGAATCTTCCCGACCCAGGTATCTAACCTGGGTCTCCCACATTGCAAGCAGATTCTTTATCGTCTGAGTCACCAGCTCAGCCATCCTAGCAATTCAGCTTCTTGTTAGATACGCTAAAGCAACAGTTCTCAAAGTCTAATCCCAGAACTGCGTCGAGGGGATCTACAAGGTCAAAACTTTTTTCAAAATGATATTAAGCTGTTATCTGTCTCTTTTCCTGTGTTAGCATTTGCCCTGATGGTATAAAAATAAAAGCCACGGTGCATAAGGCTACTGATTACTTAGCATGCATCAGTGCGGTGGCCCCAAACTATACCCAGCCAGCCATCATTGCATTCTGCATTCTCATGCACTTTGTAGGGGGAAACCAGTTTTACTAAATAATGTTCTACCTAGGGCTGTAAAGTTTTTAATTTTTAAAAATCTTGACTCCAGAGTCCTTGACTTTTTAAAATTCTGTGTGATGAAATGGGAATTGCACATAAGGAAAGCCCTTCTGCTGAATACTCGAGTACAGTTGTCTGGAGGAAAAGCACATACGGAACTATCTTGAGTTGAAAGATCAGCTGGCCAGTTTTTTCATGGAACATTATTTTTCCTTGAAAGAATAATTCATAAGCTACAGTTATTTGGGGAATTCCTTAGCGGTCCAGTGGTTAGGACTCTGTGCTTTCACCACCTGGGGCCCAGGTTCAATCCCTGGATGGGGAACTAAGATCCCAGAAGCCTTGCTGCATTGCCCAAAAAAACAAACAAACAAAAAACCACAATGGTTATTCAGATTTGGCTATTTGGCAGACATTTTTTCAAAAATAAAGTGAGTCCCTCACATTAAGGAAAACAACTGATAACATACATTGCTAATGATAAAATTGGAACTTTCAAATTTTAAGAAACTTGTATCTGCCACCATGAGCTTCCCACACTCGAAGGCTTTTGTGATAAGATCAGAGGTGATGTTAATGAACTTTTATGCTGAAGTGTGCCAACATTGGAAGAGCCACAGGATGTATTTTCTAAATAATCAATGTATAATGTATAATAATCAATGTTACAAAAATCATGAGGAAAAGATCAACTCAGAGTATGAGATAGACCATTGCATTTTAATGTGAAGTGAAAGTTGCTCAGTCATGTCCGACTCTTTGCAATCCCGTGGATAGTCCATGGGATTCTCCAGGCCAGAATACTGGAGTGGGTAGCTGTTTCCTTCTCCAGGCGATCTTCCCAACCCAGGGATCGAACCCAGGTCTCCCTCATTGCAGGTGGATTCTTTACCAACTGAGGCACCAGAGAAGCCCTGCATTTCAATATACAAAAAGTTAATTAATATGGTTTCAGATTTCACATTGCAGCTGGTCTTTAAGAAATAACCATTTGTTGAATTTTGGTATATTGTCAAACAATATCCACAGTTATCTGAAATGGCTACTAAATTACTCTTTCCTTTTCTAACTATGTATCTATGTAAGACCAATTTCTCTTTATAGACTTCAGCTAAAACCATATAATACAACAGGTATTAGATTTGTAAAAATGAATGCTACTCATCTTACTATATTTATTTTGAAAAACATTATTTTTATAAAAATTTATTATCTAGATAACAATGACCCTATATGCGAGACAGCAAAAGAGACACAGATGTAAAAAACAGACTTTTGGACTCTGTGGGAGAAAGCGAGGGTGGGATGATTTGAGAGAATAGCATTGAAACATGTATATTACCATTTGTGAAATAGATCATCAGTCCAGGTTTGATGCATGAGACAGGGTGCTCAGGGCCAGTGCACTGGGATGACCCTGAGGGATGGGATGGGGAGGGAGGTGGGAGGGGGCTTTAGGATGGGGGGACACATGTACCCCCGTGGCTGATTCATGTCAATGTATGGCAAAAACCACTTTGTAAAGTAATTAACCTCCAATTAAAATAAATAAATTAATTTTTTTAAAAGACAGAAAATATTTATTATCTATATTAACATGGAGTGGCTTATTATTGTCTTAATTAATGAGTACCTATGTTTTTAATTCTCAGTTTTATTTCTAAACTGGTAGCTCTGATACCTATTGACAGATGTAACACCCTCACACAAAATCTCTTAGGGGCCTCAAGAATTGTTAAGACTATAAAGGACTCCTGAGGTCAAAAAGTTTGAGAAGTGTTACTTGAGAAATCAAACTCTCTCACAAATACACAAGGAAATCTGTATAAGGAATTTCATGTGTTACTGTTAGAAATAGAAAAATTGGAAAGAAACTAACTGTACTTCAGTTGAAGAATAGATGAACTGTAGTTTAAGGATTTAATGTCATGCTAGTTAGCACTTGAAATCAATAAATTAATGAAATCAATGAATATATATACATATTTGTGTATGAACGAGTTAAAAAATCACAAAATTTAAAAAGCAAATTGCAGGAGACTATAAAAACAATTTGATATAATTTGCAGTTTTTAATTGTAAGAAAAATTATTTATGGAAGCATATGTATAGTAAATATAGTAAAAACATACATATGAATAACTTACATCACCTTCAATATACTGATTTTTTTAAAGTACAAGTAGGAGAGAAAATGTAAGAAAGTAAGACTTATACTGTAGCTATAAGATCACAATATTTCTTAGAAACTAAAAGTTCTAAAGCAAATAAGTTGACATTAGATATTTAAGGATTTGTTTATATTATTTTCTATAATATCCTGCATGTTTCAAATATGTTTCTGTTTCAAATAATTGAAGACAAAAAGCATTTTTCATTTTAATAAATGATTTATTTTGAAATAGAAATACAGAATTTTTTGTTGTTGTTCAGTAAGTGTGTTTCTCTTCATTCCCGCTAAATGGTTGTTGAATGTGCACTTGAGGATTATCAGCGTCAGTTCAGTTAAGTTCATCAGTGGTGTCCGACCCTTTGCAACCCCATGGGCTGCAGCATGCCAGGCTTCCCTATCACCAAGTCCTGGAGCTTGCTCAAACTCATGTCCATCGAGTTGGTGATGCCATCCAACCATCTCATCCTCTGTCATCCGCTTCTCCTCCTGCCTTCAATCTTTCCCAGCATCAGGATCTTTTCCAGTGAGTCAGTTCTTTGAATCAGGTGGGCAGGAGTTTCAGCTTCAGCATCAGTCCTTCCAATGAATATTCAGGGTTGATTTCCTTTAGGATTGACTGGTTGGATCTCCTTGCAGTCCAAGGGACTCTCAAGAGTCTTCTCCAACACCACAGTTCAAAAGCATCGATTCTGTGGTGCTCAGCTTCCTTTATGGTCCAACTCTCCCAGCCATACATGACTACTGGGAAAATCATAGCTTTGACTACACCGACCTTTGTTGGCAAAGTAATGTCTCTGCTCTTTAATATGCTGTCTCAGTTTGTCAGAGCTTTTCTTCCAAGGAGCAAGCATCTTTTAATTTCAGGCTGTAGTCACCGTCTGCAGTGATTTGGGAGCCCAAGAAAATAAAGCCTGTCACTGTTTCCTTTGTTTCCCCGTCTATTAGCCATGAAGTGATGCCACCAGATGCCATTATCAGCATAACCTGTATTAAGTCCAGCTCAGCCTGGGGAGGCCTCACACCTTTGTCTGGCCTTGTGACAGGGAAGTAGAATGTATAGGGAGAATTTTCACTTTCTCTGTATTGTTTCAACTTTTCACAATTATGTTTTATCAGGAAAAAATTAAATACATTTCTATTGTAAAATAGCACAAAATTATGTCCTTCTTTTTTCACTTTTTAAATAATATTGAGACCATGTTCTTTTCCCACTGTGAAAACTGATTTTTCTCATTTAACCTTTAATCATATTCTACATCATTAATTTTTAATATCAGTATGTTCATGGCTGTGTAATATTCTACCATACAAACTGCCATACATTAAAAAAAAAAAATCACTTGCATATTTAGTCACTTTGGCTGTTTCCACCTTTTTGCCATTATAAAAAAGTGTTGTGATGCATCCTTTTACATGTAATTTTCATTTTTATTTTTGATTATGAAGGAGCTTAGAACATTCCATTCAAAAAGATGCCTCTCTGGCATATTGACTATTCTGAGTTAAAGGCACATGAAACATAGCAAATATAGGAAAAACTCTGATCTTCCTTCTTTTTCTTAAAAAGTGAAAGTGAAAGTCGCTCAGTCATGTCCAGACTCTTTGTGACCCCAGGGACTATACAGTCCATGGAATTCTCTAGGTCAGAATATTGGAGTGGGTAACCTATCCCTTCTCCAGAAAATCTTCCCAGCCCGGGGATCAAACCCAGGTCTCCCGAATTGCAGGCGGATTCTTTACCAGCTGAGCCACAGGGAAGCCCTTCTTAAAGGTAGGAGATAAAATTCTCATATGAAAAATGTCCTCCCTAGAAAGGCAATGGCACTCCACTCCAGTACTTTTGCCTGGCAAATCCCATGGATAGAGAAGCCTGGTAGGCTGCAGTCCATGGGGTCGTTGAGAGTCGGACACAACTGAGCGACTTCAATTTCACTTTTTACTTTCATGCATTGGAGAAGGAAATGGCAACCCACTCCAGTGTTCTTGCCTGGGGAATCCCAGGGACGGGGGAGCCTGGTGGGCTGCCGTCTATGGGGTCGCACAGAGTCGGACATGACTGAAGCGACTTAGCAGCAGCAGCAACAGCAGGAACTTCCCTGGTGGTCTAGTGGTTAAGACTCTGAACTTCTACTGCAGGGGGCGCTGGTTCTATCCCTAGTCAGGGAACCAAGATCCCACATGCCACAGTGTATGGCCCTCCCCTCCCCTGCATAAGATGTTTCCTTATACCAAGAAAGTAGCATTCTTATGAAGGACAAAAAGTTGAGACCAAGAGAATGCTATAAAAAGAGGCCCTGTTAAAATAATTATTATCTTTCATTAGCTCCCCTCATAGTTAAGTCACTTTTTCACAATGGTCCCTCTTTGTTCAATCTACTATAAAACCAAGGAGGTTTTGCCATTTCTTTGGGTCTTCCCGTGTCACATAAAATATTTATTAAGTATCAGTTTAGTTCAGTTGCTCAGTCGTGTCCAACTCTTTGTGACCCTATGGACTGCAGCACTCAAGGCTTTTCTGTCCATCACCAACTCCTGGAGCTTACTCAAATTCATGTCCATTGAGTTGGTGATGCCATCCAACCATCTCATCCTCTGTCATCCCTTTATTAAGTATATTTGTATGCTTTTCTCTCTGTTGATCTGTCTTATGTCAATTTAGGGGCTTCCCAGGTGGTACTAGCAAAAGATAAGAGAGGTGGGTTTGATCCCTGGAAGAGGGCATGGCAACACACTCCAGTATTCTTGCCTGGACAAGCCCCTGGACAGAGGATCCTGGTGGGCCACAGCCTGTAGGGTTGCAAAGAGTCAGACATGACCAAAGCAACTGAGCAAGCACGCAGCACATGTCAGTTTAACTGTTACGCTCAGGCAAAAGAACCCTAAAGAGGAAAGGTAAAACTTGGCCCCTCCAGTGGTTTTCTGAAATCTTAACTGTGTCACTTCTCTCGGGCCAAGAATTTAGCCTTTCTGAGTCCCAAGCAGGACAGGAATGACTCCTGATGGGGGAATCCAGAGGATTTTGTCCTCTGGTGGACAGCTGGCAATGTCTGGAGACAGTTTTTGGTTGTCATATCTGGAGGAGGGAGAGGTTGCTGCAGGCATCTAGTGAGTAGAGGTCAGGGATGCTGCTGAACATCCCGCCTTACATGGAACAATCCCCAGAACAGAGAATTATCCGACCCCAAATGTCAACAGCACCCCAGGTTGAGGAACCCTGAAATAGAAAGATCATGAGTGTCCCTTCCTGCCCTGAAAATCACAGAGGACTGGTGGAGGGCCTCAGAGACTGGCTAGGGCTGGGGAAAAAGTGTGATCTCACTTTGAAGCCCTCAAGGGAGGATGGGCACAGGAGTGTTCCCAAATTGCTCTGAGTCCTCCAGTCACTGGAGGCGATTGTTAAATGTTCAGAGCCAGCCCTAGAGCGTTCAGGGTGGAGCCCAAGAATCTGTGCCTTGGTAACATCAGAATCTCCCGAGGGCTCTCTAAGCAAGATTGGGGTGGGTCCAGGAATCTGGGTGGTTTGTTGTTTGTTTGAAACTCCAAAAGTGATTCTGAGGAACGTATCTTGAAAGTTTATATCTTTAGCTTTGAGGGGTTTCTGTGGGAGGTACCTGCATATACATTTATTCATTCAACGTTCATTCATTCACTGTTGTTGTTCAATTGCTAAGTTGTGTCTGACTCTGCATTCCCCTAGGCTGCAGCAAGTCAGGCTCCTCTGTCTTCCATTATCTCGCAGAGTTTGCTCAAATTCATGTCCATTGAGTCAGTGATGCCATACTATCCACAGGGGTCTCCAAGCAACAATACTGCAGTGCGTTGCCATTTCCTTCTCCATCGGACCATGTTTTGTCATAACTCTTCACCGTGACCTGTCCATCTTGAGTGGCCCTGAAGGGCATGGCTCATAGCTTCATTGAGTTACTCAAGCCCGTTCACCATGACAAGGCTGTGATCCATGAAGGGGTCATTCATTCATTGTTGTTGCTGTTCAGTTGCTAAGTCGTGTGTGACTCTCAGTGATCCCATGGGCTGTAGGACGCCAGGGTCCCCTATCCTTCACTATCTCCTGGAGTTTGCTCAAACTCATGTCCATTGAGTTGGTGATGCCATCCAACCATCTCATCCTCTGTTGCCCCTTCTCCAGCCCTCAATCTTTCCAGTATCAGGGTCTTCTCCAATGAGTTGGCTCTTCGCATCTGGTAGCCAGAGTATTGGAGTTTCATATGATCTTTGTTTTTTGAACGTTGAGTTTTAAGCCACCTTTTTCACTCTCCTCTTTGACTTTCATCAAGAGGCTCTTTAGTTCCTCTTTGCTTTCTGCCATAAGGGTAGTGTCATCTGCATATCTGAGGTTATTGAAATTTCTCCTGGCAATCTTGATTCCAGCTTGTGTTTCACCCAGTCCAGCATTTCACATGAGGTACTCTGCATATAAGTTAAATAAGCAGGGTGACAATATACAGCCTTGACGTACTCCTTTCCCAATTTGAAACCAGTCTGTTGTTCCATGTCTGTTTCTAACTGTTGCTTCCTGACCTGCATACAGATTTCTCAGGAGGCAGGTCAGGTGGTCTGGTACTCCCATCTCTTTAAGAATTTTCCACAGTTTGCTGTGATCCACAGAGTTAAAGGCTTTAGCGTAGTCAATAAAGCAGAAGTAGATGTTTTTCTGGAATTCTCTTGCTTTTTCCATGATCCAGTGGATGTTGGCAATTTGATCTCTGGTTCCTCTGCCTTTTCTAAATCCAACTTGAACATCTGGAAGTTCATGGTTTATGTACTGTTGAAGCCTTGCTTGGAGAATTTTGAGCATTACTTTACTAGCGTGTGAGATGAGTGCAATTGTGCAGTAGTTTGAGCATTCTTTGGCATTGCCTTTCTTTGGGATTGGAATGAAAACTGACTTTCCAGTCCTGTGGCCACTGCTGAGTTTTCCAAATTTGCTGGCATATTGAGTGCAGCACTTTCACAGCATCATCTTTTCGGATTTGAAATAGCTCAGCTGAAATTCTATCACCTCCACTAGCTTTGTTTGTAGTGATGTTCCTAAGGCCCACTTGACTTCACACTCCAGGATGGCTGATCCTGGAGTGAGTGATCACACACCTAGACTCAGATGGTAAAGCATTCACTTTCAATGTGGGAGACCTGGGTTTGATCCCTTGGAAAAGGAAAGATCCCCTGGAGAAGTGGAATCTTCTAGAGGAAGACTGTGGTTCCTATGCAGAACCGCAGTGGCATTTTAAACAGGATTCCCCAGGGCAAGAATAGGCTCCGGGTAGAAGAGTTGCAGAGGCCTGCAGCTGGAAGCCTCCCCTTCCTACTGCACAGACACCACTGCCCTTTTCTGACGTTAACTCTTGATCGCTTAATTCATCAGTAATATTTACTGAGCATCCACTATGTGTCGGGCACTGTTCTATGCACCAGGGACACATCAAGCCAAAATAGGCCAAAATTACTGTCCTCATGAAGCTTACATTCTTGTAAAAGGAGACAGATCCTAAGCAAAATAAACACAATTTACAAAGCACGGTGGAAGGTGGTCAGCACTCTGGGGAGAATGCAGCAGAGCTGGGGACAATGAATGCTGGACAGGGGTGGCCACGGAGGTGTGTGTGCAGTTAGGTGCTCAAATTTTAAAAAAATGTCCTCTAAGACCTCACTGAGACTATGATGTTTGAGGGTTTCCTTTAAATCTCACATAGCAGTCTCAAGTCACAAGTACACATGTGGTGGCGGAAGGAACCTTGTGCCAACAAGATTATACACCCCTCTTAGGGGAAGAGTGGAGGACAGAGGAGCTGTGCTACAGTTCACGAGGTTCAAAAGTCAGACACGACTTAGTGACTGAGCAACAACAAGGGACAGAAGCCACCTCTCTGGCCTCTAACCTTGTTCATGAGGCCAAACAAAGAGCTGGACCCTTGTGGGCATTCAAAACTACTTTTTGGATGAATGAAAGAAAAAGAAATGAACACATAAATTTAAAAAAATGGAATGAATGAATGGGGAGTAAAAGGGAAAAAGAATTGTGCACGCTGGAGTTTGGCCATCTGGTCCAGGTGTTGTAGAATCTCTGCTGCCCCGGCCCAGCCAGCCAGAGGCCCTCTTCTGGGGAAGAAAAGGCTGAGACTTGGGCAGGGGAAAGCCCACAGTGGGATGGGGAAGGGTCCCCAGGGCAGGGAGGGTAAGGAGGGATGAGGTGGAGGGAAGTGGAGGGGGCGGAGGACAGACGGAAGAGCTAGAAGAACAGGAGGGGAGCAAACAAAAGATCAATAAGAACAGTGGGAGGTGACAGCAGCTAGCCAGGGAGCGCTCCTCCCTTGATTAGAATTCATGAACTCCCCTCTTACATTAAGGCTTTATATGACACCTGGCCTTTAATGCAAAGCTGGCTGCGAACATTAAAAATTAAAAGCCGAAGGTAGGCTACATCCATCTCTGATAGCGCAGCTCCCCTCCTATCTGAGGTCTGCACAAAGCTATTACACATTGATAAATTATTTGGGGTAATAGCCGAGATATTACATTGTTTCTGAGTGAAGGTAAAATCTCTCTCTGACACGGGCATTTATCAGGAGCGCCTTTCATCCTATTTATTATGGGCCAGGTGAGCAGGGGCTGCAGCCGCCTGGGGTGCGTGGGCTGGGTGCTCTTCCCTTCCCTCGCCTCCCCTCCTTCCCTCTCTGCCACTCCCTTGATGGGGCATTGATGAGCTTGTGACAAGCTAATTATTAACTTAAAGATCTGCACTTCACCTTAAAACAGGCAGGGCTACTGGGGAAGAGGGAGGTTCTGTTACTAAACAAACACAGCATGGGTCCCTGACCCCACCTTGGCCCCACTTGTGAAAACTGAGTCTCAGCCCATCTGAACCTGCTCACAGTCACTGGGAGGAAATACACACGGCTAGTGCTCCATCTTGCCACAGCCTCAGCCTCCCCTACCCGATTCTGCAAGCCAGCAGCCAATCAGAGTTGCTGAATTATTGCTCTGCAAAGATAGAAGGTGGG
This sequence comes from Tragelaphus eurycerus, assembly GCA_935064755.1. Taxonomy (NCBI): domain Eukaryota; kingdom Metazoa; phylum Chordata; class Mammalia; order Artiodactyla; family Bovidae; genus Tragelaphus; species Tragelaphus eurycerus. Next base: position 33,896,350 of record CAKXYN010000008.1, on the reverse strand, counting down.
AAGAGAAGGGGATGAGATGGTTGGATGGCATCACTGACTCAATGGACATGAGTTTGAGCAAGCTCTGGGAGTTGGTGATGGACAGGGAAGCCTGGCGTGCTGCAGTCCATGGGGTTGCAAAGAGTCGGACACGACTGAGAGACTGAACTGAACTGAAGGGGATGAGGGCTCTGAAGTCTTCATCCCAAAGCCCCCACCCAAGGACACACACCACAGGTCCATTCTGAGTCTAGGCTGGAAGCCCTGCCTCCTGCTGGTTCCCAGACTTGTAGTATCAGCTCCTCTTGCCCTTCCCTAGGCTTTTCCAGCCCCCACACCCTCACTCCAAACTCCTTGATAGCGTCCTCTGCGCTGACACTCCGGGAACAGCCTTTGGAACTTGGTGAGGGTGGTTTAGTCACCAAGTCATGTCCGACTCTTGTGACCCCATGGACTGTAGCCCACCAGGCTCCGCTGTCCATGGGATTCTCCAGGCAAGAATACTGGAGTGCCTTGACATTTCCTTCTCCATTGGAAGTTGGGTGTGATGATAAGCAAGTCGTTTAAACTTCCTGAGTCTCGATTTCCTCAACTGGAAAAGAAACATTACCATCACCATCACCATCCAACCTCTTGGCATTGCTGTAATAATGAGTCACATCAGGCCTGGCTGGGCATCGGTACAGAGCGTCATAGGTGGTGTTGGGGTGTGTGGGTGTGTGTGTGTATGACACACCACCCTGGAGAGGAATAGCTGTAGATGTGGGCCGTCTGGGTCCGGTCCGGGGCACTCAGGAGCCATTTACTGACAAATGCTTTTGGAAGAAGCATCTCCTCTCGAAAGTTTTCCGAGTGCCTCCTGGTTTCCAGGTGCTGCGCTCATCACTGATGTGACAACTGCGAACAGAACAGCCCTGTTGCTGTTCTCCAGCGGCTCCCAGCTATTGGAATTGGCCTACTGTCCCCGACAGGGAGAAACAAGTGCTCTGGGTGGTTTTTTTGTCTCCAAGGCTCACTGGCCTTCCAACTGTGCATCTGAGTCAGCTCCAACTCCTATCAAGGGCTTGGAACCCAACTGGCACTCAATAACCGTCTTCAGAATGGATGAATAGAGGACTGAAGTGAATTTCGAGTCCCAGGTGGACCAGTGTGAGCTTGCTGAGTCTCACTGGGCCCGAGGTATACAGTCAGTCTTGCTTTCCAGCAATCAAAGGCTGCCAGCTCTGCTCAGGGGAACTGCTCATCTTCAAGCCCCAGCCAGTAAGATGACCTCCAGCAAAAAAGGAAAGTGCCCTTTGTGATTGGCTAGAAACTGAGAGCTCAAGTCCCCACTGCTGCCAGAGGAGCCAGATGTCTATCTTCTTTCTAGAATGTCTGCCTGATGGCCAGACATGCAGGGAACCCACCAACCAGCCAGAGGAGAAGGGTAAGGTCGCCGCAGGGTATGCACTCCCTCGGAACCCAGCTTTCCACTCAGGCCGGGAGGTGGCTGAGTTTGCAGGACAGGTGTGGACTGGAGGAGGTCTGGGATGAGGTATATGATGGCAATCATTCTCTACAAACCCGGCCAGCGCCTCTCCAGGCTCCCTCTCTCTAGTCAGCCCTCTTGAACTTAGGTGGGACCATCTGACAGCTTCTTGGTTTTGGCTTCAGCCCTGTTTCCTGTCTCTCCAGTTCCCTGATTCTGATCTCTGTCAGCCAAGGCCAGCCCCTCCCTGCCCTGCACCCAACCATGCTTCCCAAAGCCCAGGAGGACACCTGAGCCCTGATGACGGATGAACTTGGGCATCTCGCAGAGCGCCAGACCTGTCTGACTGTGCTGAGGTTGAACCAGCTCCTTCTTGATGGATGTTTTCTTATTAGGGGAAGCAAGAGTGACTCTCAGCCACTACTGGGGGCTCTCTTCCTGCCGTGTCATTCTGATATCCCTGTTGGCTGAATGGAGAGTCACACTGTCCACTACGGAGAGTGGTCTTATTGAACAAGTGTGAAAAACCAGAATAAAGACTGAGACGTTGCTCTGAAAGGTTGAATGTGTAAACCTACACGAAAGGGAAAGCCTTCCAAGGTTAGCTCAGTGATAGAGTGATGATAAGTCATCATCAGGTTAGCAGCTGACACTGAGGGTTCACTGAGTGCCAGGCACTGTGGTAAGTCCTTTGTAGTCAGTCTCTCATTTAATCCTCATAAAACACCAGGTCAGTTTCACAGAGGCTCAGATGAGTGGAAATGGGATGTGATCCTGAGCCTGAGTCCAAACCAAATGCTCTCAAACGCGACACCAGAAGGGATCTTTATGACTAGTTTATTCATCTCTTTATTTCTACATAAGGAAACTTTATTTATTTCCCAGAGAGGGAAACCCATTGCCTAGAATCAGCAGCCGAGTTGGGGAATGGATGCTAAGAGCCCTGATTCTAAATCCAAAGCCTTTCTCATCTGCTCCCCACCGGCCTCCTCCCCTCTCCCCTGTCCCTCCAATGCTGAGGGACATCACCAAGGTGGAGAGGGGACCCAGAGCCAGGAGAGCTGGGGTCTGAATGTGAGCGAATATTGCCAAACAAACCGGCAGTGTAGACGTGCACCCCAAGGGAGCTTCGGGAAGCTGGATCTAAAGGTGGAAGCGAGTCAGGAGCCAAAGAGCAGCTGGAGGTAGGGAGTATGCAGGTGCCCAGGGGCCCAGTGGTGCAGGAGTCAAGGGATTCACAGAAGACAGCGGAGGCCCCGGTGCTGAGGGTGCTTTGGAATGGAAGTTGGCAGGACCGAGGGTCTGCTGAAAAAGGAAAGATCTCAACAGGCCTGAGATAGAACTGCCGAAGGAAGCCAAGTATGATGCCAGCTGCAGGTGAAAGCAGAGATGGAGGAGGTAGCAAGGCCCCGTGGTGAAAAGGAGGAGGGTGTCTAGTTCCTACCAGGAGAAAACTAGAGGCAGCCAGGTTTGAGGGATGGGTGGTGGTGGTAAGAAGAGAAGGGCTGGGCCACTGCTTGCACAACCCCTTTGGGCTCAGGTGACAATCTGACCTGGGGCCACATGTGGCAGCTTGGAGAACTTCGTGGTTTACTGTTGATCATTTTGGAAGGAAAAGGATGTCAAGAGCATCTTAGGAATTTCCCCCGAGCGTCAGATAAATATTTTTCCTTTGTTATTTTCACAAGCAACTGTTATAAATATTTAACTGGCCCGAATCACTTTTTTTTTGTCAGACTGCTTTTTTTTTTTCTTCAATGGAAATTTGTGTTGAGACTGGACCACGTGGGAGCCTGAGTTTTTGAAGGTGGTATATTTATTCAAGAAAAAAATTTTTAATGATAAAAACGTGATACTGGTATACCTAGACCTTTGCACAAAATCAATTTTAAACTGATTAAACTGAATTTTTAAAATGTTGGCCAGGAGGGGTAGCTGGTGTAGGACATTGTTTGTCTTGATTTCTCTTTCGTGAAGCTTGCCAGGGTCCTCAAAAGCCTTTCCATCTCCGAAAGTAGTGTTCCAGCCAGGTGGAAAATGTGTTCTCGACCTCACACTTTTAAGGACAGTAGATGGGCCGGGAGAGAGACTTTTCACATCAGATAGCAGAGAAATCACCATCCCTCAGGATGCACAAGCAAGCTAGCCTTGCATCTAAAGTCCTCGCTAATTCTGCCTGCTCCTAATCTTTGTAATATTTCAAGTGGTTTTAGACTTGGCTGTTCAGAGTTACGGGGGTGGGGGTAAGGAGGAGGAGTGACGTGTTTCTACAAAGCCGGTGCCTCTGCACCCAGAACCTGGTAAGGGGGCAGTGGTCAGAGGGAAACAGAGGGAGAGAAAGATATCAAGTGTAGTAATCAGAATGAAAAATGGAGCCACGGTTACTTTAAACAAGAGCTAATTCATCACAAGAACGAGTGGATAAGTAGCTGAGTTTCAGGCGTTCAGTAAGTTCCCCGTTATGCTCCAAAAATTATTCCACCCCTGTCTGCATGCTCCCATAAATCATCTCTTCTTCACATCAGCTCCGATTACCAATTACTCCTGCCGGTAACACGCTTTCCTTGCCCAATACCATCTGATGGGGACTTGCGTTTTAATTTTTCAAATGCCTTCCCCCCCACCCCCCGCCCCGCTTTTCCTTTCTTCTTTCTCCTCCAGTCTCCCCGTTTCCCACCCCCATTCTCCTCTCTTTCTCTCTGTAATCTCTTTTTTGCACAAAGCTCTTGCCCATATCCCAGGCCCCTGCCCACCTGGCCATCTGCACTGGTCCCTTGGGAAGCCGTGAGGAAGAACCTCCCTGGGTAGCAGTGGCCCCGGGAAAGCCTTCAGAAGGTGTGAGATGGATGCAGTGTCCATCCTTGGCCTGCTTCCTGGTCTGCAGACCTGGATGGAGTTTGAGTCTAGGGTTCTGACAACTTGTTGGAAAGGGATGTGGATTGTCCCTAAGAGGAGAACTTTACACTCCCACTGGCGGCTGGCATGATGACAATGGTCGCTGTAAGTATTTATCATGCCATTTATGGGCTGTTGGCCATGTTTGATGCACAGAGGTAGTGAGTCTCTGCAGGGCATTAAAAATTCCTTTAGAAGCAGCCCTGCCTTCCAGCTTCATTTCTGTTCCTGATGTAGAATCACCCAAAGCTGTGTTTTCCACGCTGTAATCACTGCTTTATCATTTTCACAATCTTGGTCAAATTGCAGTACTATATGTGCCATATTTTCTTAACATCAACTTTAGATTTCAAAATTTAACTTTAAGCAAAAATTCATGAACTTGTGTACTTAAGGTGGCAGTTATATTTTTCCCAATATTATAAAAATACATGCTTAGCTCCTGTACCAATGGACTTACAACTTCATACAAAACAGCATCCGTAGCGCACATACTGCTGCTGCTGCTGCTACTAAGTCGCTTCAGTTGTGTCTGACTCTGTGCGACTCCATAGACGGCAGCCCACCAGGCTCCCGCGTCCCTGGGATTCTCCAGGCAAGAATACTGGAGTGGGTTGCCATTTCCTTCTCTAATGCATGAAAGTGAAAAGTGAAAGTGAAGTCGCTCAGTCATGTCTGACTCTTTGCAACCCCATGGACTGCAGCCCAAGAGGCTCCTCTGTCCATGGGATTTTCCAAGCAAGAGTACTGGAGTGGGTTGCCATTTCCTTCTCTAATGCATGAAAGTGAAAAGTGAAAGTGAAGTCACTCAGTCATGTCTGACTCTTTGCGACCCCATGGACTGCAGCCCACCAGGCTCCTCTGTCTATGGGATTTTCCAGGCAAGAGTACTGGAGTGGGATGCCATTGCCTTCTCCTGGTGCACATACTACAGTCTGGCAAAGCATCATTCTCTCCTGGACACCCAGGTATGTGGTGTGATGGCTGACATGGGACCAGGACACAGAAGTCAGAGAAGTTAGGACCTCCACGAGTGTCCCCGCGCATTCCAGCCCCACCTCCAGGGACCACATCTGGAGGTCTGCTGTACTGCCGAGGCCCAGAAATCCAGACACGGACAAGTATCCTTTGCGGTCTCTGCTTTGAGAAATACTGGTCTAGCCTGTGCTTCAAATCTGATCAGCTTGGGGACCTTATAGAACTCACTCATTTCCTTGTCTTATAATTGCTTTAATTGGGAGAACCCTAACTAATCTTCCTACCTCGTGGAGATCAGAGAGGTCCGAACCTGACAAGCCAAGGAAGGAATGGATTGTGTTCATGAGGGACTGGGAGGCGTAGCCTGTGCCCTCCATGGGGACAGGAATCCAGTCCTGCCACCCTTGGGCTTTTGCGAGCTGAGCTAGCATCACCACTTAAGCATCTGTTTTTTACGCCATTCACTTACGTATTTATTTCGGCTGTGCTGGGTCTTCATTGCTGTGCTCAGGCTTTCTCTAGTTGTGGTGAGCAGGGGCTACTCTCCAGCTACGGTGTGCAGGCTTCTCATTGTGGTGACTTCTCTTGTTGTGGAGAACGGGCCCCAGCGCCTGCAGACTTCAGTAGTTGCAGCACACAGGCTTCGTTGTTCCGGCATAAGGGCTCTCGACTGCAGACTCAGAAGTTGTGGCCCTCGGGCTTAGTTGCCCTGTGGCATGTGGGATCTTCCCAGACCAGGGATCGGACCCGTGTCCCTTGCATTGGCAAGTGAATTCTTAACCACTGGACCACTAGGGAAGCCCTGCTGTCTATTTTGATTAGATCTGAAAACTATAGATTTCAGCAGGTTTGAGAACCTACAAAGGAGATTCCAAGCCACTTTCGTGATGGTCATTTAAATTAAATTATGTACAGACAGGGTTTGGAGATATTAACAGTCACACAGAAGCCCCAGGTGGAGACTAAGGTGCTGCAAACAAAGTATCCAAGGTGTATCATTTAAGCAGGAGCTGACTCTCTGGGCTGACCCCCTGTACTTGCACAACCCTGAGAGTTAGGGTCTCCTTAAATGCTGCAGGCGTCTTGTCTGCCTCCTCCGCCTCCCCCACATCACTTGCCTGGCTCGAGGGAAGCTGCAGGGTCAGATCAGATCAGATCAGTCGCTCAGTCGTGTCCGACTCTTTGCGACCCCATGAACCGCAGCACGCCAGGCCTCCCTGTCCATCACCAGCTCCCGGAGGTCACTCAGACTCGCATCCATCGAGTCAGTGATGCCATCCAGCCATCTCATCCTCTGTCGTCCCCTTCTCCTCCTGCCCTCAATCCCTCCCAGCATCAGAGTCTTCTCCAATGAGTCAACTCTTCGCATGAGGTGGCCAAAATACTGGAGTTTCAGATTTAGCATCATTCCTTCCAAAGAAATTCCAGGATTGATCTCCTTCAGAATGGACTGGTTGGATCTTCTTGCAGTCCAAGGGACTCTCAAGAGTCTTCTCCAACACCACAGTTCAAAGGCATTAATTCTTCGGCGATCAGCCTTCTTCACAGTCCAGCTCTCACATCCATACATGACCACAGGAAAGACCATAGCCTTGACTAGGCAAACCTTTGTTGGTAAAGTAATGTCTCGGCTTTTGAATATGCTATCTAGGTTGGTCATAACTTTCCTTCCAAGGAGCAAGCGTCTTTTAATTTCATGGCTGCAGTCACCATCTGCAGTGATTTTGGAGCCCAGAAAAATAAAGTCTGACACTGTTTCCACTGTTTCCCCATCTATTTCCCATGCAGTGATGGGACCAGATGCCATGATCTTCGTTTTCTGAATGTTGAGCTGTAAGCCAACCTTTTCACTCTCCACTTTCACTTTCATCAAGAGGCTTTTTAGCCCCTCTTCACTTTCTGCCATAAGAGTCGTGTCATCTGCATATCTGAGGTTATTGATATTTCTCCCGGCAATCTTGATTCCAACTGCAGGGTGGTTGGGTCCTAATCCTTACAAGCCAGGGTAGAGTCAAAGGTTAACTGAACTGCCAGGGGGACCGGCACTATGCCGGGTATACCCACACATGTGATACCTTCTAGCCTCACAGGAGCCCACAGTGGAGATATCATTAATTTCACTTTATACCTCGGGACCTCAAGGCTTAGTGAGGTTGACGATGCTGCCCATTAAAGAGAGAGAAGGGAAGGAACTGGTAGATCTGGAATTTGAACTCACGACTCGCAATGTTCTTTTCTCTTCACTGTTGACTTCCCTGTTCTCGTCCAATGTTAGTTAAAGTAGAATTGATTCCACCTCACAGATGAGTCCAGTGAGACCCAGACTCCTCATGTTTTCTACGCATTTAATAATTTACTGCTTTTAAATCACTCACTGCTCCGCAGGACTTTAGGTCATTCATATTCATTTAGCTCTCATATCCATCCACCATCAAGCATGACTGAGTGGCCATCCAGTGAGACACAGCAGAGAATGGCAAGGCTTCTTTTGGGAGATCTGAGAAGCCAGCGGAGAGACGAAATTAGCTAGTGGTAATGAATGAGACTGAGTTAAGTAATAGGAGAGAAACATACCAGAAAACTTAGGCTAAAGATGATTGTCAAAACATCACAGAACTGGGTTCTAAGCTACTGTGGTAAACACAGCAGCTGTCGTTAACCAGTACGAGTGCCCCCACTAATCGGATGAGACAAAGATTCCCTCCACTAAACTGTAAGCATGATTCATTGCTGAGAATATTTACCTGAGGGGCACTGACAGGTGCAACGCCAAGAACTGTTATATGGGATTAATAATAGTAATAATGATAGCTGCCACTTAGCAACTGTGTGTGCTCAGTCATGTCCAATTCTTTGAGACCCCATGGGCTGTAACCCACCAGGCTCCTCTGTCCATGGGATTCTACAGGCAAGGTTTTCTTGAAATGGGAAGTTCCAAGAATTTCCAGTAGCAGAGTAAGAAATCCCCTGCCATTTCCTACTCCAGGAGATCTTCCTGACCCAGGGATCAAACCTGCATCTCTTGCATCTCCTGCAATGGCAGGCAAGGATTTCTTTTTACCACTGTGCCACTTTGAAAGCCATGCACCCTATTACTGAATAGGCACTTTGAAATGTTTCTTCATCTAAGCCTCACAGCTCTAGTAGAAGCAAGCATCTTTATAACCCTCCATTTTCAGAGTGGGAAACTGGTCCGTCAGCAGCTTGGCCACAGTCCCACCCTCAGAAGTGGCAGACCTGATTGAGAGCAGATTTTTCCAGCATGGCCTGTCTTCCTCGGCTGTGACCAAAGCTGCCAGTCACAGGATGAAAATCACCTCTCACTATTGAAGGGATATATTAAATAAGTGACACAGACATTCAAGTTAATTAACTCTTCTGCCCCCTGCCCTTTCATTTCATAATCAATCCAATTTATCTGAGGCCGAATTTCCTCATGTCTCCTATTTTATTGAAGTCCTCTCTTCCTGTATGTACGGGGTCTGTATGGAGCTCTGGGGGCAGGGGTCTCACCGGAGAGGGGGTGATGCAGAGGGGAGACGCACAGCAGATCGGGCACCCCGGAGAATCTGCGTGATTGGGTGAGATGGGAGTGAGGCCATCGAGAGTGGTGGTTCTCAGTGTGTGGTCCAGCAGGGCAGCGCCTGGGAACACATTAAGACATGTAATCCTTGGGCCCCATCCCAGAACTACTGAAAACCTGGATGGACCTAGCAGTTTGAGGGCTAGTAAGCCCTCTGAATGATTCCAGTTTATTACAGAGCTTGAGAAGCACTGGCATGAGAGAGTGGCTTTTCAGCTGTGACTGCAGGTTGGCATTTCCCAGGAAGCTTTCAGAAATAACTGATGCCTGGGTCCCACCCCAAAGATTCTGACTGATTGGCTCTGAGTTATGACCTGGACATTAGGATCTTTTCAAGTTCCCCAGGCGATTCTAGAAAGCAGCCAAGGTTGAAAAGTCCTGATTTGGAGAATCAGTGGACTCAAGATTGCACACCAGCTCAGTGCCCCCGAGTGATAAGGCAGGTGGGCCCCCATGGGCGCAAGAGTTCAAAGTTGTTTCTTTGCTCTGGAATGCTCCACAGCCAGAGGCTGAGAACTGAGGCCCTGGGAGCTGGGAGGTAGGTAGTGTGCTCTCAAGAAAAGAACCTGGACTCAGAAACCAGGTGATGGTAGTCCACTCTGTAACCACCCCTCTTCAACCTGGCTGAATGCTAGAATCACAGAAGTTGCTCAGAAAAGAATGAATTAGATGAGACCATTTAAATGAAAGAGTTTCTCTCCCAAAGCATAGTGTTTACAAAGCATAGTTGACATTTACTAAGTGCTTGCTAGGTGCCAGGACCTAAACAGCTTGCCCTGTCTCACTGAGTCCCACCATGAGTTTTCTTTTTTAAAAATTTGAGCGCATCGGGTCTCAGTTGCAGCAGGTGGGATCTTTTGTTGCAGCACATGGACCCCAGTTGTGGCGTGTGGGGTTAGTTGCTCCGAGGCATGTGGGAATCTTATTTCACAGACCAGGGATGGAACCCACATATCCCGCATTGCCAGGCAGATTCTTAACCACTGGACCACCAGGGAGGTCCCCCACCATGAGGTTTCGGTTCCACTGTCCTCCTTTTACTGCTGAAGAAGCTAGATGAGAGAAGTTCGAGTAACGTCATGCAACCTAGATGTGGTAGAGGCAGAATTTGAACCAGACCCTGTGCCTATACTTCGGCATCTTCCTGCCACTCAAGTACAAACTCCAGACCTGTCAGGTCGGGGGCAAGGAAATATTAGCAAGAAAGGTGATCCATTCCTGAGTGACTAGGAGGTGAGGGAAATTAATCAGGGCCCTTAAGTGGCTGAGAAATGAACCACCTATTAAAACCTGTCTTTAATAAGAAAAATAAAGTCAGGAAATGGGTGCAATTAGTAAGTCATAATAAAAAAAACAGGTAAAGGGTCACTTAGAAAAATTAAATGCTAGGGAGATGTATAAATCAGAGCACACGAACTGAAAGGTCTGGCCAGAATTAGCTAATGAACTTCAGGAACTCTTGACATCTACTTTCAAAAAGAGAGTAAACCACGGGAGGCCACGTGGAGAGGAAAAACGTGGAAATGGGCTTGAAAAACTGGAAGAAAACCTATTCCAGCAATTTCACCCCAGGGAAGTCATAAGTTCTGTTTGTAGGCAAGCCATAGAACAAATTTTATGATTAAAAATTTACGATAAATTTTACGAGTAGAAAATCCAGTAAGCAGCTGGAGGGCAACGGAGGCCTGAGCCATAAACTGAGATGGCAGGTTTACGCAGACGTCATGCCGGGAAACCATAACGCTTTTTTATTCTAACTAATTTGTAATGTTAGTGGAAATAGAGTCTGTTGAAGATTTAGTGTTTTTTGACTTTTAGAAAAGCTTTTGATTCAGTGTCTCATGAAATCTGACTGGCAAAATTAATTTAAATTGGCATGGACAGGGACCGTCTCTGTGATGGGGCTTGGCCGAAGGCCTTTAAAATAAAGGTGTGATGAATGGAAGCCATGAACTGGAGGGGCAAGGGGCAGGCCCAGGCTGCTGCTGGCAGAGGTGAGCTCAGCAGAGGCAGATTCCAGATCATGTCGATGGTCTCCACGAAGGTGAGGTTAATGACTGATCAATCAGAGCTGCATGTCTAATTCAGCCACAGGGACACCAACAGGGGAGGGTGGGAAACCCGAGAGACAGGAAAAGGACAGAATTATCCCCAGGAAACAGTGTGTGCTATGCAGAAGGTGCCCAAGACCTGAAGAACTAAGGTCTACCTGGCAGGAGAAATCTGAGTCCAGGTAAATATCCCTCAAGATCCCCAAGGGATGGGGCCATATACAGGTGGTCAAAGCTGGAAGGGGTGCATGTAACCTGCCTTGACCAGCAAAGGAATTTATTTCACACGTAGGAAGTAGAGAGGTAAGGTTAGCTTCAGGCATGGAGTGATCAAGACGCTGGCTTTCTTCGCCTTTCGTTGGCTCTGTCTTCTCCCAACGTTAGTGTTGTTCTTGGGCTGGCTTTCCTCAAAATTGGTCAATGGCTGAGGTGGGGTGAAAGGGGTCCCCATAAAAGACATGTCCATGCCCCAAAACCTGTGAATATGACCTTATTTGGAAAAGGGTCCTTTGAGATATAGTTAAGGATCTTGAAATGAGATCATCCTGGATTGGCCTGCTGAGTCCTAAATCTAATGACAGGTATACTTATAACCTACAACTTATAAAATCCCCTGGAGGAGGAAATGGCAACCCCCTCCAGTTATTCTTGTCTGGAGAGTCCCATGGACAGAGGAGCCTTGTGGGCCACAGTCAATAGCGTTGCAAAGGGTTGGACATGACTGAAGCGACTTAGCATGCACACGTACTTATAACAGACAGAAGGGGACACAGGCACAGAGCAGGCCAGGTGAAGACAGAGGCGGAGACTGGATGATACAAGCACCAGCCGAGGAGTGCCTGGAGCCTCCAGAAGCCGAAAGCGTCAAGGATGCTCCCCTAGATCTAGGTCAGTCGCTCAGTCGTGTCCGACTCTTTGCGACCCCATGAATTGTAGCGCACCAGGCCTCCCTGTCCATCACCAACTTCCGGAGGTCACCCAGACTCACGTCCATCGAGTCAGTGATGCCATCCAGCCATCTCATCCTCTGTCGTCCCCTTCTCCTCCTGCCCTCAATCCCTCCCAGCATCAGAGTCTTCTCCAATGAGTCAACTCTTCACATGAGGTGGCCAAAGTACTGGAGTTTCAGCTTTAGCATCATTCTTTCCAAAGAAATTCCAGGATTGATCTCCTTCAGAATGGACTGGTTGGATCTCCTTGCAGTCCAAGGGACTCTCAAGAGTCTTCTCCAACACCACAGTTCAAAAGCACCAATTCTTCGGTGCTCAGCTTTCTTCACAGTCCAGCTCTCACATCCATACATGACCACAGGAAAAACCATAGCCTTGACTAGACAAACCTTTGTTGGCAAAGTAATATCTCTGCTTTTGAATATGTGATCTAGGTTGGTCATAACTTTCCTTCCAAGGAGTAAGCGTCTTTTAATTTCATGGCTGCAGTCACCATCTGCAGTGATTTTGGAGCCCAGAAAAATAAAGTCTGACACTGTTTCCACTGTTTCTCCATCTATTTCCCATGAAGTGATGGGACCAGATGCCATGATCTTTGTTTTCTGAATATTGAGCTTTAAGCCAACTTTTTCACTCTCCACTTTCACTCTCATCAAGAGGCTTTTTAGTTCCTCTTCACTTTCTGCCATAAGGGTGGTGTCATCTGCATATCTGAGGTGATTGATATTTCTCCCGGCAATCTTGATTCCAACTTGTGTTTCTTCCAGTCCAGCGTTTCTCATGATGTACTCTGCGTATAAGTTAAATAAACAGGGTGACAATATACAGCCTTGACGTACTCCTTTTCCTATTTGGAACCAGTCTGTTGTTCCATGTCCAGTTCTAACTGTTGCTTCCTGACCTGCATACAAATTTCTCAAGAGGCAGATCAGGTGGTCTTGTATTCCCATCTCTTTCAGAATTTTCCACAGTTTATTGTGATCCACACAGTCAAAGGCTTTGGCATAGTCAATAAAGCAGAAATAGATGTTTTTCTGGAACTCTCTTGCTTTTTCCATGATCCAGCGGATGTTGGCAATTTGATCTCTGGTTCCTCTGCCTTTTCTAAAACCAGCTTGAACATCAGGAAGTTCACGGTTCACATATTGCTGAAGCCTGGCTTGGAGAATTTTGAGCATTAGTTTACTAGCGTGTGAGATGAGTGCAATTGTGCAGTAGTTTGAGCATTCTTTGGCATTGCCTTTCTTTGGGATTGGAATGAAAACTGACCTTTTCCAGTTTTGTGGTCACTGCTGAGTTTTCCAAATTTGCTGGCATATCGAGTGCAGCACTTTCACAGCATCATCTTTCAGGATTTGGAATAGCTCCACTGGAATTCCATCACCTCCACTAGCTTTGTTCATAGTGATGCTTTCTAAGGCCCACTTGACTTCACATTCCAGGATGTCTGGCTCTAGGTCAGTGATCACACCATCGTGATTATCTGTGTCATGAATATCTTTTTTGTACAGTTCTTCTGTGTTTGCTTGCCACCTCTTCTTAATATCTTCTGCTTCTGTTAGGTCCTTCTTGCCACCTCTTATTAATATCTTCTGCTTCTGTTAGGTCCATACAATTTCTGTCCTTTATTGAGCCCATCTTTGCATGAAATGTTCCTTTGGTATCTCTGATTTTCTTGAAGAGATCCCTAGTCTTTCCCACTCTGTTGTTTTCCTCTATTTCTTTGCATTGATCGCTGAAGAAGGCTTTCTTATCTCTTCTTGCTATTCTTTGGAACTCTGCATTCAGATGTTTATATCTTTCCTTTTCTCCTTTGCTTTTCGCTTCTCTTCTTTTCACAGCTATTTGTAGGGCCTCCCCAGACAGTCATTTTACTTTTTTGCATTTCTTTTCCATGGGGATGGTCTTGATCCCTGTCTCCTGTACAATGTCACGAACCTCATTCCATAGTTCATCAGGCACTCTATCTATCAGATCTAGGCCCTTAAATCTATTTCTCACTTCCACTATATAATCATAAGGGATTTGATTTAGGTCATACCTGAATGGTCTAGTGGTTTTCCCTACTTTCTTCAATTTCAGTCTGAATTTGGCAATAAGGAGTTCATGGTCTGAGCTACAGTCAGCTCCTGGTCTTGTTTTTGCTGACTGTATAGAGCTTCCTAATCCCAGAAACACCTTAATTTTGGACTTCTGGCCTCGGACCTCTAAGAGAACGTGTTTCTGCTTTTTAAGAACTAGGTTTGTTACAGGGTTTGTCTCAAGAAACATGCAACACCTACTAGGGAACTGTGCAACTTTGCTCTCAAGCAGCCCATCTTTGTGGGGCTGTCTTTCTGGTGAGACTGAAGAAGTTCCTTCACAGAAGCCCCAAGAAGGCTCTCCTCACATATCATTGGCTGAAATTAGCCCAGCCTTGACCCTAAACCTGTCACGGGCAAGAGGTTGAGAACATGTTGTGTGGCTTCCATTCATTGCCTGGGTGGAATGGGTGACACCCACCGGCTGCCTTCTAGATGGTGGAACCTGGCTTCTCCTGTGAGGGTCCCATGGAGCAGACCATGATAAACATGCAATGTGTGTGAAGAAGGACCTTTCCTATGCAGTTGCGTGTCACTGAGATCTAGGGGCTATTTGTTACTAAGGGCAACCTGACTAACACAGAGGAGAAGATCACTGATGTTACCTGGAAGAAGTGGCAGAATTTTGATAGGAAGGTGTGAGAGAGAGTCCAGGCAGGCAGAACTGCATAAGCAAGAAATGAAGGTCCAGTGTATTCAGGGAAAGATGGATGAGGAAACACGTGCTAGAGAGGAGGAGCGCCCAATCAGAGATGGACAAAGGTCCCCCACAACAGAGTTTGGATGGAGAGGAGGGAATACTGGTGACAAGATAAATTTAGGAAGTTGTTGCCAAAATCCCAAAGTGCTAAGGACCTGATACAAGGAGGGGCAGTGAAGGAAACAACAGTAGCAACAGTACTATAGTCACAGCTGCCACTTAGTAAAGCCCCAGTGGGATTTCCCTGGGGTTCTAGGGGCTAAGACTCCGCAGGTCCAATGCAGGAAAGTGAAAGTCGCTCATTTGAGTCCAACTCTTTGTGAACCCATGGACTGACCATGGAATTCTCCAGGCTAGAACACTGGAGTGGGTAGCCTTTCTCTTCACCAGGGGATCTTCCCAACCCAACTCAGGGATTGAACCCAGGTCTCCCGCATTGCGGGCGGATTCTTTACCAGCTGAGCCACAAGGGAAGCCCAAGAATACTGGAGTGGGTAGCCTATCCCTTCTCCAGCGGATCTTCCTGACCCAGGAATCGAACCAGGGTTTCCTGCGTTGCAGGCAGATTCTTTACCAACTGAGCTATCAGGGAAGCCTGGCTCCAGTGCACGGGTTTGGGTTCAATCCAATGCAGGAGTTTGGCTTCAATCCCTGGTCAGGGAACTAAGATCCCACATGTCTCATAGCACGGCAAAAAAATTCTT
The DNA here is from genome assembly GCA_935064755.1 of Tragelaphus eurycerus. Lineage (NCBI taxonomy): Eukaryota > Metazoa > Chordata > Mammalia > Artiodactyla > Bovidae > Tragelaphus > Tragelaphus eurycerus. The sequence continues at coordinate 33,880,961 of CAKXYN010000008.1, read as the reverse complement.
TTTAACTAATTAAATAAAGCCTCATTATGTGCCAGGCACAGTGCTGAGCATTTTATTCTGATATCCTAGTGGAATAGAAGGTTAGGCTGAGGTGGAGGCAGCCAGTGCAGACACAACACAGGTTAGCTCCAACCTAGCCAGACCCCATGTCCCGGGCTGAAACATGTCTGCTCTGCCTCTGAAAGCTTCCACCACAAGGACTGCAAAGGACAGTGGCCCTGAAAGCCCATGAACCTGTTGTCTTGGCTGGGGACCCACTGGGGAGGAGACAGGTCTGGGGACCAGGGCCACAGGATCACAATCCAGGGAGGTGAGCCCTCTGCTGTCCCAATCAGAGGTGCATTGCTCAGGGGTAATGAAGAGAGTGTGCTTCTTTCCAGGGGACTGCTGGGCTGGTGTGGGTTTCCTGCACTCAGCCACCTTGGAAGCGGCAGACCTGGAGAGACAGTACAAGAAATTCCCGCGTGGCCTTTGAAGAACATCACCTCCGCTGGGCTAAGGAGGTACAGCGCTGTAAGCCAGCTAAGGGCTTCACTGGCTCATGTCACAGAAAGGTCCACGGGTAGGTGTGGTCCCACGTGGAGCTGAGACCTGGGTGCTTTCATCCCTCCTCCCTTCTCCCAGCTTTCTTGGCCTTGCTCGTTCTCTTGGTGGCAAGGCTGACTCTGGTAACTCCAGGCCTTCCTGGTCTTCGCAGACAGTGATCCTGGTGAAAAAGACAGTGCCTCCTTCACTATACTTTCAGCAAAAGCCCCGGGGATGACCCTCAGTGGCATTGCTTGGGTCAGGTGCCCACCTCTAGGAAATGTGTAGGGTTAGTTCCACCTCAAGCTTGTGAACCAAGGATGAAGGGAAAGTGGGGTCTTTGGTTAGGTTCCCCCGAAGACAGACCCTGAGATAAGGGTTTGTGGGGAGGTGTTTTATCTGGAAGGTGGCCCCAGAAAACATTGTTGAAAGTGAAAGTGTTAGTTGCTCAGTCATACCCAACTCTTTGCAACCCCGTGGACTGTAGCCCACCAGGCTTCTCTGTCCATGGAATTATCCAGGCAAGAACACTAGAGTGGGTTGCCATTTCCCTCTCCAGGGTATCTTTCCGATCCAGGGATCAAACACAGGTCTCCTGCATTAAAGGCAGATTCTTTACCGCCTAAGATACCAAGGAAGCCCCCATCATTAGGGGTGTGGAAAAGGCAGATGAGTAAGTGAAGAAACAATAGAAGGGCGTTAATGAGCAGGTTACATTAAGGGCCACTGGGGCTCAGCTCTGCCAAGGCCCCCGGAATATTGTGTGTAAGCAGCTTTGAAGTTGTCCCACCTGACAGCTGAGGAAGTGGGGCATTTACCCACCAATGCACAATTGATGTTCAGCTAAGGAACAGTTGCTCCCGGGGATGTTAACTTCCCAGCATGTCTTACCTGCTCCAGGCACGTGGCCTGAGCATGTTTCTCTGGGCAGAGAGAGCCCTCCAGCCGGTGCTCATGGTGAGAAGTCACTGCTGTGTTTGAGAAAATTGGTCCTCTCTGTTGTAATTGGTCCCCAAGGGGAGGTAAGTAGCTGTTACCAAAAGCAGAGGATGGGCCTGCAGGGCAAGCATAAAGAGCAGATGTCCATTGCAGCCAAGCTCCTGACAGACTGCACCCTGGACAAGGCAAGGAAGCTGGTTTATGATCCCACCTCCCCAAATTTGTACGTTTCTGGATAGAGCATCTATAGATTTCATCAGACTCTCAAACAAGGTCTGGTCTTCCAGAAATATTAACAACCCTTTCTCTAAGGGATAAGCTGATAAAACTGAAGACCTCATCACTCCCAAAGGATTCATGCTACTATCGGATGATGGTAGATCCAAACAAGTGCATCACTAATGGTAGAATTTCAGGCTCCTTACAGTTGTTCACGGTGGAGAGAGTCTTGGGAAGAGGGACCTTATCTTGTATCCATATCCCACAGGAAGTCATCCTCTATGGCTAATTAGATTTGATGATTGGATCACAGCTAGTAACAATTACTACTAACTTGTTGAGCTCTTTTAACAATCTTTGAAGCAGAAAGAATAAGAGTTATCTCACTTTATGAAACAGAAAACTGAGGCTCAAAGAAGTCACACAGCAGACCAAGACTGTAACCTGGCTCATCGAACTGCAAATGATTCCTCCATTGCTGTCCCACGGGTGAGACAAGGCACAGGCAGGGAAGTGTTTGCTCCTTGGGCTTTATGCCTCCATCTCAGAGCACTTGCCTTTAAGACTTTCCCTGTGGTCCTAAATCTTCCCCCACACTCAGACCCCACAGGGTCTGAATGGGAGAAAAATCAGAGCGGGAGAAAAACATGGGTCTCCCAGGAGCCAAGTGCAGAAGAAGACTCAAGAGAACACCGTATAATAATAATGGCCAACAGTTACTAGGAAAACAGGAAAATAAAGGTCTGAGTCTCTAAAAGTAAGCAGTTGTTGATTTTTCTGTCACTTGATTTTTTTTGCCCTGTCTGTGGCCTCTTATATATGCACAGGGCAGTGCTCCCACAAGTCCAGGGAAGCAGAATCTTTCTTGGTAATTGCTGGGCACTCACACCAGCAAATTGTGCCCCACCTTAAACCATGAAACCTGAGTTAGTCACTCAGTCCTGTCTGACTCTTTGTGACCCCATGGCTTGTAGTCCACCAGGCTCCTCTGTCCGTGATACTCTCCAGGCCAGAATACAGGAGTGGGTTACCATTTCCTTCTCCAGGGATCTTCCCCACCCAGGGATTGAACCTGGGTCTCTCGTATTGCAGGCAGACTGTTTACCATCTGAGCCACCAGGGAAGCCCCAAATAACTCAAATCAGCTCTCCAACGTTGGTATTCACAGTACGGACACAGCTCAGAGGAAAGTAACTTGCAGTGCTCGTATATGCCCAGGAGGGTTTGTGGGTGTCCTGTGTGCCTGTGAGTGAATGTCCTCTGTTACAGCAGAGGGCAGAACCCTTGGCTCTGAAGGCCGACTATCTGAGGATGGACCCCAGCTCTAGTGTATCTAAGTTTTGTGACCTTGGGCAAGATTCTTAATTTCTCTCGTCCTTTTGTTTCCTTATCTATAAAAAGTGGATAATAACATTAGATACCTCTTAGATTGTTTTGAGGATTAATTGAATATATATGTGTGTGTGTGTGTATATATATGATACTTAAAAATGGCACATAGGAGTTAACAATTATTGATTCTATTGATTATTGATAAGTAAGTGAGGATGTGAGAGGTGTCTAGCTCTGGAAGAGAGCTGCTATTTGTAGAAGTGTCCTGTGAAGGTCCCTGACAACTTCTAAGGTGCTCTTATTCCTGCACTATCAACATTTAGTGAACTGCCTGCAAGAAACATCACTGCTGTTTTCCTGCCCAGCTGTTGCTAAGAGGTGGCAGGCTGTGGAGTGGGTGTCTTACATAGAGAAGCTTTAGATTTGCTTGAATTTCACTCCTAGAAGGAAAGAGGGCAGGCAGCCTCCCTTAGTTCAGCTGGGGACAGTAGGAGACAATAGCCAGCTACCCGCCCCCCTCTACCTCCAAGGACTTGTTAAGAGGAAACTGCCCTGAGCTAAGGATAGAAGTAGATGGACTATTGGATCAGGCATATTTTGAGGCCTTCTCCCTGAGAGTCTTGAAGATGAATGTGGAAGCTTCCTGTCTGCATTGGGGTCGGCCAGTTTTATTGGTAGAATCACTGCCCTTCCTAACTCTATTCACCCATGTGAATCTTGCTTGCCAATATTTTTTTTCCCAAGGCAGGATCTCACTATTTTATTTGATCTTCACATTAGTTCTTGCAAGATAGTGAGACAGGTACTATTTTATCCCTATTCTAGTGTTAAAGAAACAGAAACACAGAGGGGTTAAGTAACTTGCCCAAGGTCACACAGCTATTAAGTAGAAAAGTCAAGTTGCAAACCCAGGTCTCTGAGCCCCATTGCAGAACCCTGCTCTGAACTACTGCTCACAGTTGCCAAGGAGATCAGTGTCTGTAACTCCTTTCTGGGTGGCCATTGGTGATCTGCTCTGAGCAGTTAGGACATGAGCTGTCTTGTTTAGATCCCTAATTCTTGGCTGCTCTGGCCCTGCCCTTGTGTGTCGCTATGATGTCCAACGCCCCCAGAAGAGGAAGTGTGCCGAAGTTCCTGCAGGCTTTTTCTTTTTGTTTTTGAGGATCTTAGGAGTAGTGGTTTGGGACTTTCTTTTTAAAAATTAATTAGGTAATTTTTGGCGGCGCTGGGTCTTCATTGCTGCTTGCAGGCTTTCTCTAGTTGCAGAGATCAGGGGTTACTCTTTGTTGCGGTGCTTGGGCTTCTCATTGTGGTGGCGTCTCTTGTTGCAGAGCACAGGCTCTAGACACTCCGGCTTCAGTTGTCCTCGCCTTTTGTGGGCTCAGTAGTTCCGTGCGTTGACTTGGTTGTCCTGCGGCATGTGGGATCTTCTTGGACCAGGGATGGAACCTGTGTGCCCTGCATTGGCAGGCGGATTCTTAATCACTGGGCCACCAGGGAAGTCCCTGTGTTTTGTTAATGGAAGAAAAGATCAAAGAGATTGCCCTAAAAGTTCCCAGCTGGATGACCCAGAGACAGTGGGGATGCCAGGGAGTGGAGAATCAAATGCAAAAAGAGAAAGCCAGAGGCAAGACAGCCAAACTTCCCGTAAATTCTCAGTTTGTCAAAGACTGGCTCTGCTTGGCACCTTCCACCCCAGGCACCCCCTCCCGGGCCTCCCCAGCCCCCAGCCCCTGATCAGGATGCAGTGTCACAATGCGCTGTTTTTAATCCTTGCTAGATCTCTTTTATTTTTTTCCCCCTTTGCTGGGCTTCCTGGGCTGTAATTTTTCCCTCTGTGCCATCCATCACAGACACAACGTCGTTTGTGCAAATTAAAATGCACCTCAGAATAATAAAAAAGGGGCCTTCTTTCCCCCCTCCTTTTCCTTCCCAGCAGCAACTCCTCAACACAAAACATTTGTCTCTGGGCAAGAGCCTGAGCATTAACCCTACACGTGCCATCACCAGGCCCATACAGCCCCAGTAGCCTCGTGCAACCAGTGATCAGGGCCAGTGGGGGCAGCTGGAGAACCGCAGAGAAATGAGCCTGGTGCTCCCCACTTTACTGCCTGCGGACTACATACCGGACGCTGTTCATACATCTCCGCTTCAGTCCTCACTGTAACCCGACAGGGCAGGAACTACCGCTGTCTTCATTTTATAAATGCAGAGCTGACTCATTGGTAAAGACCCTGATTCTGGGAAAGATTGAGGGCAGGAGGAGAAGGGGATGACAGAGGATGAGATGGTTGGATGGCATCACTGACTCGATGCACATGAGTTTGAGCAAGTTCCGGGAGTTGGTGATGGACAGGGAAGCCTGGCATGCTGCAGTCCGTGGGGGTCACAAAGAGTTGGACACGACTGAGTGACTGAACTGAACTGAACTGAGCGGGGTTTAAGTCCCTTGCCTCTTTCATTGGTGCCAGAGCCAATATTTGAATACTTAGACTCCAAAGACTATACGGTACTCTTGTTACTATAAGTGTGGTTCATGGACTGGTAGCACCATGGGCATCACTTGGGAGCTTGTTAGAAATGCAGAATCTTAGGTCCTGTCCCAGATCTACTGAACCAGAATCTGCATTTTAACAAGATACCTTGGTGATTCACTTGCACATTAAATTTAAGAAGTGCTGCTCTAAGCTATTTTGCTACAGCTGCTCTCACCTGCTCCTCAGTTCAGTTCAGTTCAGTTGAGTCGCTCAATCATGTCTAATTCTTTGTGACACCATGGACTGCAGCAGAACAGGCCTCCCTGTCCATCACCAACTCTCGAAGTTTGCTCAAACTCATGTCCATTGAGTCGGTGATGCCATCCAACCGTCTCATCCTCCGTCGTCCCCTTCTCCTCCCACCCTCAATCTTTCCCAGCATCAGGGTCTTTTCCAATGAGTCAGTTCTTCGCATCAGGTGGCCAAAATATTGGAGCTTCAGCTTCAGCATCAGTCCTTCCAATGAATATTCAGGACTGATTTCCTTTAGGATGGACTGCTTGGATATACTTGCAGTCCAAGGGACTCTCAAGAGTCTTCTCCAACACTACAGTTCAAAAGCATCAATTCTTCAGCTCTCAGCTTTCTTTATATTTCTTTAACTTCTTCAGCTCTCACCTGCTCCTCACTCCCACAAATTTGATGTTCCCACCTTGACCCACCAAGAATGGGTCTTTCCTAGAGATGGGTCTGGAGCTCCAGTGGACTTAGCTCAAGCATCTTCTCCTCTGTGAGGCCAGGCACCAGGAGGGTTTGACCAGGCTCTTTCCTGGGGTCTATTTCCATCACAGTAAGTGTAATAGGTCTTGTACTTATTTACTACGTGCTGACTTCACCTCTCCAGGGTGAGCTCTGTGAGGCTGGAGTTGTCCCTTATTTTGTTCTGCCCCTGTAGTAGTACCAGGGCAGTGTTTGGTCCCTAACCACAAGACCGGTGGTGAGCCTTGATGTGCCTGCATCTTAATGCTCCCCACCCCGACCCCCACACACACCCATATACACTCACTGTTTTTTCTAATTTTAAAAGTCATACAATAGGACTTCTGCTTCTGGGGAGCTGGAATAGGCATACTTCCCCCTATTACTTCCACTGCGTAAAACTAGAAACCTTGGACATTCCAGGTAAAACAATCATTAAAACGCTCTGAAAGGTGAAGAGAAGATGGTAGACCAGGTAAGGATGTTGAGACCCAAAGCACAACATGACGATGCATTCTCCAGGTTTTTGTTTTCTCTCATAACCCCCCAGAATGGAATCTGAAGAAGCTGGCAACCTGCGGATATCAATAAGCACAGAATTTTAAAAGCTCGTACAAAAGCCCGCTCTTCCCATCCAAAGGATCAGGAAAGGCAAGACAGAAAACTTTTAGGTGATAACTAATGCTCTAGCTAAATATCATGGGAAAACAGAGACCACAGCCCCTCTCCCAGCAGCAAAGGCCAAATGCGAACCTAGATGTCCGTCCTTGCCAGGCTGTGATGAGGCTCCCTAACCCTGCTTCAGGACAGTGTCAGGGGAAGCCATGTAGGGAGCTGGGAATTTTATCCCCATCGGTCAGTAATGAGGCCCCTCCCTCACTCTGGGGTGTCAGTGGAGGCCACGTGGAGAGCAATAATGAGGCTCTCCTACTCCTCTCAGCCAGGAGGAGCCACTCTAACCCAGGAGTAATAAGGAACCCTGTCTTCTGTCCCAATCTGGCAGTTCAAGGCTGTACCTGCCTCATCCCCTGCTGGAGTGATGTCAGAAAAAAATTCAGCTAAAAGAGACAGTTTAAATAAGATCCAGAGTTTCATAATATAATGCCAGGTCTTAATGAAAAGGTATCATACCAAGATTCAGGAAGATCTCAAACTGAAAAGAAAAAGACAAGCAATAGATGCCAAATCAAGAAGACGTTAGAGATGTTTAGAATTAGTTGACAAAGATTTTTAAAGCAGCTAACATGAAAGTTATGACCAACCTAGATAGCATATTCAAAAGCAGAGACATTACTTTGCCAACAAAGGTTTGCCTAGTCAAGGCTATGGTTTTTCCTGTGGTCATGTATGGATGTGAGAGTTGAACTGTGAAGAAGGCTGAGTGCCGAAGAATTGATGCTTTTGAACTGTGGTGTTGGAGAAGACTCTTGAGAGTCCCTTGGACTGCAAGGAGATCCAACCAGTCCATTCTGAAGGAGATCAGCCCTGGGATTTCTTTGGAAGGAATGATACTAAAGCTGAAACTCCAGTATTTTGGCCACCTCATGGGAAGAGTGTCTCATTGGAGAAGACTCTGATGCTGGGAGGGATTGGGGGCAGAAGGAGAAGGGGACGACAGAGGATGAGAGGGCTGGATGGCATCACTGACTCAATGGATGTGAGTCTGAGTGAACTCTGGGAGTTGGTGATGGACAGGGAGGTCTGGCGTGCTGCAATTCATGGGGTCACAAAGAGTCAGACACGACTGAGCGACTGATCTGATCTGAACATTAAAATGTTTCAATAAGCAACAAGCATGTTTGGAAAAAAGTGAAAGAAAAAAGTCTCAGAAAAGTAATAGAAAATATAAATAAAAACAAGGTGGAGATTTTAGAACTGAAAAGTACAATAACCAAAAAAAAAAAAAAAAAAAAAAACAAGACTCAATGGATGGGTTCAGTAACAGAGTAGAGCGGGCAGATGAAAGAATCAGTAAACTTGAAAATAAAACAATAGGACTTCCCTGGTGGTCCAGTGGTTGAAAATCCACCTGCCATTGAAGGGCACGTGGATCTCTGGTCCGGGAAGATTCCACATGCAACTAAGCAACTAAGCCTGTGAACCACAGCTACTGAAGCCCATGCACCTAAAGCCTGTGCTCCGAAATAAGAGACGCCGTCACAGTGAGAAGCCCACACGCCGCAACAAAGGGTAGCCCTTGTGCACCACGAGAGGAAGTCCACGTGCAGCAACAAAGACCTGGTGCGGCTAAAAATGAATACATTTGAAAATAGAACAACACCAGACTTTAAAAATGAATGGTCTTAAGAATCTTCAGACTCTAACAAAAGAGCTAACCGTTGTGTCATCAGAGTTCTGGAAGGAGAGGAGAAGGCTGTGGTTGAAAAGAAATCATGATGAAAACTCACCGAATTTGACAAGAGACATAAACCTAGAGATTCAGAAGTTAAGCAGACCACAAACAGGACGAACCTAAAGAAAGTCACACCAACACATAAAATAGTCAAACTTGTGAAAACTGAAAACAAAGGAAAAAAATCTGGAAAGCAGCAAGAGAAACGACACATAACTTACAGGGAAAAAATAATTTAAATAGCAGCAGGTTTCTCATTGGAAAGCATGGGTCCAGAAGGAGGTGGCACAACAGTTTTCAACTGCTCACAGAAAAGTACCATCAGTCAAGAACCCCACATCCAGAAAAAAAGAAATCCTCCAGGAAAAAAGGAGAAAGTCAAGACATTCCAAGCTGAAGGAAAATTGAGATGTCCTTGCCATTAGAGTTGCCTTAAAAGAATGGCTAAGGGAATTTCTTTAAATGGAAAGAGTAAAAGAAGGAACTCTGAAACATAAGGAAGAAAGAGAGAATAGGGTAAGCAGAGATTCCGGGTAATATTGGTACAGCAGATTTTCCTAAATTACATTTGACAGTTGAAGCAAAAAAAAAAAAACACAGTCTGATATGACTCTAAATGTGTGTGAAAGTGAAAGTCGCTCAGTCGTGTCCTACTCTTTGTGACCCTGTGGACTATAGAATCCATGGGATTCTCCAGGCCAGAATCCTGGAGTGGGTAGCCTTTCCCTTCTCCAGGGGATCTTCCCGACCCAGGGATCGAACCCAGGACTCCCACATTGCAGGCCGACTCTTTACCTGCTGAGCCGCAAGCAAATATTTAAAGCAATTATATACGATAAAGGAGGGTAAAGGAATATAAAGGGGAGTAAAGTTTCTACAGTTCATTTGAACTGACAAAATGGTGATATCAGTAGATTGTGATTTGTACATATAATAACTAAACTTTGAGTCTCAAGGGAAAGGTCAAACAGAAGATTAGACACAGCAGGAAAGAAGAAATACAAATAAATGTGAAAGAGACTCAAACATTTTCCAGAATTTAGTTCAAAGAGGCAAAAATTTGTAAAATATGAAAGATGTTAAATGCATGGATGGTGGTGTGCGATCTAGGATATCCCTGTCTGTGGTCCCAGGAGAGAAGGCGAATGGAGAAGAGCCAGTGCTTGAAAGAGATAAGACCTGAGGATTTCTCAGAGTTGCTGAGAGACATCAATCCTCATGTCCTGGATGTCCAACAAACTCTGAGCACAATAAACTAAAAGACATTCATCCCAAGTACATCACAGTAAAATAGCATAACATTAAAGAAAAAGGGATTTTAAAAGTAGCCAGAGAGAAAAGACAGATTACTTACAAAGGGATAACAGGCAATGGGTCACTTATCAATAGCAATATTGAAAACTAGAAGACAGTGTTAATATTGTCTTCAAAACATCAACCTAAGATCTAAACTATTTTCTAAGATCTAAATAGTCCCTGGAGAAGGCACTGGCACCCCACTCTAGTACTCTTGCCTGGAAAATCCCATGGGCAGAGTAGCCTGGTAGGCTGCAGTCCATAGAGTCACTAAGAGTAGGATATGACTGAGTGCCTTCACTTTCTCTTTTCACTTTCATGCATTGGAGAAGGAAATGGCAACCCATTCCAGTGTTCTTGCCTGGAGAATCCCAGGGACGGGGGAGCATGGTGGGCTGCCATCTCTGGGGTTGCACAGAGTTGGGCACGACTGAAGCGACTTAGCAGCAGCAGCAGCAGCAAAGAGTCCCTTGGACTGCAAGGAGATTCAACCAGTCCATCCTAAAGGAGATCAGTCCTGGGTGTTCATTGGAAGGACTGATGCTAAAACTGAAACTCCTCATGCGAAGAGTTGACTCATTGGAAAAGACTCTGATGCTGGGAGGGATTGAGGGCAGGAGGAGAAGGGGACGACAGAGGATGAGATGGCTGGATGGCATCACCGACTCGATGGACGTGAGTTTGAGTGAACTTCGGGAGCTGGTGATGGACAGGGAGGCCTGGCATGCTGTGATTGATGGGGTTGCAAAGAGTCAGACACGACTGAGCGATTAAACTGAACTGAACTGAAAGTAACACATATGAAGGAAGACTCAGTTTTTCTACAGTTAATATTTTATTAAGTGCCTACTATGTTCTAGGCACTATGTATGAATCATCAGTTTGATGAGGTAAGCATGATAATTCCCATTCTCATGTATGGGAAAACGGAGGCTCAAAGAAGCCAAGAGACTTGCCCAAATCCTCCTGATTCTAGAGTCCGTGCTCATTACCCTTCCACTGAGGAGGTGCATCTTAGATTAACAGCAGACTTTCCAGGATCCTTCAATTTCAAGGCTGGATTCAGGATGGACATTTTGAAGACAGGAGGTTATCTGTTTGAGGAGATGGAGCTTTAACTCCCACATATCAAGTTTGTCACTTCCACCTGGAAAACCTTGGCAAGCGTGTGCAAACAAGTGATCAGGTCTTGGGTGGAAGAGCTTTCTACACTTGGTAATGTCCTGTGAGTATGTGTATGTGTGATGCTGTTGGGGGGCAGAGGGGCTAGGGAGAGCAATTCAGCTCTATTCTCCTTTCTCTGTCTTTTATTTTTTACCTCTCATACCCATCTGGCATGTCCAATACTGCCCAGCTTGGACAGTCCTGCCATGATGTTATAATATCATTTACCCCGCACAGTTGCCCTGAAACAGTGAGCAAATGTCCAGAAGAACACCCTCCCCATGTGTCCCCTCCATCAGGATTGCTCTCCTCTCTGCTGTCTTCATCTCTATCGGCAACATCTGATGCCATGATCTGTAACTGGCAGTGAGAGTCCAGTGACCAAAATGCCAGAATGAGGTGACCACTGTCAACAGTACCCAGCCAACATTCTTCCAGTCCCCAGTGGAAAAAATTAAGTCAAGCAAAAAAATCATTAAGAAACAAACATTGCTTTTCTGTGGGTGGAGAGGAAAAAAAGGTAGGGGGTGGAAAGGGGAAGAAAAGTGGAAATCCCCATTATTCTTAATCATTACATGGTATATTAGAATAATATGATTATTCATTGGCATTCTAATTAGGCTTAATAAAGGGTAGTGGTATGAGAGAAGGCCTGGAACATGTATGGTTTTGTATGGTACACATATCCCATGCTGCCAGGGAAACACGGGACCCACACCAAGTCCAGGACCCAAGGACTCAGAGGCTAGAACAGGAAGTAACTCAGGTCAGCTGGTGCCCAATTGTAGCTGACGGTGGGTGGCTCTGTATTCATGGCAGTGAACTTACCACGGACTTCACAGTTTTTGAGGCCATGTCTCCAAAGTGGCCGTTCGGCTGGACTCCTGGTTACTGGTAATGATGGCTTTGCTTCCTCCCTCCCTCTCTTCCTTTCTTCCTTCCTCCTAGTTTCTGAGCAAGATGGCGCTGGTTAGACTGAGGTCATCATGGGCAGTGAACTGGCCCAGAATGAGGATAAAAGGATAAAATATAGCTTAAAGTCCTTTGAGCCCTAGGGGCTACACGGGTGTGTTAGTTGTGATGGGTTATTCTGATTTTTTAAAAAAAGGTCAGAAACTTATTGTAACAAAGGCTTATTCTCATTTATCCTGCATGCTAATCACAGGTCAGCAGGAGGCCCTACTCAGTGTTGTCAGGACTCTAGGATTCTGATTGATGGAGGAGCCACCATCTGGATCATGGCAGGTTTTCAAAGTAGAGGGAGGGAGAGTCCTGGCATTAAGCGCTTCAGCCTGAAAGTGACACTTGGTAATCCTGCTTATAGTTCATTGACCAGAAAACTCACATAGTCCCTACCATGTGAGGGGGCGGGTTGTGGCACAGGGCGGGCAGAGGAGTGCAATCCTGCTGTATGCTGAGCAGGTTGAAAGCTGGAAATATTTGGTGAATAGCATTAATGAGTTTAAGAGGCTCCATGGTTCCAAGCTCATTTGTCATGAGCTTCCCTAGGCTTGTGGCCATCAGCTACTCAGTTGTCAAATATTTGCTGAGGGCCTATTCTCAGTCCTTCATTGGGTTGGATTCTGGAGATACGGAGGTGAATAAGTCATGACCCTGCCTTCAAAGACCTTACAGACTTATGAGGCAGGTAGACGAGTAAACAAAAAATTGGGGCTCATTATTCTAAGTACTATGATAAGTAAATGCAGTTGCTGTGGAAACACATAATCTAGGCTGAGAAGTCTGGGCTGTCTTCTCTTTTTTAAATTGTTATTTGTTTATTTTATTTTGGGCTGTGCCAGGTGTTCGTTTCTCTGCACCCGCTTTCTCTAGTTGCAGCGATTCAGGGCTGCTCGTTCGTTGCTCTGCATGGGCTCCTCATTGATGGGGCTTCTTCTTGTTGCAGAACATGGTCTCAGAGCACAGGCTTCAGTAGCTGCAGCTTGCAGGCTCTAGGGTGTGGCTCAGTAGTTGAAGGGCACTGGCTTAGTTGCCCCGTGGCATGTGGAATTTTCCTGGACCAGGGATCAAACCCATGTCCCCTGCATTGACAGGCAGACTGTCAACCACTGGACCACCAGGGATGTCCTGGGCTACCTTCTGAAAGGAGGTGAAGCTTCAGTGGATCCTGAGGATTAAGAAGGAATGAGGAAGAAGAAAGGAAGAGGGCATTTCAAGCAGAGGGATCGGTATGTGCAAAGGTATAGACTCAAGATGCTTTCAGAGAAAAATAAAATGTGACTGGTAAGGGGTAGGGAATGCAATTAGTAAGAGATGATTTTGAAGAGGTAGGCAGAGGCCAGGTCATGAAAAACCTTGTCTTCCATTCTGTAGACTGTGAATTCATCCCCCAATTCATATCCCACTTATATTGCTACATACTTAATATCTTGGGCTTCCCTGGTGGCTCAGAGGGTAAAGCGTCTGCCTGCAATGTGGGAGACCTGGGGTCAATCCCTGGGTCAGGAAGATCCCCTGGAAAAAAAAATGGCAACCCATTCCAGTACTCTTCCCAGGAAAACTCCAGGCCCTAACCCATTATATTGTTATCCCACTTATATTGTTATATATAATTCATATCCCACTTATATTGTTACATACTTAATCAGATCAGATCAGATCAGATCAGTCTCTCAGTCGTGTCCGACTCTTTGCGACCCCATGAATTGCAGCACGCCAGGCCTCCCTGTCCATCACCAACTCCCAGAGTTCACTCAGACTCACATCCATCGAGTCAGTGATGCCATCCAGCCATCTCATCCTCTGTCGTCCCCTTCTCCTATTGCCCCCAATCCCTCCCAGCATCAAAGTCTTTCCAATGAGTCAACTCTTCTCATGAGGTGGCCAAAGTACTGGAGTTTCAGCTTTAGCATCAGTCCTTCCAAAGAAATCCCAGGGCTGATCTCCTTCAGAATGGACTGCTTGGATCTCCTTGCAGTCCAAGGGACTCTCAAGAGTCTTCTCCAACACCACAGTTCAAAAGCATCAATTCTTTGATACTCAGCTTTCTTCACAGTCCAACTCTCACACCCATACATGACCACTGGAAAAACCATAGCCTTGACTAGACGGACCTCTGTTGGCAAAGTAATGTCTCTGCTTTTCAAAATGCTATCTAGGTCATAACTTTGCTTCCAAGGAGTAAGCGTCTTTTAATTTCATGGCTGCAGTCACCATCTATCTTTATTCAAATCACCTCACTTTTTTTTAACCTTATGTACCTCTTTAACCTCTTCCTAAGCAAAATATCTGTAGTTCATATTCAAGCAGGTTAGTGATATTTTCTCTAAGACACATTGAAAGGAGCAGCAGGAAGCCATCAGGATCTGGAACTGCATTTTGGAAACAATCCATTGGTAGTTGGGTGAAAAAAAAATGGCGCAGATGGGGTAAGACTGGAGACAGGGACAACAATTAGGAGATAGCAGTGAACAATATTTCAGGTGAGATATGTTGGTGGCCTGACCTGGGCAGTAGCAGTGGGGATGGATGACAACAGACAGAAGGGCTTGGTTTTAAGTTAGGTAACAAGTGGTCTGTGGTTGACCAGTTGGACAGTGTAAGATTATTGTGAAAGAAAGGCTGGAATTTGTGTTGTGCTTTGATTCTGCGCAAGTCCACTCTATGTTGCTGCTTAGACTGTTTTTTAGAACAAGGCAGGACATAAAACTATCATTCAATCTGTCAGTGTTTCCTATTTGCCGGCCATGCACTGGACACCGAGGATTCGAGGTGAACAAAGCCTCTCCTGTGCCTGGAGGATCTCAGATACTCAAGACGGCTTCCTCAGCCAGCCACGCAGAGGAGGAACAGTGTGGTCTGGAGGCAGTGCAGGGGCAGGGTGGGAAGTGGGGGATGGCTCGGAGCTTCTCTTACAGAAGTGCCGCCCAATTTCATTATTCTAACTGTCCTTTCACAAAGGTCACCAAATTCATATCCCACTTATATTGTTACATACTTAATATCTTTATTCAAATCATCTCACTTTTTTAGCCTTATGTACCTACTTTAACCTCTTCCCAAGTAAAATATTCGTTTTCTGAATGTTGAGCTTTAAGCCAAATTTTTCACTCTCCACTTTCATCCGGTGCCATCACTTCATGGGAAATAGATGGGGAAACAGTGGAAACAGTGTCAGACTTTATTTTTCTGGGCTCCAAAATCACTACAGATGGTGACTGCAGCCATGAAATTAAAAGATGCTTACTCCTTGGAAGGAAAGTTATGACCAACCTAGATAGCATATTCAAAAGCAGAGACATTACTTTGCCAACAAAGGTCCATCTAGTCAAGGCTATGGTTTTCCCAGTGGTCATGTATGGATGTGAAAGTTGGACTGTGAAGAAAGCTGAGCACCGAAGAATTGATGCTTTTGAACTGTGGTGTTGGAGAAGACTCTTGCGAGTCCCTTGGACTGCAAGGAGATCCAACCAGTCCATTCTGAAGGAGATCAGTCCCGGGATTTCTTTGGAAGGACTGATGCTAAAGCTGAAACTCCAGTACTTTGGCCACCTCATGTGAAGAGCTGACTCATTGGAAAAGACTCTGATGCTGGGAGGGATTGGGGGCAAGAGGAGAAGGGGACGACAGAGGATGAGATGGTTGGATGGCATCACTGACTCGATGGACATGAGTTTGAGTGAACTCTGGGAGTTGGTGATGGACAGGGGGCCTGGTGTGCTGCAATTCATGGGGTTGCAAAGAGTCGGACACGACTGAGCGACTGAACTGAACTGAACTGAACTGAAGATCATGGCATCAGGTCCCACCAGTTCATGGCAAATAGATAGGTAGACAGTGGAAACAGTCACAGACTTTATTTCGGGGGCTCCAAAATCACTGCAGATGGTGACTGCAGCCAAGAAATTAAAAGATGCTTGCTCCTTGGGAGAAAAGCTATGACAAACCTAGACAGTGTATTAAAAAGCAGAGACATTACTTTGTCAACAAAGGTCTGTCTAGTCAAAGCTGTGGTTTTTCTAGGAGTCATGTACAGATGTAAGAGTTGGATCATAAAGAAGGCTGAACGCTGAAAAACTGACACTTTTGAACTGTGATGTTGGAGAAGACTCTCGAGAGTCCCTTGGACTACAAGGAGATTCAATCAGTCCATCCTAAAGGAAATCAGTCCTGAATATTCATTGGAAGGACTGATGCTGAAGCTGAAACTTCAATACTTTGGCCACCTGATGCAAAGAGCTGACTCATTGGAAAAGACCCTGATTCTGGGAAAGATTGAGGACAGGTGAAGGGGACCACAGAGGATGAGATGGTTGGATGGCATCACCAATGTGATGGAAATGAGTTTGAGTAAACTCTGGGAGTTGGTGATGGACAGGAAAACCTGTCGTGCTGCAGTCCATGGGGTCATGGAGAGTCAGACACAACTGAGAGACTGAACTGACTAACTGAAGTAAAATGTATGTAGATCATATTTGGGCAAGTTCGTGATATTTTCTGTAATACACATTGAAATAAAGCAAAACAAAATTTTAAAATAAAAAATATTTAAGTATCCATAAGCCACCAGAAGACATTCCATATTCATGCTTTGAGAAACATGGTCCTAGAAGAGAGGGACTAAAGTCCAAAACTGTGTTCCTTTTCTGGGTCTGCTCCCTAGGTGTGCAGGTAAACTCCCTTCACCATCTTCATACTCAGATCTTTTTAGCAAAGATGAAGCTTCTGACCTCCGCTCTTGTTCAAGCTCTTTTCTTTCCAGCTACTCAAGGTTTCAGACATTCAATAACACACTTGCTAAGGGTTTCTTATGACCAGACCAGCTCTATGAGCCCATGAAGGGCACTCAATACCTCCTTCCTTGTTAAATGCTATTGGACAGTGTTGGATCAATGGCAGTTCCTGAAGTTATATGAACTGCTGACTTACCTGGCCTTGCCTGCTGGCTGGGAAGCAACATTCAGGTCACAGGGGCACCCATGTCTGGGCTCAGGCTTGGAGGAATTCCCTTGGTGTGAAACACCTGGAGTCACTGGCATATATGACATTCTCTCAAAGGACCTCAGAGTTTTCTCAGAATTCTCCTAGGGATCCATAATTGCTAGACGTATGTCCTTTACTCCCAGGAGCAGACAGTAAAGTTTAGCAAGATTGCTACCTCTTTCTCTATTAAAATTCTTCCCCAGGCAAGAGGCAGCTTTCTTGACAATTCAATCTGTATCATTTCCAGTCACTTTCTGATTCAGGATTCTAAGAATTTATCATCAAGGTCACTGATTGTAAGCACTAGACAGTGACCCTGGAGAAAAGGGATTTTATTGGAGCAACACAGGACAGTTCAAAGAACTGAAGTGATGGGGAATCTGACCTTAGGAAAGGCAGCAACTGGGCAGCTGGGTAGCTGGACCGAGGGCAGGTCCTTTAGGGGGACTGCCATCTGGTGACTCTGCCTCAGAGTCTGATTGGCTGAGCTCGGCTCCTGGCCCTGCTGCTTGTTGGGGAAGCCAGTATGATTGACAGCCTTGCCAGGATCATGCGGAAAGGGAAGGGTGAAGTAGGGTGCTCTTATCATAAAGAGAGAAGAAGGTTGAGAAAAACCACAGATATCCATTGCACAAGGAATAACAGAATAAAAAAATTGGAAGGTGGTTTAGAGTTCATTTACTCAACCCAACAAGTTAGGGGTTAGGCTCCAAAATCACTGCAGATGGTGACTGCAGCCATGAAATTAAAAGGCGCTTACTCCTTGGAAGGAAAGTTATGACCAACCTAGATAGCATTTTGAAAAGCAGAGACATTACTTTGCCAACAAAGGTCCATCTAGTCAAGGCTATGTGTTTTCCAGTGGTCATGTATGGGTGTGAGAGCTGGACTGTGAAGAAAGCTGAGCACCGAAGAATTGGTGCTTTTGAACTGTGGTGTTGGAGAAGACTCTTGAGAGTCCCTTGGACTGCAAGGAGATCCAACCAGTCCATTCTGAAGGAGATCAGCCCCGGGATTTCTTTGGAAGGAATGATGCTAAAGCTGAAACTCCTGCACTTTGGCCACCTCATGAGAAAAGTTGACTCATTGGAGAAGACTCTGATGCTGGGAGGGATTGGGGGCAGGAGGAAAAGGGGACAACAGAGGCTGAGATGCCTGGATGGCATCACTGACTCGATGGACATCAGTCTGAGTGAACTCCGGGAGTTGGTGATGGACAGGGAGGCCTGGTGTGCTGCAATTCATGGGGTTGCAAAGAGTCAGACACGACTGAGCAAATGAACTGAACTGAACTGAATCAAGACCCAGAGAGGTTAAATAACATTTCCATGCCAAGGTCAGGCCGCAAATCCAGGCCCCAATTCTCTGAGTCTGAGCACGGCTTCTTCCACTTCACAGTCTACAATGGACAAAGGAAGAAAATACTGCACAGTTAAGTCTCTGGGACCTTCTCATCACCCCAGGTGATTTACTGAAATACAGCAGGTGTATTTCAGTTTGCTTATTCTTGGAGTGTCTTTAATATTTTATTTGCTCTATATAAGAGGGTGGGACAAATGCCCTGCAACATTTGTGGAAGCCAACACTATCTGGTTGACCCCAGGTGTGTGTGTGTGAGTGTGTGTGTGTGTGTGTGTGTGTGTGTTAAATTCCTCCAGTTGCACCTGGCTCTTTATGACCCCATGGACTGTAGCCCATCAGGCTCCTCTGTCCATGGGATTCTCTAGGCAAGAATACTGGAGTGGGTTGCCATGTGCTTCTCCAGGGATCTACCCAACCCAGGGATTGAACCCGAGTCTCTTATGTCTCCTACATTGGCAGGTGTGTTCTTTACCACTAGCACCATCCAGGTATGGAAGGGAGCAGTAGGGTCACATGAGACCACTACTGCCCAGGAAGGGGACATTGAGAAGGACAGCTGGCTCGGGTTGACTTCCCTCCCTCTCAGCAACCCCGGGGTACCCATCTCTCCCTAGTTTCAGAAGACACCCCAAGGAAGATGAATTGAGCTGTTGACTCTGGGCAGAAGGGGACTGAGAGCCTGCGCCTCTACTGAACGCAAGGCACTGCCTGGTGCCTGCATCTTGGAAGGTGCTGGCTTCATTGTTCTGACAGCATGAAAGATGTTTGGTTTTGTTCCCAGCGCTGTTATCATTTATCATCCTCTTGTAAAAGTTGGCACCCTCTGTCTGTTCCCCCTTCCTTCCCTTGCTCTCCCCGTCCCCATCTCCAACCCAACCTCCTCATTCTGCCCCTGAGGGGAGCCCTCTTGCATTTACCCCAGAGGAAATTCTCCCACATTGGCTCCCAGGAGTGCTCCAGGAGACACCCCAATTGAGTTCAACTCATAAATATGTCCTGAGCAATTCCTCTGGGCAAAGTAATGTGCTTGGGGCTTTGGGTGGTAAAATATAAGTAAGACGAGTTCCTGACTTCAAAGGACTTTTGCATTCAGACCAGGAAATAACTAGGAAGTCCTGGGCAACAGAACACAGGCCTGTGCAGAGGGAGGGAGAAGGACCACACGTTTGGCAAGTTTGGGAGAGGCAGCACTGACCACTTTTCAGGGAGCAGAGGCTGTTGGGTGGGAGATGGTGGAAGACAAAAGGCATGGGGGAGGAGAGAAAGGAGAAGGAAAGATGAAGATGTCAATATTTTCAGAACAAAGTGGCTGAGAACACAAAGAGATGAAAATGGCAGCTGGAAGTGGAACTATCAAATTTGAGCTAATTTGAAGGTGTAAGAGGAGGAGCCGGGTGGAATGGGCAAGGTTGAAGGTACAAGACAGAGGAAATAACTGATGATGCCCCAAACGGGCTGGGGCAGGGCTGACTGTGGAGGAAAGTCAGAACTCATCTTATTTCAAGAACAAAAGTGAAAGTTGCTCGGTCATGTCCGACACTTTGCAACCCTATGGACTATACAGTTCAGGGAATTCTCCAGGCCAGAACACTGGAGTGGGTAGCCTTTCCCTTCTCCAGGGGATCTTCCCAACCCAGGGATCGAATCCAGGTCTCCCTCATTGCAGGCAGATTCTTCACCAGCTGAGCCACCAGGGAAGCCCAAGAATACTGGAGTGGGTGGCCTATCCTTTCTCTAGTGGATCTTCCCCGCCCAGGAATGGAACCAGAGTCTCCTGCACGGCAGGCAGATCTTTACCAACTGAGCTATCAGAGAAGCCCTCAAGAACAAAGAAAAGGAAGAAACTGGTGTGTGACCATGAAGAGAAACTTGGTGATAAAAGGAAGCTGCATTGACTCCATCTTTTTAGTGAATCAGGGGCCTGAGGTCACCCGGCTAAAGGATGAAACTGACTTGGGGCTGGCCTTAATAACACTGGAAATTGGAATATCTAATGAGGGAAAAATATAAATTAAAACGTAAAATAAAAATTCTGATCAATGACAGAGTGGTCTAACATTAAGCCCCATGTTGAGGTGCAGTCTCACCCCCGGGCCTTTGCACATGCTGTTTTTACAGTTTAGAACACACTGCGGTGAATGCTTTCTCATCTTTCAGAGCCTGGCTTAAATATCATCTCTTCAGAGTGACTCTCCCCAGTATTCCCACCTGAAGTAACTTTCCTCCCCATCCCACAACTCTCCATCTCAGCTCCTTTATTCTTTTCTATCCCTCACACTTATAGTTACTTTATTAACTGCTGCTGCTTCTTTTTTAGAAAACCTGTCTAACCCAAGTAGTATGAAAGCACCAGCGAAGCAGAGACCATGCTTATCTTGTTTACTACTGGATCCTTAACGTCTACCCATGTATCAGACACAGCAGGAACTCAGCAAATAGTTGTTGAGTAGAGAAATGAATGTGTGTTTGGAGTAAACAGCAAGCGTGAGTGGTTTTCCCCAAGGTTGAGGACCACAGGCAGAAGCTAAGATGGGATTGGTTATGCAGGACATGTATCAGTGGTGGGAAGTAGGGGGAACCTGTGAAAGATCAAGGGAAGGAACTGACGCTGCTGCAAATGGTCCAGAAGGCAAAACTAGGATGGGGCTGAAATGAAAATGAAGGCAGAGCTGGGTTCCACCCATAACTTTGTGATTAGATGTGTGCAGAAATGGCATGGATTGTCTAAGGTGTAGGGTTACCAGATTTAACAAATGAGAATACAGGACAGCCAGTTAAATTTGCATTTCAGATAAACAACAAAAATCTTATGCAGTATTTGGGACATGCGATGTCTCCCCAGGTGGCTCAATGGTAAAGAATCAGCCTGCCAGTGCAGGAGAGGTAGGAGATGTGGGTTCAGTCCCTGGGTCGGGAAGATCCCCTGGAGGAGGAAATGGCAACTCACCTCACTTTAACAATATATATAAAGCATGTCATGATAGGTGCATTTTATCAAGGGCAGTGTTACAGAGGTCATTCTGTATTTCAGTGTTTGCAGCCCATGGAAATTTCATGGATAGAGGAGCCTGGCGGGCTACAGTCCGTAGGGTCCAAGGAGTCGGACACAACCTAGCATGCATGCATGCTATGCTAGAAATTATTCCTTATTTGTCTGAAATTCAAATTTAACTGAGCATCTGGAATTTTTTTCTGATAATTCTACCAGGACGGTAAGTTTTTGTCCTTGAAGGTATACAAGCTGAGTCTGGAGCACCACTTAGAAAACCACTGGTTGAGATAACAGATGGTGGACTTGGGTTGAAGAGCCCCACCCCACCTCCAACTGGGCATTCAGTTTCCCCAGTTTTCCTGGGACAGAGTGATCAGGCATGGGGCATCCTCTCTGCTCCCCGAGAAGGATTTAATTCCCTGTCCCTGAGCCTGGCAGCTCCTTGTTTAGAGCTGGTCCTTCAACTGCCTGCAGCAGCATCCCACACCCTGTAACCCCATACAAGAGCAGCTAGCCTGGGGCAGGGGTGTGTGTATGTGTCTGTGTGTATGAGCTTGCATGTGCGCACTGCCTTAGGTCATCCCTACCGCTGGGCACAGATGTGGACTCACTCACCGCTCCCACACCAGGCCTGGGCTCCCTCCCCCAGTGCACCTGATCAAGCCCCTCTCCTGGGTGGCGAGCTGTCACCCACCCCTGGGCTGCTCCCTCGGCCTGCCGTCACCGCGCGCACTCGATTAGGGGATCTGAGTGACTTACAGGGGCTCCTCTTCCCCAGGGTCGGTATTTGCATCAGGTGATGGATGTTGAGATGTCATCTAAACACATCTGCACTTTGCATTTTAAACAAAGCAATTTCCAGAGGAAGCTGGGGGAGCTTTGTCTCCTTCCAGGAACATTTCCTCTGAGTCAAACTCTTTTTTTTAGAGGGGGAGGGCAGCAGTACTTTTCACATCTGTCCCAGGTCCCTTTCCTCTACTGGTCTCCTGTTTACTCCCCTCCCCCACCCCACCCTCCTGGTAGTGACCCTGGTGTGGAGCAGGGGATTACTTGTGTCATAGGATGCAGAGGACATAGGATGAAGGACCAGGCAAGGACCACCCAGCTCCTCCTCCGTGGCAGACACTGGCACCCCCTCCCCATGTCCACTCGTCAGGAGACCTGTGACCAGGAAAGTGACCTTAGACAGAACCAACCACACACCAGGCATGATTTCAGGGACACAAAATACCTGCCCCCCGCATCCCTGTCCGCCTCCACCTCCCAGGGTACCCTCAGATCCTCTGTGTTTTATTTGGGGACATAAGATCCCTACTGTCTAAGCTCTGACCTCTGATAGCATATAACCAAGGCTTTTGCTCTGATAAATGAGTCTACCCCTTCCATCCAGGGATCTTATTCCTGGAATTTTGTCCCTAGTAGTATGGCTTCCCTGGTGGCTCAGCTGGTAAAGAATCTGCCTGCAAAGCAGTGACCTGGGTTTGATCCCTGGGTCAGGAAGATCCCTTGGGGAAGGGAATGGCTACCCACTCAGTATTCTTGTCTGGAGAAATTCCATGGAAAGCGGAGTCTGACGGGCTACAGTCCCTGGGGTCAAAAAGAGTCGGACATGACTGAGCGACTAACACACGTTCACACACACACAATGTGGTCAGAAGGCCAGCAGCATCATCCCAGCTCAGTGACCTACAAGGGTCGTGATTTTGGGCAAAGTCACTTAACTGGCAAAGCAAGGCCCCCTCCAGAGGCCCCACTGCAATCGTACACATGGGCTACCTGGCACAGAAGCCTCCCTGTCCAGCCGGAAATACTGAATATTAGTGAGCTGACCTGGCTGGGCAGTAAGCTGGCCCTGGTAGGGTCGCGGGGTTGGGGGGAGAGCAAACATCTATGGTTCACGTGGCTTCTGTGAGGTCTTATGGCTCCCTGATGTTGGAGAGATCGGGGAAAGGACACTAACTGAGTGCCTGCTATGTGTCTGGCCCTTAAATAATTAGTCTGAAATATGGTGTGGTGGTTAAGAGGAGAGATTTTAATTGAACTCAATACAGTGAAAAGTGAGTCATTCAGTAGTGTCCGACTCTTTGCGGCCCCATGGACTGTGTATATCCAGGCCAGAATACTGGAGTGGGTAGCCTTTCCCTTCTTCAGGGCATCTTCCCAACCCAGGGATTGAACCCAGGTCTCCCACACTGCAGGCAGATTCTTTACCAGCTGAGCCACAAGATCAGATCAGATCAGTCGCTCAGTTGTGTCCGACTCTTTGCGACCCCATGAACCGCAGCACGCCAGGCCTCCCTGTCCATCACCAGCTCCCGGAGGTCACTCAGACTCGCATCCATCGAGTCAGTGATGCCATCCAGCCATCTCATCCTCTGTCGTCCCCTTCTCCTCCTGCCCTCAACCCCTCCCAGCATCAGAGTCTTCTCCAATGAGTCAACTCTTCGCATAAGGTGGCCAAAATACTGGAGTTTCAGCTTTAGCATCAAGGGAAGGTGCTAACTCAATACTGACTTGGATTCCACTCTGAGCTCTGTGACCTTATGTGAGTTGATGAACCTTTCTGAGCTTTCTGAGCTTATCTATGCTCTGATAAGCCCAGAGCATATCAACCTCTCTCTGTGTATGTCTCTCTCCCGGAAATGCTCTCCCCAACCTTACCTGGCTTCCTCCTCTCCCATAGGTCTCAGCCTCTACCTGCTCCTGAAGGATGGTTACTTATACAAATCCAGCTCCTCCAAAGACCAGGTTGGTTGCCCTGTTACACATGTTCATATGTTGCTGAAAGTCTCCTGGATAAGATGCCCTCATAAACCACTAGTTCGATGTCTATCTTCTCTGCTTTAGTCACCCACAGCATGAAAGCAGCAGCATTCATGTCAAACACCCATCATGAAGAACAAACAGTGAACGTGTGTAATTGTCTGGGATGGAGCTGTGGTCCCACGAACATGTCACCCGTGAGCATCTTTACAGGGTACGGTAAGCTCCGTTGTGCAGATGAGAAGGGAGGTGCCTGGTTGTGACCACACTGCCAGTGAGAGCAGAGCAGGGACTTCCGAGCCTGGGCCAGTCTGAATCCAAAGCCTGTGCTTCACGTCCATTACCGGTCCATGGAGGATGGAAAGCTTGACCCACCGTCTGTAATGGGAGAGATGGACCTGACAATGGCCCTTCCCTGCTTGGAACGCTGCCAGACTTTCCCACTTGTTCTGGGATAGACAGCAATGCCCTCAACTCGGCTGACGGCGCCACGTGCAGTCTGGCCCCTCTGATTTCCAGCCTTCTCTCTTCTGCCCCTTTGCCACCAACTAAGCAATCAATCCCTCAACGCTCAGTGGGTAAAGAATCTGCCTGAAAGGCAGGAGACTCGGGTTCGATTCCTGGGTTGGGATGATTCCCTGGAGAAGGAAATGGCAACCCATTCCAGTATTCTTGCCTGGAGAATCCCATGGGCAGAAAAGCCTGGCAGGTTACAGTCCATGGGGTCTCAAGAGTTGGGCATGACTTAGAGCGCAAACCAACCAATCAAATGATCTTCTTCCAGTTTCTTGGGCAAGCCCAGAGCATATCAACCTCTCTCTGTGTATGTCTCTCTCCCGGAAATGCTCTCCCCAACCTCACCTGGCTTCCTCCTCTCCCATAGGTCTCAGCCTCTACCTGCTCCTGAAGGATGGTTACTTATACAAATCTAGCTCCTCCAAAGACCAGGTTGGTTGCCCTGTTACACATGCTCATATGTTGCTGAAAGTCTCCTGGATAAGATGCCCTCATAAACCACTAGTTCGATGTCTATCTTCTCTGCTAAACCAGGGGTCCCCACAATACCCCAAAATCTAGTCCTGTGCCAGGTGGTGAATGAGTAAAGAAATGGGGCCAAAGTCACTAGAATTTGTCAAGCCTCGCTAAGAAAAGATGGTACATCCTGGATCAGAAAAGATTTGTCTTTCTGGGTGTTCCCCTAAAACAGTCACTGGCCTTTGAGTCTGGAGGTGAGTCCGTGGAAGGGCACTTCCTGGGTCTGTGGAACCACAGAGTGTACAGTGGAACCTCAGGGCAGCTTAAGGGGTCAGCTCTCTGGGATTCTCCAGGTAGCATCTGTTCTTTGGGGGGTGAAGTGAATTTGCATCCGAGGCAAAATGAAGTATATGACGTGGTGAGGTTTTCAGTCTTCCTCCCCTGCACTCTGCCCATGCCCTCTGCTCAAGAAGAGACTTTGCTTGTTGGATCAGCTTCTAGCTCCTCTTTAGCTTGTGCAGCAAGTGGAAAGAAACTGGAGAGGCTGAGCTGATCTAGGTAACCAAGAGCTGAATCAGGGACGGGGCAGCTGAGAAGGGGCACCCCGAAGGTTGAGTTAGGGGGAGCTGGGCCGGGACAGAGTGCACAAGAAAGATTTCCATGAGCAGGTGCTGCCTAGGAGAGAGAGAGGTTAAAAAGAGGTTAAAAAAATGCTGTGCATTGATCATTTAACATCCCGCTGGTGGTGGTAAGGGTATGCCAAGGGTAAGACTAATGTCACTTTTTAATTATTTGTGGTTGCCTGGAGAATCCCAGGGATGGGGGAGCCTGGTGGGCTGCCGTCTATGGGGTCGCACAGAGT